>CM040118.1:405052813-406473522 GCA_022559845.1 Amorphophallus konjac
TTCCCAACAATCGGTCTTGTGCAACCGATAGAAAGCCGTCCGGGCATTCCACCACTTTATATAGTCTTCAGTCACTCGGGGCACGCGACCCGGGGCTGGCACCCTGAAGGAGGCAGAGTCCGCCCGGTGGAAGAAGTCCCACCAGCTTCTAGCGTGCTCGGCGACCGCACCTCCCCGGACGTTCCGCGAAGGCAAGCCGAATTGCGCATGATAAGCAGGGATATGCTGGTCATACCCGAAGTTGCGGCCAAATCGGAAAGGGTAATACGGCTCCAGCAGTACGTTGTCTCCCTTCCGGAACACCAACACGCTCGGGCGGATGGCCAGCGCCCAATCCCTCAGCTCGGGCTCCAGCAACGGGCGCACCACGTTTTCCTGGCTGATAGGGTGGACATACCTCTCCACCTGGTCATCCTTGCATTCCCTCTTATTATTCACGAGCGGGCTTGAATGTGCGGCCAGCGTCTAGAAATGAATGGTACCGGCTGCGTCCCGGGGAACCGTGGTCAACCGGCCCCGAATATCATACATCCGCATGGAAGTGGAAGCCGGTTCTGCACTCGCGAACTCCAGCATCCTCGGCACCAGCCCCCAATCCTGAAGGACTCGCGGGGCGAACTCCGGAAACAGTGAACAAACCCACGCGTTGAAGAAATGCAGTGGGCACACGTACCGGGCCTGCCTCGGGAATTGGTGCGTGCTGAGGTCTCCCAGGGCCTTATAAATCAAACAGAGCGCCGCCGGGCACAGAGAAAGTTTGACACCCCACGCCATCTGGCACGCCGGGTAGATGGCATCTGGCCGGATCACGGTCTCGTCCCCGTACGGCATGGCAAATGAACACAGCCAGTACGTCAGATAGGCGGCACAGTGAGTTTGTAGGTCGACCCCCATTGGATTGGCCCCGCTCCGACGCCCCCTGGAGGGGATCTTCACATCATGCTTGGGCTTCGCACGTTTCTTGCGAGCAACAGCGGTGCCAACACAAGGAAAATCTTCATACTGCTTCAGCCCATCATAGAAATATTCCAGCCATACTGCCATACGCACCCGTTTCCTATCCCCACGGGCGGGCTGCTTCCCCTTGTGCGACAGCTGGTACAGCTCCCGGTACGCCTTCATCAGGTACCAGTATGAATACCCCAGAGAATAATAGCCGTCCCCGTTAGTCTCGTCTTTGATCAAGTCCGGGAGGCATACTTCTTCATAAGGATCCCCGTCAATGGGCAAGCCGCTCAGCTGGCTTAGGCTCCACAAATCAAGTGAAGTCTCTCCCTCTGCCGTGTAGAAGGTATTGGTCTCCGCACTAAATACTTCTATCATACCGCAACAGAGACCCTTGGAGATGGGATAACTGTACCGGGAAGCGTACACGCTGTGATAGATGCCAACTCGGACCAGCAACGGGGCGTAGTTGAACAGTACATATTCCGTGAACTCCACCGCCCCTTCTCGGAAGCTGTGGGCGTCTTGAAGCTTCAGCTCCCCGAACCAGCCCAGTGATAGTTCGTACTTGAACCTGATGGCCAAACAGTCCAATATGAACGGCTCCTCCCTATAACCCCATTTCAGGGGAGCCAGGAATAAACCAAATCGGGGCGACTCGCCATGCACCTTCCCTGCAGACATGTCCCACCTTGCTGGCGTGAACTGAGGGGCCCGCACCAATTTATCTTCAGCCGGCAGCACCCCTTCGATCCCCAGGACCGGCTTCCATTCCCGGGCTTCTCCCACCAGATACATCGGAATGCTCCTGGGGACGCTGTACAATAGACTGTCCCGGGCATGTAGGATGGCCCGCTCGACGGCTTTTATAGTGCGAAAGTCTCGCCCCTCTCGGGAGCGCAGGTGCTTCAGGAATCGAACAAGGTGCCTATCCTTCGGGAAGTCCTTCCTGTACTCCCCGGTGACCCGGTCAAATGTGAAGCCACTGTCAACTCGGGCAAGCCTCTGGAAATCCATGGTCTCCCCGTCGGACTCAGATGACTCTGCCAAAGCGGCTATCTCCGCGTGCTCTCGATCTAGGTCCTCCACATTGAGCCATGTGACTGCCGGCACGGGACCCCGCGGGATGAGGTCGGCACCGACGGCGGCAGCAGGGGCAGAAGAACCACTTGGGGCGGCCATTTGTCTGCAAAGATACACGAATAAGAAGATCAGAATAGATCACAAGTAAAAGGACTGTGAAAGGGCGTTGCTACAAGTTAGATGAATAAATATTGCCAATTTCTGACGAAATTTCGGCAGAGTTTCCCCTAGGCCAGAGGCGTAAGGGAAAACACGGGTGCGCGTCCACAAGGAGTGACGGCCCCAACAAAGCATGGTGGGCCCCGAGAGGCAACACCAGAAGTCCGCCGGTCAAAAGAGTCTTCTCCCCTAAAACTAAAAGCCCCCACATACTGCCTAAAGCCCCTTGGCCGGCACGCCCATGCTAGTGCCTTCGCCGGCACGCCCCCAGGTGCCTTCCCCGGCACGCCCCTGCTGGTGGCCTCGCCGGCACACGCTCCTGGGCCTCTTCCCCGGCACACCCCGCTGGTGGCTTCCCCGGTACGCCTTAGAGCCGGCCTCCCCGGCACACCCTAGTGCCCCTTCACCGGCACGGCCCTTCAAGGCTTCGCCGACACACCCCACGCAGGCCTTCCCCGGCACGCTCACGGGAGACCTTCCCCGGTACACCCCTCACGGGGATCTTCACCGGCACACACGACGAGGGGCTTCGCCGGCACGCTCCCGGGCGCCTTGCCCGGTACACCCTATGGCTACCTCTCCCCGGTACGCACTGACTAGTGCCTTCCCCGACACAGCCCCGCGCCACTTCTCCCGGCCTTCACCGGCACGGTTGCCAGGGCCCGCTCCCCGGCACACTTGTGCCCTGGCCTGACCAGCACGCTCTGGGACACCGTTCCCTGACACGCCCACGGAGGGCTTCCCCGGCATACCTTCTGCCCGCTCCACCGGCACGCCCGTGGAGCCCAGCCCTTCCCCGGTACGTCCGGGACCGTCGTTCGCCGGCATACACTACACCCCCTCCCCGGTGCATTCCCACGCACACTCGCCGGCGGCCGTCTACGACACCGGAGACGAAGAAGAAGAAGGGAGGGAACCAAAAAAAATGGTGAAAGGGAAAGGGGGAGGAGGCCTAGGGCCTCACCGTGCCCTATACGGAAAGACAAGGAGGAAGGGAGAAGAGAGAAAGGGAAAGAGAGGGGAGAGAGGAACGGAGAAGAGAAGAGAGAGGGGGGGACGGCCTTCGCGGCGGTGCCCTCACCGGAGCAACAACAACGACAGCGGCGGCGGTGGTCGCGCTCGGAGAAGAGGAAGAAGGACGAAAGGGGGGGGGCGCCCGTTCGGTTACCAGAGGGAGAAAGAGAGAGGGAAGAGGGGGGGGGGGGGGCAGTTCGAAACGGGTGACCGTTCGAAGCACCCCCGCCCCCCCTATTTATAGGAAAAGAAGAAAAAAAAAGAAAAGAGAAGAAAAAAAAAAGGAGGAAAAAGAGGAAAAAAGAGGAAGAGAAAAAGGGGAGGAAGAGATATAAAAAAAAAAGAGGGAAAAAGGAAGAGATATAAAAAAAGAAGGAAAAAGGGAAGAATAAAAAAAAAAGAAAAGGGGGAAGAGGAAAATAAGGAAGAAAAAGGGGGAAAGAGGAGAATAAAGAAGAAAAAAGGGGGGGGATAAAAAAAAAGGAAAACAAAAAGGGAAACTCTACCAAATAAATATGTATATATATATATATATATATATATATATATATATATATATATATGTATATGTATATATGTACACATGTATGCGTCCACTCATATATATATAAATACTTACGTACGCATGAGTGAGGCAAAAAAAAATAATAATAAGATCCTCCCGGGGAAAACATCCCATCCCCACAAGCCGGGTCGTACACGCCTCCGCACAAGCAAGACAGCTTTACCCCTGCACACTCCACCCTTGCGACGGTGCCACTACCCTGCTACCAAACGGGCCCGTCCCCGGCACGTGGCCCGGGCCTCAGCCACCCGCCTCATACAATGTTGCCATCACGGGCCTTACGCCCGGATCGGCAGAACCTCTATCCTTGCGTTGGCATTAATCTCTTGCCAACGAATAAGTCCCTTTCTGGCGCAAGGCCTCGTGCCCTAGCCACCCGCTCCACATAATATTGCCATTACGGACCTTACGCCCAGATCGGCAGAACCTCTATCCTTGTGTTGGCATTAATCTCTTGCCAACGAATAAGTCCCTTTCTGGCGCAAGGCCTCGTGCCCTAGCCACCCGCTCCACACAATATTGCCATTACGGACCCTACGTCCGAGTCGGCACAAATTCTACCCTTGCGCTGGCATTAGTCCCTTGCCACCGAATGAGTCCCTTTCTGGCGCAAGGCCTCGTGCCCTAGCCGCCCGCTCCACATAATATTGCCATTACGGACCCTACGTCTAAGTCGGCACAAATTCTACCCTTGCGCTGGCATTAGTCCCTTGCCACCGAATGAGTCCCTTTCTGGCGCAAGGCCTCGTGCCCTAGCCGCTCGCTCCGCACAATATGGTCATTACGGACCGTACGTCCGAATCGGCACAGATTCTCCCGTTGCGCTGGCATTCCATCCTTGCCAACGAGTGAACCTTACCTTCCGGCGCAAGGCTGCGTGTCCTAGCCGACACTTGCATATCACTCACTCAAAAAAATAAAATAAAATAAAATGGGGTTAAAATAGAGATACCCCACCGGACTTGCCCCCACATGGGGACAAGGGCAAAAATGGCAACAACCCGGCTGTGGCGAAAACCCGAAAGGGCGCTACGGGCAAAATTGGGTACCCCGCCACGTGAAAACCCGAAAGGGCGCGTGGGCAAAAGCAAGAGGGGGCCGGTACCGGCGAAAACCCGAAAGGGCGCTTGTATCGGTAATGTGGTTCAAAAAAGAGAGAGAAGGAAAAGAGACAAAAGAGATCAACAAACCAGGTCAGCGCCCGGCATTCTGTCGGCACTGACGAAGAGACCAAGAGACCAAGAGGTTAAGAGATCAATCAAGCATGTCAGTTCTCAGCACTCCGTCGACACTGACGAAGAGACTAAGAGACA
This sequence comes from Amorphophallus konjac, assembly GCA_022559845.1. Lineage (NCBI taxonomy): Eukaryota > Viridiplantae > Streptophyta > Magnoliopsida > Alismatales > Araceae > Amorphophallus > Amorphophallus konjac. The sequence goes on from CM040118.1 coordinate 405,057,893, forward strand.
ACAAAGCATGTCAGTTCCCGGCATCCTGTCGACACTGACGAAGAGACCAAGAGACCAAGAGATTAAGAGATCAATCAAGCATGTCAGTTCTCGGCACCCTGTCGACACTGACGAAGAGACTAAGAGACAACAAAGCATGTCAGTTCCCGGCATCCTGTCGGCACTGACGAAGAGACTAAGAGACAACAAAGCATGTCAGCGCCCGGCATTCTGTCGGCACTGACGAAGAGACCAAGAGGTTAAGAGATCAATCAAGCATGTCAGTTCTCGGCATCCTGTCGACACTGACGAAGAGACTAAGAGACAACAAGCATGTCAGTTCTCGGCACCCTGTCGACACTGACGAAGAGACTAAGAGACGACAAGCATGTCAGTCCCCGGCACCCTGTCGACACTAACGAAGAGACTAAGAGACAACAAAGCATGTCAGCTCCCGGCATCCTGTCGGCACTGACGAAGAGACCAAGAGACCAAGAGACTAAGAGGTCAATCAAGCATGTCAGTTCTCGGCACCCTGTCGACACTGACGAAGAGACTAAGAGATCAACAAAGCATGTCAGTTCCCGGCACCCTGTCGTCACTGACGAAGAGATCAAGAGACTAAGAGACCAACATACTACTTCAGTTCCCGACACCTCGTCGGCACTGATGAAGAGGCAAAGAGACCGACAAGCTGCTTCAGTTCCCGGCATTCCGTCGGCACTGATGAAGAGACCAACATACTACCTCAGCTCCCGACGCTCCGTCGGCACTAACAAAGAGACCAACAAACAACAAACCAGGTCGGCTCTCGACACCCCGCCGCCATCGACAAAGAGAGAAGAGACGGAGACACCCGCGGGCACCGCCCGGCTCATCCTTCGCCTGCGATACCCGTGGGTGAGGGGCATTTGTGGACACCGAAAATCGCGCATCTAAATGTCATGCTCAGCCCAGCATCAACAACGGCGCCGAGTGAAGAAACCCCCGGGGAAATCAAGCACAAAAGGCTCCACAGCCCGTGGGCCCCAAAGGAAATCAAACGGGCCGTGACTCATGCTCGCAACGGGCTCAGAACGGGCCCCGAATACACGCCCCGTGGGGAGCCCTTCAGCGGCACGCCCAGCCCCCAAGGGGCCTCAACGGCATGCCCTGGTGGAGCTCCAGCGGCACGCCCCTTCAGGGTCCCAGGGGCACACCCCATGGGGTGTTCAGCGGCACACCCCCTGGGGTGCTCAGCGGCACACCCCCTGGGGTGCTCAGCGGCACACCCCGGGGGGTGGCTCCAGCGGTACACCCCCTGGGGGGGGCCTCCCAGCGGCACGCCCCAATGGGTCTTCAGCGGCACGCCCTCAGCAAGCCTTCAGCGGCACGCCCTGCAGGGGCCTCAGCGGCACGCCCTTCAGGCTGTTCAACGGCACGCCTTTAGGGGCTTCAACGGCACGCCGTTTTGGCTCTCCAGCGGCACGCCTCTTCAGCTCGCCAGCGGCACAGCGGTGAAGCTTTTCAACGGACGACGTGAAGCCCATACCCTACGCATCCTTGGCGCGCAGTGGAGCCGTCTGAGGTGGCAGCCGATCGTTGGGCCACGTAGCCTACCCCACTGACACCCAGGATGGGGCAGGTCAAACCCCATGATCACAATCCACTTCCCACCTTCGACGGCCGTGCTCGAAGGCTCCGGCGGCCCGTAGTATAAAAGACCCCTGCTTTCGACACAGAAAGAGGGACGAACACACAGACAGGGACGGAGGGAGGCCGAGGAAGAGGAGAACGGAAGAAGAATGAGGGCGAAGGAGGAAGCAGACGCACGGAGACAGACGGGGAGACACACAACACACGCCGGAGAAAGAAGAGAAGAAGAGGCCCTCCCGGCCTGAGCTCCGTCCGACGGTCACCGGGAAGAAACAAGAGTAAGAGAGAGAGAGCTTGTTGTGTTGGGGGAAAGGGTTGTGGATAGCGGCCGATGTCTTAGGCCCGGATGTCTTCTTCCCTCTTGTATCCCATTCTTCCTGGCGTTCTTAGTCTTTCTTACTCCTGTCCATGGCCCCATTTGGGGAGTTTGCTTTTACCATATGTATGAAGGGCCTCGCCCTCTTGGTTCTCATGAATGAAAACCACCCTCTCCGGGTTTCTTTTCGATCTTCGATGTTTTAGGCTAGGCTTTACGGGCCTTTTTTTTGACGGACAATCCATTCCTCCCTCTCTCCTTATTCCTCCGGCGTCTTTAGGGTCCTCCACGTCGATGTAGGTTTCCCCCTTTTGTTGGCCTTGGCTCCGTGAGCTCCTCACTCATTCCCTTCTATGGCCATCTACCGTGTTCCCAAGCTTGAGGAGAAGGGAAGGTACCCTTCTTTCCTCCCAACCACCCAGTTACTAATGGGCCACTCCGGGCCTTGAAATCCCCCCATCTTTATTCCTCTTTTCCTGAACAGCCACCAAGTACCCCCCCAGTTGCTAACACCCCTTTCAAGCCTCTCAGCGGTGCACCTTTCCGGCCTTTGGCCGGTACACCTTTCCAGCCCTCAGCGGCACGCCCAGATCAGCCCTCAGCGGCACGCCCAGACCAGCCTTCAGCGGTGCGCCCACCCTTGGCCTTCAGCGGCACACCCTGTTCAGCCTCCAACGGCACACCTTGTTCAGCCTTCAACGGCACACCCCGTTCAGCCTCCAACGGCACACCCTGTTCAGCCTCCAACGGCACACCCTGTTCAGCCTTCAGCGGCACACCCCCTGTTCAGCCTTCAGCGGCACACCCCCTGTTCAGCCCTCAGCGGCACGCCCTTCAGTCCCTCAGCTTACTCCTTGTCCAGTCCCAGTCCAGGTCCCTTAGATGTCTTCGATCTGTCATTCTCCTTCGCGTTTTCCGAGTCTTTGTAAAGGTGTTGCCCCCCCCGGGGGCCCACCTCCAGTTGTCGGGTTCCGCCACATCATGTGGGTGCGTTCCCTGTATCTCCCTTACGCCCCGGGTCAAGGGGAAATGTTGCCGAATTTTTGTGAGAAACTAATAAACAATTAAAAGAGGCAAAAGGAGGCAACAAACAAGCAAGATAACTGACGAAACCTTCCAACTCATCAAACCACAGCCGGCATCACGACGAGAACTGAACCGAGCTAACTAACCACCCGGCAGCCCGAGCCTCCGACCCACAAGAAAAGAGATTGAACCGAACAAAGAGAACAAAACACGGGAGGAGTTTTATATAAAACCACACGAAAGTTAAGATAAGAAGAAAAGAAAAGCCTTAAAACAAATAATCAAAAAAAAACTGATCGAGCCTCCACCCTCACGCCCCATTGACCTTCAGCGGTACGCCCCTTTGGCCCTCAGCGGCACGCTCCCTTGGCCTTCAGCGGTACACCCCTTTCAACCCTTCAGCGGTACACTCCCCCTTTCAACCCTTCAGCGGCACACTCCCCCTGAGCCCCCCAGCGGCACACTCCTCCTGGCCCTTTCGGCGGTACACTCCTTCCCTTCGCCGGTACACCCTCAGCCACTGTATAAACTTGGCCAACGTACAGACTTCATGGTGGCCAGTGTATAGACTTGGGCAGTGTATAGACTTCACACTCCAATGTATAGACTTATCCAGCGTATAGATTTGAGCCAGCCAACGTACAGACTTCATGATAACCAGCGTATAGACTTTGGGTAGTGTATAGACTTCACACACCGACGTACAGACTTTATGTTGGGCAATGTATAGACTTTGAGCATCCAGCGTATAGACTTCATATCCCAACGTACAGACTTCATGATGGCCAGTGTATAGACTTAGGCAGGGTATAGACTTCACACCCCCAATGTATAGACTTATCCAGCGTATAGATTTGGGCAGTGTATAGACTTCACACTCCGATGTATAGACTTGGCCAGTGCACAGACTCCGGGCCAGTCGACGTATAGACTCCAAATTGCAACGCGTAGACTTTGCTCCATTCTGCTCCAGTGTATGGACTTTGGGCTTGGCAACGTATAGACTTCGAGCCTGGGGAACGTATAGACTTTATATCACTCCCCCTCCTTCACCGACACACTCTCCAGCGGTATGCCCCTTTGGCCTCCAGCGGTACGCCCTTTGCAGCCCTCACCGGTACACCCCTTCGCCACCCAGCGGTACACCCAATACCCAGCGGTACACTCCTGTCTCTCCTTCGCCGGCACACTACATGCATGCATATATACATCACGATAAGGGCATCAACAATAGCAAATAAATCAATAAAAATGACGTTAACTAAAGAACTCCAAATGCGCAATATTGATCATAATAAAAGAGGCGGGAGGGGTAATAGAAAAATAAATAATAAACCAATGATAATAATGAGAATAATCATGCATAGAAGAAGAGAAATCATCCCGGACAAAGGCACGAATAAATAGTAAACATCAAATCAGAAATCCCAGAAGGTATAACCTAGAAAGCTCTAGATAAAAGACGCTAATGCCCACGCCGCAGCCCGCTCTCTCCCCGGGACCCGGGGCAAAAGGAACAACAACGTTGCCCCTCTAGGTCGAGCCCGAGTCTCGGGAATCCCCCCGATATGGCCGGGCTTTGATCTAACCTCGGGCCGACATCCTAATCGGACCGGATTTGTTTTCTCTTTCCGGACACCTTCCGAATCCTCATTGAAATTGCCATATGCTCGGCAGACATTTGGAGGGATCTACCTCAGTTTTTCTCATTATGACGATGCCACAGACTTGTGTCCGAATACAAAAGGTCTACGGGTGGCCAACACAGCCGACAGTTTATTGCCTTAATACCACCTTCAGTGTGACCCATCCCTATCTCTCTCGCATAATTAGTATTATTCTTTTCGGCCGCAGGGCCTCTAATTTCGGCAATTAATCAAGGGTATTCCCTCGTATGAGGGATGTAAATGACGTCGTGACCTTCATGGCGCGACGGGATTCGGTCCCGACACGAACCACACAATCGTCTGACGAAGTCAGATCGAGCGCACCATGGGCTCTCCGGAGCCCGAATAAATTGTCACTCCGGTGACTGGCACGCCCACGCACTTAACAAAACCAACAGACGAACCGGAACCACAGTTTAACGGAAAGTGCGTCCACAGAGGTGTAGTGTTGTAATAGCTTAAACAGGTCAAGCTACCCCGGTGCGGCGTGTGGGGAACCCACGCTTCCCCGCTCGCCCTCGTCTCTGAGCGGGACCAGTTTCTTCAAACCGGTCGAGTGAGTGCTCCAAAACTTTGCTCTAATTCATGCTTGTTCTTTCAATATTAGTTCATAAACTCCGCTGGCCGTGACGAGAGCCCGATCCTTAAGCTCATTGCTATAAGTGATCATCGTGGGAAGAGAGTGGAACCCGTGGCCTTTGGCACTTCGTCGGACCCTTGATTTGGGCAGCCATACCCTTGGGGAATCAAACCTTGGCCTTGCTGGACCTCTACCAGCAAGGGCCCAGCCCACACAACCTCCCCTTGGCATTGCCAAGTTACCCCCGGGTCTTAGTGAGCATCGGGTGAGCGGTTGCCATTATCGGTCCGTTTTGAATGCTTAATTGTGCTTGCTTGTTGAGTCCTAGGTTGTGTCACATCACCTCGTAATCTCGGCCACTATAAACCATTGTAACATAGATAGGATTCTTGTGGACAATGGAAGTGCCCCTTATGTATTGTCTTATGATTGTTTCCTCAAAATGGGGGAGGATCCATCCAAACTCTGCCCGGTCCGAACGCCCCTCTGTGGGTTCAACGGCCTGGCCACTCTCCCCGAAGGAGCCCTAAGTCTACCGGTTACCCTCGGCACCCCACCCAAAACCGTTACGGTCATGGTAGACTTCATGGTGATCAAAGGGATGATAGCGTACAACGCCATCTTCGGCCGGGGAATCCTCAGCCGGATCAAGGCAGTACCATCTACCTATCACCAAAAAATGAAGTTCCCCACCAAAAACAGGGTAGGGGAAATCCGAGGTTACCAGGCCACGGCCCGAAGGTGCTATAATATCTCGGTGGAGGCCACGAGGCCGGGCGGGAATGATAAGGGCCCCCGGGAAGTCGAGGAAAAATCCGCAACCACTGAGCCAGGTGGCGAGTTGCTAACAATTTTCCTAAACGATGACCCGACCCTAGGAGTAAGGATCGGAGCCGACCTACCACCCGAGGAACATCAGCAATATAATAAATTTCTTTCTGAGTACATTCGAGTCTTCGCTTGGTCCGACGATCAGCTCCCTGGGATACCAGAGGAGACCGTGATGCACAGACTCAACCTCAACCCCACCATGAAGCCCGTGCAGTAGAGCCGAAGGAAGCACGCACCCGAGAAGCAGACGATTATCAAGGCACAGGTCACCAAGGGGCAAGAGACTGGTCTTTTTAAACCGGTCCTGTACCCGACGTGGCTAGCCAATGTCGTCCTGGTACCAAAGGCTTCGGGCAAGTGGCGGATGTGCGTGGACTTCACTGACTTGAATAAGGCGACCCCTAAGGACTGCTATCCCTTGCCCAGCATCGACCAACTGGTCGATTCGACATCAGGCAACGAGATGCTCAGCTTCCTGAATGCCTATTCGGGTTACCATCAGATCAAAATGAATTCTGAAGACGTCGAAAAGACCGCCTTCATCACCGACTACGGCGTGTACTGCTATACCCGGATGCCTTTCGGGTTGAAGAACGCCGGAGCCACATATCAAAGATGGTCAATCACATGTGTAGATATATATATCTTCCTTCCGCTCTCTCACCAATGGTCAAAGCGCATCAAATGTATGGAACAATGTGCGATGGGCAAACCACGAGAGCGAGAGAAAGAAAATAAGACAGAGAGCAACGAACAGGACCGTGATCGCCACCAAGATGCCGTACGTGATAGTCACGCCGTACCTTGGAAAGGAAGGGGAGACACTCGCCTTGCTACAGCACCGGGAAGAAGCGCGGTCGACGTAGAACCGCCTTAACAGACGCGCGGCCCTACGATAGACCGTTTGAGGGTGCTGCCAAACACGCGGGAGAAGAACTCCTGGAGGACGGACGGCTTTAATGGGACCGCCTAAAGATGAAGAGCAGCGTAGAGAGGGCCGGTGGTATTCTTGAACGGGCCTACAAGAACCGCGCTAGTCCGCCACGCCAAGAGTTACAAAAGGGCTCACCTCCACCCTCTCCAACCGGCTAGAGGGGATGGGCCTCGTGCTGATGAAGTGCTGACCTACGAAACAGTACGAAGACACAGAAGGAACACCCAGATTAGAGCTAAATGACGTAGTACGCATTCATGTGAGAAGAATGAAGCATAATCAAGTGGAAAGGGGGATACCTGGGGGGTTTTAAACCCCTAGGGTGACAAAAACGTAGGTGGGTGTATGCATGGGGAGAAAAACGAGGGAAACGTAGAGAGAGAACAACGCATGCAACAGATGATGAAGAAATCGGAAAATGACGCTATGACTCGACACACAGACTACTCCCTGAACCGGAGGCTCGTAAGGACGTAGAGAGCCTCCCTCCTTGGTGCTAGGTCGTTCGGAAATGCGGCAGGGCTTCGCCGTCGACCAAAATTTTCCCCCCCTTTCGACGTCCGGCCACTAGGGTCTATTTATAGAGCCTAGTAAGCCAGCCCCGAAACTAGGGTTTAGAGGTATTTTCAGGTCGAGATTATAAAAGATAAATCATAGATATTATCATAATCTCTTATCCAGTCGAAACTGCATCAAAAATGGTTAATTATCCAGGGAGAAATCATCAAAACAAACTGGGGATAAAGCCATGAATAAAAGAGATAAAAGTCTGTTAAAAAGCCTCATCCGACGGGATGAGCGGTCTTACGATAGACCGCGCAACATTTGGGTGGTCTGGTTCAGACCGTCCAAGCTGTCGGTGGAAATTCGAAAAATTAGAAAATCGACCCAATTATCTCTCTAACTGGCCGAAACGCCCGCCGTTGGACAATCAAAGATGAACGGTTCTAGTGAGACCGTTCTAGTGTAGAGCGGCCAATAGCCAACCGTTTCACCCTGTCGGTGATAATTCGGATAATTGGATAATTATCTGAGAAAATGGGAGTGTGTAGGACTCTGAGGTATAGGCGGTTGTAATAAGCCCGTCCATTGGTTTGAACGGTCCTAATAGGGCCGCACCACAGTCTGTCGGTGAATATTCAGAAAAGACATCAGAAATTAACAAAATGTATGAACGGTCCATATTCAACCGCTCATCATCTGAACGGCTAAGGTTGGGCCGTTTATGCTATGAAACGTTCAATTGACCAAAGCCAAGGCCCATTAAGCCCTGAATCGGCACAGACTTCACCAAGGAGGGAGATGATCCATAAAATGAGCCCAAGACGTGCCACAAAATGGCCCAATGAATGATGGACAACTCAAGGCATCAACTAATGGGAGTAAGAGAAACGACTCAAATTATCGGTATAAAACGGGTGTCAACAGATGCCCCTCCTTAACGTCCTCTTTGCAGGGGAGTGAGCGGAGGTGAAGCGGAAGTAACATGGAACATGGAGGTGGAGCGGAAATGCAGCGGAGTGGACCGAAAAAGTGGGCGTTAAGGTAAAACGACACCCGTTTCTACTAACAAGTGATGAGAATCTTTCAGAAAACCTTGAACCAAACGTCGGGAATAGTTAACTGAAAGCGACGCCAAATCTGAAGGAACTAAACTAAATGAAACAAATCGACAAGGCTGGCCTCATGGGGGACACAATCCCGCGGTCCAATGAGGGGGCCACAAAAGAAAAAAAAAGGCTAAAACTCCAGACGGGGACCTTTCAATCAACCGGACCAAACGAATCGACCAAAGAAAACCTTCGAATTCAGAGTGGAATTAGTTCTTCTTACTCGAGCATTTGAACACACAGCTGACCATTACTGATGGGACATTTCTTAAGCCAATCATGGGGCATGAAAGCTCAAAAGGATACGTATGATGCATGCTGGGCTAAAACAAAAGGAAATCATTAAAATAAATGCCAAGAAAGAATAAAATATAAAATATTTGAGAGTAGTATTGCTAAGCTGGGAATATCAGAGTCAAGATATCGCCCGCAACCACAGCGTGCGGATAGAACCGTCCTCCTCGTGACATCCCAACTTAACGGCCTATCCGAAGGTTAGGTACATGAGCCTGGATCATCATCATTTTTGTTGAAGGGGAACATCAGATCCTGGGACACGTAGGTAACCTGCCGGCTCTCGAAATAGTATTATATAATACCATATAATTAATGCAATAAGGGATTAGGGATAGAAGGTCATACCTGACTTACCTGTGCAGGCGAAACGGCGAGACAGGCTGAAATGATACTGCATAAGATGGTTAAGAGATGTATTTCCAAAGAACATATCAATATTCATGATCTAAATATACCATCCAGATAAACGGCCTTATCTCAACCGTGCAATATTCCAAACGGCTCTATGTTAACCGCTCTTACCTGACCTTCGAACAAATCTTACAGGTCCGGTTGCCGGTGATGAACGGTCGGGGCCACACCGTTTTTAAGAGGAACGGCTCTATGGGAACCGCTCGGGCCTAGAATTTCAACCGACTTAAAATTAACGGTCAAGAGCGACATACGGTTATAGATGGACCGTTCACATGACGAACGGTCTAACGATAGACCGTTCTTCTCTGCAACCTCGAAAAAAAGAAACCCCCTCGTCTCCCTCCACTGTAACCAACGGTGGAAGGGACGAAGGGGCAAAAGGCCTCAAACACCCATTTTCTCCTTCTCTCTTTCTCAACCCCCCTCCCTCTCTCGATCTCACAGCACCCCCCATAACGAGGAGCCAGCCTCACACCGCACGGCCACCCATCACGGGCGAGGGTTCACCTTCGTCATCGCAACCGCCACCACCGCCACCGTCCGAGGAGGAGGGTACACCCGGGGTGACGATGGAGGACTTAGCCACTGTCATCGCCGAAGAGGATGCTGCGGCCGGAGACGACGTTGTCGGAGCCGAGGAAAGAGGCACGCCAGCGAGGAGGGAGAAGAAACCCCGTGATGCCGAGGTAGGCCTCCCCGCCCCTCATTTTCTTTAATTTCGTTTAATGCATGCTAGCTTAGGGGCTTTTAGGGGGGAGAGATGCTTAGAGGCCGATTTAGGGGGCCATGGAGGTCTTCCAGCCGGCCGGGGGGGCATTCACCGTCGTCGGGGGCGGCGACGGTAGAACAGTTCAACAGAAACCGCACGGCAAAACAATGCGGTCCGCATAGGACCGTCCCAAAATAAACACGGCTTAGGGAGCGCCGTTCAAACTCACACAGCCAACGGGCCACCAAAACAAATACGGTGAGGTTATCACCGTTCAAATAGTAAACGGACCATATAGGTCCGTTTAAACAGGCAACCAAGGCAAAACAATACGGTCCTCACAGGACCGTCCTCAATTCATACGGCCAAAGGTGGGCCGTTTCTCCTTAGGAAGACGGGCAAATAGACGGTGCATGGTAATCCATCCAAGATGGGAACGGTTAGAGATAGCCCGTTCAAAACGGGGAACCTGAGAAACAGAACGGTTCGAAAGAGGCCGCTCAGCTGTCGAGCGGTCCGTGAGTAACTGTTCTTCAAATCAAGAATTGGACTTTGAGAATTTTATTTAAATGAAACAAAATATGAAAACTAAATGACTAACATAAATGAGATGGATGAATGCAGGGGAAGCGTAGGACCCGTACCTCCTTGCTGCAGGTCCGTGCAGTGTACCTGGCACTGCCGGACTTCCAGAGGGAGCGGTTGACTGCCATGGGGTTCGCCCCCTTCCTGAGCATTGAGGTGTGTCGCTTTGACGCAGCTCTGCTCTACGCCCTGCACGACTGCTGCGATCCAGTGAGTCGGACGTTCCTTTTCCCGTGGGGGCACATGGTCCCTACATTGGAGGACGTGGCCAGGCTCACTGGCCTACGTGTGCACAGGTCACCGGTCAGCGGGACTACTTTTTCTGACTACCGGGGGATGGCTCGGGAGTTGCTCGGCCTACAGCTGCGGCGCCCCGAGAGGCAGTCGACCCTCCTTCCCCGGGCTGCTCTCCAGGACAGCCTGGGTCTACGACGAGCCGGCGTTGCAGTGGGCGAGCGGCCGGAGGAGCACTTGGAGCGGCTCGTGGGGCTGGCGAGGACGAGGGTTGCTGCGGGACCGGGACCTGAGGCGGACAGAGTGCTGAGACGGTTCCTGATGCTGATGTTCGGGCGGATTCTCTTCTCCACTCGGGCGGACGTGATGAGCTGTCACTTCCTCCCTTTCCTCCAGGAGCTCGAGTACGTAGGTGACTCTGCTTGGGGAGCGGCGGTCCTCACCTTCCTCTTTGACACTCTCAGTTCGACGGTGCGCCGGACGATGCTTGGGGGCTTCTCCCCCTTACTCCAGGTGCGGCTCTCTTCTCTAGACTTAATTATGCAACCCTATATGCTTGCTGAATGCTGACATGACCTTGTGGTACAGTTGTGGGCCTACGTGCGCCTACGTGGGTTGGGCAGAGGCGAGGAGACCCGCCCTGGGCTCCTGCCGATCGCACGGAGGTGGACAGCACCCCGGGAGATGATGGCCTTGAGGAGGCAGGTCCGGGAGCTGCAGGATGACCTGGACACTCTACCGTACACTTCGGTATGCTTCTAGACTCCGACTCTTTAATTACATGCTATTCTTTCATGATTATGATGCTGATGCAGTTTCCTATTCCTTGCAGGTACGTTGGACTCATTACACGGAGGAGAGCCCGAAGGGCTAGCCGTGGGTGACCGAGGCCTTGGCCTTCTCTGGCCGGGACGTGTGGCTTCACTGCATGAATGTGGTGGAGCCACTGTACTTCAGGTTGGTGATGAGGACCATCGGGGTCCATCAGCCGGCCGTAGAGTTCTCTGCGCCTGAGAAGGCGGGGGAACGGGTGACGAGGATGACCCGGGGACTCCGCGAGGCGTTCGACTGGACAGCGAGGAACGCCGAGCAGGTCGCCGACTGGGCTGCGCGAGGGCGAGCGGTGTCCGCCCGGGCAGAGAGCGACAGTGCTTACTACACCGCGTACGCACGGCACTACCAGGACCAGGTGTTCCGAGGCACCCACCGACCGGTACGACTTCTAAACTTAAACTTTGTCTATTATGCTTATGAATGATGCACTAATGCAAGGACTTTTAAATGTAGGTCGACCCTGCAGGACGAGTGGCAGAGTTGCAGGGACTCCTGCACTCCACTATCCGAGAGAGAGACGAGGCCCGGCAGGCCCTGGCCCTACTGGTGGGTTTTCTAAACCTTAGACTCTTTAAATTATGCAGTCCTATATGATTACGATTATGCCTGTGACTGACCTGGAGTATTTGGATGCAGCGCGCCGAGGGTGCTCAGAGGGCGGGACCAGACGCTCCTTCTTCTTCCTCCGTCCAGACCCAGCAGACCGAGCCGAGCGGGATGCGGACTTTACTCGGATGGTAGAGCGGGCCAAGGCGGCCGAGGTGGCACTCGTGGAGAGGGTACACAACTCTAAACTTCCTCTTCTACTTACTATGCTTATGAATGAAATGTTGACTAACAATGCTTATGCGGATGCAGACGTCCGAGCTGACTCGCCTCCAGGTGGAGCTGGAACGGAGCCGGGTAGCGGCTCGGGAGGAGGTAGCCCGGGTGCGAGAGGAGGCTGCGCGGAGCCAACCGGTGGACACAGTGGAGACCGCGCTCCTCCAGGCCGAGCTAGAGCGACTGCGGGTTGGCGCGGTCGAGGCGGAGCGGTGCCTGACTGAGGCGGCCGAGTTACGCGGGGAGCTGCGAGCGTATAAGGACATCAGCCGGCGCTCACGCAGCGGGACCCCGAGTGTCAGCCATGGTACGCACGGTTCCGTGAGGAGTTTTTTCACGGGTTCCTCCGGTCAGCGGAGGAACGAGGAGGATGAGCGGCGCCGGCGACGTCAGCATGACGAGGCGACCTCAGCGATGCCTCCTCCAAAGAGGCATGAGGGTAAGGGGGACAGTGACGGAGGCCAGGGAGAGAGAGCCGCTTGACTCGTCGTACGGGGCCCATCCTTTTGTACATGATGATAGTGATGTGCAAATATATATGTACATTTTGCTTCTTTTTCACTTGCTTTGTGGATGAATGCATGTATGCATGAATGGATGAATGTGACTCGTCTACTAGATAGAGTGAGACAGATGGGCGAGTTTGAGGAGTGTGCTTAGCCCGAGAGAGATGAGTGACGCATACGCCGACTTGAGTGAGATGAGTGACGCACACGCCGACTTGAGTGAGATGAGTGACGCACACGCTGACTTGAGTGAGATGAGTGACGCACACGCCGACTTGAGTGAGACGAGTGCGCCAAATGACTGAGACATGAGTGCAGTAGGTTGATTGGGGGCAGAGCATATGGGCGGTTCTCCCCAAGCCCTTCGTGGAGAAGAGCGGTTCTCCAAAGATCGCTTCAATTGAGTTGGAACGGTTCAATATAAACCGTAATAACATTTGAGCGGCATATTGTAGGCCGCATAAGAGGCTGGACTCGGGCTTTTTGAGTGAGATGAACGGTTGATAATGGGCCGCACATGCATATGGACGGTCTATCGTAAGACCGCCCAAGTGGACCCCCTATTTGCTCGGAAGGGGACTCCCTGGAGAGTCCCAACCCGCGGGTAGGACGATTTGCACTTATCATAACCCTATCTTAACCCGTCCTAGACTTATCCGAGCCTAATCCCAAGAGGTTTAGGCTTCCCAATGGGCCCTATAAGTAGTAGGAGGGCTTGGACCCGCAACTCACATGTCCTCCATCTCCTAAGGCTTAAAACCTTCGATTCCTATCACCAGATCATCATGAAGAGGGCCTTCGATGGAAGTTCTGCGGAGGGAGCGCCCTTTGAAGGGCCGAGACCAGCTAGAAAGGAGCGGGAGGTGATCCAACGGCTAAGCTTGATTCCTCGCCATCTCAGCGCCTCCCCTATGAGAGAGGTAAGTTAAATCAGAATATATTCAATTTCTCTCAATTTCCCTTATATTTCCTTACATCCTTAGCCTTTTCCTTCTTTTCAGCTCCTCCCCGGCCCGAGACACTTTTCTAGTTTAAAGTGGGTGGCTCCCATGGTCCGTGCGTTACCCCTCGGGGTGACTTACCTTCTCAAATCCTGGCACCTACACTCCCTCTTAGTTCTAGGTCAGAATTACCCTAGACTTTCTTTAGACTGGCATAGTATCTCTGCTCTGATGGAGATTTGGCACCCCCAGACCCACACTTTCCTCTTCCCATCTTTTGAGGCCACTATCCTGTTAGAGGAGGTAGAGACATACTTCGGGCTCCCTAGGTCCAAGGTGGGGGAGGAAGACTTGATATGCCATACCGTTGCCCCTATAGATCCAAAACTCATCCTAGGGGGATTTATGCCTGATAGCGGGGATGTTCGCGCCTGTGTAGGTCCTCGTCACATTCACCTCCTTCCTCTGAGCCAGTGGGTAGTGGAGCATTGCAGGAATAAGTGTGGGTGGGTTGAGGCCATAGCCAAAGCTGCGTCCATCTGCCTGTGCGGGGCCATCCTTTTCCCTTCGGCCGACCATGTCCTAGAGATTCCCTTACTCAGTACCATTAGTGGCCTTTGGCGGGGGCGTTCCATCTCCCAGACTGTCTTAGCTTACTTGTACGAGGGTCTTACTTCAGCAGCCTTAGGAGGTCCTCTCTTTGGTCCGATGATCCTATTGGAGTGCTGGATGGGAGTTAGGATGAAGTTTACCCCGAGGGAGGATATTACTTCAGTTAGCAGGATCTTTGGGAGCCATCCTCTTTACTTCATAGGAGGCGCCTTCAGGTTTTCTCCACAGGTTGAGTGTAGGACGGCGGAGCTGAAGACCAGGGACGAGTGGCGCCCGTACATCAACAGGTTGCCCCTGGACAGGTTCGTGATGCGCCCGGACTTCCTCCACGACACTGCCATCAGGCTACCTCGGAGAGCGGGCTTGGACTTGAGGCTCGTGAGCGACACTGCCTTAGCGATGTACAGCCCACACAGATGCTACCTGTAGATTGGACTACCCTGGACGGTGCTACCTACGCTACCCCACCTTCCCGCGCTACAGGCGCGGAGGATCGGGACAGAGGAGGACGAGCAGGCGATCAGGAGCGCGCTGATTATGTGGGAGGTGAGCAGGGTGCGTACCCTACCAGCAGAGGTTGAGGAGGCTTCAGAGACTCGACAGGCTTATCTTAGGGAGCTGAGAGAGATACGTCCTCGCGGGGATGCCCAGCGGAGGATTGAGTGATTCCCCCCTTCTTCTTTTGCTTTGATGATGATTGTTGGGTGAGACATGTCTGAGATATATGGAAATGAATAAAGTTGATGAGTTTCTTACTTGAATTTGAGCTTTGTGGTTTGATCATGATGTGGGGTGATTGCAAAAGACGAGGATTGAATGTTCACGTGGTCATGAGCCAATTGTCCTTCCAACCTGCCCCTGTACACATGCAAACATGAACA
This sequence comes from Amorphophallus konjac, assembly GCA_022559845.1. Classification (NCBI taxonomy): domain Eukaryota; kingdom Viridiplantae; phylum Streptophyta; class Magnoliopsida; order Alismatales; family Araceae; genus Amorphophallus; species Amorphophallus konjac. The sequence continues at coordinate 405,073,306 of CM040118.1, forward strand.
AGATTAAATCTATTTTAGGCTTAGCCCCTTGCCTATAGCAAGTTAGGAGGTGACCATTTTCTTGATTTTCGGTCAAGGGGTTAAGCCTTATCAAATAGGCAGATATCAAAATGAAACATGCAAATGAATGCTATGCAATGCAAGAGCGAAATTTTTGGATTTTAAAATATTTGATTTTTTTGCGTTTTTGAAATGTTTGATTTTTTTTGGGGTTTTGAAATGTTTGATTTTTTTTGGGGTTTTGAAATGTTTGATTTTTTTTTGGTTTTTGAAATGTTTGATTTTTTTGGGTTCTTGAGATGTTTGATTTTTTTGGGGTTTTGAAATGTTTGATTTTTTTTGGGTTTTTGAAATGTTTGATTTTTTTTTGGGTTTTTGAAACGTTTGATTTTTTTGGGTTTTGAAATGTTTGATTTTTTTTTTGGGGTTTTGTTTTGAAACCAGCTCGGGCTCTAACGGCAAGGATCTTCTCATCTTACTACGGACTTCCTAGGCCCGGCATGTGCAGAAGAGGGGGAACCGCCTGCGGTCGTGGTCAACTATGCTCAACGGTGCTTCTGCTGAGGCCATACCCAGGGTGGGATTCATTCCTTGGAAAGTGAAAACAAGGTCAAGTAGGGAAGTTGACGACAGGTGTAGAGGTTTTTAGGGCTTGAGTTCTTTCCCAGGGCATTCCCATTTTCAAAGAATACGGTCTGTTGCGCCGGGGGTTTGTATCCGTTATCGAACCTTCACCTGCTCTAGGCACGCATGCGACCGGGCTCATAACGTCCTGCGGGAAAACTGTACTGCCACTCTTGCCATGCCTAGTTGTATCCTTTTGGGGGTTTTGAGAGCTTCGAGCTTTGTGCTTTCGGCCTTATCTTTTGATTTTGCCCCTTTTCTCTTTATTTCTTCTTGCTTTCCTCCTTTTCTTTTTTTTGCGGAGTGAGGTCTTAACGAATTGCCCCTATTTGAGACCACTTTTAATGGGGAATCTGGGTCAGTTCTCGCCCCCTTATTCACTGCTTGCCCCTATCTTCAGCCGAGAGAGAGGAAATACAAGGATTTTCACCTTCCCCGAGCATGGCCAAAGGAGAAAAGGTGTCGGGTAGCATGAGAGAATACCGAACCACAGGCAATCGTGTAGTGTGTGAGATACTGGACCTAGGTCCTCCTTTGCAATCTGGTGGGGTATACCCTGCCATCGAACCACTTACTGGTTTTATTTTTATGGATAGAAATGTTTTAAATACAGCCCATTCCACGGGTTTGGCAATTCCTCCCCCTTCGCGTTAATTAGACGATACACATTGCCCGGATAAGCTTCTTTGATTACGAAGGGCCCTTCCCAGTTGGGTTGCAGCTTAGACCTGGGGCCTGCTGACCTGATGAATTTGCGTTTCAAAACCATATTACCCACTTGAAATTTCCTTTCAATGACCTTCTTTTGAAAATATCGCGAGACACGCTTTTGATATACTGAAACATGATTGGCCGCATTCAACCTCTTCTCGTCTAAAAGTTCCAGTTGGACTAGCAACGCCTCTCGACGTTCGTCAAGATTAAGTTCCTTATCCAGCTGCACCCTTAGGGAAGGGATCAGAATTTCATACGGGAGCACCGCTTCCATTCCATAAGTGAGGGCAAAGGGAGTCTGCCCTGTGGGAGTGCGGACGGAGGTGCGATAAGCCCACAGAGCTTCTATCAATTTGTTGGCCCAATCAGCAAATTTATGTGATTCACATGTTTTCTTGATAATTTTAAGAAGGGTTTTATTCGTGGCCTCAGCCTGGCCATTACCTTGGGGGTAGTATGGTGATGAATGATGCAGAGCTATATTGAATTTCTTACAGAGGTCCTGGAGTTCTTGTGAGACGAATTGAGGCCCGTTGTCGGTGACGATGTCGCTTGGCACCCCGAACCGCGAGATAATGTTCTTCATAATGAAGCGACATACTGTGGTGGCTTTGACTTCTGCATAAGCTTCAGCTTCCGCCCACTTGGTGAAGTATTCCGTAGCCATTAAAATGAAGGACTTCTGCTTAATCGCGGAATTCGGATCACCGAGGGGTCCGATGATATCAAATGCCCACATGGAAAAGGGCCAGGGGGCCGTACTAGGATGAAGAGAAGAGGCAGGAGCGTGGATTTTGTCGGCATGGATTTGGCACTGAAGACACCTACGGACATAGGTGGAGCAATCTTCTTCTAGAGTTGGCCAGTAATAGCCCTGCCTAAGAATCTTCTTTGCCAACGCCTGTCCGTTCACATGCCCTCCACACTCGCTAGAGTGCGCGGCTTCCACAACTTTCCAAGCTTCTTCGTCATCTAGGCATCTCATTAGAACTCCATTCAGAGCCCGCCTATACAATTTACCTGCGATGATCGTGTATCTTGCGGCGACTCTTCTAATGGCTCTTCGCTGCTCAGCATTGGCCGTTTCCAGAAATGTACCATCCCTGCAGTATTGTTCGATCTCATAAAACCACGGCAGTTCTTCCTCTTCAATGATCTCCTCGAGCTCAGTCAATGAAACTTCTTTTGTCTCCTCCCTTTCTATTTTCTTCTCTACAGACATTCTAAGATTGTCGAACCAGGGGTCTTGAAGAGAAGGAACATCTAGCCTTTGGACCATAATGGTCTCAGTGGCACGACTCAGGGGAAGTGATATGGAAGAGGCGAGCGATGCAAGGGCATCAGCCAAGATATTCTGAGAACGAGGAGTATGAATATAGACGAGTTTCCTGAACTGCCTAGCCAAGAGTGTGACCAGATCTTGATAGGGTTTGAGCTTAGGGTCACGGGTGCGGTAAGTCGACAAAACTTGACGCAACACCAGCTAAGAGTCTCCTATGATGTTAAGATATCGTGCGCCTAAGATGTAGGCGTGCTTCAGATCGGAAAGGAGAGCCTCATACTCGGCTATATTGTTAGTGGCGGGAAATGAGAGTTGATATGCAACCGGGATAGTTACTCCTTCTGGAGTAAGGAGAGCGGCGCCGATTCCACTGCCCTGGGAATTGAGAGCACCATCGAAATGAAGAGACCAGAAAGGAAGATGAGTGATCATCGCCAGGTGTTCATCGGGGAATTCATCCCGGATGGAATCTATATGAGGGATGGGAGAATGAGCCAGGTGCTCGGCAATAGCATATCCCTTGATTGCTTTCTGCACGATGAAGACGATGTCAAACTGGGAGAGAAAGCTCTTCCAGCGAGCTAGTCGGCTAGAAAGGACTGGCTTTTCCAGAAGATAACGAATGGGATCCATTCTAGAGATGAGCCTGACCTCATGGGCAAGAAAATAGTGTTTAAGCTTCTGCGCTACCCACACTAGTGCTGCACAGGTCTTCTCCATGGTAGTGTACTTGGATTCAGTGGGATTAAATAACCTTGAGAGATAGTACACTGCCCTTTCCCTTCCTTCATCGTCTACCTGTGCCAAGACAGCTCCTAGAGAGTCCTCAATCACAGAAATGTACAGGATCAGGGGTTTCCCAGGGACGGGTGGTTATAGAACCGGGGGATTAGAGAGGTAAACCTTGAGTTCCTCATAGGCCTTCTGACATTGTTCATTCCATTCAAATTTCGCGCCTGCCTTTAGTAATTCATAAAACGGGCGGCATCTTTACGAATGCTGAGATATGAATCTCCTGATAAATTGCAAACGCCCGATCAAACCTCGAAGCTCAGTGATGTTCTTCGGCGGCGGCATTTCCATGACGGCCTTTGCCTTGTTTGGATCGATCTAAATCCCCCGTTTACTAACTATAAACCCGAGCAATTTCCCTGATGCAACTCCGAACACACATTTCTTTGGATTCATCTTTAATTTGTATTCCCTAGCCCTTTGCAACACCTTGGCTAGAATGGCGGGGTATTCTTCTTGTGACCTCGATTTGACTAAAATATCATCCACATAAGCTTCTAAATAAACGTGCATCATATCGTGGAAGATACCCATCATCGCTCGTTGGTAAGTGGCACCTGCATTTTTCAACCCAAATGGCATAACGACGTAGCAGTATGTGCCCCAAGGTGTAGTGAACGAGGTCTTTTCTTGATCCTCCGGAGCCAGAAGGATTTGGTTATACCCCGAGTAACCATCCATGAAGGAGAGGGCTTCGTACCCAGCTGTATTATCGACCAAGACATCGATGTGAGGAAGTGGAAAATCATCTTTCGACATGCCTTGTTTAAGTCCCTGAAGTCAATACAGATTCAAATTTTACCATCCTTCTTCATTACCGGGACTATGTTCGCCACCCATTGTGGGTACAGCACAACTCTAATGAACCTGGCCTTATGCAATTTATCGACTTCTTCCTTAATCCTCAAGGCCATCTGGGGGTGGAATCTCCTTGCTTTCTGTTTAACGGGCGTTGCCCCTGGTTTGAGAATCAGCCTGTGTTCGACCAAGGCGGGGTCAAGGCCCGGCATGTCTTCGTAGGACCAGGCGAAAGAATCGTTGTACTCCCTCAAGACTTTGACAAGCTCCTCTTCTACCCGAGGGGGGAGATTAGCAGAAATAAATATGAGCCTGGGGTCCTCTTCTGTTCCGAGGTTAATTTCCTTAGTGGGTTCATCCACTGCTATGGGAGGTTCGTCAAACTTCTTCAAGCCTTGTGCGTATAAATCAGCAGTGTCATCCACCTCCTCTTCCTCATCATCCGCTGGGTCCTTTTCATTCATAATTTCATACACTCCTAATCCATCATTGCTCCATACCCCTTCAGCTTCCTCATCATCTTCCAAGACAATCGCAGTCTCTACAAATTCAGGGCATTTCAACAGGGCATGGCATCTTCCAGCCAAATCTTGTAGAAACCTATCGGGAACGGTTTTGGGAGGGCGCGTTACGGCGGGTGCCGCAGACGTGGATGGGCTGACAAAACTCGAACTAGACTCTACCCTGACTGACTCGACCATCCTAGAAGACTCTGTACACTGTACATCCGATTTAGGGGAGAGAAAATCTACTGGAAGAGGAACAGGGGTCTCGTGCCCCTGGGGATCTGGGTAGAACATAGCGTAATCTTCCATGGAGACCTCCGTTTTGAAATTGGCATTTTTTTTTGGAGGCTGGAGGTGATCACGCAGCAGGAGGAAGGAGACGGAGGAGGAGGAAGCTGCATGGGAAACAATTCTGGGAAGATGCAGTCAAAGAAAGGATCAGAGGACGAAAACCACATTTCATGGAGCTGAGCTCCTGGGGGAGGAGGAGTGAATAGGGTTGATAGATCAATGGGCGGGCAGCGCCCGCAAGCACATGGAACGAATAAAATTTCGGGTCTCTCCGCAAAACATGGGTCGACCATGAGTGGAGGGGAATGGGGAACAGAATCCAACTGTTGAAACCAGGAAGCGAGACGGGACGGGGACATAGAATAAGGAGTGGCGGGGCTTCCCATCTTTCGTGGCCCCTGGCGGGCCAATGGCATCGGAGGACGCTTTACCAGCTGCGTCTCCTTCTTCTTTGGTTCACCCTCTTTTTCATAAAACATCCTCGTAAAGCAATCAGAAAGGTCTTCCAAGTCACCGGCTAGCCCTTGCGGTGATGGTGGCGGATCAGCAACAGCACAAGCTTCGTCTATCTTTTCTTCAAGGCTGGATGGCGAGGTCTTCAAGGTGCCGGGCTGCAACGGACCCTTCACAAAATGTTGCCGGTAATCCCAGGTCAACGGCCCAGAGTCCCCAAGCATCGACATGGAGGATTCATGGTAGCCGAGGCCCCGACGGCCCATCTTCCTTCCTTTGGGAACGGGGTTGGTTCGGCCCTGCAATTGTGCGCCGAGTCCTCGGCCTGGCTGATAGCCCAATTTTAGAATTAGGTGCCACCCTTTGGAGTCTCTCATTTTGGGCTTGACCTTCACATTGGTTGGTGCAGCGGTGGGCTTGCGTGACGCATATGCCCACGAATAGTTTAAGTCCATGACAGATAGAACAGGCATGTTACTCGGCCACAGTGTGGGCAGAATCTTGGCGGCTATGGCGTCAACATTTTGAACCGTGGAAACACTCTTCACCTTGACCACTCGTCCTTGGAATGGGAACTTTAGACATTGATGGGCCGTCGAGGGGACGGCATTCAAACTATTCAACCATGGACGGCCCAGAATGGCTTTGAACATCGGGTCTATGTCCAGCACATAAAATTCCACATCCATAACTAAGGGCCCTAGCTCGGCCTGCACAGTCACCACTCCGTGACAAGCACGTCTGGAGTTATCATAGGCTGCTATGGTAGTCGGCGTCGGCTTGAGCATGTCCTCTGATATATTGCAAGCACGAAGGGTACTCAATGGACAGACATTTATTGACGCCCCCGTATCCACAAGGGCGGATTCCACGGCTGTGTTGTTCAGAGAGATGGTGATACATAACGGCATCTACCGTGCCTCAGGAGGTGCTAGCTCTGACTCAGCAAATGACATAGAGGGCCCCCTTGTGATCGTGGCCAAGACCGAGGGCAGGCTATCCACTGCCACATCTTCGCTCACCATAACTTTCTGTAGGAAGGTCTTCAGGGCATCTTGGTGGAGTGGCGACCTCTTGATTAGTTCTAACACTGAGATTTTAGCCGGCAGTCGGTCTAAGTGCTGCAATAAGTCATATCTTGTGCCCGGCACAGGGTCTATTTCTTCTGGCTCAACTGTAGGGGAGGAAACTGCAGGGTTTGGTGCAGACGCACCTGAAGAAGGAAAAATTCTTTGGAAAGGACGCCCGCTCCGAAGGGCGCATTGCGATGCTGGCGCGGCCTGGAATGGACCCCCGCTTGGCCTGGTGGGGTAGGTGAATGGCGTGGAGATGGAGGTGAGGATGACTGAAGTGGGTTTAATAGGCCCTGGTGGAGGGGAAGTGGGTGAAGGGTTAAGCTTAGGGGAAATGACGGGAGGTATGGTGGGTGGTGGTGAAAGGACGGACGGAGCAGAGGGGAATGTAGCGGGCCTAAGAGGCGACGCGGAGGAAGTGACGAGTGGTGTAGCGGTCGGAATGGCGGGTCTAAGAATGGAGGGGATGGCAGGTGCGGGAGAGTAGTGGTGGTGGAAGGCCAAGAGATGTGCGGGGGTCTCATCATCAAACGTCCACCCAGCGTTGGGGGCTGGGCGCTGGACCATATTCACTTGTGCTGGGGCCGGCGGCTGCTGTTGTTGCGGAGGAGCGGGTTGATGTACTGGCATGGGATTTTGATGGATCCCAAGGTCTTGCTGCTGCGGTTGAGGTTGCTGTTGCTGCTGGGGTTGCTGTAGCGGGGGTTGCTGAGGTGCCGCCTGCTGCTGCCTGGCTTGCCTTTGCCTCTGTTTAATATCCTCAATTAACTGGTGCATCTGGGCCCAATCAATCCTCTGGCCCTCATGCAAATCATACACCAGGTCTCTGAACTGGTAGCATCGCTCTATCGTGTGCCCGGGTTGCCGATGGAATATACAATATCGGGATTGGTCGGCAGCCGGATTCCAGTTCGGGCGTTCAGGAGGCAACTGAAGGTCACCAGTATACATTAGAGCAGAGAAAATATCTGGCAAGGTCTACGGAAGAGGAGGGTAATGAGCCCTTTTTAGAGCTGGTCGAGCAGAGCCATAGGCGGTGGGTGGAGGAACATTATTGTACTGCGGGGGCCGCTGAGGCTGATGGGGTGGCGGAGGTGCCTGTTGCGGGTATTGCAGGACTTGGAAGGTGGGCTGGGGAACTTGCGGAACGACGAACTGGGGGTTGCGCTGAGGAGGTGGGAAGCGGGGTGGCGCGGCTTGCTGGGGGAATTGAACGGCCTGGACTTGCTCATTAATTTGTACTCCCTCAGTGACGGGGCCTTGGGCTTTCTTGGTGGCTTTGGGCTTCTGGGCCTCGAATAAAGAATGGATGGGGGAGTCCCTGAATTGGGTTTGAATAAACCTAGCTCTGCTGTATAGCTGGTGCATGTTTGCGATATCATTCATTGCCAGAATGTTTCTAAAAGTTGACGTAGCATTGGAAATTAACAACTTCACTTTTTCTTCTTCCGGGATCTGCCCGGGCACATGTGAGGCCATCTGCCTCCAGCGGTCTGCATAGGTTGCGAAGTCTTCTTCCGGCTTCATCTTCTCCGCCACTAGGTCGGTGAAAGAGTATTCGGGTCCAACTCGATCCTGAAATCTCTGTAAAAACCTCTCCTTGACTGTCTTGAAATTCTCGGCCTCCTCCATAGGCAAGGTGTAGAACCATTCCAGAGCGACCCCTTCCAGAGACCGACGAAACAAATAGGCCATCAAGCGATCGTCCTGCTGGAACTGTGCCGATTCGTACAAGAACTCCCGGACATGGATGAACGGGTTGCCATTCCCATCGTATTTGAGGTACACGGGGAGCTCAGCCAGAGAAGGAAAATGAATGTCCCTGAAGTTTGGGATAGGGACATCGGCAAGAGATTGCGGGCCGACGTGCTTGTGGAGGAGATCAATTTGTTGCTGCATAGCAGCCCATTTGTCAAGAATTTCCCGTTCCCGGGAAGGAGGAGAAGGAGCAAGAGGAGTACTACCTGGATAGGCGGCCAAAGGACAAGCTGATGAAGGGGGCGGCCCGTAAGAGGGATAATGGGCTGAGGAAGGGCCCATATCCGCATGAGCCAACTGGGCCGCCCCTGACCGCAACCTAGCGAAGTCCGCCGGGGCTACGAGGGCCTGAGGTGATGGAGAAATTGTGGTGTACGGATCAAGGTAAGGAACAGAGGGGACCGGGGACTTTCCTTTATCAAGTTGTTGATGGACTGAGGTGGAAGCCTGGCCCACTTCTATATTGGGATATCGAAGGGTCTGAGGGCGGACAGGAGTAAGGTCAATGGGAGCCACGGAGGTGGTCCCGACCACAGGAGATGAGGTGGCAACAACAGTCGTGTCATGAGGCGGAATTGAGGCCGGGGCATCGCCCCCTTGCAAAGCTCGTCTGATGAGATGGAGCTGGGTGGGGTCCAGCTGGGCCATCATATCGAGGATCATACTGGCTGAATTCTGATTGGGCGGGTTTGAAAGAGAGGGTCGGGGACCCTCGCCAAGAACGGTCGGGAGTGAAGGGGCCGTCCCCTCTCCCCCCTGCAAATGGGTGACCCTAGGTGGGTCCTCAAGGAGACCACGAGGAAGGGAGTCCTCGTGGGCCGAAGAGAAGTCGTATGACGACATGGAAGAAGACGAATCGAACAAGGGGTTGGAGTAGGAATGGAAATAAGAGTCGACCCTAGGAGGTGATCGTGGGGGAAGAAGGCAACCCCACATACACCAAGACACCTAGGGCTAGAACCAGCAACACCAATCAATCAGATCTACCAAGCAACTAACAAGCATACAATGGAGAGAGATGAGAGCAGAATCACTCAGTAATGCAATCAAGTTCTTACAATGATGCTCGTCAATTCCTTATATCTTCTTCTTCAAGCTTTAGTGGATTAATGAAAATATAAATCCGCTCAACCACTAGGCGCCTAACTGGGATAGGAAATGATGAACTGTGTGACTCTATCAGGATCTCTCACTTGCGGATGCAACCCTAGACTGAGGTGGGTACGGTACAACCTGCCCGACGTCCGTGTAGGAGTCCACGGCTCACGGGGGCTTATGGAGGTCCTCGGCAAGGTCCCTAGTCGGCTCCAAGGAATATGGAGACGAGAGGAAACCCTACCTCGGTAGGAATGCAACTAATATGAGAAGGGGTCGATGCTCCTATGCGCACCGGAGTGCATGCACAAACTAGCCTAGCAGCTATCAATCAATGAGCAAGTATACACATGAGCAATGAAAAGCATGGTAATACAATGATGATAAGAGAGCAGGGGGGATCAATGAGTAGCGCCAAGCATAGCAAACCACATAGAATATGACAATCAAAGCATAACATAAACACACTGCGGCACCAGATGAACGGCCCCCTCTTCGGCCGCCCCAACAGTAGAACGGTGTATGTGAAACCGTCTAACCCAGGGAGAGAACAGAACTACAGCGTAATCATAGAACCTAAAAAAAATGAGAGAGCAACGGCAGGGGAATACCAGAAAGATGGTCACTAGTCAACCGTGTAGCCTCATGAACGGCCCTCAATCAGCCGCGTGCCTGCAATAAGAACAGACCCAAACGTACCTGTGTTGGAAAACTGAACGGCCAGATCTAGGCCGCTCTACAGTATGAACGGTGTATCTAGCACCGTGTGTAACAGGAAATACCGATGAAGCTGGCTCTGACTGCAGGGGATGGACGGTAGAGTATCAACCGCTCCCGTGGGTGGGCGGCCCAGGAAGAACCACGTAGGCCCCCAGAGGACAGAAAACGCATTCACCCTGCAAATCACTCTAAGGAGAAAACTTGGACAACAAATAAGGAGGGTCAGCAACTCAAAGGCACGATGGGCATTAGGTGTCCCACCGTGATCGCCACAAAAGGGGTGTACATATATATATCTTCCTTCCGCTCTCTCACCAATGGTCAAAGCGCATCAAATGTACGGAACAATGTGCTATGGGCAAACCACGAGAGCGAGAGAAAGAAAATAAGACAGAGAGCAACGAACAGGACCGTGATCGCCACCAAGATGCCGTACGTGATAGTCACGCCGTACCTTAGAAAGGAAGGGGAGACACTCGCCCTGCTGCAGCACAGGGAAGAAGCGCGGTCGACGTAGAACCGCCTTAACAGACGCGCGGCCCTACGACAGACCGTTTGAGGGTGCGGCCAAACACGCGGGAGAAGAACTCCTGGAGGACGGACGGCTTTAATGGGACCGCCTAAAGATGAAGAGCGGCGCAGAGAGGGCCGCTGGTATCCTTGAACGGGCCTACAAGAATCGCGCTAGTCCGCCACGCCAAGAGTTATAAAAGGGCTCACCTTCACCCTCTCCAGTCGGCTAGAGGGGATGGGCCTCGTGCTGATGAAGTGCTGACCTGCGAAACAGTACGAAGACATAGAAGGAACACCCAGATTAGAGCTCAATGACGTAGTACGCGTTCATGTGAGAAGAATGAAGCATAATCAAGTGGAAAGGGGGATACCTGGGGGGTTTTAAACCCCTAGGGTGACAAAAACGTAGGTGGGTGTATGCATGGGGAGAAAAATGAGGGAAACGCAGAGAGAGAACAATGCATGCAACAGATGATGAAGAAATCAAAAAATGACGCTATGACTCGACACATAGACTACTCCCTGAATCGAAGGCTCGTAAGGACGTAGAGAGCCTCCCTCCTTGGTGCTAGGTCGTTCGGAAATGCGGCAGGGCTTCGCCGTCGACCAAAATTTTCCCCCCTTTCGACGTCCGGCCACTAGGGTCTATTTATAGAGCCTAGTAAGCCAGCCCCGAAACTAGGGTTTAGAGGTATTTTCAGGTCGAGATTATAAAAGATAAATCATAGATATTATCATAATCTCTTATCCAGTCGAAACTGCATCAAAAATGGTTAATTATCCAGGGAGAAATCATCAAAACAAACTGGGGATAAAGCCATGAATAAAAGAGATAAAAGTCTGTTAAAAAGCCTCATCCGACGGGATGAGCGGTCTTACGATAGACCGCGCAACATTTGGGCGGTCTGGTTCAGACCGTCCAAGCTGTCGGTGGAAATTCGAAAAATCAGAAAATCGACCCAATTATCTCTCTAACTGGCCGAAACGCCCGCCGTTGGACCCTCAAAGATGAACGGTTCTAGTGAGACCGTTCTAGTGTAGAGCGGCCAATAGCCAACCGTTTCACCATGTCGGTGATAATTCGGATAATTGGATAATTATCTGAGAAAATGGGCGTGCGTAGGACTCTGAGGTATAGGCGGTTGTAATAAGCCCGTCCATTGGTTTGAACGGTCCAAATAGGGCCGCACCACAGCCTGTCGGTGAATATTCAGAAAAGACCTCAGAAATTAACAAAATATATGAACGGTCCATATTCAACCGCTCATCATCTGAACGGCTAAGGTTGGGCCATTTATGCTATGAAACGTTCAATTGACCAAAGCCAAGGCCCATTAAGCCCTGAATCGGCACGGACTTCACCAAGGAGGGAGACGATCCATAAAATGAGCCCAAGACGTGCCACAAAATGGCCCAATGAATGATGGACAACTCAAGGCATCAACTAATGGGAGTAAGAGAAGCGACTCAAATTATCGGTATAAAACGAGTGTCAACAACATGTTCGAGGAGCAGCTAGGTCGGAACGTCAAGGCCTACATTGACGACATGCTCGTCAAGACCCCCAAGGCCCAGAACCACTTCACCGACCTCGCTGAAACCTTGGTCCTCCTGAAGTACAACATGAAGCTCAATCCTGCCAAGTGCGCCTTCGGTGTAAGATGTTGTGTCCCTGTGGTTTTGATGATGGTTTTGATGATTGATGTGGTTTTGATGTTGGTTTTGTTGATTGATTGTTGGTATGAGTTAATCAAATGTTCAGTCATCCTGCTGCTCAATTTAGAGTCATATTTGATGATCAGTCATGCTACATGTTAAACTGATGCATAAAGCATTCATTGCTGTGGTTTTAATGATTTATCTGGTTTTGATGATTGGTGTTTGATGTTAATCATTGTGAGTCATCCTGCTGAAATGTTCATTCAGGGCTTCATATGCTCAGTCAGTTTATCTGCTGACATTGTGCTTTGATGATAGCTTCATGATTGTGATTTGTATATCATCTGGAGAATGCACGTGTATGACTGATATATTGTGTGTGTTAGACTTCTGGTATGTGCATGATCTATACATCACCTTCAATCTTCAAGTCTATACACTGGTTTATTCTTCAAGTCTGTACATCCACAGTTAGACTTAAAGTCTGCACTCTAGTCTTCAATGTCAAGTCTGCACATCGGTCTTCGATTTCAATGTCCATACATTGGGCTTTTACATGAAGTCTACACATTGTTGTTTGCAGTGAAAGTCCATACTTTGGACTGTTCATCAAAGTCTGTACATCATACTGCTATAGCAAGTCTGTACAGTGAGTGATTCATTGGTGAAGTCTGTACACTTAACTGTACTTCAAGTCTAGACATTGCACTGTTCCCTTCATCTTCGTGTTGTTTTCAGTATGTGTCAATTTCGTCTTCGTGTCGTTTTTACCTCGTGTCGTGTTACCCCGTGTCAATTACTGTTCGACTTTGTGTTGTTTTCAACCCGAGTCGGTTACTGTTGTTCCTCGTGTCATTTTATTCGTTTTATACTGTTCACATAGCTTCATCACGTGTCGTGACAAGCCGTGTCTATTTTTCAGACCCCGTGTCTGTCTTGAGTTGTTCCTACACTCCGTGTCGATTTCATTTTTTGTCTTTGTCTTGTGTTTTCATGACCTCGTATCGTTTTTCCTCTCATAACCTCGTGTTGTTGTTTCTGTGACTTCGTGTCATGTTTCCACACTTCGTGTCGTTCATGTTTCGTAACCACACTTCGTGTTGGTTACTGTCGCTCTTATGACTTTGTGTCGTGTCTCCCAGACCTCGTGTCATTTTTCACTTCGTGTCGTTTTCCGTTTTGTGTTCTTCGTGTCATTCTTACTTTGAGTCGTTTTCTTTGTTATTTCCGTCTTCGTGTCGTTTCTGTTTTCATGACTTCGTGTCATCTTCATTGTCTTAGTGCTGTTTTCACCGCGTGTCGATTACTGTTTCATCTAGTATTGTTTTTCCACTTAGTGTCGTTTCCGAATTATCTCTTCGTGTTGTTCTTCCTAGACATCGTGTCTTTCGTGTGTTGAAACCACACTTACTGTTGGTTTATGTTTACCTCCATGTTGTCCTCGTGCCGTTCTCATTACTGGTTATTATATCATGTCGTTTTACTTCGTGCTACAGTCACCATGGTGTTCTTCGTGTCGTTCTTCTTTTTACCTTGTGTTGTTTTATAACCTTACTTCGTGCTGTATTCACCTTGTGTATCTCGTGTCATTCTTTCTTTACTTCGTGCTGTATTCACCTTGTGTATCTCGTGTCGTTCTCAGTGCATCTAGTATTGCTACTACATACTTCGTGCAGATCTAGTTATTGTGGCCCTGAGTTTTAATGGCTTTTCATCTCTTTGCAGGTCCGAGGAAGAAATATTCCCCAGTGACAGGCAGCACGTGATCCGAGGCTGGAATGAAGCCTGCTGAGAGACTGCCACGTGGTCCGAATTCTTAGGGCTGGAAATGTGGAGGTCACACGTCGTGGCTGATGCTGCTGCTGCTGCTATATATATGAGACCTTCGTCCACAGATGAAGGTGATCGAGTTGGCGAGAAGAAGAGTCCATACAGAGAGCCACGATCCTGATAGAAAAAGAAAAGAAAAAGAAGAGAAGAGCAGAGAGTGAGAGATTAGGAGAGCAGAAGAAAGAGAAAGAGAGAGATAGAAGTGTGAGCCGAAGAGTATAGAGGAGCAGAGATCGAGAGAGTGAAAGAGAAGAAGAAGAAGAGAAGAGAAGAGGAAGAAAAGCTTACCTGAAGATCTGTCTACTGGACCGTGGATCAAATCCAGGCCAGTCAGCTCCGTTGAGAGCCACATTGTGCATTTTGTGTTTCAGCTCTCTATCTGCTGAAGTTATTTTCGTTTATTATTTTTCCTTTGTTTTCTGGTTTGCTGTGCTTTCCGATACTCTGTAGAGAGGTCGGGGTTCCTCCTGTGGATCAGGAGAAGGGAGATCTGATCTCCGGTTGCAAGTAGCTGGGAGCTACTTGTGGGTTCCCTCCGGTTTGGAGGAAGGGAGACTTGTCTCTGGTTCTGGGCTTGTGGATTCAAGTCCAGGGGTCCCTCCGGTTGGAGGAAGAGAGGTCTTCGACCTCTGGTTTGCTGGTGACTAGAAGTCACCGGTTGGTTCCCTCCTGGTCTGGAGGAAGAGGGGAGGTTGTTCCCCTGGTCAAGCTGTGTGGCAGCACCTGTTGCAGACTGAGTCTGCGGTTTCTAGCGTGAGCTAGTGGAAGCCACACTCGGGTTGAGTGTGGGGTGGATGTAGGTCTGCTGGACCGAACCACCTAAAAAATCTACTGTGCAGTGGTTTGTTTTGTGCGTTAGCTCCTTGCCTCCTACCTCCCATTCACGGGTCATGCATGCTGGTTAGCTGTGTTATCTTGGATTATTTACATTGTTCCTATCAGACGTTACCTTGAGCATTGCACTTTGCTAGGTGTGTTTGGGTTGCACTCTCTGTCTGCATTTCTAGTTTGATCAGGTGGCTGCATTGTTGCAGTCCAACTGGTTGATCAATTGGTTGATTATTATCTTATCTCAGAAAGCTCATTATCCATATTCCGCATATCCGAGCCTTAGAGTTTTTAATTTAGGCCATAATTTTTAGAGGGATACATTCACCCCCCTCTGTATCCGGGCCTTGCACCCTAACAGTTGGTATCAGAGAGGGTATCTGCTTCAAGGTCCAGCGACCTGCAGATCGATCTTGCAATCTTAGGTGCTTATTTGCTTTTAGTGCATCAATATTCTTGTTGCGTTAATCTGTGTGTTCTCATGGCCCATCCACCAATCTTCAGTGGTACGCATTTTGATGCATGGTTCGCTAGTTTGAAGAATTGTGTTAAATCTGTGAATCCAGACCTCTGGAAAGTAATTTCACATGGTCCTCATGAACTACCAAGGAAAAAGTCCAAATGGACTGACAGTCACAAATCCATGCACGAAGAAAATCAGATAGCAATAAATCTAATGAAGGCAGCTACTGATAGAGCTTTTCATTCATGTTTCTTTGACTGCAGTTCTGCTAAAGATATTTTGGATACACTGAAGCGAACTCAGGAGATAAATGTGGACAGCTGCATGATGGCCAACAGAAGAAATCAAAGTGCCAGCGATCAAGGCAGCAATCAAACTGAAGGAGATGATGATGATGAGGTAAATCTCTTCGAGAATTTCTCTCTAGAAGATTGGGGGAATGCATATGCTGAATTATTTGAATCTCATGAACTGTTAAGAAAACAGTATAAAAAATTGAAGAAGGGTACTGGTTTAGATAGTTCAAGCTCTCCTTGTAGAAATTGTGTTGAATTGAAAAATATTCATGATGCATGTATGTCTGATTTTCAAATAGTGAAGAAACAAGTTTCGTTATTGAAAATTGAAAATCAAGATCATATAAATGTCATATCTGAACTAAAAGAAAAATTCAACTCAGATAACGATAATCAGACTTTTGGTAACTATCATGACCAGTATGAAAAACTGCTGAAAAACTTTGAAAGTATAAACGCAGATTTAAACAAGCTGAGATCTGAAAATGACTCCCTGAGAACATCTGCTAATAAAAATGATAACAAGTTTGAGAAACTTGAGCAGGAGAAAAACTTGCTTGCTGAAAAACTTGAAGCCATCAAATCTGTGAATGTGGAATTACAGAAAAACATTGAAGAGAAGGAAAAAGATTTGAAGGATTTCAAGGTTGGAAGAAAACTTGAAATTAGCTCAGAAGATCAGACCTTGATAAATGAGTTAATTCAGAATGACAAGCTTAAGGAAGAAAATGAAAAATTAAAAATGCTGAATTCCACTATGTCTGAAAGACTTCTTACTTTGGAAAGAGGGAAAACTATTTGCAACGAAGATTCTAATAAACTGAGCAATCTGGAACAGGAAATTGAAAAATACAAAACTGCTAACAATGTGTTAACTGAATGTGTGAATTGCAGTGAACAAGAGATTGCCAGTTATGAGCTACATATTTCCTCTTTGGAAGATGAAATTCAGGATTTGAAAGTTTCTTTGTCTAAATTTGTTGATGGGCAGAAAAACCTAGACCAGCTACTAGGTATAAAAATCAACTCTAGGAAGGAAGGGCTGGGCTACAATAAGATAAACAAGAAGGAACTTCAGAACAAAGTTATGACATCTTTTGTAAGTAGTTCAGATGTAGCCACCACCTCCAAAGACAAACAGCCCATTGCTCAGAAAATATTGGGAGCAAAGGATAACTTTAAAAAGGAAGGACTGGGTTACAGTCCAGTCATGAGGAAGGTTGATGGAGGCAAACTGAAAACTGTTTTCATAAAATCCTCTGAACAGGAAAAGCCTTCTACTTCATCTCCAATTCAGTACAAGGCTAAGAAATCAAGAAAACAGGATAAAAATCAGAAAAGGACTGTAAATCAGGAAACAAATGAAAAGGCTTCATCAGTGCATGCTGATCACAGTTCTCACACACACTTTCATGCATCTAAAAAGAAGATCATCTGTCATTACTGTCATAAAGTTGGACATCTGATGCATGAGTGTAAGTTGATGGAGAAGGATGATAAGAATGCTAGGAGATCCCATGATAAAAATCCTTCACCTCAGAAAAGGAGTGTCACATGCTCTAATTGTGGAAAGTTAGGACACTCTATTACTCATTGCTGGTTTGCTAGTGGTAAGAAAACCTCTTATTCATATCATGCTAAATTCCCTACAAACCAACATGTTTTTAATAAAAACAAATCTGTGTCAATGAACCAGCATATCATCTGTTTTAACTGCAACAAATTTGGTCAGAAGGCCTCTGAATGCTGGTCAGGCTCTTTTAAAAGAAATTCTATTTCATGCTTTGAATGTGGAAAGCATGGCCACAGAGCCATTAATTGTTGGTATGCTCAGGATAGACAATTCAATTCTAAAACTGTTAAATTCCCTACAAATGGAAATGTTTTTGGAAGAAATATTTTTAGAGGCAAGCACAATGAGTGCTTCAATTGTGGGAAGTATGGCCACACAGTCAAAGACTGTTGGCATGCTCAAGGGAAAAATTTCATTTCTGGAAATTTTAAATTCCCTTCAAGTACTAATGCTCTCAGAAAGAACAAAGTTGTTTTCAAAAAGAAAAACTTTGAATGTGTTGTTTATGGAAAACAGTTTGGTCATGCGAATAACAGAAATTTCCATGCTTATGCACATAGAATTCATGCTAATAAGAATGTGCATAAATCAGATCTGAAAACTACTCCTGGAAATGTGCTGAGAAAACCTGCTAGAAATAATAATGTCATGTCAGGACCCAAGACTTCTTGGGTACCTATTTGTGCAAAATAAACTTTGTTTTGCAGGTGTGCCTTGGGACTGGAATAAAAGGGGTAATGATCCAAGGCACTCAAGAATGAAAACCCGACTCTCACACTGTTCAGGTAATCTCTCTGCATGTCCCATTTTGAAACTTATTGCATATCTAGTTTGATGTATTCTTGCATATCCTGCTCTTACTTTCATCTAGTGCATGCATGCTAAATCTGTTCTTGCATATTCATTCATCATCTGCCAGTTGCATTATTTTCTGATCATGCACCTGCTGAGTGTTCTGTGCAAATTTGAGTTTAAAGGGGTTGTCTGTACCTGATGCATACATAGGCTCATTGCAATTGTTTGATAACTGTTGAAATGCATAAACTCTGAAAAACAAATTGCATTCTGAACAATCTGAACTGCTTATGTATGTGGCTTGAAATTTGTGTGTTGCAATAGCTCACTGAACATTCTGAATTGCATATATGACTGCATGTTGAATTATCATGCATGACCTCAATGGTATATAAATGGTAAGGTACCAAAAGGCAGGGAAGTCTGTCTGGAGGTTCTTACTATGTGTGAGGTGGTCTTTTAGACCAAGTGCTCCGCCTAGTACCATGGGTCACTTTGCTGGTTAGGACAGTCTGAATATGCATGAATCAAAATCATATGTTCAGTTTTCAGTGCAAACACTGCATGCTTTCAGGGGGAGTTAATTGCATGTCCTTGCATAGCATTCAGTGTTGAGTCTTTGCATGCATATAGTTAATTGCATTGCATTTTACTGCATTAAAAAATACCAAAAAGGATAATTGAATGCATAGTGTCAAGAGGAGTCAATACAATGCATGAAAGCAGTCATGTGCATACATTTATGTCAGAGTTCATTGCATGTAAACTTTGAACATCCTGGAACTTGTCTGACCTCCTGATATCTTGCCTTGTGTGTATATCCCTTTCATTGATTCTATTTGACCAAACCGTGATCATAATTTGAAAACGCTGAGTTTCAAAATCTCTCCTATCAATTGGTAACAATTGGTATCATTTGACATCAGAATTATTTCAGTCCTTCATGAAGATTTCAATGGGCTATCTCGATCATAAATCTGAAAAAAATCTTGAACTAGAAATCTTCTATTATACGCTTTTATGAATGTCTGAAATAACTCATGTGGTTTAAGCTTAATGTATTCATGGAGTTTAACTTCAAAATCTCTTAACATATCTGAATCATGTTTAATAAATCTTAACCAACTGTTTCATGCTATGTCTTGCAAAAACTTCTGAAATCTGCACTTTTGAATACATGACTTTATTTGGTTAAGTACATGAGATTAATATTGTTCTGAAGCAAATGAATGTTTCTGAATTGTCTAAAGGGTAAAGTAATTGTCAGAGCAATGACCTTGGTCACTGAGAAACACATGTCCAAAGGATTGTGTCATGAGGTGCCTTAGTTAACTCTGTAAGAATTCATTGAAAATCAGGCAGAGCAATGGCATGCACACTGAGAAATACAATTCACTCATTAAAAATTGAGTTGTAGTGTGTCATGATGTGTAAATGCTAACTCTGTTCACATAAGGCATGACAGTTAGTCACACTAAGGGCTTAGGGATATTGGCCTCTGATCAAGGTATATCCTCTAGTTACAAGGTGTGTACTGAACTAGAAAGCACGTAAAATTTGTAGCAAGGAAAATTGCTGAATAAATTGGAATATCTGAATATTGATGCCAAAATCAAATTGCTACAACCCTAGACAAAATCATATGACTTCATAATTGCTTGATTTCAATACTAGTACATGTAATTCTGAAAGAAGTCAATAGATTTGATTGTGTAAGACAAAGGGAGGATAATCAAGATAAATATGAGGGCTTGGTTCATTTTTATTAAACCATGGTTTTAGATATCATTACAGAATTTTATTGATAAACTCTTCACACATCACGTTTAAACCATGATGTTCAATAAATGTCATTCATAAGCCCTTATGATAGAAGACTTTGAAAACTTATGCTTTAGATTTATGATATTGATATCTCTTTGAAAATCAGGCTGAACTTCTTGTGTTTGGAACATCCTTGAAAAATCGGTTAATTGAAACTCTTCTGCTCATGGTATTGACTCATTAACCTGAACCTCTTCTTGTTTGCCCCTGTGGTCTCCTTCTCATAAGAGTCCACTTATTGAGGGGGAGCTTCCATGTCATGCATCACTTGCATTTCAATTGGCATCTCTTCAGGGGGAGCATTCCTTGTCATGCTGAATCATGCTCATATCATTTGTGACCTTGCATTCATATACTCAGGGGGAGTATTGCAAAGGGGAGAATTTGTCTGAACTTTTATGCATGCTTTAATTTCTCAAATTATTTTCTTTTTGATGAAGTCAAAGGGGGAGAATAATTTGAGTCTTCAGAATACCTCACATCATCAGAATGACTCAATATATTGAAAGTGTTGCCATCATCAAAAAGGGGGAGATTGTTGTGTCCCTGTGGTTTTGATGATGGTTTTGATGATTGATGTGGTTTTGATGTTGGTTTTGTTGATTGATTGTTGGTATGAGTTAATCAAATGTTCAGTCATCCTGCTGCTCAATTTAGAGTCATATTTGATGATCAGTCATGCTACATGTTAAACTGATGCATAAAGCATTCATTGCTGTGGTTTTAATGATTTATCTGGTTTTGATGATTGGTGTTTGATGTTAATCATTGTGAGTCATCCTGCTGAAATGTTCATTCAGGGCTTCATATGCTCAGTCAGTTTATCTGCTGACATTGTGCTTTGATGATAGCTTCATGATTGTGATTTGTATATCATCTGGAGAATGCACGTGTATGACTGATATATTGTGTGTGTTAGACTTCTGGTATGTGCATGATCTATACATCACCTTCAATCTTCAAGTCTATACACTGGTTTATTCTTCAAGTCTGTACATCCACAGTTAGACTTAAAGTCTGCACTCTAGTCTTCAATGTCAAGTCTGCACATCGGTCTTCGATTTCAATGTCCATACATTGGGCTTTTACATGAAGTCTACACATTGTTGTTTGCAGTGAAAGTCCATACTTTGGACTGTTCATCAAAGTCTGTACATCATACTGCTATAGCAAGTCTGTACAGTGAGTGATTCATTGGTGAAGTCTGTACACTTAACTGTACTTCAAGTCTAGACATTGCACTGTTCCCTTCATCTTCGTGTTGTTTTCAGTATGTGTCAATTTCATCTTCGTGTCGTTTTTACCTCGTGTCGTGTTACCCCGTGTCAATTACTGTTCGACTTCGTGTTGTTTTCAACCCGAGTCGGTTACTGTTGTTCCTCGTGTCATTTTATTCGTTTTATACTGTTCACATAGCTTCATCACGTGTCGTGACAAGCCGTGTCTATTTTTTAGACCCCGTGTCTGTCTTGAGTTGTTCCTACACTCCGTGTCGATTTCATTTTTTGTCTTTGTCTTGTGTTTTCATGACCTCGTATCGTTTTTCCTCTCATAACCTCGTGTTGTTGTTTCTGTGACTTCGTGTCATGTTTCCACACTTCGTGTCGTTCATGTTTCGTAACCACACTTCGTGTTGGTTACTGTCGCTCTTATGACTTTGTGTCGTGTCTCCCAGACCTCGTGTCATTTTTCACTTCATGTCGTTTTCCGTTTTGTGTTCTTCGTGTCATTCTTACTTTGAGTCGTTTTCTTTGTTATTTCCGTCTTCGTGTCGTTTCTGTTTTCATGACTTCGTGTCATCTTCATTGTCTTAGTGCTGTTTTCACCGCGTGTCGATTACTGTTTCATCTAGTATTGTTTTTCCACTTAGTGTCGTTTCCGAATTATCTCTTCGTGTTGTTCTTCCTAGACATCGTGTCTTTCGTGTGTTGAAACCACACTTACTGTTGGTTTATGTTTACCTCCATGTTGTCCTCGTGCCGTTCTCATTACTGGTTATTATATCATGTCGTTTTACTTCGTGCTACAGTCACCATGGTGTTCTTCGTGTCGTTCTTCTTTTTACCTTGTGTTGTTTTATAACCTTACTTCGTGCTGTATTCACCTTGTGTATCTCGTGTCATTCTTTCTTTACTTCGTGCTGTATTCACCTTGTGTATCTCGTGTCGTTCTCAGTGCATCTAGTATTGCTACTACATACTTCGTGCAGATCTAGTTATTGTGGCCCTGAGTTTTAATGGCTTTTCATCTCTTTGCAGGTCCGAGGAAGAAATATTCCCCAGTGACAGGCAGCACGTGATCCGAGGCTGGAATGAAGCCTGCTGAGAGACTGCCACGTGGTCCGAATTCTTAGGGCTGGAAATGTGGAGGTCACACGTCGTGGCTGATGCTGCTGCTACTGCTATATATATGAGACCTTCGTCCACAGATGAAGGTGATCGAGTTGGCGAGAAGAAGAGTCCATACAGAGAGCCACGATCCTGATAGAAAAAGAAAAGAAAAGGAAGAGAAGAGCAGAGAGTGAGAGATTAGGAGAGCAGAAGAAAGAGAAAGAGAGAGATAGAAGTGTGAGCCGAAGAGTATAGAGGAGCAGAGATCGAGAGAGTGAAAGAGAAGAAGAAGAAGAGAAGAGAAGAGGAAGAAAAGCTTACCTGAAGATCTGTCTACTGGACCGTGGATCAAATCCAGGCCAGTCAGCTCCGTTGAGAGCCACATTGTGCATTTTGTGTTTCAGCTCTCTGTCTGCTGAAGTTATTTTCGTTTATTATTTTTCCTTTGTTTTCTGGTTTGCTGTGCTTTCCGATACTATGTAGAGAGGTCGGGGTTCCTCCTGTGGATCAGGAGAAGGGAGATCTGATCTCCGGTTGCAAGTAGCTGGGAGCTACTTGTGGGTTCCCTCCGGTTTGGAGGAAGGGAGACTTGTCTCCGGTTCTGGGCTTGTGGATTCAAGTCCAGGGGTCCCTCCGGTTGGAGGAAGAGAGGTCTTCGACCTCTGGTTTGCTGGTGACTGGAAGTCACCGGTTGGTTCCCTCCTGGTCTGGAGGAAGAGGGGAGGTTGTTCCCCTGGTCAAGCTGTGTGGCAGCACCTGTTGCAGACTGAGTCTGCGGTTTCTAGCGTGAGCTAGTGGAAGCCACACTCGGGTTGAGTGTGGGCTGGATGTAGGTCTGCTGGACCGAACCACCTAAAAAATCTACTGTGTAGTGGTTTGTTTTGTGCGTTAGCTCCTTGCCTCCTACCTCCCATTCACGGGTCATGCATGCTGGTTAGCTGTGTTATCTTGGATTATTTATATTGTTCCTATCAGCCGTTACCTTGAGCATTGCACTTTGCTAGGTGTGTTTGGGTTGCACTCTCTGTCTGCATTTCTAGTTTGATCAGGTGGCTGTATTGTTGCAGTCCAACTGGTTGATCAATTGGTTGATTATTATCTTATCTCAGAAAGCTCATTATCCATATTCCGCATATCCGAGCCTTAGAGTTTTTAATTTAGGCCATAATTTTTAGAGGGATACATTCACCCCCCTCTGTATCCGGGCCTTGCACCCTAACATAAGATCCGGGAAGTTCCTGGGTTTCCTGGTCACTCAGCGTGGGATCGAAGCCAACCCCGACAAAGTCCAGGCCATCCTGGACATGCGCCCACCCGCCTACATTAAGGACGTCCAGCGTCTGATGGGGCGTGTCGCCGTTCTCAGCCGTTTCTTGTCCCGTGCGGCCGAACGATGCCTGCCCTTATTTAAACTGTTGAGGGGGCCTAAATTGGCATCTGCTACGTTCGCATGGGATGAGGAATGCCAGAAAGCGTTCGCCGAGCTCAAGGAGTTCCTGGCTTCACCCTCGGTGCTCTCCAAGCCCGTGCCGGGTGAAGTCTTGCTGCTCTATCTCTCGGCGACGTCATCAACGGTCAGCTCGGTCCTAGTCAGAAATGACTCGGGAATCGAAAGACCAGTCTACTACACCAGCAAGGTGCTCAACGAGGCTCAGAGGAGGTACCCCGCAACCGAGAAGCTCGTGCTAGTGCCGGTTGCCTCCGTGAAACGCCTCCGACCCTACTTCCAGGGGCACCCCATCACCGTGCTAACTGGCGAGCCATTGAAGAAGATTTTGGCCCACCCCGAGACCTCAGGACGACTCGTCAAATGGGCCATTATGCTTGGGGCCTACGACATCTCGTATCACCCGCGCTCAGCTATAAAAGGTCAAGCGCTCGCCGACTTCATTGTCGAAAGCACCATCCCGACCGAAGGAAGACTACCGACCATGCCCGGGCCAACCTGGGAGCTGTACGTCGACGGATCTTCCAACTCGGTCGGTAGTGGTGCTGGGATCCTCCTAAGATCCCCCGAAGGAGTGGAGCTGCAGTACGCCTTGAAATTCAACTTTCAGGCGTCCAACAACGCTTCCTAGTGCGAGGCCCTTATATCGGGAGCGCGCATGGCCCGGCGGTTGGGGGCTGAGCGAGTCAGGATCCACACCGACTCTTAGCTGGTCGCAAGCCAAGTCAACGGCGAGTACGAAGCTCGAGAGGCACCCATGATCAAATACCTCCAGCTGGTCAGGAGCCTGGCCCAACAATTCGAGGGGTTCGAGGTAGTCCGAATAACCCGGGAAGAAAACTCCCGAGCGGATGCCCTATGCCCTCTCTCAGTTGGCCTCCTCCCTAGACCCAAAAGGTACCCGATCGGTCCTCCTCGAAGAGCTAGAACGCCCGAGCATTGACTCGGAGCTCCTCGCTGTTGACTCGGCCGTCCCGAGCGACTGGCGCACCCCCTACCTGTCTTGGCTCCGAGACTCCCAAGAGCCCTCCGACCCTCGAGAAGCACGTCGAATGAAGTACCAAGCCCGGCGCTTCGTCGTCCTAGACGACACACTCTACCGAAGGTCTTTCGTCGGCCCTCTCTTGAAGTGCCTCGACCCCGACGAAGCCAGTCGAGCCATCCAAGAGGTTCATGAAGGCCTGTGCGGAGCGCACTCAGGGGCAAGGTCACTGGCCAGGATCCTGTTACGACAGGGGTACTGGTGGCCCACCCTGCAGCGCGACTGCTCGGCCTACGCTCAACAGTGCGACCGATGCCAGCGGTTCGACCACTTGGTCCATCAGCCAGCTACAGAACTCGTCACCCTCACCGAGCCTTATCCCTTCGCTCGGTGGGGGATCGACATTCTCGGGCCATTCCCTACGGCTTAGTCCCAGAAAAAGTTCATTATCGTCGCCATCGACTACTTCACTAAATGGATCGAGGCTGAAGCCACTGCAAGGATCACCGAGACAATCGTCTGGAGTTTCGTCTGGAAATCGATCATTTGTTGCTTCGGCATCCCCCGAGTGATAGTGAGCTATAACGGTCGGCAATTCGATTCTCGATATTTCCGAGACAGATGCACCGACCTAAACATCCGCAACCACTTCACTTTGGTTGCCCACCCTCAGGCCAACGGGCTGGTCGAAAATCCCAGTAAGACTATCTTGAAAGGCATAAAGACCCGACTCGGCAAAGCCAAGGGTAGTTGGCTCGAGGAATTGCCTAGCGTACTGTGATCCCACCTAACGACTCCCAGGACGGCAACCGGTGAAAGTACTTTTCAGTTGGGGTACGGCACTGAGGCCGTCATTCCATTAGAGATCGCCAACCCGTCTCTCCGAGTCATCCGCTACTCGCTCGAGGAAAACAACCAAAAGTTACTCGAGAACCTCGACCTAGCCGATGAACTCCGGGATATTGCCAGCATCCGAGCGACGGAATACCAGCGACGCCTCACTCGATACTACAACGCCAGAGTCCAAAGTAGACACTTCCAACCGGGAGACTTCGTCCTCAGGAAAGCCGAAGCCTCTCGACCACTAGAGGCGGCGGGCAAGCTGTCCCCTAATTGGGAAGGCCCCTACCGAGTGGTCGAGACGCTCGGGAAAGGTGCGTACAGGCTAGCAACAATGGAAGGGGAACCCATTCCTCAGACATGGAACGTAGCCGCACTACGCAAATTCCATTTTTGAAATTATACAGCAAGATGGACAAAATAAATTCCTTTTCTTTTCATTCAAAACTATTGATACATCAGAAAGGCAAAGGCCAGTACATTGCATGACAAAAAGTAAGAAAATCCATCTAACACCGCTGCAAGGGGTCATCGCTCGGTTGACTCGATCTCCTCGCGTCTAGCCACTGACTCTGCCTCGCGTAGACACTGGCTCGAACAAGAGGGGGCCGATCCAGTTGGCTCAGACGACCCCTGACAAAGGTGACAGAGGGACTGCAGAGAAGGTAACCACCTTCTAAGGTTGGGGAAGGCCACCTTCCAAGTTGATAGAGGCCAGGGAGAAGGAGCACCGTGAAGACCTCCTCTTTCCCAACCTACCAACTCCTTGGAAGGGAACAGAGAGCAAGCAGCCTCCGAAGAGTAAAAGAAATGAAGAGCAGAAGAGGGAAAAAGAGGCTGCAGATGGAGGAAGGCTCCGGTGAGGAGGGAGCTTGGTGCGCCTCCCCCCCATGCAGAGGGGGAGTGGCGGCAGGCATCCCTAACACCCCCATCCGTCCTCCACCTCGACGCCTGCCCGGAAGCCACGCCAGAACTGAGAAAGGGCAAGAGCCGTGCCCTTACACGTCGGAGCCCTCTCCAGATCCGCGCGGTGACCGTCGGACCCGTCTCAAACCCGCGCGGTGATCGTCGGACCCGTCCAACAAGTCAGGACAGCAAGAGCTCTCTGCTCCCTGTCGTCGGCAGCGTCACCCTCTGAAGGATCCTCCATGCTCTGAATGCAACGGCACAACACAGAGTGAAAAAGAATGAGTGAGGAAAGACTGTTAGAGAAAATCCCAAGCGGTAAAGAGGAAAGGGCGCCCTTCGGTCCTTCTTATAGGCCAAAGGAGGCTACATGCCTTAAATGAATCCCCCCTCGAAAACATGCCAAAGGATTTCTCCCCTGAACAGTCACCTCCAACTCCTCGTTTCCCACCCTAGCGGGATTCACGAAGCGGCCTGGCATTCAAAGCGTGAGGGAACGGAAAGACGCCCCATCAGAAGCCTACCAAATCAGCATGTGAGAACCACACAGGACATATCGGCACTCTTCAACTACTTCAGATACGCCAACCAAATCACGGCAAGGATGGTGATCAAACAAGTAAGTCATTCATTATCTCATAAAGAGGAAACTCTCTAAAAGAGGAAAGAGAGACAAACAAGAGACAGGGGCAAAATAAGGCAAAATACATCAGGCCTCGGGCCCACTTTGAAGCTCGGGAGCGATGGAAGTGGGCGCGTCACCCCCAGCACCCTCGGTGACGGCCGACCCGGGCACTGACGTCGCCTGTGCGAGAACTGTCTCGGTCACGAGCCCTCCCGAGACGTCCGGAGTTGGTGACCCCACCGGAGGAGACCCCTCTGGATCTTCCCTGCCCGACGCAGAGGAGCTAGAAGCTGACTCATCTGAGTCATAGCTCTGGCCCAAAGGGAACTCGATCCCGGAGTCTTGCTCGTCGGCGTAGTCCACCGCCTGACGATAACCCTGCTTAAACCTCTTTCGGGCGCCCCGGTGAAGTGCTACCTCGTAATATGGTAGGGCGGCTCTCTCCAGGTCGGCTGAGTAGGCGTCCGAGCTCCTATACCGCTCGATCGCCTCCGCCTCGATCTGCTCCGTCCTTCCAACGAGCTCGACCCAAGCCCTCTCCGCCTCGGCCGCACGCTCCTCTGCCCCCGCCAGGCATTCCTTTGCCTCGACCCTCCCTCGCTCGGCTTCGGTCGACTGCCTCTCCGCCCAGGCTCGGTCCGCCTCGGCCACGGAACGAAGGCGCTCCGCTACCTCTGCCCGGTCCAGTAGCTCGGCACGTTCGAGCTCCCAGTGACCGTCCAGCTCGAGGTGACGCAGATGCTCCTCTTCCAAGAGTTTGCCCTTCCTCTCGAGCGACTCTCGGGCCTTAGCCAACTGCTCAATCAACGCCTTAGTTTCTAGCCGGCTCGCCCGTGCCAAATCCCTGATCACGGAGAACTCCCGTCGAAGCCCCTCATGCTCCTCGCTGAGGCGGGCCAGTTTCCTTTCGCACCCCCCGAGGGCCCAGGCGAGACTCGACCGCTCCGCCTCCATCCGAGCGTACGTCTCCGCCATCAAGGCCGCCGACCGAGCCATGACTAGGCCGCCCTCCATGAGGACGTCGAGGACTCTGGAGGGGGAGTGGCGCTTGTCTCCCCCCCTCGTCCTTGTGGCAACCTCTCGGCAAACCCGATACAGGTCGCCTGAAACACCGAGCCTTTCCAAGGCCTCCGGCATGGAGATCCGCTCCCCACCGAATGCCCTGCCAGAAGGTTCAGCTCGAGCAACGGGGCCGACCGCCCCGCGCGCCGCGGTCGGTTGGGGTTGCGACGCCTCCCCGGGCGAACCCCCAACCTCGACCGACGCCACGGGATCAACCACACCGGGAACTTCGAGCACTTGGGGCTGCGACGCCCTCGCAGGCGAACCCCCAACCCTATCTGTCTCGGCCCGCGCCTCGCCGCCCGAGACAAAACCGTCCTCGACCGGTCTCCCGGTCTCGACGTCGGCTACTTCAGCACCGGCCCCCTCCATCCCCGGGGAGGGGAGAACCGACCCATCTCATCCCTCTGAGGGGCCCCTGGTCTCCTCGGCCCCCTCTCGCCTGGTAGGTGGGGGAGCTGGCCCGGAAGGGTTGGCCCCATCTTGCCCCCGAGAGGGGAGCGCCGCCGAGCCAGAGTCGCCCCCGATAGCGGTAGGAAGGCCAGCCTTCTTGGCCCGTTTCTTGGCCTTCACGGCTTCCCGCAATTTTCCCTCCATGGGATCCTTGTGCTTCGCCCCGCTTGGCCACGAAGATCCCTCGGAGGCCACCCCCTTGCCGTTATCCCGGGCTTTGGGACGGCCCGCGGGAACGACAGGCTCATCAGCCTCCGAGTCATCCCCAAAATCGATGACCTCGGTGACCTCTTCCAAAGGTTCCCGCTGGATGTCTACAATGAAGAAGAAGATTCGGTTAAGAAGTGAACAGGCGACCCTCCGACCCCGCAGAAGGATCCGAAGGATGATACCTGATGGCTTGAGCTGTGTAAGCAGATACTGCTCTATGTTCTCCAGCGTCACCAGCTCCTCAGTCAACCGATGATTTGTCAACAAGCGAACGGCGTATCCCTCCACATCGGCGGGGAACTCCTCCTGCCGCGGGGGAAGATTCGGATGGAAGTTGGGAATAACCTGGCACCTCCAGGATTCATCCACTGCTTCCGCCTTCACCCAGAAAAATTACCTCTTCCACCCTTTGTGCGAAGAATCCTTCACCGCCAGCAGAATACAACTCCAATTCCTGCGCACCTGAATAAAGTAGAAGCCTTTCCCCGCCGACGGATGTGCCTTCAGCTCGAAGAAATAATGAAAAAGATCTAGGGACGGGGGAACCCCCTGCAGGCGGTAGAGGATCCGAAAGGCAGATAGCAGAAGATACGAGTTGGCCACCAGCTGAACAGGCGCCAACACGAAAAAATTGAGAAGCTTCAGAACGAAGGGCTCGAAGGGGAGGCAGAATCCGCCCTTCCACGCCAGGAGAAAAGTACAAATATGGCCCGTGCGGCTATCAAAGCTCGTCTCGTATGGGGCAGCGGCTACAAAGCTATATCGGAGAGGCAGGCGAAACCGATGCTCCAGTTTCTTCACATCAGCCTCCCCCAACTCGCTGCGATTGGGGACGGGCTCCCGCCTCACCTGCTCTATTTCTGAGCGCAGATCCACCATAGAGCTAGAAGAAGAACCTTCACGAGAGCCCGAAAACTCCGGGGGAGAAGGAAGCTGTCGGATCGCCTCCGCGGTTATACGCGCCAGCTCCTCAAATGCCGCCGCAAGAACTCGCTCCCCCGCTGTATCTTCACGGCGCATCAAGAAGCCCTAGAAGTAAAGAAGTGGAGGAAAGGCCAAAAACCCTAGAAAGGCTGGGGGGACGAGCAGTGCCCTACGCCTATAAACCCTCGCGGGAGGCAGAGCGCTGTTCCTACCTCCGAGAAAAAGGGGGCCCCTTCATTTCAAATTCATCAGGATCATTATTACTACGGGCCCAGGCAACCACTACACGTGGCTTCATAACGCCGACAGGATTCCACCCACCCGAGCCACGCCGGTCCAAAGCCTCGAAAAACTACTCAACCGAGCCCCCTTGGCTCGGGAGTTGGAGGGGGACAAGTGGAGAGGGGGATTCCTGCAGCCCACTCAAAGAGCAGACCCAACTAGACCCAGCAGGGCCCGATGAGGCAAGCTCGTCCAAGTGACAGCCCACAGGGCCCACTTGGAAAAGCCCAATAAAACAATGCTCGAGGAAACAACTCTAGTAGGCGGCCCCAAGGCTCGGAGAGCCCGAGCATCGATCAGGTCACAGGAAGACCCGCGCACTAGCTATCCCTCCGCACGAAGGAGGGAAGCGCTAGCCGGTCTGTCCGACCCATCTCCTCACCGAGCTAGGCCTATTACCCAAGTAGGGCCGGCCCCTCTAAGCTCGGTACGACCGATAAAATGTTTATCATTGCAGCCGTTAGAGTCTGCAGCGGGTCGGGCGCCAAGAAGTCCAGGAGCTCCGGCTTCCCCGCGAGGATAACGCCCCCACGATGAGGCCATAAAAGCCCATGACAAGGACGTAACCTCCACCGGAGACCCCTCGGCTTGCAGGACTCCAGAGGGCGGCGCACTATTTAAACCTGGGATACCCTCCGGTGAAAGGTAAGTCCAAAAGGGCATTGATCCACCCCCAACTCCTGAGCACGGATCACTTCACCCCATTGGTGGAGAGGGATCTCGCGCCTTCACCTTCTCCTCCCTATCGCTGCTCCCACCATTGCTCTACTGACTTGAGCGTCGGAGGGTTTCACCCCAGGGAATCCCCCTGGGCCCTCTGACCCGTTTCCCTATCTTGCAGTTCACTATCTTGGTGATTACCAGCCCGCTCAGGAACCAGCGCGAGATTTCGCCTCTTCAGGTTTAACGCCCC
This sequence comes from Amorphophallus konjac, assembly GCA_022559845.1. Classification (NCBI taxonomy): domain Eukaryota; kingdom Viridiplantae; phylum Streptophyta; class Magnoliopsida; order Alismatales; family Araceae; genus Amorphophallus; species Amorphophallus konjac. The sequence goes on from CM040118.1 coordinate 405,104,167, forward strand.
GTCGGCGAAAAGTTTTCTTGGTTTAACACCCCGTCGGCCAAAGGTTTTGTCAATTTAACGCCCCGTCGGCGGAAGGTTTAGTCGATTTAACGCCCCGTCGGTGAAAGTTTTTATCGGTTTAACGCCCCGTCGATGGAAGGTTTAGTCGGTTTAACGCCCTGTCGGTGAAAGGTTTAGTCGATTTAACGCCCCGTCGGCGGAAGGTTTAGTCGGTTTAACGCCCCATCGGCGGAAGGGTTTGTTTTAGATGAAAGGTCATGGCACCGACCCCATGAGGAATCTATTTGTTAGATGGCTGGAGGTAGAGGGTGAAAGACCATGTCTGCCTCAAGGCTCACTTTCTTTTCTTCTCTTCTTCTTTTATGTGGAGGGGCCAGTGGAAAGACCACGTCTGCCTGACGACTGTTCTTTCTTTTCTGCTCTTATTTTTACTATGAAGAGGTGGGTGCAAAGACCACGCCCACCTCATGACTATTCTTTTTATTCCGCTCTTCCTTTCTCATTGATGCCCCGGGAGTGGGGTGTATTTCTCTTAACGTGCCCCCAGGTTGGAGTGTAGCCTTTCTTCATCTGCCCCCTAGGTCGGGGGGTAGGCCACTTTGCTTTTGTGCCCCCAGGCGGGGGTGTATTCTTTTTGGCTTCTATACCCCCGGGCGGGGTGTATTCTTTATGGCTTCTATGCCCCCAGGCGGGGTGTGTTGCTTCTTCAGGTGCCCCTAGGCCGGGGTGTATTCTTTATAGCTTCTATGCCCCCGGGTGGGGGTATATTCTTCTTCGAATACCCCTAAGTCGGGGTGTGTTCTTTATGGCCTCTATGCCCCTAGACCCGAGGGATATTTCTCTTCGTGTGCCCCTAAGCTAGGGTGTCCTTATGTTTCTTCTTATGCCCCCAGGTGGGGGTGCATTTTCTCTTCATATGCCCCCAAGGTGGGGTGTGTTTCGCTTCTTTATGCCCCTTGGGAGAGGGTGTATTCTATTGCTTCTTCAAAAGCCCCTAAGCCAGGTTGTATTCTTTTGCTCTTTACGCCCCTAGGTCAGGGTAGAGTCTTTGCTCCTCATGCCCCCATGGTGGGGTGTAGCTTTGTCTCATATGCCATAAACAGAAGAGTACAAATGGAGAAAATGAAGATAGTTGCATGATGGCTGATGGAAGCGATCAAAGCAGCTATCAAAATGACGATGAGACCGACGAACATGTAAATCCATTTGAGAATTTTTCTCTAGATGATTGGCAAGATGCATATGATGTTTTACTTAAAACACACACAAAATTAAGAAAACAATACAAAAAGTTGAAAAAGAAACTGAATACTAGCATGAACACGTGCTTAGAGAATGAGGACTTAGAAGTTTTAAAAAATGAAAATAATTGTCTGAGAAAACAATTGGAAGTTTGTGGAAGTATTGAGTCAGAATTGAATGAAGTGAAGTCACAAAATGAAATTCACAGAAAGCAGATTGAAGATAATGAAGAAAATTTTAAAAGACTTCAAGAGGAAAATAATTTAATATCTAAAAATTTTGAGGCCATTGAAGCGGTTAATGTGGAACTATAGAAGAATCTTGAAAAGGCTAAAATTGAACAGAAACAAGGAGTCAATTCTATTGATCAGTCCTTAATTGATGAATTAATTCAAAATGCTGATCTGATAAAAGAAAATGAGAAGTTGAAGCAACTGAACACTGCTATGTCAGAGAGACTTCTTGTCTTGGAGAAAGAGAAATCTGCTTGTATAAATGAGCCTGAAAATTGCATAATCTGGAAAAATAAATTGAAGATTACGAGTTTGTTAATGAAGTCTTGAGAATTAGAGTAGCTGAATTTGAAGAGGAGACCCTGAATTCAGAATTGTTGATTGCCTCTTTAGAAAATGAGATTCAAGACTTGAAAAATTCATTGTCAAAATTTGTAAGTGGCCATGAAAATTTGGACAAACTGTTGGGAACAAAGGTTATTTAGAAAAAAGAGGGGTTGGGCTACAATCCGGTTAATAAAAATTCTTTTGAAAATAAATTGAAGACATCTTTTATTAAAGTATCCAATGTAGCCACCACCTCAAAGATTAAACAGCCCACTATCCAGAGAATTCAGAAACAAACTGAAAAAATGATAAAGAATGATCACTTGTAGAAAAAGCAAAGAAACTTTCATGCTAGAACTGTGCATGTTGTACACAACTCGAACACACACACACATGCACACAAAAAGAAAATGTCATGTCATTACTGTCATAAGATTGGTCATTTAATGCATGAGTGTAGATTGATGGAACAAGATGATCTAAATGCTTATACAATGCATGGTAGGAAATCTCACCTTAGAAATCATGCATTTCTGAAAAAGGAAATTCAATATTTTTGTTGTGGCAAAATAGGCCACATTGCTGCTAAATGTTGGCATATCCACGGGAGAAAATTTAATTCTGAATCTGTTGAATTCCCTGTAAAAGAAAATGTCTTTGGTGGAAATAAATATGTTTTTAAAAAAAAATCGCTTCCATATTTTAAGTGTGGGAAACCAGGCCATCGAGCCGCAGACTGTTGGTTGGCTGATCACAAAAGACAAAATGTTCATGTTAAAAATAAAAACATTCATGTTCATGCATATAAATTCCATGCTCATGCTAATATGCATAAAAAGAACAAAAAGCCTTATGCCTCATGTCATTATTGTGGTCAGATTGGACATTCTATGGCTGATTGCCATTTAATGAAGTTTGATGATTTGAAGGCCCAAAGGTTGTGGAGAGCATCCTTCAGAGATGTTGCTAACACTTCAGGACCTAAGAAGACTTGGGTACCTAAAAATGAAAAATGAAGAATTATTTTACAGGTGTGCCTTGGGACCAAGAAATAAAGAGGGGCTCAATAAGTCAAGGCACCCATGGTTGATAAAACCCCATTTCTGCATTTTACTGGTTTAGATATTTGAGCCTTCAATAACTCCTTTCAGATGGCTGCATATCATGCTTTATCTGTCAGTGAAAATCCAGTGTCTACATGTTTACATCTGCATTTGACATTTGCATTGTTTTTCATGAGTCTCTCAATGTATATGTTGAGTTATGTGAGCATACATTAAGTTGAGAATGAATTGCATTTCATAGTCTAAAAATTTGTCAGATTAAACTCAGTTATTCATCTTGCTTAATTAGTTCCAACTGAGTGTATGATTGAAGAGGAATTCACAAACTTGGCAAGTGATGAAAATTCAGTTTGTAGATTGAAAATCTGAATTTCATGTGGTTGATGCCTGCATGTATCATGATGCATATCTTACACAATCACTAAAAATCTGTTGCATATAATTTTCATCTGCATACATATGTGCTTATCCAACAATCATTTAAAAATTTGAGATGCACATAGGACTGCATTTACACTACATTGTCATGCATGACCTTTATGGTATATAAAATGCTATGTTGGGAGAAGGGCATATCATTTCTGTCTGGAAACCTACGCTATGCATAGAGGCTGGTCCTCTGTTAAGTACTATGGGTCAATTGTATGTCTAGGGTTTCACATTTTTTAAACCATGTAAGTCTAATTTCCTGCATATACTATATGAAAAATTCAGTCATACAGTGCATATAGAGCAATCTAGATGTTCATGAGCATATTTCAACATCTCCCTACATGGTCTTCATGTCATATTTGACGTTTCGAGTGCATTCAAATGAGGGAAGTTTCTGCATTTTATAGGTTGTTCATGTGTACGATGTTGTCTGACTCACTTGCACATCATTATTAACAAAAACGTCAAATGATTGCTTAAACATGCATGCACATAGATAGGTGGAATCCCTGTATTTCATAGTTCAGTCATGTGCATTTATTGTGCGCATGCATATACTTAGGGGGAGTAGACTCCTACATTTGTGATAGTGAAGTCAAATCTGAAATGCTCTTGATATGAAATTGCTTCAGGGTACAAATTCCATGTTCTGCTTGTTGAACCCATCCTTCACTGCTTATCTGATTCTGGCATTTTCGATTGACCAAACCAAGCCAATTGGTCGACCGAACCAAGCCAATTGGTCGACCGAACTGCATGTCATTCTTCAACATTATGCCAGCTCTGACCTTCATTCTTTATCTGATTTTGATAATTCTATTCAACTCTTAGTATCACCTGGAATCCTTCAAAAAATTGATGGCTGCTCAAGTGTCTCCACAACTGTGGAACACTATGTGCTCTAGTCCTCTCCTTGACTGTAGAACTTTGTACACTCCTGTCACAATTCCAGCTAAATGTTTTCAAGTTGCTCACATACATGCAGTATGTCCACTGGTGCATTTCCTATTGAAAAACTCTGTCAAACTTGATACTTATCTTGCTACACACTAAAAATCTTCTTAAATTTGCCCAAACTAATGCTTACTCTTGAAAGTCACCATCATGTGTGCTAGAAATTGGCTACTTCTAAAATTCCTTGACTTGAAAATTTAGGAAGATTTCAATTTATATACCTTGATCATAAATCTGAAAACCATTTTATTTAGGTATCTTCTGTTATACAGGATTATGAATGTCTAAAACATTCAGCTGGTATAAGTTTAATGTGTTCTTTAAGTTTGAATATGAATCTCTAGAAAATATCTGAGTCATTCTTTTTTAATAGACCTTAACTAGCATCTTCATGTTATATCTTGAAAAAATCTGTTGTATTCTATTAGTTCTGAAATCATGGCCTTCCTTGGATGAGATACATGAAGTAAGTATTATTTTTAAACATCTGAATGCTCTGAAAAGTGTCTAAAGGGAAATATGGTCAGAGGAATGACTTTGGTCACTAAGAAACCATGTCTAAAAATAGACTGTGTCATGAAGTGCCATAGTTATCTCTACTGAACTTTTTTTGTCAATAATTGTGGCAGAGCAATGACACTGTGAGGTGATTAACTGGGTCACTTCATCTAAGACGTGTTGTGCCTCACGTCAAAAGCCTCTACTATTGTCAACTATGTTCATTATGAAGCATGACAGTTAGTCATACTGTAGTACCCCGGATAAAAATCATAGAGAAATTTCACATTTTTCTAAACAAATAACTCTAAATACCATAGCTCTAAACTTGATAAGGGCCACTAGATGTATGCACATGTGTTTAAGAGGCCTAAACATCACTTAGGCTAACAAACAACTCATATATATAACACGTATATGATCTTTTCCTATTTTTTCACACAGAAGGAATGGGCGCCCCTGTCTTAGGCGCCATTTCTTTTTGACTGGGTCAACCTAAGGAATGGGCGCCCCCTCCCATAGGCGCCATTTACCCTTTGACTGGTCAAACCAGTCAATGGGCGCCCTCATGCAAGGGCGCCAATTCTAGTAGTACACACCCCTGTACAAGGGTGTCATTTAAGTGGCGCCCCAATACAGGGCACCATTTCATAAGGCCCCCCATTCCATTATTTCGTTGGCCTACAGACACATTAATGACACTCTGTTGGCCTACAAACACATTAATGGCACCGAAAGTGCCGTTAGGGAGACAATGGCCTGAATCTACGGATCTGGATCTGAGTTTTTGGGTGCATAGTGACTGTGCACTCATAAATGGGTTATATCAAGGTGATCTGAGAAGGAAAAACCCCTCGCAGGAGTTATTTTTATCGGTTCACGTGTTCTTCTTCCTGCTGCTACGTGAGGAGACTACTTCCTCTTCTTCTTCCTTCTACTTCCCGTACCTCGTTATTTATGCCAAAAAGGTAGGTGTTCTCAAGATCTAACCCAACTAGTAGCTAATATAGGGGTAACATAGCATGCATGCGTAGAACTAGTAGAGTTCATCTTCCATGTGATATAGCATGTTACACGGGTTTTTATGTAGATCAAATATATCCTGTTACACTAGTTTTATGATCGAATATGGAGAGGGGAAATCTAATCGCCCGAATGGAGAGGCCAAACGAGGTTCAACCTGACCCAACGAGGACCAGCTCCTTGAAGTGGTAGCCCCAGGGCCCACTTAAAATAAGCCTAATAACTCACTCGGATCAAGCGCTTCCTAGGCGGCCTTTGGGTTGGGAAGTCCGAGCATCAGTTCGATCGGGAAAGCTCCTTCGGAGCCCAGTATCCCCTGCCCAAACCACGCACTCATCGCTCGGGAGGCATCTTCTGGGCCAGTGCCACACTCTCGGGCCAATGGATGGATGCTTATATGTACGGCCGTTACGAGCCCTTTAAAAGCTGGGAGCTCAAGAGGATATGGGAGATCAAGAGTCCACGTGCTGTAAAGAGCCCGCACGAAGGACATAACCCCCCGTGAAACTCCTCAGCTTACAGGGATCATGCACTCAACGGGCCATTATTTAAGTTGGAAGAGCCCTACCGTGAGGAGGTAAGCCAAAAACCCTGAGCAGGAACCACTTCACCATTCGGTGGAGAGGGATCTCGCGCCCCCATCTTCCTCCTAACTTCTCCCTTCGCACCAGTGCTCTACTACTCTTGCTGACCTAACCATCAGAGGATTTTCCCTGGGGATCCATCCCTGGGCACCTCTGACTTGTTTCCCTCCTTGCAGTTCATACTTCAAGCGTACGTGGTCATCCTCTCCCCCGCTCAGGAGTAGAGCGAGATCGCCCCTCTTCATCTGGCGCCCTCTGTGGGAAACGTACTAAGAGCCATCATGGTGCGAAGAAGTTCTGGTAGGAGAACTGTCGGTGACAAGGGAAAGGCCCTGGTGACAGAAGAAGGTGCACCTTCCCTCCCCACGGAGAATGCCCCGTCGAGCAACCACGTCAATGAAATACCTCCATCGGTGGCGGGGGAACAGCTTCCCGATGGGAGTACCGACGCTCTCCAAACCCTTAACGTAAAACTATATTTCCTCATGGATCTCATGAGGGCCCAGGCGGCCAGGTAAGAGATTCACATCTCCCCCGGAAGAGCCCCCCCCCCCCCCCCCCCCCCCCCCCCCCGCGGAGATGCCTCCCAGCAAACCCCTGGAGTCCGTTTTACCCTCCGGGGGCGGCGGCTCATCCGCAACTGGTCGGGAGGACCAGCGCATGCTCCACCCCCGGAGGAGGAAGCCTCCTATACCCCGAGGAAGGAGAAGTCCGGAGCATGCCGACCGTTCCCGAAAATCGAGGCCCCTGAGGAGCGCCGAGATAGCATGCAAGTGCGCCCCCCCAGCCCCTCAGGTCAATGATAGCAGAGCTCTCTCTCCGGCTGCGAGACTTTGAGAGGTGTTTCGCAGAGCAAGAGCGTGCCCTCCGCACCATGCAGAAGACCTCTCCTATGGAGGACGAGGAGCGATCCCCGTTCTCCGATTATATCTTGAAGGCCGAGATTTCCCCCAGGATCTCACTTCCGACCTTCAAATCGTATGACGGCCAGGGAGACCCGGCCGATCACTACGACAGATTTGACGCTCTAATGACCTTGCATGGGGCGTCTGACGTGATCAAGTGCCGAGCGTTCGTGACCACTCTGGTTCTGGGCGCTCAGGCATAGTTCAGGTCCCTCGCCCCCGGCAGTGTCCACAACTTCAAGCAGTTCGGGCGAGTGTTCAAGGAAAGCTTCTCCGGCAGCGGTCCTCCCCGGTCAGTGGCGGGATTACTGGCCCTCAAGCAGGAACAGGGGGAGAAGCTGCGGGCTTATATCAATCGATTCAAACCGGAAGCCTTGTGCATCCCCCGCTTGGATGTTGCCTCGGCCATCACTGCATTAACTGGGGGTACCCGTGATGAGAATCTACGGCGCGAGCTAGTGCTTCATCCTCCCACCTCCCTCGTCGAGCTAGTGACCCTGGCCCTACGCCACGTAGAGTGCGAGGAAGTCCTCAGCGCCTGCCGAGGCACGACAGGCTCGGGTCGGGAGGGGGACAAGAAGCGACCGTCCGAGCAAGGGATGGGCCAAGGAAAAAGGCGGAACTAAGACGGAGACCGCAAGGAGCCGTCCCGAAAGTATGAGCGGTATACCCCCCTTACCACTCCCGTCTACGAAATCTACGAAGGCATCAAAGACTCGGGTCTCCTCCACTAGCCCGAGCCTATGAAGGCCAAGCACTGCAATCGCCGCAGGCATTGCCTGTTACACAGCGGTCACGGGCATCACACTAGCAATTGCCATCAACTCCAAGATGAGATCGAGCGCCTCATCCGCCAGGGACACCTATCCCGATACGTGTTCGGGCAGAAAGAAGACCGAGGCGCCCCTGAAGAAATCGACAATGCCCCCTGTGGAGCCCACATCAACGTCATCGCTGGCGGCACGGCATCAAGAGGAGATAGTAGCCGAGGAAGAAAGTGTCACGCCGAGCGGGCGAGCCGAGCCTCTACTGAGCTCCCTAAGGCCCCACAGGCGAGCGAACCGCAGACCCTGGTATTCTCCGACAAAGACCTGGAAGGGTTAACCACCCGCATGACGATGCTCTTGTTGTATTGGCTACAATAAACCATTCTAACATAGATAGGATCTTAGTTGACATTGGTAGTGCCCCTGATGTATTATCCTATGAATGTTTCCTCAAGATGGGAGAGAATCCATCTAAACTCTGCCTGATCCGAACCCCCCTCTGTGGGTTCAACGGCCAGGCAACTTATCCCGAGGGAGCCCTGAGCCTGCCAGTTACTATCGGCACCCCGCCCAAAACCGTTACGGTTATGGTGGACTTCATCGTGATTAAGGGAATGACGGCCTATAACGCCATCTTCGGCCAAGGTATCCTCAACCGAACGAAAGCGGTGCCCTCGACCTTTCCCCAAAAAATGAAGTTCCCCACCAAGCATGGCGTGGGGGAGGTCCGGGGTAACCAGGCATTGGATAGACGGTGCTATATAATCTCGGTCGAAGCCACGAGGTCGGAAAGGAAAAACATAGGAGTAAAGGGAGCCGAGGAGGGACCAGCAACATCTGAGCCTGGCGGCGTGTCACGCCCCGAGCGCGGAAGATACCCGGAGACGCGTGACGAGTTTATATCAATCATGTCAATCAGAGTGGTCGTGTATTCGACACAAAGACAGAGATGCGCAAAATAGCAAGATAACCCAATCCTTTATTTCATAATAGACTATTACAAATCCAATACTCTGTTTAATAAAAAGAAAAGTACATAGTTGACTCAATAAAATAGGAAAAAGACTAGATGACACTTGGACAAGCTCTAGCTCTTTCACTCTTGACCATTCCCATCCGATTGACTTCCATCGTCGTCGGACTTACCTGAAAAGTAAAAAGGGACAAACGGAATGAGCGAACGCTCAGTAGGAAATTATATCTCAAGTACTAGCAAGGGGTTTAAGTAATTACATCTTTCATGAATGTAATGAAGCTATGCATGCTCGCATAAAACGACAAGATAGAGAAAATGTAATATCAAGGAATTAAGATGGACTAATCATGAACTTTCAACAAGATACTCAAGATATTCAAGCAAGTACATTTAACAAGTCATGTCAAGAATTTTGGCTATCATGTATCAAGCAAGTAAATTACCCTTTTTCGGGCCACGCATTTCATGTCAAGTCAAGTACGATTTCAAGCACAAGATTTATGTGGAATGTCCAATCTAGAAAGTAAAGTACTCGGTATAATGCCAGATACCTTATCATTTTAACTCCCATGGGCACAAGTACTTTCGGGTGCTCCTCCCAGGACCAGATCGGGCCCTATACGCGCAGGCATTTATCATGTGTTTTGACATCCACTCTTATATATATAGCTAATTTTTGAATTTCAATAATCAAGCTTGTAGACATGTATGACAACTTTGACAGAATGGAGTCCAAAAATATGACAAAGGACATAGAATGGCGATAATAACGGTATAATCACGATAGCGATAAAACTAGGTAGAATATGGTTCCCTTAACTTGGGTACCATGACAAATCAATATTGACATTCTTTATATAGAATTGAGGTCCACATGAACAGTATATCAAAGGTAAGATACCCTCATTCTTATCATAGAATTAAGGTTTACAAGAATGACATGATATGGCATGATATCATCATCCCATTAAGAATTTCTTATGATATACTCTTTGTATAATCATAAGGGCCGGTATACCATGTTTCTTTAGATTGACATGGTAAAGATCGTGTAATGGGTTTTTAGGGTACAACCAGCTCAGTCGGCCTTGAGGGAATCTAAGGCTACGAGGAGTCTTACGGAGGTCTCTATGATTAACTCGCTAGTCCAAAGGAACGGAATGTCCAATAGAGAGCTTGTATGTCAATGAGAATTGAGTGTGATCGATAAAACAATCGTGAAACGTGGGACTATACTCACGGAGTGGAGAATAGTGCCGATATATATATTATATAACATATGAAACCATCGGTTAACAGAAACAGTGGAAAAATCAGTTTTACAGTAAAATAACGACTTAATCAGAGTCGTTTATCAAGTAATTAACGCCTAACAGAAGGGCGTTTACACATGTTTCCATTTTGCAGAATTTCAATATTTCATTAATTTATCTAAAACGCGCCCGGGTCAGGGGCGTTTCTTTGCAAGGAGACGACTACAGTAGCATGCGTCTTTTTATTTACAATATTTTACAGAACATATTTATTTTCAGAAATTATCAAGAACGCGCCCTTGGTAGGGGCGTTAATCATTAAATTCTTATTTTTACAGAATATATTGTTCGGGATTTTAACAGAAACGCGCCCTATGAAGGGGCGTTACTTTTCAATTCACGCCCTGTGATGGGGCGTTAACACATGGAAAACGACCTAGTCTAGGTCGTGAATTCAAGAAATACCAGGAAAGCAAGATTTGCACGATAATCAAGGATAACAATCATATAGTCATGACAGGAAAATTGGCAGGAATTCAGATGCAGTATATTAGATTTGATGTTTCATGTTTATTGACTTTTAACCGTTAACAATTATTGATTTCATGTAATTGCATGGATAATCAGTTCTTAAGATAGGTGGTTAAGATTTACATGAAATTAACGCCTGTGTACAGGGCTTCAAATATGAAATTGACGACCTGGGAAGGGTCGTGTATTGTAAATTAGCGCCCTGGACAGGGGCGTCTCTTTCAAAATATTGCAGAAACATAATAAAACCATATTAAACCGTATGTATGTCATGTCAATACGTATATAAGTCTTGTCTTAATTTATTTGGGCTACAGTAACTTGAGAAAACCTACTTTAACAAGACTTGGGAAGGTGGAACGTGAAGAACTTGATGAGAAAATAACACTCTGTTTGTAACAGAGCCTTCTCGGAAGAAAGAGAAAGATGAGCTCTGTCAACCCAATATTCATAGCAGCAAGTCAGCAAGAAAGGCTTTAGGTTGGATGAAGAACCCTGGTTCTTCGGCTGGCCAACTTGCTGTAGATCCTATAGGGACCTTTTGTTGTTCCTACACACCTCGTGCAGCTTTAGCTTGAGTGTCAACCGACTTATTTCAGGTATATATATATAGAGAGAGAGAACCCTGAGTATTAATGTTTTTAATCTCTTTGCAGGAGAAGAAGAAAAAGAAGAAGAAGAAGGATTCTGGGCTCAGGGTCAAATCTGAACCAGTTTGCTCTATTCTACTGTTCGTGGAGCCTATGCAGAGTGGGCACGTGATACGAGACTGGCATCTGGCACGTGATCCGAGATGCAGAAGAGCCTCCATGTGGACTGAAGCATTTGGGCGGGAATCGTGGAGAGCACACGCCGCCCTAATCTGCTGCTGCTATATATATGTGTCTTCTTCCTCTGAAGAGGGTGCGAGGGCAGAGAGTGACTGAAGTAGAAGCAGCCAGAGCTAAGAGAGATAGTGAGATACAGAGAGTGAGAAGAAGGAGAAGGCAGAAGCAGTGAGAAGAAGAAGAAGTAAGAAAGAAGAAGAAGAAGAAGAAAAGAGAGTTCGTGCTGGGAGAAAGAGAGAAGAAGTAGAAGAAGTTCTTGCTGGACCGTGGATCAAATCCAGGCCAGCTAGCTCCTGCGAGAGACACATTTGATTTTATCTTTTCAGCTTTCTGTTGCTGGTTTTATTTTTCCTTTGAACTAGTCATTTGCTATATTTCCGATTCTCTGTAGACAGGTCGGGGTCCCTCCTGTTGGTTCAGGAGAAGGGAGGTTTGGTCCTCCGGTTCTGGGCTTGTGGGTAGCAAGTCCAGGGGTTCCCTCCGAGTCTGGAGGAAGAGAGACAGTGTGTCTCTGATTTCCAAGTGGATGAGAGTCACTTGGGGTGCCCCTCCGGTTTGGAGGAAGGGAGATTTGGTCCTTCGGTTCTGGGCTTGTGGGAGGGGTTCCCTCCGGGTCTGGAGGAAGAGATACGGTGTGTCTCTGGTTTCCAAGTGGCTGGGAGTCACTTGGGGTGTCCCTCCGGTTGGGAGGAAGAGGGGAGGTTGTTTCCCTGGTCAAGATGTGTGGCAGCATTTGTTGCAAACTGAGTCTGCTGTGCTAGTGTTACTAGTGGAAGCCTCACTCCGGTTGGGAGTGAGGGGTGGACGTAGGTCTGTTGACCGAACCACCTAAAAACCCTGGTGTCCCTTGTGGTTTGATCTTCTTATATGTTCACTTAATTGCTGCGCATTAGATGCTTGCTTAGGATCGGTTGAGGGCTTCTTGAGTTGTTGTCTTGCTTTGATCCTTCTAAGTTTCCTCAGGCTATTTCTGCAACAGTTTTAATTCCGCATAACTGAGCTTTAGAATTTTAATTAGGCTATATTTGTAGAGGGATACATTCACCCCCCCTCTGTATCCGGGCCTTACATTCTAACAATTGGTATCAGAGCGGTGTCTACATACAAGCTCCAGCGACCTGCAGATTCGATCTTGCTGTCTTAGGTGCTAATTTGTCTTTAGTGCATAATTATTCCTGTTGCCTTGAACTTACTCGCTATTTATTTTTCAATGGCTTTACCACCCATCTTTAGTGGTTCTGGTTTCAGTCAGTGGTACACTGCTTTACATGCTTATGTAAATTCTGCTAATCCTGATTTATGGAAATTAATTTCACAAGGTCCTCACACCTTACCAACGAAAGTGTCCAAATGGACCGACAGACACAGATCAAAGGATGGAGAAAATCAGAAAGCCTTTAACCTGTTGAAAGCAGCTACTGACAGAGCCTTATGGTCTTGTCTTCATAATTGCAGCTCAGCAAAGGACATCCTGGATAGGCTGAAGTAATTTCACAGGGTAAACGAGGACAACTGCATGATGGCTAACAGAAGTAATCCAATTGGCAGCAATCAAGGCAGCAGTCAGACTGAAGATGATGATGATGAGGTAAATCTCTTCAAGAATTTTTCTCTAGAAGATTGGGAGAATGCATATGATGAATTATTTGAATCTCATGAACTGTTAAGAAAACAGTATAAAAAATTGAAGAAGAGTACTGGTTTAGATAGTTCAAGTTCTCCTTGTAGAAATTGTGTTGAATTGAAAAGTATTCATGATGCCTGTATGTCTGATCTTCTAATGTTGAAGAAACAAATTTCTTTATTGAAAACTGAGAATCAAGATCATGTGAAAGAAATCTCTGAACTTGAAAAGAAGATTAATCTAGCTAATCATGATTCTGTTCAGAGCAAGGATTTACTGAATGTGTTAAGTCTGAACTAAACAAGCTGAAATCTGAAAATGATTCTCTTAAAGAGTTCTCCAATAAAAATGATGAAAAATCAGAGAAACTTAGACAGGAGAACAAATTGCCGATTGAAAAGCTTAATGCCATAAAATTTGTAAACATAGAATTACAGAAAGATTCTGAAAAACAACAGGAAATGTTTCATGAATGTCAGTCTCTCTCAGATGAATGGGTGCTTGATGCTGATCTCCTAGAGCAGAACAGTAAACTGGAAGAGGAAATCAATGAGTTGAAACATCTAAACACCCAGCTGACAGATAGGCTAATGACAATGGAAAAAGGTAAGTGTGTGAGTGTGGATAATTCTGATAGGTTGATGAATGCTGAACAAGAAATTGAGAGTCTGAAAACCATCAACTTAATGTTAAATGAAAATGTCAGTTGTAGTGAACGGAAAATAGCTGGATATGAGCTTAATATCACTTCCCTTCAACAAGAAGTTGATGATCTTTATAAGTCCCTGTCTGAAGCAGACAATGAAACAAAACTAAAACAGGAAGTTGAAAAACTCAAGAGTCTGAATGATGCCTTGCATCAACAAGTCATTTCCTGTGAAATAGATCTGTCCAAATATGAAGCTAAAATTACTGATTTGAATTTTGAGATTAAAGATTTAAAAAATTCTCTATCAAAATTTGTCAAAGGTAAGGACAATCTGAATAAGCTTCTTGGAAAGAGTGATAACTTTGAGAGAAAGGGACTGGGCTATAGTCCGACAAATAAAAGGAGTAATGGGAATGAAACATCTACTGTTTTTGTCAAAGCCACCAATCAGAACACAACCTCTGCTCCTTCTGTCTTCAAATTCACTGCACAAAAATCCACTGTGAAACCCAAAACTGTGGAACAAAATCAAAAACTGAAAAAGAGTGAAACCTCACAGAAGAAGGATAAAGACACTCCTGTTACTATAAAGAAGGCTACACACAATTCACATGATCTCTCACACACTCACATTAAAAACGGTTCATGTTATTATTGTGGGAAAGGAGGTCACATAATGGAGGATTGTGGATTGATGTTAAAGGATGAGCATGCTAGTGGAACTTTACATTCTAGAAACTCTTTTGATAGAAACCATGTTGCTAGGAAGCCTGATGCCTCATGTTATTATTGTGGGAAGCATGGTCATCTCATGAGTGAATGTTTTATCATGAAAGAAGACAATAAATAGCATGCCAAGTTCCCCATTCATGTTCATGGTCCATATGCATCTAACCATAATTCTAGTCAGCACATTGTGTGCTTCAACTACAATAAGCCTGGGCACAAGGCTGCTGAGTGCTGGTTTAGATCTACTTGGGGTAAAAATGTTTTTCATAGAAGAAATTCTTTTGCTTGCTCCCACTGTGGGAAAAAGGGGCATACAGTGAAGGACTGTTGGTATGTTCAAAAGAACTATGTTAAACCCCATTTTGTCAAATTCCCTGCAAAACCTTTTGTGAAAATTTCATGCTATAACTGTGGGAAGCCAGGTCATAAATCTGCCGAATGTTGGATGGTTAAGAACAAGCATCAAACTGCTCATGCATATAATAGAAAATCTTATAAACATGTTTATAAACATCACCCTGCTGTTAATATGCATCATAAAAATCAAACACCAGCCATTTCATGTAGATACTGTGAAAAATTTGGACATTCTATGGATGATTGTTCACTGATGAAATTTGATGATAATGTTGCTATGAAAATGTTTAGAAAACCTGTCAGGGCTAACGTAGGACCCAAACCTGCTTGGGTCCCTGCAGGATCAAGATGATCAAATACTTTGCAGGTGTGCCTTGCAGGGAGAAATAAAAGGGGTTAACCAAGGCACTCAAAAAGAAAACCCCAGGACTCAATTCAGGTCAGTTCTGAAATCTGTTTCAATTTCATTATCTGAAATTGTTGTTTTGCTTGGTTGATTTTTGATGTTCTTCTCATGCTGTTGTTTGCACTAAATAAATGAGATTGCTTTGCACTGCATATGTCATTTGCATGACCATCATGGTATATGAAATGGAACAATGCTGGAGGGTAGTTGGAGTATGTTTGGATGCTACTGCCATGTGTGAGGTGGTCATTGGACCAAGTCCTCCGCTCAGTACCATGGGTCAAGTCATATAGAGCAGTGTATTGCATATCATGTTGATCTGTTGGTGCTAAACTGAAGTTTTCTGAAATATGAATTGAACAATCATGCTTATAGTAATTCTCTTCTGTCTAACTTGCATAAACTGCATCAATTCAGGGGGAGCTTGTTGAGTCTTATGTGAGTCATTGCATATAGACAAAGGGGAGCATTATTATATTTGTTGTCACTATTTGAAATTCACATTCTACACTCTTTCAAATCATCAATTGACTATTTTGAGTTCATACCTTCTTGAATCTGAAAATTTGGCTACTAATCCTCAATCTGTTGAAGAAGGAGTGTCTCATTTTGTCTGACTGAAATGACTTTAAACCTGTATTGAGTGATTGACTCTGCTAGTGGTTTTAAACCTTATTCTCTCTTGCTGATTGACTCTTCCACCAGCCTATACTCTTCCTTTCTATACCTCTTAGCTGGTGTGACTATGTTGGCTGCATTATTGAGTTGTTGGTCAGCTAAATTTATTGTTCTGATCTGAGGAACTTAAGCTGCATATCATGCAATTCAGTCTGAGATTTTGGTAGAAACTCCTGTCATATGGGTTTAAGAATTATCACTGAATCAGACTGATATAAGATTAATGTATCCTCTACCTTGTAATTAAACGAATTGAAAATATCTGTTGATAAGGTTTAATAAACTTTAACCTCTTGTGTCATGTAATCCTTAAAGTCTCTCATCTGATATCTGAAAATTTGAAATCTAGGCTACTTTGGTAGAGATACATAGAGTGAGTGTTGTGGTTAAACATTAACTTGAAAAAGTTGACTAAATGAAAAATTATGAATTCATAGCAATGACTCGGTCACTGAGAAACTGAGTTCTTTATCAATGAAATAAAGTAACTCATGTCATGAGGTGCCACAGTTATCTCTGATAAAAATTTAGTGAAACAAAACCTGACAGAGCAATAGCTTAATTGTGTTGAGTAGCTGGGGAGTCTGGCCTCTGATAAAGGTGTCTTCTCATGTAAAAAGACACTCATATTGCTAACTCTGCTCTCAAAGTGAGAGGCAATGCCAGTTATCACACTGAGTAACTGGGTCACTTCAACTAAGACTTGTTGTGCCTCATGTAAAAAGGTGTTGATCAATTTAAATTGCTCAGGAAAAATATAATGTGCTTCAAATAAAATTATCTTGAAAAAATCTGTCAACTCATGTTCTTGAAAAAGTGTTTAACTTCAGTACTAACCTGTGTATTTTTCAAAGGTGCAATTGAGATCATATGTGTAAGATAAAAGATGATTATTTTTGAGTGTTTTCTGACTATTTGGTTCACTTTTATTAAAACTTGGATTCAGATATGAGCATTGAGTTTAATTTGGCAAAGTTGGTATACATCAAAATTAAATCAGATTGGCTAAGTTGTCACTTCATAACTCCTTATGATAGAAGAGTCTACATCTTTTAAGACTTATTGAAGTGATGTATGCATTCAAATCCCTCATGATCAGATTCATGCATGATCAACAAAGTGAACTCCTCTCTTATCAGTTGACTGATTCCATCTGCATTTTTTCTGACCATACAAATGTGAGGTGCCACTCCCATTATTACCTTGTTCACTTGCAGCCCTCTGAACTTCAGAATCCTTATGGTGGTGGATTTCAGATTGATTCCTGAGATGCATTTCTCTCCACACTGTTGGAATCTTCCATATTGTTCTGTAATAAGTTCTGATTCTGTGGTATTTTCACCAGAATTCAGATTCTTTGTAATGGCTGATTTCAGATTGATTTATTGGATAACTAGAGTCCATTCCTGTGCTTCAGGGGGAGTTATGGTTTATTTACATCTAAGGGGAGAGTAGTCAATCATGCATGTTGATAGGGGGAGAGCTGTTTCATTGTCATAAGGGAGATCTTCATTTTTAAGAACCATGACTCATTCTCTACATTTATGTGCTGTCTTTGTATGCTGCATTTATGTGCTACATTTGACTATCAAACTATTTCCCTTCTTTTTGATTATGTCAAAGGGGGAGAATAGTTTGATGAGTCAATGTGAATCATTATGTTGCCATCATCAAAAAGGGGGAGATTGTTGTGCCCCTTGTGCTTTGTTGATGATGTGGTGTTTTAATGATAGCAACATAATTGAGTCACCACTTTGTCTTGAATATGTCTGATCTATTCTGTGGGAGATTACATGAGTGTGCCATGTCTGAATTGTGAAGAATGCATGCGTATGCTTGAGTCATGCTGTGATAAATTGGTTTGTGCTTGATTTCTGTTCTGTGCATTGCTTCTCTGCTGATAATGTTCATGTTGTAGTTCATCAAGTCTATACATCCGTCTCACTGTTCACATGCATCAAGTATGTACAGCGTCCGTCTCATGTCATATGTGTTTACTTCACTCAAAACTTGGTACACAAAATAGTTTAACTGTGAGCATGGCATAGATTATACATGGCATAGATTATACACTCACCATGTCTGCATGTCTGCATGATCTGTCTTTCATTAATATGGGTTCTGTGCAATGAGTGCGTTGACGCAGTTGGAGATTGGGTTGACGCATCGGCTGTCTGTTCACTAGTTGCGTTGACGCTACAAGGACACTGCGTTGACGCAGTGGATCAGCTGGGTTGACGCCATGCTGCTTTGTCTACTTTTTGTTGCTCATTAAGTCTTAAAGTCGGTACAGGGCAGTTCATGCATCACTCTCTTTGCCAAGTGTATACATCGGTCAGCATTGCATCTTGTTCGCGAAGTCCATACATTGGGCCATTCATCAAAGTCCATACATTGCATAATGTTTGTCAAGCCAATACATTGCACTGTAGATGCATCGAAGGGAAGTATGCACATTAGTCTGTTCATATGAAGTCTGTACATTGGAAGTGTGTACAGTGTTCAGTTGCCTTCTCATAAAGTCTGTACATCGCCTTCAGACTTTCAATTATTGAGTCTTTACATGTTTTGAGGTTGACAACACTATGAGCCTTAGTGTCGTTATTTGTTCCATCGCGTGCTGAACACTGCAGCACCTCGTGCTACTTTCTGTGCCACCTCGTGTCGCTCCATCTGTGTCACCCCTATGTCTTCGAGTCTTCTGTATTCGTGTTGTTTCTTCCAAGACCCCGTGTCTTTCTTGCTTTGTGATTACACTTCGTGTCGGTTTCTGTTTTCATCTTCGAGTTGTTTTCAGCCCGTGTCATCCTCGTGTTCGAGTCGTTTTCCTGTATCTTCGTGTTATCTTTTGTTTTTGTGTCTTCGTATTGTTTTTATGTCTTCGTGTTAATCTTGTGTTTGAGTCTTCATGTTATTTCTGTGTTTGTGTCTTAGTGTTGTATTTGTGTCTTCGTGTTACTTCTTTCTATCTTCGTCCAAGGTTCCTCTGATCGTGTGTCTTTCTACCGTTTTACTCCGTGTTATTTCCTTCTTTACCTCGTGTCGTTCTCTTTTTATCTCGTGCTGTAGTCATTTTATGTACCTCGTGTCGTTCTCAGTATAGTGCACCTTTTGTTATTCCTACACACCTCGTGCAGCTTTAGCTTGAGTGTCAACCTACTTATTTCAGGTATATATATATATATATAGAGAACCCTGAGTATTAATGTTTTTAATCTCTTTGCAGGAGAAGAAGAAAAAGAAGAAGAAGAAGGATTCTGGGTTCAGGATCAAATCCGAACCAGTTTGCTCTATTCTACTGTTCGTGGAGCCTATGCAGAGTGGGCACGTGATACGAGACTGGCATCTGACATGTGATCCGAGATGCAGAGGAGCCTCCACGTGGACTGAAGCATTTGGGCGGGAATCATGGAGAGCACACGCTGCCCTAATCTGCTGCTGCTATATATATGTGTCTTCTTCCTCTGAAGAGGGTGCGAGGGCAGAGAGTGATTGAAGTAGAAGCAGCCAGAGCTAAGAGAGACAGTGAGATACAGAGAGTGAGAAGAAGGAGAAGGCAGAAGCAGTGAGAAGAAGAAGAAGTAAGAAAGAAGAAGAAGAAGAAAAGAGAGTTCGTGCTGGGAGAAAGAGAGAAGCAGCAGAAGAAGTTCCTGCTGGACCGTGGATCAAATCTAGGCCAGCCAGCTCCTGCGAGAGACACATTTGATTTTATCTTTTCAGCTTTCTGTTGCTGGTTTTGTTTTTCCTTTGAACTAGTCATTTGCTATATTTTTGATTCTCTGTAGAGAGGTCGGGGTCCCTCCTGTTGGTTCAGGAGAAGGGAGGTTTGGTCCTCCGGTTCTGGGCTTGTGGGTAGCAAGTACAGGGGTTCCCTCCAAGTCTGGAGGAAGAGAGACCGTGTGTCTCTGGTTTCCAAGTGGCTGGGAGTCACTTGGGGTGCCCCTCCAGTTTGGAGGAAGGGAGGTTTGGTCCTCCGGTTCTGGGCTTGTGGGTAGCAAGTCCAGGGGTTCCCTCCGGGTCTGGAGGAAGAGAGACCGTGTGTCTCTGGTTTCCAAGTGGCTGGGAGTCACTTGGGGTGTCCCTCCGGTTGGGAGGAAGAGGGGAGGTTGTTTCTCTGGTCAAGCTGTGTGGCAACATTTGTTGCAGACTGAGTCTGTTGTGCTAGTGTTACTAGTGGAAGCCTCACTCCGGTTGGGAGTGAGGGGTGGACGTAGGTCTGTTGACCGAACCACCTAAAAACCCTGGTGTCCCTTGTGGTTTGATCTTCTTATATGTTCACTTAATTGCTGCGCATTAGATGCTTGCTTAGGATCGGTTGAGGGCTTCTTGAGTTGTTGTCTTGCTTTGATCCTTCTAAGTTTCCTCAAGCTATTTCTGCAACAGTTTTAATTCCGCATAACTGAGCTTTAGAATTTTAATTAGGCTATATTTGTAGAGGGATACATTCACCCCCCCTCTGTATCCGGGCCTTACATTCTAACATGACCCTCGTAGACCGGATGGACCAAACCGAGGCAACCTTTAAGAGCTTCTCGGACCGCATAGATGGCCATTTTAACGCCATGGAGGAACGGATGGAGTCATCCGACAGATCCGTCCAAGGTCTGGTCGGACGGTTGGATAAGATGTCGCACGGAGACCCTCCTATAGTGGCCCAAGGCCCACTCACACCCGCTCAGGTGGCTGCCCACGGCCAAGCCATTCCCATAGCCCAGGCCCAGCCCATCCATGTGGCCCAGGACCCGCCCGCACATGCTCCTCAGCCACCACGGGCTCCTCCACCTGCCCCTCCTCGGGTCCCTGAACTACCGCGCCGTGACCTTGGTCTCGAGGACTATGGGTCCGATAACGCCAATGAGGGGTATGCTCAACACCGTCATGGCCTCCAACCACAGAGAGATGAGGAGGACGATAGGGTCCTTAAGACCGTGTGAGCGGATCCTCCCATTTTTTACGGGTCTTTAGATCCGAAAGTCTATTTAGATTGGGAGTTCGGCATGGACCGATACTTCGATTGGTACGACATGTCGGAACATCGAAGGATCTGATTTGCTACCATGAAGCTCATGGGACAGGCACAAACCTATTGGAAGAATGTAGAGAGCCTATTATTTCAGCGGTTAGAGCCCCTGATTGACACATGGGGTGAAATGAAGCTTAAGCTTCGGCAAAAGTACCTTCCTCCCACGTACCGTCAGCGACTCATCGATAGGTGGCAAAGTCTTAGCCAGGAGACCGATCCGTCTCCGAATACATTGCAGAATTTGATGAGTACTTTCTACGATGTGGTGTCACGGAGGAGAGTACCATGCCCGTTTCCCGCTTTCGACGTTGTTTGCGGCCCCACTATCAGTATGAGCTTTTCCGCTGCAATGCCAAGACGTTGGAAGAAGCATATCAAGTTGCTCTCAAGTTGGAGCAATTTGAGGGAGAGTTCGTGTGAGGCCCGTGCCTTAATGGATCCTTAATGGTTTGGATCTAGAATTTATTCTGGAATTTTCGGCTATTTTTCTGGATTTTTAGGAATTTTTCTGGCATTTTTCCGGATTTAGTTGGTTTTAGTTGAGGTTTATAAGGGAATAATAAGATTTTTATATATAATAATTATATTATATATAATAATTTTATTTTATTTTTCCTAACCCCTCACCCCCCTCTCTCTCTCCCTCGTCGATCTCAATCTCTCACGCTCTCTCTCTCTCTTGGCCGATCGCCTCTCCCCCTCTCCTAGGGATTTCGGGCGAGACGACGTCGGTTGGAGGCGTGGAGCGCACCGTTGGAATCCTCACGTCGAGTGGAGCGCGTGGACGCCCACCTTGACTTGGATCGTGGCCTGTGGAGACGAGGCAGAGCGAGAAGGCCCGGTGAACCCTCCTCCTTGCATGCAGCTTAAGCGGCCGTTTCGGCTCGAACGAGGTAGGGGGATGGAATCTCGATCTCGCTAGGATCATTTCCTATAGCTCGTTTGCTTAGTTAGAACCCCGTGGCATGCTTAATAGTTATTTTCCATTTTTGGGGTTTAAGCTTTGTTCTTCATGTTTAATCAATTGTGGGCATTGCATGTGATAGTTTTAGTTGATATATTATTGTTTGGGACTTGTGGTTTGACAGGAAACATGTTTTTTCGACGTTACCCGACGATTTCGGTCGTCCGGGGGGGAACCCGTTTTCAAACGTAACCTGTCCGAACCAGGTCGGTGTGACGGTCCTACCAGGAACCGTCACACGTGTAACGGCCCTAGAGGGACACGTTACAGCGTGTGTAACGGTCAGGCTCCTGACCGTTACGCTTCTGTCGGTTTGGGTTGGCCTGGTATGGCGGTCAACCTGACGGCCAGTCGGCCGGCCGTCAGGGTGCCCTGACGCGCTTGGTCGAGCGCGTCACACCGCCTGTGAACGGTTTGAAATACTGTGCGGTGGTTTTGGCCTCGGGTGGATGTAACGGCCAGGGCCCAACGCGTTACAGTTGATGTAACGCGCTGAGCCCCGACCGTTAGGCCTTGTGACGGCATGGCCGTAGGCCGTCACACTTCGTTTAGGCATTTTGAGGCTGGAGTCTCGGTGGCTGTAACGGCCGGGGGAGGACACGTCACAGTTGATGTAACGCACCAGCCCACGACCGTCACACGCCTGTGACGCGGTGGCAGCAGACCGCCACACGCCTGTCAGTTTCAAAAAGTGCCGGCTTATTCTTTAATGCTTCCCGAAGTATTTATATGCCATGTTGAGTTATTTTCTTATATAATGCATGTTTTTAGATCCCAATAGAGTAGCTTTTCTTTCCTTGCAATGGAGCCACTGTTGTAGCCCTAAGGTCTGTTGAGTGCCGACCCGCTTGGGGATAGCGGAGGGGTGTTCCCGTACACGGTTTGTAAGCTAGTTCCATGGGCTCCCGGCCAACGGTAGCGTCCTACCGAGGGAGAAAACTAGCTAGAGGGCCTGGCTCAAGCGAGAGTCAGTGTGTGCACATGTGGTCGGAGGCTGTGGACAGACACTGACGAGTGTCAATCTGACTGGTCACTTGGTTTGGTACTGTTTATGCACTCAGCTTGTCGTATTATCGACTGCGAGTGCTTGAGACGCAATATAAGTCGTCAGTGGACGCATCTGGTTTCTGTTCCCGGTGGTTGTCCTGTTCCCTGTGGCTTGGATTAGTTGAGGCATATTATACTGGTAGATTTAGTTTCTGTTGATTAGATTTATCGATTATTGGCTTGTATTAGCTGTTATACCTGTTTAGTTAGAGTTTACAGCTTTAATGTGATTAGTTTATTCATGCCAATGCCTGTTATTTTATTTAAATGCATGCTCTAATTGCCTTTACTTTTGCATGTATGCTTGTTTAGTGAGAGGTAGGGATCCGCGTGACCCCTACTGAGTCTAGCTGTGACTCACCCTTCTCTTTTCAGGTGAGCCGCGCCCGTCATCTCCCGGTGTTTCTCGAGTGCTCAGAGACCGTCCTTAGCAGCCAGCAGTAGACGGGTCGCTTCTTTTGGCCTCTTTTGTACTTTTGCCGGGGTATGCCCTGAGTTGTTGTACTTTGTGGACTAGTACTCTTGTGACTCTGGACTAGTTTTTGTATATATATATCACTCTGGTTATTTTGAATTGCTTCCGCACTTCTGTTAATTCAATTGTTTAAATGTAATATGCGCGTTCGAAATTGCAATTCGTTATGCATCCCCTCGACAAAGCCCCACTAACCCTTCAGGGGCCTCATCAGCCTCTTGGGTGGCTTCCCCAGTTCTTGGTATCGGTATATCGATATTATCGGTATATCGGTATCCTGAACTCTGGGTCGTCACAGCTGGTATCAGAGCAGAGTTGAGGATTTGTATAAGGAATTTGAATTTGCACTTGTCCAGAGCTAGTCCCTTTGTGTCGTCTATTGCTGGCATAGGATGTTTTCCGTGTGATTGATGGATTTGTTATTGTTTTATGCTTTTGGCAGTGTAACTATGCCGCCTCGTCGAGGAAGACCTCCTTGAGTTCCTCGAGCTCCTAGAGATGAGCCCAGGGAAGAGAGTGGTTCTGCACCTCCTCCTGCAGTTCTTGGTGTTCCTGTTGTTCCTCCTCCAGCGCCCGTCGTTTCTCCTCAGGTTGAAGCGCCTGGTAGTCGAGGCAAGGCTTTGAAAGAATTTCTCCTATTCAATCCGCCTGCTTTCGACGGACAGCCTGATCCAGAGGTAGCGAGGCAATGGCTGGATGCAGTTGAACGCGTGTTCCTGTCTATGGAGTGCGCTGAGGATGAGAATGTTATGCTTGCTGCGTTTCAACTCCAAGGTACAGCCATTACGTGGTGGAAAGCCGAGTGGCAGATTGCATTTCACTCCAGACCTCTTCGGCAGATCACATGGGCAGAGTTTGTTGCTGTCTTCGAGCGCGCCTACACTCCTGCCTGCTTGCAGATGGCTAAGATGTATCAATTTATGGAGCTGACTCAAGGCAGTATGACTGTGCTTCAATATCGAAACAAGTTTACGGAATTGGGTCAATATGCGCCCCATGTGCTGGCTAATAAAGCTTTGAAGACTCGGCAGTTCTTGCGAGGGTTGAGGCCAGAGTTGAAGTTGCCTTTGATCGCGAGTCGCGTTGCTGATTTAGATGGTGCGTGCCAGGCAGCTGTGGCACTTGAGCTGGAGATGGCGAGACCATGAGGGTATCCACAGGCGGGGTCAATTCCGCCGATGATGCAGTCTCAGCAAGCTTACCGACCGCCAGTGTCAGGAGTCCCCTCGGCTGTGCCAGAGGTTAGCGGTGTTTCTTCCTCTTCCAGGACCAAGTTTAAAAGGTTCAAGAAGAAGAAAAAGTTTTTCCAACAGCCGTCGTCCGGCGTAGATACTGTTCAGTAGCCGACAGTGCCTTCACCCCAGAGTCGTCAGAGTTCTGCTGTCAGTCAGCCGTGGACTTGTCGGAGATGCGGTCACCATAAGGGTCAGCCGTGTTCTCTTCCAGTTGTTTGTTTTTGTTGTGACCAGCCTGGTCACGTTGTTCGAGATTGCCCGTTGAGGCCGAAGCCGGTGCAGGCTCCTTTATTTTCTCAGCCTCAGCAGTCGCAATTCAGACCTCCTCCTGTACCTCAACCATAGCAACAATTTTATTCTCAAGCTTCGGCGTCTTCCCAGCAGTCTTCAGCCAGATCGAAGAAGCAGAAAGGCAAAGTTTCTCACATTACTAGAGCTGAAGCGGTTGCATCCCATCTGGTGGAAGGTACGATTATGCTTTATGGTCATTCTGCTCGTGTCTTATTTAATTCTGGTGTTTCTCACTCTTTTATCTCTGAGGATTTCATGGCATGCATTGAGGAGCCAACGTCAGAGATAACTTGTGAATTGTATGTTGAGATGCCTTCTGGAGATTTTATGATTACACCTTTGTGTTTGGAAGAATCTCCTGTCATGATTAATAATCATCGGTTGTCGGCGAGATTGTATGCGTTACAGCTGGCAGATTATGATGTCATTCTGGGTATGGATTGGTTGGAGCAATATGGAGCTGTGGTTGATTGTAGATCAAAGAAGGTTTATTTTCAGCCACAAAGGAAATCGGCATTTTATTTCCAAGGTATTCGATTCCGTTCTTCTCGTATGATTATTTCTGCTATTCGAGCCTATAGGTTGCTTAGTGCAGGTTGCCAGGGATTCTTAGCTTCTGTGGTTGCTGTTGAGAAACCACGATAGGACATATGTGATATTCTTGTTGTTTGTGAGTTCCCTGATGTGTTTCCTGACGAGTTGCCAGGCTTGCCTCCAGAGCGAGAAATTGAAATGGTGATTGAACTGATTCTTGGTACAGCCCCGTTAGCAAAGGCACCGTACCGAATGGCTCCAGCTGAACTTAAAGAACTGTGAGCACAGCTACTTGAATTGCTGGAAAAAGGCTATATTCGCCCCAGTTTTTCTCCGTGGAGTGCTCCGGTGTTATTTGTGAAGAAGAAAGATGGAAGCCCGAGGCTTTGTATTGATTATAGACAACTGAATCAGGTGACTATCAAGAATAAATATCCGCTTCCCAGGATCGATGATTTGTTTGACCAGTTACAGTCTGCTACTGTCTTTTCACGGATTGACCTCCGGTCTGGCTATTTTTAATTGCGAATCTGGGAATTTGATGTGGAGAAGACAGCTTTCAGTACTCGATATGGTCATTATGAATTTTTGGTAATGCCATTTGGCTTGACTAATGCCCCAGCAACTTTTATAGACCTAATGCAGCGTATTTTCCGTCCATATCTGGATCAGTTCGTGGTGATCTTTGTTGATGATATTCTGGTTTATTCTACTTCTGACGAAGATCATGTGCAGCACTTGAGGATCGTTCTGTAGACACTGAGAGATCATGAGCTTTATGCGAAGTTCAGTAAATGTGAGTTCTGGCTTCGGGAGATTCATTTTCTTGGCCACGTGATTTCTGGTGACGGAGTGGCAGTGGACCCTGCAAAGATTGAGGCTGTTCTGAATTGGTAGAGACCGAGAACTGTAACAGATATAAGAAGCTTTTGAGGTTTGGCTGGGTATTATCATAGATTCATCCAGAATTTGTGAGGATTGCAGCACCTATGACTAGACTGACTCGTAAAGATGTACCTTTTGTCTGGTTGGATTAGTGTGAGGATTGCTTTGTTGAATTGAAAAGGCTATTGACTTCTTCTCCAGTGTTGGTTTTGCCTTCCGGCTCGGGTGGATTTGTTGTTTGCACAGATGCTTCTCGAGTGGGTTTAGGTGCAGTGCTGATGCAACATGGTCAGGTTATTGCATATGCATCTCGACAATTGAAACAGCATGAAGAAAATTATCCCACGCATGATCTGGAGCTAGCTGCAATTATTTTTACCTTAAAGATCTGGAGACATTATCTGTATGGTGAGAAGTTTCAGATTTTTACTGATCATCAGAGTTTACAGTATATATTCTCCCAGAAAGATCTGAATCTCAGGCAGCGTCGATGGATGGAATACATGAAAGATTATGACTTTACACTCTCCTATCAGTCGGGTAAAATGAATGTTGTGGCTGATGCTCTGAGCAAGAAAGTACAAGTCAGTCATTTGTTGCTTCATGAATGGAAACTTTGGGAACAGCTTCCGAGCGAGGCGATTAGCGTGGATATTCCTGCCGATCCAAGGATGGCAGTTTGTGCTAGTTTAGCTTTGGGTTCAGCTTTATATCAGCAGATTAAGGAAGCCCAGCAAGCTGATTCTGATTTGGCTCGTGTTGTATCAAGGTATGATGTGGAATTTGATGATGAGCTGGTTGTCAGTTTCCAGGGCAGATTGTATGTCCCCACTGATGATGCATTAAGACTTGAGGTTCTGAGTGAAGCCCATGGTTCTCGCTTTGCTATTCACCTAGGTGTCACCAAGATGTATCAGAATTTGAAAAAGCAGTTCTGGTGGCCAGGTATGAAGAAAGATGTGGCTGTATTTGTTTCTAAGTGCTTGACTTGTCAGCAGGTTAAAGCCTAACATCAAAAGCCAGGTGGATTGCTTCAGCCATTAGAGATTCCAATGTGGAAATGGGACCATGTTGCTACAGATTTTGTGGTGGGTTTGTCTCAGACTTCTCAAGGTTTTGATGGTATCTGGTTGCTTGTTGACAAATTAACTAAGACTGCCAGATTGTTGCCAATAAAAGTTGCTTGGAATGTCCAGAGGTTGGCCGAACTTTATGTGCAAAAGTTTGTGCCACTGCATGGAATTCCAATTTCACTTGTGTCAGATCATGATCCACATTTTACCTCCGGCTTCTGGCGCAGTTTTCAGAAAGCCTTGGGCACTGAGTTAGCCTTCAGTTCAGCGTATCATCCGCAGTCAGATGGACAATCGGAGAGGACTATTCAGACCCTGGAAGATATGCTGAGATCGTGTTGCCTTGACTGGCAGGGTTCGTTGAGTCAATATTTGCCACTTGTTGAATTTGCTTATAATAATAGTTTTCACTCCAGTATTGGTATGGCTCCTTATGAGGCACTATATGGTCGTCCTTGTCGTACTCCCTTGAACTGATTTGATGTTGGGGACAGATTGCTGACAGGACCAGACATGGTGCAGCAGTGTTCAGATGTGGTTCGTCTTATTCGACAGAGATTGTTGACGGCTCAAAGTCGACAGAAAAGTTATGCAGATCAGCGCAGGCCTCCACTACAATTTGACCCAGGAGATATGGTTTTTGTCAAGGTATCTCCGATGAAAGGTGTTTCCAGATTTGGGAAGCGTGGAAAGCTTAGTCCGCGTTATGTTGACCCGTTTCCTATTGTTGAAGCTGTGGGTCAGGTAGCTTATCGTCTGCAACTACCAGCGGCTATGCAAGCTATTCACGATGTGTTCCACGTCTCTCAGTTGAAGAAGTATGTGCCAGATGCATCCCATGTTCTCGATAATTCAGTTTGGCCCGAAGTGACTACTGATTTATCTACGCCAGAGTTTCCTATCAGAATTGAAGACCGTCGTGAGCAGCGATTTAGAAATAAGGTTATCCCTCTGGTAAGAGTTGCTTGGCAGCGTCACTTTGGTAATGAGTCTACTTGGGAACGTGAAGATGAGATGCGTCACCTTTTCCTTTCTTATTCCAGTAAGGTATAATTCTGTTCTCAGTTTCCTCCTTTTCCATTATTGTAAATTTCGAGGGCGAAATTTTTATTAGGAGGGAGGGACTGTGAGGCCCGTGCCTTAATGGATCCTTAATGGTTTGGATCTAGAATTTATTCTGGAATTTCTGGCTATTTTTCTAGATTTTTAGGAATTTTTCTGGCATTTTTCCAGATTTAGTTGGTTTTAATTGAGGTTTATAAGGGAATAATAAGATTTCTATATATAATAATTATATTATATATATTAATTTTATTTTTTTCCTAACCCCTCACCCCCTCTCTCTCTCCCTCGTCGATCTCAATCTCTCACGCTCTCTCTCTCTCTTGGCCGATCGCCTCTCCCCCTCTCTTAGGGATTTCGGGCGAGACGACGTCGGTTGGAGGCGTGGAGCGCCCCGTTGGAATCCTCACGTCGAGTGGAGCGCGTGGACTCCCACCTTGACTTGGATCGTGGCTTGTGGAGACGAGGCGGAGCGAGAAGGCCCGGTGAACCCTCCTCCTTGCATGCGGCTTAAGCGGCCGTTTCGGCTCGAACGAGGTAGGGGGATGGAATCTCGATCTCGCTAAGATCATTTCCTATAGCTCGTTTGCTTAGTTAGAACCCCGTGGCATGCTTAATGGTTATTTTCCATTTTTGGGGTTTAAGCTTTGTTCTTCATGTTTAATCAATTGTGGGCATTGCATGTGATAGTTTTAGTTGATATATTGTTGTTTGGGACTTGTGGTTTGACAGGAAACAGGTTTTTTCGACGTTACCCGACGATTTCGGTCGTCCGGGAGGGAACCCGTTTTCAAACGTAACCTATCCGAACCCAGTTGGTGTGACGGTCCTACCAGGAACCATCACACGTGTAACGGCCCTAGAGGGACGCGTTACAGCGTGTGTAATGGCCAGGCTACTGACCGTTACGCTTCTGTCGGTTTGGGTTGGCCTGGTGTGGCGGTCAACTTGACGGCTAGTAGGCCGGCCGTCAGGGTGCCCTGACGCGCTTGGGCGAGCGCGTCACACCGTCTGTGAACGGTTTGAAATACTGTGCGTTGAATTTGGCCTCAGGTGGATGTAACGGCCAGGGCCCAACGCGTTACAGTTGATGTAACGCGCTGAGCCCCGACCGTTAGGCCTTGTGACGGCGTGGCCGTAGGCCGTCACACTTCGTTTAGGCATTTTGAGGCCGGAGTATCGGTGGCTGTAACGGCCGGGGGAGGACGCGTCATAGTTGATGTAACGCACCAGCCCACGATCGTCACACGCCTGTGACGCGGTGGCAGCAGACCGCCACACGCCTGTCAGTTTCAAAAAGTGCCGGCTTATTCTTTAATGCTTCCCGAAGTATTTATATGCCATGTTGAGTTATTTTCTTATATAATGGCATGTTTTTAGATCCCAATAGAGTAGATTTTCTTTCCTTGCAATGGAGCCACTGTTGTAGCCCTAAGGTCTGTTGAGTGCTAACCCGCTTGGGGATAGCGGAGGGGTGTTCCCGTACACGGTTTGTAAGCTAGTTCCGTGGGCTCCCGGTCAACGGTAGCGTCCTACCGGGAGAGAAAATTAGCTAGAGGGCCTGGCTCAGGCGAGAGTCAGTGTGTGCACATGTGGTCGGAGGCTGTGGACAGACACTGACGAGTGTCACTCTGACTGGTCACTTGGTTTGGTACTGTTTACGCGCTCAGCTTGTCGTATTACCGACTGCGAGTGCTTGAGACGCAGTATAAGTCGTCAGTGGACGCATCTGGTTTCTGTTCCCGATGGTTGTCCTGTTCCCTGTGGCTTGGATTAGTTGAGGCATATTCTACTGGTAGATTTAGTTTCTGTTGATTCGATTTATCGATTATTGGCATGTATTAGCTATTATACCTGTTTAGTTAGAGTTTACAGCTTTAATGTGATTAGTTTATTCATGCCAATGCCTGTTATTTTATTTAAATGCATGCTCTAATTGCCTTTACTTTTGCATGTATGCTTGTTTAGTGGGAGGTAGGGATCCGCGTGACCCCTACTGAGTCTGGCTGTGACTCACCCTTCTCTTTTCAGGTGAGCCGCGCCCGCCGTCTCCCGGTGTTTCTCGAGTGCTCGGAGAGCGTCCTTAGCAGCCAGCAG
Organism: Amorphophallus konjac; assembly: GCA_022559845.1. NCBI lineage: Eukaryota > Viridiplantae > Streptophyta > Magnoliopsida > Alismatales > Araceae > Amorphophallus > Amorphophallus konjac. Next base: position 405,134,912 of record CM040118.1, read on the forward strand.
TAGACGGGTCGCTTCTTTTGGCCTCTTTTGTACTTTTGCTGTTGTATGCCCCGAGTTGTTGTACTTTGTGGACTTGTACTCTTGTGACTCTGGACTAGTTTTTGTATATATATATCACTCTGGTTATTTTGAATTGCTTCCGCACTTCTGTTAATTTAATTGTTTAACTGTAATATGCGCGTTCCAAATTGCAATTCGTTATGCATCCCCTCGACAAACCCCCACTAACCCTTCAGGGGCCTCATCAGCCTCTTGGGTGGCTTCCCTAGTTCTTGGTATCGGTATATCGATATTATCGGTATATCGGTATCCTGAACTCTGTGTCGTCACAGTTCGAGCCTAGCCATTGGTCGGGTCCCACCCCTCTTCGTAGCACCGAGCCCCGCCACTCTTTAGGCCCACCTCAGCGGGCCCCCATGGCTCAATCTCTGGAGCCCACCCGTCAGGAGCATTTCGCTCAACGGCCTCGCCCTCCCCCATCCCGGGATCTACCTCCATCCCAACCCCCGGCACCCATTGCCCGCCCTCAGGCACCAGCACCCCCACCCCTATTGCCCACGACACCTACAGTTCCGCCCCTGTTGCCTACACCCCCTGTCCGTCGGGAGGATAAGGGTAAGGGCCCTCTCATCGGAGAGAGTAGTAGATCCCGCCTACAGTGTTTCCATTGTCATGGGTTTGGACACTTTGCCAACCAATGTCCCACTCGTACCACACTAGCTCTAGGGGTTGAAGAACCCTCGCCATCTGGGCTTGTGCCCGTCAGTTACGAGGCCGATCAGGAACTCATTGATGAGTACGAATCCCAGGAGGAGCTTACCGATGCTCAGGATGCGGCCGCTTAGTGGGGTTGATGTCACCACCACCTTAAGTCTAGGGTCATGCATGAGTCCGTATTGTTTCTTCTTTGTGTGGTTTGTTTGTGTGGTTTGTTTTGAGTGGCTTGTTTGTGTGGTTTGTGGTTTGTTAGGAGTCTGCATGTGTCTTGTGTAAGCTCGTCGATGTTAGTCTCTTATGAGTGAGAGGCGAGTGGACTCGCTCGAGGAGTATGGGATCGGTTCTACATCTATACCCGGATCTAGTCACCTACAGGGACCCAGCGGTGATTCCTAGTGAGTCTTCGAGCCGCCTCCTCCCATTTGAGAGTGCCCCGCCCGGAGTGTCCACCTCTACCCTCGTTCCCATAGCAGCTTGTGCATATCGAGTATATACGGAATGAGCAGGTGACGGTCACGTGGAGTGGAGCGTACCCGCGTTACTTTGTACGGTGACGAAACCGCCGGAGCGACTCGAGCAGCCATACCCCTACTCGACGGGTCGAGTTCTTCCCACCCGGGGAGAATTGATGGCAATCAACTCCGAGCATGTACATTTTATTTTTATATTTGTGTCCTTTTATTCATTTTTATATCCTGGGTGAAGTAGATTCACAAATGTAAGGCTTCATGAGCCTATTTGTTCTTCCTTAGGATTGTGTGGGTTTATATGAAAAATGCCAATAGGACCTGCAAGGGGGCCCCCACCCCTTCCCCATTTGTCCACCTCATCCATGTGGGGCTGGTCAAAGGCCATGGTGGCATCTAGAAGGTTGGACTAGTCAATTAGACACATGGGGGGACAAATGGGTTAAATTGTCAAGGGTAGGCCACCTACCCTTACCCCTTGGTCAAGGGGGCGCCCCCCCCCCCCTTTTTTATCCATTTGAATTTTTGAAAAATTAGTACATTAGAACTAATTAGTTCAATACCTTGTATACCCGTCCCCAATTTAGATCTGAGGGTATATGTGGTCATTTTCCTTTTATTATATAAGGCTTGTATTTCCTTTTTTCATTAATTAATGAGAAGAAAATTTGTTGAATGAGCATTGGAGCTGGTGCGCCCCTCCCCTCTCTCCTCTTAGTTCCTCCTTCTTCCCTCTGCATTTCAGGGTTGAGAAACCCTTCTACCTGATCCCCTCTATCTCTGATTTCATCTCTGGTGCCGCCGCCGCTGTTCGTGCCGCCATCGAGCCGCCGCGAAGCAGCTTCCGAAGTGCTGTCTAAGGTTCTGTTCTGCTGGACAGAGGTTCACTCCGAGATTTTTAACTCCCAACTCCGACATCATCTGGAGTTGAGATTTTCAAGGTTGGTTCCTCTCTTGATTCCCACCCTCTATTAAAATAATCACATCATTCAGACTTCATTGTACATTTTTTCATTTTCGTGTATTTCTATCTTCTAGATCTATCCCTTTTCAGATCTGTGTAGCAGAAGCTTACTTCTTCCACCTTTCGACCCCCTTTTTGATTTTTTTTGGAATCCCCAAATTTATTGGAGGTTCTGTCCACCATCCTCATCCTCCACAAATTTTCTTTGAATTTCAAAAGCCATCTACCTATTTTTAGAAATTGTGTCTTTTCCCCAAATTCAGATCTATTTCTGCTGTCCAGATCCGACCCCGAGTCAGTATAAAATCCCCACAAAATCAAAACGTCCACCAAATCTTGCATGCGATATATCCCCGTTTTCTTCTCTTCGGTCTATACAACTTTTATGAAGGGCCCAAAGGCTGAATCGAAGGTCTACAACGCGGTCAATGCCAACTCTCAGGAAAACTTGGTTCTACCCTGAGTTTTCATATCCTGTGAGTCAGCAGCTTGAAAATTCGACAAAGGCCATCAAAGGGAAACTCAAATTTCTTTCCCCGGCCATAGATCGAAGGATTTCAAGTCAGCTTTCCATCGGTACCTCTTGTGCGTCTATCCGACGTTGGGAGTGACCGCAGCAGCAGATCTCGCCGGGTCGCGCGCTGTAAAATAGAACTACAAATCCGTGGCCAGCAACTCCGGCGAGTGGAGATCGAAGCCGCCCGGCCTCCGGCCGGCGAACTAGCACACCGCCGTCCCAGGGAGCGCCCCCCTCCAAGCGTCTCCACCACAGTGGTGCCACGCCGGGCCCATACGGCCCCTCGGACCAGCACGTGGGTCCCACGATCGTAAGTACGTGTGCCACCGAAGCAACACAATAAGCGGCCCGTCAACCCGAAACCGCTACTCCCGGGTCCCATTGTGTCGCCCTTTACCTCCCTGCATGGAGTGGGCAGTAATTTGTCTTACTGTAATTGTTGTGTATTTATTGTTCCGGGAGTACGAGATCGGCCGGGAAGTCTTCCCCACGCCCGGTAGCGTGGAGGTATCATATTCGCTCCTTACTCGGCACTTTGCTTAGTTCGTATATACTTTATATGTCACTGCCAGAGAGCATGATAGGGTAACTTAGCTCGATATTTATTGATATTCACTACTGCTGCGAGAGAGAGCGAGACCGTCCCGTGACCCGATCCGGGCACGAATTTGTGAGTTGACCACCCCAGCTCTTTGCCGATTTCTCAACCGCGCACGTCCGACGCTTCCCTCGTTAGGGACGATCGTGAGCTTGCTTAGTGTCCGAGGATCACATATCCATTTGGAGTCGAGTCGCGTGTCCGTCCCGTATCAGAGATTCAACTGAGAAGATACACCTTATTCGAGAGAGACTCAAGATAGCACAATCCAGGCAGAAGTCTTATGCTGACAACAGAAGAAGAGATCTGGAATTCCAAGTTGGAGACCATGTTTTTCTCAAGGTATCTCCCGACCGAGGTATTAGAAGATTCGGTGTTAAGGGTAAGCTGACACCGAGGTTTATTGGTCCATTTGAAGTGTTGGTAAGAGTGGGTGAGGTAGCTTATCGCATTGCTTTGCCTCCTCAACTATCAGAAGTGCACAATGTATTCCACATTTATATGCTGAAGAAGTATGTGCACGATCCTTTCTATGTCATTAACCACGCTAATTTAGTGATACAAAATGACCTTACCTACCAGCAAAAGCCGATGAAGATCTTCAACCAAGAAGTTCGAGTTCTGAGTAATAAGACGATCCCTATGGTGAAAATCCAATGGAATCGATGCTTAGAACAAGAAGTCACGTGGGGAACTGAGGAGTCAATGCGGAGAAGATTTCCGGAGCTATTCTAGTCTGTAAGTACTCCACACCCTCCATATCTCCGTATATGCAGTTGAATTTGGGGACCAAACTTTTTTAAGTCGGGGAGGGTGTAGCACCCCGGATAAAAATCATAAAGAAATTTCACATTTTCTAAACAAATAATTATAAATACCATAGCTCTAAACTTGATAAGGGCCACTAGATGTATACACGTGTTTAAGAGGCCCAAACATCACTTAGGCTAACAAACAACTCATATATATAACACATATAGGAGCTTTTCCTATTTTTTTCACACAGAAGGAATGGGCGCCCCTATCTTAGGTGCCATTTTATTTTGACTGGGTCAACCCAAGGAATGGGCGCCCCCTCCCACAGGCGCCATTTACCCTTTGACTAGTCAAACAAGTCAATGGGTGCCCTCATGCAAGGGCGCCAATTCTAGTGGTACACGCCCCCGTACAAAGGCGTCATTTAATTGGCGCCCCAGTACTGGGCGCCATTTCTTCAGGCCCCCCATTCCATTATTTCGTTGGCCTACAGACACATTAATGACACTCCATTGGCCTACAAACACATTAATAGCACCGAAAGTGCCGTTGAGGAGACAATGGCCTGAATCTACAGATCTAGATCTGAGTTTTAGGGTGCATAGTGACTGTGCACTCACAAATGGGTTATATCAAGGGGATCTGAGAAGGAAAAACCCCTCGCATGAGTTATTTTTCTCGGTTCACGCATTCTTCTTATTGCTGCTACGTGAGGAGACTACTTCCCCGTCTTCTTTCTTCTTCCTTCTACTTCATGTACCTCGTTATTCACGCCAAAAAGGTAGGTGTTCTCAAGATATGACCCAACTAGTAGCTAATATAGGGGTAACATAGCATGCATGCATAGAACTAGTAGAGTTCATCTTCCATGTGATATTGTTAAGGTGCTATGGACGGATTCAAAGGGGGGGTGAATGAATCCCCTTCAAAAATTATGGCCAATTTAAAAGATTAAGCTACAAATAGTAAGCTATGCGAAATTAAAGACTGATTAGCTTAACTGAATGTGAGCTATATTGAAACATGGACTAAACAGATGATAACTGACTCTGGGCAATGATGAGACACAATGTCAAATAGATGGTCAGTGAAAGCAATGAACTGCTCAGCAACTTCAAACGGTTTGCAGAAGTAGATTACGCACACTAAGAAATCTTAAAGCACTCAGACAGAACAATCAATTGAAACGCACCTAGGCATTCATCTAGCGAAAATCAAATAAAAAATCAAACCACGGTAGATAGGAGATTTTTAGGTGGTTCGATCTTCCAGACCTATATCCACCCCACACTCAAACCTGAGTGTGGCTTCCGCTGACTAACAGTTTGAACCGCTGGGCATCACAGCTTGCCTACATCCGCTGGGGGACACAGCTTGCCATCCGCTGATACACACCTTCGCCTCCGCTGACACACAGCTTGGAAAGGAAAATGGAAAATGAAAAATAACGGTAGAAAACAGCAACAGAAAGCTGAACAATTAAAGCTCAAAATATAGCTCACTGAGGAGCACTATAGCTCGCAATGGAGCAATCGTAGCTTGGATTTAATCTAGAGACTACGAGACCTTCTTCTTCCTTAACTCTGACTGCTTCACTCTTCTTCTTCTTCTTTTTCTCTGCTCTCTGACAATATCTCTCTTCTTCTCAATTTCTACTTTTCTCTGCAGCACTCGCTCTTTCTCTTTCCTCTCATACTCTCACTCTCTCTTCTTCTTCTTCTGCTTTCTATTCTTCCACACTTCATTCTAAAGCTTTCCTCTTCTCCTTTTTCTTTCACTCTCTGGATCTCTCCTCTACTCGCTTCTACTGCTTGCTATATCTATCCGTCTGCCCTTCCTCTCTTTTTCTTCCTCACTCCTCCTTATTTTTCTCTCGTATTCTCTGCTCTTTCATCTGATGCTTCTTTTTCTCTCACGCTCTGCTCTTCTTCTGTCTCTCCTCAGATCTTTTCTGTTCATGTTCTTCTATATATTTTGAGCTGTGCGATCGGCCCTCCTTTTATAGACTTCAGGAGATGGGCGCGTGGTCGCCACAATTCCCACCCAAGCTTTTGTCCGGATCGGAAATTCCAAGGCCACGTGGCAGCATCTGATTTTAGCAACTTTCCACGTGTCACGAGCCTAGCTCGGCCTTCAGTCTTGAATCACTTGCCGTCCTTAAGCTTTACGAACAAGTTGTCTTGATTCTTCTGAGCCTTCTTTAGTGTAGTCCATATCATCAAACATAGAAAGCATTAGTTGTTTAGACAATCAAGAAGAATGCACAGACTTTGTTAAGCTATGTGAAGAACATGCACGGACTCAGTATAGCATAAGACGTGTATGCACAGACCTTGAAAATGATGAAACGTGAGAGTGCACTGACCCAAAATGCAAGCCAGGAGATGTTGCACAGACCTTAGATGCTGATCGGCAAAATATGCACTGACGTTATGCGTGGTAGCACAGGATGCGCACCGACATGGTTAGCACAAGTCAAGACTTGCACCGACCGTGTATGCATGAGGTGCTGCGTGCACCAACTTCAACGAAGGTTGCACCGACCTTATGCCAGCCCGATGCAAGAACTGCACCGACCTTGCATAGTGAAGTGCACAGACTTAAACATGCGAACTAAGCATTGCACCGACTTGGAATGCATTATAGAAAACATGCACCGACTTTTAAATATACTATGGACAACATGCACTGACTTCAGAAAACTAGCATCGACCCTAGTGTGCTTAAAGAACAACTAGCATCGACCTTGGGTGAACAAGAAATGTAGCTAGCACTGACTTGGATGCAGACATACTCAAGGTAGCATAGACGCATTGTATACTCAAGATGAGATATGCACAGACCTGTCTATATGCATGAACAGTAATGTGCACAGACTTCGTTTATGCTAACACTGACTTGGATGCCAATAGACGCAGACTCTTTGACATGCTAACACACTCTATGCAGACTGGCCTCTACTTAGTTTCTACATGATGCTCAATTAACATTGACTTCTATTGCATTACTATGCATGCTAACACTGACCAGACATGCAGGACATAACATGCTAACACAGACTCTGTGCAAGCTAACGTAGACTCTGATGCATGAAACAATGCCAACTAGCATGGACTACATGCAAAGGACATAGCAACTAGCAAAGACCTTAGATGCATGCAAGCAAACACTAGCATCGACCTAAGATTCGTGAAATCTAAACTTACATAGACTTTGGAATGCACTGACTATAAAATGCACTGACTATGAAATGCACACCAAGTGTTCGACCAAATGCCATGCACACAGGTTATTCAGTAAACGGTCATGTGCACAAACTTTATGCAGACACGTTGACTTTTGGTTGACCTATGATGCATTGACTTATATGAATAGTTGTACAAGACTTTATGCAAGACTTGTACAGAGACATCCATGAACATGTACAAAGACATCCACAGACATGCACAGACATGCAGACAACCACATATGACATCATGCATTACGAGTCATAGTGTTTGTCATCATCAAAACACAGAAATCCAACAATCTCCCCTTTTTTGATGATGGCAACACTATGAGTTTCATGAATTCTCCCCCTTTGACTTCATCAAAAAGAGAAAACAATTTAAACTAATGCTTCCCTTATGCAACCAAAACTCCCCCTTTTTTTTTATTTATGTCATACAGATTAATGAAGTAAATCTCCCCATAGAGTAATGCAGAGATCCATATGTAACAAGAAATACAGGATGCGAGAGATGAATGCAACCATAACTGACACCTTAGGCAGACATGCATATGCAACACATGGAACTATATGACTCTACAAATACTCTCCCTTTGACATGACAGAAAGTGGAGTACTTTTATTGAATCATAGATGCAGACAATGTTCTTCCTTTATGCTTTTCAAATAAAATGCATACCTGCTATGGGAATGGAAGTGTAGTGATGAGACTTGGAACTGGTGCGTGACCAGACATCAAAGATGCACACTCTCCCCCTTTGCATATTCTCCCCCTTAGACAAACCAGACAATTCTTCCTCTATGATGAGCACTGACAAGAAAATGTTTGAAGACCTCGTATAGCCTATGATGTTAATACACAGAGTGAACCTACAGGGATGAACTCTGGTTATCTAATGAATCAATATGGAATATTCAACCATAAGGATTTTGAAGTTCAAAAGGCTGCAAGTGAACAAGGTAATAATGACAGTGGATCCTCACATTTGTATGGTCTACAAATGAAAGATCTATAGAAACATCAGGATTTGCTGGCCAAAAGAAATATGATAGTGGAATCCAGTGAAAAAGAATCAGGCTGATGTGCAGAGTTCAATCAAAACACATATATTTCAAGAACAGTTTTTGATATCAGGCTGATGTGCATTATTGAATTTTCAAAGACCCTGAGATACAGAATTTTTCAGTAAGTTACCAACTTCATAAACCAAAATTTAGGTTTTAGAGTCTTCCACTATAAAAGCTTATGAATCATTTGATTGACAGATATGGTTTAAGAATGATGTAAACAGAGTTTTTCAAAAAGAAATCATACTCATATCTAAAACAATTTTTTTAAAAATGAACCAAATGCTCATATAACACTTCTAGTTCAACTTTCTTCCATCTTACTCAGTTTACTTTTCATGACTTCTTTAAGAGTTATATAAGGTAGTATTGAGAATAAACACTAGTGAAAGCATCTGAAATATAACTTTTCTTGCAAAGATTTTCTGATGCACATATTTTTCTGATTTTTCTTATTGAATCATCCATTTGATTTTCAATGAGCAATTTTGATTTAATCAACACCTTTTTTTTTAACATGAGGCATAACACGTCTTACGTGAAATGACCCAGTTACTCAGTGTGATAACTGTATTGCTTCTCTATTTGGAGAACAGAGGTAGCATTAGAAGTATCTTTGGCATGAGGAGACACTTTGATCAGAGGCTAGAATCCTCAGTTACTTGATACAGCCATGTCATTGCTCTGCCATATTTTCACATTATTTTAAATGATTTTTAAGCAGAGTTAACTATGGTACTTCATGACACAGTCCTTTGGACATGTTTCTCAGTAACCACAGTCATTGCTCTGTCCAAAATATTTCTTTTAGGACAGTTTCAGACAAATTTAATATTTAAGAACAATACTTACACTAAGTATCTCAACCAAAGTAAATCAAGGTTTCAACTTTACAGATTTAAGGAAGTCTTACATGAACTTATATGAGACAGACAATTAAGGTTTATTAAAAAATTGAATCAGATATTTTCAAGTTCTTTGAGCTTAAACTTAAGAGTACATTATACTTAAACCAATTCCAAATCAACAAATATTCTTAAACTTGTATAATGGAAGATTCCAAAAAAAATTTAACATTTATGAAGCAGTATTCAGACTGAAGTTTTACTTCAAATCTCAGTTCAGTTATTGAATAAGCAGCAGCAAACATCAAAAATGTAAACAAGCAGGCATAGAACATGATGATTTCAAAACTCACACTTGTTAAGAGGTAATCAAAGTGATTCAGGCAGATTTTCAGGAAGCTTTGTTGGAGAGCAGTAAACTAACAGACATTTCAAGTTATGCATAAGAGGATATGAAGTTGAGATTGAGCTTGAACAGAAGTTCAGAAGCTAATAACAAAGTCTGGGATTCAATCAGACCAAATGAAGCTCTCCTTCAACAGATTGAAGAGTAACAATCAGAAATCTCATATTCAAGAGAAGTATAAATTCAGATGAGAATCAATCAACCAACACGAATTATTTGATGATGTGAGTCACTGACATGTAGATATGGCAAGATGAATCAAATGAATAGATGGTGAGAATTCAACAAGTGACAGAACTGAAGAATTTCAATGCTCCCCCTGTTTATATGCATAAAATCACCTCTTTTTGAATTTTCCAAAATAAATGCAATGCAATTAACTATTTGCATGCATATGCAGTGACTTCTTTTAAGAACAATGCATGAACACGAGTGTCATAGACATGATGTAGGGACAAACACACTCCCCTGGCTATATGCAATCTATGCAATGAAGACTAAAAATATGATTTTATAATTCATGCTCATGATCATTCAGACTGTCCTATATGTAACATGACCCATGGTACTAGGCAGAGGACTTGGTCTAAAAGACCACCTCACACATAGTAAGAACCTCCAGACAGATTGCATATGCCCTTTAGTAGCTTACCATTTGATATACCATAGTGGTCATGCATGACAATATAGTGCCAATGCAGTCCTATATGCATCAGATTTTCAAAGGATACAATGCAAATTCGGACAAACATCAAAACACAAATCATGTGAAATTCAGATATTTTCATAGAATTCTAATCAGAGGATGTCTATAAACAGAGTTGAGTGCAAAGCATAAATTTCAGATGAGCAGAATTCAGAGAGTTCAAATTTGACAATACAGATGATGAATGAATATGCAAAAACAAATTTAACATGCTATGCAGTAATCAAAGACATAAAAACTTGAATGACAAAGATTGAGCAAAATTAACATGACTGACCTGGTAAATGCAATATTGGGGTTTTCATTCTTGAATGCCTTGGTTTATTATCCCCAAAATATTCTTCAACCCAAGGCACACCTGCAACACAATTTATTTTGCACAAATAGGCACCCAAGACATCTTGGGTGTTGAAATAACAGTGACACCATTGGCAGGTGTTCTCAGCAGTTTTTCAGCTTGTTTATCATCAAAACACAAGAGATGACAGTTATCCAAAGAATGCACTAACTGTCCACAATAATGGTATGATCCAGCAGTTTTAAAAATCTTTTTGTGCACATTACTGTAATCATGAAATTCATTAGCATAGAGAAAATTCTGTTTACTAAAACCAGCCAGCCAACAATCAGTAGCTCTGTGGCCTAGCTTTCCACATTCAAAGCATGAAGCATTTTTTTATTAATCAAATTATTTCTAGCAGCATCATAGAGAACAGGGAATTTTACAGATTTTGAATTCAATCCATTTCCCTGAGCATGCCAACAGTCCTTGAATGTATGGCCATGCTTTCCACATTCAAAGCACCTAATGTGCTTTCCCTTAGAACCAAAATTATTTCTTTCAAAAATATTTTTGTTAACAGGGAAATTAACAAATCCAGAATGAAATTTCTTTCCCTGATTATGCCAACATTGAGCAGCAATGTGGCCCAATTTGCCGCAATGAAAATATTGAATGTTCTTCTTATGATTTGCATGATTTTTAGCATGAACATTCCTATCATGCAATTTTCTAGCATTGAAGTCATCATGTTCCATTACTTTGCATTCATGCATGAGATGACCTACTTTATGACAGTAAAAGCATTTAATTCTCTTGTTTTGAATATGAGAAGGTTTCTTCATATTAGAATTCCTAGCATGAATTCTATCAGATTTAAATTCATCCTTCTTCATGATAAAACAATCATCCATCTCATGACCAAATTTTTCACAATAAAAATATTTAACATCCTTTCTTTTAATAGAGAACATCTTGGCCTGAAATTTTTCAGCATGCAAATTATTTTTTTCTTTTTCAATTCTTTCTTTTTCACATTTTTATTCTATTTTATTTTCTGATTAGCAGGAAGTTTTGAGGGAGAGACAGAGGTACTAGCTAAATCAGAGCTACACATAAAAGTAGTGTAAAGTTTATTCCTCATAGCCTGCTTGAGTTGAGAATTACAGTCTTTCTTCTTATGGGCCTCATCTTTAGTAACATCTTTCTGTTTTTCTTGATTTTTATCATATTTGGATGATGAGTTTTTCAGATCATGAATTTTGTTTTCTAGGGAAACAATGTATAATTCATAACTGGCAATCTCCTGTTCACTGCAATTAACACATTCACTTAGCACTTTGTTTGCAGTTCTATATTTCTCAATTTCTTGTTCCAAATTACCTAATTTTTCAGAATCTTCAGAACAAACAATTTTTCCTTTTTCTAAGACTAGAAGTCTTTCAGACATAGCAGAGTTCAGATGTTTTAGTTCTTCATTTTCTTTTATCAATTGCTCATTCTGAACTATTTCATTAATTAGGACATGATCACCTCCTAATGATTTCAGCTTGTTTTCTAGTTCAGAGTTCTTAACTGCAAGTTCATTATTATCAGATTTTAGTTCACTCAGTTTCAAATTAACATGATCAAGCTCTTTTATCAATTTCTCATTATCCATAGAATTCAGAGTCTGATGATTATCAGATGAGTTCAATTTATCTTTCAATTCAGAAATCTTTGAATATAATTCATCATTCTCATTTTTCATCATAACCATATGTTCCTTTTGCTTGACAAGTTCAGCTTGATTTTCTTTTTGAAGTCTTTTAACCTTTTCATTATTCTCTACAATATGTCTTTTGTAGATTTTATTCTCAGACTTCAATTCATTCATTTCTGAAACAGTATTTTTAAAACCTTCCAACAGTTTCTTATAATTCTGAATATCAATCAAACACGCATCATGAGACATTTTCAGTTTTGAACAATTTTCATAAGATGAATTAGAGCAGTTTTGATCAATCTTTTTCTTCAGCTTTTTATTCTCAGATTTCAATTTCCTAGATATCTCTAGTAGTTCTTCATACATCACTACCAGTTCATCAAATGAGATATCTTCTGATCCGGAGCTTACCTGAGATGACGTTTCATCCTCTTTATCACTCCGGTTGGCCATCAGGCACTGTTCTTCTTGTTCCACAGGTGTTACAGTCACTCTATCAAATATTTCCTTTCCAGAAGTACACCTCAGAACACAAGAAAATAGGTCAATGTTAACTACAACTTTCAATATATTAAGAATCATATTGTTTTCACTATCCTTCAATCTATCCTCATTAGACCACTTGGTCTGATCATGAGGCAGTTTATGTGGGTCTTTTGTTACAAGATTCCATAGATTGGAATCGATGGAATCCACAAAAAAGCATAGGCCTTCTAGCCATTCCTTGAAATTAGATCCATCAAAAACAAGAGGATGAGCCATTGAAACAGATTACAAGCAATTCAAAGCAATTAACTAAGACCGTTAAACCGGAGCCAAAAATAGCACCAAACGCTGGCAGGATCCTCTGCAGATCGTTGGATCTGATGAACCAGAGCCCGCCTGATACCAATTGTTGAGGTGCTATGGACGGATTCAAAGGGGGGGGTCCCCTTCGAAAATTCCGGCCAATTTAAAAGATTAAGCTACAAACAGTAAGCTATGCGGAATTAAAGATTGATTAGCTTAAATGAATGTGAGCTATAATGAAACATGGACTAAATAGATGATAGCTGACTCTGGGCTATGATGAGACACAACGTCAAACAGATGGTCAGCGAAAGTAATGAACTGCTCAGCAACTTCAAACGGTTTGCAGAAGTAGATTATGCACACTAAGAAATCTTAAAGCACTCAGACAGAACAATCAATTGAAACGCACCTAGGCATTCATCTAGCGAAAATCAAATAAAAAATCAAACCATGGTAGATAGGAGATTTTTAGGTGGTTCGGTCTTCTAGACCTACATCCACCCCACACTCAAACCTGAGTGTGACTTCCGCTGACTAACAGCTTGAACCGCTGGGCATCACAGCTTGCCTACATCCGCTGGGGGACACAGCTTGCCATCCGCTGATACACACCTTCGCCTCCGCTGACACACAGCTTGGAAAGGGAAATGGAAAATGAAAAATAACGGTAGAAAACAGCAACAGAAAGCTGAACAATTAAAGCTCAAAATATAGCTCACTGAGGAGCACTATAGCTCGCAATGGAGCAATCGTAGCTTGGATTTAATCCAGAGACTACGAGACCTTCTTCTTCCTTAACTCTGACTGCTTCACTCTTCTTCTTCTTCTTCTTCTTCTTCTTCTCTACTCTCTGACAATATCTCTCTTCTTCTCAGTTTCCACTTTTCTCTACAGCACTCGCTCTTTCTCTTTCCTCTCATACTCTCACTCTCTCTTCTTCTTCTTCTTCTGCTTTCTATTCTTCCACACTTCGTTCTACAACTTTCCTCTTCTCCTTTTTCTTTTCACTCTCCGGATCTCTCCTCTACTCGCTTCTGCTGCTTGCTATATCTATCTGTCTGCCCTTCCTCTCTTTTTCTTCCTCACTCCTCTCTTCTTATTTTTCTCTCGTATTCTCTACTCTTTCACCTGGTGCTTCTTTTTCCCTCACGCTCTGCTCTTCTTCTGTCTCTCCTCGGATCTTTTCTGTTCATGTTCGTCTATATATTTTGAGTTGTGCGACTGGCCCTCCTTTTATAGACTTTAGGAGATGGGCGCGTGGTCGCCACAATTCCCGCCCAAGCTTTTGTCCGGATCTGAAATTCCAAGGCCATGTGGCAGCATCTAACTTTAGCAACTTTCCACGTGTCATGAGCCTAGCTCGGCCTTCAGTCTTGAATCACTTGCCTTCCTTAAGCTTTACGAACAAGTTGTCTTGATTCTTCTGAGCCTTCTTTAGTGTAGTCCCTATAATCAAACATAGAAAGCATTAGTTGTTCAGACGAGCAAGAAGAATGCACAGACTTTGTTAAGCTATGTGAAGAACATGCACGGACTCAGTATAGCATAAGACGTGTATGGACAGACCTTGAGAATGATGAAACGTGAGAGTGCACCGACCCAGAATGCAAGCTAGGAAATGTTGCACAGACCTTAGACGCTGATCGGCAAAATATGCACTGACGATGGTAGCACAGGATGTGCACTGACTTGGTTAGCACAAGTTAAGACTTGCACTACCGTGTATGCATGAGGTGCTGCGTGCACCAACTTCAACGAAGGTTGCACCGACCTTATGCCAGCCCGATGCAAGAATTGCACCGACCTTGCATTATAGACTTAAACATGCGAACTAAGCATTGCACCGACTTGGAATGCATTATAGAAAACATGCACCGACTTTCAAATATACTATGGACAACATGCACCGACTTCAGAAAACTAGCATCGACCCTAGTGTGCTTAAAGAACAACTAGCATCGACCTTGGGTGAACAAGAAATGCAGCTAGCACTGACTTGGATGCAAACATACTCAAGGTAGCACAGATGCATTGTATACTCAAGATGAGATATGCACAGACCTGTCTATATGCATGAACAGTAATGTGCACAGACTTCGTTTATGCTAACACTGACTTGGATGCCAACAGACGCAGACTCTTTGACATGCTAACACACTCTATGCAGACTGGCATCTACTTAGTTTATGCATGATGCTCAATTAACATTGACTTCTAATGCATTACTATGCATGCTAACACTAACCTAACATGCAGGACATAACATGCTAACACAAACTCTGTGCAAGCTAACGTAGACTATGATGCATGAGACAATGCCAACTAGCATGGACTACATGAGAAGGACACAGCAACTAGCACAGACCTTAGATGCATGCAAGCAAACAATAGCATCGACCTAAGATTCATGAAATCTAAACCTGCACAGCCTTTGGAATGCACTGACTATTAAATGCACTGACTATGAAATGCACACCAAGTGTTCGACCAAATGCCATGCACGCAGGTTATTCAGTAAACGGTCATGTGCACAAACTTTATGCAGACACATTGACTTTATATGCACAATATTGTCTTTACGTTGACTTTTGGTTGAGTTGTGATGCATTGACTTATATGAACAGTTGTACAAGACTTTATGCAAGACTTATACAGAGACATCCATGAACATGCACAAAGACATCCACAGACATGCACAGACATGCAGACAACCACATATGACATCATGCATTACGAGTCATAGTGTTTGTCATCATCAAAAAACAGAAATCTAACATATATAGCATGTTACATGGGTTTTTATGTAGATCAAATATTTCCTGTTACACTAGTTTTACGATTGAATATATAGATGTTTTACGGAATCAAAAATTTCTACCTTCAGGTAATGGGCGCCCATCACTGGGTTGCCCATTGTTTAATGGGCGACCCAGTGATGGGCGCTCATTAATTGAAGACCCTTCAACTAGTCGCCAATTCTTTTTCCTGTAATTAATAATCACCATGTTAGAAAATTTATATCTATGAAACTAAACCATAAAGTTCTTGCATGAGTATGATTCTGTGATCCTGATATTTTTCTCTATCTATCCATATCCTTATTTCTTGATTCCGAGAACTTTAGAAACCATGAATAGTAACTTGTGTCTCAAAATGTACCTGTGCAGTGCGTAGATGACCCAGATGAATGGGTGCCCCAGACCAGGGCGCCATTTACTTAATTAATGACCCTCTACAGGGTCGTCAATCAAATGATGACACTGTAGAGGGGTGCCATTTCTTTAGGGCATACAAAACGAAAAAAAATGAAAACTTGAATGGGCGCCCTTTCAATCAGGCGCACATTTCCTAAATCATGGTAGCCCTTTGGGTGCCATTTACTGATGTAAAGGCAGCCCCATGGGCGCCAATTTGTTAAATGATGGCACCTATCTTGGCGCCATTTCCCTGAGTCCTAATTTCTGGCCTTTTCTGAGCCAGTCTTGTCACAGAATGGGTGTCCCTCTGTGAGGGTGCCAATTCCAGATATAATGGCAGCCCGAAGGGCGCCATTTC
Organism: Amorphophallus konjac; assembly: GCA_022559845.1. Classification (NCBI taxonomy): domain Eukaryota; kingdom Viridiplantae; phylum Streptophyta; class Magnoliopsida; order Alismatales; family Araceae; genus Amorphophallus; species Amorphophallus konjac. The sequence continues at coordinate 405,151,517 of CM040118.1, forward strand.
AGTAACCTGTGGTAGCCTTTGAGGCGCCAATTCCACCCAGGTTCCTGACTTATCTCGTGTTTCATGCCGTGTTAATCATAGTTTATCTTTACACAAAAATATGTCCTTGAACTTCATTCCATGTTGATCTACCTTATATATATCCTACAATTGTTAAACCATTGGAATTCTATATTGGCTATAAATGAGAGTGGATGCCGAACAAATACATGACTCAATGTTGTGCATATAGGCCCTGGTCTGGTCCTGGTGGAGCACCCAAAGGTACTTGTTCCCATGGAAGTTGATTGACCACGGTGTTCAAGCATTGCACCAAAGTACTTGATTGCTAGACTTTAGACATTCCACTCACTCTCTCGTGACACTACTTGCTTGACTTGACTTGCATGGCCCGAAATGGGCAATTACTTGACTTGGGTGGCCCAAAAAGGGCAAAGTACTTACTTGATTGAAATAACCAATTCCAGTTACATATACTTGTTGTTGCACGTACTTTATATTACATGTACTTAATATTACTTGCTTGAACATTGATTCTTACTTCTTGGAAAAATATTGTGCAACCACTTGCTAGTACCTCATTAAGACTTGAAATCATGCGATATTCATTCTATACAATTCTTGATTCTCGCTTGTCTTGCATGCATAGCTAAACCTGTGTTGCACATAATATGTAATTTACTTAAAGATTGTTAAAACTTGAGATGTAATTCCTACTGAGCGATTCGCTCACCTAGTTGCATTCTAACATTTTTCAGGTAACTTGGATAGCGACCACCACCCGGATGAAAATGAGACCGAGTGATGAGTGCTAGAATCACCGATCGTTGAACCGTCAGCTAGTCATATCTTTTGTATCTTAAGTCTTTACGTTGTATTTACAGATATGTTAGTGGTCAGAACATGTTAAGGCTTGTAATCTCATGATTAGTATGGGTCCTTACCATTATGGTTATGATGGAGTATTAGTACTATTTTGAAAATTTTAAATTGGTCAATAATATCCATGTCTTTTGTGCACTCTATCTTTGTGTAGAAAAATCTGTGTGTCGAAAAATTATTATTGCTCTGATTGACATGATCGTTATAAGACTTGTCACGCGTACCAAGTCCCTTCCGCACTCGGAGCGTGACACATACCAAGTGCTTAGAGATATGGGCGTCTAAACAATGTGTATCCTCTAGTTCCAAGGTGTGTACTAAACTCAATTGCTCCTGAAAAATTTGGTATGAAAATTATTGTTGAATAAAAGAAAAATCTGAGAAATGATTGCAAAAGAAAAATCAATGAAACCTTGGACAAAATCAGATGTAATCACGATTGTTTAATCTCAATACTAATGAATGTCACTCCTAAAGGAGTCATTGAAATTTGAATGAGTAAGATGAAAGGAGGTTACACAAGATGTAAATATGAGGGTTTGGTTCATTTCTATTAAAATTTGATGGTATCAGGTATGAATACAAAATCTTTTATGGACAAACTCTGAACACATCAAATTTAAACCATGCTGTACAATTAGGATCATGTCATAAACCCTTATAATGGAAGAGTCTGAAAAATCTCACCTCTCAGATTTATGAAATTGGTATCTCATTGAAAACCTTCATGAACTATCCATTCATTTGAAATTCCATCTAGAAATCTTGTATTCAGATTCACTCATCACATGAAATTTTTGCTTGCTCACATCATACACACTGGTTCACTGCAAATTCAGCATAATATCAAATTCTGGTTGTTGATAGTTATTCCAACGTGAAGTGTTTTTCTCATAACCTGGACTATAATTTCTTGAATATCAACTCATCCCTGTGTTTTTTGCTGATATCCTCATTGACTATGCTTTCTAATGTGCTATCATGTCCCTCACTGTCATAACTGGCAGACGTGTTCATTTAGTAAGGGGGAGAAATTTTTATGTCAAGGGGAAGAATAGTTGGAAGAGATTAGCATTGCATCTTTCATGTTAACACATGTGTTCTATCAGACTTTGTCTCATGCTTCTATCAACTATTGTTTCCTTTTTGATGAAGTCAAAGGGGGAGAATAGTTTTATATGAGTCAGCATGATGTTTTATGACTCATAGTGTTGCCATCATAAAAAAGGGGGAGATTATTGTATATCCCTGTGTTTTTGATGATGTCAAGCACTATGACTCATATTCTTGATGATGTCATAGTGCATGGGTGCATTGTTCTTGATACATTTATTTCATGATTCATTGAAGTTTGATGATGTCACATGTTTATTGTAGAGTGTAATGATTTCATGTTCTTAAATATGCCATGCATTTATAAGATATCATGTCTTAATTCTACATGTGCATACTTGAGTATGTGAAGAACAGGTTGAGCAAGTATGTCAAGAAGTGTAGCTCAAGATATATCAGTTCAAGCATGATCTATTTCCAACGGTTTTGCTGTGTATAAACCAGCAAGTTCAAAGAGGATTAATGCCAAGCAAAGGTGAGCAAGAATGAAGATTTTCATAAAGTGAAAGTCGACTTGAGAAGTTTCAGAAGCCGACTTGTGCTCTGTCAGAACACCCGCTAATTGAAGAATGAAGTCGATTCATCCAGATTTGGTAAAGTCAATAGATCGATGCAACTAAGCATCTTCACATTGATCAGGTCGATGCACTCAGCAGTCGCATCGACCCAACAGAAATGTTTGATGAAGAGTCAGGTCAAAGCAGTAGTGTCATGCCTCGATGCATCAAGAACTAGTTGCAACAAGAGTTTGAAGTAGATTTGACGGTGCCTCGACGCACCAAGCTACTGCACTGACGCATCAACCCTACACTAGAAAAATCAATGCAATTGCGTCGATGCACCAAAGAGTTACACCGACGCACTCAGCTCTAAATCAGAAACTTGAAGCCAACAATGTCGAAGCATCCAAGCATTGCATCGACGCACCAAAGGCCCTGCACTTAGAAGCCAAATGCTCAAGAGTCTCTTAGCTACACTACCTCAATGCACCAAGTCAAAGGACAATATTTTGTCTTCAACTGCTTCGATGTACTAGGCCGAGGATTTGCATATGAACGTCACTACGTCAGAGCATCAAGAAACTGCCTTGATGCACCAAGTCAAGGCCATCGCTTGAAGTCTTCTATTTAATAGAATCTATCTTCTAAGTGCACCAGTGCATCACACCAAGAATATTGCTTGCTGACAGATGCCTCGACCTCATCTGCTCAACAGGTCGATGCATCAGAAGAATTCAGTCCACCCAGTGAGGCACGTGATGAACTTACGAAATCAGGTGATCTCGAACTCCATTGGTTGGAACTTGATACTTATACACCTGGCACGTTTCCAGAAGATTCTTGAAGGAAGAATATTCCTAATTACCAAATGGACCAATGGGAATTCAGCAGAATTATCTCTCTTATCCACTTGGAATTTCTGGAGCCCCCGTCCTTCTATAAAAGGTCTCGTTCACGAAGGTGAGAGGAGAACTAAGCAGAGCAGCCATAGCCATTGAGAGAGCTTCTGCCAGAGACAAAACTATGAGAGAAAGAGCCGTAGTTGCGAAGAAGAAAAGAGAGTGGGTCTCGATAAGAAAAAGAGGGGAAGGGTGAGAGCAATCCAGATATCCAGATCGAAGGAGAATATGATAGCAGTCGAAGCTACCATTGAAGATCTGTTCTTATCAGTTCGTGGATCAAATATAGAACTATTGTGCTCCTTATGAGCTACATTTTCTCTGTCTTGTTTTAATTTTCTTTGTTGTTCATTTTTCATTTTCCTTGGGTTCTCTCGATACCATGTTGGGGATCGGGTTCCTTCTGAAGCAATCAGAAGAAGGGAGACTTGGTATCCGGGTATTCCTTCTAAGCGATCAGAAGAAGGGAGAGTTTCTCTCTAGGTTCCCTATGAAAGTGTTGAGGAAGGGAATCTAGGTTGTGGGTGACTGGGTGTCACTCACGGTTTCCCTCTATGCTCGTAGAGGAAGGGAGGCATGTTCCTCCGTTCACTAGTTAAGTTGTGGGGTCTGATCAAGCTGGGTGCTAGATCAGAGTTTGAGGGATTTGTCTCCCTCTAGCTTAAGCTGTTCATCAGCATTTGTCGCAACTGAGTCTGCTTCTTGCGGTTTGCAAGGTCAAGCCACACTCTGGTTTGAGTATGGGGTGGACGTAGATCTGCGAGGTAGATCGAACCAACTTAAAAATCCTGCGTATATTGTGGATTGTGCTGTACATTTATTCCCTATCTTCTTCCTCCACTTCATAGCTTAAGCTTGAGGTGATTCTTTCTTACAGTCTGACATAGTGATAAATCTGATATGCACTACTATGTTTATCTGCATGAACGAGTGTCTAATGTTAGTGTTCATTTAATTCCTGCACACTATCTTACGTTTGATTATGGTTCGGACTGAACCGTTGGCTTGTCGTTTGCTTCTGCTCAGAGTATTCTCTTGTGTGTGCTAAGCATTCGAGTTTGGTTCTATGAGAACTGAGAGTTATCTAAGAGCATATGCGTTGTGAGCTTTCTACTACTATGTGTCTAGTGCTCGAGTGTTGATCTGTGTGATCTGTTAGACACCGCTCTATGAATATCAGAGTTGTTCTTGGCGCTGCCAAACATGGCTATTTCAGTTCTAGTTAGCATAATTTTAGTTCAGGCCTCTATAGTTTAAAATTGGGTCAAATCTTGTTGAAGGATCCATTAACCCCCCTCTGGATCCCTCCTTGCACCCATCTACTAACCCATCACTTGGGACCAAATTTTGATTTCAGCAAGGAATTGAAGAATTAAAAAATTCACAATCTGATACTAATTTCATAAATCAGAAATGTCTGATGTTCAGATTCTTCCATTATAAATAGTTTATGATTTGTTCCTTATTTAACATCATGGTTCAAACCTAATGGTTCTTAGTTTAGCAATGACATTTGAAAATAGATCTGCACTCAAGTCCTTATAGAAATGAACCAAGATTTCATATTAGCACAGTGTTTAACATTCCTTAATCTTACTCATCCAAGTTCAATGACTCCCTTGGGAGTTACCAAAGTTAGTATTGAGGTTAAACATGCATGAGTTTTCTGATTTAATTCCTAGGTTTCAGTAATTTTTCTTTTGACTTTTTACTACCAAATTCTGATTTTTATTTTGCTTTACAAATTTTTAAGAGCAATCAAGTCTAGCACATACTTTGTATCTTGAGGATTCACGTTGTTTAGACGCCAGTATCTCTAGGTACTTAGTATGACTGACTGTCATGCTTCAAATAGAACAGAGGTAGCATAGTCATCTCATGACAAATCTCAACTCATTTCATTGATAAGTGAGATATATTTCTCAGTAAGCTTGTCATTGCTCTGCCTAGATTTTCACTAGTTTTTCTACAGAGTTAACATGGCACTTCATGACACAGTCCATTAGACTTCAAGGTCAAGGGACATGGTTTCTCATTGAACCATTGTCACTGCTCTGTCAATTTTGACCCTTAGGAATTTTCAGATTATCTGATGTTCAAAAAGAATACTTAATTTAAGTACCTCAACCAAAGTTGCCATGATTTTAGAATTTTCAGATTTTAGAAGATTTTATAGGACACAACATGTGAAAGGTGGTTAAGGTTGTGCCCCGGTCTGTTTTGACGAAGATCTAGAATGAATTTGCATTAATACAGATTTGGTGAATGATGACCTTGAATGAAAATCTGTTTGATTGATCAAATTGTGTGTTGAATGTTTGCATGTGGATTTGATTTGATATACCGTGTTGAATTTCAGGTTCTGAATGAATGATTGGGTATAACTTGTAAAATACTCCATCTTGACTAAGTTTGGTTAGGACTAACTTGATTGAATGTTGATTGAGTGACCGTAGCTTGAACTTATATGTTGGAATGAAGCATTGAATGAAAAGGTCACTTGGTTAGTCAGAAAATGAATGGATGCTTTGATTGTGTAATGTGGTATGAGGTGATTGTGAGAGTTTCATTTGTTAACCTGAGATATTGAGTTGAATGACAAATTGTAAATGCAGGATATTTGTGGAGTTGTTCACTCAATCATTCAAGGCCAAGGTATGAATGGATGACTAATAGGTTTTCAATGTGGATGAATTGATCATAGTTGAAATCAAGCCATGTAATGTTTAACTGGGTTACAAGTCCATAAATGATTGATCTTGATACATGGTTTTGATATGTGGAGCTTTCAATTGAATTTATTGATGTTTTTCTACTATCAGTAAAAGTGTCGACCTCAGGGGTCGACACTTATTTATAGAGCTTCTGTCTTGCGTAGTGTTAAGAACGCTGGCAGAAAGTGTCGACTCATGAAGTCGACACTTTCACCAGGGTTATGTTGTTTTGCAAAGGCAGAACTCACGGGAAAAAGTGTCGACCCCATAGGTCGACACTTTCAGGTAAGTTCTTCAAAAACTGTGAAATCAGAACCTCCGTGAAAAAGTGTCGACCTCATGAGTCGACACTTTTCATCACGAATGTTATGAATTTCAAAGGCCAGAACATCTTGTAAAAAGTGTCGACCTCATAGGTCGACACTTGTTTCACGGGTTTTGTTTTTATATGTTCTGGCTAAACATTCATGAAAAAGAGTTGACTCCATGAGTCGACACTTTTTCTAAATGTTTTGATTGGGTTTTCCGAATCTGCTTCGAACCCATTATTGAAGGATCCACTTGGCTTGGTTATTTACCCTAATGGCCTTAGGGCGTCCACTACACTTTGTTTGAGGTTTGAAGAGGGTTTGGGAAGGGTTTTTAAGTCTTTTGGCCCTTCAATCCCTTGGGTTTATATCGCCGCCCCTTCTTCCGATCGAAGACAACCAAGAGAGCTTCTAACGTGGTATTTTGCTTTGCAGGAGAAGAAGGAGCTTCCCATCTGCTGGAGGTGAAGGAAAGCTGTGCCACGGTCATCCTCCTTCGAGCCCGAGCCAAGATCTGGAGGCCGCGTCTGCGTCCTCTTCATCCGATGCCCTGGGCGACTACATTCTCTACACCGGCCTTCTTCTAACCCTCGATTTCTTTGTTCTAAGTGCTACGTTCGTTATTCTCCTAGTTTTCGTTAAGGATTCATGGGGGAGATCATGGATGTTATCATTATATTCCGTGCTTAGATTGTTATTCTCATAACTGGGCTTGTATTTTCCATTCTTCTTTCATCTTTAAACGATTTTGGAGCTTGCTCCGAGTGTGTGTGGGGTGTCTCGTCATCGTGCGAGACTGTCGAGCCCATGTGTGTGGTTGCAGCCGTCGTACAACGTTGATAGTGAAATCCTCTCGAGGTGAGAGGGGTGGACGTAGGACGGCACTTGGTGCGTCCGAACCACCTAAAAATCACTGTGCCGTGGTTTGCTTATCTTGTGGTTGTTCATATTTATTTTCCGTTCACTATACGAGTGTGAGACGGTGAGACGAGAGTTTGCTCAATTGTCCGTTCATATATTGCTCTCCGAGTGAGTATATTTCTACGCTGGGAAGTTGTGAGAGCTTGCTTGCTTTAATTTCAATCGTTCCAATCAATCTTCATCTTACATTTATTTTCCATATCTCTGGTTTCTCTTAATTCTATCAAAGTTTGTGGAAAAGGGTGGGCAATCAATTCACCCCCCTCTCAATTACCTCCTAACCGGGCCAACAATTGGTATCAGAGCCTCGGCTCTGCTTTCTAGAAACCTAGCGGTTTTAGAGTGATCTGTTAGGAATGGCCAACAACCTCAACAAGGGAATGATGCCCGAAGGGCATTCTATTCAACGGCCACCTTTCTTCGATGGCAGTAATTACCCTTACTAGAAGAATAGGATGACCGTGTTCCTCCGTGCTCAAAGTCATGAAATATGGACTGTTATTAGGAATGGTCCGTATGTTGTACATCCTGATGAAGACATGTGGGACGATGATGCTATTAAGAAAACCACTATAAACTTTATTGATTTAAACATAATTCAGTGTGCTATTCACCCTAACGAGTTTGCTCGTGTCTCCATGTGCAGCAGAGGAAAAGAAATGTGGGACAAGCTCAAGCTTATCTACGAAGGTACCACAGAAGTTAAGGAGACGAAAGCGAATATGTTGACACGTGATTACGAGCTATTTCGAATGAAGGATGAAGAAAATATCTCTGAGATGTTTGCATGTCTCACGTAGATTACAAATGGATTGAAATCACTTGGGAGAGAGTTCACAAACAAGGAATTGGTACGGAAGGTGTTGAGGTCAACGTCACCGAGTTGGGACACCAAAGTGACTGTAATAGAGGACTCAAAGGATTTGTCAACGCTCACCGTGGATGAACTCATAGGGTCATTAATGACCTATGAGATCAATGTGATAGGGAGAACGGAAGAGGATCCGAAGAAGAAAAGGTCAATCACTTTAAAAGCACTCCCGGAAAGTGTCTCGAGCCAAGAGGATTCGTTGGGAACCACCGACGATGAAGAAGTTGCTATGCTGACAAGGAAGGTAAGACAATTCCTGTGCCAAAGAAGATGGTTTGGCGGGAAATTCAGGAAAGGGAAGAGGCAGCCAAGGCAATGAAATGAATCATCCAAGGCCGCCGAGGTTATATGTTATGAATGCAAGAAAGCGGGGCACATGCGAGGAGAATGCCCTGAGCTCCAAAAGAAGAAAGGGAAGATCGTCAAGCGCAAGAAGCCGAAAGCCATGAAGGCGACGTGGAGCGACGAAGATGAAGATGAGCCCACGACCGATGATGAGGAGCAAGACATTAAAGAGCTTGTGAAGACAATGTGTCTAATGGCGAACAGCGACAGTGAATAGGTAATTTCTGACACAGAGCTCATTTCAAACTAACAGTGGGAACTTACATATGAGGAGTTAGATGAGAAATATGGAAGAATGAAAAATAAAAATAGGACCTTAAAGAAAAAGATTCATGAAATTGTTCACTCATCTAATTCATGTGGAAAGTGCAATTTACTTGAAATGCAAGTTAAAAGTTTGAAAAATGGTAATGATGCTTTGGAAACCAAGTTAGCTTTGTTTGAAGAGGAAATAGCATGCTTAGATGTGGAAAAGAAAAATGCATTTAAACTGAAAGATGAACTCCAAGAAAAGCATGACCTCTTGAACAAAGAATTAGAAAAGTTGCATGTTCAACTGACTGAATGTGAGAAAGAGATAGAAAATTTGAAAGTAAAGAATGAGAGCTTTATCATTGAACTTGAAAAATTGAAAAATGCGAATGGAGAAGTGTTGAGAGAAAAAGGAAAACAAATTGAGAAGAATCCAAGTACAATGCATGGCAACAAGAATCATGTCCATTATGCTGTTAAGAATTCATCGTGTCAAGGAGAATGTTTATACACACACCTCAAAAATTCAACTGTTAACTCAAGTTTCCCCTCAACCTCTAGAAATGTAAATAAAAGAAGAAATTTTGGTAAGAAAAGACCCACGTGTTTTTATTGTGGGAAGACAGGGCATGATATGTATATATGCCAACTCATGCAATATGATGATGAAATGTTTTTCAATAGATACTATGAATCCCTTGAAAATGCAACATGAAGGGACCTAAGCTTGCTTGGGTACCCAAATCAAAATGAGCATGGTTGCTAATTGGTGCAGGTCTGCATGAAGGCGGGTGAGAATAAATGGTACATGGACAGCGGATGCTCCAGGCATATGACTGGAAATAAACACCTCTTTGCAGGCCTTGCTGAAAAGAACGGCGGAACGGTAATCTTTGGAGGACAGGACAAGGGTAAGATAATCGGAATCGGGAGAATTGGTAAGGACCCTAACCATTGCATTGAGGATGTTTCACTTGTTAGAGGTCTTCACCACAATTTGCTTAGTGTAAGTCAACTCTGTGACAAGGGTCACAGAGTGATTTTTGAGTCGTCTCACTGCACTATCATTGATGCTAACACACAGAAAATTAAGTTCATAGGAGTGAGATGTAACAACACATATCAAGTTGATTTTGATGAACTTTCATCTAAGAAAGTCTATTTAGTTGCCAACAAGAGTGAAGATGTTTGGTTGTGGCATCGCCGTCTTGGGCATGCCAATTTTAATGTCATTAGGAAGTTGAACCATCATGATTTAGTCAGAGGTCTTCCTAAATTGAATTTTGAAACTTCAAAGGTATGTGAAGCATGTAATAAAGGAAAATAAACCACCACATCTTTTAAATGCAAAAATATTGTTTCAATAGAAAAATCCCTTCAATTGTTGCATCTGGACTTATTTGGTCCCACCAGGACTCGCAGTCTTGGAGGGAAGCTTTATGGTTTCGTGATTGTCGATGATTTCTCGCAGTATGCATGGGTTTTATATCTAGTAAATAAAAGTGATGCTTGCAATGAGTTCATTGATTTTTGCACTAAAGTTCAGAATGAAAAAGGATATACAATTCAGAAAATTCAAAGTGACCACGTAAAGGAATTTGAAAATCATGAGTTTGATACTTTTTGCAGGAAGTAGGGGTATGAGCATCAATTCTCTTCACTAAGAACCCCTCAACAAAATGGCGTGGTCGAAAAGAAAAATAGGATGCTTGTGGAGATGGCGTGTACCATGCTTGCGGAGAATGGTCTTCCACGGTACTTATGGGCAGAGGCGGTGAACACCGCCTGCTACATCACAAATAGAGCAATGGTAAAACCAATCCTTAAGAAAACTCCATACGAGCTTTACGAAGGTAAGAAACCCAACATATCTCATTTTAACCCATTTGGGTCAATTTGTTACATTTTGAACAATGGTAAAGACAATCTCAAAAAATTTGAAGCAAAGAGTGATAAAGGGATTTTCCTCGGGTATTCTCTATCATCTAGAGCTTACCGTGTATATAACATTAGAACACTTGTTGTCGAGGAAAGTCCACATGTTGTTGTTGATGAGTTTACAATGATAAAATCAAATGATGATCATTTTCTTATTACAGGTGAGGGTGAAGTTGAAAAGGGAGAGTCAAGCAAACAAGGAGAGGTAGCAAATCAAGAAGAAGAAAAGGAACAAGAGGAAGAAGCGGAACAAGAGCAACATCCGAACCTTCCATACCAATGGACCACGCACAGGGACCATCCATTGGAGAACGTGATCGGCGGTGTGGATGAAGGAATTCATACACGGGCTTCAATGAGGGAAGTTGAAATTCACGATAACTTAGCTTTACTTTCTAGCATTGAGCCTAAATCTTTAGATGATGCTTTGAATGACAATTCTTGGGTTCTCGCCATGCAAGAAGAGCTACACCAATTCCAAAGGAATCAAGTGTGGTTCCTCGTGCCCTGGCCTGATGACCACCCTATTATTGGAACTAAGTGGGTTTTCCAAAACAAACTTAGTGAAGATGGGGTGGTTGTGAGGAATAAGGCAAGATTAGTAGCCAAGGGCTACTCTCAAGAATTCGGTATTGATTTTCATGAATCGTTTGCACCTGTGGCTAGATTAGAAGCAGTCAGAATTTTACTTGCTTATGCTTGTCACAGGAACATTAAACTTTTTCAAATGGACGTGAAGAGTGCCTTCCTCAACAGAGTGATCAAGGAAGAAGTGTACGTGGAGCAACCACCGGGCTTTGAAGATGAGAAATTTCCGGACCACGTTTTCAAATTGGACAAGGCACTATATGGTTTGAAACGGGCTCCCCGGGCATGGTATGATAGATTAAGTTCATTTCTTATTGAAAATGGCTTCAAACGAGGTATCATAGATCAAACTTTGTTTAGAAAAACTTGTGATGATCATTCATTAATCGTTCAAGTTTATGTAGACGATATTATTTTTGGTGCCTCCAATTCAAAAATGAATGATGAATTTGCCCAACTTATGCAGGGGGAGTTCGAGATGAGCTTGATGGGAGAGCTCAACTTCTTCTTGGGTTTGCAAATAAAACAAATGGACGACGGAATTTTCATCAACCAGAAGAAGTACACACAAGAAATTGTGAAGAAATTCCAACTTGAGACTACCAAGCCCTTTGCGACACCGATGTCCACCTCACAGAAAATGGAAGAAGAAAAAGGTAACAAAATCGATCAAAAACTCTTCAGGGGTATGATAAGATCTTTGCTTTACCTGACTGCTAGTAGGCCTAACATACACTTTAGTGTTTGTCTCTGTGCAAGATACCAATCTTGTCCCAGGGACTCCCATTTAGCGGTCGTTAAAAAGATCTTCAGGTATTTGAATGGTACTCTTGACCTTGGTATATGGTATCCTAGAAATAATTCATTTGATTTACATGCTTTCACTGACTCTGATTATGCTGGTTGTAAAATAGATCAAAAAAGCACAAGCAGTCACTGTCAGTTTCTTGGGGGCTGCATGGTTTCATGGGCCTCAAAGAAACAACATTGTATGACTTTATCAACTGCCGAAGCCGAGTACGTGGCTGCCAGTAGTTGTGCGGCTCAAGTGCTTTGGATCCAACATCAATTGCTGGATTTTGGTTTTTGTTTGAAAAATACTCCCATAATGTGTGACAACACTTCTGTAATAAACTTGTCCAAAAATCCTGTCCAACATTCCCGCACTAAGCACATAGAAGCTAGACATCATTTCATACGAGATCATATAAATAAAGGTGATTTTGAACTTGTTTTTGTTGACACAAAACACCAACTTGCTGATATATTTACAAAACCTTTGAATTCTGAACAATTTTGTTTTTTGAGGAGAGAATTAGGAGTGTGCAGGTTAGATACTTAAACCTTTTGAGTTGAATTGTACATACACACTTTTCATCTTTTTCATAAAGAAACCGTTCATACTGCTTTATCTTTTGCACATAAGAGGTCCTTTCATGGCCTTTACTTCTTTATGCTTTGCTCTTTGTGCATATTTCAAGAAATAACAAATTGATTCTAATACATGCTTTCATCTTTTCGCATCCGCATGTACATAAATGCATATACTTCATTTACGTGTACATGAATGCCATGATTCACCGGTATATAAAATGACGTCAGTGGAAAGGTGGATTAAGTTTACCTGGAAGCTTTCATTATGCGTGAGTGTGGTCTTCGGACCTATGTTCTCCGTCACGTACCGGTAATCAAATTGCTTGAAAACATCACTTTGAAATGCTTGAGTGTATATAAATTACACACCTTTCAGTTGATAGCTTCTATGACCTTACGCCCTTGCTAAATAAAATGCTTTGACTAGGACATGTTTTAACATGGCACATATTAAGGGGGAGGTTTTTGCTATAACGGTGCATACACTTAGGGGGAGACATCACCATGAATAAGCTAATTCATTTCTTACATTCTACGTAATCTCTCACACAATTTGCACATGTGAGTTAAGGATTCTAACTAATAAGGATTTCACTTATTCCACTCAACACATTTTAGGACTCTGGAGCCCCTACATGGAAATCACGTGACTTGTGAGGAAAAAGTTATCAGCCCCATCAAAAATATTCAATAAGTGTGATTTGACATCAAGTAAATCGGGAATCCCCCCTGAAACAAAGGAGGAAACTCGCATTGAAAAGTCCTATCCACATAATCATAAGTGACAATACCGAGTAACCGGGAAGTGCCATTGAAACAAAGGGCATGACTCGTGTCAAAAGGTTAGTCAGCTTGTCATTCAAAAATGAAAATAATTTTGGGGTTGTGTGAAGCTACCAAAAGTCGAGCACGTTGTATGAAAGTGTAGGGAGGAAAAGTTCCTACTTGTGTTCTTTAGAAAATCTGAAAATCCATACTGTCTAGATTTCATTGCTCATACTTCACATATTCATCTAGGGAGTGATTGTATGAATGTACACCTTGAATCAGTCATATTTCATGAGTCTTGCAGTACCACTACTTGTATGCACTACCCTTTAACCATTGCACATGAAACTCATGTTCTCGGTCTACAACATATTTCTTAACCCGTTCATACAGAACATGTTTGCGATCTTATAAGATAATGAGTGCATATGTGCTTGACTGCTCATTTCTTACGTTTCATATGCATCTCATTGAGTTAACTGTGAATTTTGAGGCTTAACTACCATACTCTTATAGCTTTAATAATCCCCTATTTGACTCTGACAAAAAGCGGGAGAAATAAGAAATAATGTTTGCATGTGTTTGCATGTCATGTCATTTTGCATGCGATTTTGAATGCTATTTTGAATGCAAATCTTTGTGTTGACACTAAAAGTGCTGAATTGTGCTGAATTGGTAATACAAATCCTTATTATTTTTCATTGGTTTTATCTTCGTCAAAAAGGGGGAGATTGTTGTGCCATGATCTATTTTGACGAAGATCTAGAATGAATTTGCATTGATACAGATTTGATGAATGATGACCTTGAATGAAAATCTGTTTGATTCATCAAATTGTGTGTTGAATGTTTGCATGTGGATTTGATTTGATATACCTTGTTGAATTTCGGGTTCTGAATGAATGATTGGGCATAACTTGTAAAATACTCCATCTTGACTAAGTTTGGTTTGGACTAACTTGATTGAATGTTGATTGAGTGACCGTAGCTTGGACTTATATGTTGGAATGAAGCAATGAATGAAAAGGTCACTTGGTTAGTCAGAAAATGAATGGATGCTTTGATTGTGTAATGTGGTATGAGGTGATTGTGAGAGTTTCATTTGTTAACCTGAGATATTGAGTTGAATGACAAATTGTAAATGCAGGATATTTGTGGAGTTGTTCACTCAATCACTCAAGGCCAAGGTATGAATGAATGACTAATAGGTTTTCAATGTGGATGAATTGATCATAGTTAAAATCAAGCCATGTAATGTCTAACTGGGTTACAAGTCCATAAATGATTGATCTTGATACATGGTTTTGATATGTGGAGCTTTCAATTGAATTTATTGATGTTTTTCTGCTGTCAGTAAAAGTATCGACCTCAGGGGTCGACACTTATTTACAGAGCTTCTGCCTTACGTAGTGTTAAGAACGCTGGCAGAAAGTGTCGACTCATGAAGTCGACACTTTCACCAGGGTTATGTTATTTTGCAAAGGCAGAACTCACGGGAAAAAGTGTCGACCCCATAGGTCGACACTTTCAGGTAACTTCTTCAAAAACTATGAAATCAGAACCTTCGTGAAAAAGTGTCGACCTCATGAGTCGACACTTTTCATCACGAATGTTATGAATTTCACAGGCCAGAACATCTTGTAAAAAGTGTCGACCCCATAGGTCGACACTTATTTCACGGGTTTTGTTTTTATATGTTCTGGCAGAACATTCATGAAAAAGAGTCGACTCCATGAGTCGACACTTTTTCTGAATGTTTCGATCGGGTTTTCCGGATCTGCTTCGAACCCATTATTGAAGGATCCACTTGGCTTGGCTATTTACCCTAATGGCCTTGGGGCATCCACTACACTTTGTTTGAGGTTTGAAGAGGGTTTGGGAAGGGTTTTTAAGTCTTTTGGCCCTTCAATCCCTTGGGTTTATATCGCCGCCCCTTCTTCCGATCGAAGACAACCAAGAGAGCTTCTAACGTGGTATTTTGCTTTGTAGGAGAAGAAGGAGCTTCCCATCTGCTGGAGGTGAAGGAAAGTTGTGCCAAGGTCGTCCTCCTTCAAGCCCGAGCCAAGATCTGGAGGCCGCGTCTGCGTCCTCTTCATCTGGTGCCATGGGCGACTACATCCTCTACACCGGCCTTCTTCTAACCCTCGGTTTCTTTGTTCTAAGTGCTGCGTTCGTTATTCTCCTAGTTTTGGTTAAGGATTCATGGGGGAGATCATGGATGTTATCATTATATTTTGTGCTTAGATTTTTATTCTCATAACTGGGCTTGTATTTTCCATTCTTCTTTCATTTTTAAACGATTTTGGAGCTTGCTCCGAGTGTGTGTGGGGTGTCTCGTCATCATGCGAGAACCCACGTGTGTGGGCCGTCGAGCCCGTGTGTGTGGTTGTTGCCGTCGTGCAGCGTTGATAGTGAAATCCTCTCGAGGTGAGAGGGGTGGACGTAGGACGGCACTTGGTGCATCCGAACCACCTAAAAATCACTGTGACGTGGTTTGCTTATCTTGTGGTTGTTCATATTTATTTTCCGTTCACTATACGTGTGTGAGACGGTGAGACGAGAGTTTGCTCAATTGTCCGTTCATATATTGCTCTCCGAGTGAGTATATTTCTACACTGGGAAGTTGTGAGAGCTTGCTTGCTTTAATTTCAATCATTCCAATCAAGCTTCATCTTAGATTTATTTTCCATATCTGTGGTTTGTCTTAATTCTGTCAAAGTTTCTGGAAAAGGGTGGGCAATCAATTCACCCCCCTCTCAATTGCCTCCTAACCGGGCCAACTGTCTATTAAAGTGAATACATATATTTTCAAGAGATTCATTTCTAAACTCAATGAATTCATTAACCTTAAACCAGCTAATTATATTGGACAATCATAAACTTGTATAATAGAAGATTCCTTATTTGATTTGTTTTCAGATTTATGATCATGGTATGCATATTAGAATCTTTCTGGATTTCAAGTGACTCAAGGAATTGACAGAAGCAGCCAATTTATGCGGCAAACAAGAAATGATTTTCAAGGTGATGACAAATAAATTCAACCGAGCAGCAAGCAGGTAGCAAGTAAATGAGTGTTGCAAAAAAATTCAATTTTCTAATGAGAGCCAAGAAGATGATTCAAAGATGACACACTCTCCTTCTGAGAGGGCATACTCCAAGGGATTTTTAGCAAGGACAACGTCTTCAGAAAAAAGCTTACCTTTGGCCAATGCAACTTAATTTCACATATCAGAGACTTATTCAATTTAACTCCCCCTAAAAATATGCATGCATTTCAATGAATCTTTTTAGAGTTCTGACACAAATGACATGCAACTAAATCTAAAACCATTATATGCATGTGAGCAAACAAATGTATGCATTAGTAAACTACAGAATGCAGGGACTCCCCCTATCTGAATGCACTTGAATACTCAATTTTGACATGAAGACCATGCAGGGAGTTACTGAACTATGCTCATGAATTTCTCAAGTGCTCTATATGTAATTTTGACCCATGGTACCAGGCGGAGAACTTAGGTCTGAAGACCACCTCACGCATAGTGATAGTTTCCAGACAGGCCTAACCTGTCCTTCTTCATGTCACCATTTTATATACCATAAAGTCATGCATGAAGATGCATAGCAAATGCAGTGCAGTCCTATATACAATGCAAAATTTTCAAATTATGCATGACACTGCATGAAGATATAAGAACATTTGCATCTCAATTTATGAATGCTCAATTGAAGCAATCAAAATTAGCATATGAGTTCTAACTAACCAGATCAAGCATGATATGCAATTAAGCAAAGAAGGAGTTATTGAAAATCAACAATTGAAACAGCAACTAAGACAGTGAAAACATGAATTGGGGTTTTTACCACACGACAAGTGTCTTGGCTTTATTGACCCCTTTATTTGTTCTCCTTCTTTCTCCAAGGCACACCTGCAAAACAGATTCTCATTTTCTGTTTTTAGATACCCAAGATTCCTTGGGTCCTTAAAAGTTAGTAACACCTCTGGTGGGTGTTTTCCACAGCTTTCTTGCATGAAAATCATCAAATTTCAACAAGTGGCAATCAAACATATGATACCCAAATCTACCACAGTAATGACAACAACCTGAGAATTTCACGTTTTTCTTGTAAGAATAGACATGGAGTTTCTGAGGATAAGCATGGATGTTGCCATTTCTACTTGGGAGATTGCTTCTTTTCTTTATTTGCCAACAGTCCTTGACTGTATGGCCATGCTTTCCACAATTGAAGCAGACAATATGCTTACCTTTTGAAGCAAATTTATTTCTATCAAAGATGTTTTTATTTACAGGGAATTTAATAGATTTAGAGTAAGAATCTTTTCTTCCCTTGGCAAACCAACAGTGTGCAGCCATGTGTCCGATCTTACCACAACAAAAGCATTATATGTTCTTTTTTTGAGTAGTAGGAAATTTCCTAACATGCATTCTACCAGTGTTCAAATCATCTTTTTTCATGACAGAACAACTATGCATAAAGTGACCATACTTACCACAGTAAAAACAGCTAGCATAAGTGTAACGACCTAAGATCCGAATACTGGGAAAGACCTGATACCATTCGAATCCTGGTCCGCCGCCCATGAGCCAGAGGGCTCGGAAGGGCTAAAGGATATGTGTGAGTGGAGATATATAGGAATAAGAAATAAGACAGGAAAATAATTATAACATAAATAAATAAACTAACTACATAGTCCAGTCCAAAGGAAGTATTATAACGCCCAGTAATTTTGGAATAAGAAATAAAAATATACATAATGATAAATACATACTCTTATAAGTATATAATGTTTAATAAATAAAATTTATTCAAATAAATAAATGGTCAAGTGATATTCCTATAGGCTTGCTCAGATCGAACCTGCCTCTGATACCTAGGACAAGGACTAATAAAAGTTAAACAAATTATGAGGAATAAAATCCCTATATACATACAAATTATTAATAGGTATATGAGGGTTAGAAAATAACAAATATGTTTATGTATATATAATTCAATATAAATTAATATAATACAACGTAAATAATAAGAACCAAAAATGCATGAATTATAAGTGAAAATATGTATATGCTCATTATTATACCATGCCCAGACCCTGTACACGACCCCCGACATCATAATGACCTTACCGTTATATTATAATAAATTTAAGAATAACATGTTATTTTTTTTCTAGGCATTTAATGCATAATATAATTTTATTTGAATTTAGAATCGATAAATCTTGAAGAAAACATCAATTAGTATTTTATTAATAATTTATAAAATTTAATATTCACATTTATTACATTATACTTTTATTAGAAGGAAGAAATATACATTAATAGGATTTAAATGAATTAAGAAAAATTAAAAGAAAAAAGAATAGACATATATACGATATCGGTCTTTTAGAGGTTAAGAAGAAAAGTTGCCAAACACAATTGACGCCTCTTACTACGGGCGTTATTTTAAAAAAGGACGACATATGATAAGTCGTTAATTAACTAAAGTGTAATGGCACGAGGATATATAAGATAAGAATTCTAATGGGTATAAACACAATTTTACTTCTAAGGTAAAATGTCAAAAGATAAGAGACGCCCTTCACGTAGGCGTGCATTTCATAATAAACGACTTAATAAAAGTCGTTACTTTATTAAAAAGTGAATAGTGCCACTTTTTGATTTAAAGGAATTTTTAAAAACTAATTATATGAAAAAATCAAGAAAAATGGAAAACTATTACCCATAAAATTTCATAACTAAACCTAATCAAATAAAAAAGATAAAAATCCTCAAATATTGTAACTAGCACAAGTTAACGTGAAATCGTGAATAGCGCCCGACGGAAGGGCGTTATTTCTTTAAAAATGACGAGATGCAAGGTGTCAATTTAAAATTAACGACCTAACCTAAGGCGTTAATTCCGTTTGAGTTTCGTTCGAACTAGGACATTATCTAGGGCAAGTTTCCGGATTACTACGTAAAAGATATGTTATAGCAAGGACTCTAACAGGGAAATAGATCTTCCAATCAAACTCTAACTCTATTAGGGTTCCTAAAACTCTATAAATATCCTCCCGATCGACCTAGACCACTATTTTGGCGATCTGTTTCATCGTGCTGCTGCTGTCAACCGTGAAGAACAGATGTTCTTCTTCCTCTGCCTTCAGTTGAGTATTATGAAGAAAACTAATGCTTCTTCATCTTATTCTCCTGTAGGTTGCCTGCATCGAGAAGGAACTCTCATATAGTTGAAGGACGTGGAGTTCTTCATCATCTTCTTCTTCTTCCGGTGATCAGAAGACTCTGTTGCAAACAGAGTATCATTTTCTCTTCACAAATCCTAACCGTGTCTTCACCCAGATCAGTCAGGTAGGTTTTCTCAAGGATTGTAGCCCAAAGTAACTTATGAAATCATATTGATAACATATATTTGTGCATGCATATAGTTTCATGAGCTTTCAATGTTTTTTGTGACTTTTGGAAATAAGCGACCCAGCTTAGGGCGCTCATTCAAGAAAGGACGCCCGACACAAGAGGCGTTAATTTCAGATAATTAATTAATACTCATGTTTAGAAATTGAATAACTATGAAACCTATAAGGTAATTCAATGCATGATCACATAGATCAAATCCTACTATTTTTCTTGTCCTGACCCTGTACTAGTTTACTTAAATTTTATTATCCTTGAAATTACCACCGATTCATATTAATCCTGGAACATCTTGAATTAACGACCTGATGCAGGCCGTTTCTTATAGAACTGACGCCCCACCAAAGGGCGCTAATTTTAAAGTAACATCCCTGCCTAAGGCGCGTTTCATGAAAATTCCAGAAATTAGAAATTTATGTAAAATAGAAAATATAATGGACGACTACTGTATAAGTCGTCAAATTGTAAATAAACGCCCTTGTAAAAGACGTTAATTTGATAAGTAACGACTTAGAGGAAGTCGCTAATTTCTTGTTGATGCGCTCGACAGTCGTCGTTTAAAAATGCCGTGCCACACAAATTTCAAAATTTATAACCGCACTCACTCACTCGAATGATTTTGAAAATACGAGTACAGTGGTGAATACAGGTCGATCCCACGGGGAGAAAATATTTGATTTTAGCTCAAGTTGGAAATACCCTTATGCTTGAAAACACAAATTTTGTTCATGGAGTGCGATTATCACTAAGTGGAATGAAATTACAACTTTAAATATCAAGAGAAAAGTAAAGGAATAATTAGCCAATTGAAGAACGCCGTCGTTTCCTTGCCGAGCCTTTGATGAAGACCGCTCTGCCTTGGAAGTCGACGTCGTGAGATGATTCGAAGATGACTTACCGCTTCGGGTGTGATTGAAAAACTTATGAAGAAATGTAAATAGAAACAAACATAACTTGAAAATACATCAGAATTTTGTTGAAAACATGGGGTTGGAAGGAAAAGAATAACGTGAAATCTAGATGGAATTAGAAGAAATAGAAAACATGAAAGTTGTAGAGAATGAAAAGATGAAGAACTTTGATGAAGAATGTAGACACAGAAAATAAGAGGAAGATAGTGAAAAATGAGAAAAACTAAAAAACTATCAATTCAGATGAACAGTAAAATGGCAGAAAACAGCACAGTAAATAATTAATTATAACTCTAAAAATAAGTGGAATTAGACAAAGTGGTAGAAGAATGAAATTTAGTTCTACAAGAGAGGAACAACTTTGATAAATACCTCAGATTGAAAAGAGGTCTAGAAAGGCTTTAAAATATAAGAATACTAGAAGGTCTTACCATGGATGAATAGTAATCACACAAAATAGCACTTAAGAAAATAGGTAATAACTCTATGAATTAGGAAGAATTAGAAGAAATGCTAAGCATGGAAGTTGAAGAACACTTGAAAATGAAAAACTTTCGTGAAGAACTCAAATTGAAATGAAGATCACAACAATGAGAAATGAGGTTAAGAAAAGACTGAATTCCAAAACCAAACTTGTATTGAAATAACTTCAACTTACAATCTTGACATCAAAAGCTTACAAAACACCACTCCTACAATCACCAACTTCAGAAATACAAAGAACAAACTTAAATTACAAATGACCCATAGCTTTCTACTCTCCTAACATCTCTTCCTTCACAACTAACTCTTCCTTAACCACTTACAATGGCCAATAGACCCCCTTTTATAGGGATCACAACACTCCCTTTCTCTTCATATGAACATAATTGATGCTCTATTGGAGCCAAAAGCTTAGGTTGGATGTGCTGCACATTCTTCTATTTTTTTCGGATTTTTCCAAATTTTGCTGGCATTTTTTTGGCCTTCTTTTCCTTCTCTTTCTCTCTTTTTCTCTTTTTCTCTCTCTGCAGGGGCGTTGCGCCGACCGGCCGACTGGGTTAGGCCGCCTGCCTGTGGGCCCGCCGTGCGTCGAACCTCGCCGCCGTTGCCGCGTGTCTCACGCGGGCGCGTGCGCCCGCGTGTCGCACGCCTTCGCCGCTTGCTCCGCCACGCGTCCCCGGCCTCTCCGGGCCGGCCACGACCTCCGCCCCCCCATTCGCCCTTCTCGCCTCGTCGCCCGTGCAGGCGGCGAAGGTGGGAAGGGGGGGCGGGGTTTTGAATTTTTTTTTCATTTTTTTTATATAAATATAGTATATATAAATATATATATATATATCTTATATATATTTGTATAAAATGCTAAAAAATAGCCAATAAATTTATTTTTTTTCTAATTTTTTTTCTTTTCTTTTTGAACAAGTTCTTAGGCTTTTGGCCCATTCAACCTATAATTTTTATTTTCTTTTTTTTTCTTGGAGCTTTTCTCGTACTACGTGCCTGCATAAATATATAAAACTTATAATTAAAATTTATTTAATTTTAGAAAATTAAACATTTGATTCAAAATCAGCAGTAAGTGTGAGAAATGTATATTGATCATAATTTAAGCTCATAAAAGTGTGTAGAATCATGAATTCAGATGTAAAAATACACACTTATCACACCCCCCAACTTACTCATTGCTAGTCCCTTAGCAATGTAATTAATGAAAAATTTGAGGACTAACAAGAGTTTAAAGATATTCATGCTTCATTTCCAGATCATCTTTCATAGAGTTAACTAAAGATCAGGAATCTAGAGTAATTATCACAGACTAGCCTTATATCGGAAATTCAGGTACATGATCAAGAATTCTAATCAAAATTCAGTAGCACTTGTGCATGTGTAATGCTAAGTCCACAGTGAAGATAATTGCATCCCCCATTTGCTATTCCGAACAAATGCCTTTCAATTATGCACTTCTTAATTAGAGCTTTAAGCATAATAGCTTTTTATCTGCCTTATTTCATTTGTCCCTTTTGGGATCTCTTTTCCTCTTTTTTTTTCTTTTTCTTTGTCTGCTTTTTTTTTTCTACACACATGATGCTGCACTACTCTTCACTGTTTTACGCGAACCTCAACACGTCTTAGGTGAAATAGGCCTGGTTCCACAGATCAGAGTTCCCTTTTCCTTTTGACGCGAACCTCAACACGTCTTAGGTGAAGTAGGCCCGGTTACTCAGAATCGGAGCATTTTTCATGGTATTTTTTTTCTCATAATTTTATATGGCAGAAAGCTTATAACGAATCTCTTTTTCAAGATATGCAAAATATCAGACACATACCCAAAATAGCAGAAGGCTTGTCCTACTTGTTTCATTAGCGTGCAACGTGATTTTCATTTTTTTAAAGTGCATCTGAACTTTAAAGAGATTCTTAAATCAATTTTCCATTGCTAGCTTAAAGAAATTATCCATCATCATTTTCCTAGTCGTTTCTATTCCAGAATTACTTTTCATGAGACATGAATCAAGTAACATCAACTCGGGGAAAACTGTTGTTTAGCGTGACAATACAAAATTACAAAATAGCAAGAAAAAAAAATTTAACTCCCCCCCCAACTTAAATGACATTGTCCTCAATGGCATAAGCATGAGAAACATCATAGAACAATTAAACAGATAATATGGTTGGGATGGAAGAATACAACTTGATGGTCGGGGAAAAATGACGAGGGCTTCATTGCGTTGTGGCCTGACAACTGAAAAACAAACACACTAAAACAAGAAATCAAATCATAAAATATTGGGTCGCCTCCCAAAAAGTATTTATTAGCACACCAAACTATGAAAACGTTGGGCTGCCTCCCAAAAAGTGCTAAGTTTACCGTCTTCAGCCAGACGCATGAAAGCTTAAAAGGAAGTTAAGCCTGATCACATAATGCTATGGATTCTTTAGGTGACAACATCTCATTTTCCAAGTAGGGTTTCAACCTTTGACCATTAACAGTAAAGATATGACCATTTTGGGGATTCAAAAGTTTGACGGCTCCATGGTCAAATGCCTTAACAACTATGAACGGTCCATCCCATCTTGATTTCAATTTACCAGGGAATAAACGGAGCCGTGAGTTAAAAAGCCAAACCTTTTGATTATCATGAAAAGTTTTTCTATGAATATGCTGATCGTGAAAAGCCATGGTTTTAGCTTTATAGATCTTGAAATTTTCATAGGCTTCATTTCTTAGCTCCTCCAGTTCATTGAGTTGAAGAACCCGTTGGGCGCCAGCGTGAGTTAAGTCAAAATTGACTTGCTTAATGGCCCAGTAAGCTCTATGTTCAAGCTCGACAGGTAGGTGGCAGGCTTTACCAAAGATGAGGCGGTAGGGTGACATGCCAATAGGGGTTTTGAATGCAGTTCTATAGGCCCATAGGGCATCATCTAGTTGCTCAGACCAGTCTTTCCTATCCGGCCGAACTGTCTTGTGGAGAATGTTCTTAATCTCCCTGTTGGATACTTCCACCTGACCACTGGTTTGGGGATGATATGGGGTGGCAATTTTGTGGGTGACCCCATATTTCTTGAGCAAAGCTCGAAATTGGGAGTGAGTGAAATGCGAACCCCCATCACTAATGATACCCCTCGGACAGCCAAATCTAGAGAAAATGTTCTTGCGAACAAATTTCATGACTACCTTGTGATCATTGGTCCGTGTGGCTATAGCTTCAATCCACTTTGAAACATAATCGACCGCCACCAAAATGTATTCATTGCCAAAGGATGGTGAAAACGGTCCCATGAAATCAATACCCCAAACATCAAAGATTTCCACTACAAGAATGGGATTTAGCGGCATCATATCTCTCTTCGAAATATTACCCACAGCTTGACACCTCAGACATGTTTTGGAAAATCCATAAGCATCCTTGAATAAGGTGGGCCAATAAAATCCAATCTGTAAGACCTTAGCCGCAGTTTTCTTTCCTGAAAAGTGTCCCCCACAAGCGAGAGTGTGACAAAAATTCATGACAGATTGTTGCTCATCCTCGGGGACACATCTTCGGATGATCTGATCAGGACCCATATGAAACAGTTCTGGGTCTTCCCAAAAATAGTGCTTGAGTTTAGCAAAGAAGTGATCCTTTTCCTGCTTAGACCACCCAATCGGGATTTGTCGTACTGCCAAGAAGTTGACAATATGAGCGTACCAGGGGGTAGAGGTGATAGACAACAGTTGTTCGTCAGGAAAAGAATCAGACATTGGAGCACTCTCAGGTATCACTATTCGGGATAAATGATCAGCCACAACATTTTCTAACCCCTTCTTATCTTTGATTTCTAGATCAAACTCTTGCAATAACAGAATCCATCTAATCAGCCGGGGTTTAGCATCCTTCTTGGTGAGCAAGTACCTCAAAGCGGCGTGATCAGAATACACAATAACTTTGGCCCCTAAAAGATATGATCGGAATTTCTCTAGGGCAAAAACAACTGCCAAAAGTTCCTTTTCTGTGGTGGTGTAATTCATTTGAGCATCTCCGAGAGTGCGACTCGCATAATATATCACCACAGGTTTCTTATCAATTCGTTGCCCCAGGACAGCTCCGATGGCGTAGTCCGAGGTATCACACATGATTTCGAAAGGTAGTGACCAATCTGGGGATTGAAGAATCGGAGCTTGGGTCAGAGCTGTCTTCAAAGAATGGAAGGCCTCAAGACACGACTCATCTAGATGGAAGGGAGTGTTCTTGGCTAGCAACTTTGTGAGCGGGCGAGTGATGGAAGAGAAGTTCTGAATGAATCTTCTATAAAAACCCGCATGGCCAAGGAAAGATCGGATTTGCCTGACAGATGAAGGGGGAGGAAGATTGGAAATCAGATCGACCTTAGCCTTGTCTACTTCTATCCCCCTCTCGGAAATGACATGGCCTAAAACAATCCCTTTTTGGACCATAAAATGGCTTTTCTCCCAGCTAAGCACCAGATTGGAGTCAATACATCGTGCCAACACTTTCTGCAAATTCTTCAAACAATTATCAAATGAATCTCCGAAAACGGAGAAATCATCCATGAAAATTTCTAAAAATTCTCCCACCATTTCAGAAAATATGGCCATCATGCATCGCTGAAAGGTGACAGGGGCATTGCAAAGCCCGAATGGCATTCTCCTGAAAGCAAACGTGCCATAAGGACACGTGAACGTAGTTTTCTCTTGATCCTCCGGGTAAACAGCAACTTGATTATACCCGGAGTATCCATCCAAAAAGCAAAAATATTTTTGCCCAGCCAACTTCTCCAAAATTTGATCAAGAAACGGGAGAGGGAAATGATCCTTCTTTGTCATGGAGTTCAGTTTTCTGTAATCAATACAGATTCTCCATCCCGTTTGTAATCTCTTGGCTACCTCCTCACCTTTCTCATTTTTAGTAACGGTCAGCCCAGATTTCTTGGGAACAACTTGTGTAGGGCTAACCCACTTACTATCAGAAATGGGATATATAATCCCAGCATCTAGCCACTTCACTACCTCCTGCTTGACTACTTCTTTCATGTGCGGATTCAGCCGGCGTTGCATCTCCCTACTCGGCTTAGCATTGTCCTCCAAATAGATGTGGTGCATACAAACGTCCGGACTAATGCCCTTGAGATCTGCCACCGACCAACCTATGGCCCCCCTATGTTCCTTAAGGACATCTAAAAGTTTAGATTCCTAATCGGAAGTGAGGTTGGAGGATATAATGACAGGCAAAGTTTGGTCAGGACCCAGATAAGCATACTTAAGAGAGTCCGGTAGAGGCTTCAATTCAAGAGTAGGTGGCTGATCCAGGGATGGAAGTGCAGGTTCAGATTGCAGTGGAGGGAGTGACTCTACCCTAGACCAGGGTGTAAGAGAGAGAGGAGAATCCTGCAGCATACTACCCTCTTCTAGGGTGTCCTTGATTGCATCCGGACTTTCATCACTCAACTCAAAAATATCAACAACATTACATTCTTCTTCAAGGTCCGGGTATTGAGAAGCTTTGAAAACATTCAATGCAATTTTCTCTCCTCCAAATGATATGTCCATCATTCCCATGGCATAATTTATATTGGCCTTAGCCGTAGCTAAAAAGGGGCGTCCCAAAATAATAGGTGTATGTTTAAGATCCTGGGACGAGGCCATATCCAAAATGAGAAAATCCACCGAGAAGTAACAATCATGCACTTTCACAATTACATCCTCCAACAGACCTCTTGGTGTTTTCACTGATCTATCGGCCAATTGAAGGATGATAGATGTTGGTTTCAACTCACCCAGATCAAATTGCTCATAGATAAAGGTGGGTAAAAGATTTACGCTAGCACCTAAGTCGAGCAAAGCTCGATCAAAGGTGACTCCACCTATATCACATGAGATCAAGGGGGCTCCGGGGTCCTTCAACTTTCTCGGCAAATGATTCATTACAACGGCACTCACATCCTCCGACAAACGGACCTTTTGAGTTGCCGCCCTTGGCTCCCTCCTTGGAGTGCAAAGCTCTTTCAAAAACTTAGCATATGCCGGCACATGCTTGATGGCATCTAAAAGTGGAATATTGATATTCACTTGTTTGAACAATTCCACTAATTCTTCCTGATGTACTGGTGGTTTCTTGGGAGCTTTCGGCTTTAAAGCATCAGGAAAAGGGGCCTTAGGCTCATAATCTAGGGGTCCTTCATCAAGTTTTGCCTGTCCATTATCCAGCCTCTTCTTTCCATCCATCGGCTTCTCTTTAACAATCATGGGTTCTTCTTCCTCCTCATTCTCCTCTCAGGCCTCTTGGCCCGAACTACTACCAACGCCCTTAGCCTTGTAAGGGTCATCTAAAACTTTCTCGCTCCTAAGAGAAGAGATTGCCTTAGCATTCTCCAATTGGGGGCCCATAGGAGGAGGAAGCTGAGGTTGGTTTGGCTGAGGGAGAATAGGAGCTCTTTGAGGGAAGCCTGGAGGTTGGTTCCTCGGATTAGCCACTGGCTGGGTAGGAAGCTGACCTACCTCTCTCCGAACATTTCCTGCTGCTATTTGCCCGATTTGACCTTCCAACTTAGCAATGGATTGCTGCTGAGAAAAAATGAGTTGTTGGAGTCGGTCAAACTTTTCATCAAAATTTGACTGCGGATATTGAGGAGGGGGTTGGAAGGGGACTTGATTGGATTTGTTGGATGGATAGTGATGGTACTGGCCCTGAGAAAATTGAGATTGCTGGTACGGAGCCTGAGAATAATGTGATGAGTGTTGGGGTTGTTGTGAAAAAGGTGCACTGGTTTGTGAGAAATTTTGATGAGTTTGGTGAAAAGGATATTGATACTGTTGGTGAGATTGGACTGGAGCTTGGAATTGCTGTTTTTGGAACGAGGGATTAGTGTGGGAAGATGAACCTTGTTGGGATTTCCAAGAGAAATTTGGGTGATTTCTCCAGCCTGGATTATATGTGTTTGAGTAAGGAGCATAAGGTGGCTTAGAAACACCCTGAGCAGGGAAGATTTATTCTTGAATGAATGGGGGAAGTTGGGCCGCAGTAGGGCAATCAGTTACCACATGATCAGTGCTAGAGCAAAGAGCACAGATCTCGTCATAATTGGAAGCTGAGAATGGTTGAGGTCGAGGACCTGAAGAAGAAGTTTCTTGCCTTGATAGAAATTGATCTAGCTTTTGGGCAACAAGATCAACATTTTCTATCTTTTGTGCCAACAATTCCATTTTGTTCAGTTTCTGAGTTAAGGCATTGATATCCATCCTATTCTCATGCTCACCGTGGCTCTTCACTTCATACAGCCCACCCTTCTTAGCTGGTCCCACCATTCTCTCATAGGATGAAAGTGAGGCATGACTGATTGAATTTTCACTCAGCATTTTAAACAGGTCATAAGCCTCATCCTCGCTTTTACTCATAAAAGCTCCCCCACAAGACGCATCCACCATTTGACGGTAACTATCCGTCAATCCCTCATAGAATGCTTGAACTATTTGCCATCTCGACAAACCATGATGAGGGCATTTCCGTAACAAATCATTCAACCTATCCCACGCCTCATGGATTTGTTCTCCAGGGTTTTGTGAAAATCCAGTTATAGCTCTCCTCATAGTATTGGTTCGCCCTATGGGGTAGAATTTCTTTAGGAATTCCTTTTGCATTTCTGCCCATGTTTTGATGGGTTTACTCAAGGCTCCTAACCAATACTTGGCTTTGTCTTTAAGAGAGAATGGGAAAAGGGTTAGCCTGAAAGCATCATCTGAAAAATTGGGGATTTTCATAGTTGAACATATCTGGAGGAACTCATCCAGATATCTATATGGATCCTCATTGGTATTGCCATAGAAAGACGGCAACATTTGTATTGTGCTGGACTTGATTTCGTATTGAGCTGCTTGATTTTGTGGTGCTTGGGTATAAAATGAAGGTTCATATTGATTGGGAAGAAAATATTCCTTCATTTGCTTGGGAGCAGCTTGTGGAATTAGCTGATTTTGGTTTTGGTCCGCCATGAGGTTAGGTTGATGGTGGGTTTTAGAATGCACTAACCTCTCAATCTCTCCTATAGGTCCTAGTAAAGATGGGTGTAGGGATCTCCTACCGTGCATAAACTAGGCCAAAATGAGAGAGAAAATTATTTTATGATGATTTTTTTTTTGTGTTTTATATTGGCATACTATGACGAAGAAAGAGAAGAAAATGCTTTTGTTTTTGTTTTATTTTGTATTTAGGCAAACACAAACAATTTTTCACACAAATGACCCTAATGACTTAAATGTGTCCTAAATCTATAAATGGGGTTTCACAAAATGATTAAAGTGAAACTGAAGTTCACCCTCAATATGTCCACCAGCCAGGTAAGGGGTGGGGAAGTGGGAGGTACCCCCTACTTTCGTAGGGACCTAATTATGCCAAATCACTAACCCGCTTAAGACGTTTGCCGTCCGACCATCTTGCCTTAGGTACCGATTTTCATAAGAGGGTAAACTCAGATAACACAAGAACCACAGTGTGATCCTAGGGCCAACGTCTACTAACTTTTATTAAGGTCTAGGTAATGCAGAGATGCAAGGGAACTATGGTTTGCGGGCTAAGGAAGGGTGATGAAATCCCCACCTTATGTTGTTAGGGGTGTTGCCCTTCAAATATTTTGAAATGAAAATACACACCACAGTTTCAAACAAGGGGTTCTTTATGTAAAATGAATGCCAGAATATGGTGAGTAGAACGTACCTTACCCCTCGCAATCTTCAATATGCAATTGACAGGAATTAAATAAAGAAAAGTTCGATGCTAAATGATGCATGTCCTCAAACATGATGTGTGGTTTCTAATCTTGAAATGAATTTTTTTTTAGATTTTTTTTTTGGTTTTTAATTAATGAACCTATCTAGCCAGAATAAAAATGTCTTTTGTTTTTGATTATTTTTAGATTTTTATTGAGTTTTTGAAGAATTTTTCAAATTTTTGTAGAGATTTTTCAGAAATTGGAAAAGTAAAACCTGTTTCTTGATTTCAGTCCTTTAGGGATGCTTCCGGGCTTTCAACAATGTTTCATATCCTTGGAATTTCAGGTTGCTTTTCCCTCTTTCTTTGAGTTTTTGATTTTTTTTCTTTTTCCTGTAAAATAAAATAACAAAATCAATATACAAATATACAAATCAAACACAAGAATATCCAACTTTCAAAAATTCCATTCCCCGGCAACGGCGCCAAAAATTTGATGCGCTCGACAGTCGTCGTTTAAAAATGCCGTGCCACACAAATTTCAAAATTTATAACCGCACTCACTCACTCGAATGATTTTGAAAATACGAGTACAGTGGTGAATACGGGTCGATCCCACGGGGAGAGAATATTTGATTTTAGCTCAAGTTGGAAATACCCTTATGCTTGAAAACACAAATTTTGTTCATGGAGTGCGATTATCACTAAGTGGAATGAAATTACAACTTTAAATATCAAGAGAAAAGTAAAGGAATAATTAGCCAATTGAAGAACACCGTCGTTTCCTTGCCGAGCCTTTGATGAAGACCGCTCTGCCTTGGAAGTCGACGCCGTGAGATGATTCGAAGATGACTTACCTCTTCGGGTGTGATTGAAGAACTTATGAAGAAATGTAAATAGAAACAAACATAACTTGAAAATACATCAGAATTTTGTTGAAAACATGGGGTTGGAAGGAAAAGAATAACGTGAAATCTAGATGGAATTAGAAGAAATGGAAAACATGAAAGTTGTAGAGAATAAAAAGATGAAGAACTTTGATGAAGATTGTAGACACAGAAAATAAGAGGAAGATAGTGAAAAATGAGAAAAACTAAAGAACTATCAATTCGGATGAACAGTAAAATGGCAGAAAACAGCACAGTAAATAATTAATTATAACTCTAAAAATAAGTGGAATTAGATAAAGTGGTAGAAGAATGAAATTTAGTTCTACAAGAGAGGAACAACTTTGATGAATAACTCAGATTGAAAAGAGGTCTAGAAAGGCTTCAAAATATAAGAATATTAGAAGGTCTCACCACGGATGAATAGTAATCACACAAAATAGCACTTAAGAAAATGGGTAATAACTCTATGAATTAGGAAGAATTTGAAGAAATGCTAAGCATGAAAGTTGAAGAACACTTGAAAATGAAAAACTTTCGTGAAGAACTCAAATTGAAATGAAGGTCACAACAATGAGAAATGAGGTTAAGAAAAGACTGAATTTCAAAACCAAACTTGTATTGAAATAACTTCAACTTACAATCTTGACATCAAAAGCTTACAAAACACCACTCCTACAATCACCAACTTCAGAAATATAAAGAACAAACTTACATTACAAATGACCCATAGCTTTCTACTCTCCTAACATCTCTTCCTTCACAACCAACTCTTCCTTAACCACTTACAATGGCCAATAGACCCCCTTTTATAGGGATCACAACACTCCCTTTCTCTTCATATGAACATAATTGATGCTCTATTAGAGCCAAAAGCTTAGGCTGAATGTGTTGCACACTCTTCTATTTTTTTCGGATTTTTCCAAATTTTTCTGGCATTTTTTTGGCCTTCTTTTCCTTCTCTTTCTCTCTTTTTCTCTTTTTCTCTCTCTGCGGGCGCGTTGCGCCGACCGGTCGACCGGGTTTGGCCACCTGCCTGTGGGCCCGCCGTGCGCCGAACCCCGCCGCCGTCGCCGCGTGTCGCACGCGGGCGCGTGCGCCCGCGTGTCGCACGCCTTCGCCGCTTGCTCCGCCACGCGTCCCCGGCCTCTCCGCGCCGGCCACGACCTCCGCCCCCCCATTCGCCCTTCTCGCCTCGTCGCTCGTGTGGGCGGCGAAGGTGGGAAGGGGGGGGGGCGGGGTTTTGAATTTTTTTTCATTTTTTTATATAAATATAGTATATATAAATATATATATATATTTATATATATCTATATATATCTTATATATATTTGTATAAAATGCTAAAAAATAGCCAATAAATTTATTTTTTTTCTAATTTTTTTTATTTTCTTTTTGAACAAGTTCTTGGGCTTTTGGCCCATTCAACCTATAATTTTTATTTTCTTTTTTTTTCTTGGAGCTTTTCTCGTACTACGTGCCTGCATAAATACATAAAAATTATAATTAAAATTTATTTAATTTCAGAAAATTAAACATTTGATTCAAAATCAACAGTAAGTGTGAGAAATGTATACTGATCATAATTTAAGCTCATAAAAGTGTGTAGAATCATGAATTCAGATGTAAAAATACACACTTATCACCTGTATAATTATTTTAAACTGTTTTCTGATAACCGAGGGTTTAATATATATCAATCTATTATTAGGCACTATATTTCCATTCCGTGAATATAGTCCCATGTTTTATGATGTTTTATCAATTACCCCTCAATTCTCGTTGACATACAAGCTCTCCATTGGACATTCCGTTCCTTTGGACTAGCAAGTTAGTCAAAGAGACCTCCGTAAGACTCCTCGAGCCTTGGATTCCCTCAAGGCCGACTGAGCGGGTTGTACCATAAAAACCTTTCACACTATTTTGCCATGTCACTCTATAGAAACATGGTATACCGGCCCTTATGATATGCTAATGGATATCATGAGAATATTCTTAATGGGGTAAGAACATCATGCCATTTATCCATCTTTTGAGCTCCCACCATGTGGACCACCACGCCAAGAGCCACGACACGAACCACGATCGGCACCTGCCAACGCTCATCCTCCATCCCAAATTTGCCGCAGAACCTTCACATCTCGCTTGCAATCTCACACAGCGCGTCCAAGGCAGTGCATAATGGCCCTAAATTTCATAATCTGGGCCAAAACCAAGCCATCGCCACACAATCTCGGACTAAATCTAGAGTTAACACAGCTCATTCACGTGTAGACGAGTAGGACTTAGAGCTCCCTGGGACATCTCTACCCAATCCTGCCTCAAAATCCATGAAATATTTTGGACCCACATGTCATTTCTGACTCCACAAAGCATAACGAGAACGTCGGGCTCAACTATCAGCAGCTCATTAGGAAGATCCTCCGCTCATCCGAGCACATTTCTCGACAAGAGCAGCAGCTCTGCCACCTCAAACCACGATCTTGGCACCTCAGGGGCTGGATAAACCTCAAATTGGGGTGGCCAAAATGGCATTAACTCCCTCGGAGCACACTCATGCCCACTTAACCACAAACAATCCTCGCCAGCCTCCTGACCTCATTACAAATTCCTTGAACGCAGCACCACAACAACGCACCTGTCGACAACCTCTACCCAACACAGCACAATTGAGGCCACCACCCATCGGGAAGAAATATCTCTATCTCATTCCTCAAGCACCACACCAGCACTCCAACGAAACAGTAACCTCCTTCACAGCACCAACGCAGCGCACACAAGCCCTTACGCAAGAAGCAAAGCGGAAAATAAACACAAAACCCTATGCCAGATGTCGACTGTATTGGACCTTATGGACTCTGATCATTGTAATTATCTCAAATTCTCATGTACAGTTCACGAACACACTTCGCTCTTATACCATTTGTAACGACCCAAGATCCGAATACCGGGAAAAACCTGATACCATTCGAATCATGGTCCGCCGCCCACGAGCCGGAGGGCTCGGAAGTGCTAAAGGATGTGTATGAGTGGAGACACATAGGAATAAGAAATAAAGCAGGAAAATAATTATAACAGAAATAATTAAACAAACTATAGAGTCCAGTCCAAAGGAATTAAAGTCTAAGGCAGGGAAACATACCCAACACAGAGTGAACACTCGGTCCGACGAGCTGGCAACTAAGAACCTCCACGCAGCACCCTCGAACCTCGAGGAGGAACCGCCACATCTAAAAAGTAGGGGTGAGCCTTATCTCACTAGCTCAGTAGGGGTCCCACGGAACCCCAACCGTAAACAACTACAATAACGGAAAGCAGTAGCAACAGCAGGAACAGCAAACACGGTGGCCGGTAAAACCTCGGCTCTATAGCTACTCCTACTATACTGGGAAACACACCCCGATCTCACAGTCGGGAGACCACCAGACTAACGAGAAAACACCACGACAATGCTATAGCGGAGGCCTGTCCTCGCTGACGAAGGCCTAGCCCAAGACCACGCGGTATGGGGGCACGGTCATGACCTCGTTGTCGTGAACCCGGAGCCCTCTAGGGAAAACCCTCGATAACTCTATCGGAAACCCTAGACCTCGGTGTCGAAAGGACACTCAGAACCCACCGATAAA
The DNA here is from genome assembly GCA_022559845.1 of Amorphophallus konjac. Lineage (NCBI taxonomy): Eukaryota > Viridiplantae > Streptophyta > Magnoliopsida > Alismatales > Araceae > Amorphophallus > Amorphophallus konjac. Next base: position 405,186,038 of record CM040118.1, read on the forward strand.
CATAGGAAAACCTATCTAGTGTGACAGGAGTACTGTCCACTAGAATCAAGGCCGGATGCGTCCACTGACGTCTTAGTCCGCGGCTCAGGTGTCTACCTCTGGCTCAGCGGGAAACTGAGACGCCGTACTAGTAACCATGAAACAAGGGTCTAGTTGGGGTCATGCTCGTCAGTAGGTGTCCGAAGTCTCCGACCATGTATGCACACACTGACTGACTGCGCGTGTCAGGTCCTCTAGCTGGTTTTCCTCCCGGCCCGAACTCGAGCCGCTACAGGGGAGGCCCTACAGTGACCAGCGTACAGACCGTCTCTCCCAGGTGTAGCTCTCCACCTACTCCCTGGTGGGTATGCACACGCGTGCAAAGGCAAGCTACGACTAGTGGGGGCTCACTGAGCAAAACGAGTCTCGGAAGAACCATCGGAATACAAACAGGTTGCACATGAGCCCTCTCGTAAATTAGCTCAGAAAATAGGTGGCACGATGCCACCGGACTCTGGACAGTTCACTAAACCTATTCAACCCAACGACCCTCAAGTCATAAGACTCAGGTCAAGGCCGTCACATAGGACAGCTCCAGGCCGTCAATCTGGCCTACCCCTAGGTCAGAAACCACGGTACGATATAGATTTTAAGGCAGGACATAACCGCCGACTTAATGCCTTCAAAAAGGGAACCTAAGAAACCCTCCATCCCCAAGATGGATAATTGGACTCACAGTCCACAGGCCATACGCACGGCCCACACGAAAATCGCTTTCCAGAGAAGCTCATGACGTGCGGGAATAGCCCACTGCACTCACGTCGATATACGGCAACTCGACTATGCGTAACATGGAAGCCCGGAACATAAGAGGGTCACCCAAACCCTTAAAATGACGGGCACTCTAATCGTGGTGAAATGGTACCTTCAGACACCCAAAACCACCGTCACGGTACCCACGGGGTGTCCGGGACACTCACAGGGACAAAGGTCAGCCATTGGGTCTCAACCGGACCAACTGGGACCCAAAACGGGCAAGAGGGGCTCAGTTCGGTAGGCTAGACCCATTGGGTCGGTCGACAAACACAGCCCACGCCGGTCAGTTGACCGGACCGACCCAGTCGATCGACCTACATCGCAGGCAGCGTCGACGCAGTGCGGCCTGCATCGACCCCCTTCAGTAGCACTCGGTAAACCGGCCCGCTACGGTCGGTCGACCAAACCGACACAGCCACACCCCCCGCTGTGAACCGGTTCTATCGACCGGAACCAACCGGTTGGTCAACCGAACGCGGCGACCACCCAAACCGAGCTCACCCAAAGAGCTCGATTTCCACACCCACTCGACCCCAGTCGAGGGGGAAAACAACGGGGATCATTCCCCGCATCCCCAAACCCAAAATGAAAGGAAAGAAAGCAAGAAAACCTCGCTCGATCCTACGAATCGATCGCATGCCCTAAAATGCATTCAAAACCCCCTGATGGGCAATAACCCACGCTCGGCTCACCACGGGATACCAAAACCACGAGATAGGAAGTATAGGTGTTAAGGATCCATCCCCCTACCTCCACCGAAGATTCCGCGCACTGTGGACGCCGTTCCGTGGTGAAACGCCCGTGAAACCCACGCTGAGAAACAAACTCGCGAACCAACTTCGACGCGCCACCGTCCCTCGATCCTGGACCCTTTCCCGCTCCACATCCTCGCAGCAACCCCGCCTCGCCCTTGCCCTGCTCTGTCGGCTGCCCGGAGAGGAGAGGGAGAGAAAGAGAAGAGGGAGAGAGTGAAAGAGAGAATTGGGAGAGAGAGAGAGGGTGAGGGTCGTTTAAATAGAAAACCCACGCGGGTTTTCCAAAATCCAGAAAATATAAAAATAGGGGAAAATACTCCCCATGATCCTTGAAAAACGCACAACGCGCCAGCAATGTCCCAGAGCTCGACAACACATCGGTTCACCCTGCACGGGGTTCCGAAGGTTCGTAAGACACAAACCCGCGTAAAGCCCAAAACACGTTCCGGCACTCACAACGACGCTCCAAACCCACAGATCTTGATCCGGAAAAATGAAAAAAATTTCAGGGTGTTACAATAAGCATGGTGTTTTTCATGACAATTCCTGGCATGCACATTTGAAACATTGAATTTATTTTTCTGTGTTTGCTGCAGATGGGTTTTTTTTCTAAATATTATTCTATTTTTGAGTTTTCTGAACAGCAATCTATTTTGGAGAGACATGTGAAGTGCTGGCTTTATCTGAGCCATGCACAAAGGAAGTATACAACTTGTTTTCAAATGCTTTCTTGTTTTCAGAATTGTATCCTAGCCCTTGTCTCTGAACATTGATCTCATCTTCCAAGGATGTTTCCAATTTACCTTTGCCTTTAATAGAGTTAGATAAAGAATGATTCAAATCTTGGATTTTATTCTCCAAGGTGGCAATGAGGATTTCAGAGTTGGCATTTTCTTCTTCATAGGCAACCAGCCTTTCTTTCAATGTTTCATTGACATTTTTATAATTTTCAATTTCTTTTTCAAGAGACATCAATCTTTCTGACATAACATTATTGAGTTCCTTCAGTTTTTCATTAAGATCTTTTTCAGTTTGTTACAGTTCAAAAGTTTTGGCCAAAATATCTTTATTCTCATCTCTTAACGACCCAATTATTTCTTTATGCATTTGGACGTCAAACTGAGAAGTATCATATAATTCTTCTAAATGTAAACATTTTCCACATGAAGAATTAGAGTTATTCTGGTCAATTTTCTTTTTAACTTTTTATTTTCAGACTTCACTTTCTTATAATTGCGAAACAATTAATCATATAGATGCATCAAATCATCAAATGAGATATCTTCTGATTCAGAGTTTACCTGAGAAGATGATGCATCATGTTGATCACTGCTCTATATACCTATATGTCACCGCTATTCTCCATTTGTCACCCGTAGAGGCTATTTGTCACCCGTCTTCGCTACAACTAGCGGGTGACTCTGGCGTCGACTCCATTGACTTCTAAAGTCAACTCCAAACAGTTCTTCAAACCTATTTTTCAAGCATTCTCATGCAAAACATCATCAAATGCATAACATCATCAAATACATGAACGACTCATAAATGAGTCACATGTTTGACATCATCAAAATCACAGGGCATAACAAAGCGTACGTTGCTGACGGGTGTAGTGGCGCATACCCCGTGTCAGGGAGCGGGACACGGTCGTGCTATGGGTTGTAGTGGTGCGGTTCCTAGCCAGTCCGAGGGAGTGGTGTGTGTGTGTGTGTGTGTGTGTGTGTGTCTTTGCCCTCTCGAGGTTAGGGTATGACTGCGTACAGGATCCCCGCTTGAGGTGTGGGATACGTATGAGGGACATGAGAGACCGAGTGTCGGTCAAGGCAACTACGTTGTTGTGGCCCTCGCGTGATGTTGACGTTACCGACGACGTTCACGAGGCCTCCTGGCTGTGAGGTAGAGCTGACACAGCGGTGAGGTTGTGGCTCCCTCCTAGGTTGAGACTGAGGTTTCTGACTTGAGGTCAGGGTATCTTGTGAAAGAGGCTGTGCTAGTGACCGTGTAGTCCGAGCTCGGATCTTCCATCAGTGTGGATGCATTTGCATGACTGAGTTGTCATGGGTTTTTTTTTAGCGTAGCTATGTTATTCCAGTGTTCGAGGGTTTGACCTCTGTTCGTAGTGTTCATGGAGTAGCTGTGAATGTTGTGATTCCACTTTAGGTTGTGTTGTGTTTACCCTCACTGTGTATTACCGGCTACATTGACTACTGTAGTTTTTGTTGTTGGTTAGCTACTAGTCTTGTTACATTTTATAATAATTGTTATTTTTGTGGCTTTTGTTACTGCGTTGTGTTAAGGTAGGGCTCCGCGGGACCCCTACTAAGCCAATGAGATGAGGCTCACCCCTTTTCTTTTTAAGTATGGTGCTTTGTCATGTGGACTAGTGGGCGAGAGTTGCGCCTGTGCTGTTGTTGCTGTCAGTTGCCAGGGCCAATGTTGGCTCGTTACAGTATACGTACCTCTTACTGTTAGCTGTACTAAGTGGACTTGGACTCGACATTAAAATGTTAAATTCTTGTAAATTATTTATTCATTTCTGTTATTAAACGTATAAATCATGTGAATTAATTTATGCATTTATTTCTAATTGTCATGCACCCCCACAACACCAAAAACCTTTTTCCTTACAAGTTTTCCACTCGTGGGCAGCAGTTCAAGGTTTGGGTTATCGATTTCCTGGTGCTCGGATCCCGAGTATAATGTAGGTGAGCTTATCGGTGTTACGAGCAGTGATGAGGGGGTGCGATCGGCATTGTCATGCAGCTCTGACAAGGCTGTGGTGGTAGGGGACTGGTGGCTGATGCTATCAGAACCAAAAAGGATAGAATAATTTGGGAAGAAAGGGAGGTAGAGTGGCTAAGGCTTCGGTGGGTTTCATGATGGAGATGAGAGGGTATAGGAAGAGAAGAAGGGAAGTGAGGGTGAAGAGATGGGGAGCAATGGTGGGGGGCAGCATGACTAGGAGAAGATGGCCACTGGAAATGGGGAAGACCACTATTGGAACCATTGGGTAGAATACAGCTGGAGCCTGAGATGATGGCCACCTTTGCCAAATGCAAGTAAGGAGATGGGTTTGTAAGAATGAGTGAGAGAATAGGGAGCGAAGTACTAGAAGGGAAAAATCGTTGGGCACCAAATAGTACTATTCATTCGCACCCTTGTGCTTTTGACCAATTCTCCTGATTTATTATTTTTTATTTGTTTATTCAAGTGAGTTTTTCCTACATTTTTTTATTAAGTATAATGATGTGTAAGGTCTTTATAGGCAGTTAGCTAAAAACTATGGGTATACAAGACATTCTCTCATGATTAGGGAAAGAGTGAATAAGTTGGGTATATACCTACACTACGAAGTACCGTAGATATCAGTTAGCTACGACAATTTTAAATTTGGGTAATAGTAGTATTTACCTACATATTTTCCAACCGCAGGTAAAATCCGTGGAGATAGGTCTGATTTATTTTAGTGGATTTATTGCCCATTATGAGTCCACGGGCCTATGTAAATTGTAATAAATACATTTTATTAGTTGACATCAACAAAGATCATAATTCAGTCTCCAAATATGTGTTTGGATGGAATGATTGGTTTATAAAGATTGAATTGACCCTCGCACACAGGTGATCCACCTTGGCGCTTTCGATAACAAGCAAGATGAGATATTTGATATTTTTGGTGCTTTCAAGAGGGAGCAAAATATCTCAAATATCAATGATATGTCACCCTAACTGGGCTAAGATAAGATTTTTTTAAATCGACCATGAGGACATACCTATAATCCTGTGGAGCCTATGGAAGCTAGATGTAAGATTTACCATTAGTAAGATGTTGTGTGGGAGCGATTGGATTGCGAAACTCAGGTTAGTCACACACATAGCTAGACTAAGATCCATGTGGTGTTTATTGTTAGAGTTGTTGGATTTAATGCTTTAAAACTTTCAAAGTTTGAGTTCCTGTGTGGTTTTGTCCGACATTGGAAGATGGAAAAAGTTTTCATCTTCTTTTCCTCGGGACTCTTTGCTACATTGTGTACTCCTTTGGGGAGACTATGGTAGTTGTGCCATTTGAGCTCTGATGAGTGCTCATAATTCTATGATAATCCACGTTACACACATCACTTTAAGTGCACACAATTAGACAATTGTGCATATTTTATAGCTAAACTCAACCTCACTTGAATCAAGGCATTTTATGCAAATTAACTTAATTTCTGGATAATTAATGAATAACAAGGGGTTGAGGGGCATGAGGATTAATTTCCCATTGCATAATTGTGAGCACTCATAGTTTTTATGCACAAAGTAACAATTTTCTATGAATTTAATTCAAATATTGTGTGTGCAGGACACTCTCGGTATTTGCTAGAAGGGCCAGCGGTGAATTTGTCATAGAACCAGAGCAAGGGATGCCCTAGGGCGCAGCCCCCTTTCCCTCCTCTTGTTGACCAAGTCAAAGCAAGCCGCCATGTCTTATTTGTGTGAAGGGAGAAATAAGAAAGAATATTTATGGAATTATCTTGTGAAGAAATTTTTGGAGAGAAATTAGGAGGATCCTTCTCCAATTAGGAAACTAGCCCAAGGAAGCTCTGTGGATGCTATATATCCCAAAGGCGGATTTTCTATTTTGGTGCTCTCATGGCGGCGTTCAACACTAAGGCGGGGCAATCACTTCAAAGGCTCGGTACGGCATTTAAACGGCGCTATTCTTCCACTTTCCCGTCTCCTTTCTTCCCTTTTTCCCTTAGTTTATTGAAGTTGTAATTTTTAGTTTTCATAAGACATTGTAATCTATCCTTAGCAATAAGAATTCATTTTGTGCAATTGTTCCTTTTATTTTCTCTCTCCACTCCTTCCAATTTCTCTTCTCAATCCTCTAATATTCTTTAGGTAGATTTAATTTCATGCAATTTCAATTCACACACTTTTAATTTATATTTTCAAAATCTCACTCAAAATTTGCTCTAAAAAATACAAGAGTTTTCCAAGTTGTTTATAAAGAAATATTTCTTCCTCGTGAGATCGACTCGTATTCATCACTTGACTCTAATTCAAAATCTTTTTTGTGAGTAAGTGCGGTATATTTTTAAAATTGTGACACGATATTTTTAACGACGAATGTTTATGTGCATCAATTTTTGGCGCCGTTGTCGGGGAGGAATATGATTTTTGATAGTTGGAAATTCTTGTGTTTGATGTATATATTTGTATACTAATTTTTCTGTTTTTATTTTGCATAAAAATCATAAAAAAAAAAAAAAAAAAAACAATCACACCTGAAATTTCTAAGAAATAAACTGTTGCAGAAAGCATCGCTGAGAGGCTGAATCTGTCGCCAAAGGAAGCAGAAAACCTTAAATTCTGGTAATCACGTAAATTTAAGCGTCGCCAAAGGTCAATAAGCGTAGGAACATGTTCTGTTTTGTGAATTTTCAAAAAAATCTGAAAAATTCTTGAAAAATCTCAAAAAATCCTAAAAATCCTAAAAATATAAAAAAAAATCAAAAAACTAGAAACCTCTTACTTTCCAGTATATTTATATGTTGATTGGTGTTTTAGTTGTTAGTTTTCTCATATTTACCTCTCTTTGAAAAAAATAGAAACAAATTCCTAAAAACAATAGAAAACAAAAAATAGAAAAAAAATTTCATCATCGTCATGATATCATGTTTTCATGCAAGTTGCATCTCTTACATGCATAGTTATATTTAGTTGACTCTTTGTTCATTTACTTGCATCATTTGAAAAAATAAAAAAAAATTCTTTCTCTTCTTCTCTCTTTCCCCTTCTTAAGGGTAATTTAGGCACACCCCTCTTAGAATTGGAAGGACCCTCCATTGAGCACTCTGTCTCTTTGGATCGGAATCTCCTTTTTCAAGACCTTCATAAGTCCCCGCACCCGTGGATTCCCTCACGGATGCCGGGGAGGTTGTACCAAGAAGCATCTCGAAGTTAGTTTACCCTTAGAAGGTCAAAAACAAAATCAAAAAAAAAGAAAAAAAACCACCATATTGCATGCATTATTCATATAGTTATTGATTTATTGATTGCATTACTTTGTAAAAAATAAAAAAAAAGAAAGTAAGAAAAAAAAGAGAAAGTAAAAAAATGGGTGAGAAAACTCCAATCTTTGAGTGGGCTCATAAGTTCAATGAGGTAGACTTGTTGGCCCATTTCTCTTGATCATTTGGGTTATGAATTCAAACTCCTTCGTTCCACCTTATTATCAAGATTATAATGACATGTGGGCCAGACCGGCCCATTATGTTGCCAATGGTCCAACTCAACCTTTATCATTCATCCACAATGGCCCGACCCACTACAAAAGCCCCTACTTTTGGTCGGCCTACAATGAAAGCCCATCACTTATGGGGGCCCAGCTTCATCCCTTTAATCAAGATCATATCCAATCCACTCAATTCTTTCATGGGCCCTATCATTCATTTCTCCCCTAAGAACAAGCCCAAATAGCTAAAAGACTCTTCACACCTTCTTGTGATTTTTATTGGGGAAGACAACATAAGATTTCTTTGGATTCTTATCAAGGCCCGACTCAAAATCCTCCGGATCAATTCTTTCAAAATTGGGTTCCATCTTCAAATCATTTTCATGATCAAGCCCACTATGGAAGACAGACCACATCCTCTCCACTATCTCACTATCAAGCTGATCATCATTTAACTTCTTATCCTTCGACCTCTGCTCTTCAATTTACACATCTATCTCCTCCATGCCTAACTCTCAATCAGGAGGAGAGCTTTGAGAAATTGTATCAATTAATCATGCTTCAAAATCAATCTCTCCAAGATAATTGCTTGGCTACTCTCCAAGTGTGAATTGATAGGGTGATTAAGGAGATCAAGAGGATAGAGGAAAATCAATTGTTTGCCTACTCTGGTCCCAACTCTACTGATCAAATTCTTGACGTGGACTGTAATCAATCTCTGATTCCCCAAGATCATAACACTCAAATCACTCTCGATTTAGATCATGTGGGACATATGAAGAAGTCTTATCAGGAAGTTTTTGAGGGAGTTAGCTATAGCTACGATGATAATCAAAAAGATGAGCTTGAGGAGCTGGAGCTTAATTGCCCTTATGCGGAGAGTTCTAAAGAAGTTGATGATCTCAAGTTGGGGGGTGAATAAGAAAAAAGTAATATACTAGTCCATGATCAAATCTCATTCACTTCCTTTCTTGAATTTGAGGAGACCTTGTTCCAAGGGAAGGATGAAGACGATGTGCGAGTGGAGGATGAATTGAGTGAGGCTATAAATGATCACTCTTGGGTGAAGGAGGAGGCGGGTACCCTTCATAACTTTCATCTTGATTGGTCATCTTTTGATCAAGGGGAGGGTATTGATCTTTTACCTCTTCACGATTTCAACGAATCTCATCTTGTTGAAGACATTCTATAATTAGCCGATTTGTCTGATCCTATTGAGTCCTATGAGCATTGTGTTGAGGAGCATGCTTCTTTCACTCTTGATATTGCTCATCTCCTTGACACTGTCCCTTTGATTCAAACTCCTCACCCTTCGATCTATTCTCACCTCACAAATATTCATGTAATTCTTAAAATTGAGGTGGTAGAAAATTTTTTGAAAGATAATAAGGTATACATCCATGTTTTCAACACTTATAAAGACCTTAAGTTTGAAGAGAAATATTTTATAATTGAAGATATGATAATTCCTTTTCCATTCTCTGAGTGGGGACGTCATTTTGGCATGTTTGATCTACCATGGTTTGAAATGCTGGCCAAATCAAAAATAATGAATATTGATTTTTACATGACCCTTACAAAAGAGAGGTTGTTGGCATATGTACTTAATGACAAAATCAATCATGCTAACAATCAACTTACCTCAAGTCCACATACATTATTTCATGATCTTACCTTCTTGTGGCATAAACATTGGAACTTACAAGAGGATAAGATTACATGGTGGATTATTTTGAATGCAACTCGTTGGTTATGGAGCTTGCATGCGTCTGGCGGAAGATGGAAAACTTAGCACTTCTGGGAGGCAACCTAATATTTTTGTTATTTAATATTTTATTCTAGTTTATTTTTCAGTGAATAGGTAAGAGCCAAGAAGATGAAGCTGTCATCGTCCATATCAATGATGGAGTTTCGGCCAACATATCAAGTTGTCTCTTTCCTTCTCAGTAATCTTTATTGTTACATTATTCTATTATTTTTCTTGCTTAGTTATGCCATTGAGGACAATGCCATTCAAGTTGGGGGGGAGAAAATTTTCATGATATATATAGTACAACCTGATAGGAGTGCTTGCATAATGTCCTACATATCATTCTATATTATAATCTGCATGAAAGTGGAAAGATGAAATCTCCGACTGAGTTTTCTAAATTCATACTCACATTAAAAGTAATTCTGGAATAGGAAAGATTAGAGAGAAAGATGATGAAAAATTTATTCGATCTAGCCATGAAAAATTGATTTAAGAATCTCTTTAAAGTTCGTGTGCACTTTAGAAAAAGAAATCACTTTGCATGTTAATGAAACAAGCTGGGCAAGCCTTCTATTTTTTTGAAATGGTGTCTAATACTTTGCATTTCTTTGAGATGAGATCTTTTTGATATAGCTATCTGTCAAAGTTATCCATCAAATAAGTGCAAAAGCACATTGTTGAAAAAAAAAATACCATGAAAAATGCCATTAATCTTACTAACCGGGCCTGCTTCACCTAACAAGTGTTAAGGTTCGCATCAAACGGAAAGGGACCCCTGATCTTATTAATCGGGCCTGCTTCTCCTAAGACAAGAGTCGAGGTTCACATTAAACAGTGAAGGGATGTACAGCATCATGTGTCTATTTAAAAAATAATGAAAAAAAGAAGAAGAAAAGAAAGGCAGGCAAATGCTATTGTGCTCAATGCTTTGATCTAGGAGGTGCAGAATTGAAGGACACCTATCTAGAATAGCAAATGAGGGATACAATTGTCTATGCTGTGGATTTAGTATTACACATGCACAAGTGCTATTGAACTTTAATTTGTATTCTTAATCACGTACCTAAAATTTCAAACTAAGGCTAGTGTGCGTTAATGCTTCCGGATTCCTAATCCTTGGTTGATTCTATGAAGGGAGAGCTAGATATAAAGGTATGAACTTTGTAAACTCTTTTTGTTCCTAAATTTTGATTTAATTAGATTGCTAAGGGACTAGCAATGGGTAAGTTTGGGGGTGTGATGAGTGCTCATAATTCTATGATAATTCACATCGCACGCATCACTTTAAGTGCACACAATTAGACAATTATGCATATTTTATAGCTAAACTCAACCTCACTTGAATCAAGGCCTTTTATGCAAATTAATTTAATTTTTGGATAATTAATTAATAACAAGGTGTTGAGGGGCATGATGATTAATTTCCCATTGCATAATTATGAGCACTCATGGTTTTTATGTGCAAAGTAACAATTTTCTATAAATTTAATTCAAATATTGTGTGTGCAGGACACTCTCGATATTTGCTAGAAGGGCTGGGGGCGAATTTGTCACAGAACCAGGGCAAGGGATGCCCTAGGGCGCAGCTCCCTTTCCCTCCTCTTGTTGACCAAGTCAAAGCAAGCCACCATGCCTTATTTGTGTGAAGGGAGAAATAAGAAAGAATAGTTATGGAATTATCTTATGAAAAAATTTTGGAGAGAAATTAGGAGGATCCTTGTCTAATTAGGAAACCAGCCCAAGGAAGCTCTGTGCATGCTATATATCCCAAAGGTGGATTTTCTACTTCAGTGCTCTCATGGCGGCGTTCAACACTAAGGCGGGATGATCACTTCAAAAGTTCAGCACAACGTTTGGACGACGCTATTCTTTCACTTTCTCGGCTCCTTTCTTCCCCTTTCCCCTTAGTTTATTCAAGTTGTAATTTTTAGTTTTCATAAGACATATATTGTAATCTTTCCTTAGCAATAAAAAATTATTTGGTGCAATTGTTCCTTTTATTTTCTCTCTCCACTCCTTTCAATTTCTCTTCTCAATCCTCGAATATTCTTTAGGTAGATTTAATTTCATGCAATTTCAATTCACACACTTTTAATTTCTATTTTCAAAATCTCACTCAAAATTTGCTCTAAAAAATACAAGAGTTTTCCAACTCGTTTAAAAAGAAATATTTATTCCTCGTGGGATCGACCCGTATTCATCACTTTACTCTAATTCAAAATCTTTTTAGTGAGTGAGTGCGGTATAATTTTGAAATTATGGCACGATATTTTTAACGACGAGTGTTTGAGCACATCAAGCTCTTGTGGGCTCCTTGGGCCTTGTTTTATATCACACACACACGCGTATTGCCTTGCCTTGCCGATGTCGTGTCGTACGTGCGTGTGTATAATATTCAACCTTTATTTTCTTTTATTTTTTGACCGTTTGACCGGCGCGTCTCTTGGGTTTCCTCCGCGTCTCCTCGGATTATCTCCCGCATCCCTTCAGGAACGGGAGTGTCTGTTCATGTGCTTGACTATTTTTAGACTCTCATTGGGAGTCTATTTAGGGAAGCAGTTCTTCCTAGGGTTGGGACAAGCAGCAAACTGATCTTCCTCTCATTTTCTTCCTCTCTGTCTTCTTTCTCTGCAAGAGCTCGAAGTGGTCATTGTGGTGTTTGCCCCTGTGTCGCAACTTAGAGTGCACCCTTGCGCCGCCATCATTTGGGTCATCGTATCTTGGGGGAAGTTTCACCGTGAAGCCTATTGCACCATGTAGGGGCGAAACGACTCTAAAGAAAGCGACATCGCTCTTCGACCCGAGTTTGATCTTTCATAACTTAAATTCCATATTCTTTTTGTTGATCCGCCTGATAGAGAAATCCCTCGATTATGCATCCGTGAAGATATTATTTTCAAACATTTAGAGTCATTTCTCTCTATCAGACGAGTTTCATGATGGCCCCTGAGATTGTTGCCCGTCCTAAAAAGTTTTTTGGTCATTTCTTTAAGCGTTGGCAATAGAAGATGTGTTATTGTCTTACCTCTCTGGCCTTATTTTCTGTAATCGAATCTAATCCTCTTGTAGAGGATGAGAATGAACCTGCTAGGTCTGTAGATTTAGATATGTTTAAAGAAAAGGACTATTTATGCACTGGTACCATATTGTCGTGCCTTTCTGACAAGCTCTATGACATCTATTGTTCCGCCAAATCTACTAGAGTGTTTTGGAACTCCTAACAAAAGAAATATGGTTCTGAGGACACCGGTCTAGACAAAATCATTGTAGCTAATTATTTTGACTACAAGATGGTAGAGGGAACATCGAGAACCTCAATAGTTGACCAAGCCCATGAGATCCAATCCCTTGTTTTGGACATCCAACGTTGTGGGATGACCATTGATGAGAAGTTTCAGGTGTGTGCATTGATTACCAAACTTCCACCATCTTGGAATGATTTTTCTCTATCACTTCAACACAAACGAGATGAGATGAATGTTGAGCAATTAATCTTTGCCATTCAAGTTGAAGAGAGGAACAGGGATATGAACAAAGCTAGGATCCCCCCTCCTCCTCCTCCTCCCTCAAACCCAGAATTCCAGTCCAAAGCTAACCTTGTTGAAAAACCCAAATCTCAGACTTCCAATAAACCTCGTCAAGAATTCAACAAATTTAAAGGAAAGATAAAGATTCAGAAGGACTCAAAAAATATTACATGTTATGTCTATGGGAGACCAGGTCACAAAGCCTACAGATGTTATGATAGAAAAGACAAGAAGAACAAGAATAAGAAATCCACTGTTACTGAACCTATGGTCAACATGTTGATAGCTGGATCCACCTCAGAGGAGAGGTTTGTCTCTTATAATCCTAAAATCCATGTGGCATGTCTTCCAGCTGAATGGTTGGTAGACACAGGTGCTAATGTCCATGTCTGCTCTGATAGAAGCTTGTTTTCTTCTTACTAGGGCACCGGTGCCAAGAGTGTGACAATGGGCAATTCCACTGCTGCACGAATAGTAGGGGAGGGACACATTGACTTAAAGCTCACTTCAGGGAAAATGTTAAACCTCTATGGAGTGCAACACGTGCCGGATATTAGGAGGAACTTGATTAGTGGATCTTTATTAGTGCAGTAGGGTTTTAGACTTATTTTTGAATCTAACAAATTTGTAATTGTTGAACCCCCTGCGTGAATGTTCTATTTGTTAGATTTTGATGATGAGCAAACACTATATTAGACTAGAACTTTTGTTGAATGAATAAATTTAATCAAACTCATTTTGAACTGCTTTACTATGTAATTACATTTTTCTTCTTAGTTCATGATCCACTAATGATGACGGAGGAGGTATTTTTGCAGGATCAAGATCATCTCTCTTTAAGTAAGTGTTTTGAATTATGTTTGTCAAAGTTTCAATCTAACTCCAATTTTGTGCTTTTACAGAAATATGGAATGAAGCTAACTTCATAAATCATTGAAGGATGATTGGTGAGATCCAAACAAAACCTTACCCTTTAATAAGTTGAATTCTTTTGTAGTTGTCATGGGTTGACCCCAAGGGTTGATCCTTGTTTATAACCAGCTCATAGGAATGATTAACATGTTAGAGTTCATGGGGTTGACCCCAAGGGTCGACCCCTTGATGGCTGATAGCTCATTTCTTTCTTTTTGTTGAGAAGTAGTTCATGGGTCGACCCCATGGGTCGACCCCTAGGTGCTCCCGAGCCCCTAGGGTCTTCTGTTTTCAGCTATAATGTGCGTGGGTCGACCCCATGGGTCGACCCTTTTTGGCACCCGAGCCCCTCGGGCTACTCAGTTTTTTGTCGGTTGGCGTAATGGGTCGACCCCATGGGTCGACCCCTGGAAATTTCTATTGTCGGGCATCATGTCCCATGTTTCGTGGGTCGACCCAATGGGTTGACCCCTGGAGTTACGGACCGCCAGTCCGGTTCGAGATCCGTTTCGTGGCCGCCGCTTTTGTTCCTCGTTTGCCCTAATGTTGGGAGATCCAAGTCTCCCATCTTGCTACACGTGTCCCCTCTCCTTGAGACTATAAAACCAATGATTAGGGCGACCATAGAAGAAAGAGAAAAAGAGGCATATTCGAACTGATCAGCTTTTGGTCTTGTAGGAGAAGAAAGCTCGTGGGGAGCCTCTCAAAGCGCGAATAGAAGCAATCTAATTCAAAAATAGGCCGATCCCCTTGCTGATTAGATGCATCCTGAGCAAGAACTGGAGCTTTCCTTCCTTATTTGAAGCTGGGCAACTTGGATCTCGAGCTGCACATCAACATCTGGGCTTCATCTTGAAGATTTGTCTACATCTTGCACGCATCATCGACCAAGAAATGAAGAACCTCAGTTGGGTCATCGTTTGAAAGGGGGATTTCTGGCGACCTCAAGATCTTTATTGCATATACCCTGTTCATTCTATTTCAATTTTGCAGGATCATTGTATATCTGATTACTTTTCTATTGAACGAAATACTATGTGTGTGTGTGCGTTTGCTGGTCGTAGCGCACGTGTGTGTGTGTGTGTGGCTGTGTGCTTCACAGCGTGTGTGTGTGGGTTTTCACTCTTTAGTGGAAGCAATCCTCACTCTGTGAGGGGTGGATGTAGGGGACACTGTTGTGAACCCGAACCACCTAAAATCCTCTTGTTCATTGTGGTTTGCTTCTACGTTCTTTCACGAGTGGGCTTCTTGTCGAGCGGAGTGTTGTTCATATCTCGACTATTCAGATTTCTATATATTTCCGATGTTCATGTGTTATCAGCAATGGGTGAGAAGAGTGTGCTTCATTTATTATCCTTCCATTACATCTATTGCAAAAGTTTGTAGTTGAAATTTTTAGTGCCAATCAATTCACCCCTCCCCTCTTGATTGCCATCTACCAGGGACAACAATTGGTATCAGAGCACGGTCTCTGATTTTTTACTGATCTCACGATCTTAGAGTAAGATCTAGTAAATGGCAAGCAAGGGGCTGATGCCCGAAGGGCACTCTATACATAGACCTTTGTTCTTCGATGGGTCAAATTACTCATATTGGAAGAATCGGATGTATGTATTCCTGAGGGCTCAGGAATTTGAAATTTGGCATGTTATTAGTAGTGGTCCATATCAATTGCCTCCTAAAGAGGAAGAGTGGGGAGAAGAACATATCAAGAAGTGCATAGCTAATTTCAAAGCTATGAATATAATTCAATGTGCAATTCATCCAAACGAGTACTCACGAATTTCGATGTGTGCTTCCGCGCAGGAAATGTGGAACAAACTTCGTTTAATGTATGAAGGAACATCGGAAGTGAAGGAGACTAAAGCGAATTTGCTCGTCCGGGACTACGAATTGTTCATGATGAAGCCGGATTAAAATATTTCAGAAATGTTTGCTAGATTGTTGGAGATCACCAACGGGCTGAAGGCACTTGGGAAGGAATACTCCAACCAAGATCTTGTGAGGAAGGTATTAAGGTCCCTCTCAGCACAGTGGCATACTAAGGCCATGGTCATTGAAGACTCAAAGGACCTTAGTACTCTGACGCTTGATGAGCTAATTGGGTCATTAATGACCTATGAGCTGAACATAAAAAGGAAAGAGGAAGATGTCAAGAAAAAGAAGCCGATCTCAAGCATGGCTTTGAAGACCAACCTCCAAAGATCGGATGGCAGTGAAGATGGATCTGGTTCAAACAGTGAGGATGAAGAGCTGGTGGCCATGATAACACAAAGGGCCAGAAAATTCATTAGAAGGTCCAGAAGAGCAGGAGCTCCATTCAGAAGAGGGTCAAGGAAAATGATTCCAAGGAAGGGAGAAAGCAGCAAGAAAGAAGAGATCATTTGTTACGAATGTAAAAAACCAGGGCACATGCGTGGAGAGTGTCCCGAACTTCAGAAAAAACTTAAGAAAGGGAAGTTCAAGAAGCCTAAGGCAATGGTGGCGACTTGGAGTGATGAGGATGACACCGAAGACAAATCGGAAGATGAATTGGATGAGCTTGTCCAAACATTGTGTCTAATGGCGAATGATGAAGACTCCAATGAGGTACATTCTGAAACTGATGATCTCTCATGTGAACAATGGGAAATTGCTTATGAAGCCTTGTATGAAAAATGTAAAAAGTTAAAGTCTGAAAATAGAATGTTAAAGAAAAAGATTGACCAAAGCATATCAAATGAATTTCCATGTCTAAAATGTGCTGAATTATCATCCAAGCTTGAAACACTATCTTACGACAATGAAATGCGCAATTCCAAAGTCATTTTATTTGAAGAAGAACTAACATGTTTAAAAGAAGAACAACAAAATGATGAAAAATCCATGAAAGCCATTGAAGAAGTGAATGCTAAAGTGCAAGCCTTGGAAAAGGATAAAATGGAACTTGAAGAAGCAAAAGGGGTTTTAATGGGTGAGGTGAAAGATCTGAAAGAATCACTAGCTAGATTTGTCAAAGGAAAGCAAAATCTTGACACCATGCTAGGAATGAAAGTGAATTTTAGAAAGGAAGGACTAGGTTATGAGCCATGCAACCAGAAAGCTTTTGAAAACAAAACTCAAACTTCCTTTCTGAATGCTAATGCTTCATTTTCATCATGTTCTTCACATAAAAAGAGTGAGAAATACATTCTGGTTCACAAACCATTCGTGAATGATTACAAGAAAAGAAATCTTAACAAAAAGGTTGTTTCATGTTTCTACTGTGGAATGTATGGTCACACCATGTATACATGTAGGTTAATGTTGGCTGATGAGAAACAATTTGCAAGAAAATCAATGTGGTTGAATAGATCAAGAGCTTCTAACCGATATGGACCCAAGCAAGCTTGGGTACAAAAATCATAGAAGTCTTCTTGTTTTGATGATTTGTAGGTCTGCATGAAGGCTCAAAGAAACAAATGGTACCTCAATAGTGGATGCTCGCGACACATGTCCGGGAACAAAGAAATCTTTGCAGACCTCAAGGAAAAGGATGGTGGACTTGTTGCCTTCGGGGGCAAGGACAAAGGAAAAATCGTTGGAGAAGGTAAGATTGGTACGGGATCTCCTCATAGTGTGGAAAATATTTTATTGGTTAAAGGTCTCAATCATAACTTACTTAGTATAAGTCAACTTTGTGATAAAGGGTGCAATGTGATTTTTGACTCCACGCACTGCACTATTGTAAATAAAACTACACAGGAAATAATGTTTATAGGCGTTAGACAAAATAATGTATATATGATAGACTTAGATGACACATCACACAATAATCTTTGCTTAGTTGCAAATAACTCTGACAATGCTTGGTTGTGGCATCGCCGTCTTGGGCATGCCAGTTTTAATGTTCTTTCAAAGTTGTCCAGAAATGATTTAGTTGTTGGGATGCCAAAGCTGAAGTTTGAACCTGACAAAGTATGTGAGGCATGCAGTAAAGGTAAGCAAACAAGAGCCTCTTTCAAAAGCAAGAATGATGTGACTGCCACTAGGCCCCTTGAAGTTCTTCATATTGATTTGTTTGGACCTAGTAGAACTCACAGTCTGGGTGGCAAGTTATATGGGTTTGTTATTGTAGATGACTTCTCACGATTTTGTTGGGTGTATTTTTTGTCACATAAAAATGATGCTTTGAAAGAGTTTGAAGGTTTTTGCAGGAAAGTGGAGATTGAGAAAGGATGTTCCATCAAGAGAATTCAAAGTGATCATGGTAAGGAGTTTGAGAACACTGATTTTGATGAATTTTGTAGGAAGCACGGATACTCGCATACATTTTTAGCACCAAGAACTCCAGGACAAAACGGCACCGTGGATAGAAAGAATAGAACCCTCATTGAGATGGCACGGACGATGCTAAGCGAGAACAACCTTCCTAGGTATTTTTGGGTGGAAGCCGTTAGCACGGCATGCTACATAATAAACTGAGCTATGGTAAGACCAATCTTGAGAAAAACCCCATATGAACTCTTCAAAGGTAAGAGGCCCAATATCTCTCACTTGAAACCATTCGGATCAATTTGCTATATTCTTAATAACAGAAAATCTGATTTGGGTAAATTCGATGCAAAAAGTGATCGTGGAATTTTTCTTGGGTACTCTCTTGCTTCTAGAGCATATCGGGTTTATAACCTGAGAACTCTTGTAGTAGAGGAGAGCCCTCATGTTATTGTAGATAAGTCATGCAATGTGAATGTTGATAAAAGCTCAAAATTGCAGGATGAAGAAGAAGAAACCAGTGAAGAGATCCCACCAAAGGCAGCGCAAGGTCAAGCAACTCTAGGAGAAGGATCAGAAAGCAAGGATGATGAAAATCAACAAGGACAGCAGCTTCCTCGGCAGTGGACTTTCCACAAAAGCCATCCTCCTAAGAATGTGATTGGTAATGTAGAAGATAAAGTGAAAACTCGATCTTCATCAAGGGAAGTTGACAATTTGGATTATCTTGCATTGTTCTCTCAATTTGAACCGCACTCTATTGATGAAGCCTTAAAGGACAATTCCTGGATCTTAGCTATGTAGGATGAACTACACCAGTTCCAAAGGAACAAAGTGTGGTTCCTAGTGCCTCGTCCTAAAAGCCACTCTGTGATCGGAACCAAATGAATTTTTCGAAACAAGTTAAATGATCAAGGAGTGGTAATTAGGAATAAGGCCAGGCTAGTAGTCAAAGGCTATAGCCAAGAGATAGGAATTGACTTTGATGAGTCTTTTGCCCCTGTGGCAAGACTTGAGGCAGTGAGAATTCTTTTAGCATTTGCATGCCATCATGATATTAAACTTTTTCAAATGGATGTGAAAAGTGTGTTTTTGAATGGTTTCATACAGGAGGATGTGTATGTGGAGCAGCCTCCAGGATTTGAAGATCACGCATATCCAGATTATGTTTACAAATTGGACAAGGCGCTTTATGGTTTGAAACAAGCTCCCAGCACTTGGTTCTTTCCTTGTCGATAATGGGTTCAAACGTGGTAACATTGATCAAACCTTGTTTACCAAAGTAAATGGTAAGAAAGTGTTAATTGTTCAAGTATATGTCGACGACATAATTTTTGGCTCTACTGATATCACCTTGAGTGAAAAATTTGCCAAACTTATGCAAGGTGAGTTTGAAATGAGTATGATGGGAGAATTGACCTTCTTCTTGGGCTTGCAGGTCAAACAAATGGTGGATGGCATTTTCATATGCCAAAGGAAGTATGCTCGAGACTTGCTCACAAAGTACAATTTCAGCAAGGTGAAACCTCAACCCACACCCATGTCAACCTTAATCAAACTCGATCAAGATGAGAAAGGTAAATCTGTGGATCAAAAACTTTTTAGAAGCATGATAGGATCATTGTTGTATTTAACTGCCAGCCGGCCCGATATTCAGTTTGCAGTTTGCTTGTGTGCGAGATTTCAGTCCAATCCGAAAGAAACACACATGTCGGCTGTGAAACGTATTTTTAGATATATTGCTGGTTCAATACATTTGGGCTTATGGTTTCCATGTAATTCGAGCTTTGAACTGATTGCTTATTCTGACGCCGATTATGCGGGTTGTAAAGTGGACCGAAAAAGCACCAGCGGGTATTGCCACTTTCTTGGGGGATGCATGGTCTCATGGGCCTCCAAGAAACAAAATTCAGTGGCTTTGTCAACCGCCGAAGCCGAATATGTGGCTCTTGGTAGTTGCATTGCCCAGGTGCTTTGGATCCAACAACAAATGATTGACTATAGCATCTCCTTCAAAAAACACCCTAATTTTGTGTGATAACACTTCTGCTATAAACTTGTCAAAAAATCCGGTTCATCACTCTAGAACGAAGCATATCAAAATTAGACATCATTTCATTCGAGATCATGTTAGTAAGGGTGATGTTGAAATAAATTTCATTGAAACAAATAATCAAATTGCCGACATATTTACCAAACCGCTAAATGAAGAAAAATTTACATCTTTTAGGAGATAGTTAGGGGTGTGTAGAATAGAGGAGTCTGATTCATGAGTTTCTGCATTTTGCATCATACTTAGTGTTGCTAGCATGCATATTTTGCATTTATGTCATTCATACTGTTGCATTAGATGGGTCTCCTTTTTCATGCATATGCACCATGTTGCTTGAATTGCAATAAATTGAATTGTGTGAAATTTCCACCTTTGTATGAATTGCATTTCTTCTATTAAATATGTATGACCCCTTTCATTGCACTCTTCTATGGCCACACTATTTTGAGTTCAATAAGTGCATCTCAATGGAGCTGATCAATCGAAATCTGAATTGTGGAGAGCATGGTAAATAAACTTCTAAGGCAATCTATCATTTCCTTGAAATATCTTCCCCAAATGATTCAAACCTCAAATATATCTTTTTTCCTTGACCTTCATATGTTTTAATCATTGGGGAATTGACCCTATCCTTCTTGGTACTCCAAATCTTCATATTAAAGAAAATCTCCATCTTAACAGGGGATGGGTCGACCCATGGGGTCGACCCTTGTCAGTTCGCTCAAAATCGGGGCTCGGGCTACTCGTGGGTCGACCCATCAGGTCGACCCGTTACGGGCAGTCGCGGTAAAACATGAACCGTTCAGTTTCGGAAAGGGCGTGAACGCCCTATTCTTTAACCCTAACACTATAATACAGCCCCAGCTCCCTAGTTCGACCAGCCACCACCTCTTGGAAGCCCTGGAACACTATATTGCAACCCAACACCGCTCCAGCCCTAAGGCGAGCTCCAACCAGTGGCTACTTGCGGGTTCTCTCCTTGCTGCATCCATAAGCATCTTTCTTCCTCCCAGATCCTCTGAGGTAAGGCCATGGTGTTTGGAGAGTATTTATTTCTACGTGAGGGGCTCCTCTTTTCGAACCAACAAGATCTAGGAAGCCTCTATAGATTTTGATATGCCTGGTGGTTCAGATGGCACCCAAACGGCGGTCTTCTCGTCAGGGGGAGGAATCCAGCTGCTCTGCTCATCAGCGAGAGGAGTTCCACCGCACAAGAGAGATATGATCCAAAGAAAAAGAGTTAGAAGCAATGAAATCACAAGCCTTGGCTTCCGGTAACAAAGCTGCTCATAGAAAAATTCTCCGCCCTCGTGCGGTAGATTTTATGAATTTGGTTGAATACTTGCCAGGCCTAGTGCATATTATTTGTAGTCAACCTGTCACGCCCCTAATCGATAGCAGCGGAACGTGTCGTTTGCTCGGAATGTGGCAGTTAAACAGTCGATTCGATCAGAGCATAGTCATTTCCAAAAAAATAATTTGGACAAATAACAAATTTCATTTCAAATATAAGTACTTTACATATTCGGGCCCATAATAAACGAAAAGACTCAATAAAGAAAAATTACAATGAGACATAAGACGCAAGATGACAAGACTAGATGGTTCGTGTAGATGTCAGAGTACTCATCACTCTTCCCCTTGCCCATCATGTTCGGTCTCGTCGTTACTAAGGTCATTGCCTGAAAAACATTGGAAAACGCAGGGTGAGTGAACGCTCAGTAGGACTTAATATCTCATGCTCCAAGCTAGCTTTAAGTCAATTACAATTTAACATGCTCATGCAGGTCATGCGAGATATAGAAATCGAGAACTATAATAACATGAGATAAATTCAAGAACTAGAAAAAAAACGAGTAAGCAAGATGCTAGATAAACTCATGAAGAGTAAGGACGATGATAATCAAGAGAGTATAGCAAGATCTAATCAAGTACTTTCTCAAGCTAGGTCAAGAGCATTCATGAGGAAATATAACATTCATCTCTCTATGACGAACACTATCACGAGAGCTTTAATGTATCCATTATTATGAAGGATCTTCATGACAAGATAACGAGTACTATCAATGGGATAATTCAAGAACATCTATGATGATCGATATAGAAGTAGAACAATTACTTCTACAAGCACTACATAGCATTTGCCAAGACACTAAGGGAATATCACGACGATATGATAACCCCTCCAATAAGGCAAATCAAGATCTTTCCATGACGAACAATAAGTTGTAGAAATGTGTACTATGATGGCAATTATTCCCGATCATCACTATCACGAGAGGGTTTGCACATCTAGCACTATATAGGATTGGCCAATGCACTAAGGGGAAAATCACGATGATATGACCACCCCTCATGGAAATAGCACTAGGTAGTCATTGGTCGCACACTTAGGAGTTCTCACGACTGTATGATTGCCCTTAAATGGAAATAATTGAGTTGGTGAATACCAGCACCCAATCATCGTATACCGGTAACGTTTGGACTTTCCCTCACCCAATGAGGGTCAGATCAGGACCCGTAGCATTTAAAATATCATTTTAGTGGGACCCATAGCCCCTGACATTTAGTCTAGAGTAATTCCATATTAATGGCCAAGAATTTCAAGGATCAAGCATGTAAGATATTAAGATAGATTTCATGGAACATAGAGTTCAAGGATAGAACTTGTAATAAGGATGATATATCGATAAACTATATGGAAACTATGACATTCTGGAAATCTGGGTGATTAGGTACAACCAGCTCAGTCGGCCTTGAGGGAATCCAAGGCTGCGAGGAGACTTATGGAGGTCCCAATGACTAACCTGCTAGTCCGAAGGAACGGAATGTCCAATGGAGGGCTCGTATGTCACCGAGAGTTGAGGTATATAACGTGAACCAATCATGAAACAGGGACTCCATCTACGGACGTGAGATGAGAGTGCCAAAAGAACCAAGGTATGGGTCATAACCGGAAGAAAACGACGAGAACATGAATTCGTTAATTATAGAATTTATGCCCATCCAATTCTATAATTAACTATAATTAAATAAATTTATATTAATTGACATCTGTGAGTAGTGTCATTTATTAATTAGCATCCACTTGGAGGGACGTTAATTCTATGCTTTTTAACCTAATTTATTTAACAAGAATTCCCGTCAATATCTATTTAATTGAATAATTTTAAAACATACATTCAAAGAGACATTAATTTATATCAAATAATTTTAAAAAATAGAATATATGATAATTAGGAGAAAAATACAAGGATTCCAGAAATATATTTTTTATAATTTTATGTGGCATAGTTTAGTAGATATGGATTTTCAAGGATATAATTAGAAGTTATATGTATATATAAATATATATATATATATATATATATATATAGTATTTAGACGCCCTTACAGGATGGCGTCATGTGAATTTGACGACACGTAGTTTGTCATCATTTCAACAAAGTGTCAAATTTTAAACCTCCGGTTCTCGACGTACACATGTCGGAATCACGCGTTCTATATATCGAAATGACAGGCTCAAAAAACTCTACCTAACCGGACGTTCAAACTAATTTTTCGTTGAGAGATGGGGGATCTTGAGATAGGGGGCATGAAAAACAGTGCAACCACTCTCACTATCTCGGTCACCTCCCTAATAACACACCCATAAAATTTCATGGCCAAAGGATATTACGGCGCCTACGAACAATACTATTAAGGCAAAAACTCTATAACTAACTGTTAATGTTAAACCAAAACAACATAATATCACATAGGTGATGCTTAATATCGAGACAGAACTAACGAGATCATGCTAGTTTTAATCGCTTAATAGTTTAGCTTGGGAGATTGCATACCTTTTGGGTAGCTTAAACTGAGACAAGGAAGAAATAGCATAGGAAGAAGATGGTCAGGACGGTGCTAATAATAGCAGCTACAACGTAGCAACTGCAACAGGAGAAAAGGGAGAAGTTCTTCCACCCACGACAATGGCAACAACACTACCACGGCCACACGACGTCCACGCGAACGGGAAGATGAGGATGACACAAGACACGAACGAGCTGCTGCAGTAAGCCTCTGCACGATCGAGGATGGGTTGGTTTTATAGGGAAAAAGATATTCTTATGAGGCTAATGGGGTGTTTGGTTACTCTTTTTTCCTCTCTTTTCTCTAAATTTTAAAAAAGAGAGCAAGAGAGTCATCTAACCCCGTTTGGTAAGGCCGATCCTATTTTTGAGGGAGAAATCTTATACTGTGTAAATCTTCCTCAAAAAAAAAAGTCTAGAGCAATTTTTTTTAGAAAACGTCCACACGGGGCTCTCCTCCCTCCCATGAGCGACCCCCTCCCATGCGCGACCCCTCCCCTCCCCCGCGGCCGACGCCCCTGCGGCCCCCCTCCCCTGCGGCCGACGTCCCCCCTCTCCCCCGTGACGTCCCCTCCCCCCTCCCCTGCGGCGTACCTGCGCAGCCCCAGTCCCCCCCTCCCCCGCGGCGTCCCCCTCCCCCCTTCCGGCATCCCCTCCCCCCTCCCCACTTCTGGCATCCCCACTGGCACCGCCCTCCTCCCGAACCCCTCCCCCTCCCCTGCGGCGTACCTGCACATCCCCCGTCCCCCCCTCCCCCGCGGCATCCCCCTCCCCCCTTCCGGCATCCCCTCCCCCCTTCCGGCGTCCCCACTGGCACCGCCCTCCTCCCGAACCCCTCCCCCTCCCCCACTGCCGCTGACTACCCCCACCACCCCCCCGCCCGGTCCAAGGGCGCCAGATCCGCCTCGGCCATGTGAAGCCAAGAACACCCTACCCAGCCACCCAACCACCGTAAGCGGCACTCACGAAACCCGTCGCGGTGGCAGCCATGGCCAGAGGGGTTCGGCGGAGGGCGCGTCCGTGCTCGTGTCCACCGAGAACGGAAGATAGTGGCGAAGACAGTGGCGGTGGCGAAGATGGCAAATAGTGCGGCGACCACGCTGGGGGAGTAGCCACGACGGTGGCGGTGCAGGGCCAACAGTGGCCGCTGCGTCGACGGGGCTGGGTTGTCGGCGAGACGCCGGTCAGTGGCAACAACCGGCACCGGCTCTGCTGGTCGCGACGGCGTGGCCTCTTCGGGTTCGGCTTGCAAAAACCCGCTGTCGCGAGGAAGAAGAGAGGATGGCGCTTCTCCTCTCCCCGATGCCAAATAGTCTACACTATTTTTTGAAATTTATGTCATTTTTGCCAAACAATCTACAATGATTTTTATCAATTTTAAAAATTAAATTAAAAATCAATCTATCATATTTTTTTAGAGAGAAATAGTTTCTAAAAAAAATTTGCTCCCAAACACCTCATAAGAGTCTTATCGGAAGTTGGGTTAATTACGTAGTGAAGTTTCCAAGTTTTATCCTTCCCCCTCCATGCATTCCTTCCCAAACAAGAGTCGCCCCGCCTTATTTTGGTTTTAAACCCTAAAGTTATAACCATGCGAGCCTTGTTCGAACGTATGTGGGTTTGGGCTATTGACATATGGACTTAGGTTGTCTCGATGGTTTACATGGCCATGCTACTGATACGTGGGTTTCATATTAAGGCCCATGCCACCTACATATATATATATATATATATATCTTAGCCCCTTTTTAGGTATTTATATACTCTTCTAAAAACCCAAATCATTATCTTCAAGGCCCATTAATTATATTCATTAGAATTGTAAATAGTTTTAATCTAAATTAATTGGTAGAATTATACACACATAGACCCTATTTCCTATATTTAATTATTTTTCTTGTTAGCTACCATTGTAGTCTCGGGTATCAAAGTCGGGTTCGATCCTATAACTTTTACTCAATTATTTATTCGTATCTCCATTGAGGCCCATTAAACTCTAGCTCTTTACTTGGGCTTGTAATCTCTTTTTGAAGGAAATTTATTCCCTCTTAATTAATTATGTAAGCCCATGATCCATTATCAAAATTTTATTTCTCACGTTTGTTTTATGACAAATATTTATATTTATTCTTTATTAATTTTCGGGATGCTACACCCTCCCCCACTTAAAAGAATTTGGTCCCCAAATTCACATAGTTTTCTTTCCAAAATTTGTGGGGTAAGATCACCATATCTAAAGCATGTATTCTGGCTAGATTATCCTCATAGTTGCAAGGCATGGGTTAGTCCTTGGACCGTGCATTGCATTTCTCTCCATTGGGCTCCTTCGGCGGCCATCTTAGCCTACAAAATGAGTTTTAAATAAATGATTAATCATATCTCTTGGTATTTATCTAACGCGGACGTAACATATTTTATTATTTAACCCAAAGCTCTACCCAAATCTCACAGGGTTCCTATAGGATAACTGACAAGGAGAAATCAATCTAAGACTTGGACTAAATGACCTAGGGATTTAGAAAGCCTAGGCTCTAATACCACCTTCTGTCACGCCCCGAACCGATAGCAGCGGAACGTGTCGTTTGCTCGAAACGTGGCAGTTAAACAGTCGATTCGATCAGAGCATAGTCATTTCCAAAAAAATAATTTGGATAAATAATAAATTTCATTTAAAATATAAGTTCTTTACATATTCGGGCCCATAATAAACGAAAAGACTCAATAAAGAAAAACTACAATGAGACATAAGACGCAAGATGACCAGACTACATGGTTCGTCTAGATGTCAGAGTACTCATCACTCTTGCCATTGCCCATCATGTTCGGTCTCATCGTCACTAAGGTCATTACCTGAAAAACATTGGAAAACGCAGGGTGAGCAAACGCTCAGTAGGACTTAATATCTCATGCTCCAAGCTAGCTTTAAGTCAATTACATTTTAACATGCTCATGCAGGTCATGCGAGATATAGAAATCGAGAACTATAATAACACGAGATAAATTCAAGAACTAGAAAAAAAACGAGTAAGCAAGATGCTAGATAAACTCATGAAGAGTAAGGACGATGATAATCAAGAGAGTATAGCAAGATCTAATCAAGTACTTTCTCAAGCTAGGTCAAGAGCATTCATGAGGAAATATAACATTCATCTCTCTATGACGAACACTATCACGAGAGCTTTAATGTATCCATTATTATGAAGGATCTTCATGACAAGATAACGAGTACTATCAATGGGATAATTCAAGAACATCTATGATGATCGATATAGAAGTAGAACAATTACTTCTACAAGCACTACATAGCATTTGCCAAGACACTAAGGGAATATCACGACGATATGATAACCCCTCCAAAAAGGCAAATCAAGATCTTTTCATGACAAACAATAGTTGTAGAAATGTGTACTATGATGGCAATTACTCTCGATCATCACTATCACGAGAGCGTTTGCACATCTAGCACTATATAGGATTGGCCAATGCACTAAGGGGAAAATCACGACGATATGACCACCCCTCATAGAAATAGTACTAGGTAGTATTTGGTCACACACTTAGGAGTTCTCACGACTGTATGATTGCCCCTAAATGTCAATAACCGAGTTGGTGAATGCCAGCACCCGATCATCATATATCAGTAACGTTTGGACTTTGCCTCGCCCAATGAGGGTCAGATCAGGACCCGTAGCATTTAAAATGTCATTTTAGTGGGACCCATAGCCCCTGACATTTAGTCTAGAGTAATTTCATATTAATGGCCAAGAATTTCAAGGATCAAGCATGTAAGATATTAAGATAGATTTCATGGAACATAGAGTTCAAAGATAGAACTTGTAATAAGGATGATATATCGATAAACTATATGAAAACTATAACATTCTGGAAAGCTGGGTGATTAGGTACAACCAGCTCAGTCGGCCTTGAGGGAATCCAAGGTTGCAAGGAGACTTACGGAGGTCCCAATGACTAACTTGCCAGTCCGAAGGAACGGAATGTCCAACGGAGGGCTCGTATGTCACCGAGAGTTGAGGTATATAACGTGAACCAATCATGAAACAGGGACTCCATCTACGGATGTGAGATGAGAGTGCCAAAAGACCCAAGGTATGGGTCATAACCGGAAGAAAACGGCGAGAACATGAATGCGTTAATTATAGAATTTATGCCCATCCAATTCTATAATTAACTATAATTAAATAAATTTATATTAATTGACGTCTGTGAGTAGTGTCATTTATTAATTAGCATCCACTTGGAGGGACATTAATTCTATGGTTTTTAACTTAATGTATTTAACAAGAATTCCCGTCAATATCTATTTAATTGAATAATTTTAAAACATACATTCAAAGAGACATTAATTTATATCAAATAATTTAAAAATAGAATATATGATAATTAGGAGAAAAATACAAGGATTCCATAAATATATTTTTTATAATTTTATGTGGCATAGTTTAGTAGATATGGATTTTCAAGGATATAATTACAAGTTATATGTATATATATATATATATTAAGTATTTAGACGCCCTTACAGGATGGCGTCATATGAATTTGACGACACGTAGTTTGTCGTAATTTCAACAAAGTGTCAAACTTTAAACCTCCGGTTCTCGACGTAGACATGTCGGAATCATGCGTTCTATATATCGAAATGACGGGCTCAAAAAACTCTACCTAACCGGATGTTTAAAATAATTTTTCGTTGAGAGATGGGGGATCTTGAGATAGGGGGCACGAAAAATGATGCAACCACTCTCACTATCTCGGTCACCTCCCTAATGACACACCCATAAAATTTCATGGCCAAACGATATTACGACGCCTACGAACAATACTATTAAGGCAAAAACTCTATAACTAACAGTTAATGTTAAACCAAAACAACATAATATCACGTAGGTGATGCTTAATATCGAGACAGAACTAACGAGATCATGCTAGTTTTAATCGCTTAATAGTTTGGCTTGGGAGATTGCCTACCTTTTGGGTAGCTTAAATCGAGACAAGGAAGAAATAGCATAGGAAGAAGATGGTCGGGACCGTGCTAATAACAGCAGCGACAACGTAGCAACTGCAACAGGAGAAAAGGGAGAAGTTCTTCAACGCACGACAATGGCAATAACACTACCACGGCCACACAACGTCCACGCGAACGGGAACATGGAGGAAGATGAGGACGACGCAATACACGAACGAGCAGCAGCAGCAAGCTTCTGCACGATCGAGGATGGGTTGGTTTTATAGGGATAAAGATATTCTTATGAGGCTAAGAGTCCTATCGGAAGTTGGGTTACCTTACGTAGTGAAGTTTCCAAATTTTATCCTCCCCCCTCCATGCATTCCTTCCCAAACAAGAGTCACCCCGCCTTATTTTGGTTTTAAACCCTAAAGTTATAACCATGCGAGCCTTGTTCGAACGTATGTGGGTTTGGGCTATTGACATATGGACTTAGGTTGTCTCGATGGTTTACATGGCCACGCTACTGATACGTGGGTTTCTTATTAAGGCCCATGCCACCTATATATATATATATATATATATATATATATATATATATATATATAGATATATATATATCTATATATATATATATATATATATATATATATATATATATATATGTATGTATATATATATCTTAGCCCCTTTTTAGGTATTTATATACTCTTCTAAAAACCCAAATCATTATCTTCAAGGCCCATTAATTATATTCATTAGAATTGTAAATAGTTTTAATCTAAATTAATTGGTAGAATTATACACATATAGACCTTATTTCCTATATTTAATTATTTTCCTTGTTAGCTACCATTGTAGTCTCGGGTATCAAAGTCGGGTTTGATCCTATAACTTTTACTCAATTATTTATTCGTATCTCCATTGAGGCCCATTAAACTCTAGCTCTTTACTTGGGCTTGTAATCTCTTTTTGAAGGAAATTTATTCCCTCTTAATTAATTATGTAAGCCCATGATCCATTATCAAAATTTTATTTCTCACGTTTGTTTTATGACAAATATTTATATTTATTCTTTATTAATTTTCGGGGTGCTACACAACCAAACCTTGATCATTTCATGTCTGCACACCGTCGTGTTTATTACAAGTTAGTGAACTAGTTCTATGGCAATATGTCAATCAAAGCTAACAAGCAGTTTACTGTGATAAATGGAGAAGTGATTACTTTGACACCCGAATTTCTGGGTAATGCTCTTGGCTTACCATATCATGAAGGTTACACTTTTGGTGATCTTGATTTTGATGAAGAAGAGGTCTATCAAATGATGACCTCTGAGGAAATGGGAGAAAGGTCCACCACTGGTCTGAATGCAAATCGGTTTCCCTCCATGTAGCGCATTCTACCTCACATGATGACATGAACAGTTAAGAAAACAAAATAGAAAGTTAAGAAGAAAACAAAACAGTGTAGTGAGCTCGAGTATAGACAATGATAATTTCAAAACCCTGGAAATAGAAAATAAACATCTGAAGAAATAATTGGAAGGTTTTGAAAATGTTGTTTTAGAAATGAGTAAAATGAAGTCTGTAAATGAAAGTCTTGAGAAAATCATTGAGAAGAATGATGAAAAGGTCAAAAGACTTCA
The DNA here is from genome assembly GCA_022559845.1 of Amorphophallus konjac. NCBI lineage: Eukaryota > Viridiplantae > Streptophyta > Magnoliopsida > Alismatales > Araceae > Amorphophallus > Amorphophallus konjac. The sequence goes on from CM040118.1 coordinate 405,216,757, forward strand.
AGAAGAGAATCAAGCTGATGTTCTCGGGCATAAAAAACAAATTTCCTTGTTGAAAAATGAAAACAATGAACTTGCTGTTAAGATTTCTGAACTAGAGAATAAACTGAAATCATTAGGAGATGATCAAATCCTACTCAATGAACTGGTTCAAAATGAACAAATAAGAAAAGAAAATGAAGAATTGAAGCAGCTGAATACTGCCATATCGGATAAGCTTCTAATGCTTGAAAAAGGAAAGAATGCATCTAAAAATGTATGTGAGAGAGTAAGTGCATTAATGGAAGAGACTGACAACTACAAAACCATCAATGCTACGCTTAATGAAAAGATCACAAATTCTGAATTGCTCATCTCTTCTCTAAAAAATGAAATTTTAGAATTGAATGAGTCTTGGTTTGATTCTGTTAAGAATAAGGAAAATCTGAAAGCAGCTTCTAAAAAGAAAGTTTCTAATATCAAGAGAGGTAGTAAGCAGGAAATGAGGAATAAACTTTACATAACTTTTGTGAGTAGCTCAGACATAGCTAGCACATCTGCCTCCTCCTCAAAACAAGCTGCTACTCAATTATAAGAGAATCAGAAAACAAAACAGAAAAAGAAAATACTGAAAAAGAATGATGACAATCAGCATGCTAAGAAAGTTCAGGCCAACAAATCTCTTGCTAAGAATGTTGAATGCTTTTACTGTGGAAAGTTTGGTCATGAAATGCATGATTGTTTTGTCATAAAGAAAGATGATGATAGATTTCATGCTAGGACTTCTTATGCTAAGAAATCCCATTCTGCTCAAAACAAGAGAATAAAATGCTTTTACTGTCATAAACTAGGTCATTTCATGCATAAATGTAGATTAATGGAATAAGATGACCTAGCTACTGTAGGAATGTATGATAAATAATTTCATAACATAAATCATGCAAATCTCAAAAAGAACATCTGTTGTGGCAAACTGGGCCACACTGCTGCAAAATGCTGGTATGCTAGAGGAAGTAGGTTTAATTCTAAACCTGTAAAATTCCCTGCTCCCAATGCTGCTGGTAGAAATAATTTGGTTGATAAAAAGAAAAAACTTTCATGTTCTAATTATGGAAAGTCAGACCACAGGGCTGCAACCTGTTGGATGGGAGTCTATCATAAATAGACTGGCTTTGTTAAATAGAATATTCATTCTATTAGAAGGAATTTTCATGATAATGCCCACAGGTTCAATGTTCATAGTAATGTGCATGAAAAGAATTTGAAAAATGCTGCATCATATTATTACTATGGACATATAGGTCATTCAATGAATAACTGTCACCTGATAAAATTTGATGACCTTCATGCACAGAAATTGTTTAGAGCACCTGATAAAGGTGTCTCTGTTATTTTAGGACCCAAGATATCTTGGGTGCCTATTTATGCCAAATGATTTGGAGTTTTGCAGGTGTGCCTTGGGTTGAAGAATAAACTGGAGGTAATAAACCAAGGCACTCAAGCATGAAAACCCCATGATTGCACTTCTCAGGTCTGTCATGATAACTCTGCTCAAATTTTGTCTTTTAGATCTTTCTGTCTTAGATTTCTACATAACTTGTTAAAACTGATAGAATTCATGTTAAGCATACTTAGTTGCATTCCTTTGTGTCATTTGCATTGCTTAACTTGAAATTCTACATGCATGTGTTAATACATATGTGAATCTTCTAATTGAACCTCTCTGAAAATCTGAAGTGCCCATGACTGATGTTTGAACTCTGTCTGAATTTGCATTGCACATTCCTTGAGAATCTGGGAGGACTGCATGCAATTCATGATTTTGCTAGACCTACAATAGGTCACATAGCACAATAGGCAGTCCACAATTTCAGAAACATAGTTCATGTTTTTCCTTGCATAAAGTGTCATGCATTTGTGGCATTTAGAATTCTGGATTATATTGCATATAGTCAGGAGGAGTCTGGTTGTCCCTGCATGATGTTCATGCCACTCATGTCCATGTAATACTTTTAGGAAAGTCACTGCATATGCATACATGTAGTGACTGCATTGCATATCACTTATTTTGAAAACTTCAAAAAGAAGTGACTCACTGCATATAGACAGGGGGAGCATTTTAAATTCTTCAGTTTTGTCATTGTCTGAATTCTTCCTATCCACCTATCTTATTTATCTTGCCATATCTGTAATACCAGTGACTCCATCCTCAAATGATCTCTGTGGGTTGATTCTCCATTAATACCATCTGAACTCTAAATTCTGAAAATTCTATCTGCTACTCCTTAATTTGTTGAAGGAGAGTTTTAATTGATTTCAATCATTTCTGTGCTATCCCTTTCTGGCAACTGAACAGTATATCAAAAGACTCAGTTGAAAAGATAGGTGAGGCCTATCTGGAATACTGACTCTTGCGTGAGTAGATCCCTGGATCCCACCTCCGCCTAAGTACTATTCCAGTTATAATTTCTTTTGCCAGCTCACCCTTGACATTCTTCACTGTTATAACTGTTAGGCTGGTTTGACTGAAATTCAATCTCTATTATTGGCTTCTGAACTTCTATTCAATCTCAACCTCATAGTTCCTACTGCATAACTTGAAATGTCTATCAGTTTACTGCTCTTCAACTAAGCTTCCTAAAATCTGCCTGATTCACTTTGATAAACTCTGTAACAAGCATGAGTTTTGAAATCATCATTTTATGTGCATGTTTGTTTACACTTTTGATATTTGCTGCTGCTCAGATAATGACTGAACTGAGATTTGAAGAAAACTTCAGCCTGTGAACTACTTCATAAATTTAAAATCACCAATAATGTGGAATCTTCCATTATATAGGTTTAAGAATATTTGTTAATTTGCATTGGTTTAAGTCTAATGTACTCTTAAGTTTGAACTTAATGGACTTGAAAATATCTGATTCAATCCTTTTAATAAACCTTAACTATTTGTCTCATATAAGTTCATGTAAGACTTCCTGAAATCTGAAAAGTTGAAATCTTGATTGAAATACATAGTGTAAGTATTGCTCTTAAACATTTAATCTGTCTAAAACTGTTTTATAAGAAAATTGTGGACAGAGCAATGGCTCTGGTTACTGAGAAACTTGTCCAAAGGACTGTGTCATGAAGTACCATAGTTAACTCTGTTTAAAAATCATTGAAAATAATGTGAAATTATGGTAGAGCAACGGCATGGTTGTATTGAATAACTGGGGACTCTGTCCTCTAACCAAGGTGTCTCCTCATGTAAAAGATACTTCTAATGCTATCTCTGTTCTCTAAATAGAGAAGCAATACGGTTATCACACAGAGTAACTGGGTCATTTCACCTAAGACGTGTTGTGCCTCATGTAAAATAGTGTTGATTAAACCAAAATTTCTCATTGAAAAACAAATTGATGCTCTATAAGAAAAATCTAAAAAATATATGCATCAGAAAATTCTGTAAGACCAGTCAAATTCAGATATAAACATGAATGTTTAATCTCAATACTACCTTGTGTTACTCTTAAAGGAGTCATGGAAATTAAACTGATTAAGATGGAAGAAGGTTGAACTAGAATGTTATATGAGCAAGTGGATCATTTTTATTAAAGAATTGTCTCAGATATGAGTATTGAATCTTATTAAAGAACTCTGGTTACATCATTCTTAAACCATACTTTTCAATCAAAGTCAATTCATAAGCTCTTATAATGGAAGACTCTGAAATCTAAATATTGATTTATGAAGTTGGTATCGTACTGAAAAATTCTTCATCTCAGATACTTTCAAATTTCACTGATACATCTGTTCAAATTACTGCTCTCTGTCACTACCAATTCTTGATCGCTTATTTAATTATTTCTGAAAAATCTATGTTTTAATTGATCTCTACACATTATCTTAATTTCCCTCATGTATTCTCTCTAGACATATTCCTCATTTGTCCTTCTTGTTGAAAGCTTTGTTTCCTCTGTGACATGGCTGCATTGCATTGATTTAAAGGGAAGAACAAAATCTTGTCTAGACTGCATTCATTATTTCTCAAAGGGGGGGAATTATATGTAGTTTCATCTGTTTTATCCAAGGGGGAGAATGTGCTTTGTTGGTATTTGTCACATCTTTAGGCATCAGGTCCTGCATTCACTTTCCATAGGGGGAGAATAGTGTGCCACATTGTCTGCATTTGTCTGCCTGACTTGGATCTTTTGTCTGCATTTGTGCTTTAATAAATTGCTCAATTTTAGGTCCTCCCTTTTTTGATGAAGTCAAAGGGGGAGAATATGTGGAGTCATATTGAGTGTTTGTGTATTCATGCATGGAATCATGTGTCTGCATGCATGAATGGAATCATTTGTCTATGTATTAATTGATATATGTCTAGAATGAGTTTGCATCAGTAGAATTCATTCACTGCACTGGCATGAATAATCTCATGAATAATTGAATATCTGGTTCATTTGACTTATTACATTGTCATGTTGACTCATATGACTCATAGTGTTGCCATCATCAAAAAGGGGGAGATTGTTAGCATTCTATGTTTTGATGATGTCAAAATCTATGACTCATATGTGTATGATGTCATAGGTGTTTGGACCATATGAATTCTGTGCTTGATTGAATTATTCATGGTATAAATAATTTCTATTGCACACATGCTGCATGCATCATGCATGAGCTCATTTGTTCATACCATATACTGTTCATACAATATAAATGCATTTCAGGTTAACATACCATCAATAAAGTTAACACTGTGCACAAAAATTCAATACATCTGCATAAAGTCTGTGCACATGTCATTTTACTTAATAACCTGTGTGCATGACATTTCGTCGAACAGTCGGTGTGCATGTCATTGGTCTGTGCATCAGTTCAATCTTGTAGCAAATCAATGCATCTTCTTGACCTAAGGTCGATCTCAGTTCTCAGAAGTTCAAAAATAACGTCAACCTTAGTGTTCAACATGTTCATGGTTAGAGTCGATGCTAGCTGATGTTGTTTAAGTGCATGAGTCAGTATATCACATGTAAAGTAGATGCTAGCATCATACATATTGCATTCAGAGTCGATGCTAGTAGCACCTTATGCATACTAAGGTCTGTGCTAGTTGCATAAAGGGTCGGTGCTAGTGTCATGTATCTTGCATACATAGTCGGTGCTAGTCACTATTGACTGAATAGTCAGGTCGGTGCTAGTTGCATAAAGAGTCGGTGCTAGTGTCATGTATCTTGCATACATAGTCGGTGCTAGTCACTATTGACTGAATAGTCAGGTCGGTGCTAGTCATCTTGTCTACATGACTAAGGTCGGTGCAAGTATACATGCATGCAATCGGGTCGATGCTAGTGTTCACTGAGGTCGATGCTAGTTAGCTTTGTCTGTACGTAAGGTCTATGCTAGCTGGATTTGCTTCAAGAATAAAGTCTGTATCAGCTGGTTTTTACTCTTATATCTCTTACATAAGTTCAATGTCAGATTGAAGTTGGTGTTGATCTCATGCCGATATTCACAGAACTCATTGCACTTCATATTTGTTTGGTCTGAACCTCAATGTGTGTGCATGACCATTGATCATTCTCTCACTTAATTACATCATGATTAATTTCATAAACCATGAATCAAGGTGTCAGATTTATTGGTTTCTTTTAGTCAAATCTTACTGCCAGGTGCTTGACTAAATGCCTCTTCTACTGTAGGGACTTAAGTATGAATTAGGTTCGAGTAACTTAAGTTCTGGAAGCAGCTAAGTCAGAAACATGGTCGAATAGGTCAAGACCAATCAATGGCACAATCATGTGCAAATCATTAGTTGGGGCACATGATCCAAGGGATGCCACGTGGAAAGCATAACAACCTACTTTGACACGTGGATGCTTTAAGGTGCTCATCTTATGGCAGGAACATTCCCTCCATACGACCAGGCAATTCTTTTTTGGAGATCGCATGGGATCCTACCACGTGGAGCCATCTGACGGAGGGAGCATCATCGTCTTCATCAAATTACCTCCGGCGCCCCTATTCTCCATATAAAAGCACATGCAGAGAAGAACAAAAATATAACAAGGGAGAAGAAGAAAAGAAGAGTGAGCGGCAAAAAGGTAGCGGAAAACAGAGAAAGAGAAAAAGAAAGAGAGGGAGATAGAATTGAAGAAAGTAAAAAAAAAAAGAGATCAGAGAGAGAAAGCAGACTGAGAAGAATTAGAGGGAGTTTTGAGAGCAGAGATCGTGAGAGAGTTAGCAGCCATCTGTGAGTGAAATTCCAGCAGTTCGTGTGTTTGAAAAAGAAGAAGAGAGTGCAGCAGCAAGATCCAAGGAGGAAGGAGATATGTAGCCTCTGGATCAGATCTAAGCTACATTGCTCCAAAGCGAGCTATATTTTCTATGCTTTAATTCAAGCTTTCTGTTGCTGATTTGTATCATTCTTGTTTTTCCATTTTACATTCCATTTCAAAAGCTGTGAATCTGCTGTGGCATAAGCTGTAAGGCCCAGCGGTTTGAAGCTGTGAATCAGCGGTGGCTAAGCTATAATGCCCAGCGGAGCAAGCTGTAAGTCAGCGATTGTAGGCAAGCTGTAAGGCCCAGCAGTTTAAGCTGTGTATCAACGGAATCCACACTCTAGTTGGAGTGTGGGGTGGATGTAGGTCTGGAGGACCGAACCACCTAAAAATCTTCTGTGTGGTATGGTTTGATTATCTACTTTGATTTCGCTAGATGCATGCTTAGGATCATCTTCAAATTGCATATCTGTTGACGCCCCTTGATCAGTTTGCTACCTATCTGTGTGTGTACTAACTGCACATTAGATACCTAGCTATTCTTTAGGCCATCGATCTGTTATTTAGTGAGTCTTTCAGTTAACTAAGTCAATCAGTTTAATTCCGTAATAGTTAACTGGATAGAGCTTATTTGCTTAGTTTTAAGAGCAAAATTTTAAAGAGGGATTCATTCACCCCACCCCCCCCTCTGAATCCTTGCTGCACCATCACCACACATAACAATTGGTATCAGAGCATACCATTGACTCAACAAGAGTTAAAAAATAAATGATAAATTAGGTACTCATATAAGACTCAAGTTGAGGTTTATAATGGAGTACTTAACCAAAGGAATTATTTCCTTGGATTATGTAAAATCTGCAAGTAATCTTGCTGATCCTTTAACCATAGGTCTTAACTGGAAATTGGTTGAAGATACATCGAGGGGGATGGGACTTAAACCCATTATTTAGACATCGTCAATGGCAACCCAACCTATTGATTGGAGATCTCATAAAGTAGGTTCAATGGGAAAACAAATTGAGTGGGTGACTAGTAGAGAGCACATTGTTGGAGACTTGTGTCTCATTGTCCCTCCCTATGATGTAGTGCTCTATTTGGAACGGCAAAGGTTGAACTACATGTTCTTAATGAATCCAAGGGCCATAGTGGCAAGGTGTAGGCACGTTTCAGTGTACCTTGGAGGATTCACCTATGTGAGTGTGGTTGTGTGGCCGCAACCTATGAGATGCTTGGGCTATCTCTAGAGTGCTTATGAAATAAGATACAAAGCACATGGCCAGAATGTGCTACCCTGTGAGAACACCACTATCGACCAAAACTGTGAGTGATGCATGGAACTTTTAGCAAAAAGGTTTAAGTTCAAGACGAAGCTCACTTAGACCTGTGGAGAGAGGGAAGTGTTTTACTACGTGAAGGTTCAAGTCAGAAGATACCTTCCCTTATGCATAGTATTTCACTTGGAGCTCTTGTATATCCGTATCTCAAACTTTAAAAAAAAATTTATGGTGGGCAAATGTTGGATTTAACGCTTTAAAATTTTCAAAGTTTGAGTTCCTGTGTGGTTTTGTCCCACATTGGAATATGGAAAAAGTTTTCATCTTCTTTTAGTTGGGACTCTTTGCCACCATATGTACTCCTTTGGGGAGACTATGGTAGTTGGGCCATTTGAGCTCTTGTGGGCCCTTTGGGCCTTATTCTATATCACACACGTGTGCGTATTGCCTTGCCGTGCATGCATGTGTATAATATTCGACCTTTATTTTGTTTTATTTTTTGACCGTTTGACTGGCGTGTCTCTTGGGTTTCCTCCGCGTCTCCTCAGATTCTCTCCCGCATCCCTTTGGGAACGGGAGTGTCTGTTCATGTGCTTGACCATTTTTAGACTCTCGTTGGGTGTCTATTTAGGGAAGTAGATCTTCCTAGGGTTCGGACAAGCAGCGAACTGATCTTCCTCTCATTTTATTCCTCTCTATCTTCTTTCTCTATAAGAGCCTGAAGTGGTCATTGTGGTGTTCGCCCCTATGTTGCAACTTGGAGTGCACCCTTGCGCCGCCATCGTTTGGGTCGTCGTATCTTGGAGAAAATTTCATCATGGAGCCCATTGCACCGTGTATAGGTGAAACGACTCTAAAGAAAGCGACATCGTGCTTCGACCCAAGTTTGATCTTTCTTAACTTAAATTCCATATTCTTTTTGTTGATCCGCCTGATAGAGAAATCCCTCGATTGTGCATCCGTGAAGATATTATTTTCCAACATTTAGAGTCGTTTCTCTCTATCAAACGAGTTTCATGATGACCCCTGAGATTGTTGCCCATCCTGAAAAGTTTTCTGGTCATTTCTTTAAGCGTTGACAATAGAAGATGCGTAACTGGCTTACCTCTCTGGCCTTATTTTCTATAATCGAATATAATCCTCCCGCAGAGGATGAGAATGAACCTGCTAGGTCTGTAGATTTAGCTAAGTTTAAAGAAAAGGACTATTTATGCACTGGTAGCATATTTTCATGCCTTTCTGACAAGCTCTATGACATCTGTTGTTCCGCCAAATCCGCTAGAGAGCTTTGGAACTCCTTAGAAAAGAAATATGGTTCTGGGGACATCGGTCTTGACAAAATCATTGTAGCCAATTATTTTGACTACAAGATGGTAGAGGGAACATCGGGAACCTCAATAGTTGACCAAGCCCATGAGATCCAATCCCTTGTTTTGGACATCCAACGTTGTGGGATGACCATTGATGAGAAGTTTCAGGTGTGTGCATTGATTACCAAACTTCAACCGTCCTGGAATAATTTTTCTCTATCTCTTCAACACAAATGAGATGAGATGAATGTTGAGTAATTAATCTCTGCCATTCAAGTTGAAGAGAGGAACAATGATAGGAACAAAGCTAGGATCCCTCCTCCTCCTCCTCCTCCCTCAGACCCAGAATTCCAGTCCAAAGCTATCCTTGTTGAAAAACCCAGATCTCACACTTCCAACAAACCTCGTCAGAAATTTAACAAATTTAAAGGAAAAAAAGATTCAGAAGGACTCGAAAAATATTAAATGTTATGTCTGTGGGAGACCAGGTCACAAAGCCTACAGATGTTATAATACAAAAGACAAGAACAACAAGAACAAGAACAAGAAACCCACTGTTACTGAACCTATGTTCAATATGTTAACAGCTGGATCCACCTCAGAGGAGAGGTTTGTCTCTTATAATCCTGAAATCCATGTGGCATGTCTTCCAACTGAATGGTTGGTAGACACAGGTGCCAATGTCCACGTCTGCTCTGATAGAAGATTTTTTTTTCTTACCAAGGCATCGGTGCCAGGAGCGTGACAATGGGCAATTGCACTGCTGCATGAATAATAGGAGAGAGACGCATTGACTTGAAGCTCACTTTAGGGAAAATGTTAAACCTCTATGGAGTGCAGCACGTGTCGGATATTAGGAGGAACTTTATTAATAGATCTTTGTTAGTGCAGCAGGGTTTTAGACTTATATTTGAATCAAATAAATTTGTAATTACCAGAAATGGAAACTTTGTAGGAAACGGTTATTTGAGTGTTGGATTATTTGTTCTTAATGTACTTGGTTCTAGTTGTTCAAATAAAAGTTCCTCCTCTGTTGCCTTTCATATTGAATCTTGTGATATTTGACATGCTAGACTTGGTCATGTTAATTTGAATATCATAAAGAGGATGATGCATTTAAATTTGATTCCTAACTTTGATGTTAAGAACAAAGATAAATGCCAAATTTGTGTACAAACTAAGCAACCTAGGAAGCCTTTTAAATCTATTGAAAGGGACACCTCGGTGTTAGAGTTAGTTCACTCTGATGTTTGTGAAGGGACTGGTTCCCTAACCAGAGGTGGAAAAAGATATTTTATCACTTTTATTGATGATGCCTCTAGATTTTGCTTGTTGTATTTAAAAAGCACTAAAGACGAAGCTCTTGATAAATTCATGACTTATAGATCTCTAGCTGAAAAACAAACAAATATGGTTCTTCAGAGGCTTAGATCTGATAGAGGAGGTGAATATACATCGAATGCTTTGCTTGATTTTCGTGAAAAGAATGGTATTATTCATGAGTTAACTGCTCCTTGCTCTCCTGAATCTAATGGGGTTGCTGAGAGGAAAAATAGGATGTTGTTAGACATGGTGAATTCCATGTTGTGCAGCTCAGGTTTACCTGAGAATATGTGGGGAGAGACTTTACTGTCTTCATGTCATGTCCTAAATTGTGTTCCTCATAAATCAAAAGATAAATCACCATTTGAATGATGGTTTAAGAGGAAGCCAAATTATAAAATTTTGAGAGTTTGGGACTGTTTAGCAAAGATTAGAATTCCTGAAAATTAGAAAATGAAAATTGGCCGCAAAACTTTTGATGCTGTATTTATTGGTTTTGTTGAGCATAGTTCTACGTATAGATTCTTAATCATTAAATCTGAAAATCCTGCTATTTCTGAAAACACTATTTGTGAATTTGGTAATGTTATTTTCTTTGAGCATATTTTTCCGTTCAAATCAAACTTACAAGTTGAATTAGAACCTTCCTCTTCTATTCCTTCTTCTAGTGGCTCAAAAGTTATTGTACCACAACCTGATGATCTAGAGCCCAGAAGAAGTAAAAGAAGAAGGATCGAAAAATCTTTTTGTGATGACTTTGTCTTATTTGATTGAAGATGATCCATTAACTTTTAATCATGCTATGGCGTCTAATGATTCTGCTTTTTGGAAAGAAGCTATTAAAAGTGAAATGGATTCCATAATTTGTAATCAGACATGGGAATTAGTTGATCTTCCTCCTGGTAGTAAAACTATTGGATATAAATGGATTTTCAAAAATAAATTGAAATGTGATGGCTCTATTGATAAATATAAAGCTAGACTAGTTGCTAAGGGGTATAGGCAAAAAGAGGAGATAGATTTCTTTGATACCTATTCACCTGTGTCTAGGATGACCACAATCTGTGTGCTTATTGCAATGGCGTCCATATATGATTTAAAGGTCTGTCAAATGGATGTCAAGACTGCCTTCTTAAATGGGGAACTTGAAGAAAAAATCTATATGGATCAGCCTGAGGGATTTATAGTATCTGGCCAAGAGCTTAAAGTGTATAAGTTAACTAAGTCCATGTATGGATTAAAACAATCCCCTAAGCAATGGCATCAGAAATTTGATGATGTTCTTATTTCCAATAGTTTTACCATGTGTGAATCTGATAAATGTCTGTATGTTAAATTGATCAATGATGCATGTGTTATTTTATGCTTATATGTTGATGACATTCTGATTCTTAGTAGTAGTGTCATGTTGATTAATGAAACGAAACAATTCCTAAATAGTAAGTTTGACATGAAGGATCTGGGAGAGGCAGAGATGATTTTAGGACTTAGACTCCTAAAATTACGTAAGGGATATGCAACATCCCAAGCTCATTATGTTGAGAAAGTATTAAGAAGGTTTGAGTTTTATGAATCCAAACCTGTTAGTACTCCTTTGGATCCTAGTGTCATTCTTAAAAAGAATAATGGAGATAGTTTTGATCAACATAGATATTCGCAGCTCATTGGTAGTTTGATGTGATAGAAAGGACATAGGTGCACGGAGGGATCCAGAGGGGGGGGGTGAATGGATCCAACTAAAGATTATAGCCCAATTTTAGTTTTCAAACAATGAAATCCTAAAATGAACTGTAGCTGAAAAACTGCAAGAGATCAAGAGCAGAAGGCTCACCGCGTCGACGCTGTAGATGACAATGCAAGAGTGCAAGCTACACTTACCTCAACCCGTACATATATATATATATATATATATATATATATATATATATATATATATATATATATATATATATATATATGGTGACATGAACTTTGCCAGTCACACAAATCGAACATCCACAATACTACAATGTATCAGGCTTGAAGTTCAGCTCATGACCAACCTGCGAAAGGAGGAAAGAAGATATGGAAAGAACGCACAGAGCAAACCACGATGAACACGATGTTTTAGATGGTTCGGTCTGCTACTCACTAACCTATGTCCATCCCTCCGTCAAATTTGAGTGAGGCTTCACCTTGCAAATTGCAAGAAGCAGACTCAATCTGTGACAAGATGCTGCCAAACAGCTTGACCCAGAGGAACACTCTCCTCTCTTCTTCTGATCGAATCAGAAGGAAACTTGAGTAACACCCAGTTACTCAAAACCAAAGGACCAGTCCTCTCTTCCTCTAGGACACAGAGGGAACCCGGTGAGCAACACCCAGTCACTCACCACCTGGAGATCTAGATCTCCCTTCCTTTAAAGCCACAGAGGGGACAATCGAAAGAACACCTCCCTTCTTCTAATCTCTCAGAAGGAACATCGGAGATAACTCTCCCTTCTTCTAAAACACTCAGAGAGAACACCAGATCACCAATCAAGGATTCGAAAGAACAAGGTGGAAAACGAAAACAAAGAAATGAACAAGGAAAATGAAACAAACACAAACTCAAAAGCATATGTAGCTTTCGTAGGAGCAAGGATAGTTTTGGATCTGATCAAAGAACTGATGAACATAGATCTTCAATCAAGACCGGCTGCTCTGACTTGAACTCTCTCATCTTCTCTCGATCCTCTTCTTAGCTCTTCTCTCTTTCTCTCTCTTTTCTTCTATTCTGCTCACTAACTGGCTCTCCTTTTTCTTCTCAGATGATCACTCTTTTTCTTTTCCTGGAGAGTCCCCTTTCTCTTATGTGCCCTTTTTCTTTATCGAGGGATGAAAGTCCCTTTTTATATACAAAACAGGGCCTCCGGAGCCACTTGGGATAAGAATGATTCTTTACCTTTTATTTCTCATTCGTCCATGTGGTAGGAGAGAGAAGAATATTTCTGACATCAAACCTTGGATCACGTGTTCATCATTGCTCACCTGGGTTCACGTGCCACTTGCCTACTGTATCAATAACTGGTCGAACTCACGTGATTGCCTTGAGTTCTCACGCTTCCATTTAAGTGACGCTGCTGCCAACCCAGTGTTGGGCCATTTGTCAACCTCAGCTGCTTAAGGTCTGTTGACCCTTTTTCATCTTGAACTACTGCTGCTACTCTGTTAAACTGCTCGACTGTATGAGCTTGCTGCTACTGCTAATCTAACCATAGGACTTGGCTGCTTAAGCCCTTGAGTTTCTCTTGATAACTCTTGATGACTTTGTTGGAGGAGTCAACACTTGTTAAGCTAACTGTCTTCTAAACCTAAGCATAGTGTGTCGCATGAATTGACTCAATGTACTGTGAGGTTGATGCAATTGGGTTGTGCTCACTGAGGCATTTCATCAACCACTTCTTCTTCTTCATTGGATTTGACTTATCTGGGCAAGGGCCACTGAACATAGCTTTTCATATGCCTTCTCATGCTAATCCAGCTTGTAAGATTGCTTCTAGTTTCATCTAGCTTGATTAGAATGTGCTTGCATACAGGTGTAGACTGTAATCTCACTGGAGAAATTAACTACTTCTACTACATCGACCTTATGCATGTGTAGAAGTAAGATGCATCGACCTGTCTCTGTTCGGGCAGAAGATTTGAGCTTCTGCACCGACCTGTCCAAGCAATGGATGAACTGTTGTATCCACCTGATAATGAGTGCTCAGCCCTTTTTGGCCATGAATTACTCTAATGCCTCGACCTGAGTCACCCACTTAACTTTGTTGCATCAACCTGATGAGTTTTATGTGTTGGTGCAAAACTCTTGGATACTTTGAACTTGTGGACACAACGACTGGTGCCACCCTCAGTGCATCGACGCAGTAGCTTGTTGCATCGACCTGTCTCCCCATACATTCATGGCAGCTGCTTCGACCTAATCTCATGAGAAGCCTTGGTGCGTCGACGTGGCTCTTGGTTGCGTCGACCTGTCCTGGCTCAAGATCCTCTTAGCATCGACCTGTTGGTCTTGTAGAGCTGAGTTCCATCGACCTGATGACCTTTAGCTATGCCATTGCATCAACCTGTCCTCTTCTTTCTAGTATGTCATCCAGCTTCTCTGTTCTGTTGCATCGACGCGACTGATGATTGCAGCAAACTGACCAACAATATAACACTTGATGCATCGAGGCATTTGCACAACATCACTTGATGCGTCGACTTGTTAACTCTTCAGCTTCACTGATCTCTTATTCATGACTACAGTGTCTATCTCTTCATGACTTTTTGATTTATCCTCAGAGCCTATTCTAGCATAATACAACACACATCTTCCATATATAATAAGATCATCATAGGAGCAATCATGACATCAAAAAGGTAATGTATCACAGTCATAATGCATCAATGCAACATCAACACATAAGTCTTCATCAAAACCACATTCACACTTAGACTCATGATGACATTCACACTCAAACTCATAATGACTCATAGTGTTTGACATCATCAAAATCACAGGGACACAACAATCTCCCCCTTTTTTATGATGGCAACACTATGAGTCATAAGAGTCACAAAACATCATGCAATCATCATGATACAGACTTAGAATCATCATGATGCAGACTTAGACTCAAATCAAAACTATTCTCCCCCTTTGACGTCATCAAAAAGAAAGAACATCAGGTTGATCATGCAGATCATTTTCCCCATTTTGATACCAATTGGTGCTAATGAGGCAATCTCCCCCTTTGACAGAGCAGAGGGATTGGAATGGAAGTATATCAGCAAAAACACAGGGACAATCATGCACAAGTACAGGTCATGTGAGATTACATCAGTGAACAGAATCTGATATAGAATTGAAAGTGTAATAAAATTGAACAGATGACATGAGCATTCTGATTCAAGAAATTCTATAGATAATTGAAACTGAACACAAGGATTTTCAACTGAAGTTTCAGATGATTAATTAAGTCGAGAAGGTTTTCAATGAGGTACTGAAGAGGGGCGATCTCACACTGCTCCTGAGCGGGGAAGAGGATGACCACGTACCCTTGAAGTGTGAACTGCAAGAAGGGAAACGAGTCAGAGTTGCCCAGGGATAGATCCCCGGGGAAGACCCTCCGATGCTTAAGTCAGCAAAGTAGTAGAGCTCTGGTGCGAAGGGAATAGTTAGGAGGATGGTGGGAGCGCGAGATCCCTCTCCACCAAAAGGTGAAGTGGTTCCTGCTCAGGGTTTTTGGCTCTTGCCTGGCTTACCACTTTGTAGTAGGGCATTTCCAGTTTAAATAGTGACCCGTTGTGCGACTGATCCCTGTAAGCAGAGGAGTCTCAGGGGGGTTACATCTTTCATGCGGACTCCTTATAGCACGCGGACTCTTGGTCTCCCCTATCCCCTTGAGCTTCCTGCCATTAAGGGACTCGCAACGGCCGTACCAATAAGCTTCCATTAGTGAGCCCGAGCGATAGGCACTTGCCCAGGAGTGATCTCCTGAGCAATGAGTGTACGGTCGGGACAGGGAATAGGGGGCTCCGAGGGAGCTTTCCCGATCGAACTGATGCTCAGACTTCCCAACTTGAAGGCCGCCTAGGAAGCGCTTGTTCCGAGTGAGTTATTGGGCTTATATTGAGTGCGTCCAGGGGCTACCACTTAAAAGAGTTGGGTCTCGTTCGGTCAGGTTGAACCTATTTTGGCCTCTCCATACGGGCGACAAGATTTTCCCTCTCCACTTGTCCCCCTCCTAGCATTTGGGATGGACTTTTTGTGGCTCTGGTTGGGTAGAGATTTCTCTCTGGTAGGGGCCACATGATGCGACTTGCCTTGAAAATATGCCTATAGTACCCCAGAATTTATATATATAATTTTTGAATTATAAAATAGTTTTCTGGAAATTATAAAGGCCTAAATAAATTAATGAAGGATTATTAGATTAATAAGTCATTATAAGGCTCAATTAGGCTAATTAGTTAACCTAGCCTATCTAATTATTATCCAAAAGGTTATTGGACTAAGCCCATTAAGTTTAGCCCATATTCTAGAAGGGTAATTGGCTTATTCACGTATTTTAAAGATAAATACTAATTATATAAGATAATTATATGGATAAATGAATAAAAGAGTTTTATCAAATTGAAACTCTATATACGTTACATGTAACGGTCTATCGGGCGACCGCCACAGCCCTGTAACGCACCTAGACACGACCGTTACATCCTGCAGATTCCGTAAGGTGAGGAAATTGCAAAAAGATTGGAACTTTGAAATCCTATCTACAAGAGATCGACTTAGGGAAGCTTATAACATTACTAAGGACTCTTAGGGATTAGGTTCTGGCAAATTAAGGACTCTAGAATCGATCTAATCTCCAAACCCTAGTCAAAACCTTATAAATATGACCTAGTTCTGAACTGAGCGACCCTTACTTTTGGCTCGTGAAGAATCAAGGTAAAGAGTCATAAATTCTGGTAAGTTCTTTAGAAGCTTTTGTTTAGTATACTTTAGACTAATGTGATGAGGGCATCCCTTGAGTCATTTTCCTAAGTATTGTGTCATTAGGTTGGTTTGTTAGGCTAGTGGGCCCAATTCATTGGGCTTGGCCCAAGGGCACCCCTATCCCTTCGGTTATTTGTCATTGAGTCAAATGTCAGGGACTTTTGTAGAAATGTGGGTTGCCTATATATAGGACCCCATTTCCCTCATTTTGAAGTAATGAACAATTGAATGAAAATTGAAATCCACTTCCAAACCCCACTAGATCTCCCTCTCTCTCACTCTCTCTCTCTCTAAGGGGTCCCCCCCTCTCTCTCTCTCTCCCTCCACCCTAATTTTCTGAATTTTCTCTCTCCTCCCCATTCACCCCTCATTAAGACCCCACCCCTTCCCCATACACTCATTTAACTCCCCCCCCACCCAACCCCAAGGTGGCATCCTCCAATCCACACCCCACCTCCCAACCCCCAACTACCCCACTCTCCTTCCCAATGCTAAATTAGCTTCTCCCAAAGCCCAATTTCAAATTTCCCTCCCATATTCCACCCCCTTAGCTCCCTTGGTCGCCCAAATCCAACCCCAAACCCAGCCAAGGTCGCCCCCCCACCACCACCCCTCCATTCATACCCATTTCTTTTGCAGGTCAAGCTCTGGTTGCAGGCAGCAGGTTGGCCGTAGCTTGAAGCGGCCACCACGTCCTCCTCCCTGCGAATCTGAAGGCCCAAGAGGTACCGTTGGAAGCGTCTTCGAGTCATCTTCGCAACAGTGGTGGTTTCGTCTGGATCCAAGCTCCGAGCTGGCCGTGAGAGCATTTCTCCCCCGACTGTGCGCAGCTTCCCTAGCAGAGCACCTGAGTCGGAGTTGAAGCTCTACAGCGGCCAACCTCCTGGGAATCAGGGCAGGAGTTCTTCATCAAAAATATTCTCCTCTGAGTCCTCTTTCATCTCCAAAAGGCAGGGCATCAATCGGCTTCCAGAACCCCTAGTTCCCATTTTCCTTGTCCAAGTGCGCAGACTGCTCTTGCGGATCCAGGTTCGACCTGCACCCACTCATCCGACTACTGCTCTCTTCTCCAACCTCCGATTGCAACTCTGTCAGCTCCTTCTCAAAGCTACTCCGACCACGGAAGCGTCACCACCAGTCTCGCCTCAATCAGAGTTCAGGAGAGCCCACAACACCTTCTGTAACCAACTGCATCTTTACTGTTTCCATCCGAGGCAGACAGAGGGGTCCTGTTCCAGGCTCTTCCACGATCAGCAAAGAATTCCAGAGATCCTCCAAAAATTCAGGCGACTTCCTCCGGTGGCTAGAAAACTTTTGGGACCAGTATCATCGGGATTGGAGTCCCCTGGAGCCCGTGGCGGCATCAACACCGACCCCTTATCCAGTGAATCTGCAGACTGGCAGAACCGGCGGAACTCGGAAGTTGGGATTTCTTGCCCAATTGTCCCACCCCGCCTGGCCAGCTTATAGCCCCTCCCTGCGAGGAGGTAGTGTTTGGTTGTAATACATTAACCCCCACCCCGAGATCCCCCCCTCCTGCGAGAGGAGTAGTGGTGTAATCTTTCAATTTCAGGTTGAAGCTCCCTCGACGCGGCGTAGGGGTGCATACCCTCGCCTCCCCGCTCGCCCCCGTCTCCGGCCGGAGTCGGCGTCTTCACGCCGGCTAGGTGAGCCTCGGTCCCTCTCTTGACTAGTTTAATCACTTGCTTAGCTTAGTATT
The DNA here is from genome assembly GCA_022559845.1 of Amorphophallus konjac. Taxonomy (NCBI): domain Eukaryota; kingdom Viridiplantae; phylum Streptophyta; class Magnoliopsida; order Alismatales; family Araceae; genus Amorphophallus; species Amorphophallus konjac. Next base: position 405,235,131 of record CM040118.1, read on the forward strand.
ATTGCTATTGCTTCGTCGGATGGAGAGTGAGAGCTCGGCCCAAATTGCTAGTACCGTGAGTGACCGCCGCGGGTAAGTTGAGAGTGAATCCACTTAACCCACACCCTTGGTGTGTTGGCCGCCCATGATTTGGACATCCTAGGCCCATTTGGGGTTCTTCCCAAGCTAGCCAACCTTTAGAGCCTCAAGGTCCCGCCTCGGACCCTCTCCAACATCGCCTAGTCGCCACCGGGCACTAGTGTGCGCCATACGGGTGAGCTCGCTAGTGTGAGTCTGCCGCTCAAACTTGAATGCTTGCAAAATAGGTCCATAGGTGGTGTCACATCAAGTGGTATCAGAGCAAGTTCACAACTTGTCTCTATCAAGTTGGTCCTAGGATGCTCATATGCATTTAGAGTCTTCGGTTGCATCTCTTTTGTCCACTAGCATGGCTACTTCATGTAAGTCACATCTATCTCACTCGGCCCTCCGCAAAGGTCCAATTGACACCCCTTTGGACAAAGTCCTATTTGAGGACCTTATCTTTAACGGATACCACCCTAGTGCATATTTAGAGTGGGAGGAAAACATGGACAAATACTTTAAAAGGAATCCAATGACTGAACCCATGAAAATCTACCTTGCCAATAGTCGACTTGTGTACCATGCCGAGGATAGGTGGAAGTTCATTGAACAATTTAGGAGGGTTATGAGGCTAGAGCCTATTAACACATGGGAGAACATGAGAGCCGAACTTAGGAAAGTCTACACTCCCCGACCTCCTCCCTCCTACCCGGGTTACCAAAACTCGAGGAGCACTCCCACTCCTCCAACCCCACCCGTCCAAACCCTTACCACTAGAACCCAAGTGTCCAAGGCCTCCACCTCCCCACCTAACCCCATGAGGGCCCCCACACCCCAACCAAACCCCCCTTCCCTAACCTACACTAGTCAAGCCCCTTTAGCCCCCACTTCCACCCTAAACAATCCCAAGGACAAGAGACCCCTAACCGACCCAATTCCCTCCATGGTGACCACCACTTATCCAACCCTCACCATTAAAAACCAAGTGGACACCGCGTCCACCCCTCCACCTAGGCCCATAATGGCCACCACCCCCAAACCCAAAATCCCTCACTAAACCCGTACCCCACAAGCCCCCTTGACCACCACCACAAACCCACCATCGTCCCCAAAAAGGGAGACATCTCCCAAAATAAATCAACCCAAAACCCCTCACCCAACCCACCTCCCACTTCCTACACCAATCTTTCCCCAACCTAGGCCTCCTCTACTTCCCCTTCCTATCCCAACCCAAGCCCATGCTTGTTCACCACCCTGGGTGTGTCATACGCTAGCTATCACCAAATCACCCACCATAGATCCCTCTACTCCGTTAGCAATAGAAGTTGCTACCCACACACCTACCCAAGTGGAGAAGGATGCCCATCCGAATCCTCCTCCCAACATAGAGGAAATCCAAAGGCCAAACAACTCACACACCTCTAGCCTAGCTCCTCTAGAGACACCCAACCTCACCATAGATAAGTCCATACTCCAATGGCTCAAGAAAGGTCTCACCATTCCTAGTTCACAACCATGCCACCTACCCATGGGATATCAATCCCAAATCATTCCCATTCAGTCACATGTCACTTATCAAACTTCCTATTGTGTGGAAGATTTGGAAGACTTAGTGAACTACCTACATTGGCAAATTCACTTGACCAATATGCTAGCCATGAGGCAGTCCGAAACTAACACCATTAGCCTAGCATATCCCTCCATTGGCTCCATCACTTCCATCTACACTAATGGCCAAGTTACTAGTGAGATCATCCTCCTTCTTCCCATGGAGGAAGAACCTATCCTAGTCCACTCCCCAACCATTAAGATCCCAAGTGCTTTGATCGGTCAACCCATTAGCAACCTTGGCCCAATTATTGAGGAGGATGACTCACCATTCGAGGACCTTGAGAGCATAGAGTACCCCTACCAAGGTGACCCTTACCATGATTCCTTTGACCCTTTTCTATGGGAGCCTAGATCTCAATGTAACACACTCACCTTATTCACCACCCACCTTACCCTACCCTTACCACCCATGATAACCCCAAACCTTCCCTTCCTAGAATTGGGTTACACCAAAGAAGCCTTAACCATAGGCAACATACACAATGGGATTGATAGATGGCCCCACTCCATGATGTCTCCCTTCTTAGATCCCTTTGACTCATACGAATGGAAGCTCAAGGGCCACCCCACACCTATGCACAAAGAAGTCATCACTAGGATTGAAATGCATGTGCTTTGGCATACCACCCCACTTGACATGATTAGAAAGTCGGGTCCATTCATTCATATCACCCACATGTCAAGAAGAAAACATGAGTGGTCAATATTTGGTTGTAATGGTCCACCATCATTCATCATAAATCTCAAGCTTGTTAGGAGCATACATGGATGTCCGGGTCCCCCGTCATTTGTCATACCCATGCATAAAAGGTTCATCTATGGATATCCCGGCCCCCCTGAGTCTGTCACAGTCTTCATGGCATCAAAGCATGATCGATCTACATGTGGCTGCCCTGGACCACCTTTGCATACCATACATTATCCACTCACACCGCATCATAAATCATGGCATATGCATCCAAGCAAATATCAAGCAACAAGCGGTGAGATTCACAATAACTGAGCAAAAACTCGTGAGCGCCACTTGAAATTCCAAGTTGGTAACTTGACGATGATGACTTTGGAGTGGCTCTACCCTAGGGTCACCTCCAAATTGAGGGCACGAGGACTTGGACCTTTCCAAGTTTCGAGTGGCTTTGGCAACCCGGCTTATAGGTTGAACTTTCAAAAGGGTTTTCGGATTCTCACCATTTCTCATATGGCGGATCCAGCACCCTCTAAGGGCACCGCGGTGGATCCTAGTGAGTGCCTTGAGCTTACACCTCTCCTTGCGAGAGACACCTTCGGAGTGCCACCACAAAATAGCCTGAGAGCCCGACGTGAGCACACGGCGGTAATACTAGGCAAGCAAGATCCCATCGCCAGCATGAGGCTATGACCGAGCCACTTTGTCGAGCTGAAGCGTCGTTCCCCGACTATGGTCGCGGGTTGAGTATGGAGATCATGGATCACCCAGAGCCGCAGTTTGATGTACTACTTCCCTGGTGGACCCATACTCGACGGGGTCGAGTTTTCCCCACCCCGGAGGTATGATGAGGGCATCCCTTGCCCCTCCACATTTTCTCCGGACTCGGATTGTTCGTCGGCAAGCGCCATTATGTTAGTCATGTATTTTTGAGTCTAGTCATGTAATCTTCACATTTTCTTTGAGTCAATATCATGTAATTCCCTTTATTTGAGTCATGTACCTAGGTTAGTGAGTCATTTTCCTAAGTATTGTGTCATTAGGTTGGTTTGTTAGGCTAGTGGGCCCAATTCATTGGACTTGGCCCAAGGGCACCCCTATCCCTTCGGTTATTTATCATTGAGTCAAATGTCAGGGACTTTTGTAGAAATGTGGGTTGCCTATATATAGGACCCCATTCCCCTCATTTTGAAGTAATGAACAATTGAATGAAAATTGAAATCCACTTCCAAACCCCACTAGATCTCCCTCTCTCTTACTCTCTCTCTCTAAGGGGTCCCCCCCTCTCTCTCTCTCTCCCTCCACCCCAATTTTCGGAATTTTCTCTCTCCTCCCCATTCACCCCTCATTAAGACCCCTCCCCTTCCCCATACACTCATTTAACTCCCCCCCCAACCCCAAGGTGGCATCCTCCAATCCACACCCCACCTCCCAACCCCCAACTACCCCACTCTCCTTCCCAAAGCATCCCACCACCTTCCCAATGCTAAATTAGCTTCTCCCAAAGCCCAATTTCGAATTTCCCTCCCATCTCCCACCCCCTTAGCTCCCTTGGTCGCCCAAATCCAACCCCAAACCCAGACAAGGTCGCCCCCCCACCACCACCCCTCCATTCATACCTATTTCTTTTGCAGGTCAAGCTCTGGTTGCAGGCAGCAGGTTGGCCGTAGCTTGAAGCGGCCACCACATCCTCCTCCCTGCGAATCTGAAGGCCCAAGAGGTATCGTTGGAAGCGTCTTTGAGTCATCTTCGCAATGGTGGTGGTTTCGTCTGGATCCAAGCTCCGAGCTGGCCGTGAGAGCATTTCTCCCCCGACTGTGCGCAGCTTCCCTAGCAGAGCACCTGAGCCGGAGTTGAAGCTCTACAGCGGCCAACCTCCTGGGAATCAGGGCAGGAGTTCTTCATAAAAAATCTTCTCCTCTGAGTCCTCTTTCATCTCCAAAAGGTAGGGCATCAATCGGCTTGCATAACCCTTAGTTCCCATTTTCCTTGTCCAAGTGCGCAGACTGCTCCTGCGGATCCAGGTTCGACCTTCACCCACTCATCCGACGACTGCTCTCTTCTCCGACCTCCGATTGTAACTCCGTCAGCTCCTGCTCAAAGCTACTCCAACCACAAAAGTGTCACTGCTAGTCTCGCCTCAATCGGAGTTCAGGAGAGCTCACAGCACCTTCTGCAACCAACTGCATCTTTGCTGTTTCCATCCGAGGCAGACAGAGGGGTCCTGTTCCAGGCTCTGCCACGATCAGCACAAAATTCTAGAGATCCTCCAAAAATTCAGGCGTCTTCCTCCGGCAGCTAGGAAACTTTTGGGACCAGTATCATCAGGATCGGAGTCCCCTGGAGCCTGTGGCGGTCTCAACACCGACCCCCTATCCAGTGAATCTGTAGACTGGCAGAACCGGCGGAACTCGGAAGTTGGGATTTCTTGCCCAATTCCCCCACCCCGCCTGGCCGGCTTACAGCCCCTCCCTACGAGGAGGTAGTGTTTGGTTGTAATACATTAACCCCCACCCCGAGATCCCCCCCTCCTGCGTGAGAAGTACTGGTGTAATCTTTCAATTTCAGGTTGAAGCTCCCTCGACGCGGCGTGGGGGTGCATACCCTCGCCTCCCCGCTCACCCCCGTCTCCGGCCGGAGTCGGCGTCTTCACGCCGGCTAGGTGAGCCTCGGTCCATCTCTTGACTGGTTTAATCACTTTCTTAGCTTAGTATTATTGCTATTACTTCGTCGGATGGAGAGCGAGAGCTCGGCCCAAATTGCTAGTACAGTGAGTGACCGCCGCGGGCAAGTTGAGAGTGAATCCACTTAACCCAAACCCTTGGTGTGTTGGCCGCCCATGATTTGGGCATCCTAGGCCCATTTGGGGTTCTCCCCAAGCTAGCCAACCTTTAGAGCCTCAAGGTCCCACCTCGGACCCTCTCCAACATCCCCTAGTCACCATCGGGCACCAGTGTGCGCCATACGGGTGAGCTCGCTAGTGTGAGTCTGCCGCTCAAACTTGAATGCTTGCAAAATAGGTCCATAGGTGGTGTCACATCATAATGGTTCTCCAAATTTCGTGCTAGGAGATCAAGCAACCAAGGAGATAGAAGCTTCCAAAGTTGCTGATTCAACCTTAGCAACCCAAGAATCTGAACGCAAGTCCCCTGAAGATCAGGATATTAGGACGTCTAAATGAGGTAATTAGAACTCAATCCTTTAGAACTTTTTGTTCCCAATAGTTTCATCGTCTTACCCTCAAAATTTCACATCCTTAGGTAAAGAGGCTGAGGAAATAGAGCAGATTGAAGTTACTGATTTATCACAAGAAGTACAAGGGTCTAAGGGTAGCACCTAGCATTAAATTCAAAGTTTGAAGGTCTTAAAAGAGGTAGGTTATCTCATGATTGGCAAAAATAACTTGTTAGGAATAAAAGCCCTCTGATTGTGCTTGATTTCATGCATTATAGACTAAGAATTTCATGATTTCATAGTTTTATACATTCATGCATCTCTTAGCCTAAATGGAAATAAAAAGGTATTATCTTATCTATTCACTAAACCCTTGCATATAGTTGGCCTATGCATCGTTATCATGACTAGGACAGTGGTAATATGTTGATTTCTAGGCATGTTATGTTTTCATAAATCTTCACTTTAGTTTACTGCCAGCAGGTTCTCTGACGCACTAACGTGAGACTATCACATGCATGTAACGGCCTTACGATAGACCGTCACATCCTGTTATGCTTTTATTTATTCTATTGTCTCTGACCCACCCTAGCAGGAGCGTTACACCACTGTAACGGCCCCTCGATAAACCGTCACACACTGTAACGCACCTATCCTAGACCGTCAAACACATGTGTTCTGTCAGCCCAAGGCAAAATAATAACCAGTTAAGTTTACTTATAAATAAGCTTAGATAGCTAAGTTTGGACCTATTATCATGACTTTGAGTTTAGTTTCTGATTCATAATCAAATTGCATGATTAATGTGTCTTAGGTTATTTTAAGTTATGCTAATTTCATTGGCTAAAAATCTATAGTTTTGTATTCTAAATCATGATTTTCCAAAGTTGTATTGACGGAGTTTTATCTTGGTTTCATAATTTTACACATTCTTTCCTATCTATAGAGTCATTTCTTTAAGTATATGGCACATATTCCGGTATGCTATCCATTAGTTCACTTTGCACTATAGGAACATTATTCTTGGACATGAGGACCTCTCTATTGGATATTCCTTCCAATGGACTAGGAAATCTTGTTTCAAGGGCTCCGTAATTCTCCGCGAGCCTGGGATTCCCACTAGGACGTCGAGTTGGTTGTACCATTAAAGCCTATTGATTAGATTACACTATCGATGATTTTGGTTATCAGTAATGTAACGGCTCTATGTTGGACCGTCAGGCACAAGTAACGGCCCAATATACGACCGTCACATTCCACTGAGTCTGATTTCTTGGTTCTGGATTCAGACTAATGTAACGGCCCAATATTGGAGCGTCACATCACGTAACGGCCTAGTACACGATCGTCACACTACTTGAGTATTTTAACCCAAGGATTGACCAAGGGTTGATATTCCAAGGTTCTAGATGGACTCTTGATGATCTAGAACTTATCATATTGATCAAGAAACCTAATATAATGAGTGGAAGATAAAGAACGTATCGTTATGCTGCCGATTTATTTCCATAAGCATAACCTTGCTTAAGTCATTCTTGATTTCTCATGATTCTTATTGAAGCATTCATTCATTGAATTATTGTTATCATGAGCTTATTGAACTTATTATAATCTTGGCTATATTTTATTGTTAACATGCGTGGAAGTAACTTGATTTATACTTGAAGATGCGATCGAGCACTGATTGTGTTCAAGGGCTCTATGCTAGTCCCCTCGGCTGATTGTCGGAAACATACTATTTTATAAACCATGGGGTATGATGCTACTGGCGTCGCATTACGCTGGGAGTACTTTCTCTATAAATAAGTGAAAATCCACGGCACGACATGACATTCTTGTACATGACTTTCTTGCTTGATATTCCACAGAAATTCACGAAGTACTTGCTCATAAGTAAAAGATACTGGAGTGATGATTATGTGGCTTGCTAGTACATTCTCGATACATTCTTGTTCACGAAAGGCCAATATCTTGTTCTTATAACATTCTTGCTAGTTGGTACTTGCTCTCATTCTAACTTACTTGATCATCTTGTTACTTTGGTTTAATCGCATGATTGATCGCATTCGCATGATTTTTACCTCATTCTTTAGAGCTAAATTGTTAATTACTATAATAGTGCCTTCATGTTGATGAGAAGATACCTACTGGGCAAGTGTGCTCATTACCTATTTCCAATCTTTTCAGGTGATGGAAGTGATTCGAATTCAGATTCAGGTTATACAAGTAGCGGGTCCGAGAGTGAATGAAAGTATTGTCAAGATGAGAGTGAAGACTTAGGAAAGTCTATATTGTTTAGATTGAGTCTATATAACCTTCCTATTTCTTGAGTCTAGTGCATAATGGAAATTGAATTAGTGGTTGTATTTGATTATCAATGAAATAAAGTTGAAGTTTGAATATATATTGTGCAATTGCATTTATGTGTGTGATTGTCGTACGCTCTGATCGTTCTTGCTTGCAAGAGGCTTACTATGCCGGCTGTTCGCGCTCCCCGAGTTAGTCTTCCGCTGTAATAAAGGCTCGGGGCATGACAGTTAAGTTGGTATCAAAGCCTAAGTCTCAGGACTTAGGAAGAAGAATCATGTCATATGATAAGTCCAAGGTTTAAGGACCCCTACCTATGAACTAAAGAGGAAATTACATACCCGTGTGAGAATTGGATAGAGCCCGGGATAAGATAATTAATTAGCCTTAAGATGGATTTTTCATTCCAATTTCATGAGAAATAACAAGTTGTTATATTTCTCTCAGGTACCAAATGGCTCATCGTGTAGATCATGATGCTTATATCAATTGTCGAAATAGGATTATATCCTTTCGAAAGCCCGATCTTTCGAGATTCTCTTTTCTTGGCATCAAGTACAAGAAGCATCCTACTATCATATCTTCTCTTCACGCTTGCAAACTTATCTCGCAAGGATGTGAAGCTTTTCTTGCTTCCGTAATTATCACCAAATCTAAGGAGATTATTTTAGCATACATTCCTATTGTAAATGAGTTCCCCGATGTTTTTCCATCAGAACTACCCAGTTTACCGCCCGAGAGGGAAGTGAACTTCACCATTGAACTCATTCCAGGAGCAGCACCTATTTCTATAGCCCCTTATAGGATGTCCCCCACGGAGCTTAAGGAATTGAAAAGGCAGTTGCAGGAACTACTAGACAAGGGCTTCATCAGACCTAGCACATCCCCTTGGGGTGCGCCGGTTCTATTTGTCAAGAAGAAGGATGGTTCTCCCAGGCTCTGCATCGATTACCGGCGACTGAATCAACTCACAATTAAAAATAAGTATCCGTTGCCGCGTATTGATGAGCTCTTCGATCAGCTTTCAGGAGCAGAATATTTCTCTAAGATTGACCTCAGATCATGTTATCATCAGCTTAGAATTAAAGAAGAGGACATTTATAAATCAGCTTTTCAAAGTCATTATGGCCACTATGAATTCGTAGTGATACCGTTTGGGTTAACTAATGCCCCAACAACATTCATGCAACTTATGAACAACGTCTTCCAGCCATATCTGGACCAGTTCATCGTCGTCTTCATTGATGACATCTTAATATATTCCAAGATGAAAGAGGAACATGAACAACATTTGAAAATAGCTTTACAAACACTTAGAGAGCACAAGCTTTATGCCAAACTCAATAAGTGTGAATTCTGGCTCGAAGAAGTCTCATTCCTAGGCCACATTATTTCAAAAGAAGGTATTGATGTGGATCCTTCTAAGGTAGAAGCTGTCAACAATTGGAGTCGGCAAACGACTGTATCTGAAGTAAGAAGCTTTCTAGGTCTAGCTGGTTATTATAGGAGATTCATTAAAGACTTCTCAAAAATTGCAGTTCCTTTAACTAGACTCACAAGAAAAGAAAATCATTTTGTCTGGTCAGAGGAATGTGAGAAGAGTTTCCAAACTCTTAAAAATCATCTTACAACAGCTCCTATTTTATCACTACCAATCGAGGGTGGTGGATTCGAAGTGTATACGGATGCATCTGGCATTGACTTAGGATGCGTTCTCATGCGGAATGGAAAAGTAATCTGTTATTCTTCAAGACAATTGAAACGTCACGAGGAAAACTATCCCATACATGATCTGGAATTAGCAGCGGTTATTTTCACCTTGAAAATTTGGCATCATTATCTTTATGGAGAAAAGTTCACGATCTACTCGGACCATAAAAGCTTGAAATATTTATTCTCTCAAAAGGAGCTTAAAATGAGGCAGAGGAGGTGGTTAGAATATCTCAAAGACTTTGATTTTGCTATTCAATATCATCCTGGCAAGGCTAATACTGTAGCAGATGCACTCAGCAGAAAACCAATAGGTATGCTATCAAGTCTTATGATAAGTGTAACTAACCTTGTTCCTCAATTTGCTCAGTTGAACTTAGATATTGACATAAAGGAAGAAGCTTATTTCATAGCTAATATCCGAGCTCAACCTACATTGATAGAAGATCTGGTCAAGCTGTAAAATGATGATCCTATATTACTGGAAATTAAAGCCAATATGGAACAAAGGCCGGATTTTTCTATTTCCAATGACAGAAGATTGTTATTTAAGGGCCGAATATGTGTACCACATCATGAGGCTACGAAGAAACTAATCCTAGATGAAGCGCATAATTCCAAATACACAATTCATCCAGGAGGAACAAAGATGTATCAAGATCTCAAAAGAAATTTCTGGTGGCCCAATATGAAGAGAGAAATAGCTGATTTCGTATCTCTCTATCTCACCTGCCAACAAGTAAAGGCAGAATATTTTAGACTCGCAGGTAAATTACACCCCTTGAGTATTCCTGAATGGAAATGTGAGAGTATAGGGATGGACTTTTTTATGGGTTTACCCCAGACCAGAGGTGGATACGATGGAATATGAGTAATCATAGACCGATTGACTAAATCTGCACACTTCATACCAAACAAGAGTCGATGGTCTGTGGATATTCTAGTAGCATTATACATAAAAGAGATTGTCAAACTACATGGTGTCCCCATCACTATTATATCCGATAGAGATCCCCGATTCACATCACAATTCTGGAAGGGTCTACAACATTCACTAGGGACTAGATTGAATTTCAGCACAGCTTTTCATCCACAAACAGATGGTCAAACGGAAAGAACGAATCAGGTAGTAGAAGATATGCTCAGGGCATGTGCTATCGACTTTGGAGGTAGTTGGCATGATCACTTGCCTCTAGTAGAGTTTGCATATAACAATAGCTATCAGGCTAGCATACGAATGACACCTTTTGAAGCTTTATATGGAAAAAGTTATCGATCACAAATAGGCTGGAATGAAATAGGGGAAAAGTAATTTCTAGGCCCCGATCTTATCAGGGATTCTACAGAAAAGATCAAGCTCACTAAAGAAAGAATGAAGATGGCACAAGATAGACAAAAGTCTTATGCTGACAATCGAAGACGTGACTTGGAGTTTCAAGTAGGAGATCATGTATATTTAAAGGTTTCTCTAGGTCATGGTATTCGAAAATTTGGCATTAAAGAAAAGCTAACTCCAAGATTCATTGGCCCGTTTAAAATTCTTGAACGGATTGGTGAAGTGGCTTACAAACAGGCTTTACCTCCACAATTAGCAGGAGTTCATGACGTATTTCACGACTCTATGCTGAAGAAGTATGTATATGATCCTGACCATATTATCACTTATGACAATCTGGAGATTTAGAAGGATATGATGTTCGAGCAAACGCCAATAAAGATTCTGGAACGGGAAGTGCGTCAACTAAGAAATAAAGTTATTCCTATGGTCAAGATTCAATGGAAGAAAACATGGCCATATGAAGCAACTTGGGAAACCGAAGTAGCCATGCGGAAAAGATTTTCAGAATTATTTAACTCTAAGTACACTCTCCGAAATCCATATATTGAATTTGGGGTCCAAATTCTTCTAAGTGGGAGAGGGTGTAGTACCCCAAAATTTATATATATAATTTTTGAATTATAAAATAGTTTTTTAGAAATTATAAAGGCCTAAATAAATTAATGAAGGATTATTGGATTAATAAGTCATTATAAGGCTCAATTAGGCTAATTAGTTAACCTAGCCTATCTAATTATTATCCAAAAGGTTAATGGACTAAGCCCATTAAGTTTGGCCCATATTCTAGAAGGGTAATTGGCTTATTCACGTATTTTAAGGATAAATACTAATTATATAAGATAACTATATGGATAAACGAATAAAAGAGTTTTATCAAATTAAAACTCTATATACGTTACATGTAACGGTCTATCGGGCGACCGCCACATCCCTGTAACGCACCTAGACACGACCGTTACATCCTGCAGATTCCGTAAGGTGAGGAAATTGTAAAAAGATTGGAACTTTGAAATCCTATCTACAAGAGATCGACTTAGGGAAGCTTATAACATTACTAAGGACTCTTAGGGATTAGGTTCTGGCAAATTAAGGACTCTAGAATCGATTTAATCTCCAAACCCTAGCCAAAACCCTATAAATAGGACCTAGTTCTGAACTGAGCGACCCTTACTTTTGGCTCGTGAAGAATCAAGGTAAAGAGTCATAAATTCGGGTAAGTTCTTTAGAAGCTTTTGTTTAGTATACTTTAGACTAATGGTTCTCCAAATTTCATGCTAGGAGATCAAGCAACCAAGGAGATAGAAGCTTCCAAAGTTGCTGATTCAACCTTAGCAACCCAGGAATCTGAACGCAAGTCCCCTGAAGATCAGGACATTAGGACGTCTAAACGAGGTAATTAGAACTCAATCCTTTAGAACTTTTTGTTCCCAATAGTTTCATCTTCTTACCCTCAAAATTTCACATCCTTTGGTCAAGAGGCTGAGAAAATAGAGCTGATTGAAGTTGCTGATTTATCACAAGAAGTACAAGGGTCTAAGGGTAGCACCAAGCATTAAATTCGAAGTTTGAAGGTCTTAAAAGAGGTAGGTTATCTCATAATTGGCAAAAACAACTTGTTAGGAATAAAATCCCTCTGATTGTGCTTGATTTCATGCATTATAGACTAAGAATTTCATGATTTCATAGTTTTATACATTCATGCATCTCTTAGCCTAAATGGAAATAAAAAGGTATTATCTTGTCTATTCACTAAACCCTTGCATATAGTTGGCCTATGCATCGTTATCATGACTAGGACAGTGGTAATATGTTGATTTCCAGGCATGTTATGTTTTCATAAACCTTCACTTTAGTTTACTGCCAGCAGGTTCTCAGACGCACTAACGTGAGACCGTCACATGCATGTAACGGCCTTACGATAAACCGTCACATCCTGTTATGCTTTTATTTGTTCTATTGTCTCTGACCCACCTGTGGACGCGGATTATATATATATATATATATATATATATATATATATATATATATATATATATTGGTTTATTAGGCGTGCCAGTCACATGTGTGACGATTTCATTGTGCGCTCGATCTGACTTCTAATCAGTCGATTGTAAGTGATCGTGTCTGGACCGAAAGTCCGTCATACCATAAAGATTATGACGTTAATTACGTCCTCCCTAAGGAAGACAACCCTTGATTAAACGCCAAAGACAGGAGGAAAATAGCGGCAAAATAAGGCTCGAACGAGAGTGTGCTAGCTCATTCGCAGAATATTAGATAGACTGGATAAGGCGAGAGTACATCGAGCATGAGGCAAATCCGACAGCATAACCCCATTATCTTGGACTATGCCAAATGGGAATAGGAAACCATCTATGCAGCGGCGGGATGGGATCCGTGAAAGATCGGGTATATCCAGCCCGGAATCCGAAGTGGGACCGGTGTACCGAGGTACACCACACTTCGATGCGATGTTTCATTGATATTCCCCTTCAAGGGACCATCGAAGAACGCATAATGGCAGAACTCCATGGACCGGTGGGGTTTAAAGAAGATACCATAGTTTCCTGGTATGATGTAGATGAATTTCGGCAGCATATCCCCTTATCTTGGATTATTCCAAGGAGAAATAGTTGCTCATCCTTGGGGTGCCGGGATGAAAACCGAAAGAGAAAGGCACTGGGCCCGGCATGGTGTGATATTGGGGATGGTTCCCCGTTTATTTATTCCATGGGGTGCACCCCGTGACCTGAAGACATCCCTCGAATTAGCGTGGCAACATGCTTAACGATTGGACAGAAGAAGAGAGGTTCTCGGCGTAGCAAAACGGGCAAAGACAGGCTTCCCGGTGCGAGAACGAGAGGCTCTCGGAGCGCCTCTAAAGAGGCTTATTGGCATGGTCGAGGGAGGTCTCGGCATGGCTGAAGAAAGGGGAGTTCTCAGCGTGAGGTTCCCGGCGCGCCTGTTCCCGGTGCGCTAAGGACCGCGCCGAGGGGTGCTTGCGCCGGGAAGGTCAGGGCTTTTGGCCTTGGTGAGGGATTGCGGGTTTTACGGTGCTTTGTTCTGGAGATTCTTCCTGGGATTCAGGCAGACGGCTGGGAGATCTTAGGATGCGAACGAGCAAGAGGATTAAGGGCTCTGCCAGGCTGTTAGGTTAACATCAAGGAGTCATGGATAAAGGCAATTCAAGGGACTGAAGTCACCGGGCATTCGAACCCTCTGGAATAGGCTTTATGCCGTTCATATCGCCGGCCATCCAGGGGATCAAGAGATGACTGTCTCTGATCCTTGTGATGGACTAGGTGGCTTGAGAAGCTTGAGGAGACTACAGACTCCATTGCATTGAAGTCATCGAGGTTACTGGGGGAGAGAGAGGGGACAAAACCCAGGAATCCATAGAGGTAAGGATCGGGGCTATGTACCGATTTCCTCGAAATTGCGAGAGAGAGGGGCTGCAGAGAGTGTTTGCCAGTCACCTGCACTAACGATAAACACTCGAAGCCATGAATTCATCGGTCAAAACTCACAACCGGAGAGTTAACTACCACCATCATCGGAGAGGGATGAAAGAAGAGAAACCCAAACTTCCACCCATTCAACCGATTCTACTGTTTATATTTCATCGGCTACAGAAATATAGCTAGAACAATAATCAGAAAAGAGCTTTGAACATCAGTTGAATAGGAGAAAATCCCACATAAAGGGGTAGAAGGAGTACATGAGAGAGCGAAATAAAACCCATTTAGAACAACATGAGGATGGGGGATAGCATGCCCAAAGAGGACACAAACGAAAACAATATACATCGAAGAAAGAAGGACAAAGAAAGATGGGGGAGGGAGGAGCATTGACTCCTCTCCCTCCCCTTACAGCACACCTTCTTCTTCCTTCGACCTTGGTAGCAGCTTTTCTTTTCTTCTCTCTCTGTTGTCTTATCGGGTGAGTCTGGCTACTGCTCTCCTCAATATCCGCCTATCTATCTGTTCTCTCTTCTTTTTTTGTCTCTCTATATCCTCTCTCTTTTTTGCTCAAGAGAAAAAGGGGGGTTTTATAGGCATAGTGCTCTCCCTCTCGGCATGATCATCTCGGCGCGCAGACCATATGTTCCCGGCGCGCCTCGGTCGAAAGCAGGAGGCTTCCCGGTGCCCAATGATGGGGCTTCCCGGCGCCGCCCCACAAGGGCTTTGGGCTCTGGTGAGGAACTCCCGGTGTTGCACTAGTGAGCCCATTTAGGGCTTTTAATATTTTACACTTCCTCATCAGTAGGCTTGAGCTGTCAAAGCTGCCTAATCTACCTTTTCATTTGTCAGTCCTTCAAATCCACCAGAACCGGTGAAGTCCCATTAATTGGTGAGTTGGCATAGTCTTATCGGAATATTTCTGGAGATTTTCATCAGTCAGCAGACTGCAATTCTTCATCAGTACTGCCATCTGAGCGACGACAATACCGGACATCGGCTTGGCCGGGGAGGGCTTCAGCCGGGTGGTAGATTTAGTGATGATTATTCTGTAATTCTGGCTTTGCAGGAATTCCTGAGAGCTTCATGTCTGGTTCAATCTTCTCTTTGGTCTCATCTTTGTTTTCAGTTATATTTCAGGTGTCAACAAATGCCCCCCACTTGCAGGTAGCGGGAGTGCAGAATAAATGACACGGTACTTGCAGGTGTACATATCCTTCAGCATCTGAACCCCTTTCTCAGGTTGATATTATTAGTCACCTTTCATTTTCAATTTGGAAGCTTCTTCGCATTGACATTTCTTGTAATTCCTTTCAATTTCTTTGAATTTCTTCCAGTTTCTTTGGCTTGAATGCTCCCGGCGCGAGGACAACCGGTTCCCCGCGCGGGGGCTTCTCGGCGCCTGACTTCTAGGCGTGCCCGGTCACGGAGGCTCTCGGCGCGCCTTTTAGCCTAAGGGGGGGTTCTCGGCCTGTCCATTTCGGCGGGGTATTTTGAAATAGGGGGGGTTCTCGGCGCGCGTTTCATCGCACCGAGAACCTGTTCGCTCGGGCTCCTATTTAGGGCGCCGAGTCCCTCTTCTCTTCTCATTCTTCACCATCTCTTCTCTCTCTTCAATTTCTTCTCATCGGCGCGAGCCTCTCCCCCTCTCGGCTGTTCCGTTTTCCTTCCCGGCGTATACTTCGCTCGGTAGGGCATTGTTTTGGGATTAAATCCCTTTTGTTCTCGAGATCACTCCCTCTTGGTGGGTGACTCCCTATCTTCATTGGGCAGACCCTGAATAAGGGGAGGTGCTGTCGAAATTTTCATAGGGTTTCATATTACAATATTTACAAGACTACCTCTTGTTTTGGGATTTTCATTCACATCTCTTCTTTGACTGCAGTCACTGCAATGGCTTCCGGTTCCGCTGCTGCATCTTCTGGAGCCGTCGGAACAAGCTCGTCAGCCCAGCCAGACATATCGCGGGCTGTAGTAAACTGGCTGAATGTGCACAGTTTAGACTTCGGATATGACAAAATTGCCGCCGTTGACGAATCTTCTGATTCTGAGACGGATACAGTATCAACGTCTAGGGTATATTCCACTGCAACTGAGACATGCTTCAGACGGGGTGACAACTACCGGCTGGATTTCCCGAAAGACCGCCACTTGATGCCGTTCATCCGAACCTTTACAGTGGGTGGCATGCGAGACTATCGGATAGCTCGTGCAGTTGAAGCTGCTATACTAGCTGAGAGGGACAGTCTGAAGGAATCAGTGTATCGTGGCAAAGCTATCTATCTTCCCGGGGAGAAGCGTGACTGGGATGCAGTCCTCGGCATATCGGAGCTGGAGCCGGAGAAGAAAATGTTGACCCGGGCCCCGGAATTCACACCTGCCCGGTGGGATAATGCTAGTGGCCGAGTTCAAAGGGAAAAGCCTGGCTATGGTTTATTCCTGGCACTGATAAAGTGGGGATACCGTGAAGAACCTTTTGTGCTGAATTGTTCGGCCGTCCAGTTCAAGTATCATCTAGCTGCTGGCTGGTTTGGAGATACCAAGATCACTGACGCCCACCTATTCCGGGTGGGAGCGGTGGAGTTCACCGAGTTTGTTTTAAAGGAATACGCCCCTCTGCTGATCAGAGCCGGGGTATATCACAGTGTCTTTGCTTCTAGATTCCGCTATCCCATATCCCGAGGGTTATGCTGTGGAATGTTCGAAGTATTCTGCCCTTTGTTCAACATATTTTATACAGCAGAGGGTGAAACATCTCTCGACCTCTGGAGTTTGTCACAGCTTTCTGGTCTGCCTATTGACGGCGAGCCGTATGAAGAGGTCTGCTTGGCAGATTTCGAGAAGGATAGCTACGATGGCGAAGGCAAGTATTCACTTGGCTATTCCTACCGGTATTTAATGAAGGCCTATCGCTCCATCTATCTGGCGTATAGTAGAGGATCCTCCAAGGGTTACCATCCTCGAGAGAAAGGCAGCAAGCTGAGGGTCCGGATAGGGCAGTGGATTCAGTATTTCTTCGACGGTCCCCTAAAATATGCAGACTTCCCTTCCATGGGTCCGACTGCCAGCAAGCAGATAAGGGCTCCTCGCTATAAGTCAGTGTTGCCATCTTCATTGCGCCGTGTAGGCAAAGGTGGTCCAAATCCAGCAGGGGTGGACCCTATCACACATTGTGCGGCTTACTTCACATTCTGGCTGTGCACTTTTGCTCTCCCTCAAGGGGACGAGACAATCATTCGGCCCGAAGCCATATACCAGGCATGCCAGATGGCCTGGGGAATGAGGCTGTCACTTTGCCCAGTGGCCTTGTGTTTAACCTACAAATCTTTGAGGGATATGTACAAGCATCGGACTCCCCGCTCTTTGAGGACCGTGGGCCCTTTTCATTTCTTCAATGCCCGGGTCTGCAATCTGTTTCCTGAATTGGCTCCTAGAACTCTGCAGGCAGATACAGTATTACCCAGAATGATTGAATTTGTCAGTGCTGAACCTGGCTCTTTCTCTGATCAGTTGTTCAAAATAAGGGGTCGACTGATAAGGGTACCAGTGGATGCCCCTGGCAGCATTCATTTCTGGAGCTTGGCAGCAGGTTCAGCTCCTTTGGTTCACTCTCAAAGAGAATGCAAGATGGAAGAGGTAGAGACCTATGTTCACCCCGTTTCAGGGGCTAATGTTGTTCGGTCTATTCTGGAGCCGGAGCTGGTCAGATGGGCCATGGCCATTCGGCCCAGTGTTTTAGTTTTCAGAAAGGGTGGTCTGCTTCTTCTGGAACCATACTACCCATTCCGCTTCGGGCGGAACTTTGGCTATGACCAGCATATCCCTACATCAGTTGCTCAGTTTCCCCTGGATAGCCGGGCCAAGCACGGGTCCACCATTGTCGATGATGGCCGGTTGTGGTGGGATTTCTATCATCGCCATGATGGCGCAGTTTTCAGAGTTCCCATTGTTTCCAACCGTGTCCCCCGTGTCACATCAGAGTATATCAAATGGTGGAACATTCGAACCAGTTTTTACAGGGAAGGTAGGGGTGCATTCTGGGATGTGGCCGAGCATTCTTTTTTGAAACAATAGCCCAGCCCAGTGTTTGATATCCCTAAGGCCCACCTGAAAAGGATTTATTCACAGCACCTGAGGGAGGCAGAGAACTATCTGGCCGAGCGTCGAGCTTTGAAGGAAAAAAGCTCCGAGCCGCCTGCTCCTGTCTTTGCTGCCATCAACGAGGACACTTTCATGAAGAATCTGAAACATCTGTGCCATGTAGGAGGCGCTCGTCTGGAGGCGCAACAGTACCCCTTCCCTGTTGAAGAGCCGCTCCCGAAAGTAGTCCCTTGGAAGGGTCCGACAGATAGATTTCATCCCTATAGGACGTTTGTGCGTAGGGAAGATAGGACTCAGACGTATTACAAGCACACGTCTTGGCTGTTTTTTCTGCTGAATGTACATGGGTTATCTGCAGAGAGTCCGATAGTCGACATATTGAATAAGCCATTGTTCATTTCCTTTCATTATGTCGACGGTTGGGGCATGGACCACCTCGACTTATTTCGATGTCTTGATTTTCATGGTCATAGTGATCTGGCATCTTTAGTGGAGAAGTGCCAGACATTTGGTGATGTCTGCTGGCTTGTCAAGGAGGCTGCTTTCTGCTCCAAGGAGGTAGCTTATCTGTACTGGCCGCTTTCTGTCTTTTATGATGGCCCAGCAGGTATGATCTTTTCTTTCTGACTGTAGTGCTTTCTGTTTAGTATTTAAACTCTGCATCTACTGATCTCATTGCTTCTTTGATGTCTTTAACAGACAGGCCAGATATAAAGCGACAAGGGCTTTACAGAAAAATCATTGCGCAAGCTGAGAAGCCTGCTTATTTCGAAGTCCCTGCAGCAGCACCGACTACCACTCCCCTGCCTCCGGGCAAGAAGAGGAAGATTTCTGCAGTGAAGACTGCAGTTGGGAAGGCCATGAAGGCTAAGAAGGCCCATGCTCGGTAGTCGGCTTCAGCAGTGACGGACCCTGGGACCCCTCTTCCTGATATCCCCTCATTTGATGAGTTTGAATCTCAAAGGGAGGGCGCCCAGACGTCAGTCAAGGGTAACATCAACAGCCCGCAGTTGTATCTTTCATCGTCTTTTGCTGAATTTTACAGAAATCTTCGAACCTGACCCCCCCCCTTTTTGCACAGCCCAAGAGCCAGTTGTGACACCTTCTATGGCGGAGACCAGATTGCCCTCTCCCACGCCGGCTAGTGAGGCGAAGGGTAAGTGTGCTTTTTCATCTTCTCTTGCACATTTCGATTATTTGTTTATTGTCTCTCTCACGAACCTTTCCCTGCAGTTATGGGAGCAGCAGTTATGGGAGCAGCTGGCGATATAACTCAGCCACAGGAGGGCCATAAGACCTAGACGAAATGGGGCCTTGTCCCTGTGAGGCGCATAGTTACCCGGTCTTCCTCCAGGTAGCCGTTAGGGACGCAAGTCCCACCCGTGGATAGTGTGGAAATCTCTTCTAGCAGCTCCGCGACCGCTTCCGAGCCAGAGGGAGAAGGAGCAGGTTTCAGCGAGAGCGAGATGGAGGGTATCTCCAAATCAGAGGCCCCACTCGTATGTACTGCCATTGTTCCACTGTTCACCCCCTCCAAACTGCTGGTGCTGTCTTCTGAGGAGGAACTACAGGAAGAATTTGCTGGCTTGGACACTGAGGCAGATATAACTCCTCCCTTTGCTGCTTCAGCAGCGAAGCTTTCCTCTCCCCTGCACTCCTTTGAGGATATCGACATCACATTAGAAGTGGGTCTCTCTCCCTCTCCTCATTATTATTATTTTTTTTTATCTGCTGCTTGATGTTGCATTGATCTGTTCACAGTAATCCCCTGTTGCTAGCCCGGTAGCGACTGCAGCCTTTGAAGCCACTCTATCTGACACCTTGGCTATTGTTCCTGCTTTGTCAGCCGCCTGTGCAGGCGTTTCTGAGATAATTCGCCCTGTGCCGGTGAGGGTACAGTCTTCTACGGACTTAGCATTGCTGGACTTGAGGACCTCGGGGGAGAGTTCGGCCCTCATCCGAGTCTTGGATTTTAGAGCTGAGATGGACTCAGCTAGGGGTTCTGCCTTTATACCGGCCGCAGTGATGACCATTACGCCCGAGTCAGCAATTCCCATAACAATAATTATGGAAACTAAACTTTTGCCTCTTCAGTCCGTGGCCCCTGTCGCCTTGACATTGAAGGAACTGGCCGTTGAAGCGGGGATGGAAGAAGGGGAGGTAGTTGCTACAGAGATCGGAGTATTGTCCATAACTGGCCCAGAATCGATCTCTGTGCTCTCGGAATCTGAGGAGGAGGTGCCCCGAGAAGAGGATGTTGAAGGTGCAGATATTACATCAGGGACCCAGGAAGCAGCCACTTCGGCACTTGTTAAACTTGCCCCTGCGAGCATTCAAACAGCGGCCCTCGAGGAGATGGAGGTGGAAGGCCTCTCGGCCCCGTCAGAGGTCGCAAAGAGAGCCCAGTTGGCGCCTCCAGCAGACCTCCCGTCTTCTTCTTCCTAGCCAGATGTTACACTATGGGCAGACATCGACAGTGAGGTGACCTTTGAAGTAACTCCATTTCCCCTGCCTGGCTTCGCTTCATCCGAGAGTTTTGTCTGGCAAAATCTGGACATGCTGCGCCAGCTAGTGGAGTCCCAGCCCAGGCTGACTTATTTGCAGCAGAAGGAGATAGCTGAACGCTTCACCGCCGGTTTACAGGCGATGGGCTGTCCCATCGAAATATGGGCCCAGCGGGTTCTGTTGTTGTTAAAATTTATACATCGCCGAGACTTCTTGGCACATATTATGTCTGACAGACTGGCACCTTTGAAGCTGCAAAGGGTAGAGTGTAAATCTGAGCTGGAGAAAATGGACTCTATTCTTCAGGAGCGCCAATGCCAACTGCAGTCTCTGGCGCAGCGGGAGCAGTTCGTGCGCAGCCGGATAACCATCCTGGAGGCTGAACTGTTTGATCTCCGAGCTGAACTGTCGCAGATAACAACTTCTCGGCCGCAGCTTGCGGAGGAAGTAGCTCTGTTGGAGGGGCAGGTGGCATCCTTTCAGGACGAGTCTGCTCGGCTACAGGAGGAGGAGGCTCGACTTCATGAGCTGGGGGCTGCCCCGCATGTAGGGCTTCTGGCCTTCGAAGACATATTCCGGCGCCCGTGAATATCTGTTTCCCCCTTTTTGTAATACAATTCCCCCTCAGGGGCCCTTCTTGTCTTCCCTTTTTTATTCAATGGAAAGGAATCTTTACACCAGTCTCATATGTGATTTATTCTTTACTTATCGCACCATCAATATTTCACGACGATTTGGCAGCGGTTTCAGCGGTCCCTATGTGAATAGCCCGTACCTAGCAGGAGAGCGTCCACCCTTTCAGAGAAAGGATGGGGGACTCGCTCCACCACGCGACGGTATCCGGAGGGTGCTTAAACCCAATCCTGGGGGTAGCTAAATAAAAGAGGTTTAGAACATCGTCTGGAACAAACGGATGGTTCATCTCGGACAGGTTTCAAAGCTGGTTGGGGCAATGTGCCAACCGACCAGTGACGGATTTTATCATCGATATTGGGTTTATATCGACGCAAAGAAGTTTTATAGGTTTCATCAGAATAGACATAAGGTCTAGACTGGGTAGACTTGATCACAGGTGGGACGTGAAAAGGGTATGTGGTTCCCATCAGAACGGACGTAAAGTCTGAACTGAACAGGTTTCATCATTGGCCGGGCAATGTACCGATCGACCAATGGTTGGCTTCATCATCGATATGGGGTTTATATCGATGCAAAGGAATTTCATAGGGTTCATCAGGATAGACGTAAGGTCTAAACTGGATAGGGTTTCATCATTGATCGGGCAAGCTGCCGGTCGATCAATCGCTGGTTTCATCATCGATATTGGGTTTATATCGATGCAAAGGAATTTCACAAGTTTCATCAGGATAGACGTAAGGTCTAAACTGGATAGGGTTTCATCATTGATCGGGCAAGGTGCCGGTCGATCAATAGCTAGTTTCATCATCGATATTGGGTTTATATCGATGCAAAGGAATTTCATAAGTTTTATCAGGATAGACGTAAGGTCTAAACTGGATAGGGTTTCATCATTGATCGGGCAAGGTGCCGGTCGATCAATAGCTGGTTTCATCATCGATATTGGGTTTATATCGATGCAAAGGAATTTCATAAATTTCATCAGAATAGACGTAAGGTCTAAACTAGATAGGGTTTCATCATTGATCGGGCAAGATGCCGGTCAATCAATGGCTGGTTTCATCATCGATATTGGGTTCATATCGATGCAAAGGGATTTCATAAGTCTCATCAGAGTAGACATAAGGTCTAAACTGGATAGGGTTTTATCATTGATCGGGCAAGATGCCGGTCGATCAATAGTTGGTTTCATCATCGATATTGGGTTTATATCGATGCAAAGGAATTTCATAAATTTCATCTGAATAGACGTAAGGTCTAAACTGGATAGGGTTTCATCATTGATCGGGCGAGATGCCGGTCAATCAATGGCTGGGACGTAGGTAGAGGTGTAGGTCTCGTTAGGATAGACGTGAGGTCTATTCCAGCAGGTTTTATCGCGGGTGGGATATGAAAGGATATGTAGATTTCATCAGGATAGGCATAGGGTCTATCCAGATAGGGGTTTTTTTTGTGTTGACCGGGCGAGGAGCCGATCGATCAAGGGAAGGTTTAAGAGTTTCATCAGGACAGACGTAAGGTCTGAGCTGGCCAGGTTTTACCAGAATGGTGATGGGTTTCATTGTCGGTGGGGCATTTGAAAGAGGCTATGTAGATTCCATCAGGACAGACGTAGGGTTTCTCCTGTCAAGGTTTTATCGTTGACCGGGCAAGGAGCCAAACGGTTAACGGAAGGCCTTATCAAGGGAAGGAAGTATGGAATTTCTCAGAATTATCACATTACTGACCCAGGCGCCCTTTCGGGTTTTCACCGGAGCCAGCCCCCTCTTGCTTTTGCCCATGCGCCCTTTCGGGTTTTCACGTGGCGGGGTGCCCGATTTTGCCTGCAGTGCCCTTTTGGGTTTTCACCACAGCTGGGTTTTAGCCATTTTTGCCCTTGTCCAGAATGCCTGAACAAGTCTGGCGGGGTATCTCTATTTTTAACCCCTTTCTTAATATATTTTTTTTTGTCGTTTTCTTTCTCTTTTTCTTTGTCATCGTCTTTTCTGGAACTAGAACTTTCATTCTATGGACCATGGCGCCACATGTTTATTGTGGATACACGATCATCGATGTGGGTGTCAACATCAATGCAAAGGGAAATAGGGTTTCATGATCTATCCAGACGAAAGGGTCTGAATTGATTTAAAGAGCTGTGTCGTGTTTTGTCAGAGCAGACGGAAAGTCTACTCCGGATGGGTTTTAGCATCGATCAGGCAATGTGCCAACCGATCAATAGCATGTTTCATCATTGGTATTGGGCTCATACCAATGCAAGGACTTCATATTTTTCGTCGGGATAGACGTAAGGTCTAAACCGGGCAGGTTTCATCGTTGATCGGGCAGTGTGCCAATCGACCAGTAGCAGGTTTCATCGTCGGTGAGACGTATGGTAGGTTTCATCAGAATAGATGTAAGATCTAGACTGGATGGGATTCATCGGGGTGGATCTTAGACAAAAATAAGTGGAAGTGTTTTATCAGAACAGACGGAAGGTCTATCCCGAGGTGGGCCCCTTTTTTTTTAGCATTGATCAAGGCAATATGCCTTGTGATCAACGGGGTTTCATCATCAGGTGGGACTTTATGATGATCGTCCTTCTCGGAAGTTTTATCAGGCAGGGTGAAAAAAGGAATTTTAAATTACCACATTACTGACCCAAATGCCCTTTCGGGTTTTCGCCGGAGCCAGCCCCCTCTTGCTTTTGCCCATGCACCCTTTCGGGTTTTCACGTGGCGGGGTACCCGATTTTGCCTGTAGTGCCCTTTCAGGTTTTCACCACAGCTGGGTTTTGGGCCATTTTTGCACTTCTCCCTAACATAGGAGTAAGTCTGGCGGGGTATCTCTATTTTTAACCCCATTTTTACTTTCTTTTTATTCTTTCTCTCTTTTTTTTAGAGGGTGACAGGTCGGAATGCCACCAGATCAAGATAAGGGTAGCTTGGCTTGGGTGGAGTGCCACTAGACCAAGAAAGGGGTAGCTCGGTTAGGGCGGAGTGCCACTAGACCAAAAAAGGGTAGCTTGGTTAGGACGGAGTGCCACTAGACCAAGGAAGGGGTAGCTCGGTTAGGGCGGAGTGCCACTGGACCAAGGAAGGGGTAGCTTGGTTAGGGCGGAGTGCCACAAGACCAAGAAAGGGGTAGCTCGGTTAGGGCGGAGTGCCACTAGACCAAGGAAGGGGTAGCTCGGTTAGGGCGGAGTGCCACTAGACTAAGGAAGGGGTAGCTTGGTTAGGACGGAGTGCGGTTGGGGCGGAGTGCCACTAGACCAAGGAAGGGGTAGCTTGGTTAGGGCAGAGTGCCACTAGACCAAGAAAGGGGTAGCTCGGTTAGGGCGGAGAGGGCGGAGTGCCACTAGACCAAGAAAGGGGTAGCTCGGTTAGGGCGGAGAGCCACTAGACCAAGGAAGGGGTAGCTCGGTTAGGGCGGAGTGCCACTAGACCAAGAAAGGGGTAGCTCGGTTAGGGCGGAGTGCCACTAGACCAAGGAAGGGGTAGCTCGGTTAGGGCGGAGTGCCACTAGACCAAGGAAGGGGTAGCTCGGTTAGGGCGGAGTGCCACTAGACCAAGGAAGGGGTAGCTCGGTTAGGATGGGGTGCCACTAGACCAAGGAAGGGGTAGCTGGGTTAGGACGGAGTGCCACTAGACCAAGGAAGGGGTAGCTCGGTTAGGACGGAGTGCCACTAGACCAAGGAAGGGGTAGCTCGGTTAGGGCGGAGTGCCACTAGACCAAGAAAGGGGTATTTTGTCCGATTACTCGGGGAATGGTTGCGCTGCATGATACAGCTTTAGATGCCTTCCGTTGAGTGGCAAGAACTGAATTTCCCCTCGATGGTTGACAACCACGTAGGCTCCTCCCTCGTAGACCCTCTGGACTACGTACAGGCCTAGCCAGTTAGCAGCAAGCTTGCCTTTTGGATTGGAAGTCATGACTTCCCTTTTCTTGACCATGACCAGGTCTCCCTTCTTGAATTCTCACCCTTTGACGAGCTTATTGAAGGCATTTGCCATGCGGGCTTGGTACATCTGGATATTTTTCTGGGCTTGCAGACGCTTACCCTCCAATTCAGCCAGTTCTTCAAGTCGTCTTTCAGCATTGGTTTGTTCGTCGTGAACTAGGCCATGCTGGACTGCAATCCTGAGTGATGGCACCTCCAGCTCTATAGGGACTACTGCCTCGGAGCCGTACACCAGCGAATAGGGCGAGCAACCCGTAGGGGTTTTATAGACAGTGCGATATGCCCATAGTGCTTCATACATCCTTTCACCCCAGCCTTTTTTATTAGAACTGACGACCTTGGCCAGCAGGGTGCACAGTGTCTTGTTGAAGGCTTCAGCCAGCCCATTTGCTTGTGGATTGTAAGGGGTGGAAGTCCTCCATTCTATTTTATACTTCTCGGCAAGCCGATATACCTTCTGGTTCTTGAAGTGACTTCCATTATCATATATTATTCGACTGGGGACCCCGAATTGGAAGATGATATTATGCTTGATGAATCTGGCAACCAACTCACCAGTCACTTCTCTGAGTGCTACTGCCTCCGCCCACCTGGAGAAGTAGTCTGTTATAGCCAAGATGTACTTGTGTCCAGCTGAAGAAGTCGGTAGTGGCCCGACTACATTAGTTCCCCACTGAGCAAAAGGCCAGCTGGGAATCGTAGGGTGTAGAGCTACAGGAGGCCTCCTGGGTACAGTGGCGTGCTCCTGGCATTTCTGGCATGACTTTGCAAACTGGCAACAGTCTTTAAACATAGCAGGCCAATAATAACCCAGCTTCTTGATTTCAATTTTCATCTTAGGCCCAGCCTGGTGTGCCCCTATTGTCCCAGCATGTATTTCTTTCATTGCTTGCCAGGCTTCTTCAGTAGATAGGCAGCGGAGCAAAATCTTCTTGTGAGCGTTCGCCATGATTCGAAACAGAGTTCCATTTTTGCACTCGTAGGAATCTTTAACCCTTAGGAGTTTCATTCTCTCTTCTTTATTCTTGGGCAGCTGTTGGTGCAAGAACCATTGCAGCAGGTGCTGTCTCCAATCAGATGTCTGGGCCTTGTCAACGGTATCAATTTCATATTCTTCAGGACACGCTTCCAGCATGCTGGGGACCTGTCGCCTGTTTATGACAATAATGTTTAGCGTTTCGTCCGACGGGACTAATAGTGAGCTGGCCAGCTTCGCGAGTGCATCAGCTTGAACATTGCGTCCCCGGCCCACATGGTCAAGCTCAATGTGGTAGAAATTTGCCATGAGGCGTATAGCCCTTTGATGATAGGGAATCAATTCTGGCTTTCGCACTCCAAATTCTCCCTGTACTTGTTTTATCACTAACATTGAGTCACCGAATACCTGGAGCATTCGGATACCCATGCTGAGGGTGACCTGGAGCCCAATTATCAGGGCTTCATATTCAGCTTCATTGTTGGTGCAGGGCTTATTTATAAAACAGGAGGTGTGCAACACTTCTCCTTCAGGTGATTTCAGTACAATGCCGGCCCCTACACGTATTCTAGTTTTACCGCCAGAATCAATTTCTGTTCTTGATGCCCCATCAAAATATAATTGCCACATTACTGGCTAGGTCTGACAAGCTTCAAGCACTTCATCATCAGGTAGCTCGGTCTCAAGCATGGCACTTTCTGGTACCGGGTGCTCTGCAAAGAAATCAGCTACAGCTTGACCCTTTATAGCCCTCTGAGGTATATAAGTGATGTCAAACTCCATCAGAATCACAGCCCACTTTCCTAGTCGACCTTTGAGTGCCGGCTGAGTCAATATATATTTGAGCGGATCTGCTACAGATATCAATCTAATTTCATGTTACAGCATGTAGTGTCGGAGCTTCTTGACAGTGAAGACCAGCGCCAGGCAAGTCTTCTCTATGTAAGTATAGCTTTCTTCAGTTCTGATCAACCTTCTACTAAGGTAGTATAAGGCTTGCTCCTTTCCATCTTTATTTATTTGAGCTAACATTACCCCCAGCGAGCAATGTGTGGCTGCTATATAGAGGATCAAAGGGCTGCCCTTCACTGGTGCCCCCAATACTGGAGGGGTTCTGATATATTCTTTCAGCTTTTCGAAAGCCTCTTGGCATCCGTCGTCCCATAGGAACGGTACATCTTTCATCATGAGCCTATGAAAGGGGTGACATCGACCCGACAAATTTGATATAAACCGTCGGATGTAGGCCAGACGCCCTTGTAGAGATCTTAACTCAGACAGATTCTTCGATGGAGGGAGCTCTTGAATAGCCTTGATCTTGGATGGATCAATCTCAATGCCTCTGTGCCGACACTAAATCCCAAAAATTTTCCACTGGTCACGCCGAAGGCGCATTTCATAGGGTTCATTTTCAGCTCGTATTTCCGTAGCCTTTGAAACACTATCCGCAAGTCTTGCAGATGATCTTCCTTCTTTTTGGTCTTCACCACCAGGTCATCAACATAGCACTCCACTTTCTTGAAGAGCAAATCATCAAAAATCTTGGCCATAGCTCTTTGGTAAGTGGCGCCGGCGTTCTTGAGGCCGAACGGCATTCTTTTGTAGTGGAATGTTCCTTTCGGAGTGCGGAAGGCAGTGTGTACTCTATCCTTTTCAGCAATCCAAATTTGGTTGTATCCGGATGAACCGTCCATAAATGACAGGGCTTCATGACCAGTGGTTGCATCAATCATTACTTCAGTAATTGGCACTGGGAAATCATCCTTTGGACAAGCCTTATTAAGGTCTCGGAAGTCAACACATATTCTGATCTGCCCATTTTTCTTCTTTATGGGCACTATGTTTGCCAGCCATGTGGTGTACTGATTTTCTTCGACAAAGCCAACATCAATAAGCTTGTCGACTTCTTTATTGATTTGGTTGATCAACTAAGGTCGCATCCGCCTGGGTGGTTGTTTTATGGGGTTGGCTTCTGGGTCAATTGCCAACAGGTGTTGTGCTACATTGGGACTCAACCCTGGCATTTCATCATACGTCCAAGCGAAGCAGTCCTTAAACTCCCTCAGAAATTGTATGTACTGTTCTCGGATCTCTGGTTCCAGCAGAACACTGAGAAAGGTTGGCCTTGGTTCCTCTTCTGTCCCCAAGTTCACTTCTACGAGCTCATCAACAGTGGCCTGGCCACCATCTTCGACTTCGGGTGGAGCCTCCTGCAAATCAACAAAGCCCCCTGGGATATAGTTTTCTTCAGTTTTAGAGTTCCCTGACTCTTCCTGTCGGACCTCGACCGATGATGACTCATCGTACAGGGAAGAGGCTGTGGGACTTTGTTCCGTCTGCCCACGGGCTATGACCGGCTCCGTGTATTGCTTAAAGATTAGGTCTTCCACTTCTGGAGGTTTTGCTGGCGTATCTTCCTCTGGGGAATCTAGATCTTGTAGAGCTCGAACTTCCTCCAGAATACGTTCAAACTCCAAGCATTCTCTTGTATCATCATAAATCCGGTCTTCATCCGGGGTTCCCGTGTCAAACTTTGCTTCGGCTTGGAACAGATCTTCCTTGCAAGACAGCTCCTCCCAACACCGGCATACATTTGCTTCATCAGACTTTTCTACTCCCGGCCGGCTATTGGGAGACCCATTATCCGGTATGAACTGATATATAATCTCTTCATCTTCTGAGGGGTAATCATCATAGCCCAGCCCAGGAGGATCTTCATGTGAGAAGAAAGCGGAGATGACATCTACCTCGGCCTCATAATATTCTTGTAGAGTATAGCCCAATCCTGGGTGCTGGGTGATCTTCATCAATTCCCTGTTGTTCTGGGGTGCATCCCAAAGTTCTTGGAATGCTTTCTTCTGGGCAACGGGCTGCAGTGAAGGCATCTGCAGTTTGGAGAACATCTGTGAGACCCGTTGTGTGGTATAGTCCAAGCCTGTGATTGGCACCATTCGGCTTGTGGATTCTTCCGGGATCATGCAGTCCTGACCATCCTCTTCAACAGGCTCCCCGGTATAGAATATGATGGGAGGCTCGCAGAAGCGAGGGACCTCCATAATCTTGAGTGGCAGCACTGTCTGACATCCCAAACTGGTGATGGGCTTGACCAGTCCTTCCGGTACTGGGACTTGTGTATATTTTTCCTTCATCTTTTTAGCAGTATCATCGGGATGTATGCTTGGGGGTGTAATCCGTGCAACATCCCCAGCATGAGAGACATGGGATACCTCATGTTTCTTGACATAGCCCCGTGGTGGTGGTGGAGACCAATCTTCTGTCTTTGCCGCCGACTTCTCCAGACCAGTCAAAAGTTCTTTCTTTTTAGCTTTCTGCGAAAGGCTCGCATAATAGGATGCATCAAGCATATGCCACTCGAAGACTTCAAAGGGGTGCAGATCTGCGAACACCCTTTCCTCTTTGCCATCATGACAGTACTTAATGCACTGATGCAGCGTGGAAGGCACTATCTGGTACTCATGCAACCACGGTCGCCCTAATAAGGCCTTGTACGTGGTGTTAGAATCAATCACATAGAATCGCACCACAGTGGTGAGGTCCCCCAGTGTGAGGTTAAAATCTGCTACCCCCAAAGGTGTCTCACATTTCTGGTTAAAGCCAGCAATCTTCATATCTCTGACCTTAGTGAGGTGCATATCGAAGTAATACTTCTGATAGATGCGATATGGCAGAATGTTTACAGTAGCCCCGGGATCTACCAGTATCCGGCTTAATGGCTGGCAGTTGAGATGTCCTCTCATGTATAGTGACCTGTTGTGGCTGGGATTTGGAATCAACATGTCATCTTCAGTGAAAGTGACTGTCGGCCCAGAATGAACTTCTGTCAGTAATGCTTCATACTGTGTTGGTGACTGTAGAGCATCAATAATTGCTTGGCGGGCGTCTTCACTTAAGGAAAGAATTTCCCATATAGAGAATCTGGTAGGGAGCTTCTTCAGCATTTTCATAATCCGGCTGCCTACCCGGACATTGGAAAGTGGCATTTCTTCTACCCAGCGGGGCTTTGGAGGCTCCTGATGGGCTTGCGACATTGCCTGCCTACTTCTTGTCTCAACTCCTTGGTTAGTTTCTTGAGGGACTTCTTCTGGAGGCTGGGCCCTGGGTGTTGTCGGGGAATCTTTTTCTTCTTCTTTGCCTTGCTTAGGCTTCAGGGCTTTTGATTGCTGATGCTTGCTACTTCTGGCTAGTGCAGTCTGTGCTGGCTCTTAGCCTTCTAAACTGGATAAAAATTCAAGGAATGACGGAGCCCCATCCCCTTTCTTCTCTTATTGGTATAGCCTAGCAGGAGGAGGGATCTGGACACCTCACACTTCAGGCTCTGGTATCCGATAAGGTTGTTCTCCCCTGAAGATGATATTGTGATTGGCTGGCGGAAGGCGCCCCCATCTTCTCCCAGAGCGGGTAGCATGTGCCGAGGTGGAAGCTTCAGCATGATTGGCTTCCAACGGCGTGGCTGACGCCTCTGTGTCATCATCCTCCCCAGGTAAGGTGAATAACATGGAGAGCGTATTGCAGTGCACTGTCATGGTTTTCTTTTTTCTTCTGTTCTTTGGCTGCCTTTTCATCTTCTGGTGCTCTGACTTTGCTGGCTCCTGCCCCCAGAAAGGTTCAGTCTCATCTTTTTCCTGCTTTTCCTCTGGTTTTTCTTCAATGGTCAACTCTTCTAGCTGCCCCCAGAGTATGCAATCTTTCACCAGTAGGGGCTTTGGCTTATTCTGTACATATTCGTCGAGCCCGTTGATATACTGTTGGAGACGTTTTGCCTCAGGACTTATTTCTTTTTGTGTGGGAAGCGGAGTCTGTCTCCTCCGATTATAGGTGGGGATTCGGATGACTGGCTGGGTCTCAGCTACGTGCCGAATCGGCTTCACCGGGGGCGGCCCCGACTTCGGAGTGGCATTCCGAGTGGATGGTCCAGTCGTCCCTGCAATAGGCGCCCTCTTTCTGGTCTTCACCAGCTTTGTCTGCCATCCCTCCTGATCCCTTAACGGGGTAAGGAAGCATGCTTCATAAGTGCGCCTGGTGCATTCTTCAACATCCTCTTCGGGTAACTGCTGATATACAGAAAGCATATTTGCAGCCATCCTCATTGTTGGAGGTTCATGGGGGCGTGGAGGGTTCACCTGATAGTCTCCCAACTGTAGCTCTCCCTTTTTGAACATACTTTCCATGACATCTTTGAAGACGTAGCAGTCTTCTATAGCATGCCCCAATGCCCGGTGATATGGACAGAATAGTGGGTCATCTTTCTTTGTTGCATCTGCGGGTCTCTTTGGTTCGGGCAGCGTCACTTTGTTGAACTTGTAGGCCCAACTGAACAGTGCACCCGTCTTCTCTTTGGGGAATGAATATGCCTTTCTCATCTTATTTCTTAGGGAGACCTATTCTTTTGTTTCTACCGGGCCTGCCGGAGGAGCCTCAGTGTTCTTCCCTTTCTCTTTCTGTTGTTCAAAGGTACCGAAGTCAACAGTGCTGGCCTCTGAATGCGATGGCCGTCGATCAACAGCCTTCCCCTTTTGCATAGCAGGGACATTGGTGGTCGGACGCTTGGACAAGAACATCTCGACCTCTGCTACTATGTTATTCAACCGGTCAAATGTTCTAATATCTGCCCCGATCATCTTTTCCAGCACCTCCCTTCTGAGGCTTTGTTTGCATATCTGCACTGCATCTTCTTGATGGGGAGGTCGCCTGCATCTCATGGCCAAATTCCTCCATCTTTTTATGTAATCCAGGGCGGTCTCATCTTGCTTCTGCCTGGATGCATACAGCTCAGCTATTGTGATTTCCCTTTCTGTGACATGAAATCTATCTTGGAACTTCCGCTGCATATTGGGCCAGTCAGCTACTGACCCGACGGGCAAGCTGGAGTACCATTCGAAGGCCAACCCTGTAAGGGACGAGCCAAAGAATTTCAATAGATATGCTTCATCAGCCGCCAGGTCGCCCATAACTATGGTGTAATAGGCTATATGTTCCCTGGGGGAGCCTTGGCCGTTGAACTTTTCAAACTTCGGCGGCTTGTTGACGCCTGGTGGTAATCTTTCTTGGCAGCATAATGTGCAGGGTATGGTACTTTGTAGATGTCATAAGTACCAGAATCGTCCCCGACTTTCTCAGACAGCTTCATCTCAATGATCTTTTCTATCATCAGTTTATTTGCCACAGCCGGATCCACTGGTTCTGGAAAGAAATATGCCTGCTGATGACTGAAGGGGGTCGTCATAACCGTTGTGTGCAGCGCCGGCTGACGTGTTGGCACAGCAGGCTGTGTCAGAGATGCAGAGGGCTGTGATGCCACCTGTTGTGGAAGAGGCTGATTCTGTGTCCTGCCTTTGCTATTCAGCCGAGGGACGGCTGGGACGGCCATTTCGGTTGAGCTAGAAGTCGGTCCTGCAGGCTCGGCCTGCTTAGAAATAGGCGTCTACTCATTTCTCTCATTCAACTGTCTTTTGAGAGAATCAATTTACTGTTGATACCTCATGAACATTATCCGGATCATGGGATCCATAGTTGTGGGAATTTGCATCTCCCCTGAAGTCTCTTCAGCGGGATCCAAGAGAGGATTATCTTCTTCTTTAGTAGTCACCACATTTACTATCATCGTGGTGACTCTTCGGGCCTCATTGACGGCCGAGAGGTCATTTTGACTGGCAACTGTTAGCTTATCTTTTGCTGCCTTGCTTCTTCTTGTGATGGCACCCGGTCTGGATGCCAGGTTAATCAACTCTTCTAGCTGTTCTGGTAACATACCATATCTTCCGACGACGCCGGCCATGTTGCACGTGAGAATCTGCATTCTTCCTCTCTGCCTGCGAACTCTCCTCTTGACCTGTCCTGGATATGTCAGACGGTCAAATACAGACGTTCTTTTCTCTTCCCTTTCTTTCTGGTAGATGTCTTCTTCACATCTGGCCCTACGGCCATCTTCATAGTCATTGGAGTTAGAGGACGACGCCTCCAGCATCACTTCTCCTTTTTCTTCTTCCTCCTCAGTGCCCAAGGCACGAGATAGTGTTTGTTGCCCCAGGTAGGAGTTCCCAAGGCAATGAAAGTAGTCTTGAACCACCCGGTTCATTTCTTCCTGGCTCTGCCCTTGTAGCTTCGAACGGGGCAGCAGCCTCTCCTGGGTCTTCGGCTGATAGGCCAGCCTTGAGACTTGAGCAGCCAGGTACTCTGACCTGGGATATCTGAACACATCAGCCTGTCTGGCACAGGCCTGGGATCTCTGCGGAGCATCAACAGCAGTAGCTTCCTCCACTATGCTTTCATCTTTCTCCCGAAGACCTCTGCCCCTCCTCCCGGGGTGGGTGACAACAACATCTTTTTCTCTCTTCTCCCATCTTCTGCCCCCGGCCTTGGGGCGGACGGCAGTGACATAGTCTTCTTTCTTCTCATCTCTTCTGCCCCCAGCCCTGGGGCGGATGGCAGCAACATATTTCTCCCAAGCTGGTGCCCTGCTCTGGATCTTCTTCGGCACCCAAACTTGTTTGAATTTGATCGGCCTGGGCGCCAATGGTTGCTTTCCCTTGTTCTCCTAGTCGGCCCTCCTGATGGCCAGTGGCTGGAATCTGTTGTTGGTATGAACTGATGGAATGACCCTGTCGGGCTGTGCATCTCTATGGCGGCCATTGAGGTTCACCCTCAAGCTCCCCACCATCATTGTCTTTCCCGAGGCCTAAGTGCGACCTCCAGTTGCAGCGGACCGGCTCCTCCGGTCATTTCTTCTCCTCCTACCAGTAGTGGCGGAGACAGCAAACTTTCCCTCCAGGTGATGGACCAGGCAAGAAACAGTAGTAGGAGCAGCTATCACCTCTTCTTTCTTAGCTTTTGGTGCCGCCGCGGCCTCTATTGTAGCGACGCTTTCAGCTTCATTGTTGACTTGTAGCAAGTCGACAAATACGAGGCCCAGGCAGTTGGGTAGACCCACCGCCGGGGGCATGGATCCGAATCCCATTGGCACCGCCAGGTACCCTCCGCAGACGTGGCCGTCGACCACCTGGTCACCGAAGAAAACACCAGCTAGTCCAGTCTCCATCTGTAGTTTCTGTGAGTAAGATTAACACACAGTTAGAATTTTGAGAGAGGCCGCCGGGCCTCCCGCTTTGGCGTAGAGATGAGGGGAGACTTGGTCCCACCAGGCGTGCCAGACTTGTGGACGCGGATTATATATATATATATATATATATTGGTTTATTAGGCGTGCCAGTCACATGTGTGACGATTTCATTGTGCACTCGATCTGACTTCTAATCAGTCGATTGTAAGTGATCGTGTCTGGACCGAAAGTCCGTCATACCATAAAGGTTATGACGTTAATTACGTCCTCCCTAAGGAAGACAACCCTTGATTAAATGCCAAAGACAGGAGGAAAATAGCGGCAAAATAAGGCTCGAACGAGAGTGTGCTAGCTCATTCGCAGAATATTAGATAGACTGGATAAGGCGAGAGTACATCGAGCACGAGGCAAATCCGGCAGCATAACCCCATTATCTTGGACTATGCCAAATGGGAATAGGAAACCATCTATGCAGCGGCGGGATGGGATCCGTGAAAGATCGGGTATATCCGGCCCGGAATCCGAAGTGGGACCGGTGTACCGAGGTACACCACACTTTGATGCGATGTTTCATTGATATTCCCCTTCGAGGGACCATCGGAGAACGCATAATGGCAGAACTCCATGGACCAGTGGGGTTTAAAGAAGATACCATAGTTTCCTGGTATGATGTAGATGAATTTCGGCAGCATATCCCCTTATCTTGGATTATGCCAAGCAGAAATAGGTGCTCATCCACGGGGTGCCGGGATGAAAACCGAAAGAGAAAGGCACTGGGCCCGGCACAGTGTGATATTGGGAATGGTTCCCCATTTATTTATTCCATGGGGTGCACCCCGTGACCTGAAGACATCCCTCGAATTAGCGTGGCAACATGCTCAACGATTGGACAGAAGAAGAGAGGTTCTCGGCGCAGCAAAATGGGCAAAGACAGGCTTCCCGGCGCGAGAACGAGAGGCTCTCGGCGCGCCTTTAAAGAGGCTTATTGGCATGGTCGAGGGAGGTCTCGGCATGGCTGAAGAAAGGGGAATTCTCGGCGTGAGGTTCCCGGCTCGCCTGTTCCCGGTGCGCTAAGGGCCGCGCCGAGGGCTGTTCATGGCGCCGAGGGGTGCTTGCGCCGAGAAGGTCAGAGCTTTTGGCCTTGGTGAGGGATTGCGGGTTTTACGGTGCTCTGTTCTGGAGATTCTTCCTGGGATTCAGGCAGACGGCTGGGAGATCTTAGGATGCGAACGAGCAAGAGGATTAAGGGCTCTGCCAGGCTGTTAGGTTAACATCAAGGAGTCATGGATAAAGGCAATTCAAGGGACTGAAGTCACCGGGCATTTGATGTCACGCCCCGAACAAGGCGGAAGTATCGGGACGTACAGTTAGGGACACGCTAGCAAGAGAGGGAACTAAATCTAAAACAATACACAAGTGCTACAAGATGGAAATGCTAAATGATTAATAATAAACCACGACTAATACAATAATCCTCAAGTTCAACTTAATACAACTGGAATAATCAACCACTAAAACTCAATAACAAACTGAAACTAAATGATCTCCAAACACAACTAACAATAACACACTGCTAACACACTAGAACTGATACACTCAAGACATCACTCCTGCCCTTCCCCATCGGTAAGCGCGTCACCTGAAAAGCCTGAAAAAGGGGGAAACAACGGGGTGTGAGCTAACGCTCAGTAGGAAATAACAGACATGTATAAGTGATTAACAGTTTAATTACATTTTTTCAAAATGTCATGCTACAAATGATAAAAATGATAAAAAGATAACGATGATGAAACGAAATTCAAAGATCTTGCAAGGTCAAGAAATATAATGAATAGAATAGTAAGACAAGAATTTACTACAGGAGATAACAATAAAAAGTTGGCCATATCAAGTCGATTCAAGTCATGTCAAGCACGTATGTAATTTCATTTCCACGTCCAAGTAATGAGCAAGTACAGTAACCACAAGTAGAGTATAGAACAGTGACGAGTGGAAAGTGAAAAGTAGTAGAAAGTAATGTAGAGAGTAGTGGAGAGAGTAGTGGAATGAGTAGTGGACAGTCCTAGATTTAACACATGTCAAGTACTGGTGCCAAATGCCACACCTAGTCATTCACCTCCCAGGGGTACACGTAGTGTTCGGGCGCTCTTCCCAGGACCAGACCGAGCCCTTAATTGTTTGCCAGGCATTGATTTCTTTGGATCCAAGATCCCACGAATCTAGACTTCCACAGTTTATGGCCAGAATTCCAAGGTTTAAACTAAGTAGCAATAATAACTTCAAGTAGGAAGGAGATTCATTTCCAGAATTTCAAGGGAAGTATAATCATCAAGGAGATTGAAATCAAGTCACAACAAGAGTTAATCGTGCTGCGCTACTGTAAAACAGCAGCAATCAAACAGGTTAATCAACATATTAATCCTAATCATCAAGTTAAGATATCATGATTTAACCATTATCATTTGCATTAAGACAATTGCCAAGAAGCTGATTCAAGATGATAAGGCAAAGAACAACTCCCACAGGAGTGAAATAGAATGCATTAACAGAGATTTAGTTACACCATTAACCACTAATTATGTGGGTTTCTATTTAATCTTGTATGCATTGAAATGAAGATGATAAACGGTGTGTTTTTATACTAAGTTTGCATGTATGGACCAATGTTAATTGAAACTAAAAGGGTACATGAATAGGTCATTAGTTCCTCAAAAATGTAGTTTTCAAAGTGTTTAGGTTGAATGGTTTGATTCCCCGATGATCCGGATTGATCCCCGGGTCAAATCATCAAAAAAAACGGGTTTACAATGCATGGGTCGACCCTTTGGGTCGACCCCTGGAAAAATTCCAGGGATGGGTCGACCCCTGGGTCGACCCCTGCAAGCCTGGCTGCATGGGTCGACCCATGGGTCGACCCCTGCAGGCTGTGGGTCGACCCATGCAAGGCAGCATTGCTGCTGCTTGCTGGGTGGAAATGGGTCGACCCGTGGGTCGACCCCTGGGTTTCCAGACCCAAAAAGCTATGAAAACTCCAAGAATTTGGGGTCTAAAAGTATTGGGATCATAACCATAGACTCTAGGGTTAATAATATGCATCTTAGGGTCATAAAACACAATTTTAAATCACGAATTTCGATAGGAATCCAATGAAATAAATCCTATTCTATGAAGAACACAAGTAAAGTCTAGCTTGCTAGCATGCTTCTAATAACACACGAAATACTCTAGGCATGATCTATAAAAATTGGGGATTTTGATGTCAAAAGAAAACTAACATGCTATTGATTACATTCATGTATGTTAATTAGAAATTGGGCTGTTATCACCTACCTCAAATTGAAGAAGGAACTTGAAACCTAGAATGAAGAACAACTTGACAGCACCTCACTAAAACTTCGATATCTCCACGGATACCTAATGAAAATTGGGGCTTTTGCCTCCAATGGAAAGAGCTCGATGAGAGGTACAATTTGCTATACTCATGATCAAGATTTGTTTGAGAATTCCTACCTTAATCGATTGATCAAAGAAGGATGAAGGGAAGCCAACGGCCTGCTGACCGACCTTCACAAATCGAACTAGATCTCTCCAGATCCGAAATTTCAGCGAACCCCACAGCAGCCAAATGAAAGAAGACTCGTAGGGCTTCATTTTGATAGCTCATAGAGCTTCTGGAGCCTTCTGAATTGGGAGTATTTGCTACTGCAAGCTACGAGTTTAGAAACGGCGCCGAAATCTTTGACTTGACCAAATTATGTCGGCAGCACGTTTTGGGGCTAAGTTTACCTCAAATTGATTGAGAGTAAATGTTCCTCTATGTAATACCTTTCATTTGCCTCTGGAATCACCCCATTTGGTTGAGAATCAAGCTCGAATTTGATGTTCAAAGTTTGGGTGAATAGTAAATTCGAATTTGGGTTAGGTGGGTTATAAGTCAGGCTTAATCCACTGATTAGGCCTAGATAATGATTTAATTAGGCTTACTCCAAGAAGACAAAAGTGTTAGTCGAAGCATCTATTATTTAATTACTATTTTTATGAATTTTTATATGTTAGATAAAATTCCACTTCTACTATTCCGCAATTAATTAAATATTAAGTTCGGAAGACTTAGTTCGCTAATTCGGCTTAATAAACGATTTTATTAGGCTTAAATGTATAAGACAAAGTTCATAAACAAAATTAATTCTAAAAGATGTGATTTTTGGGGATTTTTAGAAAATAGTAGAAAAATGACTTATTCTATTAATTAATTAATTAATCTAATTAATTTGGATAATTCTCATTAATTTTGAATAATTTCAAATAAATTCCAAATAATTACAAATAACTTTATAAATAAATTTCTAAAGAATTTGGGATCTTACACCCTCCCCTACTTAAAGGAATTTGGTCCTCCAAATTCACTGCACTAAAACTGAGAGTAGAAAAAGATCGCTCACCTAGAATAGATCGGGATACCGCTTTCGCATAGTCTCTTCGGATTCCCATGTAGCTTCTTCGGTCCCACGCCGACTCCACTGAATCTTGACCATCGGTATCGAACGATTCCGGAGTTGCTGATGCTTCCGGTCCAAAATCTTGGCAGGTCTTTCCTCATAGGTCATATCTTCCTTCAGTTCAAAATCCACTTGTTGAATGATATGAGTGGGATCGTACACATATTTCCATAACATAGACACATGGAAAACATTATGTATGCCAGACAAATGCGGTGGTAAAGCCAGTCTGTATGCCACCTCTCCCACTCTATCTAGAATCTCGAATGGACCAATGTACCTCGGACTCAGCTTGCCATGAATGCCAAATCTTCGGATCCCTCTCGTCGGAGAGACCTTTAAGAACACATGCTCGCCAACCTGAAATTCCAATGCCCTTCTCCTGTTGTCGGCATAACTCTTCTGTCTTGACTGGGCTACTTGTAACCGGTCTCGGATAACACGGATGTTCTGTGATGATTCCGAAACAAGATCTGGTCCAAGCCACTGTTTCACACCTACCTCGTCCCAACACAACGGGGAACGACAACTTCTACCATATAGTGCTTCAAAAGGAGCCATCTGAATGCTAGACTGATAGCTGTTATTGTAAGCAAATTCAATTAATGCCAAATGCTCACTCCAATTACCACCGAAATCAATCATGCAAGCTCGCAACATATCTTCCACTATCTGATTGGTTCTTTCAGTCTGTCCATCTGTCTGTGGATGAAAAGCAGTACTGAAATTCAGACGAGTACCCAAAGACTCTTGCAGTCCCTTCCAGAAATGTGAAGTAAATCTGGGGTCTCGATCAGATACTATATTCACTGGGATACCATGCAATCTCACCACTTCCTTTACATACAAAGCAGCCAATACATCAATCGTCTACTTGGACTTAATTGGTAAGAAATGAGCCGACTTTGTCGATCGATCGACAATCACCCATATCACATCAAATCCACCACGAGTCCTAGGTAGACCCATAATGAAATCCATGCCAATACTTTCCCACTTCCATTGGGGTATGTCGAGTGGTTTCAATTTCCCTGCTGGTCTGAAATGTTCGGCCTTAACTTGCTGACATACCAAACATCTGCTCACAAAATCTGCAACTTCTCTTTTCATATTCGGCCACCAAAAGGACCTTTTCAAATCTCGGTACATCTTAGTGCCTCCAGGATGAATGGTATATCTGGATCTATGAGCATCCTCAAGAATGTTGTTCTTTATAGTAACCTCATCCGGAACACAAGTTCTGCCTTTAAATAATAATCTACCATCATCGGCCAACATGAAGTCAGGTCTGCTACTCAAGCTTCCCTTGATCTCTACCAACTCGGAATCATTATCTTGCAAGGACTTGATCTCTATCAATATTTCAGGTTTAAGTTGAATCTGAGCAATCAAGATCCGATCATTGTCAATATTGAGATCCAGACTAGATAATTGTTCCAACAATCTCCATTCTTGTAACATGAGACTTGATAATCTAGCTACCGGCTTCCGGCTTAATGCATCTGCCACAACATTACCTTTGCCAGGATGATACTCAATCGAGAAGTCGAAGTCTTTCAAGTACTCCAACCATCTCCGCTGCCTCATGTTGAGTTCCTTTTGAGAGAATAAATGCTTCAAACTCTTATGATCCGAAAACACTGTAAAGGTTTCTCTATATAAGTAATGCCTCCATATCTTCAAAGCAAACACGACTGCAGCAAGTTCCAAATCATGAACAGGATAATTATCTGCGTGCTTCCTCAACTGCCTAGAGGAATAGGCAATCACCTTCCCATGCTGCATGAGTACACAGCCTAAGCCAATACCTGAAGCATCAGTATAAACAACGAATCCTCCTTCTCCAGAAGGTAAAGCCAAAACAGGTGCAGTAGTCAAACACTCCTTCAGAGTCTGAAAGCTTCGCTGACAATCATCTGACCAATCAAACTTGTTCTCCTTGCGGGTTAATCTTGTCATAGGTACTGCAATCTTGGAGAAATCTTGAATAAATCTTCGGTAATAGCTTGCCAGGCCTAGAAAACTTCTAACTTCAGTTGCACTAGTAGGCTGCTCCCAATTCTTCACTGCATCAATCTTCGAAGGATCAACAGAAATACCTTCCTTGGTGATAATATGTCCGAGAAAGGACACTTCTTGTAGCCAGAACTCACACTTACTGAACTTAGCATATAGCTGATGATCTTTCAATAGTTGCAATGCCATTCTCAGATGGTCAGCATGCTCCTCTTCATTCTTAGAATAAATCAGGATGTCATCAATAAAGACTACGACCCATTGATCAAGATAGGGCCGAAATACATCGTTCATCAACTGCATGAAAGCTGCTGGAGCATTCGTTAGACCAAAAGGCATAACGACAAATTCAAAATGACTATACCTGCTGCGGAAAGCCATTTTATAAATATCCTCTTCCTTAATCCGCAACTGGTGATATCCAGATCGAAGATCGATCTTAGAGAAATATTGAGCTCCCGCTATTTGGTCAAATAACTCGTCAATCCTCGGCAAGGGATATTTGTTCTTGACAGTCTGCTGGTTTATTTGCCAATAATCAATGCACAACCTCATCGAACCATCTTTCTTCCTGACGAACAACACAGGGGCTCCCCACGGAGAAGTACTAGGACGAATAAAACCCTTCTCGAGTAATTCCATCAGTTGCTGCTTCAGTTCCCTCAGTTCCGCAGGAGACATACGATAAGGAGCCTTAGAAATAGGAGCTGTGCCAGGAATAAGATCAATAGAAAAGATAACTTCCCGCTCAGGCGGAAGTCCTGGTAGTTCTTCTGGAAAGACATCAGGAAAATCTCGGACAACAGGAATGTCCTTGATCTCCATCTGCTGCTCAGGAGTTGCACAAACAAAGGCTAGAAAAGCCTCACACCCATGCCTTAAAAGCTTATCAGCTCGAAGAGCCGAAATGAGTGGTACGGAGTTATGGTGCTTGACTCCCGTAAAAGATAAACCAGAATGTCCAGTAAAAGTCACTGAGCTGGAACTACAGTGAACATTGGCCTCATACTTAGCCAACCAATCTGCTCCTAGGATTACATCATAATCCTTCATATCCATGCAGACCAAATCTGCTGGAAAGTTCTGTTCACCAATCATAACCTTACTAGAAGGATAGAAATACTGGATTGTTGATCTAGTGCCAATAGGGGTTGAAATCTCTAACGGAGTATTCATCAAAACAGGTTCCACAGCTAATGACTTAGCAAATCTCCGTGAAATAAAAGAATGTGTTGCACCAGTATCAAAGAGAGCAAACGCAGGCTTATCGATTATAGTAAGGGTACCTTCGACGAGTCCGCCATCATCAGAAATCCCAGTTTCCTCTGCATGTAAAGCTTGAAGCTTGCCTTGTGGTTTCTTGAAGACTAATGGTTTTGCCGGTGTAGCTTGTTCCGATATGAGAGGGCAATTGGGGATACGGTGCTCCTTGCTTCCACATCGCAAACAGGCGCCTAGCTTGCGCCAGCACTCCTCTATCTTGTGACCCGGACGATCACAATAGTTGCACACGCCCTTGAATGGAACAATAGGGCCAGGCTTCTTGTCTTCATGCCTCGGCATCTTGCCCTTCCATGATCCGGACCCGCTCCACGAACCAGGTCCACTAACAGGCCTCTTCTTGGTATACCCGGGTTTGACACTCCCGGAACCCATAGGTAATTCTTTCTTGGTGCCTTTCCCACGGATTCTCTCCGTCATTTCAAGAGTATCCTCTAGAACTTGTGCTTTCCTTACCATCTCGGAATAAGTGGAAATCTCCATCGGTGCCAATTGGTTGATATAATGAAGCTTCAAACCTTTGAGAAAGCGCTTCGCCTTCATCTTCTCGGTGGAAATGAGATGTGTAGCATATCGAGAAAGCCGTGCGAATTGAGCCTCATACTCTGCCACGGACAAACCTCGCTGTTTCAAGGCCGCGAACTCTGCCGTTTTCTTCTCTTGCACTCTATCAGAAAAATA
This sequence comes from Amorphophallus konjac, assembly GCA_022559845.1. Taxonomy (NCBI): domain Eukaryota; kingdom Viridiplantae; phylum Streptophyta; class Magnoliopsida; order Alismatales; family Araceae; genus Amorphophallus; species Amorphophallus konjac. Next base: position 405,278,187 of record CM040118.1, read on the forward strand.
CTTGCTATTGAAGAATTCCTCGAACTCTTCCCACATAACCTGCCGATCTCCGAGGGTTGCCTTGATAGAATCCCACCAAGTACGTGCATCATGTTCCAGTTGAAATGTGGACAAAAGGACACGCTCCTGGTTGGTGCATTGCATAACTTCAAAGATTCTCCCCATCTCATCTAGCCAGTGCTCGGCTTGGTCAGGGTCAGTCGAACCAGCGAATCTAGGCGGATTTATTCCGCGGAAGTTCCGGTATAGATCACCGGTGCCATGTGGTGCCGCTCCTGCCTGAGCTACTTGCTGAAGGGCCTGAGTAAGGCCTTGAACCGTACGCTGCAGGTTCCTCCATTCAGCACGATCAGCTGCCATCTACACGAGAAATAGGTTACTTAGGTTCAAATAAGATAGATAAATACACGATTAAGAAACGAACTTAACCCAAGTTCTACCCAATCTCACCAGGTCAGGTCCAAGACTTTTACAAGGTTAGGGATCTAGTGCACCTAGACACGACCAAAAACTCGGTACCTGGCTGAGGTAATCGGTCCGAAGACCACTCGCGCAAGTGTGCGACCTTTCCGATAGGCATAGCCTAACGTTCGGGCAACACCTTTTTATATACCGGTTATTGGGATGTAATGCAAGAAAACTTAAACTTAGGAAACCTAGGAATGTGAAACCTAGGGCTCTGATACCAACTAAACTGTCACGCCACGAACAAGGCGGAAGTATCGGGACGTACAGTTAGGGACACGCTAGCAAGAGAGGGAACTAAATCTAAAACAATACACAAGTGCTACAAGATGGAAATGCTAAATGATTAATAATAAACCACGACTAATACAATAATCCTCAAGTTCAACTTAATACAACTGGAATAATCAACCACTAAAACTCAATAACAAACTGAAACTAAATGATCTCCAAACACAACTAACAATAACACAATGCTAACACACTAGAACTGATACACTCAAGACATCACTCCTGCCCTTCCCCATCGGTAAGCGCGTCACCTGAAAAGCCTGGAAAAGGGGGAAACAACGGGGTGTGAGCTAACGCTCAGTAGGAAATAACAGACATGTATAAGTGATTAACAGTTTAATTACATTTTTTCAAAATGTCATGCTACAAATGATAAAAATGATAAAAAGATAACGATGATGAAACGAAATTCAAAGATCTTGCAAGGTCAAGAAATATAATGAATAGAATAGTAAGACAAGAATTTACTACAGGAGATAACAATAAAAAGTTGGCCATATCAAGTCGATTCAAGTCATGTCAAGCACGTATGTAATTTCATTTCCACGTCCAAGTAATGAGCAAGTACAGTAACCACAAGTAGAGTATAGAACAGTGACGAGTGGAAAGTGAAAAGTAGTAGAAAGTAATGTAGAGAGTAGTGGAGAGAGTAGTGGAATGAGTAGTGGACAGTCTTAGATTTAACACATGTCAAGTACTGGTGCCAAATGCCACACCTAGTCATTCACCTCCCAGGGGTACACGTAGTGTTCGGGCGCTCTTCCCAGGACCAGACCGAGCCCTTAATTGTTTGCCAGGCATTGATTTCTTTGGATCCAAGATCCCACGAATCTAGACTTCCACAGTTTATGGCCAGAATTCCAAGGTTTAAACTAAGTAGCAATAATAACTTCAAGTAGGAAGGAGATTCATTTCCAGAATTTCAAGGTAAGTATAATCATCAAGGAGATTGAAATCAAGTCACAACAAGAGTTAATCGTGCTGCGCTACTGTAAAACAGCAGCAATCAAACAGGTTAATCAACATATTAATCCTAATCATCAAGTTAATATATCATGATTTAACCATTATCATTTGCATTAAGACAATTGCCAAGAAGCTGATTCAAGATGATAAGGCAAAGAACAACTCCCACAGGAGTGAAATAGAATGCATTAACAGAGATTTAGTTACACCATTAACCACTAATTATGTGGGTTTCTATTTAATCTTGTATGCATTGAAATGAAGATGATAAACGGTGTGTTTTTATACTAAGTTTGCATGTATGGACCAATGTTAATTGAAACTAAAAGGGTACATGAATAGGTCATTAGTTCCTCAAAAATGTAGTTTTCAAAGTGTTTAGGTTGAATGGTTTGATTCCCCGATGATCCGGATTGATCCCCGGGTCAAATCATCAAAAAAAACGGGTTTACAATGCATGGGTCGACCCTTTGGGTCGACCCCTGGAAAAATTCCTTGCATGGGTCGACCCCTGCAGGCTGTGGGTCGACCCATTGGGTGGACCCATGCAAGGCAGCATTGCTGCTGCTTGCTGGGTGGAAATGGGTCGACCCGTGGGTCGACCCCTGGGTTTCCAGACCCAAAAAGCTATGAAAACTCCAAGAATTTGGGGTCTAAAAGTATTGGGATCATAACCATAGACTCTAGGGTTAATAATATGCATCTTAGGGTCATAAAACATAATTTTAAATCACGAATTTCGATAGGAATCCAATGAAATAAATCTTATTCTATGAAGAACACAAGTAAAGTCTAGCTTGCTAGCATGCTTCTAATAACACACGAAATACTCTAGGCATGATCTATAAAAATTGGGGATTTTGATGTCAAAAGAAAGCTAGCATGCTATTGATTACATTCATGTATGTTAATTAGAAATTGGGCTGTTATCACCTACCTCAAATTGAAGAAGGAACTCGAAACCTAGAATGAAGAACAACTTGACAGCACCTCACTAAAACTTCGATATCTCCACGGATACCTAATGAAAATTGGGGCTTTTGCCACCAATGGAAAGAGCTCGATGAGAGGTACAATTTGCTATACTCATGATCAAGATTTGTTTGAGAATTCCTACCTTAATCGATTGATCAAAGAAGGATGAAGGGAAGCCAACGGCCTGCTGACCGACCTTCACAAATCGAACTAGATCTCTCCAGATCCGAAATTTCAGCGAACCCCACAGCAGCCAAATGAAAGAAGACTCGTAGGGCTTCATTTTGATAGCTCATAGAGCTTCTGGAGCCTTCTGAATTGGGAGTATTTGCTGCTGCAAGCTACGAGTTTAGAAACGGCGCCGAAATCCTTGACTTGACCAAACTATGTCGGCAGCACGTTTTGGGGCTAAGTTTACCTCAAATTGAGTGAGGATAAATGTTCCTCTATGTAATACCTTTCATTTGCCTCTGGAATCACCCCATTTGGTTGAGAATCAAGCTCGAATTTGATGTTCAAAGTTTGGGTGAATAGTAAATTCGAATTTGGGTTAGGTGGGTTATAAGTCAGGCTTAATCCACTGATTAGGCCTAGATAATGATTTAATTAGGCTTACTCTAAGAAGACAAAAGTGTTAGTCGAAGCATCTATTATTTAATTACTATTTTTATGAATTTTTATATGTTAGATAAAATTCCACTTCTACTATTCCGCAATTAATTAAATATTAAGTTCGGAAGACTTAGTTCGCTAATTCGGCTTAATAAACGATTTTATTAGGCTTAATTGTATAAGACAAAGTTCATAAACAAAATTAATTCTACAAGATGTGATTTTTGGGAATTTTTAGAAAATAGTAGAAAAATGACTTATTCTATTAATTAATTAATTAATCTAATTAATTTGGATAATTCTCATTAATTTCGAATAATTTCAAATAAATTCCAAATAATTACAAATAACTTTCTAAATAAATTTCTAAAGAATTTGGGATCTTACATTTGAACCCTCTAGAATAGGCTTTATGTCGTTCATGTCGCCGGCCATCCAGGGGATCAAGAGATGACTGTCTCTGATCCCTGTGATGGCCTTGGTGGCTTGAGGAGCTTGAGGAGACTACAGACTCCATTGCATTAAAGTCATCGAGGTTATCGGGGGAGAGAGAGGGGACAAAACCCAGGAATCCATGGAGGTAAGGATCGGGGCTATGTACCGGTTTCCTCGAAACTGCGAGAGGGAGGGGCAGCAGAGAGTGTTTGCCAGTCGCCTGGACTAACGATAAACACTCGAAACCACGAATTCATTGGTCAAAACTCACAACCGGAGAGTTAACTACCGCCATCATCGGAGAGGGATGAAAGAAGAGAAACCCAAACTTCCACCCATTCAACCGATTCTACTGTTTATATTTCATCGGCTACAGAAATATAGCTAGAACAATAATCAGAAAAGAGCTTTGAACATCAGTTGAATAGGAGAAAATTCCACATAAAGGGGTAGAAGGAGTACATGAGAGAGTGAAATAAAACCCATTCAGAACAACAGGAGGATAGGGGATAGCATGCCCAAAGAGGACACAAACGAAAACAATATACATCGAAGAAAGAAGGACAAAGAAAGATGGGGGAGGGCGGAGCATTGACTCCTCTCCCTCCCCTTACAGCACACCTTCTTCTTCCTTCGACCTTGGTAGCAGCTTTTCTTTTCTTCTCTCTCTGTTGTCTTATCGGGTGAGTCTGGCTACTGCTCTCCTCAATATCCGCCTATCTATCTGTTCTCTCTTCTTTTTTTGTCTCTCTATATCCTCTCTCTTTTTTGCTCGAGAGAAAAAGGGGGGGTTTTATAGGCATAGTGCTCTCCCTCTCGGCATGATCATCTCGGTGCGCAGACCATAGGTTCCCGGTGCGCCTCGGTCGAAAGCAGGAGGCTTCCCGGCGCCCAATGATGGGGCTTCCCGGTGCCGCCCCACAAGGGCTTTGGGCTCTGGTGAGGAACTCCCGGTGTCGCACTAGTGAGCCCATTTAGGGCTTTTAATATTTTACACTTCCTCATCAGTAGGCTTGAGCTGTCAAAGCTGCCTAATCTGCCTTTTCATTTGTCAGTCCTTCGAATCCGCCATAACCGGCGAAGTCCCATTAATTGGTGAGTTGGCATAGTCTTATCAGAATATTTCCGGAGATTTTCATCAGTCAGCAGACTGCAATTCTTCATCAGTACTGCCATCTGAGCGACGACAATACCGGACATCGGCTTGGCCGGGGAGGGCTTCATCCGGGTGGTAGCTTTAGTGACGACTATTCTGTAATTCTGGCTTTGCAGGAATTCCTGAGAGCTTCATGTCTGGTTCAATCTTCTCTTTGGTCTCATCTTTGTTTTCAGTTATATTTCAGGTGTCAACACCACCCTAGCAGGAGCGTTACACCACTGTAACAGCCCCTCGATAAACCGTCACACACTGTAACGCACCTATCCTAGACCGTCAGACACATGTGCTCTGTCAGCCCATGGTAGAATAATAACCAGTTAAGTTTACTTATAAATAAGCTTAGATAGCTAAGTTTGGACCTATTATCATGACTTTGAGTTGAGTTTCTGATTCATAATCAAATTGCATAATTAATGTGTCTTAGGTTATTTTAAGTTGTGCTAATTTCATTGGCTAAAACTCTATAGTTTTGTATTCTAAATCATGATTTTCCAAAGTTGTATTGACGGAGTTTTATCTTGGTTTCATAATGTTACACATTCTTTCCTATCTATAGAGTCATTTCTTTAAGTATATGGCACATATTCCTGTATGCTATCCATTAGTTCACTTTGCACTACAGGAACATTATTCTTGGACATGAGGACCTCTCTATTGGATATTCCTTCCAATGGATTAGGAAATCTTGTTTCAAGGCCTCCGTAATTCTCTGCGAGCCTGGAATTCCCACTAGGACGCCGAGTTGGTTGTACCATTAAAGCCCATTGATTAGATTACACTATCGATGATTTTGGTTATCAGTAATGTAACGGCTCTATGTTGGACCGTCAGGCACAAGTAACGGCCCAATATACGACCGTCACATTCCACTGAGTCTGATTTCTTGGTTCTGGATTCAGACTAATGTAACGGCCCAATACTGGAGTGTCACATCATGTAACGGCCCAGTACACGAACGTCACACTACTTGAGTATTTTAACCCAAGGATTGACCAAGGGTTGATATTCCAAGGTTCTAGATAGACTCTTGATGATCTAGAACTTATCATATTGATCAAGAAACCTAATATAATGAATGGAAGATAAAGAACGTATCGTTATGCTGCCGATTTATTTCCATAAGCATAACCTTGCTTAAGTCATTCTTGATTTCTCATGATTCTTATTGAAGCATTAATTCATTAAATTATTGTTATCATGAGCTTATTGAACTTATTACATTCTTGGCCATATTTTATTGTTAACATGCATGGAAGTAACTTGATTTATACTTGAAGATGCCATCGAGCACTGATTATGTTCAAGGGCTCTATGCTAGTCCCCTCGACTGATTGTCGGAAACTTACTAGTTTATAAACCATGGGGTATGATGCTACTGGCGTCGTATTACGCTGGGAGTACTTTCTCTATAAATAAGTGAAAATCCACGGCACGACATGACATTCTTGTACATGACTTTCTTGCTTGATATTCCATAGAAATTCACGAAGTACTTGCTCATAAGCAAAAGATACTGGAGTGATGATTATGTGACTTGCTAGTACATTCTCCATACATTCTTGTTCATGAAAGGCCAATATCTTGTTCTTATAACATTCTTGCTAGTTCGTACTTGCTCTCATTCTAACTTACTTGATCATCTTGTTACTTTGATTTAATCGCATGATTGATTGCATTCGCATGATTTTTACCTCATTCTTTAGAGCGAAATTATTAATTACTTTAATAGTGCCTTCATGTTGATGCGAAGATGCCTACTGGGTATGTGTGCTCATTACCTATTTCCAATCTTTTCAGGTGATGAAAGTGATTCGAATTCGGATTCGGGTTATACAAGTAGCGGGTCCGAGAGCGAATGAAAGTATTATCAAGATGAGAGTGAAGACTTAGGAAAGTCTATATTGTTTAGATTAAGTCTATGTAACTTTCCTATTTCTTAAGTCTAGTGCATAATGGAAATTGAATTAGTGGTTGTATTTGATTATCAATGAAATAAAGTTGAAGTTTGAATATATATTGTGCAATTGCATTTATGTGTGTGATTGTCTTGCGCTCTGATCGTTCTTGCTTGCAAGAGGCTTACCACGCCGGCTGTTCGCGCTCCCCGAGATAGTCTTCTGCTGTAATAAAGGCTCGGGGCGTGACAATGCCTGTCATGATGAATAAGAGAAGCCCCCTCCTCAGGGGATCGGATCACCGCGCCGCCTCCGGTTTAAGCATTACGCATTTTTTCGTCCCTTTATCTCCGAGGTTTAGGTTTTTGCCTCTCTTCGTATTTATATTTGAGGTGGGCTCCTGTGCTGTGAGAGCAGCTCGAAAGAGCGGAGAATCGTTGCGGCCATCGGAGCTAGGGGAGCATCCTGAGGCGGCGATTCGTCGGCTTCCTTCTCCTCCGGAGTCCTCTAATTCGGAGCTTTCCCCTGTTGCCTCCACCCTCTGCGGTGCAAGAGGGGGCAATTGACGAAGGGATCGTGGCCGATGCTGGGGCGCCGAGCGAAGCAGAGGGGGTGCCAGACGGAGGAGCCCGGTCCGAGCCGGTCGTGGAGGGTCACAGGATGTCGCTGCTCAATCACAGTCGACCGAGGCCGGGGAAGTACACTGTGACGACCCAGATTCTGGATACCAGATATACCCGGTAGGACTATCGAATACGCTTGATACCACTTGGAACCCGCGAGACCTCCCAAGAGCGGTAAAGCTCCGAAGGGAAAAAGGATTGTCGTGTAGTACATTGAACTGACAGATATAACAGCAAGAATTAAATTTCATTAGATCGGGTTGCTAAAGTACCAGAAATAAAATTACAATTTCATTAACAGATTTTTAAACAATTATATACCAGAGTCAAGTCCAAAGCTAAAGACAGCAGTCTAGCAGTACAGTCGACAGAAGGAAAAGACGTACCGAGAAGTCGGGGGAAGCCCGACGGAGATACCAACTGGCAGCTACGACTCGAACTCCAGGATCCGCGGAAGCAGAACGAACACATCACCCCACCTGAAAAGTAGGGGTGAGCCTCGTGTCACTGGCTCAGTAGGGGTCACGCGGATCCCCACTGAAAACACGCAGTAACACGGAACAACAAGGACAGTAGCAAGAAACAACACTAGAAAGCTGCAAAAGAAAGGGAAGCAGGAGTAGGGAACAGGTAAGGACGAGGGGAATAACCCGAACAGGCAAGCAGGCCTAGAAAGGGAAAGAGGAGTAGGGAGCAGCAAGGAAAAGGGAAAAAGCCAAACAAAACACCCCAACCTACACCTACAACAGGCATGCAAAAGAAGGACTAGAAAAGACCTAGACAGGCACAGGCAACACGACCGGAGTGTCGTGCACCAGAAAAGACACAGACCTCGAGTACAGCCACGTAAAGGCCAACCCGGACAGGTCACGACAACCCTACAAGTGTCTCGACTACCCACCGATCGCGGCCTACGTGAGCCCGGTCGAGTCACAGACCCACACAGAAACACAGGTACAAGTACTAGTCAGGGTCATGCCCGTCGGCGTCAGTCCTCTGCCCCCAACCACGTGTGCACACACTGGCTCCTGCCTAGAGCCAGGCCTCTAGCTAGTTTTCTCCCCCCGTAGGACGCTACGGTAACCGCAGGAGCCGACGGAAACTCGCTTACAAACCGTATATCGGGGTCACCCCTCGACTGCAGGACGTCTAGGGCGATGAGAAGAGGAAGCTCGAAACGCGGCGCTAAAGTATAGACAGATAAACATGCATTGTCAGTCATACCTCAAACACCGAGGGCAGCACAAGAAACTACCGACAGACTCGGAAACGTAGTCTTAGCCTTCATAGGAACATCGACCGACATCCACGGAGAAAGCGGCTAGACCACAGGAGCGATCGACAACACCACAAACCTACCCCCGAACAGCCCCTAACATCACCTAGAACGGACCCACAACACACGGCCGCACACCGAAAAGCCCAACGGCCATCACGGCCACAACACGACTGTAACGGCCTAGCACAGGCACGTTACACGAGCCTAACGCACCAGGGCGGGCGCATCAGAGCCAACAGGCTCAAAAGCAAAACATGAACCATGTAACGCACCAGGGCAGACGCGTTACAGCGGCCTAACGCATGAGCACAGACGCGTTACGCCAACGTAACGCATGAGGATAGGCGCGTTACGCCAACAAACCCAAGTCTGAAAACTTAGACAAACAGCACGTAACGGTCCACGACGGACGCGTTACAACACTGTGACGCACGGGGGCAGGGCGGTTAGAGACAGCCGACACAGCCACCCAACACAGCCAAAAGAGGGTGTAACGGCCTGGGGCAGGCGCGTTACACAGCCTGACGCACCAGGGCAGGCGCGTCAGGGGAACCGACTTAACCAAATCGCTATACGACAAAACAGGCGTGACGCATCAACCCGGACGCGTCAAAGAGCTGTGACGCGCCTCCTCTGGGCCGTCACACTCCCACAGCCACGAAAAACTTAAAACGCCCAGACGCTGTGACGGTCTATCGTAGGGCCGTCAGGGACTGTGACGGTCCCTGGAACGACCGCTACACCGGTCACAGTGGGAAAACAGTGGAAACGCCAAATCGGGCCGTTCCACGCCCCATTCACGCCGAAGCTCAGGGGAAACAAAGGTAGATAATGAAAAACAACTTCAGGAGGCTAAAAAGCCCACATGCACGCCCTAAAACGCAAGATCAGGGCGATTTAGACAAATCAACCCTAAACGAGTCACCGAGGTTCCCGGACTCCTACCGGCCTCGAATGACAACCGATCAACACGAAACTAGCATGGATGGGATCCAGACATCCCAGCGGTCATTTTGACACTAACTACGCCGCGAATGGTTGCCATTTTTCGGTGAACCCTGGAAACACCAAAAACTACGATTTTCCCCAAACAAGCCCGATCTAGCCCTTTCTAGCGCCAAACCACGGACAGAAGCAGGGAAAATGTAGAGGACGAAGTGGTGATCCATCTCCCTACCTCCACCGAAGAAACCGTGTCCCGAAGGGACTAAATTGCGCCGCGAGCTCAAACGCCGCTTTGAATCCACCGTTCGGGATCGCGCCAAAACCACTTCGATCCTCGCTCCATCACGCTCCTCAGCAGCTCCCCAACGTCGCCACCTCACCAGCGGACCCCTCCGTCTGCAGCCGGAGGTGAGAAGGTGGGAGGACGAGAGAGAACGGGAGAGAGAGGGAGAGAGCGCGAGAGTGACGAGAGAGAGGAGGGGGGTTATAAATAAAAGAACATAGAAAATTTTCTAATTTCTGAAAATCTGATAATTGAGCCGAAAATGTACTAATTCAGAAAAATACGCAAAAATAGTCAAAACGACCGGCTCGAAAAGTACATCGTCGCTGCAGCATCCACGAGTCGATGAACTGACAAATAAACTCACCGTAGGGTTCCGTAACTAATACGAGAGAAACCCACACGGCTCCTAAAGGTCAACTCGGAAGCCACAAAAGCGAACCGAAACTCACCGAAAAGGATCCGAAAGACCCAATAAGGATCCAACAAAGATCCGGGACATTACATCCTCCCCTCCGTTAAGAAATTTCATCCTCAAAATTTAAGGACTAGCAAGGGCAAGCAGGGAGGAACAACCCGACAACCTAGCTACGAAACGACACAAACCACGAGAAACAACGGTAAGACGACAGCACCGGACCACGAGACATCTTGATCGAGTCGAAAGCTAACTGATTGGAATCGACACCGAGCCTGTACTTTTTCTTTTGCATTTATGTCCTTTTAGTTTGTGTTTATATCCTTGGCAAAGTATGTACGCAAATGTAAGGCTTTATAAGCCAAGGAGTCATTCCCATGGATTATGTGGGTTTTTATGCAATTATGCAGTAGGACCAGCAAGGGGGCCCTCAGCCCTTTCCCATTGGTCCATGTCACCTTGTGGGCCTGGTCAACCTTCCTAGGTGGACATCTAGAAGGGTGGGCTGGTCATATGGACACATGGGGTTAAAGGGGTCAATATTCTAATAGGTTGGCCACCTACCCCATTCAACCTTACACATGGTCAATGGTGCGCCCCCTTCCCCTTGATTTTTTTATTAGTTTTTGTGTGTTATTCACACATCATCCCAGCCCTTCAATCCTCACCCCTAGATCCAAGGGTTGAGGTTGGATTTGGTTGGAATCATATATAAGCTTGTATTTTCATGTGAAAATTAATGAAAAGAAGAGAAAAATTGTTGGAAAAGCCAAGAGCTTCTTGTGCCCCTCTCCCCCTAGTTTCCTCTCCTCAAACCTCCAGTTCTAGAGTGTATCAATCTTTTATATCCCCCTCCCAACCTCTGATCTTCATCTGTGCCACCGCCGCCGCCGTTCGTGCCGCCTTCGAGCTGCCGCGGAGCCGTCTTCAAGTTTCTGTCCTGCTGGACAGAGGTGTAGTTCGTGAATTCTTGCTATCAGCCACAAGCTCAGATGGATTTGAAATTTTGAGGGTGTGTTTTTACCTTGAATCCTCACCTCCACCTAAATTTTCACGTCCAAACTCCTCCATTTAGTAATTTTCTATTTTCGTTAATTTTGCATTCCCAGATCTATTTTATCTCTATCTACAGTGACAACAGCTCTGAGTTTCCTATCTCCGACCACCTTTTTGAATTTTCTAAATCCTCCCCAATTTTACTGGGCGTTCTGTCCATCATCCTCTACATCCACCATTTTTCCTGATTTTTGATCTGCCCTCTATCCATTTTTCAAAATTCATGTTCTATCTCTGCTACAGTGCCCTTAGTCAGATTCCAGATCCGACCCACTGTTAGTGAAAACATCTTATCAATTCGTAGCCACATTCAAACTTGTCCAAAATAGTTTTGCCGTCTTCCTAGCTCAATTTCCTACACCTTTGATGAAGACCTCAATAGCTGAATCGGACATCTACCCTACGGTCAACAACAGTTCTCAGAGGATAGCCCTGTAGATCTGAGAGTTAAGCCACTATACAATAGCAACATTCAAAATTCACCAATTGGAAGTTCAGGCTTTGTTATTTTTCTGTAATTACAGAGAGTTGAAGCCCTTTGAAGCAGCTTTCCAACAGCGCCAGTTTCGTCGCATTCCGACGTCGAGGCTGATCGCAGCATCCGTTCTTGCCAGAGCGCGCGCCGAAAAACAGAATCGGCAGATCCGTGGCCGGTCATTCCGACCGGTGCCGAACGGAGCCGCCTGGCCTCCGGCCGGCGAATCAGCGTGCCGCCAGCCCAGGGAACACTTCCACAAGTGTCCCCACCACAGTGGTGACGTCGGGTCCCGCACGGTCCCTCCGGACAGCACGTGGGCCCCACCGTCACATGTTCGGGTGCTACCGAATCAACGCGAGAAGCCACCCGTCAACCCGAATTCGGTCCTCCTGGACCCCATTGTGTAGCCCTTTACCTCCCTGCGTGGAGTGGGCAGCGATTTGTATTGCTGTAATCTTGTGTATTACCTGTTTAATCAGATTTATGAAATTGATGACCCATTGAAAACCTTTCTCATTCATTCTGAATGTTTGCTTTCTCAATTGGACTCCAATATTTCATACCTAACTATTTGATATATTTACAATCAGCACTATCTGTTGACTTCTTTATGTCATTGTTTTATCTGTCCTAATTACCCTTGTGTCTCATTCCAATCACATTGTCCGTCCAAGGGGGAGAATTTTTGGCATATCCATGTGGTTCAATGATCATTCATTTCATTCCACCCCTCCTGCTCTGTCAAACAAGAGTGTATCTTGTCAGGGGGAGTTGTAGATGACAGTAACTCAGTTTGCATAATAGCTCCAATATCATCTCCTTCAACAGTCATTGATCATTCCATTTTTTTTGATGTTGTCAAAGGGGGAGAACTTTTGTGAGTCATTGAGTCATTTGTCACTCACTCTTGGCTAGTCATCATTTGCATCATCAATTGTAACTCTTGTCAGATGTTGCACACATGGTGTTTTACATGCTCATTTCTGACAGAGCTATTCTATGGTGAATGTTCATGAACTTTCATACGGTGTTTCATAATCATCATGATGAATCTATTGCAATGACTCATAATATTACCATCATCAAAAAGGGGGAGATGGTTGTGTCCCCTGTGGTTCTGGAGTTTTGATGATGACAAATATTATGTCTCATTATGTTTACATGTACATCCTTGATGATATAATCCTGATGTATTATGAGAAAATGTCAGAACATGTTTAAGAATGACTCACGGGTCATGAAAAGGAAGTCAACCAAACTCAAAGTCAACTCATTGACAGGTAAGGTCAATGCACAGTTAGATCAGGTATTGTTCTATCTAATCTCAGATCTGTGCATATGTGAATGCTTGTACATGTTGGTCCCCGGGTAGGCGAGTAGACAAGAAGGGGGGGTTGAATTATCTCCAACGACCGATGGTAAATTGAAATCAAACTAAGAGGAATTAACAACTTTGAACGTGATTGAAGAAATTAAACTAAGCAATGCAAACTTAGTTCTCTCAATCTCACCATTCACACACGATCAAGATTAATGGATTAAACTATTAAGCATAACCACAAAGCAAACCACAACACAAGGGTTTTTAAGGTGGTTCGGGACCACGACGGGCTCCCTACCTCCACCCCTCACCAAACTCGGTGAAGCTTCACTCGGGGATAAATCCCCAACACGGAGACGACGCTCCAACACACACACGGGGATAAATCCCCACACACACACAGAGTAAAACTCCAACACACACGTAGGGCGACGCCTACGCAACCACACGGGAGTAAACTCCCAACCACACACGGGGAACACACCCCACAATATGCCTAAGCACACATGCGGATATGCTCCGCACCACACGACGCACATGCGTCAACACAAACCACTCGGAGAACCCCTTTCTCCGAACACCCACAAACAATATTCCTTCAGAAATGTATGAAGCCTAGACAAATAGATACAATGAATCCCAAACAAAGTCTAAAGATTGAAATGAAGAAGATATAGCATGTAGAGAGCTCCCCCTTCTTCGATTCTTTCAGTTCCTCTTGGTTCGTTGTCGGATGATGGCGATTTTGGCATCCTCTTATTCCTCTCTTCAAGACGCTTCTTTTCTTCTTCTACCACGAGCTCCAAAAATCACTTCAAGTAGATCAAAACCACCTTGCAAGAGCTCCTCCCTTGTTTTCCCCTTTTTCTTCTTCTACAAGAAAGAACATGAGCACATTAGGGTTTTTCAACCACAAATTCGTAACTCATATTTATATGCAAGGTAGAGAGCCCAAAAGACACATAAAACCCTCCCACAATGTCTTAAAGACACCTCCATATGCTTAGTAACCTTTGGGGGGTAGTATGGTAAAGTTTGGAAGGGTTTAGAGTGGGTTCCGGACGAGTTCGCAAACCTCGACTGGAAAGGGTCGACCCTTGGGGTCGACCCTTGTGTGGGTCGACCCCAGGGGTCGACCCCTGCAGGTAGGGTTCAAAAAACTGGTTTCTGTCTTCACATAAACACTGAGGGTCGACCCTAGGGGTCGACTCATGCAGGAAGATGATGGAAAAATGCATTTTTAGCCCCTTTAAGCTATCAAAAAAATTCCCAAAAATCAAGAACTAATTACCATGCATTCAACAAAATGTTAAGACCATTTAAACCACATTTCAACAAGATTTATGAGAATAGATTAAGCACATTGTAAAAACCCAAAAATCTCATTTTAAGGATGCATAAAACACTTCCAATGCAATGCAACCTCATGAAAGATGTTCATGAAAACAGCCCGGAACTTAGCATAAAAATGGTTAGATGTTACCATCATCCACTTGACATGAGAGGGTTTAAAAACCATCATTGAACCTGTAAAAACATGATAAACCAAGAGATTAGATGATAATCAAAACTCATGAACCAAGTATTAACTCTTTGAACTAGTTCACATAAAAATACATCATTGAACTAACTAAACCAAGTATTTGGCTTCTCAAATCAAACAACAAAGATACATTCCACCAAATGATAAGGTTTTGTTATGATGAACATGGATCTCTTAATCAACCAAATATAATGACATGGGAGCTCAACCATTCAATCACAAGGCAACCAAATCTTCAACAACAAAATGCTTCATCACACAAGTGTTGACAATTATGCCAAATGCCAAGAGTTAACTCCCTTTTAGAAGAGGAGCTTCATTGATGGACTCCTTTAGATTCCAAGTATGAGCCGTGAATTTGTGTTCCTACAAATAAACATAAATATAACATTAGTTCCTTAAACACCAAGGGTTCACATGACTTTCAAGAATTAACCTTGAAGCCGTCTTTCAACTCATCAATCAAGATATACACATGTTGCTCAATGAAACACATACACACACAAACACAGTCGTTTTGATATCATTGAAATCAAACACCAACTAGGGGATGCAACAATCTCCCCATTTTTGATGATGACAAAACGATGTGTGTGATAATACATATTTGCAAACATTGAGCACATAGATTAATTCTCCAATTCTCCCCAAAACAACAACATTCATAAGACATTGAGCACACACAAACATTCTCCCCCTTTTTGTCATCTACAAAAAGACATGGGGTTATGTGACATGATATGAACGTGTTAGGCCAAAAGCTATGATACCAATGCAAATACCAAATGATGCCAATCACAGGCCTAAAAATATGATACCAAATGTTGTTCAAATTAAAGGTCCAAAGATTTACAATTTCAATTCTTGAAGAGTTGGCCCCAAAGATATGATACCAAAAGTTGGAAGAACTCATTTCAGCATTCATGCAACATGATGTGTTCAAATGAACTATACCAATTGTTGAAAAGTATGAATTGCTTAAGATGATGTCATCTATGAACTATATGCATGCTGAAATTGCCATATATGCAAATATGCACACGATGAGCTTCACCTTTCAAATGCAATGAATATGCACTATGTGAAAGCTAATCATGCAAGATATGAAGCTATGCACATGATGACTTTTTTCCTTCAAATGCAAGATTTATGCTCAGAATTGAACTCAATGGGAATGCATGAATATGCAAGTACACAAGTATAATCGTCATGCACATAAATATTACATATAGTAACTCCCCCTAAATGGGGCACGGGTTAAGAAATGAGCATGTGATTCAAATTCAAGAATGCAAGACATGAAACATAACTAAGAGATTTATACATATACAACTGGGAGTACTACATAAATCATGAATGTAGGTAAATTCATAAAATACATACATCACAATGATACCCAAAAGTGAAATGTGATGCAATGAATAATGAGCTTCAAAACATATGGATTTTCATATTTTCTTAAGAACACTTGAAGGTAATCTCCTCTCTACACTTTCACTCTAGATTCTCGACTATCGGTAGCTTCGCACATCCCCAATTTTATTTCTTTTAAGGGACTTTACCGTTCGGCGTGAGTTTCCTCATATGTCTCAATGGGGATTCCCGGCTACTTGGATTCGTCACACATGTAGATTTTTGTTTCTCTTTTCGACAGGAGTTTCCTCCTTTGTTTCAGGGGAGATTCCCGGTTACTCGGATCCACATTCCACTTATTCAATTTGTGTGAGGTATGTAGCTTTTTCCTCACGATTACTCTTTAATGTCCATGTAGAGATTCAAGTTCCCTTTAAAGAGTTGGAAGAAATTTCTTAAATCCTTATCAATGAAAGTCATTGAATTCATTATGAGCAAGAGTGTGGGGGTACATTTTTATTTTACATGTATAAAATAAATTCGACAAGACATAGCTATGACTCCCCCTAAATATATGCACGGTCGGAATCAAATCCTCCTCATTAATATATGACATGTATCACATACGAATAAAATCACTGCATTGTTATTTAACAAGGAGGTGAGGTCTTAGAATTTTTCAAGAAAGTGTTTCATAAACTAAATACATACATGCATGCAAGGGTTCATGGAAACATTCATGTAAGCATTCATGAATCATGGTATGCATGAGACTCATATTCACAATGATATGCAATGATCTATGAGTGATATGCAAATATGCCAATGCATTCTTTTTATGCATGTTTTCAATTTTTGCAATGACTTGAGCATTTAAAAAAAGCATGAAGCAGGTGAATACATGAGATGGATTTTCAATGAATTTGGCACTGAATCATGAGCATTTTATTTCAGATTTCATCATGAAAAGCCATGTCCCTTAGAACCCAAATGTTCAACCATGATCATTCAAAGATAATATTTCATGAGACATAAGCTTCAGTTTGAACATGATACGCCCTGCATGTGTGAATATGCAAATAACCAAGTGTCCAATAGATTTCATACAAAATTTGGTAAATGAGCAAGATAAGTGTTGGAACATCTATTGACAAGAGTAGATTTCTAAACATGTCAAACAACTTATCAATTTAGCAAATCAATCACACATGGTCAATGAGCTTTAAACTGAGCCATGATCACATTCAATATCAACTGTTGCATTTGATCAAGCAAGTCCATAGTTCAGAAAATTTTACCTTATGAAACAAGAGAATTTTTCAGATTCAATTT
This sequence comes from Amorphophallus konjac, assembly GCA_022559845.1. Taxonomy (NCBI): domain Eukaryota; kingdom Viridiplantae; phylum Streptophyta; class Magnoliopsida; order Alismatales; family Araceae; genus Amorphophallus; species Amorphophallus konjac. The sequence goes on from CM040118.1 coordinate 405,295,616, forward strand.
GAGAGCACATGCAAATCAAAGGTAAATTGATTTCATTCAAAACACATAGTTCCTTATAAGCTAAATAATTCAATTTCTGAATTTTGGTACTAGGCGGAGAACATAGGTCCGAAGACCACCATCACGCTTAGTGGAAGTATCCAGTTGAACATAGTCTAACCTTCTCTAACCACCATTTGATATACCAAATATTCATCCATTGAAGACATATGTGGCTTGTGAAGAATTTAGAGTATAACATGAGAACACACTAAAATATCATCCCAAATCATCAAAACCATCAAGTTTGACAATGAAAGAGTAAAGTTGGGATTTTACCATATGAGTGTGTCTTGTTCCCTTTATTGGAACCCCTTTCATTCTTTATTTACCTCAAGGCACACTTTCACAACAACCGACTCATTTGTCAGATTTTGGCACCCAAGCCTTCTTGGGTCCTTGGATGTTGGTAGCATTTCTTCCAAATATTTTCTTTGACTTTTTTATTGCCACCATATCATCATTCTTCATGATCCTGCAATCTTCAATGACATGTCCATGGTTTCCACAATAAAAGTATTGAGGGATGGTATTTCTAGCAAAGGATTTCCTCTTAAGAGCAAAGGAATTTTTAAAACCATTCCATCTTCTATTTTCAAAAGGTCTAGTTTTAACAAAATGAAACCTAGCATTCATTCTAGAAGCATGGAAATTATCGATTTTCAAAAACCAACATTCTTTCATAACATGACCATATTTCCTACAATGAAAACAACACGGAGATGTAGGTCTACGGAATGATTTTTCATTGTTTGCATGAGTTTTGGAAACAAAATTTTCTTTTTGGATGCAAACCTTTGAGCATAAGAAACATGTTCATTTTTAAATTTTCTTTGAGAGTTAAACTTGGCATTCATGGCACGAGAATCATCATTTTGCTTCACAAAGTAATTATCTATTACATGGCCAAGTTTATGACAATAAAAATAAGAAACTTTTCTTTGTGATTTGAAGGTATTTTTCTTTTTGCATGCAAGTTTGTCATCCTCTTTCATGACAACATAATCATCCATCACATGTCCAAATATACCACAATAGAAACATTCAACATTAGACTTTGATTTTTGAGATCTATATAGCATGGAAGGCTTAGTGTTGACATTTTTCTTTTTCTCAAAACTATTTTCAGAATTTTTGATTTGAGAAATGGGAGAAGGTGGTTTGGAAGTGCTAGGAGTGTCGGATGCATGAACAAAAGAAGTTTTCAATTTATGCTCAAAAGATTTTTTGTTGACTGGAGTGTATCCAAGACCCTCTTTTTGAAAGTTCACTATAACACCTAGCACTTTGTCTAAGTTTTCCTTCCCTTTGACAAATTTAGATAGTGATGCATTCAAATCAACAATTTCAGACTCAAGAGATGAAACATGCAATTCATAGCTAGCTATCTCCTATTCACTGTAAACAACACATTCATTCAATACTCTATTTGCAATTTTATTGCTTTCAATCTCTTGTTCCAACACAAGTAGTTTTTCAGATTCAACATTGACATCCAAAGCTTTTCCTTTTTCAAAAGTTAACAGTTTTTTAGACATGACGTTGTTTAATTGTTTCAACTTTTCATTTTCAGATTTAAACAACGCATTTTCTTTTTCAATTTTTATAAGGCATTTCAAACTACCTTCAAGAAGAGAAATTTGAATTAACATAGCACTATTATGCTTTTTGAGCTCTTCATTTTCCATCATGATCCTTTTGTTGTCAATTTCATTGTCAAGCAATTTATCAAACATTTTATCATCGTCAGACAATGAATCTAACTTGCTCTTAAGACATTCCTCATTCTTCTCAAGCAAAGAGATCTTAGACAACAATGTTTCATTTAGCTCGCGCAAATCATGATAGTCATTTTCACATGTAAGAGAGGTACTAGATTTTCTAACATTCTCAATCTCTTCATTCAAGCAAGAAACTTCATCTGAAAATAATTCAACTTTGGATTCTAGATATTCATTTTGTTCTTCTAGATTTTCAATTTTTGATTCTAAAGTTTTACAATTTTCACATGAAGAGTTAGCATGCACATTTTCACATGAAGTAGAAGAATTCACAAGATATTCATTTTTCTTGGTCAATTTCTTATTTTCTGATTTGACCTTTTTGTATCTACTTAACAATTCCTCATAGAGCTCCATTAGCTCTTCAAAAGAAATTTCATCACCTTCCGATCCTACCTCTGAGCTTTCTTTTCTTTCTTCATCATTGGCCATCAAGCTTGAGCCAACTTGCGAAGTCTTTTCAGTTGCTTCATAATTTGCCAGTTCACCCCATAAATCTCTGGCCGACCTACAAGAGGAAATTTGAGAAAGAACATTAGACTCTATGCAATTCCTCATAAAGTTCAAAGCCTTGATATTGATATCATTTTTCTTTTCATGCTTTGCACTCCATTCTCTTTCATTTGATGGAAGTTTATGTGGACCGTTGCATATAACTTCCCAGATTTCATGCTCATTAAAACCAAGATAAGCACACATGCTATTTCTTCAAGAAATATAGTTATTTCCATTATAACGAGGAGGAAGAGTAAAACTAGACATGTTGCTTAATGAAACTCGTCGAGGGATCACTCTAAAGGTCGTGAGACCTCAAGAAAATAGAGCCGTGGCTCTAATACCAATTGTTGGTCCCCGGGTAGGCGAGTAGACAAGAAGGGGGGGTTGAATTGTCTCCCACGAACGATGGTAAATTGAAATCTAACTAAGAGGAATTAACAACTTTGAATGTGATTGAAGAAATTAAACTAAGCAATGCAAACTTAGTTCTCTCAATCTCACCGTTCGCATACGATCAAGATTAATGTATTAAACTATTAAGCACAACCACAAAGCAAACCACAACACAAGGGTTTTTAAGGTGGTTCGGGACCACGACGGGCTCCCTACGTCCACCCCTCACCAAACTCGGTGAAGCTTCACTCGGGGATAAATCCCCAACACGGAGACGACGCTCCAACACACACACGGGGATAAATCCCCACACACACACGGAGTAAAACTCCAACACACGCGCAGGGCGACGCCTACGCAACCACACGGGAGTAAACACCCAACCACACATGGGGAACACACCCCACAATATGCCTAAGCACACACGCGGATATGCTCCGCACCACACGATGCACATGCGTCAACACAAACCACTCGGAGAACCCCTTTCTCTGAACACCCACACACAATATTCCTTTAGAAATGTATGAAGCCTAGACAAATAGATACAATGAATCCCAAACAAAGTCTAAAAACTGAAATGAAGAAGATATAGCATGTAGAAGAAGATATAGCATGTAGGGAGCATTCTCTTGTTCCTCTCTTCAAGAGGCTTCTTTTCTTCTTCTACCACGAGCTCCAAAAATCACTTCAAGTAGATCAAAACCACCTTGCAAGAGATCATCCCTTGTTTTCCCCTTTTTCTTCTCCTACAAGAAAGAACATGAACACATTAGGGTTTTTCAACCACAAATTCGTAACTCATATTTATATGCAAGGTAGAGAGCCCAAAAGACACATAAAACCCGCCCACAATGCCTTAAAGACACCTCCATATGCTTAGTAACCTTTGGGGGGTAGTATGGTAAAGTTTGGAAGAGTGGGTTCCTGACGAGTTCGCAAACCTCGACCGGAAAGGGTCGACCCTTGGGGTCGACCCTCGTGCAACCAGAGGGCAGACGGGCCGAAAAGAAAATGGCAACACCCAGGGGTCGACCCCTGCAGGCAGGGTTCAAAAAATTGCTTTCTGTCTTCATATAAACACTGAGGGTCGACCCCAGGGGTCGACCCATGCAGGAAGATGATGGAAAAATGCATTTTTAGCCCCTTTAAGCTATCAAAAAAATTCCCAAAAATCAAGAACTAATTGCCATGCATTCAACAAAGTGTTAAGACCATTTAAACCACATTTCAACAAGATTTATGAGAATAGATTAAGCACATTGTAAAAACCTAAAATCTCATTTTAAGGATGCATAAAACACTTCCAATGTAATACAACCTCATGAAAGATGTTCATGAAAACATCCCGGAACTTAGCATAAAAATGGTTAGATGTTACCATCAACCACTTGACATGAGAGGGTTTAAAAACCATCCTTGAACCTGTAAAAACATGATAAACCAAGAGGTTAGATGATAATCAAAACTCATGAACCAAGTATTAACTCTTTGAACTAGTTCACATAAAAATACATCATTGAACTAACTAAACCAAGTATTTGGCTTCTCAAATCAAACAACAAAGAAATATTCCACCAAATGACAAGGTTTTGTTATGATGAACATGGATCTCTTAATCAACCAAATATAATGACATGGGAGCTCAACCATTCAATCACAAGGCAACCAAATCTTCAACAACAAAACGCTTCATCACACAAGTGTTGACAATTATGCCAAATGCAAAGAGTTAACTCCCTTTTAGAAGAGGAGCTTCATTGATGGACTCCTTTAGATTCTAAGTATGAGCCGTGAATTTGTGTTCCTACAAATAAATATAAATATAACATTAATTCCTTAAACACCAAGGGTTCACATGACTTTCAAGAACGAACCTTGAAGCCATCTTTCAACTCATCAATCAAGATATACACATGTTGCTTAATGAAAGATATACACACACAAACACAATCATTTTGATATCATGAAAACCAAACACCAACTCGGGGATGCAACAGTACAGAAATGTTGGTGCATGTGTTAAGTCCATGCACATAGAAGGTCAATGGCAGTCTTCATTGTGTTAGAAAAGTCTAGGCATTTCACTGTTCACATGAACATATGAAGTAGGTGCTAGTTCCTGTAGCACTTCATGGTGGTCGATGCACGTCATCTTATCGAAGACTTTGTCTGCATGTCATGTCAGTGCGCATAGCATTTTCATCGAGCAGCTTGTGAGCATGGTGCATACTTTGCACTGGGCAGACAACATCGGTGCACTTCTTCATCTTCTACACCCAAGGTCTGTGCATATCTTGTGTCTTAGCTTGTGTGTTCACACAACTAAGATCGGTGCAGATTTTTGTCTACCGCATATACATTCGGTGCATGTTTTGTCCAAACGAATATAAGGTCAGTGCATATGGTAGGTCAGTGCATGTTCCTGTGTATGCACGTCCCATACCAAGGTCAGTCCATTCATACACTCGGTGCATGTTTACGACCATGCATATTACTGTTTAGGGTCTGTGGACACTTCAAAGTCCCTGCACATTCCTGTAGCGTGCGTCTCATGCTGCGTCTTTAGCACCAGTCTTAGCATCTCTCTCTCGCCTGCGTCTCTAGCGCATACTCTTGGTCTTGCGTCTCTATTAGCGTCTCATGCATAGCTGCGATCGTGTCTCATGCACTAATGGTCTTGCGTCTCCGTTAGTGTCTCATGCACAGCTGCGATCGTGTCTGCGTCTCATGCACTTATGGTCTTGTGTCTATGTTAGCGTCTCATCCATTTGAGTCTCATATTGCATGAAGTCGGTGCAAGGTTTGGTTTCAAAGGATCAACGTCGATGCATTCCTCTCTTTACCTACGTTTGAGCTACACAACACCTGTGCTAATGAATATAAGGTCGGTGCAAGTTTTGCCTTGTTCGTTTACATTCAAGGTCTGTGCAATGTCTTATAACATCTGTGCATGTTCTGCATTATGCTTGCACATAGTCCATGCATTCCACTGTAGCAGTCAGTGCATGTTTCTATAGAACACACATGTAGTCGGTGCACAAATAAGGTCGGTACACATTTCTTTGCTTAACCTCGCATAAGCTTAGTGCATGCTTTACTACTACACTATATAAATCTGTGCAAGTTCTTTCCTCCATTACATTTCAAGTCGGTGCACATGTGTTAGCAATGCACTTCATGTCTGTGCATCTTTGGCTTACGCAAGTCAAGGTCTTTGCACCTTAGTAATTCAGTCTTCCCTACAAGTGTTTGACAAAATGCCACTTGACTGTTTGTGTTAACAGGAACTTAATTACAGCGCAAGCACGTGGGCTCTAAGTGAGGTAGGTGTTGGGCACGTGATCCCAGAAGACTGATATTCTGATACGTGGATTCCTTGGAAAAGGGGGCACAAGCCCTACACACGCCCAAGGCGTGAGCTCGTGGGAGTCTACGTCTGAAGCCCTATAAAAAGACATCCTCTGCGATCAAAAGAAAAAAATGAAGAACCAGAGAAAAGGATAAGGAGTGCCGCCAGAGAGAAGAAGAAAAGAAGGAAGAGGGTGAGAGCTTAGAAAGAAGAAGAAGAAGGACCAGTGAGTGAGCAGAAAGAAAGAAAGAGAAAGGAAGAGAGAGCCAGAGACTGAGAAGAGAAGAGGAAAGGAGAGAGCTTTTTCTGAAGATCTGTTCATGAATTGACTCGTGGATCAAATCCAAAGTCATTGTGCTCCTCGGAGCTATATCGGTTTTTATTTCTCTTGTTTGTTTTTCATTTGTTCTTTTCATATCCTTAGTGCTTTCCGTTTCCCTTGTTTGGGATCGGGGTTCCTCCTGTGGACTCAGGAGAAGGGAGACGTAGTCTCCGGTTGCAAGTAGTGGTGTGCTACTTGTAGCGACCCGGATTCCGGATACCCGGCATACCCGGTAGGACTACCGGATACGCGTGATACCGCATGGAACCCGCGAGACCTCCCAAGAGCGGGAAAGCTCCGAAGGGAAAAAGGCACGTGTAGAGTACATTGAAGCCACAAAGATAGTACAGTAAGCAATTAAATTTCATTAGATAGGTTTGCTAAAGTAGCAGAAATAAAATTACTTTTTAATTAACTGTTTCAAATTAACAATTATAACCCAAAGTCAGTCCAAAGCTAAAGACAACAAGTCTAGCACAGTACAGTCGACAGAAAGGAAAGACGTACCAAAAGGTCGGGAGAAGCCCGACGTAGGTACCAGCTTGCAGCAATGGCACGCAACGAGCACGCACACTCCAGGAACCACGCGGAAGCAGAACGAACAACGCCATCCCACCTGAAAGAGCAGGGGTGAGCCACGTGTCACTAGCTCAATAGGGGTCACGCGGATCCCCACTGAAAAACACGCAGTAACACGGAACAACAACACCACAAAAATAGCAGGTGTAGTAAAGCAGGAAAACTACACGCCAAAGCTGTAAAACTATGCTACAAGCAGTAGTAAACAGACGGGAGGTAGGAGTAGGGAACAAGTAAGAAAGGGGAAAGAATCCGCGCTAGACAAGCGGCGGCCGAACTAACCTCGGCACCCCAAACTACTCCAAGCAACGACAGAAGGGCGACTCTGATCTGGCAAAGTCAGAAGTTACCGATCTGTCGACCCAACACCAGGTCTAAGATGAAGACCTGCAAGAACAGACAAGAAGGTCTAGAAAAGACCATACAGAGGACCGACAAACTTGATCACACACACACGACTGGAACGTCGTGCACACTGTCCCACGCATGACCAGAGCATCATGCATGTGACAGAAACACTGACCTCGGGCACAGCCACGGAAAGGCCAACCCAGACAGGTCACGACGCACAAGAAATGCCGAGAGTCACCGGTCAAGTGATAGGAGTACCCTCACACTAGAAGAACAGCCAGTTGCGTCCACTGACGTCTTACACTACGCCACAAGTGTCACGTCTACCCGACCGTGTGCAGCACGGGGGAGACTAGAAACACCAAGAACCAGGTCCAAGGAACAACAGTCCCAAGGAAGAATGGCAACTACGGACACAGGACCGCAGTACCACAACTGCGAGTGACTAGTCAGGGCCACGCCCGTCGGCGCAAGTCCCCAGTCCCTGACCACGTGTGCACACACTGACCACTACCTACGCCAGGCCTCTAGCTAGTATTCCCCTTGGTAGGACGCTACTGTTGGCCGGGGCCCACGAAACTAGCTTAAAAACCGTGTAACGGGAACTGCCCGTCCACCACTCACGGTGGGTGACGTACTAAGAAAATCCAACGTCACAAGCTATGACTAGTGGAGGTTCACAAGGCACGGACTCCAAAACACAAGTGCTAGAGCACAGACAGTCTACGGAAGCCCTATCACACGTACTACGAAGCACCACTGGCAATACAACCACTGCCAACAGACTCAGGACTAGGCAAGTAGACCTATCACGTAACGATCCCGAGTCGAACGACTCAAAGGCAAGATCGTCACAAACAGCGGAACAAGCCGCCAATCGGTCTAATCCTAAGCCACAAGAAACGACGCTCCGCAGAAAATAACTCACGGAGACCTGAGGGAACACCAACGACCCTCAGCACACGCCTGGACATGCAGACCGAGGTAACACGACACCTCGAGGCATCCAGAACCTGTGTCTCGGACTGGGCAAAACCGCCAAGACACCCACACACAAGGTGACCTGTCAACCCCTGGGTTAGACCGGGTTGACCCGAACCTAACAACAATGCTCGAAAAGTAGGAAAGAAAATCCTACCTCAAGCAAGAAGACTCCTGGCCACCTTACAACGTAGTCTTAGCCCTCATAGGATGTCAGAAGACCTCCACGAGACAGCGGGTAGACCACAAGGCCAAGCCAAGACAAGCAGAAATCGAATGAATGGAAATCGGAGCACAAGGCATGTAACGCGCCACCCCTAGACCGCTACATGCATATGACGGTCTAGACCAGGGCCGTTACACTCCAAGCGACGGTCGGGGGAGCAGCCGTCACACACACCGCCCTAACCAACTCTAAAACATAGAAAACAGCATGTAACGGCCAGCACGGGGCGCGCTACACAAACCTGACGCGCCAGACCAGGGGCGTCAGGGCCAACAACCCTCAAACACAAAACACACGAAGCATATAACGCGCTAGACGAGGCACATTACAACGAACTAACGCATGGGAGTGAACACGTTATAGCCACCTGATGCACAAGACCAGGCGCGTCAGGGCCAACACACCCACAACCAAAGCTAGCTGAGAGGCATGTAACGGCCAGCACAGGGCGCGTTACAAACGCCTGAAGCACAGAGGCCCCACCGTTGTATCCAACGGCGCAGCAACCCAACTCAGCCAATACAGCATGTAACGGCCTGGGGCAGGCGCGTTACAAACACCTAACGCACGGGGGAACCAGCGCTAGAGGCACCGCCTCAAATGGTCAACGTCGGTCAAACGGAATGTAACGGCCAGAACAGGGCGCGTTACATCCATCTAACGTGTTGGGTCAATCGCGTTAGAGGAACAGACTTAACCCAAGCAATAAACGACAAAAGAGATATAACGCGCCACACGGGACGCGTCAGAGAAATGTGACGTGCCAGCCCTGGGCCGTCACTCTCTCAAAACCCCGAAGAACTCAATGAACCTAGACAATGTAACAGTCAGTCGTGGGGCCGTCAGAGCAAGTGACGGTCCCTGGAACGACCGCCACATCAGCTACGGCGAGAAAACAGAGGAATGGCCAAATCGGCCCGTTCCACGCCCCATTCACGCAAAGCACAGGGGAAACAACCCTCGATGATGAAAAACTACATAAGAAGGCTAAAAAGCCCACATGCAAGCATCAAAACGCAAGATCCGGGCGATTCCAACGAATCAACCCTAAATGGGTCAACGAGGTTCCCGGGCTCCTACCGGCCTCGAATGACCACCGATCAACACAAAACAAGCATGGATGGGATCCTAACATCCCAACGGTCAGTTCAACACTAACCGAGCTACAAATGGTTGCCGTTTTCCGGCGAACCCTAAAAACTCCGAAAATCACGATTTAGACTAAACAAGCCCAAACTCGGCCGTTTCCTTGCCGAACGACGTGCAATGGCAGGGAAAATGGAGAGGAAGAAGTAAGGAACCGTCACCCTACCTCCACCGAAGAAACCGTGCCCCGAAGGGACTAAACTGCGCCAAAAATCGCGCCGCGAACCGAACCGTCGGCTTTGAATCCACCGTTCGGGATCGCGCCAATCCATCTCGATCCTCGCACTATCGCGCACCTCAGCAGCATCTCATCGTCACCAGCACGCCCCTGCACCCCTCCGTCTGCAGTCGGAGGCGAGAAGGCGGGAGAACGAGAGAGAACGGGAGAGAGAGAGCCGAGCGTGCGAATGAGAAGGAGGAGAGAGGAAAAGGAAAGAAAAAGAAAAGAAATTAGGAAATTTTCCTAATTTTTGAAAATTCCGAAAATGCGCCGAAAATGCATAAATTCAAAAAATATGTAAAAATAGTCGAAACGACCGGCTCGAAGAGTACATCGTCGCTGTAGCATCCACGAGTTCAAGAACTAACAAACACACTCACCGTAGGGTTCCGTAACTAGTACGAGAGAAAAACCCACACGGCTCGTAAAGCTCAACTCGGAAGCCACCAAAGTGAACCGAAACTCACCGAAACCAATCCAAAAGATCCAATGAAGATCCAGCAAGACCTACCAAGGATCCAGGGCATTACATCTTACTTGTGGGTTTCCCTCCAGTTTGGAGGAAGGGAGGATTGGTCCTCCAGTTTGCAAGTGACTGGGTGTCACTTGTGGTTTCCCTCTGGTGTGGAGGAAGAGAGGTCCGTGAGCTCTGGTTTTCTAGTGACGGGGTGTCACTAGCGGTTCCCCTCCGATGAGGAGGAAGGGAGATTCGTCTCCGATTCTGGTCTTGTGGGTAGCAAGTCCATGTCCCAAGCTTCTGTGGGTTGCAGAGCTTGGTTGTTCTTGATTTGTCAAGCTGTTAGGCAGCGTCTGTTGCAAACTAAGTCTGTTGTTCTTGCGCTTGCAAGGGAAGCCTCACTCTGGTTTGGAGTGAGGGGTAGATGTAGGCAGACTGGAGGTCTTGCCGAACCACCTAAAAAATCTTGGTGTTCTGTGGTTTGCTTTTGCGCTCTACTCCATATCTTCTACCACCCTTCAGAGGCTGTTTCATGAGCGCTATATGGTTGATGGTTGTCTCACTTGACTCGTTTATTAGCCTACAGCGTTATTTGGTTTGTTCAGTGAGCTTGCGTACCTTTGCTCTTATCTGCTGTTATCATCTTCTTCACTTAGTTAGAAGTTTAATTGGTTGACCAGTTTGGTGACTGAGTGTTGCTTAGTTGGCAATATTTTATTTCCGTAATAGTTTTTTGAAGGGGATTCATTCACCCCCCCTCTGAATCCGTGCCTCACACCCCAACAGGGGCCAGCTTCCCCGCCGCCTCTAGTGGTCGAGATGCTTCGGCCTTTCTCAGGACGAAGTCTCCCGGCTGGAAGTGTCTGTCTCGGAGTCTGGAGTTGTAGTATCAAGTGATGCGCCGTTGGTATTCCACTGCTCGGATCTTTGAAATCTCTCGAATCTCGTTCGCTACGTCGAGGTTTTCTCGCAGTTTTTGCTCGTTTACCTCGGGTTTAAAGTGGACGACTCGGAGAGAGGGATTGCCGACCTCCAACGAAATTACGGCTTCCGTGCCATATACCAGCTGAAAAGGTGTATCACCAGTGGCCGTTCTCGGAGTAGTTCGGTGCGACCATAGTACGCTTGTTAATTCCTAAAGCCAGCTTCCCTTAGCCTTGTCGAGCCTGGTTTTGATGCCTTTTAAGATAGTCTTTGTCACGCCCCGAGCGCGGAAGATACCTGGAGACGCATGACGAGTTTATATCGATCATGTCAATCAGAGTATTAGTGTATTCGACACCAAATCAGAGATGCGCAAGGGTAAAGATAACCCAATCCTTTTATTCCTTCACAAAAGTATTTCTATTACAATCCCGTGAAAATGCTAAACTTAATAAAAAGAAAAGTACAAAATTGACTCAAGAAAATATAGAAAAGACAAGACTAGTTGACGCTTTGAGAATCTCTAATCTCTTTCACTCTTCACCTTCCCTGTCCGATTGAGTCTCGTCGTCGGACTTACCTGAAAAGTAGGGAAACACTAAGTGAGCGAACGCTCAGTAGGAAATTATATCTCAAGAACTAGCAATGGGTTTAAGTAATTACAATTTTTCACATGTAAATGTAATATGGCTATGCATGTAGAAATAACTAATCAATAGAATAACACGTCGTGTAAAACATCCAAGCGAGTCTTAAACAAGAGATATCCATGAGAGACTTTATAGATGATTGGCTATTTCACGCAAGTACTTTGCCCGTGTCGGGCCATGCTAGTAAAGTCACGCAAGTCGAGTCACGCATGCAGGAAAGAGAGAGTGTGTGTGTAATGCCAAAGATCAAGAGAAAAAGTACTTCGATGCAATGCTAGACACCGTGATCATTACAACTCCCATGGGCACTAGTACTTTTGGGTGCTTCTCCCAGGACCAGATCGGGCCCTTATATGCACAGCATTAAAGATAGATCTAGACATCCACTTTATAGTATAGCCAATATGAAATTTCAAGAAAAAACTTGTGGATATTCAAGATAGAGTAGAGTTCGAAATTGAACTTGATGTATAAGGACGATAATAACGATATAAACACGAGTATCGATAAAACTGGGTGGAGTTGGTTCCCTAATTGGGTACCATGACCATTAAGTGTCCATATATAGATGGTCATGTCATTTGATATAGAATTGGGGTCCACAAGAACATCATAATAATGGCATGATTTCCACATCCCATTAAGAATATTCTCATGATATCCACATAGCATATCATGAGGGCCGGTATACCATGTTTCTATAGAGTGACATGGCAAAATAGTGTAAAGGGTTTTTATGGTACAACCCGCTCGGTCGGCCTTAAGGGAATACAAGGCTACGAGGAGACTTACGGAGGTCTCAATGACTAACTCGCCAGTCCAAAGGAACGGAGTGTCCAATATAGGGCTTGTATGTCACCGAGAGTTGAGGGGTAATCGATAAAACATCGTAGAACATGGGACTATATTCACGGAATGGAATATAGTGCCGATATATATATATAAATAAAACCCTCGGTTCACAGAAAATAGTGGAAAAATAATTTATACAGGAAATTAGCGACTTAACCTAAGTCACTATTTAATGAATTAACGCCCTTCACTGGGTCGTTTATTTTCAGTTTGACGACTTCAGGAGTAGTCGTCCATTATAATTTTCTATTTTCTGACATTTTCTTAATTCTGTATTTTTGATAAAACGCGCCTTATCCAGGGGCGTCACTTTCATAAAAGATGACCTACTGGAGGTCGTTAATTCCCTTTGGTTTCCAGGAATATGAACAGTAAAGGTTTTTCATGATAAATAATTTGCAGGAACCACATATATGAACTGGACAAGAAAAATAGAAGGATTCAAGGTATATGATCATGCATTAGATTTAACTACAGGTTTCATAGATATTAAATTTCAAACGTGCGTATTTATCAATTTCTTAAAATTGACGACTCTTAGTTTGGGCGTCAGTTCATGAATTAGCGCCCTGACTTGGGTCGCCTCTAGCCAAAATTTCACAGAAAACCTCTAAAATGCAGTAAAACTATATGCATGAATTACAGATGATATTATCATAAATTTTTATGCTAGTTTGGGCTACAATTCTTGAGAAAACCTACCTGATGATGATCTGGGTGTAATTACGTGAAGAAAGTTGAAGAGAGAACGATACTCTATTCAAAACAGAGCCTCCTGATTCTTATGAAAACAGCGACCCCCGAACACAATCAATAGCAGCAGCACACAGGGGGTGCAGTGAGGGTGAGTAATAGATGAGAGAGTTTCTACTTGCTGCAGGCAACCTACAGAAGAAGATGAAGAACGATTAAAAATCTTCATATTCTCTGACTGAAGGCAGAGGAAGAAGAACAAACCTGTTCTTCACGCACGAGACAGCAACAGAACGCCTTTGACCAAAATAGCTAATAGGTTCGACTGAAAGGGGTATTTATAGGGTTTCAGGAATCCGTTAGGGTTAGAATTTGATTAGAACTCTAGTTTCCTTGATAGAGTCCTTACCATAATCAATCGAACACGTAGCAATCCTAAAACTTACCCTGGATAGTCTCCTGGTTCGAATGGAACACAAATGCAATTAACGCCTTAGGTTAGGGCGTGCATTTTAATTGACGTCTTGACATGTACCGTTTCTTTTGTAATTCGCGCCCAAGAAGAGGGCGTTTCTTTCCCTTTCCTTTTATTCGTTTTGGACGTTTTGAAATTTGACGACCTTTGGCAGAGGCGTCACTTTTCGAATTAACGCCTCAAGTGAAGGCGTTTCTTATTTAAATCGCGCCTTGTTGAGAGGCGTTATTTACATTTGACTTATTATTTATTCATTTTGGTTCTTATCATTTACTTACTTAATTTTTCTTGAAATCTTCCTTTTATTTTACCAGGGTTGCTACACCCTCCCCCACTTAAAAGAATTTGGTCCCCAAATTCAATCGCATATATATATGTGGAGAGTGTAGAGTATATACCTCTTAAAATAATTCTGGAAATCGCTTCCTCATGGATTCCTTGGTCTCCCATGTGGCTTCGTGTTCTGAACATTTACTCCATTGCACCTTAACCATGGGAATAACTTTATTTCTTAGGGTTCGTACCTCGCGATCGAGGATCTTCATAGGCTTTTGCTCATAAGTGAGATCCCTTTGAATCACCAGGTCTCCATGATCAATGATATGTGACGGATCATGCACATATTTCTTCAACATTGATATGTGGAATACATTATGAACTTCGGACAATTGAGGAGGTAAAGCGACGCGGTAAGCAACCTCGCCAACTCTTTCTAGTATCTCAAAAGGTCCGATAAACCTTGGTGTAAGCTTGCCCTTAACACCAAATCTCCTTATTCCACGTCCAGGTGATATCTTAAGAAAAACGTGATCTCCGACTTGGAATTCGAGATCTCTCCTTCTTGTGTCCGCATAAGTCTTTTGTCTAGACTGAGCAACTTGAAGTCTTTCTCTAATCAACTGAATCTTTTCAGTGGTATCCCTTACCATGTCTGGACCTAATAGTTATTTTTCGCCAACTTCGTCCCAGCACAAAGGCGATCGGCAACTCCTTCCGTATAAAGCTTCGAAAGGTGCCATTTGTATACTTACTTGGAAGCTGTTATTATATGTAAATTCAACCAAAGGCAAGTGATCATGCCAGCTTCCACCAAAATCAATGATGCAAGCTCTGAGCATATCTTCAACCACCTGATTAGTTCTCTCGGTCTGACCATCCGTTTGAGGATGAAAAGCTGTACTAAAGTTAAGTCTCGTCCCCAGTGAATGTTGTAAACTCTTCCAAAAGTGAGAAGTAAAACGGGGTTCTCTGTCAGACACGATTGAGATAGGTACACCATGTAACCTGACTATCTCTTTAAGGTATAATGCAGCAAGAATATCAACTGACCATCGACTCTTGATTGGCAAGAAGTGTGCTGATTTGGTCAATCGGTCGATGATAACCCATATTCCGTCATATCCTCCCTTTGATTTGGACAGACCCATAATGAAGTCCATACCGATATCCTCCCACTTCCACTTGGGAATATCTAGAGGATGTAGCTTACCGGCAGGCTTTTGGTGTTCTGCCTTGACTTGTTGACATGTGAAACAGCGAGACACAAAATTCGCTATTTCTCTTTTCATATTGGGCCACCAAAAGGTCCTTTTCAAATCATGGTACATCTTAGTTGATCCTGGATTAATCATGTACCTTGATCTGTGAGCTTCATCTAAGATTTTCTTCTTTAGCTCCGGGCAATTCGGTATACATGTTTTATTTCTGAACATCAATCTTCCATCTGGTGCTAATTTGAAATCAGGTTGTTCTTACATTTTGCCCTTGATTTCCACTAGTACAGGATCACTACCTTGAAGTCCTTGTATTTCGGATAGCAAGTCTGGTTGTATGCTTATTTGGGATAAGGTGACACACCTACTGTCCTTGTCCATGCTTATATTAAGTTTAGAGAATTGTTCTAGCAACTTCCACTCCTGAATCATACAATTGGCTAATAGTGCTCTCGGCTTTCGACTGAGGGCATCAGCTACAGGATTACCCTTTCCAGGATGATATTGTATAGTGAAGTCGAAGTCCTTGAGATATTCTAGCCAACGTCTTTGCCTCATATTCAATTCCTTCTGAGAGAAGAGATACTTAAGACTTTTATGGTCAGAGTATACAATAAACTGCACTCCGTACAGATAATGTCTCCATATCTTCAGTGCAAATACTACCGCAGCCAATTCTAAATCATGAACTGGGTAGTTCTCCTCGTGCTTCTTCAATTGGCGAGAAGAGTAGGCTATAACCTTCCCTTGTTGCATTAAAACACATCCGAGGCCAATGCCAGATGCATCGGTGTATATTTCGAATCTCTCGCCTTCAATTGGTAAAGCTAAAACCGGGGCAGTAGTTAGATGATCTTTGAGAGCTTGGAAGCTTCTTTCACATTCCTCACTCCATTCATAACGTATCTCCTTGTGAGTTAGCCTAGTGAGTGGTACGGCTATCTTGGAGAAATCCTTGATGAATCGCCGATAGCAGCCCGCAAGACCCAAGAAACTACGGATCTCGCTAGCATTGGTCGGTCTTTCCCAATTCCTTACAGCTTCAACCTTTGATGGATCTACGGATAAACCTTCTTTTGATATAACATGCCCCAAGAAAGCTACTTCTCCTAACCAAAATTCACATTTGCTGAGCTTTACATATAACTGATTTATCCTTAATATTTGTAATGCTATTCTCAAATGCTCCTCGTGCTCTTCCTTGGTCTTTGAATATATCAGTATATCATCAATGAAAACCACTATGAATTGATCTAGATGAGGCCTGAATATACTATTCATCAACTGCATAAAGACAGCAGGGGCATTTGTTAGTCCAAAAGGCATAACAACAAATTCATAGTGCCCATACCTGCTTCTGAACGTGGTCTTATAAATGTCCTCATCTTTGATCCTTAGTTGGTGATATCCCGACCTGAGATCAATCTTCGAAAAATACATGGATCCAGATATTTGATCAAATAACTCATCGATTCTCGGCAGTGGATACTTGTTCTTGATAGTGAGATGATTCAACTATCGATAGTCGATGCATAACCTCATGGATCCATCTTTCTTCTTTACAAATAGCACAGGTGCTCCCCACGGGGAAGTGCTTGGTCTAATAAATCCCTTCTTGAGAAGTTCCATCAATTGCTCCTTCAGCTCCTTGAGTTCGGCAGGGGACATCCTATATGGTGCCTTAGAAACTGGTCCAGCACCAGGGACCAAGTCGATGGTGAAGGCCACTTCTCTTTGTGGGGGTAATCCAGGCAAATCCTCCGGAAACACGTCCGGAAATTCTTGCACAACTGGGATGTCTTCTAGCTTAGTCTCCTTAGTCTCCTTAATGGTGACAAATGCAAGGAAAGATACACATCCTTTCCTTATTAGCTTGCTAGCTCGGAGAGCCGAAATAAGAGGTGACTTGCTCCGACTCTTAGGGCTAGAATAGACTAGTTCTGGAAAGTCCTTGAAAGTAACTTTGCTGTTACGGAAATCTACAGTTGTCTGATACCTAGATAGCCAGTCTGCTCCCAATATGACATCATATTCCTTTAGGTCTAAACATATGAGGTTGATAGGAAGATTTCTTCCTTTTACCAAGACTTCACAGTTTTGATAATGGTGAGTAATATCGGTTTCGTTTCCGAGAGGAGTAGATACAAATATTTTCATCCATTCCGGTTCCATAGGTAGTGGGTCAGCAAACTTCTTGGAAATAAAAGAATGTGATGCACCCGTATCAAATAAGACATGTGCAGACTTGGAACAAACTTTCAGTGTACCTTCTACTAGTCCGCCTTCATCTTGTTCCGCCTCCTTAATAGCTTGGAGACGAGCATTCTTTGTCACCGGGCGCTTTCCGTCACCGGCTTGATCATTGAGTAGGGGACAGTCGGGAATCCGATGATCACGGCTCCCACAACGGAGACACGCTCCAAGTTTCCTCCAACATTCTTCGGCCTTGTGCCCGGCCTTATCACAGTGCTTACATACCACCTTAGAAGGTGTAGTGGTGATGGAGAAAGGTTTGGTCTTCTTGAACTTTTGCTCCTGGGAGGGAGTACCTCCATTACTTGGCCTCTTCTTGAAATTGGGTTTGAAGGTGCCGGAGCTAGTAACATTCTCCTTCTTGTCTTTCCCACGGATCCTATCAGATAGTTCCGTGGCATCTTCTAGTAATTGGGCTCGTCGAACCATCTCCAAATAGACTTGTATGTCCATCGGTGCCAGTTGTGTGATATATTGGGGCCTGAGCCCATTAAGGAATCTTCGAGCTTTCATCTTCTCAGTACTAACTAAGTGTTTAGCGTACCGAGACAGCCTTGAGAACTGCGCTTCATATTCAGCCACCGACAAAGATCGTTGCTTAAGTGCGGCGAATTCAGCGGCTTTCTTCTCTTGAACTCGATCTGAGAAATATTTATTGTTGAAATGTTCAACAAACTCCTCCCAAGTAACTTGTCCTTGATCTAATGCTGCTTCTACCGACTCCCACCAGCATCGGGCGTCTCTTTCTAGTTGAAATGTGGCTAACAGGACCTTCTCTTGGTCTGAAAATTGCATGACTCTAAAAACACGTTCCATTTCTCGGATCCAGTGCTCGGCATCATCTGGATCAGTGGATCCTATGAACTTAGGAGGGTTCATGTTCTTGAAGCTTTGGTGGAGATTTTCTGCTCCATGATGTGCACCTCCTTGTGCCACTTGTTGAAGTGCCTGGGTCATGCCTTGAAGAGTGCCTTTCATGATGCGCCATTGCGCACGTTCGGCAGCCATTGTCTTACAATTACAATAGCTATATTAGTATGTGATTGCGTTAAAAGGCTTTTAATTCTATGTTGACTTTAACCCTTGGTTCTACCCAATCTCACTGGTTAGAGGTTCAGACTTATCCTTGGACTTGGGTTTCCTAGGAATTGAATACCCTAGGCTCTGATACCACAAAAACTATCACGCCCCGAGCGCGGAAGATACCCGGAGACGCGTGACGAGTTTATATCGATCATGTCAATCAGAGTATTAGTGTATTCGACACCAAATCAGAGATGCGCAAGGGTAAAGATAACCCAATCCTTTTATTCCTTCACAAAAGTATTTCTATTACAATTCCTTGAAAATGCTAAACTTAATAAAAAGAAAAGTACAAAATTGACTCAAGAAAATATAGAAAAGACAAGACTAGTTGACGCTTTGAGAAGCTCTAATCTCTTTCACTCTTGACCTTCCTTGTCCGATTGAGTCTCGTCGTCGGACTTACCTGAAAAATAGGGAAACACTGAGTGAGCGAACGCTCAGTAGGAAATTATATCTCAAGAACTAGCAATGGGTTTAAGTAATTACAATTTTTCACATGTAAATGTAATATGGCTATGCATGTAGAAATAACTAATCAATAGAATAACACGTCGTGTAAAACATCCAAGCGAGTCTTAAACAAGAGATATTCATGAGAGACTTTATAGATTATTGACTATTTCACGCAAGTACTTTGCCCGTGTCGGGCCATGCTAGTAAAGTCACGCAAGTCGAGTCACGCATGCAGAAAAGAGAGAGTGTGTGTGTAATGCCAAAGATCAAGAGAAAAAGTACTTCGGTGCAATGCTAGACACCGTGATCATTACAACTCCCATGGGCACTAGTACTTTTGGGTGCTCCTCCTAGGACCAGATCGGGCCCTTTTATGCACAGCATTAAAGATAGATCTAGACATCCACTTTATAGTATAGCCAATATGAAATTTCAAGAAAAAGCTTGTGGATATTCAAGATAGAGTAGAGTTCGAAATTGACCATGATGTATAAGGATGATAATAACGATATAAACACGAGTATCGATAAAACTGGGTGGAGTTGGTTCCCTAATTGGGTACCATGACCATTAAGTGTCCATATATAGATGGTCATGTCATTTGATATAGAATTGAGGTCCACAAGAACATCATAATAATGGCATGATTTTCACATCCCATTAAGAATATTCTCATGATATCCACATAGCATATCATGAGGGCCAGTATACCATGTTTCTATAGAGTGACATGGCAAAATAGTGTAAAGGGTTTTTATGGTACAACCCGCTCGGTCGGCCTTGAGGGAATCCAAGGCTACGAGGAGACTTACGGAGGTCCCAATGACTAACTCGCTAGTCCAAAGGAACGGAGTGTCCAATGGAGGGCTTGTATGTCACCGAGAGTTGAGGGGTAATCGATAAAACATCATAGAACATGGGACTATATTCACGGAATGGATAATAGTGCTGATATATATATATATATAAATAAAACCCTTGGTTCACAGAAAAACAGTGGAAAAATAATTTATACAGGAAATTAGCGACTTAACCTAAGTCACTATTTAATGAATTAACGCCCTTCACTGGGTCGTTTATTTTCAGTTTGATGACTTCAGGAGCAGTCGTCCATTATAATTTTCTATTTTCTGACATTTTCTTAATTCTGTATTTTTGATAAAACGCGCCTTATCCAGGGGCGTCACTTTCATAAAAGATGACCTACTGGAGGTCGTTAATTCCCTTTGGTTTCCAGGAATATGAACAGTAAAGGTTTTTCATGATAAATAATTTGCAGGAACCACATATATGAACTGGACAAGAAAAATAGAAGGATTCAAGGTATATGATCATGCATTAGATTTAACTACAGGTTTCATAGATATTAAATTTCAAACGTGCGTATTTATCAATTTCTTAAAATTGACGACTCTTAGTTCGGGCGTCAGTTCATGAATTAGCGCCCTGACTTGGGTCGCCTCTTGCCAAAATTTCACAGAAAACCTCTAAAATGCAGTAAAACTATATGCATGAATTACATATGATATTATCATAAATTTTTATGCTAGTTTGGGCTACAATTCTTGAGAAAACCTACTTGATGATGATCTGGGTGTAATTACGTGAAGAAAGTTGAAGAGAGAACGATACTCTATTCAAAACAGAGCCTCCTGATTCTTATGAAAATAGCGACCCCCGAACACAATCAATAGCAGCAGCACACAGGGGGTGCAGTGAGGGTGAGTAATAGATGAGAGAGTTTCTACTTGCTGCAGGCAACCTACAGAAGAAGATGAAGAACGATTAAAAATCTTCATATTCTCTGACTGAAGGCAGAGGAAGAAGAACAAACCTGTTCTTCACGCACGAGACAGCAACAGAACGCCGTTGACCAAAATAGCTAATAGGTTCGACTGAAAGGGGTATTTATAGGGTTTCAGGAATCCCTTAGGGTTAGAATTTGATTAGAACTCTAGTTTCCTTGATAGAGTCCTTACCATAATCAATCGAACACGTAGCAATCCTAAAACTTACCCTGGATAGTCTCCTGGTTCGAATGGAACACAAATGCAATTAACGCCTTAGGTTAGGGCGTGCATTTTAATTGACGTCTTGACATGTACCATTTCTTTTGTAATTCACGCCCAAGAAGAGGGCGTTTCTTTCCCTTTCCTTTTATTCGTTTTGGACGTTTTGAAATTTGACGACCTTTGGCATAGGCGTCACTTTTTGAATTAACGCCTCAAGTGAAGGCGTTTCTTATTTAAATCGCGCCTTGTTGAGAGGCGTTATTTACATTTGACTTATTATTTATTCATTTTGGTTCTTATCATTTACTTACTTAATTTTTCTTGAAATCTTCCTTTTATTTTACCAGGGTTGCTACAGTCTTATTGGCATTCTCGACCAGTCCGTTAGCCTAAGTGTGGGCTACCGAAGTGAAGTGATTGTGAATGCTTAGGTCGGTGCATCTGTCTCTGAAGTAATGAAAATCAAACTGCCGACCATTATCACTCACGATCACACTGGGGACACCGTGGCGACAGATGATCGATTTCCAAACAAAACTCCATTCGACCGACTCGGTGATCCTAGTGGTGGCTTCGACCTCGATCTACTTGGTGAAATAGTCGATAGCGATGATGACGAACTTCTTCTGAGCTTGAGCCGTGGGGAATGGCCCCAAGATGTCGATCTCCCACCGAGCAAAAGGTTACGACTCGACAAGGGTGATGAGCTCCACGGTGGGCTGATGGATAAGGTGGTCGAAGCGCTGACATTGGTCGCACTTCTGTACATAGGTCATGCAGTCGCGTTGGAGAGTGGGCCACCAGTAACCCTGCCAAAGCAAGATCCTGACGAGTGATCTTCCTCCTTGGTGCACTCCGCAGGTGCCTTCGTGTACTTCTTGAACCGCTCGGCTGGCTTCGTCGGCGCTGATACACTTGAGGAGGGGACCGGAGAAAGATCTGCGGTACAAGGCATCGTCCAGCATGACGAAACGCCGAGCTAGGTACTTGAGCTTCCGAGCCTCCCGAGGGTCGGGTGGCTCTTGAGAATCCCAGAGCCAGGATATGTAGGGGGTCCGCCAGTCGCTCGGGGGTGCCGGGTCAACGGTCATAAGCTCGGACTTGATGCTCGGTCACTCGAGCTCTTCGAGAAAGACCGATCATGTACCTGCGGGGTCGAGCGAGGAGGCCAGTCGAGAGAGGGTGTCTGCCCGAGAGTTTTCCTCCCGAACTATCCGGACTACCTCAAAGCTCTCGAAGAGTTGGGCCATCCTCTTGACCGCCTTGAGGTACTTGACCATTTGTCCTTCCCGAGCTTCGTAATCACAGTTGACCTGGCTAGCGACCAATTGGGAGTCAGTGTGGATCCTGACTCACTTGGCCCCTAGTCGTCGGGCCATCCTAGACCCTGAGATAAGGGCTTCATACTCGGAGGCATTGTTGGACGCCTGGAAGTTTAACTTCAGGGCGTACCGTAGCTCTGCTCCTTCAGGGGATTTGAGAAGGACACCGGCGCCACATCCGGCCGAGTTGGAGGACCCGTCGACGAACAGATCCCAAGTGGGCCCGGGTGCTGGTGGAGGTACTTCTTCAATCGGGACTGTTCTTTCGGCGATGAAGTTAGCGAGAGCCTGTCCTTTGATGGCCGAGCAGGGGCGATACGAGATATCGTAGGCCCCAAGCATGATGGCCCATTTGACGAGGTGTCCCGAGGCTTCTGGGTGAAAGAGAATCTTCTTCAGGGGTTCGCCGGTCAATACGATGATGGAGTGCCCTTGAAAGTAGGGTCGGAGGCGCTTGGCCGAGGTAACCAACGCTAGCACAAGTTTCTCGATTGCGGGGTACCTTTTCTCGGCCTCATTAAGCACCTTGCTGGCATAGTAAACTGGTCTCTCGACCCCTGCGTCGTTCCTGAGCAGGACCGAGCTCACTGTAGAAGGGGTCGCCAAGAGATAAAGGTATAGAGCTTCGCCTTGGACCGGCTTGGACAGTACCGACGGCGAGGCCAAGAATTTCTTGAGTTCGGTTAACGCCTTCTGACATTCCTCATCCCAGGTGAACGTAACAGATGCCATTTTGGGTCCCCTCAACAATTTGAAGAAGGGTAAGCATCATTCGGCCGCTCGGGACAGGAAACGGTTGAGCTCAGCAATGCGCCCCGTAAGGCATTGGACGTCCTTGATGCAGGTAGGCGGCCGCATGTCTAGGATGGCCTGGACCTTGTCGGGGTTGGCCTCAATCCCACGCTGAGTTACCAGGAAGCAGAGGAACTTCCCGGATATGACTCCAAAGGCACATTTGGCAGGGTTAAGCTTTATGTTGCACATCAGGAGGGTGTCGAAGGTCTCGGCTAAGTCGACGAGGTGGTCTTCGGCCTTCGATGTTTTGACGAGCATGTCATCAATGTAGGTCTTGACGTTCCAACCGAGCTGTCCTTCTAAAATGTGGTTGATCAATCTCTGATATGTCGCTCCGGCGTTCTTTAGCCCAAACGGCATCCGGGTGTAGCAATGTACGCCGAAGTCGGTGATGAATGCGGTCTTCTCGATGTCTTCCGGGTCCATCCTGATCTGATGGTAGCCGGAGTAGGCATCTAGGAAGCTGAGTAGCTCATTGCCAGAGGTTGAGTCAACTAGTTGATCGATGCTCGACAGCGGGTAGCAATCCTTTGGGGTAGCCTAGTTGAGGTCTGTGAAGTCCACACACATTCGCCATTTCCCAGAAGCCTTTGGCACCTGGACGACGTTGGCGAGCCACGTAGGGTACAGGACCAGACGAAAAAGGCCAGTCTTCTGCCCCTTGATGACTTGCTCTTTGATGATCGCTTGCTTCTCCGGGGCATGCTTTCTCCTGCGTTGCTGGACTGGCTTCACCGTTGGGTCGAGGTTGAGCTTGTGCATCACCACGTCTCCCGGGATCTCGGGAAGGTGCTCATCAGACCATGCAAAGACTCTGATATACAGGGCAAGGAAATCCTTATATTTTTCCTATTCTTCAAGTGGTAGCTCGGCTCCGATCTTTACTCCTAGAGTCGGGTCACCGTTAAGGAAGACCGTTAGCAACTCGTCACCAGGCTCAGATGTTATGGGTCCCTCTTCAGCTCCCTTTACTCCTTTATCTTTCCCTTCCGGCCTAATGGCTTCGACCGAGATTATATAGCACCGTCTAGCCAATGCCTGGTTACCTCAGACTTCCCCCACACCATGTTTGGTTGGGAACTTCATTTTTTGGTGAAAGGTAGAGGGCACCGCTTTCATTCGGCTGAGAATGCCTTGGCCGAAGATGGCGTAATATGTCGTCATCCCCTTAATCACGATGAAGTCCACCATAACCGTAATTATTTTGGGCGTGGTGTCGATAGTAACTGGCAGGCTCAGGGCTCCCTCGGGATAAGTTGCTTGACCGTTGAACCCATAGAGGGGGGTTCGGATCGGGTGGAGTTTAGATGGATTCTCTCCCATCTTGAGGAAACATTCATAGGATAATACATCAGGGGCACTACCACTGTCGACAAAAATCATGTCTACGTTACAATAGTTTATTGTAGCCGATGCAACGAGAGCATCATCGTGTGGGGTGGTTAACCCTTCCAGGTCCTGGTCGGAGAATACCAGGGCCTGTGATTCGCTCGCCTGCGAGGCCGTAGAGTGCTCAATGGAGGCTCGGCTCGCCTGCTTGGCATGACGCTTTCTTCCTCGGCTGCTATCTCCACCTGATGTCGCGCCACCCATGATGACGTTGATGTGGACTCCGCGGGGGGCACAGTCAATCACTTCAGGGGCACCTCGGTCTTCCTTCTGCCCAGACACATATCGGGATAGGTGTCCCTGGTAGATGAGGTGCTCGATCTCATCTTAAAGTTGATGGCAATCGCTGGTGTGATGCCCGTGATCGCTATGGAATAGGCAATGCTTGCGGCGATTGCAATGCTTGGCTTTCATAGGCTCGGGTTGGTTGAGGAGGCCCGAGCCTTTGATGTTGGAGAGGGGGATTTCTGTAGCCCACCCAAAGAGCAGCCCAACAAGACTCAACAGGGTCCAACGAGGCAAGCTCACCCGAGTGATAGCCCACGGGGCCCACTCAGGGAAGAAAAGCCCAATAAACAGGCACTCTAGGAACCAACCCTCCCCGGCGGCCCCTAGGCTCGGAGGGCCCGAGTGATGCTCAGGTCATAAGGAAGGTCCGGCCCAGGCCGCTTTTCCACTCGGGAGAGACAGGCGCCAGCCGACCTATCCGACCCCTCCTTCGACCGAGCTATCCTCCTCACCCGGACAGGGCTGGCGTTTCAGGAGCTCAGACTGGACGCTAGCCGTTCGCGCTGCCTTTAAGAGTTCCCAACGGACAGGGGAATCAACCAGCCACCAGGTTTCAAGGCGATAACGCCCCCCACGATAAAGGCCATGAAAGCCCACGTTGAGGACGTAACTCCCGCCGGAGACCCCCCAGCTGACAGGACTCCTGAAGGCGGCACACTACTTAAACCCAGGGCTACCCTCCGGTGGAGGGTAAGAGAAAAAAGGAAGGTAAAACTCCTGAGCAATCCGCTTCACCCCCCCCCCCTTTTTGGTGGAGAGGAGTCTCGCGCATCAGCTTTCCTCCTCCCTTCATTGCTTCCACCACAAGCTCTACTGACTTAGCCATCGGAGGGTTTCACCCCAGGGAAATCCCCTGGGCCCTCTGACACGTTTCCCTGTCTTACAGTTCATCTTCTGGTGATCCCCGGCCCGCTCAGGACGCAGCGCGAGATTTCGCCTCTTCAGATGTCTTCATAAATTTCGTAGATGGGAGCGGTAATAGGGGTATACCGCTCGTACTTCCAGGACGGCTCTTTTCGGTCTCCGTCCTGGTTCCGCCTTTTTCATTGGCCCGTCCCTTGCTGGGACGGTCGCTTCTTGTCCCCCTCCCGACTCGAGCCTATCGTGCCTCTGCAGGTGTTGAGGACTTGCTCACACTCTGCATGGCGCAAGGCCAGGGTCACTAGCTCGACAAGGGAGGTGGGAGGATGAAGTACTAGCTCGCGCCGCAGGTTCTCGTCACGGGTACCCTCGGTCAATGCGGTGATGGCAGAGGCCACATCCAGGCGGGGGATGCGCAGGGCTTCTGATTTGAATCGGTTGATATAAGCCCGCAACTTCTCCCCATGTTCCTGCTTGAGGACCAATAATCCCGCCACTGACCGGGGTGGACCGCTGCTGGCAAAGCTTTCCTTGAACACTCGCCCGAATTGCTTGAAGTTGTGGATGCTGCCGGGGGCGAGGGCCATGAACCAAGCCTGAGCACCCTGGACCAGAGTGGTCACGAACGCTCGACACTTGACTACATCGGACGCCCCATGCAAGGCCATTAGGGTGTCGAAGCTGTAGTAGTGGTCGGCCGGGTCTCCCTGGCCATCGTACGACTTGAAGGTCGGGAGAGAGATTTTGGGGGATATCTCTGCCATCAAAATATAGTCGGAGAATGGGGATCGCTCATCGTCCTCCATAGGAGAGGTCTTCTGCAAGGCACGGAGGGCGCGCTCTTGCTCCGTGAAATGCCTCTCAAAGTCTCGCAGCCGGAGAGACAGCTCCGGTTGTCGTTGGCCCGAGGGGCTAGGGGGCGCACTTGCATGCTGTCCCGACGCTCCTCGGGGGCCTCGGCTTCCAAAAACGGTCGGCATGCTTCGGTATTCTCCCTCCTCGAGGTTGAGGAGGCTTCCTGCTCCGGGGGAGGGGCATGCAATGGTCCTCCTGACAGGTTGCGAATGAGCCGCCGACCTAGGAGGGTGAAACGGCCTCCAGCGGTTTGCTGGGAGGCATCTCCACGTGGGGGACTCTTCCGGGAGAGCTGTGACTTCTCCTCCCTGGCCGCCTGGGCCCTCATGAGATCCACGAGGACATCTAGTTTTGCGTTGAGGGTTTGAAGGGCATCGGTGCTCCCGTCGGGAAGCTGTTCCCCCGCCACCAATGGAGGTATCTCGTTGGCGTGGTTACCTGACGGGGAATTCTCCGTGGGGAGGGAAGGTGCGCCTTCTTCGATCACCAGGGCTTTCCCCAGGTCGTCGGCAGTCCTCCTGCCAGAACTTCTTCGCACCATGATGGCTCTTTGTTCGTTTCCCACAGACGGCGCCAGATGAAGAGGGGCGATCTCACACTGCTCCTGAGCGGGGAAGAGGATGACCACGTACCCTTGAAGTGTGAACTGCAAGAAGGGAAATGAGCCAGAGTTGCCCAGGGATAGATCCTCGAGGAAGACCCTCCGATGCTTAAGTCAGCAAAGTAGTAGAGCTCTGGTGCGAAGGGAATAGTTAGGAGGAAGGTGGGAGCGCGAGATCCCTCTCTACCAAAAGGTGAAGTGGTTCCTGCTCAGGGTTTTTGGCTCTTGCCTGGCTTACCCCTTTGTAGTAGGGCATTTTCAATTTAAATAGTGGCCCGCTGTGCGACTGATCCTCGTAAGCGGAGGAGTCTCAGGGGGGGTTACGTCTTTCATGCGGACTCCTTATAGCACGCGGACTCTTGGTCTCTCCTATCCCCTTGAGCTTCCTGCCATTAAGGGACTCGCAATGGCTGTACCAATAAGCTTCCATCAGTGAGCCCAAGTGATAGGCACTTGCCCAGGAGTGGTCTCCCGAGCAATGAGTGCACGGTCGGGACAGGGAATAGGGGGCTCCGAGGGAGCTTTCTCGATCGAACTGGTGCTCGGACTTCCCAACCCAAAGGCTACCTAGGAAGCGCTTGTTCCGAGTGAGTTATTGGGCTTATATTGAGTGGGCCCGGGGGCTACCACTTCAAGGAGTTGGGCCTCGTTCAGTTTGGTTGGACCTCTTTTGGCCTCTCCGTACGGGCGACAAGATTTCCCCTCTCCATGTACCAATTTCATAAATCTAAGGAACCAGATATTTCAGACTATTCCATTATAAAGGCTTATGAATGAATCTTTATTGAACAGTATGGTTTAAATATGATGTATACACAGTTTGTCAATAAAGCTCTATACTCATATCTGAAATTAGATTTTAATAAAAATGAACTAAGTCCTCATATGACAGTCTTATTTAACCTTCTTTCATCTTACTCACTCAATTTCAAAGATTCTTTTAGGAGTTACACTCAGCAGCATTGAGGTTAAACAAACATGAAGACCAATTGATTTAGTCCGCGGTTTCTTCAGATTTTTCTTTTGTTCAAACAATAATTTTCATTCAGAAATTTAGGAGTAATTGAGTTTATTACATACCTTGTAACCAGAGGATACATATTATTTAGTTGCCAGTATCCCTAAGCACTTGGTATGACTAACTGTCATGCTTCAAATTCAACAGAGAAAACTGTAGTGTAGCTTTTGTCATGAGGCACAATACGCCTTAGGTGAAGTGACCCAGTTACTCACCACACCATGTCATTGCTCTGCCATACTTTTCTCTAATTTTGTAATGATTTTTCAGCAGAAATAACTATGGCACTTCATGACATAGTCTATTTTAGACATGGTTTCTCAATAGCCATTGTCATTGCTCTGACATAAACTTACTGGTGCGGACACCAGAGCGAGCAAGAAGCATGAACCGACGAACCGTCGGTACCGTACGCGCAGCACCACTCGAGCTACATCGGCTTCCCTTTGGCTCGGAGACAGTCTGGAGTCACCATTCTGAGCCCTATCATTATTAGTATTTATTGGGTTTTTTATTTGGAATGTAATGTAGCACCCCGAAAATTTGAAAATAGATAAATAAAAAAATCATTATAGATATTCATCATGAAAAATAAAATTTTGATAAAAGAAAAGGAATAATTAGCTAAATGTTCATAAAAGAATAAGTAAATAAAATAAGAAATGAAAATTTGTACAATTATTATCTAATTGAGTTTTAAATGATTCAAGAATAAGTATGTACTCATACGTATAAAGATTTCTATAGGATTGAACCCGACTCTGATACCCAAGATAACCACGGGAATTAAATAAGGTAAAATTATAGGGGTCTATATGAGTATGAAGTTCTATTACATAAATTGATTTAAGCTTGTAAAATGAGCCAACACACCTACTTATATATATATATATATATATATATATATATATATATATATATATATATATATATACACACACAAGAAAAACAAATGGGCTAGGGCTACTAGTTGGACATATGTAGGAAAAATCTTAGGTGATAACTGGATACCCACGTTAAGAGGCCATTAGATGAGATAATGGGCCACCTCTAAGATACAAGCTTAAGTATACCTATGCATAACGGGCTTTAAGAATAGATATATATGAGAATTAGTATAATAAGGTCAGTGGGATAAAACCCAACAAACCACTCACATCTGATCATGGCTCTGCATGGGAGGAAGGTTCGAAGCAAACTAGGAAACATTTGTGAATGAGGAAAGGAGAGGATCGATCAAGGGAAGTTTTAGGATTCTACAAGGAGGAAACTTTGATCTCCGATAGGAAAAGGGATTAAACCCTATAAATATAACCTCTCACGGCGATGGCAGAGCCATCGTGCTCTTGCTATGCTACCAGGCTACTGACATGCACGTCGACGTCTTCTTCCTCAACTGTCCTCCTGCTGTGCGTGGAGGTGCAGGCTTCGACACCTTCCTTCACGGGGCTGTCGACCCTACGTCCCCTATCGTCCTCCTCTTCATGTCCTTTGTGTGGCTGCCGCTGCCGTGTTGCAGTTGCCGTACCGCAGCTATCTTCTTCCTGTGACGTTGCTGGAGTGGAAAGAAGCAAGGCTTCTTTTCTTTCTCTACTACTTCTACTTCTTCTTCTTCTTCCATAAAATCATATTCCCGCACGTCCTGCATGTTTAAGTATTGTGTTTTCATCGTTATGCATGTTTTCTCTTAATTAAATATTAAAAACACTATGGTTGAAAATTTTACATCCATGTCACCTCTCATCTAAAAATTGTAACGTGTATACGATTAGAATCCCCATGTTTTTCCTTAAATTTTAATGTCTTGATATAGATATTAACTAGTAACATTAACTAGTTAATTAATTTAGTATATTTATAATAGTTGCAAGGCGAATCACGATTTACACTATAGCGGTTAGTTATAGAGTTTTACTTCGTTTAGACTTTTCTAGGTCGTCGGAGTGTCCTTAGGCCATGAAATTTTATGGGAGCGTTATTAGGGTGGAGACCGAGGTAGTGGGGGTGGTAGCACCATTTTTCATGCCTCCTATCTCAAGATCCCCCATCTCTCAACGAAATTTTTTTTTGAACATCATGTTAGGTAGAGTTTTTCGAGCCCTTCATTTTGGTATATAATTTGCGCAATTCTGACGTGTGTACATCGAGAACGAAAGATTTTAAGAGTGGATACTATTCATGAATTAAATGATGACCTATTGAGTGTCGTTGAATTCTTTCAACGACGGCACACAAAGGCGTCAAATCTTTTATTATATATATATATATATATATATATATATATATATATATATATATATATATATAACTTGTAACTATATCTTTAAAAACCCATATCTACCAAACTATGTAGCATAAAATTATAAAAAATATAATTTTGGAACCCTCATATTTTTCTCCTAATTATCATATATTCTATTTCTCTAAATTATTTTATATAAATAAATGTGTCTTTGAATGTATATTTTAAAATTATTCAATTAAATAGATATTGACATGAATTCTTGTGAGATAAATTAAGTTAAAAATCATAGAATTGACGTCCCTCCAAGTGGACGCTAATTAATAAATGACGCCACCCACGGGCGTCAATTAATATAAGTTTATTTAATTATAGTTAATTATAAAATTGGATGGATGTGAATTCTATAATTTACGCATTCATGTTCTCATAGTTTTCTTCCGGTTATGACCCATAACGCGGGTCTTCTGGCACTCTCATCTCACGTCCGTAGATGGAGTTCATGTTTCATGATTGGTTCACGTTATATACCTCAACTCTCGGTGACATACGAGCCCTCGGTTGGATATTCTGTTCCTTCGGACTCGCAAGTTAGTCATTGGGACCTCCGTAAGTCTCCTCGCAGCCTTGGATTCCCTCAAGGCCGACTGAGCTGGTTGTACCTAATCACCTAGATTTTCAGAATGTCATGGTTTTCATATGGTTGATTGATATATCATCCTTATTACAAGTTCTATCCTTGAACTCTATGTTCCATGAAATCTATCTTAATGTCTTACATGCTTGATCCTTGAAATTCTTGGCCATTAATATGGAATTAGTCTAGACAAAATGTCAGGGGCTATGGGTCGCACAAAAATGACATTTTTAAATGTTACGGGTCCTGATATGACCCTATTGGGCGAGGCAAAGTCCAAACGTTACCGGTATATGATGATCGGGTGCTGGCATTCACCACCTATAGTCGTCTATAACTTATTTCCATGAGGGGTGGTCATATCGTCGTGATTTTTTCCTTAGTGCATTGGCCAATCCTATGTAGTGCTAGATATGCAAACGCTCTCGTGATAGTGATGATCGGGAGTAATTGCCATCATAGTACACAATCCTATGTAGTGCTAGATGTGCAAACGCTCTCGTGATAGTGATGATCGAGAGTAATTGTCATCATAGTACATAATCCTATATAGTGCTAGGTGTGCAAACGCTGTCATAATAGTGATGATCGGGAGTAATTGCCATCATAGTACACCTTTCTACAACTAATTGTTCATCATGAAAAAATCTTGAATTGCCTTATTGGAGGGGTTATCATATTGTCCTGATATTCCCTTAGAGTCTTGGCAAATGCTATAGAATGCTTGTAGAAGTAATTGTTCTACTTCTATATCGATCATCATAAATGTTCTTGAATTACCCCCAATGATAGTACACGTTATCTTGTCACGAAGATCCTTCATAATAATGGATACATTGAAGCTCTCGTGATAGTGTTCATCATAGAGAGATGAATGTTATATTTCCTCATGAATGCTCTTGACCTAGCTTGAGAAAGTACTTGTTAAGATCTTGCTATACTCTCTTGATTGTCATTATCCTTACTCTTCATGAGTGTATCTAGCATCTTGCTTACTCATTTTTTTTATAGTTCTTGAATTTATCTCGTGTCATTATAGTTCTCGATTTCTATATCTTGCATGACCTGCATGAGCATGTTAAACTGTAATTGACTTAAAGCTAGCTTGGAGCATGAGATATTAAGTCCTACTGAGCGTTCGCTCACCTTACGTTTTCCAATATTTTTTAGGTAATGACCTTAGTGATGACGAGACCGAACATGATGAGCAAGGGCAAGAGTGAAGAGAACTCTGACATCTAGATGAACCGTCTAGTCCGGTTATCTTGCGTCTTATGTCTCATTTTAGTTTTTCTTTATTGAGTCTTCTTGTTTATTATGGGCCCGAATATGTAAAGAACTTATATTTGAAATGAAATTTATTATTTGTCCAAATTATGTTTTGTGGAAATGACTATGCTCTGATTGACATGACTGTTTAACTGCCACGTTCCGAACAAACGACACGTTCCGCTGCTATCGGTTCAGGGCGTGACAGTAGGTGGTATTAGAGCCTAGGCTTTCTAAATCCCTAGGTCATCAAGTCCAAGTCCTAGATTGAGTCGTTCTTGTCAGATATCCTATTGGAACCCCGTGAGATTTGGGGTAGAGCCATGGGTGAAATAATAAAATATGTTACATCCACGTTAGATAATATCAAGATAAGAGCAATCATTAATTCAAAATCTTGTTCTTGTAGGCTAAGATGGGAGAAGAAACACTGCAATGTAACCCTGTAAACTTATCACATCTATAATTACGTGAATCAAACATGATGATCATAATGCTTAGCATATCATGGGAAAACATGTTTTCGATATGGTGACTTGTACCGCACTAATTTTGGAAAGAAAGTTATGTAAATTTGGGGACCAAATTCTTTTAAGTGGGGGAGGGTGTAGCATCCCAGAAATTTGAAAATAGATAAATAAAAAAATCATTATATATATTCATCATGAAAAATAAAATTTTGATAAAAGAAAAGGAATAATTAGCTAAATGTTTATAAAAGAATAAGTAAATAAATTAAGAAATGAAAATTTGTACAATTATTATCTAATTGAGTTTTAAATGATTCAAGAATAAGTATGTACTCATACGTATAAAGATTTCTATAGGATTGAACCCGACTCTGATACCCAAGATACCCACGGAAATTAAATAAGGTAAAATTATAGGGGTCTATATGAGTATGAAGTTCTATTACATAAATTGATTTAAGCTTATACAATGAGCCAACACACCTACTTATATATATATATATATATATATATATATATATATATATATATATATATATATATATATATATATATATATATATACAAGAAAAACAAATGGGCTAGGGCTACTAGTTGGATATATGTTGGAAAAATCTTAGGTGATAACTGGATGCCCACGTTAAGAGGCCATTAGATGATATAATGGGCCACCTCTAAGATACAAGCTTAAGTATACCTATGCATAACAGGCTTTAAGAATAGATATATATGAGAATTAGTATAATAAGGTCAGTGGGATAAAACCCAACAAACCACTCACATCCGATCATGGCTCTGCATGGGAGGAAGGTTTAAATCAAACTAGGAAACAACTGTGATTGAGGAAAGGAGAGGATCGATCAAGGGATGTTTTAGGATTCTACAAGAAGGAAACTTTGATCTCCGATAGGAAAAGGAATTAAACCCTATAAATATAACCTCTCGCGACGATGGTAGAGCCATCGTGCTCTTGCTATGCTGCCGGGCTGTTGACATGCACATCGACGTCTTCTTCCTCGTCTGTCCTCCCGCTGTGCGTGGAGGTGCAGGCTTCAACTCCATCCTTCACGGGGCTGCCGACCCTACGTCCCCTGTCATCTTCCTCTTCCTGTCCTTTGTGTGGCTGCCGATGCCGTGTTGTAGTTGCCATACCACAGCTATCTTCTTCCTGTGACGTTGCTGGAGTGGAAAGAAGCAAGGCTTCTTTTCTTTCACTGCTACTTCTTCTTCTTCTTCTGTCTGTCAGAGCATCAACACCGAGGTAGGCAATCTCCCAAGCCAAACCAACATGATAAAACTTTTGCATAAACTTCATTATGTTCATAAAATCATATTCTCGCATGTCCTGCATGTTAAAGTATTGTGTTTTCATCGTTATGCATGTTTTCTCTTAATTAAATATTAAATACACTATGGTTAAAATTTTTATATCCATGTCACCTCTCATCTAAAAATTGTAAAGTGTATACGATTAGAATCCCCATGTTTTTCCTTAAATTTTCATGTCTTGATATAGATTTTAACTAGTAAGATTAACTAGTTAATTAATTTAGTATATTTATAATAGTTGCATGGCGAATCACGATTTACACTATAGCGGTTAGTTATAGAGTTTTACTTCGTTTAGACTTTTCTAGGTCGTCGGAGTGTCCTTTGGCCATGAAATTTTATGGGAGCGTTATTAGGGTGGAGACCGAGGTAGTGGGGGTGGTAGCACCATTTTTCATGCCTCCTATCTCAAGATCCCCCATCTCTCAACGAAAAATTTTTTTGAACATCATGTTAGGTAGAGTTTTTCGAGCCCTTCATTTTGGTATATAATTTGCGCAATTCTGACGTGTGTACATCGAGAACGAAAGATTTCAAGAGTGGATAGTATTCATGAATTAAATGACGACCTATTGAGTGTCGTTGAATTCTTTCAACGATGGCACACAAAGGCGTCAAATCTTTTATTTTATATATTTATATATATATAATATATATATATATATATATATATATATATATATATATATAACTTGTAACTATATCTTTAAAAATCCATATCTACCAAACTATGTAACATAAAATTATAAAAAATATAATTTTGGAATCCTCATATTTTTCTCCTAATTATCATATATTCTATTTCTCTAAATTATTTTATATAAATAAATGTGTCTTTGAATGTATATTTTAAAATTATTCAATTAAATAGATATTGACATGAATTCTTGTGAGATAAATTAAGTTAAAAATCATAGAATTGACGTCCCTCCAAGTGGACGCTAATTAATAAATGACGCCACCCACGGTCGTCAATTAATATAAGTTTATTTAATTATAGTTAATTATAGAATTGGATGGACGTGAATTCTATAATTTACGCATTCATGTTCTCATAGTTTTCTTCCAGTTATGACCCATACCGCGGGTCATCTGGCACTCTCATCTCACGTCGTAGATGGAGTCCATGTTTCATGATTGGTTCACGTTATATACCTCAACTCTCGGTGGCATACGAGCCCTCCGTTGGACATTCTGTTCCTTCGGACTGGCAAGTTAGTCATTGAGACCTCCATAAGTCTCCTCGCAGCCTTGGATTCCCTCAAGGCCGACTAAGCTAGTTGTACCTAATCACCTAGATTTTCAGAATGTCATGATTTTCATATAGTTTATTGATATATCATCCTTATTACAAGTTCTATCCTTGAACTCTATGTTCCATGAAATCTATCTTAATGTCTTACATGCTTGATCCTTGAAATTCTTGGCCATTAATATGGAATTAGTCTAGACAAAATGTCAGGGGCTATGGGTCCCACAAAAATGATATTTTTAAATGCTACGGGTCTTGATCTGACCCTATTGGGTGAGGTAAAGTCCAAACGTTACCGGTATACGATGATCGGGTGCTGGCATTCACCACCTATTGTCGTCTATAACTTATTTTCATGAGGGGTGGTCATATCGTCATGATTTTCCCCTTAGTGCATTGGCCAATCCTATGTAGTGCTAGATATGCAAACGCTCTCGTGATAGTGATGATCGGGAGTAATTACCATCATAGTACACAATCCTATGTAGTGCTAGATGTGCAAACGCTCTCATGATAGTGATGATCGGGAGTAATTACCATCGTAGTACATAATCCTATATAGTGCTAGGTGTGCAAACGCTCTCGTGATAGTGATGATCGGGAGTAATTGCCATCATAGTACACCTTTCTACAACTAATTGTTCGTCATGAGAAGATCTTGAATTGCCTTATTGGAGGGGTTATCATATCGTCGTGATATTCCCTTAGAGTCTTGGCAAATGCTATAGAATGCTTATAGAAGTAATTGTTCTACTTCTATATCGATCATCATAAATGTTCTTGAATTACCCCCAATGATAGTACACGTTATCTTGTCACGAAGATCCTTCATAATAATGGATACATTGAAGCTCTCGTGATAGTGTTCGTCATAGAGGGATGAATGTTATATTTCCTCATGAATGCTCTTGACCTAGCTTGAGAAAGTACTTGTTAAGATCTTGCTAAACTCTCTTGATTGTCATTGTCCTTACTCTTCATGAGTGTATCTAGCATCTTGCTTACTCATTTTTTTATAGTTCTTGAGTTTATCTCGTGTCATTATAGTTCTCGATTTCCATATCTTGCATGAGCATATTAAACTGTAATTGACTTAAAGCTAGCTTGGAGCATGAGATATTATGTCCTACTGAGCGTTCGCTCACCTTGCGTTTTCCAATGTTTTTCAGGTAATGACCTTAGTGACGACGAGACCGGACATGATGGGCAAGGGCAAGAGTGAAGAGAACTCTGGCATCTAGATGAACCATCAAGTTTGGTTATCTTGCGTCTTATGTCTTATTATAGTTTTTCTTTATTGAGTCTTCTTGTTTATTATGGGCCCGAATATGTAAACAACTTATATTTGAAATGAAATTTGTTATTTGTCCAAATTGTGTTTTGTGGAAATGACTATGCTCCGACTGACATGACTATTTAACTGTCACGTTTCGAGCAAATGACACGTTCCGCTGCTATCGGTTCGGGGCATGACATGTAATGTGTGCTTATTTGATTTATTTGGGTTTAATAGAGTGTAATTAGGAGAAATAAATAGGTTTTCTTGTAAAAAGGGGCCACCTAGGTCCCGCGGGCCCCCTCACCCTCCTCCCCTGTAATGCCCTGGATCTTGATGGATCTTTGTTGGATCTTTCGGGTCTGTTTCGGATTGGTTTCGTTGAGTTTCGGTTCGCTTTGGTGGCTTCCGAGTTGAGTTTGACGAGCCGTGTGGGTTTTTCTCACGTACTAGTTACGGAACCCTACGGTGAGTTTGTTTGTCAATTCTCGAGCTCGTGGATGCTGCAGCGACGATGTACTCGTCGAGCCGGTCGTTTTGACTATTTTTGCGTATTTTTATGAATTTGTGCATTTTCGGCGCATTTTCGGAATTTTCAGAAATTAGGAAAATTTCCTAATTTCTTTTCCTCTTTCTTTTCTTTTTCTCTCTCTCCTTCTCATTCGCGCGACCGTCTCTCTCTCTCCCGTTCTCTCCCGTTCTCTCTCGTTCTCTCCCCTTTCCGGCTCCGGCTGCAGACGGAGGCGTAGGTGGGCGAGGCGGTGAAGCCGTGGAGCTGGTTGGATGCGCGATGGAGCGAGGATCGGATCGATTCTGGCGCGATCCCGATCGGTGGATTCAAAGCCGGTGAAATCGGTTCGCGAGTGGTTTTCGGCGTGGTTTAGTCCCTTCGGGGCACAGTTTCTTCGGTGGAGGTAGGGTGACGGATCCTTGCTTCCTTACCTTCGTTTTCCCTGCCATTGCATGTCGTTCGGCTAGGAAACGAGCGTGTTTGGGCTTGTTTTGCCTAAACCGTGATTTTCGTGGTTTTTAGGGTCGGCCGGTAAACGGTGACCATTTGCGGCGTAGTTAGTCTCTAACTGACCGCAGGGATGTTAGAATCCCATCCACGTTGGTTTCGTGCGATTTGGTGTTCATTCGAGGCCGGTAGAAGCCCGGGAACCTCGGTGACCCATTTAGGGTTGATTTGGTAAAATCGCCCGGATCTTGCGTTTTTGATGTTGCATGTGGGGTTTGGAGCCCCTTGGTGTTGTCTTTTATCGTTGCGGTGTGTTTCCCCTGCGTTCCGGCGCGAATGGGGCGTGGAATGGGCCGATCCGGCCATTCCTCTGTTTTCCCACCGTAACCGAAGTAGCGGTCTAGCCAGCGACCGCCACTTGCTTTTGACGGCCCTACGATGGACCGTTATTTGGTTTGAGGGTTTAGCCCTTTTTGCTTCTGGGTGAGTGACGGCCCGAGGGTGGTGCGTCATTCCCGTGTAACGCGCCAGTGACTGGCCGTTACTTGCGTTTTGTCATTTTTCCTTGGGGTTAAGTCGGTTGGTCTAACGCGCTTGACCCAGCGCGTTAGATGGAAATAACGCGCCTTGCCCAGGCCGTTACTTTCCGTTGATTGACGTTTGACTCGTTGAGGCGTTGCCTCTAACGGTCGAGCCCTTGTGCGTTGTTTGAGTGTAACGTGCCTGCCCCTGGCCGTTACATTCTGTGTGGACGAGGTCAGGTGGCTATATCGTTGGAAGTGACGGTGGAGTCCCTGTGCGTCGTTTGTGAGTAACGCGCATGCCTCTGTCCGTCGTTTGCTGTTGTGCTAGGTTGAGGGTGGCCATGCCGTTGAAGTAACGGATGGGCCCCTGCGCGTCGTTTGTCTCTGAAGGCCCTCTCCTGCCGCGTCGTTTTGCTGTAACGCGCCTGGCGTTGTGCGTTACTTCACGTTGGTTTGGGTTTGCTGCACCGTTGGATGTGACGGTGGGGACCCCGTGCGTCGTTTGCTTGTAACGCGCCTAGAGCCGTGCGTTACTTGGCTTTTGTGTGGTTTTGTAGGTTATCAGGGTGGTGTGTGACGGCCTGGTGTCCGTCCGTCGTTTGGGAAATAACGGCCCTGAGCTAGACCGTCACTTGCTAGTAGCGGTCTAGGGCTGGTGCGTTATTTGCCTTTGTGCCTTGGTTTTCCGCCCGATGATTCTGTGTGTCTTGGCTTGTCCTTGTGGTCTGCCCGTTGTCCCGTGGATGTCTCTTGATGTCCTATGAGGGTTAAGACTACGTTGTAAGGTAGCCAGGAGTCTTCTTATTTGTGGTAGGATTCTTGATCCTACTCTTGTATGCTGTTGTTGTTTGGTTCAGGTCAACCCGGTTTGACCCAGTGGTTGACGTGTGACCCTGCTTGTGCGTGTCTTGACAGTTCTGTCCTGTCCGAGACACTGCTTCTGGATGCTTCGAGGTGCTGTTCTACCTCGGTTTGCATGTCCAGCTGTGCTGAGGGTTCTTGGCGTTCCCCTCAGGTCTCCGTGTGTTGTTTTCTGCGGAGCGTGGTTTCTCTGGCTTAGGATTAGACCGATTGGCGGCTTGTTCCGCTGGTTGTGACGATCTTGCCGTTTAGTCGTTTGACTCAAGGATCGTTGCGTAGGAGGTCTAGTTGCTTGTCCTGAGTTGTCGGCAGTGGCGATGCTGCCATTTGGTGCCTCGAAGTACGTGTTGAGGGGCGTGGTTGCCTGTCTGTACTTCGGCACTTGTGTTTGAGCTTCTGTGTCGTGTGAAGCCTCCACTTGTGTGACCTAAGGCCTAGAGGTGCCGACCCGCTAGCGGATGGCAGAGGGATTTTCCCGGTGAGCGGTTTTTAGTTAGTTCCGCGGGCTCCTAGTCAACGGTAGCGTCCTACCGAGGGAGAATACTAGCTTGAGGACCTGGCTTAGACTATAGCCAGTGTGTGCACACGTGGTCAGGGACTAAGGACTTACGTCGACGGGCGTGACCCTGACTAGTTACTTGTTTTGCTGTTATTGTTTGGTTCAGCTGGTGTCTACATCTCTGCTGTTGTTACAGCAGTACTGTAGGTGAGACACTTGAGGTGCGGCATAAGACGTCAGTGGACGCAGCTGGCTTTCTAAGGGGGTGCTTCCATCACGTGACGCGTAGCTTTCACGTTTTCTTACGCGTTGTGACCTTTGCGAGTTGCCCGTTCGTGGCTGCACTCGGGGTCAGTGTTTTGTTGTCCGCACGGTGTTCTGTTCGTGCGTGGGGCTTTGTGCACGACGTTCTCTGTCGCGCTTTGTCTGCTTCTCGGCGTCGGCGTTCGCCTTCGCCTTTGTTTGGGGCTGGTTGTCAGACTGATGTACCCTTGTGTGTGAGTTTGGGGTCATCCATCTGCTGCCTTTTGTTTGGAGTAGTAAGGGGGTGCCGAGGTTAGTTCGGTAGCTGCTTGTTTGGTGCGGGTTCTCACCCTCTCCTGCGAGTTCCCTACTCCTACTTCCCGTCTGTTCCTTTACAGCTTTGTAGTGTAGCTTTTTCCGCTTTGCTACACCTGCTGTTCCTGCTGCTTTGTTGCTGCTTCCGTTGCTTTCGCTTTGTGCACTGTCCAGTGGGGATCCGCGTGACCCCTACTGAGTTTCTGTTGAGACTCACCCCTGCTGCTTTTCAGGTGGGTTTCGCCGTCTGCCTCTGCTGTTCTTGGTGGAGCGCTCTTTCGTTGTTGTAGCTGCCAGCCGTACCTGCGTCGGGTTTCTCCCGACTTCTGTGTACGTTTCTTTCTGTCGTACTGTACTGTGCTAGACTTGTTGTCTTTCCTTTGGGCTGGACTCTGTGTTTAATTGTTGAAAATTTATTAATGAAGCTGTAATTTTCTTTCTGCTACTTTAGCAATTTAATCTAATAAAATTTACTTGCTTACTGTTATATCTCTGTGGCTTCAATGTACTCTACACATGCCTTTTATCCCTTCGGCGCTTTCCCGCGCTTGGGAGGCCTCGTGGGTCCCTCATGGTATCACGTGTATTCGGTATTTATACCGGGTGCACCGGGTACCTGGAATCCGGGTCGTTACAGGTGGTATCAGAGTAGTGTTCTGAGATGTTCGGAGTTTCTTTTCTGAGCTATCAGATCATTGTTGTGTGAAGTACATGGGAATCCGAGATATATAGTTTCCAGAGTCCTTAGGCCCAGTACAGTCTCTTGCTGGCGTAGGTGTTGCGATGGTTTATCGCAGTGCTTCTCGCGTGTGGTCTTGTACGTGCTTGGTTGGCACTGTACGAGATGGTTTTTGCTCTCGTCTGGATGTGACGATGTGCTTCGTTCGTTTTGAAGTTGGTCTCGATCGTATTGCGCTTGGCAGTGTTTGTCGGTTGGCATGAACCTGCAGTGCATTGTTCGAGCTATTTTCTGTATTTTGCTCAGGTAGCTTATGACTTTTTGGCGTTGGTGTGATGGCCATGCACGTTCTTACGTTGCTTTGGTTATCCCGGCTTGAGTCTGCTTAGCTTCTGATGCATTGTTGTTTTCGTTGTTTCGGTTGTCGTGTTGCCTCGATTGAGAAGTTGCTCGAGCGAACCTAGGATTTTCCCTTCCTGGTGAGCTGCTGTTGTTGAGCTTGTTGCTTCTCGTCCTTCGTGGTGATGCTTTTCCAAGATTTGCCTTGGATTTGCTGTCTTAGTGCTGCCTTGTCCTATGTCTGCTTAAGCGTAGACAGCTTTGTGTTGAGCCTGATCTGCTCCTTGTTGTACGGTTGCTTGGCTTTGGACTCCGTAATGGTGTTAAGAGCTGTTGTGCACCGTAGTTGTCGTGCTGTGTCTAACGGCCGATGCGTTGTGAAGGCTCATTTGTTGTTTTAGGACGTGAAGGTAAGCTGAGATTGATGCTTTCCTTGTGCTTTGTGCTGAAGCTGGTGCTCTTTTCTTATTGCACTTAGGCTCTTTGTGTTCGGTTATTCGCTGGATTGGTGCTCGTGGTGTGTGAATTGCGATCTTGTTGATTGCGATGGCGCTGGTGTGTGCTGAGATGCGATTTTCGATATTGTTCTGTTGCCTGTGCACATTGTTGAGAGTACAGCTGTTGTGTGTGGGTTGGCTACCCACTTGTCGAGAGGTTCTTTCTTTCTCGATGTGACTCCGTCTTGGCTTCTCGTGCCTTGATGTCGTCAGTTGCCGTGCCTTTGTTTGTGGTTTTTCTTGTGTTGGCATTGGCAATTGTGTGAGTGTTGGGGAATTGGTTGGCATTCCTTGCTGATTAAGTACCCTTTGCTCTGCTTTTTCCTTCTTGGGTGTTGTGCTCTTGAGGCGTGTTGCTAGTCCTTGAGTTGCGTTCCCCGAGATTATTGTCGTTTCTTGTTGTTGTGGGTCTTCTCTTGGTGAGCAGTCTGATGCGTAACCCGTTCTTGTGTGGTTGTGTGCTCAGCTGTTCTTGTGCCTTGTTGTGACCCTGCTTGCAGACGTGTTTCTTGGCACTGCGTGTTGTGCGGAGCCGAAATTCTGCAGGTGCTGCCGTTGTGTTGCTTTGGCGCTGTTTCTTTATGATTTTGTGTTCTCGTCTTGGACCATTGTCTTGTCAGTTAGCTTTGCTGTGCTCCCTTTTCCTTAGTGGAGTTAGCTTGCGACTTGATCAGATGTGATATCTGAGTGAGTGCTGACGTGATGGTGTTTGTGGTCCAGTGGTGTTGTTGTCATTGGTGTCCTGTGTGACAGGTGTCCCCTGTTGCCTTTGGCACTGGAGCCGATGATGTGGTCGAGCTGTCAGTTGTGAGGACTGTGTCTCCTTGTGTAAGCTGCTGCTTGCCGTGTTGTTGTTGTGTTTTTTCGGTGTTGGTTCTCGATTGTTGTGGCTGTCGTGTCTCCTGCTCTGTGAGACGTAAACGACGTTGCCCTTGCTTCGAAGGTGTCAGATGTGTTCACTTTGGTGCCGTACTCGTGCTGTAGAC
The DNA here is from genome assembly GCA_022559845.1 of Amorphophallus konjac. Taxonomy (NCBI): domain Eukaryota; kingdom Viridiplantae; phylum Streptophyta; class Magnoliopsida; order Alismatales; family Araceae; genus Amorphophallus; species Amorphophallus konjac. The sequence continues at coordinate 405,338,357 of CM040118.1, forward strand.
TTGCTGTCTTGGAAGCTAGAGTGTGTACCTGTAATTGTGGTCTGACGCAGTTCCTCTGAGCTATGTTTTCCGAGATTTGTGTTGTTGGGTTGTTCTTCCCTGCTTCTCCTTTGTTAGTCCTTAATTTCGAGGGCAAAATTTCTTAAAGGAGGGGAGGATGTAATGCCCTGGATCTTGATGGATCTTTGTTGGATCTTTCGGGTCTGTTTCGGATTGGTTTCGTTGAGTTTCGGTTCGCTTTGGTGGCTTCCGAGTTGAGTTTGACGAGCCGTGTGGGTTTTTCTCACGTACTAGTTACGGAACCCTACGGTGAGTTTGTTTGTCAATTCTCGAGCTCGTGGATGCTGCAGCGACGATGTACTCGTCGAGCCGGTCGTTTTGACTATTTTTGCGTATTTTTCTGAATTTGTGCATTTTCGGCGCATTTTCAGAATTTTCGGAAATTAGGAAAATTTCCTAAATTCTTTTCCTTTTTCTTTTCTTTTTCTCTCTCTCCTTCTCATTCGCGCGACCGTCTCTCTCTCTCCCGTTCTCTCCCGTTCTCTCTCGTTCTCTCCCCTTTCCGGCTCCGGCTGCAGAAGGAGGCGTAGGTGGGCGAGGCGGTGAAGCCGTGGAGCTGGTTGGATGCGCGATGGAGCGAGGATCGGATCGATTCTGGCGCGATCCCGATCGGTGGATTCAAAGCCGGTGAAATCGGTTCGCGAGTGGTTTTCGGCGTGGTTTAGTCCCTTCGGGGCACGGTTTCTTCGGTGGAGGTAGGGTGACGGATCCTTGCTTCCTTACCTTCGTTTTCCCTGCCATTGCACGTCGTTCGGCTAGGAAACGAGCGTGTTTGGGCTTGTTTTGCCTAAGCCGTGATTTTCGTGGTTTTTAGGGTCGGCCGGTAAACGGTGACCATTTGCGGCGTAGTTAGTCTCTAACTGACCGCAGGGATGTTAGAATCCCATCCACGTTGGTTTCGTGCGATTTGGTGTTCATTCGAGGCCGGTAGAAGCCCGGGAACCTCGGTGACCCATTTAGGGTTGATTTGGTAAAATCGCCCGGATCTTGCGTTTTTGATGTTGCATGTGGGGTTTGGAGCCCCTTGGTGTTGTCTTTTATCGTTGCGGTGTGTTTCCCCTGCGTTCCGGCGCGAATGGGGCGTGGAATGGGCCGATCCGGCCATTCCTATGTTTTCCCGCCGTAACCGAAGTAGCGGTCTAGCCAGCGACCGCCACTTGCTTTTGACGGCCCTACGATGGACCGTTATTTGGTTTGAGGGTTTATCCCTTTTTGCTTCTGGGTGAGTGACGGCCCGAGGGTGGTGCGTCATTCCCGTGTAACGCGCCAGTGACTGGCCGTTACTTGCGTTTTGTCATTTTTCCTTGGGGTTAAGTCGGTTGGTCTAACGCGCTTGACCCAGCGCGTTAGATGGAAATAACGCGCCTTGCCCAGGCCGTTACTTTCCGTTGATTGACGTTTGACTCGTTGAGGCGTTGCCTCTAACGGTCGAGCCCTTGTGCGTTGTTTGAGTGTAACGTGCCTGCCCCTGGCCGTTACATTCTGTGTGGACGAGGTCAGGTGGCTATATCGTTGGAAGTGACGGTGGAGTCCCTGTGCGTCGTTTGTGAGTAACGCGCATGCCTCTGTCCGTCGTTTGCTGTTGTGCTGGGTTGAGGGTGGCCATGCCGTTGAAGTAACGGATGGGCCCCTGCGCGTCGTTTGTCTCTGACGGCCCTCTCCTGCCGCGTCGTTTTGCTGTAACGCGCCTGGCGTTGTGCGTTACTTCACGTTGGTTTGGGTTTGCTGCACCGTTGGATGTGACGGTGGGGACCCCGTGCGTCGTTTGCTTGTAACGCGCCTAGAGCCGTGCGTTACTTGGCTTTTGTGTGGTTTTGTAGGTTATCAGGGTGGTGTGTGACGGCCTGGTGTCCGTCCGTCGTTTGGGAAATAACGGCCCTGAGCTAGACCGTCACTTGCTAGTAGCGGTCTAGGGCTGGTGCGTTATTTGCCTTTGTGCCTTGGTTTTCCGCCCGATGATTCTGTGTGTCTTGGCTTGTCCTTGTGGTCTGCCCGTTGTCCCGTGGATGTCTCTTGATGTCCTATGAGGGTTAAGACTACGTTGTAAGGTAGCCAGGAGTCTTCTTATTTGTGGTAGGATTCTTGATCCTACTCTTGTATGCTGTTGTTGTTTGGTTCAGGTCAACCCGGTTTGACCCAGTGGTTGACGTGTGACCCTGCTTGTGCGTGTCTTGACAGTTCTGTCCTGTCCGAGACACTGCTTCTGGATGCTTCGAGGTGCTGTTCTACCTCGGTTTGCATGTCCAGCTGTGCTGAGGGTTCTTGGCGTTCCCCTCAGGTCTCCGTGTGTTGTTTTCTGCGGAGCGTGGTTTCTCTGGCTTAGGATTAGACCGATTGGCGGCTTGTTCCGCTGGTTGTGACGATCTTGCCGTTTAGTCGTTTGACTCAAGGATCGTTGCGTAGGAGGTCTAGTTGCTTGTCCTGAGTTGTCGGCAGTGGCGATGCTGCCATTTGGTGCCTCGAAGTACGTGTTGAGGGGCGTGGTTGCCTGTCTGTACTTCGGCACTTGTGTTTGAGCTTCTGTGTCGTGTGAAGCATCCACTTGTGTGACCTAAGGCCTAGAGGTGCCGACCCGCTAGCGGATGGCGGAGGGATTTTCCCGGTGAGCGGTTTTTAGTTAGTTCCGCGGGCTCCTAGTCAACGGTAGCGTCCTACCGAGGGAGAATACTAGCTTGAGGACCTGGCTTAGACTATAGCCAGTGTGTGCACACGTGGTCAGGGACTAAGGACTTACGTCGACGGGCGTGACCCTGACTAGTTACTTGTTTTGCTGTTACTGTTTGGTTCAGCTGGTGTCTACATCTCTGCTGTTGTTACAGCAGTACTGTAGGTGAGACACTTGAGGTGCGGCATAAGACGTCAGTGGATGCAGCTGGCTTTCTAAGGGGGTGCTTCCGTCACGTGACGCGTAGCTTTCGCGTTTTCTTGCGCGTTGTGACCTTTGCGAGTTGCCCGTTCGTGGCTGCACTCGGGGTCAGTGTTTTGTTGTCCGCACGGTGTTCTGTTCGTGCGTGGGGCTTTGTGCACGACGTTCTCTGTCGCGCTTTGTCTGCTTCTCGGCGTCGGCGTTCGCCTTCGCCTTTGTTTGGGGCTGGTTGTCAGACTGATGTACCCTTGTGTGTGAGTTTGGGGTCATCCATCTGCTGCCTTTTGTTTGGAGTAGTAAGGGGGTGCCGAGGTTAGTTCGGTAGCTGCTTGTTTGGTGCGGGTTCTCACCCTCTCCTGCGAGTTCCCTACTCCTACTTCCCGTCTGTTCCTTTACAGCTTTGTAGTGTAGCTTTTTCCGCTTTGCTACACCTGTTGTTCCTGCTGCTTTGTTGCTGCTTCCGTTGCTTTCGCTTTGTGCGCTGTCCAGTGGGGATCCGCGTGACCCCTACTGAGTTTCTGTTGAGACTCACCCCTGCTGCTTTTCAGGTGGGTTTCGCCGTCTGCCTCTGCTGTTCTTGGTGGAGCGCTCTTTCGCTGTTGTAGCTGCCAGCCGTACCTGCGTCGGGTTTCTCCCGACTTCTGTGTACGTTTCTTTCTGTCGTACTGTACTGTGCTAGACTTGTTGTCTTTCCTTTGGGCTGGACTCTGTGTTTAATTGTTGAAAATTTATTAATGAAGCTGTAATTTTATTTCTGCTACTTTAGCAATTTAATCTAATGAAATTTACTTGCTTACTGTTATATCTCTGTGGCTTCAATGTACTCTACACATGCCTTTTATCCCTTCGGCGCTTTCCCGCGCTTGGGAGGCCTCGCGGGTCCCTCATGGTATCACGTGTATTCGGTATTTATACCGGGTGCACCGGGTACCTGGAATCCGGGTCGTTACATCCCCATTGGGCCACCTAACTTCTAGGGACCCATAGGGGCTGGCCCATTATCCACCTTGGATATTGGACCATTGGACCAAAGAAGAAAAATTCTATTTTTCCTCTTTAACTGGCACCCCCTCTTTTGGCTTTATTAAGCCAATTTTTTTTATTTTGTTTGATCACATGGGGAAAAATAATTTTTGGTATCCCCAAGGTACCCCTCACCCACCCTAGATCTAAGGGTAATCCTAGTCATTTACCTAGAGTGCCCATTTTCTATAAAAGCTTGTATTTTCCCATTTTCACCACAATTAATGAAAGAATTATGCAATTTTTGTCCAAGGAGCCAAGGGCCGCCCCCTCTCTCTCTCCTCTCCCTCCCCTGCAGCTCTGAAGGTTGCCTTCTGAGGTGTGACTCCTCCCCTTATCAGTGTGTGAAGTTATCCGCCGCCGTCGACGCCGCCATCGAGCCGCCGTTGCACCACCACCGCTGTCTCGCAGGAGATCTGCCACCACCAACCAACAAGGTGAAGATTGATTTTTAGCTCCCAACCCTGTGATCTGCTGGCTCTGAAATTTTCAAGGTGAGTTCCCACGGTCCTTCCCACATCTCACCTAAAATTTCAGAATTTCCTCACTTCGTTTTCCTATTTTCCCATTTAGCTTCCCACAGCCCTCAAGATCTGCCCCTGTGCAGTCTTGTGTTCCCGCAACCAAATCTTTTGCTCATGAACCCCCCTTTCGGATTTCAGAATGATCTGAAATTTGAACTGGGAGTTCTGTCCACCTAACCCATCGTCCATAAATTTTTTTGTTATTTTAGGAATTTTAGTTCCTATCCAAAAATTACTGTCTTTTCCCAAATCTGTGCTGCCCCCTGCAATCCAGATCCGACCCATCTCTGTTACAAAATCCATTTCCCATATCAAACCTCCACCAAAATTTACAAAAAAAAAGATCCACGTCTTTCTTACTTCTTCCTCTAGCTTCCAAAAAAAGCCCATCACCCAGATCCAAGGTTTCAGCCACGGTCAACATGATTTCTCAAGAAGATCTCAGTCTGCCTGGCCAGATTTGAGACTGAGAACAGTCCTGTTTGAAATTCCACCATGGAATGTACGGCCCCAAAAAAATTCCTATAACATCACAAGCTTGAAGTACTTTGAGTTAGCTTCGCATCGGTGCCAGTCTCGCATCGTTCCGACGTCGGGGCTGATCACAACAATTTTTGTCGCCGGATCACGCAAGCCTGAAATAGCAACTCAGGTCCGGGGCAGCAAGCTTCAAACCTTGACGAACGGAGCCGCCTCGCCTTCCATAAGGCGAACCAGTGCAGCCACCTCCTAGGGATCGTCCTTCCAGGAGTTCCCTTCACCGTGGTACCAACCCCGCCACAGTCGGCCGTCCGAGCAGGTCGTGGACCCCACAACCGTCAGCCCGCGCCGTCCGGACAGCATCCATTTGCAGCTTGTCGGCACTGACGGAGCGATTCAAAACACTGCCCATCAACCCAATTTCGATCCTCCCGGGCCCCACTTGTTACCTATTACCTCCCTACGTGGAGTGGGTTTAAAATTTATAATTTGCTGAAAATTGTTTAACCGGGAGTTCGATTTTGGCCAGGGTTGTCTTTCCCACGCCCGGTGCGTGGAGGTAATGGCCTCAACTTCTTGGCATTTGCTTACTTAGTATATGATTATATGCCGCTGCTTGAGTGCGTTAGAAATTCTAGCTCGTGAGTTCATATTCATCACCGCTGTGAGAAAGAGAGTGAACCTGTCCCGTGACTCGACCCGAGTACGAAGTGAGTTGACCACCCTTGACTCTGCCAGTTTCTCAACCGCGCGGATCCGCGTTTCCCTCGCTTTGGGACGACGAGTGAGCTCGCATTTCTGTTTACGATGTATATCCCACAGGAACTCCTAGTGTCAAGCCGAGGTAGCTCTATTGTTCGCGTGTCGCTGGTCGCGTCGTCACGTAGAGTCTAAGGTTCGCATCATTTGACGTCGGGTCCCTCACTCATCCCGCATCAGTTTGGTATCAGAGCCAGGTTACGACCAAAATGAAGAAGCAAAGCTCGGGCCTCTATACACCTCTCCCCGTGCCTGATGCCCCGTGGCATGATGTTAGCATGGATTTTATTTTGGGATTGCCACGCACCACTCGGAAGCAAGATTCAGTCTATGTGGTGGTAGATCGATTCTTAAAGATGGCTCTTTTCATTCCCTGCTCTAAGACTTCGGATGCTTCGAGGGTTGCCCGCCTTTTCCTTACTCATGTGATGTGTAAGTTTGGGTTGCCTCGTACCATAGTGTCTGACAGTGATGTTAGGTTCCCAGTTACTTTTGGAAGACACTATGGCATATGTTAGGTACTCACCTTAAGTTTTCCACTGCATATCTGCTAGAGCGCTACCAGAGCAATCCAGACCCTTACTCGATAGGGTCGTGTTTCTCCCACCAGGGGAGAATTGATGCGGACACTAGAGCGAGCGAGAAGCATGAACCGGCGAACTGTCGGTACCGTACGCGCAGCACCACTCGAGCTACACCGGCTTCCCTTTGGCTCGGAGACAGTCTGGAGTCACCATTCTGAGCCCTATCATTTTTAGTATTTATTGGGTTTTTTATTTGGAATGTAATGTGTGCTTATTTGATTTATTTGGGTTTAATATAGTGTAATTAGGAGAAATAAATAAGTTTTCTTATAAAAAAGGGGCCACCTAGGTCCCGCGGACCCCCTCACCCTCCTCCCCATTGGGCCACCTAACTTCTAGGGACCCATAGGGACTGGCCCATTGTCCACCTTGGATATTGGACCATTGGACCAAAGAAGAAAATTTCTATTTTTCTTCTTTAAGGGGGGCGCCCCCTCTTTTGGCTTTATTAGGCCAATTTTTTTATTTTGTTTGATCACATTGCGAAAAATAGTTTTGGTATCCCCAATGTACCCCTCACCCACCCTAGATCTAAGGGTAATCCTAGTCATTTACCTAGAGTGCCCATTTCATATAAAAGCTTGTATTTTCCCATTTTCACCACAATTAATGAAAGAATTATGTAATTTTTGTGCAAGGAGCCAAGGGCCGCCCCCTCTCTCTCTCCTCTCCCTCCCCTGCAGCTGTGAAGGTTGCCTTCTGAGGTGTGACTCCTCCCCTTATTAGTGTGTGAAGCTATCCGCCGCCGATGCCGCCGCCATCGAGCTGCCGTTGCACCACCACTGCCGCCTCGCCGGAGATCTGCCACCACCAACCAGCAAGCTGAAGATTGATTTTTAGCTCCCAACCCCGTGATCTGTTGGATCTGAAATTTTCAGGGTGAGTTCCCAAGGTCCTTCCCACGTCCCACCTAAAATTTTAGAATTTCCTCACTTCGTTTTCCTATTTTCCCATTTAGCTTCCCACAGCCCTCAAGATCTGCCCTTGTGCAGTCTTGTGTTCCAGTAACCAAATCTTTCACCCATGAACCCCTATTTCTGATTTCAGAATGATCTAAAATTTGAACTGGGAGTTCTGCCCACCTAAGCCATCGTCCATAAATTTTTTGTGATTTTAAGAATTTTATTTCCCATCTAAAAAATACTATCTTTTCCCAAATCTATGTTGCCCTCTGTAGTCCAGATCCGACCCATCTCTGTTAGAAAATACATTTCCCATATCAAACCTCCACCAAAATTTACAAAAAAAATATCCATGTCTTCCTTACTTCTTCCTCTAGCTTCCATAAAAAGCCCATCACCCAGATACAAGGTTTCAGCCGCGGTCAATGTGCTTTCTCAGGCAGATCTCAGTCTGCCCGACCAGATCTGAGACTGAGAATAGTCCTGTTTGAAATTCCACCATGGAAAGTATGGCCCCAAAAAAATTCTTGTAACACTAGAGGGTTGAATTACTTTGAGTTAGCTTCGCATCGGCGTTAGTCTCGCGTCGCTCCGACGTCGGGGCTGATCACAGCAATTTTTGTCGTCGGATTGCGCAAGCCTGAAATAGCAACTCAGGTCCGGGGCAGCAAGCTTCAAACCTTGACGAATGGAGCCGCCTCGCCTTCCATAAGGCGAACCAGTACAGCCACCACCTAGGGATCATCCCTCCAGGAGTTCCCTTCACAGCGGTACCAACCCCGCCACAGTCGGCCGTCCGAGCAGGTCGTGGACCCCACAACCATCAGCCGGCGACGTCCGGATAGCATCCATTTGTAGCTTGTCGGCACCGACGGAGCGATTCAAAACGCTGCCCGTCAACCCAATTTTGATCCTCCCGGGTCACACTTGTTACCTATTACCTCCCTGTGTGGAGTGGGTTTGAAATTTGTAATTTGCTGAAAATTGTTTAACTGGGAGTTCGATTTTGGCCGGGGTTGTCTTCCCCAAGCCCGGTGCGTGGAGGTAACAGTCTCAACTTCTTGGCATTTGCTTACTTAGTATATGATTATATGCCGCTGCTTGAGTGTGTTAGAAATTCTAGCTTGTGAGTTCATATTCAACACTGCTGTGAGAAAGAGAGTGAACATGTCCCGTGACTCGTCCCGAGCACGGAAGTGAGTTGACCACCCTTGACTCTGTCCATTTCTCAACCGCGCGGATCCGCGTTTCCCTGGCTTTGGGACGACGAGTGAGCTCGCATTTCTGTTTACGATGTATATCCCATAGGAACTCCTAGTGTCGAGCCGAGGTAGCTCTATTGTTCGCGTGTCGCTGGTCGCGTCGTCACGTAGAGTCCAAGGTTCGCATCATTTACCATCGGGTCCCTCTTTCGTCCCGCATCATTTACCCTTAGGAACTTTTCAGAGCATTCAGATGTTTAAAGACAATACTGACTTCATGTAATTCAACCAAAGAAAATCATGATTTCAACATTTCTAGATTTTAGAAGATTTTACATGACTCAACATGAAGTAGCTAGTTAAAGTTTATTAAGACATTGACTTAGATATTTTCAAGTTATTCATATCTAAACTCAAAGAATACATTAAACTTAAACCAATTGAGTCTTTTAGACATTCATAATTCCGTATAATAGAAGATTCCTTATTAGCATGGTTTTCAGATTTATGATCAAGGTACACGGATTGAAATCTTCCTAAATTTCAAAACAAGGAAGTTTAAGATCAGTCAGGTTCAACACATGATGATGACCTTCAAGAGCAAGCAATAGTATGATTAGGTTCAAGAAGATTTGTTTAGAGTGCAGCAGGATGAATGTCAAGTTTGACAAAGATTTTCAAGGAGATGTACAATAATGGATATACAGTTGGTATGATAGCCTTTTGAAGACATTTAGCTGAGAATTTGACATGAATGTTCAAGATACAACAGATTTGGAATGATTTCAGTCAGACTAGCTCAAGGATGCAGCGACAGAAATATCAATCACAAATGTCAGCAAGGAATGTGAATCACAAAGCAAGCTAGAAATCTACCCACAACTGATATCAGTACTAGGTGGAGGTTGGATCCAAGGATCTTCTCACGCAAGGGATAACTTTCTAGATATGCCTGACCTATCTTTCCAGCTATACCTGTTCATATACTATCTAGTTGTTACAAGACAACTCAAAAAATTTTCAAATGAAGCTCCCCCTCAGCAAAAGCAGGAGCAACGGACAATAATTTCTAGAGTCATGAAAATGATGCACTCAAGTGATTCCAGAACAAATATGAATGGAATTCAGATAAAACTTGAATGAAGAGTCGACCTTAGTTGAAGGAGGATTCGACTTTGAAATGTTCACAAAATAGCTGAAGACAAAATGACAGAATTGTTTTCTACATAGCTAGGTCGACATGTTTTATCAGATGGTCGACTTGGACATCATGAACCATCAAGCTAATGAGAACACACCCATGAGAGAAGTTCAAACTGACGATGTGGACATCGGTTGACCAGAAAAAATAATTTGGTCGACCAAAATAAATAGTGAGTGAGAATTTTAAGACGGATAAGCAATTAGTTCAGCCAAACAAATAATCCATGGCATATGCTCCCCCCGTACGTATGCATGAGCTACCAATCAAGATATATCTGAATCAAGAGATGACATTTGTAAGGATCAAATGTGTACAAACAGAGATCAGACCTAATTGAGCATATGAGCAACCTTTCAGCACATGAACAACTTCCAGAATGATACCATGTGAGTGCATTCATATTAAGCAATCTTTTTAAATTTTCAACATGAATATGAATGATATGTAATCAGTTCTAAAATCAGTGTATGCATGGGACAATTGCTTACACATGCAATGAACACAATGTAGCCTTGTCTAACTCCTCCTATCTATATGCAATATATGATTAGACTTGAATGCAACATATGCAATGAAAACTATGCAGGGAGTTTAAAGAGTTATGTTCATGAACAATTTGACCGCTCTATGTGCAATTTGACCTATGGTAGCAGGCAAAGGACTTGGTCTAAAGACCAACTCACACATAGTAAGAACTTCAAGACAGATCGCATCTGCCCTTCAGTAACTCACCATTTATATACCATAGAGGTCATGCAAGACAATGTAGTGCTTATGCAGTCCTATGTGCATCTCAATTTTTGATGACAGTTTATCAAACACATATGTATGCGGATGAACAATGTATGCAACAGAGTTTCAGTGATTGTGTAAGATATGCACCATGACATATACAAATGTCAGACAAATGCAGTTGACATATGCAACAATCAAACACATGCAGTTCAGATTTTCAAAATATGACATTCAATTCATTCTCAGCCTAATATATGCACCAATAATTCAGCATACACTTATGAGAAACAATGCAGATTGTCAAATTCAGATGTAAACATGAATGCACTAGCTTTTAACTAACAAATCAAGCATGATATATATCTATCTAAAGAAGATTATTGAAAACTCAAATAGCCAAACATGTAAAGTGCAGAATTGGGGTTTTACCATACTCAGGTGCCTTGGCTTATTGGACCCCTTTTATTCTTTGGTTCCAAGGCACACCTGTAAAACAGTTCTTCATTTTCCATTTTTAGGTACCCAAGAATTTTTGGGTCCTACATGGTTAGTAGCACCTTTGATGGGTGCTTTCCACGACCTTTGGGCTTTCATATCATCAAACATCATTAAAGAATAATTGTTCATAGAATACCCAACCCGCCCATAGTAATAACACAAAACAACAGGTTTTGTGTTCTTCTTATGCATGTTGTCATGAACATAGAATTTCTGACCATAACCATGCCTATTATCATATCTATCATAGGAAACTCTCTTTCCCTTCACATGCCAATAGTCCTTGACTGTATGGCCATGCTTTCCACAATAGAAGCATATAATGTGCTTATGTCTCGGACCAAACACATTTCTTTCAAGTGCATTTTTCTTAACAGAAAATTCAACAAAATTTGGATGAGAGCCCTTCCTAAGCCAACAGTGAGCAGCAATGTGGCCTATCTTGCCACAGCAAAAGTAGCGAACTTTCCTATTCTGAAAAGAAGGAGATTTCTTAACATGAGGATTCCTAGCATGAATTGCACTTGCATTTAGATCATCTTGTTCCATCAATCTGCACTCATGCCTTAAATGACCAATTTTATGACAATAATGACATGACATTTTCTTTTTGTGTGTATGTGTATATGTGTTCGAGTTGCGTACAATATGCACAGTTCTAGCATGAGTGTTTCTAGACTTTTGTTGCAAGTGATCATTCTTTCTCACTTTTTTAGTTTGTTTCTGAATTTTCTGGACAGTGGGTTGTCTAACTTTTGAGGTGGTGGTTACATTGGATGCTTTGACAAAAGATGTCTTCAATTTATTTTCAAATGATTTTTTATTAACCGGATTGTAGCCCAACCCCACTTTTCTGAAATTAACCTTTGTTCCCAACAGTTTGTCCAAATTTTCTTGACCATCAACAAATCTAGACAATGAATTTTTTAGGTCCTAGACTTCATTTTCTAAAGAGGCAATTAACAATTCTGAGTTAAGGGCCTCCTCTTCAAATTCAGCAACTTGGATTTTTAAAACTTTATTTTTAAATTTGTAGTCTTCAATTTATTTTTCTAGATTTTGTAATGTTTCAGACTCATCTGTGCAGACAGACTTTCCTCTTTCTAGTACTAGAAACCTCTCAGACATAGCAGTATTCAACCACTTCAACTTCTCATTTTCCTTGGTTAGATCAGAATTTTGAATTAACTCATCAATTAGGGTCTGATCATCAAAATTGACTTCTTGTCTGTGTTGGGTTTCAGACTTTTTCAGGTTTTTCTGAAGTTCTTGATTAACTGTTTTAATTGCCATAAACTTTTCAGAAACCAGTTTATTTTCTTCTTGAATTCTTTTGAGTCTTTCTTCATTTTCAGCAATGTGATTCCTAAGAGTTTTATTTTCAGATCTTATTGCATTCAATTCTGATTTAGTGTTTCCGAAGGCTTCCAATTGTTTTCTCAGTTTTTCATTTTCAGTTTTGTAAGTTTCTAATTCATCATTCTCTAAGCAGGTATTCATGCTAGCATTCGATTTTTTTTCAACATCTTGTGTTGTTTTCTTAGCAGTTCATGAGATTCAAGTAAATCACTATATGCATTCACCCAGTCTTCTATGTAATAATTTTCGAAAGGGTTACTAACTTCTTCTTCAATCTCATTTTTGATCACTGTTGTGATAACCTTCGTCAGCCATCATGCATCTATCATGCCCTCTCCCATTGACAACTGTCAGTTTTTCCAGTATTCCTTTAGTGGTGCTGCATGCAGAGAAATAAGGGAGTAAGTCAGAATCAATAGTAGCCCTCATTAAATTTAGAGCTCTAAGATTATTAGCATTCTTAGACCTATGACTATCAGTCCATTTAGATTTATCCTTTGGTAATCTATGTGGACCATGTGAAATTAGCTTCCTTAGGTCAGGATCAATCGATCTAACATACCTGCGCATGCTACTGAGCCGAGAATCAAAACTAGAACCATTGAAAACTGGTGGATGAGCCATGGATGCAGTTCAAACACAATTCAAGCAATAGACCGAGCCATGGATGAGCCATGGATGCAGTTCAAACTCTCCTCTCTTCCTCTAGGACACAGAGGGAACCCGGTGAGCAACACCCAGTCACTCACCACCTGGAGATCGAGATCTTCCTTCCTCTAAAGCCACAGAGGGGACAAACGGAGGAACACCTCCCTTCTTCTGATATCTCAGAAGGAACACAAGAGATAACTCTCCCTTCCTTTGAAACACTCAGAGAGAACACCAGATCCCCAATCAGAGATTCAGAAGAATAAGGTGGAAAATGAAAACAAAGAAATGAACAAGGAAAATGAAACAAACAAAAACTCAAAAGCATATGTAGCTTTCGCAGGAGCAAGGACAGTTCTAGATCTGATCCAAGAACAGATGAACATAAATCTTCAATCGAGACAGGTTGCTCTGACTCGAACTGTCTCTTCTTCTCTCGATCCTCTTCTTAGCTCTTCTCTCTTTCTCTATCTTTTCTTCTATTCTACTCACTCACTGGCTCTCCTTTTTCTTCTCAGATGATCACTCTTTTTCTTTTCCTGGATAGTCCCCTTTCTCTTCTGCGCCCTTCTTCTTTCTCGAGGGATGAAAGTCCCTTTTTATATACAAAACAGGGCCTCCGGAGCAACTTGGGATAAGAATGATTCTTTACCTTTTATTTCTCATTCCTCCACGTGGTAGGAGAGAGAAGAATATTTCTGACATCAAACCACGGATCACGTGCCCATTATTGCTCACCTGGGTTCACGTGCCACTTGCCTACTGTATCAATAACTGGTCGAACTCACGTGACTACCTTGAGTTCTCATGCTTCCATTTAAGTGACGATGCTGCCAACCCAGTGTTGGGCCATTTGTCAACCTCAGCTGCTTAAGGTCTGTTGACCCTTTTTCATCTTGAACTACTACTGCTGCTCTGTCAAACTGCTCGACTGTATGAGCTTGCTGCTGCTGCTAATCTGACCATAGGACTTGGCTGCTTAAGCCCTTGAGTTTCTCTTGATAACCCTTGATGACTTTGTTGGAGGAGTCAACACTTGTTAAGCTAACTGTCTTCTAAACCTAAGCATAGTGTGTCGCATGCATTGACTCAATGTACTGTGAGGTTGATGCAATTGGGTTGTGCTCACTAAGGCATTTCATCAACCACTTCTTCTTCTTCATTCGATTTTACTTATCTAGGCAAGGGCCACTGAACATAGCTTTTCATATGCCTTCTCATGCTAATCTAGCTCGTATGATTACATCTAGTTTCATCTAGCTTGATTAGAATGTGCTTGCATGTAGGTGTAGACTGTAATGTCACTGGAGACATTAACTACTTCTACGGCATCGACCTTATGCATGTGTAGAAGCAAGATGCATTGACCTGTCTCTATTTGGGCAGAAGATTTGAGCTTCTGCATCGACCTATCCAAGCAATGGACGAACTGCTGCATCGACCTGATAATGAGTGCTCAGCCCTTTTTGGCTATGAATTGCTCTAATGCCTCGACCTGAGTCATCCAGTTAACTTTGTTGCATCGACCTGATGAGTTTTATGCGTTGGTGCAAAACTCCTAGATACTTTGAACTTGTAGACATAGCGACCGGTGCCACCCTCAGTGCATCGACGCAGTAGCTTGTTGCATCGACCTATCTCCCCATACATTTGTGGTAGCTGCTTCGACCTAATCTCATGAGAAGCCTTGGTGCGTCGACGCGGCTCTTGGTTGCGTTGACCTGTCTCTGTTTGGGCAAAAGATTTGAGCTTCTGCACCGACCTGTCCAAGCAATGGACGAACTGCTGCATCGACCTGATAATGAGTGCTCAGCCCTTTTTGGCTATGAATTGCTCTAATGCCTCGACCTGAGTCACCCAGTTAACTTTGTTGCATCGACCTGATGAGTTTTATGCGTTGGTGCAAAACTCCTAGATACTTTGAACTTGTAGACATAGCGACTGGTGCCACCCTCAGTGCATCGACGCAGTAGCTTGTTGCATCGACCTATCTCCCCATACATTTGTGGTAGCTGCTTCGACCTAATCTCATGAGAAGCCTTGGTGCGTCGACGCGGCTCTTGGTTGCGTTGACCTATCCTGGCACAATATCCTTTTAGCATCGACATGTTGGTCTTGTAGAACTTAGTTGCATCGACCTGATGACCTTTAGCTGTGCCATTGCATCGACATGTCCTCTTCTTTCTAGTATGTAATCCAGCTTCTCTGTTCTGCTGCATCGATGAGGCTGATGATTGCAGCAAACTGACCAACGATGTAGCACTTGATGCATCGAGGCATTTGCACAACATCACTTGATGCGTCGACCTGTTAACTCTTCAGCTTCACTGATCTCTTATTCGTGACTGCAGTGTCTATCTCTTCATGACTTTTTGATTTATCCTCAGAGCCTATTCTAGAAGAATACAACACACAGCTTCCATATATAATAAGATCATCATAGGAGCAATCATGACATCAAAAAGGCAATGTATTACAGTCACAATGCATCAATGCAAAATCAACATATAAGTCTTCATCAAAACCACATTCACACTTAGACTCATGATGACATTCACACTCAGACTCATAATGACTCATAGTGTTTGACATCATCAAAACCACAGGCACACAACATGATGTATTTATCTAACTGCAGTCGACCTGATATTTCCTTTGCTGTGAATAGACTTAGTAGATATACATAGTGTCCTAGCAAAACTCATTGGCATGCACTTGAGAGAGTATACAAGTATTTGAAAGGTACCTTATCACATATATTACATTATGAGAGATTTCAAGATGTACTAGAGGGGTACAGTGATGTTAGTTGGGTGACAGGAAAGGCCCAAGGTAAGGGCACCACTGACTTTCTTTTCATGCTTGGTGGAGGAGCGGTCACTTAGAAATCCACCAAACAGACTATATTAGCTCGATCCACTGTGGAATATGAGCTTATAGCTCTTGAGATGACTGGTAGAGAGGCAGATTGGCTGAAGAACCTAGTGGTTGAGCTACCTCTGCTGAGTAAGCCTATTCCTGCAATCTCTGTTCATTGTGATAGCCAGGCAGCGATAGCCAAGGCTTAGAGTGAAAAAATAAATGATAAATTAGGTACTCATATAAGACTCAAGTTGAGGTTTGTAAGGGAGTACTTAACCAAAGGAATTATTTCCTTGGATTATGTAAAATCTGCAAGTAATCTAGATGATCCTTTATCCAAAGGACTTAATAGGAAATTGGTTGAAGATACATCGAGGGGAATGGGACTGAAGCCCATTATTTATACACCGTCAATGGCAACCCAACCTATTGATTGGAGATCCCATAAAGTAGGTTCAATGGGAAAACAAATTGAGTGGGTGATTAGTAGAAAGCACATTGTTGGAGACTTGTGTCTCATTGTCCCTCCCTATGATGTAGTGCTCTATCTGGACGGCAAAGGTTGAACTATATGCTGTTAATGAATCCAAAGTCCATAGTGGCAAGGTATAGGCACGTTTCAGTGCACCTTGGAGGATTCACCTATGTGAGTGTGGTTGTGTGGCCACAACCTATGAGATGCTTGGGCTATCTCTAGAGCACTCATGAAACAAGATACAAAGCACATGGCCAAAATGTGCTACCCCGTGAGAACCCCACTATCGACCAAAACTATGTGTGATGCATGGAACTTTCTACATAAAGGTTTAAGTTCAAGACGAAGTTCACTTGGACCTATGGTGAGTGATAGACGAGAAGACAGATATAGAAGGGGGGGATGAATATGTCTGTGTAATAAAATTTATTTGCCAAACGAAAAGTTGAGAGCTAATCTATAAACAGGTAGCAACAATAATGAACAATAACTCTCACACACTTAACAAAGCACATCTCAAATAGAGAGAGTGCACAAGAAGATCTGAAAGTAGATCATGGTGACAAATGCTAACCCAAGAGTAAGCAAACGGCTAACATATAACACAATGGAGAGATTAACCAACGGACCAACGACATACCTAGAAGTATTCTACACTTGAAAGGAAACACACATCAAACATGTAGAGTGCATATATAGGAGAAAAAGTAAACATGTCTAAATGATTGAGGAGATGCCAGATTAAAACAAAATCAGCCTCTAAGCATTTGCAACCATGAACAATGGTACTAGGCGGAGGGTTGATCAGAAGATCTCCTCACACAAGAAATAGCCTTCCAGATAGATGAAACTATCCTTTCAGCTAAGCCTTTTGATATACCAAATAGAAGTATCAGCTGATTCAGAGAGAGAAGCTAAGTAATCAACGCAATGGAATCAGAAATGAAAATAACCAGTTAACAAACCATCAGACAGAGCACCGGCAATTTTATAGTGGTTCGGCCATATCCAAGATCTACCTACGTCCACTCCTTCACTCGAAGCGAGTGAGGTTCTCTTCCTTAAGCCAAGCAAAAACCACCGTAGACTCAGTCTGCAACAGACGCTATTACACAGCTTCCCTAAGGAACAACTCCTTGCTTCTTCTGAAAAACCCAGAAGGAGAAACCTGGAGGATCAACCTCCCTTCCTCTAGACCAAGAGGGAACCCAGTGATTTGCTCCCAACAAATAACCAATGACCAGAGGTATCGGACCTCTCTTCCTATGAAACCATAGAGGGAACAAATTCAGAACGAGGAACAGAATGAAATTGAAAGTATTCAAACGAAAAAAATGGCAAAACAATGTAGCTTCAGTTAGAAGCGATTTTCCTAAGGACAAGGGCTGGCTGCACTCAAACCTTTCTTCCCCTCAGGATGATGCTCTCTTTCTATTTCTTCAACAGTGGCTCTCTCTCTCTCAGAATATGCAACGGCAGTGATGGCGGCAGCTTCACCACCTTTCTTCGAGGGAGGAGACCTCTTTATATAAAGAATAGAGTCTCCGTTGAGTTTGATGAGGCAGAAAACAAGTGATCTCTGATTGGTCCACCTGGCACTGAATATTCTTCTGGAAACCTCCGAGAACGGCATGCCATAATTTCTTGGATCACGTGCCCATCATTGCAAGAGTTCTGCCATGTGGTCATTCCTTTTCGCGCTAAAGAATCCGCACGTGTGATGGGCGCAGGTATTGCATCTGAGGTGTTGGATGAAATTCCTCAGATACCCCTTTCAAGTGTTAAAGTGGTCACATGCCATTCACCCGCTCTGCCATAATTGCACGCTATTACTTCAGTGTGGCTGCTGTCAACCAGTGTTCACTCAGGCATTTCATCAAACACCTTATGCCTTTCCTCAAAGTATGCTCAGACCTTTGTTCTTCATGTGCACAGACTTTAGTTCTTCATGTGCACAGACTTGAGTTCTTCATGTGCTTTGACCTTTGTATCAAAGAATTCTGCATTTGCACCGACCTTTGCATGCAAGATATATGCATGTGCTCTGACTAGTTAGAATATGCTCGGACCTTGTTCATGCATATGCTCTGACATGAATCGAAGATGCTCAGACCTTATTTCACATGTGCACAGACCTTCCTTATGTTGAAGGCAAACATGCATAGACCTAGATTTTTCATGTGCACAGACTTGAGTTCACATATGCACGGACCTTGGAACCACATGTGCACAGACCTCGAGGAGAGCATGCACCGACCTTGAAACCACATGTGCACAGACCTTGTAATCTTGAAATCACCAAGGTGCATCAACCTTTGTTCTGCGTTACCAAGATGTGCCTCGACCTTAGTCCCGTGTAGACTGGATGTGCACTGACATGAGGTTGCTACCCCTGTCATACATGCATCAACCTTAGTAGGAAGCACATACACACTAGCATCAACCTTAGTGAGTTAAGGTACACACTAGCACCGACCTTAGTAGGAAGCACTTACACACTAGCGTCGACCTTAGTGAGTAAACGTACACACTAGCACCGACCTTACTATTATGTGCATAGACTTTATGAACAAAGCAGATAGTATGAGCGTCAACCTGATTAAGTTTTATGAATCATGAAAATGCATCAATCTGAAAATACAAATATCATGCAATTGATTACAAGGACATCAGCAAACCTAATGCACAGTGACCAAATGCTCAATATTCAAAGCATAGTTATGCATGCAATCTGTTTGATTAAATGACCAGAATGTTATGATTATGCACCGACTTGTTAATATGTATGCATCAACTTGTAATCAGCAGAATATGACTTCATGCAAGTGTACTGACTCCAATGTGCAGTCTCATCATGGCTTATGGTGTTTGACATCATCAAAACCACATGGATACAACAATCTCCCCCTTTTTGATGATGACAACACCATGAGTCATTCATTATGCTCATAACAACAGAACGAATGTTCCTGATATGAAGGAATGTTCCTGTCATGCAATATGTTTCTTATGTTCAATGAATGTTCCTGACATGCAGTCATACTGACTCCCCCTGTCAATGACAATCTACTGGATCCTGGTCCCCATAAAGACTCATGTCTTGATCCATTCTCCCCCTTTGACATCATCAAAAGGAATGGAGAGAGAAAAGGTGCTACTAAGTAGGCGAGTGGATATATAGTAAATTTACAATGTAGAATGCCTCATTTCCATCTCTTAAAAGATTAAGTAAGAGAACGAAAGTAAGCTTAAGTTCTTCAAGTCTCATGACCATGAGAGACACAGAGTAAGAGTGAAGATTACCAATGTACGGAAATAATAAGGAATACCAAGGTTTAACAGTTATGTCAAGAGATATCATTCTAAATGCTGTACTGATCAAATTGCTAGATACTAATCCATTGCAAATTGATCCAAAGGTATTGAGGACAAATAGTCTACCATTCATTTCTTAGACAGAGGGGTTGACAGATATATCTTTTTTGAGCAGTGTAATTGCCATGAGTAATTTTGGTAAATTACACATTATTTCATGAGGAGACACCTTGATTAGAGGTCGGAATCCCCAGTTACTCAGTGTGATAACCGTATTACTTCTCTTTTGAAAATAGAGTTAGCACTTGAAGTGTCTTTTTACATGAGGAGACACCTTGATCAGAGGCCAGAATCCCCAATTACTCAACACTTTAATGTCATTGCTCTGCCATGAATTTCAATTTTCCACAAGGTTTTTTAAACATAGTTAATCTGGTACTTCATGACATAGAATATGTATCATTTCTTTGATGAATCATCTAGTTTCTCGGTATCCAGATCATTGCTCTGAGATTTTGATACCCCCAAAATAATTTTTTTTATTTTGGTATAAGATGTTTGAAGACAATACCGCATTTACTGATTCTCAAAGAATTTACTTCCAGAAGTTTGATTTTCAAGCTTTTAGAAGATTTCATGACATAAGAGTTTCAACTTTGATCCATGCTCATTAATTATGTAGGAGGATAATCTTCAGATTCTTTGTCCAAGTCTATGTAGGATTATTGCGTAGAAGCTTTTTAGTTAAATCTCAATTACTCAAACTTAAAAGTTTAAGAAAGTCATGATTCTAATTTTTGTGAGTAGACTGTATATGACTTTTAATGAGCTTTGTGCAGCAGCTAGACCTCTCAACATCTTTTGAATCAACCCCCTAAATTTACCAGCTGACAAAATAACGAAGCTCCCCCTCACACTATGAATCAGGAATGCAGACACTTCGAATGCAAGATGTACTGATATGCTGAAAAGAACATGTTGATGGACATTAAACCTGGTCTACATGTAAATGAACCTATGGTACCAGGCGGAGAATGTAAGTCATATGACCACCTCACACATGAAGTGGGTTTCTAGTCAGAAGGGATCTGACCTTCTCCCAGCTTTCCATTTGATATACCAACAGGTTATGCATGCCAATGCAATTCACTAAAGTATGATAGATGCTAAATGTATATGTATACAAATGAGAATGGTATGCAGCTCAATGTTTGACACAAAAACATGGATGCATTTTATTCAAGGAATTCAGAATTCAAGGAGATTTAAAGATGCCCAATTCTCTTCTCAAGGTGGTGAATTTTTCATTGTCCAATGGCTTAGTGAAGATATCAGCTATTTGATGTGCAGTGCCAATATGGATCATTCAAAAGTGCCTTTAGAAACCTCATCTCTGATGAAATGATGTCTGATTTCAATGTGTTTGGTGCGTGAATGTAAGACAGGATTTTTTACAAGATTAATGGCACTAGTATTATCACAGTATATGGGTGTGCAGTCCAGGTCTACTTGGTAGTCTTGAAGCTGGTGCTTGATCCATATTACATGTGTACCACAACTCCCTGCAGCAACATACTCAGCTTTTGCAATGGAGAGGGCCACAGAGTGTTGCTTCTTGGAACCCCAAGAAACTAGACACCCACCTAAAAATTGACAATGCCCACTAGTGCTTTTTCTATCTAGTTTGCAGCCACCGTAGTCTGCATCCACATAAGCAATTAGATCTAAGGTGTGTGATGCAGGATACCATAAACCTAAAGTGTGTGTGGTAGATAAATATCTGAAGATTCTTTTTACTATAGCTAGATGCAATTCAGTAGGCCTAGTTTGATATCTAGCACACATACCTACACTGAATTGAATATCAGGTCTCGAGGCAGTTAAGTAGAGTAGAGATCCGATCATACCTCGATATAATTTTGCATCAATTTCTTTACCTGATTCATCTGCATCTAATGATGTATTGGTACCCATTGGACTTGAAATGTGCTTTAAATTATCCATGCCAAACCTCTTGAGGATTTCCAAGGTGTACTTGGTCTGGTCGATAAAACATCCATCTTCCAACTGCTGAACCTGCAAGCCAAGAAAGTATTTCAATTCACCGACCATAATCATTTCAAACTCATCAGACATCAATTGAGCAAATTCATTGCATAGTTCAGTGCATGTTGAGCCAAAGACAATGTCATCTACATATACCTGAACTATGATGAGATTTTTATTTAGAACCTTTGTAAATAAAGTTTGATCCACCTTACCTCTTTTGTAGCCCTTGCTGAGCAGAAATTCTGTCAGCCTTTCATACCAGGCTCGAGGGGCCTGTTTAAGTCCATATAAGGCTTTATTCAACCTGTAAACATGGTTAGGGTGTGCAGACATCTGAAATCCTAGGGGGTTGTTCCACAAAAACCTCTTCCTTAATGACTCCATTCAAGAAAGCACTCTTAACATCCATTTGGTGAAGTTTAATGTTTTTGGAACAAGCAAAAGCTAGCAAAATCCTTATTGCTTCTAATCTAGCAATAGGAGTATATGATTCATCAAAATCTACTCCAAACTCCTGGCAGTAGCCTTTAGCTACCAATCTAGCTTTACTTCTTAAAATTATTCCATCTTCATTTATTTTATTCTTAAAAACCCATTTTGTTCCGATGACAGTTACATTTTCAGGTCTAAGAACTAGTTTCCAAACATTATTTCGTTCAAATTGTCCTAGTTCCTCATTCATTGCATTAACCCAAGATTCATCATTCAGTGCATCTTCTATAGATTTGGGTTCAATATGAGATATTAATGCAACTAAGTCTTGGTTATTTACATCTCTGTAATATGACCTAGTCCTAGGGAGATCATGTAAGTTGCCTATAACATTCTGTACAGGATGATCTTTCAAAAATTTTAAGTTTGTTGAGGACTCACCTGGTTTGGTTGACTCACCCTGAACAGGGGCTCTTGATGCAGCAGGTTCTGGATTTTCTTCATTCAACTTGTCCTCCAGGAACTCTCCATCATGCTTGGATTCCCTGTCATCATCTACAAGATTAGTGGCAATTTTTATTTCATCAAAAATAACATGTGGAGACTCTTCAACCTTTTGTTTGGAAATATTAAAACCCTATAAGCTCTAGACACTTCAGAGTATCCTAAAAAGATTCCAGGGCTACTTTTAGCTTCAAATTTATCCAGGTCATTCTTGTCATTATTATGAATAAAGTATTTGGAACCAAATATTCTAAAGTAAGCCAGGTTAGGTTTCTTACCTTTCAGAAGTTCATAAGGGGTTTTCTTATGGATTTGTCTTACCATGGCCCTATTGATTGTATAACATGCTGTGTTGGCCGCCTCTGCCCAGAAATTCCTTGGTAGTTGACTCTCAATCAGTATAGTTCGGGCCATCTCCACAATAGTTCAGTTTCTCCTCTCCACAATTCCATTTTGCTCGGGTGTCCTGGGAGATGAAAATTTATGAGTTAGTACCTCATTTTCACATAAATCAGAAAATGTGGAGTTTTCAAATTCTCCTCCATGGTCAGATTGAATTGTGCAAATTCTGTGTTTTCCTTCTTGTTTAATCTTATTGAAAAATTATTTGAATTTTTGAAAGGCATCATTTTTATTTATCAGGAAAAATATCCATGAAAACCTAGAATGATCATCAATGATCACAAACCCAAACCTTTTACTATTCAGACTCTGAGTTCTAGTAGGACCAAAAAGATCCATATGCAACAATTCTATTGGCCTTGAGGACAATGGCTCAGATCTTAGTTTAAAGGACTTCCGAGTTTGTTTACCCAGAGCACATGCATCACAGATTTTTAAATTTGTGTTGAATTTTATTTTAGGTAACCCCCTAACCAGATCATGCTTGACTAATTTATTTAATGTGCTGTAACTAGCATGGCCTAACCGTCTGTGCCAGTTGTAAGCATTATTATCTAAATCAGTAGATAAACAAAGGTTTGATTCTGAATTTTCATTAAGGTCTACAATGTAGACATTATTCACTCTATGTCCTAAGAACATGATTCTGTCAGAATTAACTTCAAAGATTTTACATGCTTTATTATCAAAAAATACTTTGTGACCCTTGTCACATAACTGACTAATGCTAAGCTGGTTGTGCTGAAGACCTTCTACAAGTAAGACTTTTTCAATGACACTTAAGGGAAACTTACCAACTGTACCTGTGCCTATGATCTTACCTTTATTCTTCCCTCCAAATTTGACCAAACCTCCTACCTTCATTTCCAAGTTAGTGAATTTGGTATCATCACCTGTCATGTGTCTGGAGCAGCCGCTGTCCAGGTACCATCTGTTATACTCCACTGCCAGACCAACCTGCAGAAAAACATATCAAGCAGAATAGTTTGGAACCCAAAACAGATTGGGTCCAAAGACATTATTCAAATCCCTAAGTAGGGTTTTTGGAATCCAAAACTGTTTCAAAGTATTTTTCTTATGCATCTTGTTGACAGTTTTGTTGAAGTTATGACTAAAATTTTGTCCACTTGACCTATTAAAAAGGAATCTGTTCCTATTGGTGGACTATTGATATCTCGGGTATCTTTTGTACCCATTCTGTCTAGGAAAGACATATTCATTAAAGAATTTCTGTGGATGGACAGAATTTCCCCAGTTTTATTTGTATTGACCCATGTTTTTATAAATTGATGAATTTCTGTTCTGGGTCACATACCTTGACCTGTTAATATTTCTGTTTTTGGGAATGGAAGTGTTGTGTCGAGGCATGGCAGCTTGCCTAGCTGAATTCTTCCCAGTTTTAATTTGTTGTCCAGCATGGTTTGTTGAATTAGCTATTATGAAGTTCACTATCCTCGGTTGCTAGACTTTCTGAGCAGTGTTGTGTTGAGTACGGACTGAATAGATCTAGAGGGGGGGGTGAATAGATCTTTCCCCCTTTTTCGATTTAATATCTATTGACTAAATGAGTTGCAGGTGATTGACGAATTACAGAACTAATGTTGATATCAATGAAGAAAACAAACACATAGAGAAGCACGCACACACATAAGCAAACCACAAGATAGGATTTTTAAGGTGGTTCAGTCTCTTCCCGAGACTTACATCCACCCCTTGCTTAACTCAAGCAAGGCTTCACTTATGAGAACCTCTGATCTCAATCAAAACACAAGACACCGCTGTCACACAGCTTGTTCCTGCTGACACACAGCTTGTACCAGCTGACACACAGCTTGAATCCGCTGCCTCACAGCTTGACACTTGGTGTAAGGATGAATAGAAATGATGAGAAGGTGGGATGATGCAACAGGACTGAATATAGTCTTTTGTAACAAAGTAAAGAATTCAGCCTGGGACTTAATCACATAAATAACAAGAGTAGACTCCCTGTAGAACTTCCAATCGGATGCCTTCAGCTGCTTTGCTGCTGGAAGTCGCACAGCTTCAAGCCCAGTCTTCCTTCTGCAGCAATGAGAATGCCTTTAGTCTTCTGCAGATTTCTGATTGATGGAGAGCCACTTCGTCCTGTAATGTAGGTGTGTTTCTTAGCTTCTGTTCTATGCTCTCTCTGTGTGCTTGCATCCGCGATCAGTTGCCTTCTACTTTTTATGCAAAGATTCTTTTTCAAGCCTGAAGCTTTTCCCGCTCAAATTCCAGATCGAGCGTCAATCTGCTAGAAAGCAGGGAGACGGTTAAATCCGATCACTACAATAAGTTTGACCGCTTCTAAGCAAGATTCTCTCCTTGATTCCCGTGCAGAATCTCATCATTTGAACTACCCAACAACCTGCAACAACAATCTGCAGGTTTTAAGGAACCAAAACAGAATTCGGTTAGAGTTCGGTTCTGGACGCTATAACACCCGTGGTCGACCATGACACTGTCCCTGGTCGACAATGAGCAGTGTCCTGATGGCGGTTTCATTCTGGCTGACACTCACGTCCCCCGTGGTCGACCACAGCCTTGTCGCTGGTCGACAAGGGGCAAATTCCAGATGGCCGTCAGTTCTATCTGATGCTCTGTCTGTTCTGTGGTCGACCAGAAGTGGGGCTTTGGTCGACAGCCAAGGCACATGCAGAAGGCGGATGACTTGAACTATTTCTGGCTAGGTTCGTTGGTCGACCATAACCACTTCCATGGTCGACAAGCGGCCTTTGACACTTCTTCTGATTTGTTGATTCCACTTGGATTTCAGTGGACCTGAAATTACTTAACTTATCAGAAGTAACTTGAACTATCAGATTTATATTGAGTTAATCAAAAACATTGTTTGTCATCATCAAATAGTCATGAGTCCATTACTTTGAAGGAACAATCAAACCACTTGTATTTGTTACGAAACAAGATAGAACTTGATTAATCAAACATATCCTATTGTCATCATCAAAACCAAGGGATGCACAACATTCTCCCCCTTTTTGATGATGACAACCATGAGTCATTGTGACAAACAACAGATTATAAAATTCATTTGATATTGCATTCAAGGCTATCATAGCACAGATTTCATTCAGACAATTCGTTTGATGTGCCTTTCAAAAACTATAGCACTAATTACATGAGTGACTCAAAAAGGATAAAGACACTAAGGACACGTAGACAAATTAAACTTGACATCTAGACACACATGTAGACACACAACTAGACACACAATGACACATAAAGTCCTATCTCCCCCTTTGTCAACAGCAAAAAGAGGATCATTTAAACAAGCCCTCTGAGGAGGATGAGGAAGTCTCTGGCTTCACGTTCTCTTCCATGCGATCCAGCTTGTCAACAATGTGGGCATAAGAGAGCCTGAGCTTCTGGATCTCGGAGATAGTAGCATTGTGATACTTTTCATTCTGCTTGGTTGTGAACTCTATGCGGTTTCCCATTTCTTCTGACACTTGACCTAAGGTGCCAACTAGTCTGTTGAACCGAGAACTAGCATGGTCAGTGTGTTCCTTTTGCTTGATGAACCTGGCCTCCATCTGTTGTTCCAGCCTTTGGACTTTCTGCTCCAGGCGCCCTGTGGCAGCATTCATATTCTCTTGAAAGGATTGGAATTGGGTGGTGAAAGAGGACAACTGAGATGCTATCTGGAGAAGCACTCCGTGAGACTCAGTGTTGGAGGTGAAGGATGGTGGTGGAGCAGAAGTAGATGGAGTGGAGGTAGGTGGAACTTGGGTAGGTGGAAAAGAATGAGATGGAGCTTGGGTAGGTGGAACAGAAGTGGATTGAGCATGAGTGGCAGCAGTGCCTGGATGCCAGGGCACTATAGAAAGGGAAGATGGAGGATGGGCAGTAGTGGTGGTAGTAGGGGTAGCTTGAGGCACCACAGGTGGAGGTGTGACAGTAGGGCTAACCTGTATAGGTGTATGTGGTGGAGAAGAGGGTGGCAATGGAGCCTTGGATTTGCCCTTGGATGGTAGAGTGCGCTGAATTTGGTCTCCTACCTTCTTAAACCCCAAAAATGTGGTCACGAAGTGAAAGTTGTAGACGTGCCATTTGGGAATTACAATGCGCGGAGCGTGAGGAAATGGTATTTTTGCTGCTTCCAGAATGGCAGATATGTGGGCAGCAAATGGAAGAGAATTCTAGGGATAATGTAGGATGTTTTGGAAGGTGTTTAGGATGAGCGTTATGAGGCGAATGGGTTGACAAGTGATGAGGCCATGGAGCAAAAATAGATGGAGGCGACTTACTTGATCTCTGGCGCCTCCTCTTGGTTGGATAATGGTGGTAAGAATGTGATGAAGCAATCTATGAAGAGGAGGGAAGGTGTTGGCATTCAGATACTTAGGGAGAACCTCAGGAGCTGGCTGGCCAGTGACGACGGTGTATGCAGCTCGGAAGTCAAAATCCTCAGGATGGAAGGCGGCGCCATGTCTGGGAATCGTCAACGCTTTGTGGAGCAGTTTGACGTCGAGGCGGACGACGATGCCTTGAACTACGGTGTAGACCTGACCATCCACTATTTGCAAGTTGTGGTAGAATTCTTGCACAAGCTGAGCCGAATACTGAGTATGTGCCGAGATAAACGCTATCCACTCTTGGGCTTCAAAAATTGGCAGTAGTTCTGGGAACATCTCCATCAGCTTCTCATCAGAGAAATCAACAATCCTTGGTGGCAGAACGGTCCGTGGCTTGAGAACTCCTGAAACTGGATGGACGATGGGTTCTTCTGAAGCTGGTACCTTTCTGCCTGAGTCAGCCGCCTCAGCCGTGGTCGACTTTTGAGGGGCCGATGGCGGACCCTGCGCGGCCCTCGGCTTGGAACGCTTGGACGGCTTCGAGGAATCGGCAGGGGCCTTCTCTCTTGTTCTCTTGGTAGACCGCGGAGCGTGCTTTGGAGACATGGTGGAGGGATGCGAGAGAGAGGTGAGAGAGAATTGGAGAGGAAGAATGCGAAAGAGGTACAAGACGGCGTATGAGAGAAAATTAGGGACCCAGCCGTGGCAATTTATAGGGTAGGGCAGTAGGGCTGGGTCTAAAAAAAATAGGATAGTGAACCATCACGATGCAGAAAACGAGCGGTCAGGATTTAATCAGCATAACTCAAATTTTTGGAAGATATTAAAGTGTACTCCCTTTCTTTAATAGAACACTGATGGAACCTTTCCACCCTTATGCAAAGACCACCTTGTGACCAAATAGAGTGGGTATTGTGGTTCAATGAATTTGAAAGTATTGCACCAATAAATTGACTCCCCATATCCAATTTCTTTCACATGGCTCCTTGAACTTATAATATATTTCAAGAGATAATTTGACTAACTATGCTAGCTGAACAGTGTTTTGTACTTTTATTTGCATGCTATGCTTTAGGTCAACCATTTTCTCTGCCTTTGTGATAACTTTTTGAATCATTTGAGAGCTGTGGTCAGGTTTATCACATGCTTTTCTACACGAGGAGACACGCTTTTTACACGCCAGAAACCCCGGCTACTTAGCATGCCTAACCATTCCACTAATAACTGGGACGCACCTTTTATCCGTGAGGATATACGTTTATCAGACGCCAATATCCCCAGTTACTCAGTATGCCCAATCAATATTTTTGAAAGCAGCAGAGTTAGATTGGATCTTCATGACACACTTGTCTCCCATCTATTGTTCAGCCAATTTTTTTTTTTGCTTTGAGATGGAGAACAGTAGTTTCTCAGAACTCAATCCATTGCTCTACCAAGAAGGCAGAATTATGGCGTATTCCATGTACATACATGTTATATTTGAGTTTATTTTTACTGTCCAACACAGACACAGGTAGAGAAACAGTCTCATTACTAAAAATCATAAGTCCTCAAAATCTTGTGACAGAGTCATAGTTATGGTTTGAATTTATTGCAGTAGTACAGTTCAAATTCTCATTACTACACTAAACCTCTACTCTTAATGATTACCTTGGTGATTTTATTGAAAGATATGGTTAGGTTTTTCAATGTTTTATCAAGGAATGAGTTTACACTTTTTCTCCCCCTCAATTTGTGAGTCCTTGCTGAAGATAAAAAAATGTTGGCCATGAAGAGATATAGAGACACAAGGGATGGGAAGTATGGATAAGGATGAATGAGTGAAGAATCTGAGCACAAAAGTTCACTTAGTTCAGAGGATTTCCTAGCAGAGCCAGCAGCCTTTTTAGATCCATTTTCCCTTGTTCAGATCCTCTGTCGACCATAGAGTTGCCTTTGGTCGACCTCTGTGCTATCACAGAAGCTGCCTGATGAGTAGTCACCTGTGGTTTGCTTTCTGACAATTCTGTTGTCGACCATGGGACCGCCTATGGTCGACAGCTGCGAAGTCACAGAACCAACTATTTCCTGTCCTGATGCCTTGGTCGACCAGCGCCTTGTCTGTGGTCGACCACAAGAGATAATCCGTAGTAGAACCAGGATTCTGCAGAACTTGCTGAAGTAGCAACCGACACTAGACCTCCAAACTCAAAACTTGACCAGTACTAGAGACCTAGTTGACATAACTTAGTACAGAAATGACAGAATCTATACAGTGAACACATGAATATGATTATTTCAAGAATTTTCAGGAGAAATTCTACAAATTCCTAACTCCCTTCTTAGAGTTGAAAATCTGTCATTGTTAAGAGGTTTTGTGAAAATGTCTACCAGTTGTTTTTCAGTTTCTACAAAATGAAGCATGAAATTTCCTTTGGAGACCTCATCTCTTAGAAAGTGATGACGGATCTCAATGTGTTTTGTCCTAGAGTGTTGAATGGGGTTTTTAGACAAATTAATAGCACTAGTGTTGTCACAGAAAATAGGTGCACATCCAAGATCTACATTGTAGTCTTGGAGTTGATGTTTTATCCACATAACCTGTGTACCACAGCTCCCTACTGCGACATACTCAGCCTCAGCAGTGGAGAGTGCCACAGAATGCTGCTTTTTAGAAGCCCATGATATTAAACATCCACCTAATATTTGACAATAACCACTAGTACTCTTCCTATCAATTTTGCAACCAGCATAATCAGCATCTGAATATGAAATCAAATCTAGTTTGCAGTATGTAGGATACCATAAACCCAATTCTTGGGTGCCGGCAAGGTATCGAAGGATACGCTTGACAGCCCCTAAATGTGATTCTCTAGGACTAGACTGATATCTAGCACACATGCATACACTAAACTGAATATCTGGCCTTGAAGCAGTTAAATATAGCAGGGACCCGATCATACCTCTGTATTTTTTGGCATCTACCATGTTACCTTTTACATCAGCTTCCAATGTTGCATTTGTACCCATGGTTGACTCGATTGGTTTGCAGCTTTCCATGCCAAACTTCTTCAACATCTCCTTTATGTACTTGGATTGATTTATGAAGTATCCTTCTCTACATTGTACGATCTGCAATCCAAGAAAAAACTGTAAATCACCCATTAAACTCATTTCAAACTCATTGGTCATTAAGTTTGCAAATTCAGTACATAAAGAAGCTTCGGTAGACCCAAACACAATATCATCCACATAGATTTGTACAATTAGTATATGCTTACCTTGGGTCTTGGAAAATAATGTTTGATCAATTTTACCTCTTATGTATCCCTTCTTGGTGAGGAAGGAGCTCAACCTTTCATACCAGGCCCGAGGAGCCTGCTTTAATCCATACAAAGCTTTATGCAATTTGAAAACATGATTAGCAAGTTCATCATTTTCAAATCCAGGGGGTTGTTCCACATAGACTTCTTCTTTTATTATTCCATTTAGAAATGCACTTTTTACATCCATTTGTTGTAGTTTGATTCCATGAGATGCTGCAAAGGCTAACAATATCCTGATGGCTTCTAATCTAGCAACTGGAGCATATGATTCTTCAAAATCAACCCCAAATTCCTGGTTGTACCCTTTAGCCACCAGCCGAGCCTTGTTCCTCATTACAACCCCTTCTTCACTTAGCTTGTTTTTATAGACCCACTTGGTTCCAATAACGGGGTGAGATGAAGGTCTAGGGACAAGACTCCACACCTAATTTCTTTCAAATTGATTTAGTTCTTCATGCATAGCATTTATCCATGAGTCATCTTTTAATGCTTCCTCTACTGATTTAGGCTCTATTTGGGACACAAGTGCAAGTTGATCTAGTTCATTGATTTCTTTTAACTGAGATCTAGTCTTCCTAGGATCATGAATTCCACCAATAATGTTATCTAAGGGATGATCTCTAAGAAGTCTCAAGTTGTCAAGATTGTTACCTGAGATGATCTCTCCTTCGGTCTGATCATTAGAATTACCTTGGTTTGTTTCTTGATCTTGTGCTTCTTCATTCTCCTTCGGTTCTTCTTTGTCTTTCAGAAATTCTCCATCTTCTTCCTCCTTGCTGACCTGTTCATTTTTAATCAGATCATTAACTTCATCAAATGTGATATGAGGGGATTCTTCAACAATTTGATCTTTGGTGTTGAAAACCCTATAGGCTCTTGATCGGTCAGAATAGCCCAAGAATATTCCTGGATCACTCTTCGGTTCAAATTTGTCCAAGACCCTTTTTTCATTGTTATGAATAAAGCATTTTGACCCGAAAATTCTAAAATGAGCTAGGGATGGTTTCTTACCTTTGAACATTTCATATGGTGTATTTTCACTAGCCGGTCTTACCATTGCTCGGTTTACAATGTAGCATGCTGTGTTGACTGCCTCTGCCCAAAATCTCCTTGGAAGTTTAGCTTCAACCAGCATGGTTCTAGCCATCTCGACAAGAGTGCGGTTCCTTCTCTCCACAACTCCATTTTGTTCTGGAGTCCTTGGTGAGGAAAATCTGTGGGTTATGCCCTTGTTTCTGCAGAATAAGTCAAAGTCAGAATTTTCAAACTCCCCCCCATGGTCAGATATGATTGTACACACTTTGGACTTGCCATCCTGCTTCATTCTTTTGTAGAATTCCTGAAACTCAGAAAAAGCATCACTTTTATGAGATAGAAATATTACCCATGTGAATCGAGAGAAATCATCAACTTGTACATAACTGTATCTCTTACCACTAAGACTAGCAGTTCTTGTTGGGCCAAAAAGGTCCATGTGCACAAGTTCTAGTGGTCTAGAAGATTGACTTTCAGTTCTACCTTTGAATGATTTTCTTGTTTGCTTACCTTGGGTACATGATTCACATACTTTGACATTTTGAGCAAACGAAATTTCAGGCATACCAAGAACCATTTTATTCTTCACAAGTTTATGCAACACCCTATAGCTAACATGCCCTAGCCTTCGGTGCCACAGCCAGGTCAGGTCCTCTTTCTTGGCGGTTAGGCACAGGTTGGAGTGGGCTGGATCATCCAAGTCTATTATGTAGACATTGTTTACTCTCTGGCCCATAAACTTGACTGTATCTGAATTTGGTTCAATAATCTTGCAGATCTTGGAGTCAAATATTACTTTATGGCCTTTGTCGCAAAGCTGACTGATGCTCAGCAAGTTATATTCCAGTCCATCTACCAGCAGTACATTTTCAATACTGTTTGAGGAGTTCTTACCTATTTTACCTGTCCCGATGATCTTACCTTTGTTATTTCCTCCAAAGGTCACATAACCTCCATCTTTTGAGCTTAGTTGGGAGAACTTGGTCTTGTCTCCCGTCATGTGTCTTGAGCAACCACTATCTAAGTACCACTTATTGTGCATGGCTGCCAGACATTCCTGCATCATGAATTACACAGAAATTTTTGGACCCCAATGGTACCCGGGTCCAAGATAACTTGTAAAATTATGAAATTGCTGTAACAATCCTTTGGGAACCCAGATTTTGTTAGAGCAGTTTAATTTTTCATCTCTGAACTTGTTCAGATTGGGTGGCTTTTGTTCTAATGTTTCTTTAATCTGAATCCACCTTTTTGATTTCCAATTTTCATTTTGTTTCACCTGAGAAAATCTGTGGTTTCTGTTTGCGTGTCTGGTCATGGTCGACATCTGGTGTGTCTGTGGTCGACCATTGCTTTTCCAGAAGCCAGCGCTTGTTCTGGCAGTTCCTCTGGTCGACATCTGGTATGTCTGTGGTCGACCACTGCTTCTCCAGATGCCAGCGCCTGTTCTGGCAGATCCTCTGGTCGATAGAGGAGGGGTCGGTTGTCGCCCAGCCTGTCTCCAGACACCTTGTTTTCCAGATTTATGTCCTTTAACTTGATTTAGTACTTGGTTTGTTTGGTTATTTCTGTGAATTTGAGTTTCTTGTCTATTATTTTTAAGCTTATGTTGATTGACTGTTTTCTCTTTAATGTTTCTCTCTTCCTTGGTGACATTATTCCTTTTGGAGGAGCATTCAGCTACATCCTCTTGTTTGTCTTGATATAGATTGATTAGGGGCCCTTTTCCTTTTGAGTCAGCAATCCTAGTTACGGTTTTTATTTGGAATTCCTTTTTAGCCGTAGGATTGTATCCTAACCCTTCTTTTTGAAAGTTTACTTTTATTCCCAAGACAGCATTTAAGTTTTCTTGACCTTTAGTCATTTTTTCCAAGGTTTCCTGTTTGTTTTTCAGTTCACTCTGGATTCTTTCTATTTCTTTCAGAAGTTGACAGTTTTCCTCCTTGAGTGAGTTGTTTCTTTCTTGAGTTACCTTAGTTTGCTGTTCACTTTCTTGAGTCTTTAATTTTACCTCATCAATTGTGTTTTTCAGTGACTCATTTTCTTCTAACAGCCCTTTGACATTTTCTTCATCTGTCTCGTATTGTTTCAGCTTATTTTTCAAGGTGGTGATTTCTAATTCTAGTTCAGTTCTGTTGGCAAATGGGTTGCTGTCATTATTGACCTGATTAAGCTTTTTCTTCAAACTCTTATTTTCCTTTCTAATTCTTTCATAAGCATCAAGTAAGTCTGAGTAGACTTCTTCCCAATCTGAGCTAGAAAAATCTTGAAACGGAGGGATTACCTCAAGATCATCGCTATCTCCTTTGGCCATCAAACAGATGTTTCCTTCTTCTTCCTCGGAAGTTGTTTCCTCCTTACTGCTTTCCTCCTCCTCGCTCCATGTGCTTATCATTGCTTTTAGTTGCTTGCCTTTCCACTTGAAGCTTGATTTCTTAGGAGTCTCTGGACATTCAGCCTTTATGTGTCCTAGTTTCCTGCAGTTGTAGCAGACAAGTTTCTAAGATGAAGTTTTATTTTTATCAAACTTAAACTGATATGACTTTCTTACCATGCCCTTAGAATTCCTGAATCCCTTACCTTCCTTCCGCAGAAACCTTTTGAATTTTTTTGTTAACATGGCTAGCTCACCAGTTTCCTCACCTGTGCTAGATGAGTTATCAGTGTCAGATAGTTCAGAGGTGCCTATTTTAGTTTTTAGGGCGAGCTGGTTCTTTTTCTTGCCCTCATCTTCTTTTCTTTTCAGATTGACCTCATAGGCCATTAGGGATCCCACTAGTTCATCCACAGTCATAGTGGTGAGGTTCTTTGAGTCCTCAATTACTGTGGCCTTGGTATGCCACATAGGAGTGAGGGATCTTAGGATCTTCCTCACTAATTCCTGTTCCTTGTAGGTTTTCCCTAGACTCTTTAAACTATTCGTTAATTGCACTAGTCTAGCATACATTTCAGAAATATTTTCGTCAGTTTTCATTCTAAACATTTCATATTCTGAAACTAGCATATTTGCTTTTGACTCCCTTACCTCTGAAGTACCTTCATAGATTACTACTAGTCGATCCCACATTTCCTTGGCCGTTGCACATTGTGAAACTCGTGAGAACTCCGTGGGGTGTAATGCGCATTGCATTACGTTCATGGCTCCCCAGTTGATGGTTGATTTTCTGACCTGTTCTCTGGTCCAGGTATCTTCATCTTCGGGCAGCTCGTAGGGTCCTCGGCTTACTACTCTCCACATCTCATGATCTTGTGCTCTCAAGAACACCTGCATACGATTTTTCCAGTATGAGAAATCATTTCCATCGAAATATGGTGGTCTAGTTACTGAGTGTCCCTCAGCCATTAGACTTCTAGAGTTCAGTCCGGCAGGCCTCTCCTGGTTGTTAGACCACATTTTTGGAGAGTCTGGCTCTGATACCACGTGTTGAGTACGGACTGAATAGATCTAGAGGGGGGGGTGAATAGATCTTTCCCCCTTTTTCGATTTAATATCTATTGACTAAATGAGTTGCAGGTGATTGACGAATTACAGAACTAATGTTGATATCAATGAAGAAAACAAACACATAGAGAAGCACGCACACACATAAGCAAACCACAAGATAGGATTTTTAAGGTGGTTCAGTCTCTTCCCGAGACTTACATCCACCCCTTGCTTAACTCAAGCAAGGCTTCACTTATGAGAACCTCTGATCTCAATCAAAACACAAGACACCGCTGTCACACAGCTTGTTCCTGCTGACACACAGCTTGTACCAGCTGACACACAGCTTGAATCCGCTGCCTCACAGCTTGACACTTGGTGTAAGGATGAATAGAAATGATGAGAAGGTGGGATGATGCAACAGGACTGAATATAGTCTTTTGTAACAAAGTAAAGAATTCAGCCTGGGACTTAATCACATAAATAACAAGAGTAGACTCCCTGTAGAACTTCCAATCGGATGCCTTCAGCTGCTTTGCTGCTGGAGGTCGCACAGCTTCAAGCCCAGTCTTCCTTCTGCAGCAATGAGAATGCCTTTAGTCTTCTGCAGATTTCTGATTGATGGAGAGCCACTTCGTCCTGTAATGTAGGTGTGTTTCTTAGCTTCTGTTCTATGCTCTCTCTGTGTGCTTGCATCCGCGATCAGTTGCCTTCTACTTTTTATGCAGAGATTCTTTTTCAAGCCTGAAGCTTTTCCCGCTCAAATTCCAGATCGAGCGTCAATCTGCTAGAAAGCAGGGAGACGGTTAAATCCGATCACTACAATAAGTTTGACCGCTTCTAAGCAAGATTCTCTCCTTGATTCCCGTGCGGAATCTCATCATTTGAACTACCCAACAACCTGCAACAACAATCTGCAGGTTTTAAGGAACCAAAATAGAATTCGGTTAGAGTTCGGTTCTGGACGCTATAACACCCGTGGTCGACCATGACACTGTCCCTGGTCGACAATGAGCAGTGTCCTGATGGCGGTTTCATTCTGGCTGACACTCGCGTCCCCCGTGGTCGACCACAGCCTTGTCGCTGGTCGACAAGGGGCAAATTCCAGATGGCCGTCAGTTCTGTCTGATGCTCTGTCTGTTCTGTGGTCGACCAGAAGTGGGGCTTTGGTCGACAGCCAAGGCACATGCAGAAGGCGGATGACTTGAAGTATTTCTGGCTAGGTTCGTTGGTCGACCATAACCACTTCCATGGTCGACAAGCGGCCTTTGACACTTCTTCTGATTTGTTGATTCCACTTGGATTTCAGTGGACCTGAAATTACTTAACTTATCAGAAGTAACTTGAACTATCAGATTTATATTGAGTTAATCAAAAACATTGTTTGTCATCATCAAATAGTCATGAGTCCATTACTTTGAAGGAACAATCAAACCACTTGTATTTGTTATGAAACAAGATAGAACTTGATTAATCAAACATATCCTATTGTCATCATCAAAACCAAGGGATGCACAACATGTTGGAGCTGGATGGTGTGTCCAGTTTCTCTTTCCCTTTTCTTGGACAGAATGTTACAGTTTTAAACTCAATGGGTTTTTTGTGTGTTGGGTCATAGCCTAGACCCTCTTTGTTGAAGTTAACTCTCATACCTAGCATGGTATCCAAGTTTGTTTTTCCTTGAACAAATTTCTCTAGAGTGGTTTGTTTATCTTCCAATTCTTTTTGCAGTTTTTCACAATTTTTATGAAATTCAGAGTTCACATTTTTAACTACTTCATTCTTTTCAGTGATCAACTTGTTTTCATTTTGGCTTTCTTGAAGTTTTAGCTTGAATTCATCAAGTTGTTTTTGAACTTCTTTGTTTTCAGACTTTAGGTCTTCGTTTTCCTTCCTGAGAGAATTCATCTCATCTAATTCTTCCTTGAACTTTTGTTTTTCTTTAGTAATTTGAACTTGATCTTCGATAGCAATATTCAGTTTCCTCTTTAACAGCTTATGCTCTTTACTTAGTGTGTTAAACTTATCTAAAAGTTCAGCATAGGCATCTTCCCAGTCATTAATGAAAAATTCTCAAACATGTTGGTTACCTCTTCGTCACTGTTGGCCATAAGGCATATTCCTTGGTCTTCTTCCTCTGAAGATCTGCCCTCAGGGTCTTCCTCCTCGTCACTCCACGTGCAGACCATAGCTTGAGGCTTCTTCTTCTGCACCTTTGGGTTCTTTTTCATGAGCTCCGGACATTCACTTTTTATGTGTCCTAGTTTTTTACAATGATAACATGTAAACTTGTTAGAACTTCTATTCTTTTCAAATTTAAAATTGAACTTCTTACCATCCTGTTGTCCCTTTCTTCTCCTGAAGGTCTTACCTCTGGTTCTCAGAAATTTCTGAAACAGTCGGGTGAGCATAGCCTGTTGCTCATCATCGAGACCTGAGAGATTCTCATATTCATCACTGCTCTCACCACTACTTCTGGATACCTTAAGAGCTATGTTTTTTCCTCTCTTATTTTCTCTGTATTCCTCTTAAGATTTATTTTGTAAGTCATCAGGGATCCTATCAACTCTGTGACGGTCATGGTAGAAAGGTCCTTGGATTCCTATAGAACCGTGGCTTTTGTGTGCCACATAGGGGTTAAAGACCTTAGGATTTTTCTAACAAGTTCACTGTCCTGAATCTGCTTGCCCAGAGACTTCAGGCTATTGGTGATCTGTGAGTGCCTAGCATACATTTCTGATATGGACTCCTCAGATTTCATTTTAAACAGTTCATAATCAGAAGTAAGCATGTTTACCTTTGTGGCTTGCACTTGAGATGTACCTTCATAGATCAGTTGGAGCTCAACCCACATCTTCTTGGCTGTCTTGCATGCTGAGATTCTGGAATACTCCTCTGGGTGGACAGCACACTACATGATGTTCATTGCAGTCCAATTCACAGTTGAAACGCGGATCTGCTCCCTACTCCAAGTGGTTTCATCTTCAGGAAGCTCAAATGATCCAGTGATGATGACCCTCCATAGTTCACGGCTCTGAGAGTGTAGAAATACCTCCATCCTGTTCTTCCAATATAAGTAGTTAGTACCATTGAAGAAAGGAGGTCTGTTTATTGAGTGCCCTTCAGCTATGTAGCAACGCGGATTGCTTGTTTCAGGTCTTTCCTGGTCGTTCGACCACGTGATGGAAAACCCGCTCTGATACCAATTGATAGACGAGAAGACAAATATAGAAGGGGGGATGAATATGTCTGTCTAATAAAAATTATTTGCCAAACGAAAAGCTGAGAGCTAATCTATAAACAGGTAGCAATAATAAGGAACGATAACTCTCACACACTTAACGGAGCACAGCTCAGATAGAGAGAGTGCACAAGAAGATCTGAAAGTAGATCACGATGACAAATGCTAACCCAGGAGTAAGTAAACGGCTAACAGATAAAATAGTGGAGAGATTAACCAGCAGACGAACGACATACCTAGAAGTATTCTACGCTTGAAAGGAAACACACATCAAACATGTAGAGTGCATATATAGGAGAAAAAGCAAATAGATCTAAATGATTGAGGAGATGCCATATGAAAACAAAATCAGCCTCTGAGCATTTGCAACCATGAACAATGGTACTAGGCGGAGGGTTGATCAGAAGATCTCCTCACACAAGAAATAGCCTTCCAGATAGATGAAACCATCCTTTCAGCTAAGCCTTTTGATATACCATATAGAAGTAGCAGTTGATTCAGAGAGAGAAGCTAAGTAATCAACGCAATGGAATCAGGAATTAAAAAAACCAGATAACAAACCATCAGACAGAGCATCGACAATTTTATAGTGGTTCGGCCAAATCCAAGATCTGCCTACATCCACTCCTTCACTCGAAGCGAGTGAGGTTCGCTTGCTTAAGTCAAGCAAAAACCACTGCAGACTCAGTCTGCAACAGACGTTGTTACACAGCTTCCCCAAGGAACAACTCCTTGCTTCTTCTGAAAAACCCAGAAGGAGAAACCTGGAGGATCAACCTCCCTTCCTCTAGACCAAGAGGGAACCCAGTGATTTGCTCCCAACAAATCACCAATGACCAGAGGTCTCAGACCTCTCTTCCTTTGAAACCACAGAGGGAACAAATTCAGAACGAGGAATAGAATGAAATTGAAAGGATTAGAACGAAAAAAATGGCAAAATAATGTAGCTTCAGTTAGAAGCGATTTTCCTAAGGACAAGGGCTGGCTGCACTCAGAACTTTCTTCCCCTCAGGATGATGCTCTTTTTCTATTTCTTCAGCAATGTCTCTCTCTCTCTCTCTCTCAGAATATGCAACGACAGTGATGGCGACAGCTTCAGCACCTTTCTTTAAGGGAGGAGACCTCCTTATATAAATAACAGAGTCTCCGTTGAGTTTGATGAGGCAGAAAACAAGTGATCTCTGATTGGTCCACCTGGCACTGAATATTCTTCTGGAAACCTCCGAGAACGGCATGCCATAATTTCTTGGATCACGTCCCCATCATTGTCAGAGTTCTGCCATGTGGTCATGCCTTTTCGCGCCAAAAGAATCCGCACGTGTGATGGGCATAGGTATTGCATCTGAGGTGTTGGATGAAATTCCTCAGATACCCCTTTCAAGTGTTAAAGTGGTCACGTGCCATTCACCCGTTGTGCCATAATTGCACGCTTTTACTTCAGTGTCGCTGCTGTCAACCAGTGTTCACTCAGGCATTTCATTAAACACCTTATGCCTTTCACCAAAGTATGCTCAGACCTTGGTTCTTCATGTGCATAGACTTGAGTTCTTCATGTGCACAAACTTGAGTTCTTCATGTGCTTTGACCTTTGTATCAAAGAATTCTGCATTTGCACCGACCTTTGTATGCAAGATATATGCATGTGCTCTGACTAGTGAGAATATGCTCAGACCTTGTTCATGCATATGCTCTAACATGAATCGAAGATGCTCATACCTTATTTCACATGTGCACATACCTTCCTTATGTTGAAGGCAAACATGCACAGACCTAGATTCTTCATGTGCACAGACTTGAGTTCTTCATGTTCACAGACTTGAGTTCACATATGCACAGACCTTAAAACCACATGTGCACAGACCTTGAGCAGAGCATGCACCGACCCTGAAACCACATGTGCACAGACCTTGTAATCTTGAAATCACCTAGGTGCATCGACCTTTGTTCTGCGTTACCAAGACGTGCCTCGACCTTAGTCCCGTGTAGACTGGATGTGCACCGACCTGAGGTTGCTACCCCTGTCATACAAGCATCGACCTTAGTAGGAAGCACATACACACTAGCGTCGACCTTAGTGAGTTAACGTACGCACTAGCACTGACCTTAGTAGGAAGCACTTACACACTAGTGTCGACCTTAGTGAGTTAACGTACACACTATCACTGACCTTACTATTATGTGCATAGACTTTATGAATGAAGCAGACAGTATGAGTGTCAACCTGATTAAGTTTTATGAATCATGAAAATGCATCAATCTGAAAATGCAAATATCATGCAACTGATTACAAGGACATCAGTAAACCCAATGCACAGTGACCAAATGCTCAATATTCAAAGCACAATTATGCATGCAATTTGTTTGATTAAACGACCAGAATGTTATGATTATGCTCCGACTTGTTAATATGTATGCACCGACTTGTAATTAGCAGAATATGACTTCATGCAAGTGCACTGACTCCAATGCACAATCTCATGAGGACTTATGGTGTTTGACATCATCAAAACTACATGGATACAATAGAGAGAGGGAAGTGTTTCACTATGTGAAGGTTCAAGTCGGAAGACACCTTCCCTTATGCATAGTATTTCACTTCGAGCTCTTGTATATCCGTATCTCAAACTTTAAATTTTTTTGTGGTGGATGAATGTTGGATTTAATGCTTTAAATTTCTCAAAGTTTGAGTTCCTGTGTGGTTTTGTCCCACATTGGAAGATGGAAAAAGTTTTCATCTTCTTTTAGTTGGGACTTTTTGTTACCTTGTGTACTCCTTTGGGGAGACTATGGTAGTTGGGCCATTTGAGCTCTTGTGGGCTCCTTGGGCCTTATTCTATATCACACACACGCGCGTATTGCCTTGCCTTGCCGATGTCGTGTTGTGCATGCATGTGTATAATATTCAACCTTTATTTTGTTTTATTTTTTGACTGTTTGACCAGTGCGTCTCTTGGGTTTCTACCGCGTCTCCTCGGATTCTCTCCCGCATCCCTTTGGGAACGGGAGTGTCTGTTCGTATGCTTGACCATTTTTAGACTCTCGTTGGGAGTCTATTTAGGGAAGTAGTTCTTCCTGGGGTTGGAACAAGCAGCGAACTGATCTTCCTCTCATTTTCTTCCTCTCTGTCTTCTTTCTCTACAAGAGCTCGAAGTGGTCATTGTGGTGTTCGCGCCTGCGTCGCGACTTGGAGTGCACCCTTGCGCCGCCATTGTTTGGGTTGTCGTATCTTGGGGGAAGTTTTACTGTGGAGCCTATTGCACTGTGTAGGGGACAAACGACTCTAAAGAAAGTGACATCATGCTTCGACCCGAGTTTGATCTTTCTTAACTTAAATTCCATATTCTTTTTGTTGATCCGCCTGATAGAGAAATCCCTCAATTGTGCATCCATGAAGATATTAGTTTCCAACATTTAGAGTCATTTCTCTCTATCAGACGAGTTTCATGATGGCCCCTGAGATTGTTGCCTGTCCTGAAAAGTTTTCTGGTCATTTCTTTAAGCATTGACAACAGAAGATGTGTTACTGGCTTACCTCCTGGCCTTTTTTTCTATAATCGAATCTAATCCTCCCGTAGAAGATGAGAATGAACCTGCTAGGTTTGTAG
This sequence comes from Amorphophallus konjac, assembly GCA_022559845.1. Lineage (NCBI taxonomy): Eukaryota > Viridiplantae > Streptophyta > Magnoliopsida > Alismatales > Araceae > Amorphophallus > Amorphophallus konjac. The sequence goes on from CM040118.1 coordinate 405,380,184, forward strand.
ATTTAACTAAGTTTAAAGAAAAGGACTATTTATGCACTGGTAGCGCATATTATCGTGCCTTTCTGACAAGCTCTATGACATCTGTTGTTCCGCCAAATCCGCGGGAGAGCTTTGGAACTCCTTAGAAAAGAAATATGGTTATGCGGACACTATTCTAGATAAAATCATTGTAGCTAATTATTTTGACTACAGGATGGTAGAGTTTACCCGGCTCACATTTAATCCTCAAGGGATGTGAGCCCGAGGTTTTATGATGGCGGTACAAAAAAGGGGTGGCAAGATGTGTAGGGTAAGACTTGAACTCGGGTGGCCCAATAATCGCTCAACTCTCCGTACCACTCTACTAGATTCTCCGTTATCAAAAAAAAATATCGGGAACCTCAATAGTTGACCAAGCCCATGAGATACAATCCCTCGTTTTAGACATCCAACGTTGTGGGATGACCATAGATGAGAAGTTTCAGGTGTGTGCATTGATTACCAAACTTCCACCATCTTGGAATGATTTTTCTCTATCTCTTCAACACAAACGAGATGAGATGAATGTTGAGCAATTAATCTCTACCATTCAAGTTGAAGAGAGGAACAGGGATAGGAACAAAGCTAGGATCCTTCCTCCTCCTCCTCCTCCTCCCTCAGACTCAGAATTCCAGTCCAAAGCTAACCTTGTTGAAAAACCCAGATCTCACACTTCCAACAAACCTCGTCAGAAATTCAACAAATGTAAAGGAAAGAAAAAGATTCAGAAGGACTCGAAAAATATTACATGTTATGTCTGTGGGAGACCGGGTCACAAAGCCTACAGATCTTATGATAGAAAAGACAAGAACAACAAGAATAAGAATAAGAAAAAAACTGTTACTGAACCTGTGGTTAACATGTTGACAGCTGGATCCACCTCAGAGGAGAGGTTTGTCTCTTATAATCTTAAAATCCATGTGGCATGTCTTCCAACTGGATGGTTGGTAGACACATGTGCTAATGTCCAGGTCTGCTCTGATATAAGCTTGTTTTCTTCTTACCAGGGCATCGGTGCCAGGAGTATGACAATGGGCAATTCCAATGCTGCACGAATAGTAGGAGAGGGACGCATTGACTTGAAGCTCACTTCAAGGAAAATGTTAAACCTCTATGGAGTGCAGCACGTGCCGGATATTAGGAGGAACTTGATTAGTGGATCTTTGTTAGTGCAGCAAGGTTTTAGACTTATTTTTGAATCCAACAAATTTGTAATTACCATAAATGGAAACTTTGTAGGAAAAGGTTATTTGTGTGATGGATTATTTGTTCTTAATGTACTTGGTTCTAGTTGTTCAAATAAAAGTTCCTCCTCTGTTGCCTTTCATATTGAATCTTGTGATATTTGACATGTTAGACTTGGTCATGTTAATTTGAATATCATAAAGAGGATGATGCATTTAAATTTGATTCCTAAGTTTGATGTTAAGAACAAAGATAAATGCCAAATTTGTGTACAAGCTAAGCAACCCAGGAAGCCTTTTAAATCTATTGAAAGGGACACATCGGTGATGGAGTTAGTTCACTCCATTGTTTGTGAAGGGACTGGTTCCCTAACTAGAGGTGAAAAAAGATATTTTATCACTTTTATTGATGATGCTTCTAGATTTTGCTTGTTGTATTTGATAATCACTAAAGATGAAGCTCTTGATAAATTCATGACTTATAGATATTTAGTTGAAAAAGAAACAAATATGGTTCTTAAGAGGCTTATGTAATATCCTGGTTTCTTTGGATCGGAATTGGAGAGCTTTGGAGCGCTTTTGATGGGGACATCACCTCCCATGCCCACGTTCACAGCTCCTCTCCTCGCCCCGGTTGCATCCGGCATGGTCTAGTCATTTAATTTTGAGTCCTATGTAATTTTTATTTGAGTCATTTGATGTATTTTCCCTTTTATTTGAGTCATGTTCCTAGGTCTTGTGTTCATTTCCCTAAGTTTGAGTGTCATTAGGTTGTCTAGTTAGCTATTGGGCCCAATTCATTGGGCTTGGCCCAAGGGCTCTCCCCTACCCCCTCGGTTATTTGTCATTGAGTCAATTGTCAGGGATTTTTGTAGAAATGTGGGTTTCCTATATATAGGACCCCATTCCCCCCCATTTCAACTTAATGAATCAATCAATGAAAAATTACCATTTTGTGAGTTCTATCTTTATTTTTATGGTGGAGTGAATCCATTAGTGAGGTGAGAAGCCTTAGGGAGAGAATCCCACCCATCCCTCTCTTAATCTCTCTCTTTCACTCCCCTTTCTCTCTCCTCCACACCCAATTTTGAAAATTTTCTCTCTCCTCCCTTCCCAACCACCACTCTCCCACCTACCCCCATTAAAGGTCACTCCCCTTCCCCACACATCCCATTACTCCACCCCCTAGTCCCAAGGGAGCATCCCCAATCACTAAGCCACCCTCCAACCACCTCATCCCTTTTCCAAGCACCCTTCCCTCTCCCCCATGCAACCCTCCACCTCCCAAGACCATTTGAATTTGAATATCCCATTCCCTCCATAGCCCAAAGTCGCCCAACTCCTTTCCCCATAGAGTAGGCCACCCCCATCCCCTTCCCTCCACTCCACTCTACCAAGAGCAGCCACCCCATCACCCTTCCTCCACCTTGGCTGAGAGCCTGCAGAGAACTAGTGGAGTGCAGCAGCGACCCCGTCTTCCCCCTGGCATCCCTGGAGGTCCAAGAGCTATCGTCGGAAGTGTCTGCTTGTCTTCTTCGCAACGGAAGTGGTTTCGTCATCGTCCGAGCACTGTGCTGCCCGGGAGAGCCGTTCTCCCTCGACTGCGCGAAGCTCTCCTGACAGAGCACCTAAACGTGATTGGAAGCTCTGCCACGAGAAATCCAGCATGAATCAAGACAAGAGCCCTTCTGCAAAGTTTTTCCTTCTTCTGTCTACTTTCAGAATCAAGAAGCGGAACTCCGTTCGGCATCCTGTAGAAGGAGTTATCAATTTTCTTCCTCAGCCATGCGGTTCTACTTCCCACAGTCTGCACCGACCTGTCGTCATTGTTCAGAGTCCCCTGGTCTTCTCCGGCATCGTTTGGCTTCCCCGTCAATTTTTCTGCAAAGAGGACTCGTCCACGGTTCCAACGACTCTGACGGTGCTCGATTCTGAGTTCGGAAGCTATCGGGACAACCTCTGTAACCTGCTGTTGGAAACTAGGAGCTGCCAGTCCGAGACTCTGCCTCCCTGTTCGGGCCTCCACCCAGACCAGCATTGATGACAGAATAAATTAATAAAATTTGGACGACTTTCTCGGCCTACTATGAAGATTTTCCAGGTGGTTTCGTCCCCAACAAAATTCGGTAGCAGTTTCAACAGTCAATTCATCAGTCTCCTGTCAGCACCCATAGAACTGGGTAGAATCGGCAACCTCCCATCTTCGGTGTTCCCTTCTCAAATTCCCCTCCCCGCTTGGCCGGCTGAAGGCTCCTCCCTGTGTGGAGGTAGTGTTTGGATGTAACTATCATCTTCCCTTCCCCACGATCCCCCCCTTTCATGGGGTGTAGTGGTGTAATAGCTTAAACAGGTCAAGCTACCCCGGCGCGGCGTGTGGGGAACCCACGCTTCCCCGCTCGCCCTCGTCTCCGAGCGGGACCGGTTTCTTCAAACCGGTCGAGTGAGTGCTCCAAAACTTTGCTCTAATTCATGCTTGTTCTTTCAATATTAGTTCATAAACTCCGCTGGCCGTGACGAGAGCCCGATCCTTAAGCTCATTTGCTATAAGTGATCATCGTGGGAAGAGAGTGGAACCCGTGCCCTTTGGCACTTCGTCGGACCCTTGATTTGGGCAGCCATACCCTTGGGGAATCAAACCTTGGCCTTGCTGGCCCTCTACCAGCAAGGGCCCAGCCCACACAACCTCCCCTTGGCATTGCCAAGTTACCCTAGGTCTTAGTGTGCATCGGGTGAGCGGTTGCCATTATCGGTCCGTTTTGAATGCTTAATTGTGCTTGCTTGTTGAGTCCTAGGTTGTGTCACATCAATTGGTATCAGAGCAAATCATTGACTTGTCTCTATCAAGTCAAGTCCTAGGACACGTTTGCATTGTAGTCTTCATCAGTCCGACCCTTGCATTTATCCCCCGATCATCATGGCCACCTCCTACTTAGCATACTCGCCACCCATGGACTTCATCCTAGATAGGGATATTACCTTTGACGGATCACATTCTAGTGACTATCTTAGGTGGGAGGCTACCATAGAAAAGTACTTCAAAAAGACTTAGGTATATGGACCGGCGAGAGTCCGAAAGGCCAAGGGACGACTTCGGGGTCAAGTCAAGAGTAAGTGAGAACACATAGAGGGATTAAGGAGGGTTGGAAGCCAAGAACCTATTCACTCATGGGAAGAGATGAAGTTAGAACTTAGAAAGATCTACACCCCTAAACATTCCCACCCCTCCTACTCAAACACCCCTAACCCGAGGAGCACTACCACTCCTCCATCCTCACCCGGACAACTTGAGACCGCCCTTTGGTCTCCACCCCCACCACTCCCAACAAATCACCTATCAACCATCATAGCTACACTTCGCGACCAAGTCCTCTCTCTTAAGACCCAAATAAACCAAACAACCACCTCTCCACTAAATCCCATGAGGATCCCCACATCCCAACCAAAACCTCCTTCCACAAATCTCACTATCCAAACCCAATTGGCCCCCACCTCCACCCCCCCACAACTGGCCGATCCTAAGGGGAAGAGACCCCTAACTGACCAAGTTTTCCCAATAAGGACCACACCTACCCCTCCATTTTTCCCTATAAGGGACACTCCCCCCAAGACCGGCCAACCCAAGCCTACCCAACCAACCCATCTCCCACTCCCTCCCCCAAAACTCCCATGTCCTAGTCCCCCACTACTTCCCCTCCCTATCCCAAACCAAGTTTCCCTTTACCTTCCACCCCGGGTGCGCCATACACCAACCCTCATCACCATACCACCAAAAGACCCTCTCACCACCGTAGAGAAAGAACCTATACCCGATCCAATAGTGGTGAACACCCCAAACCCACTCCCTACCATGGAGGAAACCCATGACCAAGAAGAAGAAGAAGCATCACATGGTGACCTTCACCTTACACCACCCTCTCTAATTAGAGCTAAACTCATCTTAGAGGAACCCCTTATTAGTTAGCTAAAGAAGAGCCCAATAAGAGAGATCACGGCCCACGATTACCTTCCCATAAAGGAAAACCTTCCCATAGTGCACATCTCCTCCTATCACACCATAATCCAAACATCCTACCAAGTGGAAACCTTAGAGGACCTTCTCAAGGGCTTAGCTTGGCAATATGAGTTGACCGGCTTGTTGACCCCCATGGCCCACCAATCTAGGAGCCTTGACCTCCTACACCTTTGTGTCGGGTCTATCACCTCGGTTTGCACCATTGGATGCTACACTAGTGACCTCCTTCTATTCCTCCCCATACCCGAGGAGCCCGACCTTCTCCTCAATTTGGAGCTTCTTATATTGGGTGGAAAGTCAAGTCCTTCCCTCATGGTCGACCCACTCACAAAGAACTTCGGCCCAATTGTCTCATTAGAGGAGGATGACCCACCACCACTTGAGGATCTTGAGGACATAGGGCCCCTCCCCCTCGATAACCCTTTTTATGATCCCTTCCAATGGGGGTCAAAGAACCCATGGGGCCCAACCACCTTATCCACCACCCACCTTTCCCTATCCCAACCCACCATGTTTGATCCAATCCACCCCATCCTAGACCCGGGTTACACCTTGGGAGCCATGACCTTGGGCCACATATCCCCAGGTAATAAGGTTGTGCCCCACCCCATGATGACCACCTTCTTAGATCCATTCGATCCTTTCCAATGGGAGTTCAAAGGTTGTCCCACACCTATACACATGGAAGTCACCTTTGGGAAAAGCATGCATGTGTCTAGGCTTACCATACCCCTTGGCATGAACACTATGTTGGGTCCATTCATTCATATCACTCACATGTCAAGTAGAAAGTATGAGTGGTCGATATTCGGATATCATGGTCCACCTTCATTCATCATGGGTCTTAAGCATGTCAAAGGCATCTACGGATGTCCGGGCCCCCCAATATTTATCACCAATTTGCATGATAGGGCCACCTACGGGTGCCCCGGCCCACCTAGGCTAACCAAAGTCTACACTGCATCATTACACGATAGGTCTACTTTTGGTTGCCCAGGTCCACCCATCACCCCTAGAATGTCTGCATTCACAACATTGCATAAAGAGATCCGCAAGCACATTAGCAAGAAGAATGTGACTTATAAAAGGCGAGCCGACTCTCATCGACGTCACCAAGAATTCCATGAGGGTGACTTTGTGATGGTAAGGACGGAGAGGCTCTCCCCGGGAGCCATCTCCAAATTGAGGCCACGTGGGGCTGGTCCCTTCCAGGTCCTGAGGCGCATTGGTGCAAATGCCTATGAGTTAGATCTCCCCGAGGAATATGGGGTAAGTCCCACATTCAGTGTCGCCGACCTAGTGCCATACAAGGGACCCACGGTGGTACCTAGTGAGGATATTGAGCATATTCCCTCCGTTGAGAGAGCACCCACCCGTGAGGAGAGTCCACCAGCCAAGAGAGCCCAGCGTGAGCGCATTGAATGAATATTGGATGAACAGGTCATTACCACCAGGAGCAAGGTATACGAGCGCTATCTCGGCAGGTGGATGGATCGGTCTCGTTCGGAATACTTGAGGGCAGTACCACTTCTACACCCTCCAAGGAGGGAAGGACACTTACTCGACGGAGTCGAGTTATCCGCACCCCGGGAGTATGATGGGGACATCACCTCCCATGCCCACGTTCACAGCTCCTCTCCTCGCCCCGGTTGTATCCGGCATGGTCTAGTCATTTAATTTTGAGTCCTATGTAATTTTTATTTGAGTCATTTGATGTATTTTCCCTTTTATTTGAGTCATGTTCCTAGGTCTTGTGTTCATTTCCCTAAGTTTGAGTGTCATTAGGTTGTCTAGTTAGCTATTGGGCCCAATTCATTGAGCTTGGCCCAAGGGCTCTCCCCTACCCCCTCGGTTATTTGTCATTGAGTCAATTGTCAGGGACTTTTGTAGAAATGTGGGTTTCCTATATATAGGACCCCATTCCCCCCCATTTCAACTTAATGAATCAATCAATGAAAAATTGCTATTTTGTGAGTTCTATCTTTATTTTTATGGTGGAGTGAATCCATTAGTGAGGTGAGAAGTCTTAGGGAGAGAATCCCACCCATCCCTCTCTTAATCTCTCTCTTTCACTCCCCTTTTCTCTCTCCTCCACACCCAATTTCGAAAATTTTCTCTCTCCTCCCTTCCCAACCACCACTCTCCCACCTACCCCCATTAAAGGCCACTCCCCTTCCCCACACATCCCATTACTCCACCCCCTAGTCCCAAGGGAGGATCCCCAATCACTAAGCCACCCTCCAACCACCTCATCCTTTCCCAAGCACCCTTCCCTCTCCCCCATGCAACCCTCCACCTCCCAAGACCATTTGAATTTGAATATCCCCTTCCCTCCATAGCCCAAAGTCGCCCAACTCCTTTCCCCATAGAGTAGGCCACCCCCATCCCCTTCCCTCCACTCTACCAAGAGCAGCCACCCCATCACCCTTCCTCCACCTTGGCTGAGAGCCTGCAGAGAACCAGTGGAGTGCAGCAGCGACCCCGTCTTCCCCCTGGTGTCCCTGGAGGTCCAAGAGCTATCGTCGGAAGCGTCTGCCTGTCTTCTTCGCAACGGAAGTGGTTTCGTCGTCGTCCGAGCACTGTGCTGCCCGGGAGAGCCGTTCTCCCTCGACTGCGCGAAGCTCTCCTGACAGAGCACCTAAACGTGATTGGAAGCTCTGCCACGACAAATCTAGCGTGAATCAAGACAAGAGCCCTTCTGCAAAGTTTTTCCTCCTTCTGTCTACTTTCAGAATCAAGAAGCGGAACTCCGTTCGGCATCATGTAGCAGGAGTTATCAATTTTCTCCCTCAGCCACGCGGTTCTACTTCCCACAGTCTGCACCGACCTGTTGTCATTGTTCAGAGTCCCCTGGTCTTCTCCAGTATAGTTTGGCTTCTCCATCAGTTTTTCTGTGAAGAGGACTCGTCCACGGTTCCAACGACTTTGACGGTGCTCGATTCTGAGTTCGGAAGCTATCGGGACAACCTCTGTAACCTACTGTTGGAAACCAGGAGCTGCCAGTCCGAGACTCTGCCTCCCTGTTCGGGCCTCCACCCAGACCAGCATCGACGACAGAAGAAATTAATAAACTTTGGATGACTTCCCCGGCCTACTACGAATATTTTCCAGGTGGTTTCGTCCCCAAAAAAATTCGGTAGCAGTTGCAGCAGTCAATTCATCAGTCTCCTGTCAGCACCCATAGAACTGGGCAGAATCGGCAACCTCCCATCTTCGGTGTTCCCTTCTCAAATTCCCCTCCCCGCTTTGCCGGCTGAAGGCTCCTCCCTGTGTGGAGGTAGTGTTTGGATGTAACTATCATCTTCCCTTCCCCACGATCCCCCCCTTTCATGGGGTGTAGTGGTGTAATAGCTTAAACAGGTCAAGCTACCCCGGCGCGGCGTGTGGGGAACCCACGCTTCCCCGCTCGCCCTCGTCTCCGAGCGGGACCGGTTTCTTCAAACCGGTCGAGTGAGTGCTCCAAAACTTTGCTCTAATTCATGCTTGTTCTTTCAATATTAGTTCATAAACTCCGCTGGCCGTGACGAGAGCCCGATCCTTAAGCTCATTTGCTATAAGTGATCATCGTGGGAAGAGAGTGGAACCCGTGCCCTTTGGCACTTCGTCGGACCCTTGATTTGGGCAGCCATACCCTTGGGGAATCAAACCTTGGCCTTGCTGGCCCTCTACCAGCAAGGGCCCAGCCCACACAACCTCCCCTTGGCATTGCCAAGTTACCCTGGGTCTTAGTGAGCATCGGGTGAGCGGTTGCCATTATCGGTCCGTTTTGAATGCTTAATTGTGCTTGCTTGTTGAGTCCTAAGTTGTGTCACATCAGCTTTCGTGGGTATTGAAACGTGTTTTACGATCCACTGTGGTTTTTCCCTTGTATAACTTATGAAACCCTGTGGAGAGTGAACCGTTGAGTTTTGCGACTCCGGGATGCTATAGGTGCATTGTGCTCGTTCTGAGGATCACGAAGACTATTTTTTCATATTTTTTTAAATTTATAGAATTTCGTGCAAAAAATTAGATTTTAAGAAAATTATTAATTTTCCTATTTTTCATTTCTTATTAACCCTTTCTCACTCCTCTCACCTCCCTCATGATCTCTCATTTCTCTCCCTCCGTTATCTCTCCTCTCTTCTCCTCTCCCCCGAGCGCGCGACCGGCGTGGAGCTGGGTTCAGTGGTGACGGCGTGGAGCTGACCTAAGGCGTGATGATGCGAGTATCGGAGTGTGGCGTTGGCATGATCCCGTTCGTGGATTCAAAGCCGACGTGAGTTGTTCGTGTGACGTGGGTTATTCGTGCATTATTTTGTGGTATGGTTCTACGGGATCCCTACTGAGCCAGTGATAGGATGCTCACCCCTGACTTTTCAGGTGTAGCTGTTCTTCCTCGTGCTTGGAGGTGCAGTGCGTGGTTCTTAGTTACCAACGTTTGCCAGTGTCAGGTTTCCCCCGACTTGAGAGTATGTTCTCTTTCCTGTTGTACTGTACTTTGGTTGGACTAGACTCTGTTAGTTTTAATTGTTATAGAAAATATAATTTCATTTCTGCTATTTTAGCAACCCTGATCATAGAAATTTAATTGCTTATTGCTTTATCTGGAAGTTCAATGTACTCTCACATACCTTTCTATCCCTTCAGAGCTTTTCCGCTCTTGGGAGGCCTCTCAGGTTCCAAGTGGTATCGGGTTTACCTGGTATCCGGAGTCTGGGTCGTCACAGTTGGTTTCAGAGTTGTTCAAAGTTTTTCTGAGCAATCTGAGCATGTGTTTGTGAAAGTACATGGGAATTTGAGATATCGCAGTGCTCAAAGTCCATAAAGTCCAGTACAGTCGGCAGCTGGTATAGGTTTTGCGATTGTTTATCGCTTTGCTCTCGTGTGAGGTCTTGTGCGCGCTGTGTTGGCGTTGTGCAAGGTGGTTTTGCTCTCGTCAGGTTCTGATGGAGCGTTCTTCTTTCGTCATGGTGTTTATCTTGGTTGTGTTGCGCTTGGCAGAGATCGCCGGCAGGCGTAAATCTATGGTGCGATGTTCGAGATTTTTCCGTGGCTTGTTCATGTGGTTGGTGGCATTATCGTTGGTGTGATGGTCGTGCATGTTCTCCGAGGAGATTAATGTTGTTTTGGCCATCCCAACTTGAGATTTGTTCTGCCCCTGAGGTGTTGAGGTTATGTTGAGGTGGTTGTTGGATGCCTTGTTTGAGAGAATGCTCGGGCGAACCTAGGATTTTCCTTCCTGGTGAGCTACTGTTAGTCGAGCTTGATTCTTCTCATCTTGTCTTGTGGCATCTTTTCGAGGTAGGCTTGGGAAATGCTGTCTCGGTGAAGCCTTTGTCCTGTGTCTGCTTATGTGCGGACTGTGTTAGTTCTGAACCTAATTTGCTCTTGTTTCGACAGTGGTTGGCTTTGGACCCAATTTTTGGAATTTGGGGCCATTGTGCACCGTGTCTGACGTGCCGTGCTGTTGTGTTGTGATGGTTCAGTAATTGTTTCAGGACGTGAGGATAAGCTGAGATTAGTATTCTTTGTGGCTTGTGTTGTGTCTCTTGGCACGATGGTTTGCACTTTGGCGACTTGTGATCGGCTGTTAGTAGGATCGGTACTCGAGGCGTGGTATATTGTAGTTTCATAAATTGTGATGGCGTCGAGTGTGTGCTGAGATGCGGATGCCGAGTTATTTGTGATGCATGTGTGTGTTATGTTGAGTGCGCAACGAAAGCGTGTGGGCTTATAACCCACTGGTCGAGGATCGTTTGGTGGGAAGATTCTGACCGTCCAAGAGGTTTGTTTCCTCGGTGTGACATCGTCTTGGCTATGTATGCCTTGATGTTGTTGGTTGACGTGCTGTTGCTTGAGGCATTGTGGTTGTTGGCACTGGCAGGTTTGAGAATTGGGGAAATCTGTCAGCGTATATGCTAGTCGAGTGCCCTTTCTTTCTCTATATTTCTTGGGAGTTGTACTCTCGGGACGGATCGTGGTCCTAGAGATGCATTCTACGAGATTATTGTTGTGGGCCCTTATTGGTAAGTTGCGAGCGGCTTGTATATGTCAGTCGTGTGTTCATCTGTAATTGTGCCTTGTTGTGACCCAGCTTGCAGTTGTGTCCCGTGGTTCTGTGTTGAGAACGGAGCCATGATTCTGCAGGTATTGTTGATTGTTGGTTTGTGGTTGTGTTCAGCTTGGGAGGAGTTCCCTATGAGTCTGATTTGGCATTGTGTGGACCGAGGTCTTATCGATTGGTTTTGTTGTACTCTTCTATCGTGGTACAGTCCGCATGCAACTCGAATCAGATGTAATGTCTAAGTGAGGACTGACTTGATTATGCCTGTGGTCTAGTGCTGTCATTGACGTTCTACGTGCCAGTTTCGTTTGTTGTTCATGGCGCGGAAGCCGATGGTTGGAGCAGTCAGCTGAGAGGATTGTGTTTCCTTGTCTAAGCTGATGCTTGTTATGTCTGCTGAGTGTGTTTTATCGGTGGTTGTTTCGTGGCATGGGTCATGTCTCCTTGCCCTATGAGACGATAGCGATGATGCCCTATTTCAGAGGTGTCGGACTTGTGTTCATTTCTGTGCCATGCTCGTTCTGTGGATCGATGTGCCTTGAGATCCGGAGCGTGTGCATGTGATTGTGATCTGGCAGTGTTCCTCTGAATTATGTTTTTTCGAGAATCGTGTTTTCGTATTTTGTGTTTGAGGTTTGCCTGATGCTTGGAGAGCGTGGCCAGCTTTATGGGTTTGTTCTTCCTTGTCCCTTGTTGGCTCCTTGAATTTCGAGGATGAAATTCCTTAAAGGGGGGAGGACTGTAATATCTTGAATTTTTCGGATCAGAATCAGAGAGCTTTCGGAGCGCTTTCGTGAGTCCTGAAACGTGTTTTACGATCCACTCGGGTTTTTCCCTTGTATAACTTACGGAACCCTATGGAGAGTGAACCGTTGAGTTTTGCGACTCCGAGATGCTACAGGTGCGTTGTGCTCGTTCCGAGGATCGCGAAGACTATTTTTTCATATTTTTTTAAATTTATAGAATTTCGTGCAAAAAATCAGATTTTAGAAAAATTTCTAATTTTTCTCTTTCTTCTTAACCTTTCTCTCTCCTCTCTTTTCCTCTCCCCCGGGCGCGCGACCGGCGTGGAGCTGGGTGAGGTGGTGACGGCGTGGAGCTGACCAGAGGCGTAATGGTGCGAGTATCGGAGCGTGGCATTGGTGCGATCCCGTTCGTGGATTCAAAGCCGACGTGGGTTATTCGTGTGATCATTTTTGGCGTGGTTTGGCTGTTTCGGCGTGAGAGATCTTCGGTGGGGGTAGGGGGATAGATACTCTACCTGTTTCCTGCTTTCCCTCGCGATTTTAGGCCGAACGGTGTGAGTTTGAGCGGGTTCTGTCATGTTTGGGCGAAATGCATATTCGGAGGATGTGAGCCATGTTCGCCGTTCCAGGTGACGATTTGTAGTTTAAATGGATTCATTTGAACCCCTGGCATGTTGGGATTCGTTCCCCGCCAGTTTTACTGCATTTGGCCATAATTTGGGGCCGGTATGAGGCCGGTTACCCATGTGACTCGTTTTGGGTCGATTTGAGGAAATCGCCCGTTTGATCGCCGTTTTGTGGTTTGTTGGCCCCTTCCGGCTTGTGGAAGGTCGACAATGTGATTGTGGTTGTTTCCCCGTCGTTCTGGAGACAATTGGGGCGTGGAAAATCGAGTTTTGGGCGGTTTTATGATTTTCAGACCGGAAGTGAAGTAGCGATCGTTTCAGAGATAGCTATATGAAGTGGCGGTCCAAGGAGGACCGTTATTTGGAAGTGGCGTCCCTACGGGTGACCGCTACTTTGTGCTTTATGTTGGCTAAGTTGGTTCGCTGGTAACAGCCATGCGATTGATCGCCATTTAGTGGTAGCGGCCCTATGGGTGACCGCTACCTGACGTTTAAGTCAGTTTGACCGGTTTGGGGGTTGACTGGGAATAGCGGCCAGGTTATGACCGCTAAATCCAGCTTGCGGCCATGAGGAGACCACCTTGTGCAAGTAGCGGCCTCAGGCAGACCGCAAACAGCCTGTTTCTGTGGATTTCGTGTCTGGGGTTTCCTGAGGGTAGTGGCTATGGACATGATCGCCACCTCCAAGAGGCGGCCCTTTGAGGACTGCCAATGGCAAGGTGCGGCCCTGGTAAGACCGCCATTTGTCTGTTGCTCTGCGTTGATGGTAGCGGCCCTTTGGATGACCGCCATTTTGGTTTAGCGGCCAGGGGTAAGACCGCCACCTGCCCAGAGTGTTGTTTCAGTGTCGGTTTGGTTTTCGATTGGTTTGGCTTGAGCTGCAAGGTTAGCCCTTGGTTCAGAGGATGTCACAGACGTCCTGTAAGGGCTGTGACCATGCCGTTGGGTGTCCGAAAGAGCTGTAATATCAATTAGTGTGACGTGTTACTTCGAGGATTGTTATGGTCGTTGGTCAACCCGGTTGTCACCCAATGGTTGACACGTGACCTCGTGAGTGTCTCATCCATCCTGCGAGGATCAAGACCTGGGTTTGGACGTTTGGAGATATTATCTTACCTCAATTTACGTGTCATGTGATTTGAGGGCTTCGATAATCCCTCATGTCCCGTGTTTCGTGTTATACGGAACTGTGAGTTCGGTGAGCGGCCCAGAGACCCTCACTACTAGAAAAATAGAAATATAAGGTAAAATTATTGTGCCTTTTAAAGTGTCAAAATTTGACATCTATTCTATTCGAAGGCGAAAAGAGGGCTAATTATATTCTATCTTCTATTCCACTGTCTTCTATGTAAATAGAAGATAAAAAGTGAATTTTAAAAGGTAAAAATTTTAAAAGACAGAAATAATAGTTATAGAAAGCGCTTTTTTTCACCATATAAACTCATGATTGAAGACACTTATATGGACCCTCTATTATTTTTTAGAAGACGATAATTTCTACCTTCTAAGATCTATATAAAAGATAAATATTTTTACTTTTTATTCCTTTTAGATGGCAAAATTTTTTACCTTATAAGTTGTCAAAATAAATTAATAGAAGATAAAATTTTCTACCTTCTATACTTACATCAGAATATAAACTATTATCTTTTAAAAAGAGTTTTGTTCTCCGTATAATCTGTTATATTTAATGATAGTTCTTCTAAAATAATTTCTCACGAATAAAATAACATTTGTGACTTTGGGGTAATAAAAAGCACATGTGAAAGCAAACGAGAAATGACCTCGAACGAGGTTTTGCCATGCCAATAAGAATAGGGAAACGTGTGCTCTCATCGCTGAATAGATTCAGAATGAATTCTAGGCAAGTCAAAATGAATTTTGAGTACAGACTTGTTTCTCAACATGTAAAATACAAAGATGGACAAGAATCGTCGTGTAGCCTCCAAAGTAGTGTCTCAATGCTGAAAATTTTTGGTTGAACACTGACAATGGCATCTTTTTTTTCGGAGCAACTTAATTTCACTATAAAACTGTTCATATCAAGCCCGAATAGCAAACGTGAGGTTTCTCTGCACAAGAAAGAGCAAAAAAAAATACAACTATTGGCAATTAAATAACCACAGGAAATTGATATCTCCAAAGTGGAGAAATGGGCGATATATAATTAGCTGACCCACCGTAAATGAGTGAAGGCCGATCATTTTATTTGTACGACCATATATATTGAATACGATGTGAATTCCATGAGTGGAGATAGGGGAGAATCCACTGGAAGTGAGTTGTGATAGACTAAACCAAGATCATTATTCCTTGTTGAATCTCTCAGCAATAAAGGGACGGACATCATCCACATCAACGAGGCTCTCCAGAAACGGAAGCAATGAAATCAATGCACAATCAGATGGATCATCAAACCAACTCTTAATTGGTATCCCATTATTCACTTGCAGCCGGAAAACCTGTGGAGAGTTATCGATGATGACCACTTTTGCCAAGTCCAACTCCTAAAATAGTCGGGTCTTTCGTGTGGCTGCCCTCAGAAAATATGCATGGCTCGCGATAAATTCGCCGAGAAATTAACTTTCTACCAGGATCCAGTATATCCAATAGCTGTTCAGCATAGATGCTTTGACTGGCCGTGAAGATGACAATTTCAAACATTTCTGCAACCCTCTCCAAGAATATATGAAGGTAAAGGCCTTTGTCTCACATATACAGTATGCTCTTTCATGTTGAAAAACACTGGGAAATGTGAAGTCTGCATCGGCACAAATGCTCCAAAGTAGAGTGGACAAAAGTTTCATCCAAGTCAATAATTGTTTCTTTTGGTAACAACATTGGCCAGAGGGAGGAAACTGTTTCTGGCAGATCAGGTAAATTTTTGATAAACAATGTTGATCAAAGGAACCTGAATCTTCAGCATCCCAAGAACGAGAGCCAATATCCTCATCAGATGATTTCAGCTGATGAATTGCTAGATAAAGGCATGAATCATCTGTGTTTACTGCAGACTCTTCAACAGAGTCCTCGTATTGGATATTACTGCCTTGTCTCGTTCTCTCAACAAAGGGCAGTATCATGTACCTCTCAGGCAGATTAAATATCATATCATGGTCAGCACTATCATAATCGTAACAAGAACCAGTTATTGCATCAGAAAATCCCATGCTTCCACAAAATGCCAAAGGATCACTTGAATCGGATAATCTATCACATTGCAAGATCGATAATCACTTGAAGTACAGCTACCATCATCACTGTCATCAGGCACCGGGTGAGGTAAATCAGGCTGGTCTTTATCTTTAATGTGGTTGTCCACTAATGTACCCTGCACATCAACATGGTCCAAAATAGGTGAGAAGATACTAAGGCATCTATTCCACGTTCAGGAGTGTAAATACGTCGCCATAGGAAGAAGAAAAATGGATTTAGAATGTGTTCCGGACCATCCGAAATGGCTTGTGTATCCACCTGTCTAAAAAATATATGTAACTTCGCTTCAGGATCCTTTGCTTCTCCACTTTGGCAACTCCTTTTGATATCTTTCCAGCTTCGTTTCCGGAAATATATGTTGCATTCTTTGCCTTCTTCCCCATGATTTACAGTCTAACCTGTTCATCGGGAAAGAAATTGCCATCTTAAAATAGTCATGTGCATCTCTGTAGGATCAGGACTTGCACACAAGATCATTAAAATCTTTGACTTATCATCTTCAAATGAATCCTACAAAAAATGGAAGACATTAGAAGGGAGGGGGGAAAAAATCTATCAATCATAAAAAATGCAAACAGTCAAGGTTATATGTTGGGCAAAGAAGCTTACCTGTAGTAACATCGTTAGCTTGCTATCTCTAAAGAGGACATGAGAATCACCATTTGCAATTGATTCAACAACTCTTTTCAGAGCTGTATTTCCCTGATTGATTTTGGCAGTCTGCAATTTAAGGAAATACTTCAGGATGAAACACTTGTTACATTATGTGGCCGAAACCCACCTGGACAGGGGACAAAACACCTGGCCCTTCTTGAGATCTTGCATGTAAAACCAACTCGGATCGGGGTTCGAATTGGACATACCCCGATCATTGCAAGAAATGCACATGCAGAGTACCATTCTTTTATGACTTTACATGAATTCTACCACTCATGACCCACAGAAAAAATCAGGGGAAAAAAAGCAGGGAAAGTTTTGTATTGAGCCAAATCCCCCTATTCTTGTTCGATCTGGACCAATTCAGCCATATTTTGCTTATATTTTTCTAATCTTGAGCCAGTTCAACCCCAAACTCGCATCGCCACCCCGTGATTCAGATACAAATTGGCCAATCCCAATCCAGATCAGCCAGTTCTGCATTCCACGGCTAGAGCACAACAGGTGGACATGCCACCAACCCTTGCTCCACCATATTACCCATCCCTACACAGTGACATATGCCATGCAACCTTCAGCCAAGCTAACCATCATTGCCTAAGTACGCCAAAACTCAAAATGTTCATGGAGGCCTAGGGACAACATCAGCTTGCTAAACCCATCGCTTGTTTTTTTTCAAATTACAATGGATAGTGTGCCTACACTTTTGCATAGGTACATACATTCACTCATCCATGCAAAGCATAAACCTAGTTTTCTTCTTTTTGCTACATGTTTTGCCAATGTCTCCTCAGGTCTTTACTACAGCTTCTACACTTCCGCCCTCCTCGATCATAAGCCCCACTTGCCTTTGACCTCTTTTAACTGATGCACGTGGTCTACACCAGTGGAGGATCTTCTTAGCATTCACCTACGTAGAATCTAAAGGAAAAGAGTTAACAATTTAAAACAACATAATATGCAAAAGCATATTTGTATTTTTTTGATGATGGGAAATGAAATCTTCCCGTAAAAGCTTGAACCAGTTTATTTTACATAGAGTGCAAATATCACCAAATTAAAATTTTTATAACAAAGTTGATAGCAGATATGCCAATGCATCCACCACAAGAACTGAAATTTTGTAACTGATACAGAATGCAATTTGTCAAGATCAAGATAACCAGTTTGGGCTTTGGAAGTCAAAAAAAAATCTGAGCAAACAAGAAGGATCAACTTTCTGTGCAGGCCGGAGGAAATAATATAGAAACTAAAACTGGTTTTGCCAAATCCATATACCCATCACTGAATCATGATCAAAGTGATTGAAAGTTAGATAAACAAAACAAAAGAAGAAAGTATAAAACATCAATAGAACAATATTTCAACAATTTCTGACCTATTCATGGGATAGTGCTTATAAATAACCCATGATCAGGCTGCAACGTTGGCATTCAGCCAAAAAGTACACTTCCATGTAAAAGAAAAGAAGTTAGTCTTTGAAAATCCATTGGTGAAACCATGAGAAACTATGCCCATTGGTTTGATAAGGTTGAACAAACTCAATATCACTATTGCAAGATTTTCTCCTACATTTCAATTGCATCAATTCTGCTCATCCAGACTCTTTATAAGAAGATCAACTACCACCACCATGTCATGCGAGTTTATAAAACCAGCTCAATGCTAAAGAATGTTACTCAAAATCTACGCGTGTATCCATAGCAATTAATGCAAAGATCTGGGGTTATTACACACCTTCTCTGGGTCTGTGGTTGAGATCACACCGAGTGCAACATGTTCACCTTTCATATTCATCCAAGGTCCTGGAGACAAGCCTAGGTTCTCGAGAAGGGGAGACACCGCCATTGGCCTGAGAAACCCTAGGTGAAGGTGAGAAGGCGAGAAGGGGTAGAAGCTCCCGCCACCAGCAAGCCGCTGCTACACAGCTCACCCCCCGCTGGCGCTAGCTGCCGCCACCAGCCGCTGTTCCCACCACGCCCCTGCTTCGCCCCACCGGCGTAGCCAGCTTGCCCCTCCGCAGAGCCGCGCAGCTCGCCGCGTCATGCCCTTGCCTGCCGTCGCATCCGTCACCCACAGTCGCCGTCGTCGTCGGCCGCCTCGCCCTCCCGTATCCGCCATCGGCCGCCAGCAGGTGAGAGGAAGAGGAAGGGGGAAGACGAGGAAGGGGAGAGGAAGAACGAGGAGAAGAGGAGGAAGGGTTCAGTTTCGGGGGACAAAAAGGGTGGTGGGGGGGTTAAAAAAAAGATGTTTTCAAAATCGAATAAAAGGCATAAATATAGGAGTATCTTTAAGTTATTAAAATTTATAAGGTATAATTTAATATTCTGCCCTCGATAGAAGATATTTAACATAAATCGAAGATAGATTTTATTTCTGCCTTTTAATCTTTGAAAGATAAGGCATAATTTATTTTCACCTTTTATTTTCTACCTTATATACGTAAGTTTTTAGTAGTGCGTGGACTATCATTATTGCTGTTATGGATCCGATTGTTATATGTTGTCATCCATAATGTGTTTCCCGTGATTTTTGGCTCAGGGACTAAGATGATTAACGGCGTGTTGCCGTGATATGTACGACGATCTTGACCTGAGTCTTGTGACTCAAGGATCGTTGTCAGCAGGTCTAGTTGACTGTCTTGAGTATGGTAGCAGTTGTATACTGTATTGTACTCCGTAGTACGTGCGATAGGTGTGTGCTTACCTTTTCTATACTTCGGTGTTCGCTGTTTTGAGTCTCTGTGTCTAGTGAGCCTCTACTAGTCGTAGCATGACGACACTTTCCTATGTGTCGGTCCACCTGGGAGTGGTGGCGGGACGAGTTCTCGGTTGAGACGGTTTGTAGGTTGGTTGCCTTGGGCCCCTTTGTGACGTCTCGACTCGTAAATCCGGTCCAATCGTAAAGACTCACGTCGAATCCCGATCAAAACGTCACAGTGGGACAACCCAACGGTACATTATGGTAGAGAATTTCACATAAACATTGAGATATCATTGCAGCGGAAATAAAATTTATCGAATCATCAGCTTACAGTCAAAAGACTTCATCCACATAGATCGAAATAAAGAGTAATAATTTAACAAGTCATTTATTACATAACCAAATTTCACACACAATTTTTTTTCTTAACTACCTAAGATAATGACTCGTAGTAAATCCAAGCCGCGGTCAGAACACTGCGAGATCACTCCTCGTTTTCTTCTACCGCTTCTCCTGAAAATATTCAATAGGGTGAGTCTACGAATATACCCAGTAAGAGACTAGACATAGTCCCCAGTCATAACATATATACACATATCCAAAGTGATTTACGGCATTTCATTTTATAAGTCATTCTTAGGCATAATTTCAAACATTGTGAACCCTAATGTGCTTATTTTCTCTTGTCTTGTAAGTGAAGAAAGGGGGAAAGGAAGGAGAGGCTCTTGCAAGCTTGATTTCATCTCCAACGAATCATCGGGGCGAAGGTAGCAGAAGTGGTGGTACATCTTCATACCGAGAGTTTGACCTAGGTTCCTCGCCGGCGACCCTTGACTCCTTCGATGGTTGACCCAGGGGGGCCACCTGTGCCCCCCCTGCAACCTGGCCCCCGAGGCCCTCAGCTGTCAACGGACTCCCATCGGATTCGTTTAAAGCTCCCGGCGCCAGAAGTTTTGCAGAAGTTCTCTCATCCTCCATGGCCCCGCCGGTTGTCCATGGCTCTGTCCATGCGCCGGCGATGACCGACAGCGGGGAGCCTGCAGTTTTCTTCTCCCAGGAGGAAATTTCGGCATCGCTTCAGCCGTTTTCCTTTTCCTTGGTTGCCCGTACTCCGCAAGGAAGGCCTCCTTATTCTGATATTAGAACCCATTTGAACAACAGATTCTGATTCAAAGATGATTACATGATCAGCGCTTTGGACAACCGGCATCTTCTTTTACGATTCAGGAACTACGATCATTATCTCTCAATTTTGCTGAAGGAGTCACTTTTAGTTCATGGTCGGATATTCCGTTTTTTCAAATGGACTATGGATTTTTCCCCGTCGGCAGACTCGCCTATCCTTCCGGTATGGATTTCCTTCCCGAATCTCCCTGTTAACTTTTACATCGAGCATTTGATCAGGTCCATTGCCGGAAATATTGGTCGGGTTTTGAAAGTTGATCAGTCCACGCTGAATATATCCCAAACACATGCTGCCCGCGTTTGTTTTGAACTGGATATTTCTAAACCGCGTCCTCCAAGAGTTTGGATTGGATTCCCTGGAGGAGGTGCCTGGCAGGAAGTTGTCTACCCGGATGTAAGGCCCGTGCCTTAATGGATCCTTCGTGGTATTTGTTCTATTAATTGTTCTGGAATTTCTGGCTATTTTCCTGGATTTTTAGGAATTTGTCTGGTATTTTTTCCAGATTTATTTGGGGCTAATTGGGGGTTATTGAAATTAATAAGATTTTTATATATATAATGATTATATTATATATATATTAATTTTATTTTTTATAACCTCTCCCTCTCTCTCTCTCTCTCCCTTCCCGTCGATCTCACTCTCACTCTCACCCTCTCCCTCTCTCTCTTCTCACGATCGTCCCCTCCCTCTCCTAGGGAACTCGGGCGAAACGAGATCGGATTGAGGCGAGGTTGGCACCGTTGGATTCCTCGCGTCGAGTAGTGCGCGTGGGTGTCCACTTCGGCGTGGATCGGTGATCGTAGGAGCGAGGTGGAGCGTGGAAGCTCCGTGGCTCTTCCTCCTTGCATGCTGCCCGTTCGACGGTTTCGGCTTGCGAAAGGTAGGGGGATGGAATCTCGATCTTGCTAGGATCGTTTCCTTTAGCCCGTTTGTTGATTAGCACCCCGTAGCATGCATGATGTTCATATTTCCATTTTTGGGGTTTTAGCCTAAATCTTGAGTTTAATGCGTTTTAGGCCTTGCATGTGTTAGATTTAGATGTTAAATTGTTATCTGGCATGCGTGGTTTGACAGGTTATCAGGTTTTTCGTCGATACCCGGCGTTTTCAGCCGTCCGGGAGGGCTTCTGTTTATAAACCGTACCCGCCCGTAACCCAGGTGCAGTGACGGTCCTGCCAGGAACCGTCACTTGCCTGACGGTCCAAGATGGATGCGTCACTTCCCAAATAACGGCCTATCGAGGGGCGTCGTTTGGAGAGTAACGGTGGGAACCCCATCCGTTACTCGTTCGTTGTTTTCCGTTAGCCCGGTGAGGCGGTGAGCCCGGCGGTCTATCGACCGGCCGTCGCTTGTAACGACGCGCTGAGACTGGGGCGTCGCTTCATCTGCTATCGTTTTGGAACGCTGTTAGTTGGTTTGAGCCTCGGGTGAAAGTAACGGCGGAGTTCCCGCGCGTCGCTTGGAAGCAACGCATAGGACCCCCACCGTCACTCTCCCCTTCAGGGCTTTTGGGTTTGGTACACGGGAGGATGTAACGGCGGTGACCTACCGCGCCGCTTGGAAGCGACGCGCAGGGCCCCTACCGTCACATTCCCCCTTGCACCTGTGAGTCGGAACTCGGGAGGGAGTAACGGCTGGAGACCAGCGCGTCACTCTTGATGTAACGCACCAGTCCCCGACCGTTACTTCCAAGTAGCGCGTGGGCCTCTGACCGCCGCTTGCCCGTCAGTCTGGTTATGTTCCCAGCCCATTGCCTATGCGTTCCGTTCTATATTCATGCCATGGTTGTGTCGTTTTACTATATTGTGGCGTGTTTTATATGCCAATAGAGTAGCTTTTCTTTCCAGGCAATGGAGCCACTGTTGTTGCCCTAAGGTCTGTTGAGTACCGACCCGCTTGAGGATGGCGGAGGGGTATGTTTCCCATTCACGGTTTGTAAGCTAGTTCCGTGGGCTCCCAGCCAATGGTAGCGTCCTGCCAAGGGAGAAAACTAGTTAGAGGGCCTGGTTCAGGCTAGAGTCAGTGTGTGCACACGTGGTCGGAGACTGTGGACTGACACCGACGGGTGCCACTCGGACTGGTCACTTGGTTTGGTACTGTTTACGCGCTTAGCTTGTCGCTTTGTTGACTGCGAGTGCTTGAGACGCAGTGTAAGCCGTCAGTGGACGCTTCTGATTTCTGCTCCAGTGGTTGTCCTTCCTTGTTGTCTGGATTAGTTGCAGCTCCTTCTATTTGGTAGTTTTAGCTTTAATCGCTTGCATTTAAGTAGTAGTGGCATGTGTTAGCTGTTATACTTGCTTAGCTAGAGTTTACAGCTTTCTTGTGATTGGTTATTCATGCCATTGCCTATGTGTTTATTTAAATGCATGCTTTAATTGCTTTATTTATGCATGTTCGCTTGTTTAGTGCGAGGTAGGGATCCGCGTGACCCCTACTGAGTCTGGCTGTGACTCACCCTTCTCCTTTCAGGTGAGCCGCGCCCGCCGTCTCCCAGACTTTAGTGTGCTGTTTCGGGACCGTTCCTAGCTGCCAGCTGTGCACGAGCTGCCTTTTTGAGGCTTGTGTTGTACTTTTGCCGGGGTATGCCCCGCGTAGTTGTACCTTGAGGACTAGTGTTTGTGACTCTGGACTAGTTATACATATATCACTCTGGTTATTTTTAAATTACTTCCGCACTTGTGTTTAAATCTTAAATACTTACTGTATTGCGGGCCCCAATTCGCAATTAATTATGCATATTCCTCAGCTAACCCCCACTAACCCTTCAGGGGCCTCATCAGCCTCTTGGGTGGCCTCCCCAGTTCTTGGCGTCGGTGTATCGATGTTATCGGTATATCGGTGTCCTGAACTCTGGGTCGTCACAGATGGTATCAGAGCGTAAGTTGAGGATTTGCGTAAAGAATTGGAATTGACGTTTTGTCCAGAGCTAGTCCTGTTGTCGTCTCTTGCTGGCATATGATGTTTTCCGTATGATTGATGGATTTTATTGTTGATTGTGTTTTTGGCAGCATAGTTATGCCGCCTCGTCGAGGAAGACCTCCTCGTGTTCCTCGAGATGCGCCCAGGGAAGATAGCGGTTCTGCACCTCCTCCTGCAGTTCCCGCTGTTCCTGTCGTTCCAGTTGCTCCTCCAGTGCCGATCGTTCAAGCTGAAGTGCCTGGCAGTCGAGGCAAGGCTTTGAAGGAATTTCTGATGTTCAATCCGCCTGCTTTCGATGGCCAAGCTGATCCAGAAGTCGCGAGACAATGGTTGGACGCGATAGAGCGTGTGTTTGTCTCGATGGAGTGTGCTGAAGATGAGAAAGTCATGCTCGCTGCTTTTCAACTCCAGGGTACATCCATTGCGTGGTGGAAAGCCGAGTGGCAGATTTCCTTTCGATCCAGACCTCTTCGGCAAATCACTTGGGCAGAGTTCGTTGCTGCTTTTGAGCGTGCCTATACTCCTTCCTGCTTGCAGATGGATAAGATGTATCAGTTTATGGAATTGACTCAGGGTAATATGACCGTGCTTCAGTACAGGAATAAGTTCTTGGAATTGGGTCAGTTTGCGCCCCATGTGCTGGCCAGTGAAGCTTTGAAGACCCAGCAATTTTTGCGTGGGTTGAGGCCAGAGTTGAAGATGCCGCTGATAGCGAGTCGTGTTGCGGATCTCGATACTGCGTGTCAGACAGCTGTAGCTTTAGAGCTGGAGATGGCGAGACCGGGTGGATATCCCCAAGCAGGGTCAGTGCAGCCGGTAGCTCAGGTTCAGCAGACTTACCGACAGCCCGTGCCTGGTGTTCCTTCGGTCCAGTCAGAGGTTTCCAGTGCTTCCTCTCCTTCTAAGCCCAAGTTTAAAAGGTTCAAGAAGAAGAAGAAGTTTTTTTCAGCAGCCGTCCGGTACAGATTCTGTTCAGCAGCCGACAGCGCCTTCTTCTCAGACTCGGCAGAGCTCAGCTGCTAGTCAGCCGTGGACGTGTCGGAGATGCGGTGGTCATCACAAGGGCCAGCCGTGTTCTCTTCCTATTGTTTGCTTCAGGTGTGACCAGCCAGGTCATGTGGTTCGGGATTGCCCGCTGAGGCCGACTCAATTGCAAGCTCCTCAGTTGTCTCAACCTCAGCCGCAGTTTAGACCTCCTGCACCTCAAGCTCCACAACAATTTTTCTCTCAAGCGTCGGTGTCTTCTCAGCAATCTTCAGCTGGTTCCAAGAAGCAGAAAGGCAAGGTTTCTCATTTGACAAGAGCTGATGCTGTT
The DNA here is from genome assembly GCA_022559845.1 of Amorphophallus konjac. Lineage (NCBI taxonomy): Eukaryota > Viridiplantae > Streptophyta > Magnoliopsida > Alismatales > Araceae > Amorphophallus > Amorphophallus konjac. The sequence continues at coordinate 405,404,812 of CM040118.1, forward strand.
GCGTCCCATCTTGTGGAAGGTACGATTATGCTTTATGGACATTCAGCTCATGTCTTATTTGATTCTGGTGCTTCTCATTCTTTTATTTCTGAGGATTTCATGGCTTGTATTGAGGAACCGACATCTGAGCTGTCTTGTGAGTTATTTGTGGAATTGCCTTCTGGAGATTTCATGGTTACTCCTCTGTGTTTGGATGAGTCTCCTGTGATGATTGATAATCACCAGTTGCCGGCGAGATTGTATGCGTTGCAGCTGGCAGATTATGATGTTATTCTGGGAATGGATTGGTTGGAGCATTATGGAGCTGTGGTTGACTGCAGATCGAAGAAAGTCTATTTTCAGCCCCAGGGAAAATCAGCCTTTTATTTTCAAGGTATTCGATCCCGATCTTCTCGTATGATTATTTCTGCTATTCGAGCCTATAGGTTGCTTAGCGCAGGTTGTCAGGGATTCCTTGCTTCAGTAGTGGCTGTTGAAAAACCACGACGGGATGTTTGTGATATTCCGATTGTCTGTGAGTTCCCTGATGTGTTTCCTGACGAGTTGCCAGGCTTGCCCCCAGAGCGAGAGATTGAGATGGTGATTGAACTGATTCCAGGTATTGGCCCCTTAGCAAAGCCGCCGTACCATATGGCTCCAGCTGAATTGAAAGTACTGCGTGCACAGCTACTAGAGTTACTGGAGAAAGGTTATATTCGTCCCAGTTTTTCTCCGTGGAGTGCCCCAGTGCTGTTTGTGAAAAAGAAAGATGGAAACCTGAGGATTTGTATTGATTACAGGCAGCTGAATCAGGCGACTATCAAGAATAAGTATCCGCTCCCCAGGATTGATGATTTGTTTGACCAGTTACAGTCTGCTACTGTCTTTTCACGGATTGATCTCCGGTCTGGTTATTTTCAGTTACGGATCCGGGAATCTGATGTGGAGAAGACTGCTTTCAGTACTCGATATGGTCACTTTGAATTTTTAGTCATGCCGTTTGGTTTGACTAATGCCCCAGGAGCTTTCATGGACCTAATGCAACGTATCTTTCGTCCATTTCTGGACCAGTTTGTGGTGATCTTTGTTGATGATATCTTGATATATTCTACCTCTGTTGATGATCATGTGCAGCATTTGAGGATCGTTCTGCAGACTCTAAGAGATCACGAGCTTTATGCGAAGCTCAGTAAATGTGAATTCTGGCTTCGGGAGATTCATTTTCTTGGCCATGTGATTTCTGGTGATGGAGTGGCAGTAGACCCTGCAAAGATTAATGCCGTTTTGAGTTGGCAGAGACCGAGGACCATCACTGAGATACGAAGTTTTTTAGGATTGGCTGGGTATTACCGCAGATTCATTCAGGATTTTGCGAAGATTGCAGCATCGATGACTAAATTGACACGGAAGGATGTGCCTTTTGTCTGGTCGGATCAGTGTGAGGCTAGCTTTGTTGAATTGAAAAGGCTATTGACTTCTTCCCCAGTGTTGACTTTGCCTTCCGACTCGGGTGGTTTTCTTGTTTGTACAGATGCGTCTCGAGTAGGTTTGGGTGCAGTGCTGATGCAACATGGTAAGGTTATCGCATATGCATCTTGGCAATTGAAACAGCATGAAGGGAATTATCCCACTCATGATCTAGAGCTAGCTGCAGTTATTTTTGCCTTGAAGATCTGGAGACATTATCTGTATGGTGAGAAATTTCAGATTCTTACTGATCATCAGAGTTTACAGTATATTTTCTCCCAGAAAGATCTGAACCTTAGGCAGAGGCGATGGATGGAATACATGAAAGATTATGACTTTACACTCTCCTATCAGCCAGGTAAAATGAATGTTGTGGCCGATGCTTTGAGCAGGAAAGTGCAGGTCAGCCATTTGTTGCTTCACGAATGGAAATTGTGGGAACAGCTTCCGAGCGAGGCATTGTGTGTAGAGATTCCTGCCGATCCGAAGATGGCAGTTTGTGCTAGCTTGGTTTTGGGTTCAGCTTTGTATCAGCAGATTTTAGAAGCCCAGCAAGCTGATTCTGATTTGGCCCGTGTTATATCAAGATATGATGTGGAATTTGATGACGAGCTAGTTGTTAGTTTCCAGGGCAGATTGTATATTCCTGTTGATGATGATTTGAGGAATGAGATTCTGAGTGAAGCCCATGGTTCCCGTTTTGCTATTCACCCTGGTGTCACTAAGATGTATCAGAATTTGAAGAAACAGTTCTGGTGGCCCGGCATGAAGAAGGACGTGGCTATTTTTGTTTCTGAGTGCTTGACTTGTCAGTTAGTTAAAGCCGAACATCAAAAGCCAGGTGGTCTGCTTCAGCCATTAGAGATTCCGATGTGGAAATGGGACCATGTTACTACATATTTTGTGGTGGGTTTGCCTCGAACTTCTCAATGTTTTGATGGAATCTGGCTGCTTGTCGACAGATTGACGAAAACCGCCAGATTATTGCCAATTAAAGTTACTTGGAGTGTGCAGAGATTGGCCGAGCTCTATGTGCAGAAGATCGTGCCGCTGCATGGAATTCCTATTTCACTTGTGTCAGATCGTGACCCGCGTTTTACTTCTGGCTTCTGGCGTAGTTTCCAGAAAGCTTTGGGCACTGAGTTAGCTTTCAGTTCGGCGTATCACCCACAGTCAGATGGACAGTCAGAGAGAACTATTCAGACTTTGGAGGACATGCTGAGATCGTGTTGCCTTGATTGGCAAGGGTCGTGGGGTCAGCATTTGCCACTTGTTGAGTTCGCTTATAATAATAGTTTTCACTCCAGTATTGGCATGGCTCCTTATGAAGCGCTGTATGGTCGTCCTAGTCGTACTCCTCTGAACTGGTTTGATGTTGGGGACCGACTGTTGACAGGACCGGACATGGTTCAGCAGTGTTCTGATGTGGTTCGTCTGATCAGACAGAGATTGTTGACGGCTCAGAGTCGACAGAAAAGTTATGCAGATCAACGCAGACGTCCACTACAATTTGAGCCTGGAGATATGGTGTTTGTTAAAATATCTCCGATGAAAGGTGTTTCCAGGTTTGGGAAGCGTGGAAAGCTTAGTCCGCGGTATGTTGGCCCTTTTCCGATTGTTGAAGCTATTGGTTCAGTGGCTTATCGTTTGCAACTGCCGGCGGCCATGCAAGCTATTCATGATGTGTTCCACGTGTCTCAGTTGAGGAAATGTGTGTCTGATGCTTCTCATGTTCTCGATGATTCAGTGTGGCCCGAGGTGACTGCTGATTTGTCCACACCAGAGTTTCCTATCCGAATTGAAGACCGTCGTGAGCAGCGGTTGAGAAATAAGGTTATTCCTCTGGTAAGGGTTGCTTGGCAGCGTCACTCTGGTAATGAGTCTACTTGGGAGCGTGAAGATGAGATGCGTCAGCTTTTTCCTTTCTTGTTCCAGTCAGGTATAAGTCCTTTCTCAGTTTCCTCCTTTTCGGTTGTTGTAAAATTTGAGGGCGAAATTTCTGTAAGGAGGGAGGGACTGTAAGGCCCGTGCCTTAATGGATCCTTCGTGGTATTTGTTCTATTAATTGTTCTGGAATTTCCGGCTATTTTCCTGGATTTTTAGGAATTTGTCTGGTATTTTTTCCGGATTTATTTGGGGCTAATTGGGGGTTATTGAAATTAATAAGATTTTTATATATATAATGATTATATTATATATATATTAATTTTATTTTTTATAACCTCTCCCTCTCTCTCTCTCTCCCTTCCCGTCGATCTCACTCTCACCCTCTCCCTCTCTCTCTTCTCACGATCGTCCCCTCCCTCTCCTAGGGAACTCGGGCGAAACGAGATCGGATTGAGGCGAGGTTGGCACCGTTGGATTCCTCGCGTCGAGTAGTGCGCGTGGGTGTCCACTTCGGCGTGGATCAGTGATCGTAGGAGCGAGGTGGAGCGTGGAAGCTCCGTGGCTCTTCCTCCTTGCATGCGGCCCGTTCGACGGTTTCGGCTTGCGAAAGGTAGGGGGATGGAATCTCGATCTTGCTAGGATCGTTTCCTTTAGCCCGTTTGTTGATTAGCACCCCGTAGCATGCATGATGTTCATATTTCCATTTTTGGGGTTTTAGCCTAAATCTTGAGTTTAATGCGTTTTAGGCCTTGCATGTGTTAGATTTAGATGTTAAATTGTTGTCTGGCATGCGTGGTTTGACAGGTTATCAGGTTTTTCGTCGATACCCGGCGTTTTCAGCCGTCCGGGAGGGCTTCTGTTTATAAACCGTACCCGCCCGTAACCCAGGTGCAGTGACGGTCCTGCCAGGAACCGTCACTTGCCTGACGGTCCAAGATGGATGCGTCACTTCCCAAATAACGGCCTATCGAGGGGCGTCGTTTGGAGAGTAACGGTGGGAACCCCATCCGTTACTCGTTCGTTGTTTTCCGTTAGCCCGGTGAGGCGGTGAGCCCGGCGGTCTGTCGACCGACCGTCGCTTGTAACGACGTGCCGAGACTGGGGCATCGCTTCATCTGCTATCGTTTTGGAACGCTGTTAGTTGGTTTGAGCCTCGGGTGAAAGTAACGGCGGAGTTCCCGCGCGTCGCTTGGAAGCAACGCATAGGACCCCCACCGTCACTCTCCCCTTCAGGGCTTTTGGGTTTGGTACTCGGGAGGATGTAACGGCGGTGACCTACCGCGCCGCTTGGAAGCGACGCGCAGGGCCCCTACCGTCACATTCCCCCCTGCACCTGTGAGTCGGAACTCGGGAGGGAGTAACGGCTGGAGACCAGCGCGTCACTCTTGATGTAACGCACCAGTCCCCGACCGTCACTTCCAAGTAGCGCGTGGGCCTCTGACCGCCGCTTGCCCGTCAGTCTGGTTATGTTCCCAGCCCATTGCTTATGCGTTCCGTTCTATATTCATGCCATGGTTGTGTCGTTTTACTATATTATGGCGTGTTTTATATGCCAATAGAGTAGCTTTTCTTTCCAGGCAATGGAGCCACTGTTGTTGCCCTAAGGTCTGTTGAGTACCGACCCGCTTGAGGATGGCGGAGGGGTATGTTTCCCATTCACGGTTTGTAAGCTAGTTCCGTGGGCTCCCAGCCAATGGTAGCGTCCTGCCAAGGGAGAAAACTAGTTAGAGGGCCTGGCTCAGGCTAGAGTCAGTGTGTGCACACGTGGTCAGAGACTGTGGACTGACACCGACGGGTGCCACTCCGACTGGTCACTTGGTTTGGTACTGTTTACGCGCTTAGCTTGTCGCTTTGTCGACTGCGAGTGCTTGAGACGCAGTGTAAGCCGTCAGTGGACGCTTCTGGTTTCTGCTCCAGTGGTTGTCCTTCCTTGTTGTCTGGATTAGTTGCAGCTCCTTCTATTTGGTAGTTTTAGCTTTAATCGCTTGCATTTAAGTAGTAGTGGCATGTGTTAGCTGTTATACTTGCTTAGCTAGAGTTTACAGCTTTCTTGTGATTGGTTATTCATGCCATTGCCTGTGTGTTTATTTAAATGCATTCTTTAATTGCTTTATTTATGCATGTTCGCTTGTTTAGTGCGAGGTAGGGATCCGCGTGACCCCTACTGAGTCTGGCTGTGACTCACCCTTCTCCTTTCAGGTGAGCCGCGCCCGCCGTCTCTCGGACTTTAGTGTGCTGTTTCGGGACCGTTCCTAGCTGCCAGCTGTGCACGAGCTGCCTTTTTGAGGCTTGTGTTGTACTTTTGCCGGGGTATGCCCCGCGTAGTTGTACCTTGAGGACTAGTGTTTGTGACTCTGGACTAGTTATACATATATCACTCTGGTTATTTTTAAATTGCTTCCGCACTTGTGTTTAAATCTTAAATACTTACTGTATTGCGCGCCCCAATTCGTAATTAATTATGCATATTCCTCAGCTAACCCCCACTAACCCTTCAGGGGCCTCATCAGCCTCTTGGGTGGCCTCCCCAGTTCTTGGCGTCGGTGTATCGATGTTATCGGTATATCGGTGTCCTGAACTCTGGGTCGTCACACCGGACCTCCCACCTTTCTGTCTAAATTGCTCACGCATTGGTCACTCTGCTACAATATGTAAAGGCCCTCGGAACTCGGCTACTATGGTGAATCCCAAACAGTCAGATGCAGTGTCCAAAGGCAAGTCTACCTGGCAACCTGTTAATAACAAAAAGAAGGATTCTGGGAAAAGTATGGATCCAATCCAAGTCTCTGAAGATTGTACTATTCTCAATCGTCACGGTTTGATTCCTTCAAGGAATCTTATACAGGGTGAAAGTTCAAAACAGTTGGCTGAACTGAATGGTTCTTCTTTAGCTAATGGTCTTTCTATTCCTAATATAGAACCAGGGAACTGCACTAAACAGCTGAATGATTTGAATGGTCCATGTCCAGCTTATGATTCTATGCTTCCAGATATAAATTCTGGGGATCCTGCAAAGTCTCTCTCTCAGTGCCTTCGAGGGGATATCCCTATGACTGACTTATCTATTAATGGTGTGGATATTCAGATTGGGTGTGAGACTACACTTCTAGTGGTTAATTCTGAAGTGGTTTCTGTCTCTCACCAGGAGTCTACTTTAGCTGTTCACTCTGAGGAATTGGTCCATCAACCTTCGGAGCTCCCTTCAAACCAAAATTGTGATCTGGCTGTTATAACTGGGACTGATTGTCCTGCAGTTGGTATTGAGTTACATGTTATAGATCCCTCTTCGAGTGTTGAAGCTAATACTAGAAGAATGGATATAGCCAATCTGGCTAATGTTCAAAATGCTATGGTATTGCATACAGATCGACCAGGGGTCACTACTAGAGCTATGTTGAGGACGGGGTCCACCGGAAAAATTCCTGATATCAAACATTTATAATGAATTTCATCATTTGGAATATTAGAGGTATTGGGAATGATGTCTCTATTGGCAGAGTGAAATTCCTGATTAGATCCCATAACATTGATTGTTTGGTGATTCTGGAACCTAAAATAAATTCTAGCAGAATGGATAATATCTGTAGAAGATTGGGCATGGACAATGCTATTGCTAATTATGATGGGATGGCTTACATCTGGATCTTTTGGAAAGACCCTCTGAAGTTCTTTGTTATTTGTAGGGATGATCAGCAGATTACTGTTCTTCAATCTAATTCTGTTGTCCCAAACTTCCATGCAACTTTTCTTTATGCTAAATGCAATGCTTCTGAAAGGCAGTCTCTGTGGGCTTCTTTACTTAATGTTCATTCTCAAATTAATGGTCCTTGGATGGTAGCTGGTGACTTCAATTGTATTATATGTTCTGATGAGAAGCTTGGTGGCATTTCTCCCAACTTATCTGCTATGTCAGATTTTAACAACTGCATCTCTGATTGTGCTTTGATTGATGGTGGCTTCACTGGGTCAAAATTCACTTGGCATAACAATCAATCCGGTGGCAGAGGTATTTGGGCTCGATTGGACAAAGTTCTCCTTAATGCTTCTTGGATTAATTTTCTGCCTATTTCCATTGAGCATCTTTCCAGGGAGGCTTCTGACCATGCCCCCCTTCTTGTTAAATTGATCTCTCAAGATCGAAAGTTTAGTAGATTCTGTTTTCAGAAAATGTGGCTATTGCATGATCAATTTCTGGATGCTGTTAGAGACTGCTGGCATTCTAGCCCCATAGCTTCTTCTCCTATGACTTGCCTATTTTTAAAACTGAAAGCATTGAAAAAAATGCTTCGGGTCTGGAACCATCAAACTTTTGGCAATGTTCATATTAATCTGGCTGCTGCAGAGGATGCTGTTCTTAAAGCTGAACATTGCTATGACCTACAACCTTCTGATTCCAATCTGGCTGCTTTGGAAGAAGCAAAATCTATCCAATCGGACAGGATTCTTCAGCAAGAATATTTTTGGAAACAGAAATCCGGTATTCGATGGCTTCTGGAGGGAGACAGAAATACCAAGTTTTTCCACATGACTACTTTAGCTAACAGACGCAGACACAATATCACTCAATTGAGAACCTCTGCTGGGAGTCTTACTTCTAACCATGAAGACATGAAAAGAATTGCCACTTCACATTTCTTGAATGCTTTCTCCACTCAAGAACATCACATCCATAATGACTTCCTGAACTATATTCCCCACCTTGTAAATCAGAATGACAATGATTGTCTATCTGATATTCCTTCTGAAAGTGAAATCCATGATGCTGTGTTCAATCTTTCAGCTGATAGTGCCCCTGGCCCTGATGGCTTCTCTGGAGCCTTCTTCCAGGAAGCTTGGAGTATCATAGCCCCCTTGGTAACCAGTGCTGTGCAAGAAGCTTTTTCTTCCAGGAACCCTCTGCCTAGAAGTGTGACAGCCACCTTGATTGCTCTGATTCCTAAAAAATCAAATGCTGTGGAGATTACAGATTATAGGCCAATCAGTTTATGTAACTTCTTCTACAAGATTATTTCTTCTATTATCAACAAGAGATTGGCTCCTATTCTTCCTAAGATTATTTCTCTTGAGCAATCTGCTTTTGTAAAGGGAAGACAGATTATTGAAAATATTGCCCTTGCTCAGGAGCTATCTCTGGAATTGGGTAGGAAAACCAGAGGTCACAATGTTATGATTAAGCTTGATATGGCTAAAGCTTATGATAGATTGGAATGTGATTTCCTTTATTCTGTCATGCTCAGATTTGGTTTCAGCAGTCATTTCATTAATCTTGTGGACAAGCTGATTAGTAACTGCTGGTTTTCCATTATGCTCAATGGAGACACAGCTGGCTTCTTTAAATCTACTAGAGGTGTACGTCAGGGAGATCCATTAGCTCCTTCCTTATTTGTTATTGCTGAAGAAGCTTTGAGCAGGTCTTTAAGAGAAGCATACATAAATGGCCGGATTGAATGGTTTAGAGGATTTCAGAGATGTCCTAATATTTCTCACTTATTATTTGCAGATGACACCCTTATTTTCAGCAAGGCAACCACAGCTTCTATCAAAAACCTTCTTGCAGTTCTCCACTCTTATGAGGAAGCCTCTGGTCAATTGATTAATGTGAACAAAAGTGGATTCTTAATTCACCCAAAGCAGGCTTCTTCTGTTACTCAGAGAATTCATAACCTTACTGGTTTTTCGAGATTGCATTTCCCTCACAAATATCTTGGTATTCCTTTGGTTATTGGCAGAACAAAAAAGGTTTTCTTTGCAGGGATTATCACCTCTATTCATAAAAGAATTGCTGGTTGGAAAGCTAGCTTGCTGTCCCAGGGTGCTAGAATGGTTCTTATAAGGCATGTTCTTTCCTCCTTGCCTATTTATTCCCTATCTTCAACTTCCTTACATAGTGGAATTCACAATATGATTGAGCAAGCATTTGCCAATTTCTTCTGGGGGTCTTCCCCTCTTGGCAAAAAGAGACACTGGAAATCATGGCAGGCAATTTGTAAGCCTCAATCCAAGGGTGGCCTTGGTATCAGCTCCCTTAGACTCATGGAAACTACACTTCAGGTAAAAATGTTGTGGAATGCAATTCATTCTAATTCTCTTTGGGCTACCTTCTTCAGAGCCAAATATTTGCACCATTGCCACATCAGAGATGCCAATTTCAGGAACATGAATGGCTTTGCTAGAAGAAGCTGGTTGAAGGCTAAGGAGTTTATTCTTCAATATAAGGTCATAATAGGTGATGGATCTAATACAAATTTTTGGCTTGATAATTGGATGGGTCAACTTTGCTTAGACACCTTTGTCCCTGATGCTTTCATTCCTAACCCAAGAGCTACTGTCCGAGATGTCATTCTTAACCCATCCCCTGATGAATCTCATCTGCTGAATTCAATTATTCCTAATAGCATACAGCAAGCTATCAGCTCTGTGGATTTGAATCAGGAAAGTGATTTGGCTGTATGGAGCTTAACTCCTTCTGGTCAGTGCACAGTAGCTTCAACTTACAAAGCTTTGGTCAACAGTCATACTCAGTCTGATATCCCATGGAACCGGATGTGGTCTAATTGGGTTCCTATCAAAATATCAGTTCATATATGGAAGATTTTGAATAACTGCCTCCCGACTGATGATAATATACAAAGAGTGGGTGTAGTCCTTTGCTCCAAATGCTATTGTTGCAGGCAATCGAAGGTTGAGGACCCTAATCACTTATTTCTGCACAGTGATACCGCTAGGCGTGTCTGGTCTGATTTAATAGCAGTGGGTCTATATTTTGAAGGTCGGACTGTTAGGGAATGTGTTCTGAACTCCTTTTACCTTCTTCAACCAGGTTCAGCCTATGGTCTGTTCTATCTTGCTTCTATTGGCTATGGATTGTGGGAAATTTGGAGGAACAGAAACTCTAGCAAGTATGATGATAAAGCTATATCTAATTCAAATCTAACTCATCATATTATTGCCCATGTGAAGAAGATATGCTCGGCTGCTGCTCTCAAGGAACCGAAATTTAAAAATCGGGAAGTCTTGAAACAATTAGGAATCAGATTTGAAGATCCCTGCAGACAAAATCTGAAGATTGTGAAATGGTTGTTTCCTCCTTGGCCTTCTATAAAACTAAATTCTGATGGAGCATGCAAACAATCTAGGGAGTCTGGGGGAGGAGGTATTATCAGGGATTGTAGAGGTAAGGTCATCCTGACCTTCTCTCATTTCTATGGACAATCCAACAGCCTTATTGCTGAAGCTCGTGCACTTCTTGATGGCATCAAATATTTGAAGACTGTTGACAACAAGCCTGCTCTTATTGAATGTGATTCACTCACTCTTGTCCGGATTATCAAGAAAGATTATCAATGCCCCTGGTCCATTCTCAGCTATGTCAGGGATATCTGGAGCCTTTTATCTCAGCTAGATTCTATCTCTCATATTTTCAGAGAAGGAAACACTGTGGTGGACTTACTTGCTTCTCTAGCTTGCACCAATAAATGTAATTCTTTCTATTCTTTAAACGAGCTCCCTTCTATTATAAAAGGTGCTATTCGGCTGGACTCACTAGGATTGCCTAGTGTTAGAATGATGTAATTCTTCAATTTATCAATGGAATAATACTTGCCTCCTAGTGGCACGATGGTGGAGTGGCTTTCTCCTTACCTCTGGTAAGGGGTGCACTCTCCCATTGATCCCTAGGCTAGGTTTTTTTCTATTAAAAAAAAGGCATAATTTCAAATAGATAACACATGATATTAATATATTTGACCCAATTCTAATTTTTGATAATAAGTCATTATATTAATATTTTACATATAAAGTCATGCGATACATTAAAACTTTATTCTATCAATGACAAAGTAAATAAAAATTCAACATTAGTAAACATTAACATGTAATATAATTCGGTTCATTTATCAATAGAATGATTCCAGTACAAGGCGGAGTAGTCTCACATATAGTGAAAGGATCCAAATAGACTTAATCTGCCCTTTTCCAAATCACCATTCGATATACAGGAGATTCATTAATAGTAAACATTTACAATGTAATAATAGTAAAATGCAATAACAGTTCAGTATGCAATAATACTAGTTTCAATATCAATTCAATGAGTAGTAACAATAGTTTCAGTATCGATTCAGTGAACAGTAATAGCAGTTCCAATATCAATTCAGTGAGCAGTAACAGTCATTTCAATAATGACTCAGTGAACAGTAGCAGTAGTTTCAATATCAATTTAGTAAGCAGTAATAGTAGTTTCAATTTTAATTCAGTGAGCAGTAACAGTGATATAAATAGCCAAGACACAGTGTCCAAACCACCACTAGAAGGACAGTCAGTCGGTACTCGATCACCTAGGTAAATAGTGATAAGTCTTAGTTACTACTTAGAACCGGGAGAAATCCTCTCCACCTTAACCAGTGGTGCTTATCCACCTCCAGGATTTCATCCCTGTTACCCTCGGGGCCAGTAAATAGTCTGAACCTCCCCATAGGGGCATTTCTATGACTTGATTCCAATCTCCCCCTATGGTGGCAGTGTCCATTTGGCAGTAATAACAGTACGGTAATTATAAATATATGACTCATATGCAATGGACACATGCCACTCAAAAATTCATGCTGTGAATATTAAGTAAAAAATATGCCAGTACTGAATTTTTTTTTTATTTCTGAAATTCTAAAGTTATCCAAATATAAGGGCATATATATATCAAAAATTTCTAATTCTGTTCTCAGAACTAAGAATATATTTAAATTTCAGGGAACTAATATATTTACATGAAAGATCAAAACAAAAAATTACCATCATTTTTCAGACAGTAATTATAATTTTTCCAGAATTACTTATACTCCAACATGCATCATAAATTGACTAACTTTAGTTACCAAATTTAGAAGACCATTAAAATTTTACTAAAAATCACATTTGTATGTAATATTGCACAGAAAATATTTCATAATTTTTTATGTAGGAATTATAATTTTTTCAAAATCATTTAAATTCTCCTATGCATGAAAAATTAACTAAATTTAACCACAGTACTCTGAAAATCACCATAATTTTTCAAACCATCATTCATAATAGAAATATCATTTTTGAGACTTTTTATTAGTTTTCACACTGTATTACTAATAGTTTTATAGAATAACAAAAATACATCATGAATAATAAGTCAACTAAATATATCCACAATGATCCAAAAATTACTCAAAATTTGTAAAACGTTGTTACAGATAGAAGTATCATATATGAGAAACTTAACTATTTTTCATTCAGTATTTATAATTTCAAAAATTTTATATCAGTTTCTAAAATTTATAACAGTAACTTCTAAATAGAGAAAACTATTCAAAATGTTCACAATAACTAATGTAAACTACAAATTAACTTATAAATATCATATATCAGTTTTGTAACATTCTCAAGATTTTTCACAGAATATTAATATTTATTCAATTTTTTTAATTATTTGTTCAAACATTAAAAATTATACAAGTCAAGATTCAGTGATCAAAATAATATGAACTTTTAATAAATTAGTTATAACATGCATTTAATTCTTTTAGTAAAATTTCAAAATTTTTCATGTAGTATTTCAATTTATCTCATAATTTTATACTTTAATAAAATATTACAATTTATGTAATTTCACTTATAGACATCTACAATTATTGGTATTTTAAAAATACAGCAAACTCAATGTAAGAACAATACTATGAAATTTTAAGATTTTTATGAACATGATATCTAATTTCTATATAATTATTTATTTTTTTATCATGTATTAAAAATTTATTAACAGAAGTATCGTGATCTAAAAATAATGAAAACTTTTCTGCACATGAGTCTCACAGTAAGATGTATTCCTACAATTGGTGGTGATTTTATATCACCCCTTTAGTCTTTTAGTATAATTAAATAGCTTTAAGATAATATTAAAATATTTTTAAACGTGAAAATAATTTGAATCAGAGATGAAAATTTTTACAGAGAGCTTAGAATATCAGATCCCATTATTATGAAACCTTTCTAAATTTATCATGTACCATTACTAATTATAGTGTATTAATCACTTGATTTTACCCTTAATCGCATACCTTAACACTAATGATCTCATGGTAATTCGACTAATATATGATCACACATGGTGAAATAAAGATATCTGGATTTAATTATCTCTATATAAGCTAATTAACACACCTTAAATCATTTTAAATATGTTAATCATGCTAATCAAGAGGATTAATGCTAAATCCCTTACCTTAATAACGATTAAACATCTCCTTAACAGCCCACCACCCTCTCCTTCAGCCCTTCAACGTGGCCAGCCTCCAAGAAGAGCAAATGAAGCCCCTCTCATGGCTATTTATAGGGATTTTTCTCTAATCAATCTTAACCATTGATTTAATCAAGGGTGGAGATTAAATATTTATTTTAATATTATTTAAATAAAAAATGACATTCAAAGACTCACCAACCCACTAATCACCTTTCTTTTGACTAGCTCATATTTTTCTTTTATATAGAGAGAGCGAGAGCATGTGGGGATTTGACTAATAGAAGGGGTTTAGTCATAAGAGAGATTAAATAAATAATAATAATAATAATAATTTTTAAAAGCCGCAAAGCGGCTGGCGGTAGCGGGGCGCGTGCGCCCGCCAGCGCGTGCGCGCGCGTGGGCGGTCGCCCGCCCGCGAAACCTTTTTTTTTTTATTTTTAGTTTGACCCCTTCTCTTTTTTTTTACATTTAACCCCTTTCATTTTTTTAAACTATTAGCAACTTCCTTTCTTTTTTTTACCATGACTAAAATAAATATAATAAGACTAATCATTTATATATTTAGAAATAATCAATTTTTTTAAATAAATAAAGTACTAAACTATAAATTTGTAGGGCATCACACCCTTTGTGATGCGGAACGGGACGCGAGACTCTAGGCAAACTCGTGATCGTCCCTAGCGAGGGAAGCGTTCAGACGTGCGTGGTTGAGAAACCGGCAAAGAACTAGGGTGGTCAACTCTCACTTTCGTGCCCGGATCGGGTGACGGGACGATCTCGCTCTCTCTCGCAACGGTGATTGAAATGATATAACGAGCTAGATTTTCCTATCACTCATGCAGCGGCATATGAAAATATATACGAGTAAAGCAAATGCCAAGTGGGGAGCGGACACGATACCTCCACGCTCCGAGCGTGGGAAAGACGACCCCAGCCGAAACTCATACTCCGGGTACACAGTAATTAAATAATTATAGCAGTGATTTTATGGCCCACTCCACGCATGGAGGTAAAGGGTGACAACAATAACCCGGGAATACCAAGCTTGGGTTGACGAGCAGCAATTTGGAACGCTCTCGGGCCGGAGACGGGCTGCTGGTCCGGCTCGATTCTGTGGAGCCCGCGGATAGTAGGTGGGTCCGGCTGGTAGGATGGCGGTGCTCGGGCGTCTCCTTGCTGCGGCGGCTGGCTGGGACGCTGTAGGGGGGTTGCCGATCGATCTCTGGGAGCGGCGGTCGCCGAAGGTATCCCGGCGTATTTTTGCTGGGATTATCCGATGACTGCTTTGCTGGTCTGTTCTCGGATCAGAAATGCGCGCCTCCATGAAAAGAATTTTTGCACCCAGATCCGGTGTCGGATCGAGGCAAAATTTGTACCGATGGATAGAGGACTCAAAGGGCTACAACATATAATTATTTCAAATCTATCCAGTAGATGGATTAGAAATGAAAACGACTGTTCCCAAAGTTTTTTTACTGACTCGGATTACAGACAGTTAGGACATAACAGGTTCTACCTGAAAATGAATTTTGACCGATAGGGTAATGGTAGATCTAGACTTTGAAAAAATTATGAGTGGAAGAGGGGGATGTGAGGAACACGTATGATTTTTTTTTGGGAATTTTTAAGGGAGACTAAGTGGGCGAGAAAAATACAACAACAACACACTATCCCGCAGATCTGCTGATGGACAGACTGTCACGGGTGGAACTAAAATACTAGGAAAAATACAAACGGTGGCAGATTGACACGAAATTTAAATTGGGAATGGCTAACAAGGAGGGGGATGATCTCTCAAAATTTCAAGACCATCTGACTCACGGATAGGAGGACCAACTAGATCTTCAGGTTGCTGTTCTGGATTTCGTGGTTCAGGACAGTAGCTCGGAGATGTTGTTGTGGCAGCTCGACGGCGGCACGAACGGAGACGACGGCGGCGATGGCTGGAAACCACATCCAGCAGAGGTGATAGAACTTGGAATCCACCAAATGTATGGCTTCACACCCTAGAAATCAGAGCAGTCCAGCTCTAAGGGGGAGAGGGGAGATAGGGGCGCCCTTGGGCTCTCTTGTGCAAATGCAAAATTTTCTTCATTAATTCTCATAAAATGGAAAATACATGGATTATATAGAGAGGTACAAAAGACCTAAACTACCCTCAGATCTAGGGTTAGGGAGGGGTAAATAAGGGATGGGATAATTAATCCCCCATGTGGTCAAATGACCAAAATAAAAAAAAATACAACAAGAATTAAATATGTTAAAGGGGGGGTTTCCCCTTGACTAAGTGGTACCAAAATTTAAAATTTCTTTTTTTTATCTTCCCTTGGTCCAAGTCTAATCTTGGACTTTGAACTAGCCTCACATGGGCCCTAGATCTTAGGTGGACCAATGAAAAATAAGGTGGGGGCCCTGCTGGACCTACTGGCAAATTACATAGAAACTCATAGGCCTTTTTACAAAGAAATCTAAAGATTTCTAATGACTAACCCTTTGGCTTATAATGCCTTACAATTGCAAACCCATTTAGCCAAGGATATAAATACAAACAAAAGGATACAAATGCAAAAATAAAATGTTAGTACTCCGTGTTAATTTCCATCAATTCTCCCCGGGTGGGAAGAACTCGACCCCGTCGAGTAAGGGGTGCGGCTACTCGAGTAGCTCCTGCAGATCCGTCACCGTACCAGGTAGCGCGGGTACGCTCCACTCCTAGTAATCGTCACATGCTCATCCCGTATATATTCGATATGCACACGCTGCTGTGGGAATGAGGCTAGTGGTGGACACTCTAGGGTGGGGTCACTCTCAAAGGAAGGACACGGCTCAATGACTCACTAGGAATCACCGCTGGGTCCCTTTATGTGACTAGATCTGAGACATAGAATGGTAGAGCTGATCTCAAATTGCGACAAGTCTACAACGTACGCATTAGACCCGACTTGTCTCACACTCGAAAGGGACAGACATCGCGAGCAAACATTAGACCGACTCATATGCAGACTCTCACAGACTGTACGAAACAAACACTCACACATGATCCTAGGGCATACATGACCCTAGGCAAACTTAGAGACTCATAGTAATAACACGGACAGACGGAGAGACAAAGCCTAACGACTTTCTAGGACTGACGACAAGCACACCGGACGCTCTAAGGAAGACCAGGTAAGCATGTTAGACACCGCCGGCATACTCCAAGTGTAAAGATAGACTCACCCACAATTTGATGTTGTGAGTCTCAACTCTCGTCAACCGTCGCCGGTTCGAGAAGACTCATCCTCGGGTACAGAAATGTGTGAGGACAAGGAAGTGGATGATGGGAAAGTCATCCGGACACCTGACATGGACCAAGAGAATGATGGGGTCCGTATGTTGTCTCTCAGATGCACGGTAGAAATCAGACCATACCGTGTCAACATAGGGTGTCGACAATGGTACGGTAGTCACTAGCGACTGCGCTACCGTAGGAGAGACGGGTAGAAGTGGAATGGCTGACTGCGTGGGGTCGGTGGATGGCTCATCCACCGAGGACAAAGTGGGTGGGACAGACAGCTCTAGGACGATCGATGGGGTCGGGGTGACTAACAGACCCTAGCCCTCTATTGGATCGATTCTCTAACCCCAAAACATCAGTGAGGTACTCCTCGGCCAACTCTTGGTCAGCCTCATAACTCACTAGAATAGGCCCGGGTGAGGCATCCTCCGAATGGTTGCCCTCTGTTGAGTCCCGAAAGGCGACAGTCAAGAGGGGAGGGGTGAATTGATTGGCCAATTAAAATTCTTTCGAAGTGAAACTAAGTAAATTAAGCATGCATGCACTAGATCTCACCCGAACATGGATACACTTGTGAATGCGTGTGGATTATGGTAGGTGTTTGACAATGGAATTGGTGTACGCTCAACTCACCGTGAAGCCCACTCGACTATGGATGCGGAAGAACAAACCACAAGTGACACACGGAATTTTTAGGTGGTTCGGGTACACTGCCGTGTCCCCTACGTCCACCCCTCACTAGTGAGGATCAAGACTTCACTATGAAGTGAGCCACACACACGCGCTGTGTAGAACAGCAAACACACATACGCGGCACCCGATCTGGGCTACCACACACACACACACACACACACACACACACACACACACACAAATCTGAATCAAGTTTTACATCAAATGCTCAAGTAGACACAAAGTAAATATGAGAGTAAGGAGTGAAGAATGATTTATCCTGGTTGAAACTCCCCCTTTCACTTCCTTGAATGTAATTGACTGCTTCTGCAGGAGGAAGATCAATCCTTGAGGAAGAATGAAGCTTTGTCATACAAATGAGGTTGCAACTTAGATAACCCACACAGCTTGTTATTGGGGATGATATGGAGGCTTGATTCAAGCTTCTTCCCTTCACTTTCAGGCTCAGACCAAGGTGGAAGAAGGCCCTTAAGCTGCTGCTGTAAATCTGCACTCACAAAAGTTAGAACAAGAAGCACACCTTTAGATTTTCCTCTCTCTTAGGGTTTCATAATCCAATAAGATGTATATATAGAGCTTGGTTCGTTCAAAGATACCCTAGAGACCAGATCCACAATATCTGGAACGATTTAGGGAAGTTGGACTGGTTGGAAAGACTTTTGGTGCAAGTGCACGGAAGTCCAAAATGACGGCTCAAGGTTCGTAACTGAAAGGGTCGACCCTTGGGGTCGACCCTCGGGAGGGTTTTAGTGGGTTTAAAGGTTTCTGGGCCAATGGGTCGACCCTTGGGGTCGACCCTCGGGGGTTATCCGCGCGGGTTTTAAACAACATGATCAGGGGTCGACCCTTGGGGTCGACCCTCGCATGAATGGGTCGACCCTTGGGGTCGACCCTTGCAGGTGTGGTGAAGGAACCCACCAGGTTTAAAAACCATGTTAACAGGGGTCGACCCTTGCGGCTGGGGGTCGACCCAATGGGACGATCCTTTCAGTTGGAGATCAAAAAGCCCAAGTTGACAGAACCAGGGGACCTAGGGGTCGACCCAATGGGTCGACCCTTATTCCAGAACATCCAAAAGGTTGATTAAAAGGTCACTAAGTCCAAGAACAAGTCAGGGGGTTTCAAGTTGGGTTTTTAAAATAAGAGATGGAATGTTGTAAAGACATGAATACGAAAAACCCAATACATTTAAGTTTAGAAAAGACCCAAACCAATATGACCCTTGAGATCAAAAATAATGAACATCAAACCACAAGATTAAGAGCCAATGAGTTGAAGTGGATCTCACCGACCGTCCTTGAGCTCCTTAAGCACTTATGCATGTTCCTTGCCCTGTAAAGACATAACTTGTGAATTAGATGTAGCCTTGCAATTTTGAGTTAAAGAAGTTTACTCGTTGAGGTTGTTCTTTAACCTCCTTAGCTCCAAGATCTCAATAGCATGTTGAGCTTTTCAAGACTTTATATGCTAGAACACTTCGAGGACAATATATATACATATAGTGTTTGGTCATCATCAAAAACCATCGCATTTAAGCATTTACTCAAGGAGGGGGTTCAACAATCTCCCTCTTTTTGATGATGACAAAATACTATATGCCTTGCATAAACATATGACTTCAAAAATAATTTAGCATTCACATTGAATTCCACCTTCAACCTTCATATTAATAGTAAAACTCAAGAAGCATTGTTCAACTCTTCATGCATCATATGAACTGCTCAAGAAGCATTATACAAGTGAAACACAAGACCAGCCAACGATGTGAGATTGATAAGCGAAGACATGTTCCAAAGTACTTTGCCGACAACACAAGTTAAAGGTAAACAAGGTCTGAGTTCAAGGGCAAATTACAAGATGCAATGTATGAGATGCAACTGAACACAACTTAAATGCAAACTGAAATACAACAAAACTTAAATGCAACATTGCTAATGAACAGAAATATGATGAAATCACACATGCATGCAAGCACACAACACACATAAAGTATAAGTATCCAATTGCCGGGGCACACATGTAGTACAAAATTTCTCCCCCTTTGGCATCATCAAAAAGAGGGGGTGACAAGAGATAGGAAGTGTGCCATTCTTCAAGAGCATAGCCGTCTAATCATCATCCGGAGTCGGTGAGTTGGGCAGATGCCTAATATACTCCAAGACTTCTTCAAGCATGTGGGATTGATTAGCCAAAGTATCAGTAACATACTGAGAGTGCTCTTGATGAGATAGCTTCAGATCAGCGAGAGCATGTTGCATAGCCTCCATTGTCTCCCCATAATCGTCTAAACGGTCATCAATAGTATCCAAACGATCCATGAGTAGCTGAACAACCTCGGAAGGCATCTCCTCAATAGGAATATGTGGCTGTTGCGCACCGGCCTGCACATCATCGTCATCCTCCTCCTCAGAACTGATTTCTTGTGTAGCACTTTTCAATGTCCGGACCAAGTTACCATCTCGTAGTTCATAGCCCATATTATGACAAATGGAATGAATAGTAAATATATCAGCCTCTCTAATGGTTTGAGAAGATTCTTTGGAGAGGTTTATGTCCATGTGTGCAAAGATAGCAGTAAGTGCGGCGGCATATGGAAGAGTTCTGTTCTTGTGCTTCATGCTGTTACACATATGTGCTAAAAACATAGCTGGGAAATTAACTGGAATACCACCCAAGAGACAGTAAAATAAGAACATATGAATCTCTGTCACTTTGTCATGACCTCCTCCTCTCGGTAGTAGGATAGTAGTGATCATCCTATGTAATATATACTCCAGGGGAGGAAAATGGTTGGCGTTTAACCCAGCAAGAGAATTGTCACCTTTTTCTTCAGATGTCATCATTTGATAAACTGTTTCATCAGGAACCACAATATCTCCAAATGTAAAGCCTTCATCAGGGAGATTAAATGCCACGCCTAAAAATTCTGTGGAGAGTATAACGCGTTTTCCATTTACCATAGTAATCGGATGTTCCCCAGAAATGGTTAAGTTGCTATAGAATTGATGCACCAAATTTGGATAAATGCGTCGATGTTCAGACATGAAGAAGTCCAAATTTGGCTGACTGCAAAGAACATCCACTAAACTCGGAAGATGGCAGTTAAGGTTGGCAAATAAGACCGCTCGAGGTCAGAGGAAATTTTTGTCCAAAACCTTGCTCGAAGGCGTAGATCCTCTACCGTAGGCGGCCTCCCTACCACGACATGCCATGGCCGCACTAGACTCCCCTCCGCTGCGAGAAGAACGTCTCTTTGGGGCCATCTAAACATAGACCAAAGGAACCGATTGATGAGGGTGTAGATCGAGATGGTTCAACGAGAGAGGAAGGCTATCCACATAGATTTATGATCCTCCACACATCAAGAACATACCTCAGTGGGAGTGAAGCTCAAGGAAGATGCGTTGGAATCGCTCGGAAGGATTTTGTGCGCGGGACGCCATCGGGAGAGCCGCGGCTAGGGCTTGAGCATGGGGGTGCCAAGAGGGGATTTTAGGGCATGAAAAGAGTGGTGGCTAGGGCTAGAAGGGGGCTTTGGGGGTTTTAGGAGATGGGAAAGGGAGAAACATAGGGTTTCCACCCCTTTTAGTGCGGTTCGGACGTGGCGGACGCCGCCCGACCGTAACGGGTCGACCTAATGGGTCGACCCCTTTCACCCCGGCCCCAGACAAGATCTGATATCGCGAGGGTCGACCCTTGGGGTCGTCCCATCTATGTGGGTCGACCCTTGGGGTCGACCCTTCCACTGTTTTTCACCAAAAAATTGTTTAAGTGAAAGGGAAGGTAAAAAAAATGATGTGGCTCTAATCCCCAATGATAATATCATGTTGGAATCAAGGAATTGGAGTTATTTTATGGGTTAATGCATTGGGGAACTTGTTTCAAGAAAATCTAGGATCATAGTAGACGTTCATTATCTA
This sequence comes from Amorphophallus konjac, assembly GCA_022559845.1. NCBI lineage: Eukaryota > Viridiplantae > Streptophyta > Magnoliopsida > Alismatales > Araceae > Amorphophallus > Amorphophallus konjac. The sequence goes on from CM040118.1 coordinate 405,426,299, forward strand.
ACGTCTCCGAATTTCAGATTTTGAGGGGTTTTGCTCTCTTGCTTTTTTTTCCCTCCAACTCAAGTCATCAAGTGGCAAAAGGGAGAGTGCACCCCCATACCAGAGGTAGGGAATGGTCCCACTCCACCTCAGCCGCTAGATGCTAATTTTATTGATTTTGAAATGAAGTAACATACATGAGGGGACAATCTCCCGGAAAGTCAAAAAGGAATGCAATCCTATACAGTTGTAAACTCACAAGGAAGTGGCAGCAGAACATAAAGCCCACCCACCCAAGTATCAGTACGAATATTGTATCTCAGCCATATACAGTTTGTCCCATCAAGAACTAACACGCCGAACACGAAGGTTTGGCAAACCAAGAGCATCCGCCCTCACAAACCCTTTGGCTGCTGCTGGAAGCCCCCTTATGGAGAGAAATTCAGAATTACACCCCATATCCACAGCAAGCTTGGCCAATGAATCAGCCAGTTGGTTAGCCTCCCGAAAAATGTGAGTAATTGTATAAGTACTAGAGTGGAATAAAACCTCCAAGGATTTCCACCACGGAAGGAGATGCCATGGAGGAGAGCCAATGCCATTCAAAAGATTAACCAGCACCTTAGAATCTGTGTATATAATAGAAATAGGAATACTATGTAGCTTTGCCAATCTAAGACCATCAAGGAGGGCTCTCCCTTCAGCCACAATACTAGAACCAATCCCATAATAGTAAGAAAAACCCAGCAGAATATTACCATGAATATCTCTAAAGCAGCCTCCTCCACCCGAAGCTCCCAGATTTTCTCTGCAGGAACCATCCACATTTAATGCAAATGCCACAGCCGGAGCAATCCATCTAACTGCTGTAATTTGTAGAACCTTGTTCTGAAAATAGAACCCCCATTGCCTAAGTGTCTGTATAAATGGAGAATTAAATTCCATGAAAAAAAGAATGTTGATTGAAGGTCTGACCAATCTCATCTTTGATCATTCTGCCCCACCGCAGGAAATTAACTTGGCAGCCTTCCATTCTAGTTAAGCATCTCTATTTCCATATTTCCCACATAATTGTCATAGACACCAAAAGATTCAAGAAACCTTGAGGGGTGGAAATTACTGAATCCTTTAAAATCAATAACAGCCGTGTCCTAATGGAAGCAATCAACAAATAAGATTCTTCCAGAAGGGGACTAAATTTGTTCCATAAAAAGCTCGCAAGCTCACTATAGATGAATAGATGGTCCCAATCTTCAATATGATGAGAATTGACGCAGCAGCTGCAACAAGATGCAAGTTGTATGCCCTTTTGTTGAATTCTGCCATCCACAGGGACAACATGGTTCAACATTTTCCAATAGAATAGAGCTGCTCTAGGTGGAAATTTGGAGTTCCAAAGTTTAACTTTATAAAGGTCCGATTGCTGCTCTTTAATGTATCTGTATGTAGACTTAAAATCAAAACTACCCGAATAGGAGAAAGACCATATGGGAATGTCATCCCCATCTTGAGTACCAAATTCCTGAATTTCAGTTTTCAGATCACCATTTGTAATGTAATTCCAAACAGGATGGAGGTGATTAGCCAATGCTTCCTGAACAGAACAATTCACCTGACAATCCATATTATTGCTGAGAGAATCAGAAAAAGACTTTCCTTTGAACCAATTATCTCTGAGGAAATTAGTGGACTTCCCATTGAAAACAATCATCTTCTTGCCAGCCATTAGGATGGACTTAGCTTTGTTGAAATCCCTGTATTTGATGCCAGCAGGAAATGGGACTTTGCATTCTAAAATATGACATGGTTGTATTCTATAAATAGAAGACATGCAATACACACAATCATGGTTTTTCACACATATAAATAATTTTTTTTTGTTTTTGTTTTGTTTTTCAAGCAATCATAATGCACATGCATGACAAGGGGAAATGCAACTATGCACCATACTAATGCAAATGCATGCTATGCAATGACGTATATACATAGTTATGTAAATGATCAAGACTCAGACTCGTCTATCCTACAAACCCCTAATTCTCTCCTAAATATTATGAATTTTTCTTCACTTAGAGGTTTGGTGAAAATGTCGGCAATTTGTTGGTCTGTTTCAATGAACCTGATTTCTACATCACCCTTGCTCACATGATCCCTGAGAAAATGATGTCTAATTTCAATATGCTTTGTGCGAGAGTGATGCACGGGGTTCTTTGACAAGTTTATGGTTGGAGTGTTGTCACACAAGATGGAAGTGTTTTTGAAGGAAATGCCATAATCAATCATCTGTTGTTGGATCCATAGCACCTGGGCAACACAACTCCCGACAGCCACATATTCGGCTTCGACGGTTGATAGAGCCACTGAGTTTTATTTCTTGGAGGCCCATGAGACCACGCATCCTCCAAGAAATTGGCAATACCCGCTGGTACTTTTTCGATCCACTTTATAACCCGCATAATCGGCATCAGAATAAGCAACTAAATCAAAGCTCAAATTGCGCGAAAACCAAAATCCTAAATTACTTGAACCAGCAATATATTTAAAAATTCGTTTAACAGTCGATATGTGTGATTCTTTTGGATTGGACTGAAATCGTGCACACAAACACACAACAAATTGAATGTCGGGCCTACTGGCAGTTAAATACAACAAGGAACCTATCATGCTTCTGAAGAGTTTTTGGTCCACGGATTTACCTGATTCATCTTGATCAATTTTTATTGAGGTGGACATGGGAGTTGGTTGTGGTTTGGTAGAGGTCAGGTAGAACTTTTTCAGCAGCTCCAATGCATACTTCTTATGATGTATGAACATACCGTCAACCGTCTGTGTGACCTGTAATCTCAAGAAGAATGTCAGCTCTCCCATAAGACTCATTTCAAACTCACTTTGCATTAATTTGGCAAAGTCTTTGCTGAGAGCATCTTTGGTGGAGCCAAACATAATATCATCTACGTAAACTTGAACAATTAAGATTTCCTTACCGTTCAACTTCATGAAAAGGGTTTGATCAACATTACCTCGTTTGAATCCATTTTGAATGAGGAAATCACTTAACCGTTCATACCATGCCCGGGGTGCTTGTTTCAGACCGTAGAGTGCCTTGTCTAGCTTGTACACATGGTCTGGATGCTTTGTGTCCTCAAACCCCGATGGTTGCTCCACGTACACGTCCTCCTGTATGTAGCCATTCAAAAATGCACTTTTAACATCCATTTGAAACAATCTAATGTTGTTACATCATGTAAATGCTAATAGAACTCTCACTGCCTCGAGTCTTGCTACTGGAGCAAAAGACTCATCAAAATCAATTCCAAGCTCTTGGCTATAGCCTTTAGCTACTAGCCTGGCCTTGTTCCTAGTTACCACTCCTTGATCGTTTATTTTATTTCGAAAAACCCACTTTGTTCCGATCACTGAGTGGTTTCTAGAACATGGCACGAGGAACCACACTTTGTTCCTTTGGAACTGGTGTAGTTCTTCTTGCATAGCCATGATCCAAGACTCATCTTTCAAGGCCTCTTCTATAGAGTGAGATTCAAACTGGGAAAGTAAGGCAATATAGTCCTGATTTTCAACTTTTCTGAAGGAGGCTCGTGTTCTTGTTCCGTCTTCAATATTGCCGATCACATTCTCCAACAGATGGTCCTTTTTGAAAGTCCATTGCCTTGGAAGCTGCTGTTCAACTAGAGCTTCCTGATTTCTATCATCTTCTTGTGGTTCTTTTACTTCTTATTTTTCAGTTTTTCCTTCCATCATCCCGATATCACCATCATTCAATTCATCGTCCTGCAAATCAAATTTTTCATTAGTGTTTTTGGAAGATGATTCATCAATAATAACATGAGGACTTTCCTCAACTACAAGAGTTCTTAAGTTATACACCCGATAGACTCTTGAGCTGAGAGAGTATCCAAGAAATATACCTTTGTCACTTTTGGGGTCAAATTTAGCCAGGTCCACCTTACCATTGTTGTGAATGTAATAGACTGAACCGAATGGTCTAAGATAGGAGATGTTTGGCTTCTTATCTCTGTACAGCTCATAGGGGGTTCTCTTCAACAGTGGTCTTACCATAGCACGATTGACAATGTAGCAAGCAATGTTCACTGCTTCTGCCCAAAAGTACCTTGGCAAATTGTTCTCGTTTAGCATGGTTCTTGTCATCTTAATTAGCATCCTGTTCTTCCTTTCAACAACACCATTCTGTTCGGGGGTTCTTGGTGCGAAAACGTCATGCGTATAGCCTTGAACCCTGCAAAAGTTGTTGAACTCATGGTTATCGAATTCCTTACCGTGATCACTCCGCACGGCTTTGATGCAAGACCCCTTTTCATTTTGAACAACCCTGTAAAATGCATCAAATTCTGTTAGGGCATCATTTTTATGTGAATGGAAGTGAACCCAACAAAATCTTGAATAATCATCCACAATGACAAAGCCATATAATTTTCCACCCAAGCTATGTGTTCTGCTTGGTCGAAAAAGGTCAACGTGGATTAACTCAAGGGGCCTTGATATAGTTACATCATTCTTACACTTGAATGATGTCCTTGTTTGCTTACCCATGCTGCACGCCCCACAAACTCCTTCATCAACTACCTTCAACTTAGGCAATCCAACCACAAGATCATTTCTTGACAATTTCAACAAGACATTAAAACTGGCATGCCCAAGTCGGCGATGCCAAAGCCAAGTATCATCAGAACTCCTTCTCTGACAATTTTGCCTTTATCCTTACCACCAAATGCCACTGTCCCACCATCCTTTTCATGCAGGTCCGCAAATAAATCCTTGTTTCCCGTCATGTGCCGAGAGCATCCGCTGTCCAAATACCATCTATTCTTTTGAGCTCTCATGCAGACCTGCAAACACAACACACGTGCTTATGCAAATTTTGGTACCCAAGCAAGCTTGGGTCCACGATGGTTAGAGATATGAGATGTGTATGATCTATTTCTCATTCTAGCAAAGCTTTCATCACCAAATTTCAAAATTCTACAATCATACATGTCATGGCCCAACTTTCCACAATAAAAACAAGTAATAGTTCTATCCCTGTTTCTTCTTCTGCCTACATTCAAGAATGAATTATCCACATGTGTTTTTGACGAGGATGGGGATGAACTTTTGGGAGACAAATGAGTTGAATGCGTTTCAGATTGTAATGTTTTTCCTTTTTCAAGAATGGTAATGGCATCCTTCAACTCATTGATTAATATTTCATGCTTTAATGAATGCACCTTATTTTCAGCCATTTCTTTGGCTTGAATGCATGCATTTTTTTCCAACTTTTCTTGTTCTAAATCTCTTTTTAAGTCTTCATGAATTTTGGTAAAGGTGGCTTGGTCCTCTCGCATACATGAACTCTCATCTTCAAATAACTCAATCTTAGACAGAAGAATTTTATTTTCATGTTTCAACTTTTCATATTCAGATTTTAAAGCATGACAATTCTCACAAGACTTTGCAGCATGCACAAAATGTTCAATTTTTTTTTTTAGATTTCTGTTTTCAGATTTGATTTTTTTGCATTTTTCATACAAAGACTCATAAGCAATCTGCCATTGTTCACATGTAAGAGATTCGGTTTCAGAATTTACCTCATTGGCGTTGTCTTCATTTGCCATGAAACACAAATTCTGAACCAACTCATCCAGTTCATCTTCCTTCTCGGACTCGACCTCGTCTTCATCACTCCATGTGGCCACCATGGCCTTTGACTTCTTGAATTTTTCTTTCTTGAATTTTTTCATGAGATCGGGGCACTCACCCCGCATATGACCAGGTTTTTTACATTCATAGCAAATAAATTCTTCCTTCTTGCTACTCTCACCTCTGTTGGGACCTTGCTTCCTTGGTCCTTTTCTGAATTGACCACCGAACTTTCTTGTTCCTTTGATGAATCTTCTTGCTCTTCTTGTGATCATAGCAACCGGCTCTTCATCTTCAGTGTTACCGATTGAATCATTGTCACTGCCCTCTGAATCTTGTGGATTCACTTTTAGGGCCAAAGGTGTGACTACCTTCTTCTTTTTGTGGTCCTCCTCGCTCCTCTTGATGTTGATTTCGTAAGTCATCAAGGAGCCAATTAGCTCGTCCAATTTCAAAGTGCTGAGATCCTTTGAGTCCTCGATTACAGTGGCCTTTGTGTGCCATTGTGATGACAAGGATCTCAGTACCTTTCTGACGAGTTCCTTGTCGGAATACTCTTTACCAAGACCCTTTAATCCATTCGTGATTTCCATCAATCTTACAAACATATCAGAAATGGACTCCTCTGATTTCATCATAAATAACTCATAATCCCGGACTAACAAATTCGCCTTGGTTTCCTTTACTTCCGATGTTCCTTCATAGATCAACCGCAGCTTGTTCTACATCTCCTGTGTAGAAGAACACACGGAGATACGTGAGTATTCATTAGGATGAATGGCACACTGTATTATATTCATGGCTTTAAAGTTTGCTGAACACTTCTTTATATCCTCATCATCCCACTCATCCTCATTTTGAGACAGAGTATACGGACCCTCGCTAATGACGCGCCACACGTCATAGTCTTGAGCTCGTAGAAAAACATACATTCTATTTTTCCAATAAGGGTAGTTTGATCCATCAAAGAACGGGGGTCTTTGGATCGAATGCCCTTCGGGCATCATCCCCTTGTTTGCTATATAATGGGATCTACTCTACGACCGTGTGATCAAGCGAAACAGAGATCAAAGCTCTGATACCAATTGTTGAGTCCCGAAAGGCAGCAATCAAGAGGGGAGGGGTGAATTGATTGGCCAATTAAAATTCTTTCGAAGTGAAACTAAGTAAATTAAGCATACATGCACTAGATCTCACCCGAACATGGATACACTTGTGAATGCGTGTGGATTATGGTAGGTGTTTGACAATGGAATTGGTGTACGCTCAACTCACCGTGAAGCCCACTCGACTATGGATGCGGAAGAACAAACCACAAGTGACACACGGAATTTTTAGGTGGTTCGGGTACACTACCGTGTCCCCTACGTCCACCCCTCACTAGTGAGGATCAAGACTTCACTATGAAGTGAGCCACACACACACGCTGTGTAGAATAGCAAACACACATACGCGGCACCCTATCTGGGCTACCACACACACACACACACACACACACACACACACACACACACACACACACACACACACACACACACACACAACGAACAACCCACACACAAATCTGAATCAAGTTTTACATCAAATGCTCAAGTAGACATAAAGTAAATCTGAGAGTAAGGAGTGAAGAATGATTTATCCTGGTTGAAACTCCCCCTTTCACTTCCTTGAATGCAATTGACTGCTTCTACAGGAGGAAGATCAATCCTTGAGGAAGAATGAAGCTTTGTCGTATAAATGAGGTTGCATCTTTGATAACCCACGCAGCTTGTTATTGGAGATGATATAGAGGCTTGATTCAAGCTTCTTCCCTTCACTTTCAGGCTCATACCAAGGTGGAAGAAGGCCCTTGAGCTGCTGCTGCGAACCTGCACTCACAAAAGTTAGAATAAGAAGCACACCTTTAGATTTTCCTCTCTCTTAGGGTTTCATACCCCAATAAGATGTATATATAGAGCTTGGTTCGTTCAAAGATACCCTAGAGACCAGATCCACAATATCTGGAACGATTTAGGGAAGTTGGACTGGTTGGAAAGACTTTTGGTGCAAGTGCACGGAAGTCCAAAATGACGGCTCAAGGTTCGTAACTGAAAGGGTCGACCCCAAGTGTCACGCCCCGAGCGCGGAAGATACCCGGAGGTGCGCGACGAGTTTATATCAATCATGTCAATCAGAGTAGTAGTGTATTCGACACCAAAACAGAGATGCGCAAAATAGAAAGATAACCCAATCCTTTATTTCATAATGGATAGACTATTACAAATCCAATACTCTATTCAATTAAAAAGGAAAAGTACATAGTTGACTCAAGAAAATAAAAAAGACTAGATGACATTTGAAAAAGCTCTAGCTCTTTCACTCTTGACTTTCCCCATCAGATTGACCTTCTTCGTCGGACTTACCTGAAAAGTAAGGGACAAACACGGAGTGAGCGAACGCTCAGTAGGAAATTATATCTCAAGCGCTAGCAAGGGGTTTAAGTAATTACATTTTTCATGAATGTACTATAGCTATGCATGCTCGCATAAAACGACAAGATAGAGAAGGAATTTATCAATAAGATAGCAAGATGAACTAGTCATGAGCTTTCAAGAAAAGATAACAAGATATTCAAGCAAGTACTTTTTTACAAGTCATGTCAAGAACTTTGGCTATCATGTATCAAGCAAGCAAATAATTACCCTTTCACGGGTCACGCAATTCATGTCGTGTCAAGTACGAGTCAAGTACAAGATTTGTGTGGAATGTCCAATCAAGCTAGTCATGCACTCGGTATAATGCCAGATACCTTATCATTCAACTCCCATGGGCACAAGTACTTTCGGGTGCTCCTCCTAGGACCAGATCGGGCCCTATATGCGCAGGCATTTATCATGTATATTTGACATCCACTCTTGTATATATATATAGCCCATATGGAATTTCAACAATTTAAGCTTGTAGACACGTAGGATAACTTTGATAGAATGGAGTCTAAAAATACGACATTGGACATAGATAGGCGATAACAACGGTACAATCACGATGAACGATGAAACTAGGTGGAATTAGGTTCCCTTAACTCGGGTACCATGACAAGTATGGACATTCTTTATATAGAATTGAGGTCCACATGAACAGTACATCAAAGACAAGATACCCTCATTCTTATTATAGAATTGAGGTCCACAAGAACATCAACAAATGGCATGATATCATCATCCCATTAAGAATTCTCATGATATACTCTTTGCATATCATAAGGGCCGGTATACCATGTTTCTTTAGAGTGACATGGCATTCAATAGTGTAACGGGTTTTTAGGGTACAACCAGCTCAGTCGACCTTGAGGGAATCCAAGGTACGAGGAGTCTTACGGAGGTCTCTATGACTAACTCACTAGTCCAAAGGAACGGAATGTCCAATGGAGAGCTTGTATGTCAATGAGAGTTGAGGGTGATCGATAAAACATCATGAAACGTGGGACTATACTCACGGAGTGGAGATATAGTGCCGATATACATATATATAGATATACTGAAACCATCGGTTATCAGAACAGGTAAAAACAGTTTTACAGGAAAATAACGACTTAAGTAAAGTCACTACTCAAGTAATTAATGCCATCAGTAAGGGCGTTTATCTATTTTACAATTTTGCAAGATTTCAATATTTCAGTATTTTACCAAAAACGTGCCCTGGTAAGGGGCGTTTATTTACAAGTTGACGACGTATACCATGGTCGTTCATTCTTTACTTCTATTTTTGCAGAATATATATTTTCAGTAATTTATCAAAAACACGCCCTGGACAGGGGCGTTACTTTTCAATTCACGTCCTGAACAGGGGCGTTAGTCAAGTGAGAGGCGACCTATACAGGGTCGTGAATTCAAGAATTTACAATATTTCAGGAAATAAAATTCCCAGAGACAAGAGACATGATCATGACAGAAAATTAGCAGGAATTCACAGGTCGAGTCATGCAATATATATTAGATTGGATATTTCATATCTATTGAATTTTTAACGTGGATCAATTATTAATTACATATGATTTTCATGAGATTAACGCCTACAGGGCAGGGCGTCAAATCTGAAATTGACGACCTAGTGCAGGTCGTTTATTTAAAGTAGCACCCTGGACACGGGCGTCTCTTGCAAAAAAAATATTACAGAAACGTGTAGAAACCATCGGGAAACTTATATACATGCATGATGTGTTACTATGAATTTAATTTGTCTGGGCTACGTTGCTTGAGAAAACCTACCTTTTTGATGATTAATTGGCGAACTGATGAAGACACGGTACTCTGTTATCAATAGAGTAGGATGAAAGGGCAGAGGTCTTGGTGTAGATTATCGACAGGTTTTCTTTTCGGCACGATCAGGTGTAGACGTTCGCCGATAAAGAACCCACGTTCTTCAGTAGGTTAAGATGACTTTCCTACAGAGAACATATATATACGATCATTAGTATTATCTTCATAATACTTGACTGAAGGTGGAAGAAAGAAGAACTTACCCTTTGTTCTTCTCACGTTCGTCTTCTTCAACCTGTAAGAAGAGAAGAAGATGAAGAACCGGTTAATGTTCTTCATACCATCGTAAACAGAAAAGAAGAAGAAAGAACCATGGTTCTTCACCTACCGTAGAATAGTTCGAACGCCAAATAGCATTCTCGGTTCAAGCGGTAGGTTATTTATAGGATTTAGGAGAACCTAATAGAGTTAGTGTTCGATTGGAAGTAACACTTCTATGATAGAGTTATTACTACATTCGAACTCTTTCTCATAGTTATCAACTTACCCTGGATAGACTCCTGGGTCGAACGAAACTCAAACTGAATTAGCGACCTAGGTCAGGGCGTCGAATTTAAATTGACACCTTGTCAAGCGTCGTTTCTTGTTGAAACGCGTCCACTCAAAGGACGTTATGCAAACTTTCCCTTTTTATTTATTTTGGTCGTTTGAAATTTGACGCCTTGTTGTGTGGGCGTCCTTTCTCAAAAACACGCCTTAGGTGAAGGCGTTTTATTGTAAAGTAGCGCCTTTATATGAGGCGTTATTTTCATCAGTGTTTAATTATTTTTATTCCAAGCTCTTTCGTTTATTTATTAAATCTTTTAATCTATTTTGATTTACTTATTCCTTTTTATTCTATCAGGGTTGCTACACCCTCCCCCACTTAAAAAGAATTTGGTCCCCAAATTCCATAGTATATATAGATAAGTGGAGAGCGTAGAGTATATACCTTCTAAAATAACTCTGGAAATTATTTCCTCATAAATTCCTCGGTCTCCCATGTAGCTTCTTGTTCTGAATTCTTATTCCATTGTACTTTTAGCATGGGAATAACCTTATTCCTTAGGGTACGTACTTCTCGAACTAGTATTCGTATGGGCTTCTGCTCATATGTGAAATCTTTCTGGATCGCTAGGTCTCCATACTCAATAATATGTGATGGGTCGTGTACATATCTCTTCAACATGGATATGTGGAACACGTTATGTATCTCGGACAATTGAGGAGGCAATGCGATGCGATAAGCAACCTCGCCAACCCTTTCTAGAATTTCAAAAGGTCCGATGAATCTTGGTGTAAGCTTGCCTTTAACACCAAATCTCCGTATGCCACGTCCAGGAGATATCTTGAGAAATACATGATCTCCGAGTTGGAATTCAAGGTCTCTCCTTCTTGTGTTGGCATAAGCCTTTTGTCTAGACTGAGCAACTTACAATCTTTCTCTGATTACTTGTATCTTCTCAGTTGTATCCCTTACCATGTCTGGATCTAACAGTTGTTTCTCTCCAACTTCGTCCCAGCATAAGGGTGATCGACAACTCCTTCCGTATAAGGCTTCGAAAGGTGCCAGTTGTATACTTGCATGGTAGCTATTATTGTATGCGAATTCGACCAGAGGCAAGTGATCATGCCAGTTTCCACCAAAATCAATAATGCATGCTCTTAGCATATCTTCGACTACTTGATTGGTTCTCTCGGTCTGACCATCCGTTTGAGGATGAAAGGCTGTGCTAAAGTTAAGTCTCGTTCCTAACGAATGTTGTAGTCCTTTTCAAAAATGAGAAGTAAAATGGGGATCTCTGTCAGACACGATTGAAACAGAAATACCATGTAATCTGACTATTTCCTTGATGTATAGTGCAGCTAAGACATCAACTGACCATCGACTCTTGATTGGCAAGAAATGCGCTGATTTAGTCAATCGGTCAATGATAACCCATATTCCATCATGTCCTCTTTTTGATTTAGATAAACCCATGATGAAATCCATACCAATATCCTCCCACTTCCATTTGGGAATATCCAGAGGATGTAATTTTCCAGCAGGCTTTTGGTGTTCTGCCTTGACCTGTTGGCATGTGAGACAACGTGATACATAGTCTGCTATTTCCCTTTTCATGTTGGGCCACCAAAAATTTCTTTTTACATCTTGGTACATTTTGGTAGATCCAGGATGAATCGTATACCTTGACCTATGAGCTTCATCTAAGACCTTTTTCTTCAATTCTGGGCAGTCCGGTATACAAGTTCTATTCTTGAACATTAATCTTCCATCAGAAGCTAATTGGAAATCCGATTGTCCTTCTAATCTGCCCTTGATTTCTACTAATGTAGGATCATCATTCTGAAGTGCTTGTATTTCAGACAATAAATCTGACTGTATGCTTATATGAGATAATGTGACACATCTAGGGTCCGTGTCCATGCTTATACTGAGTTCAGAGAATTGTTCCAGCAATTTCCATTCTTGAATCAGACAATTGGCTAACAGTGCTCTCGGCTTTCGACTAAGGGCATCTGCTACATGATTACCCTTTCCGGGATGATATTGTATATTGAAGTCGAAGTCCTTGAGATATTCCAGCCATCGTCTTTGCCTCATATTTAGTTCCTTCTGTGAGAAAAGATATTTAAGACTCTTGTGATCGGAGTATACAGTAAACTGTACTCCATAAAGATAATGTCTCCATATTTTGAGTGCAAATACTACCGCGGCCAATTCTAAGTCATGGACGGGGTAGTTCTCTTCATGCTTCTTTAATTGACGGGAAGAGTAGGCTATAACCTTCCCTTGTTGCATTAGAACACACCCGAGGCCAATGCCAGAAGCATCAGTGTATACCTCAAACTTTTCTCCTTCAATTGGCAATGCTAAGATAGGAGCTGTAGTAAGATGATCCTTGAGAGTTTGGAAGCTTCTTTCACATTCCTCATCCCATTCGTAACGGATCTCTTTGCGAGTTAACCTCGTAAGTGGTACGGCGATTTTAGAGAAATCCTTGATGAATCGCCTGTAATAGCCGGCAAGACCTAAGAAACTTCGGATCTCGCTAGCATTGGTCGGTCTTTCCCAGTTTCTTACAGCTTCAACCTTTGATGGATCTACAGACAAGCCATCCTTTGATATAACATGTCCGAGAAAAGTCACTTCTTCAAGCCAGAATTCACACTTGCTAAGTTTTGCATATAATTGATTTGTCCTCAATATTTGTAATGCAATCCTCAAATGTTCCTCATGCTCTTCCTTGGTCTTGGAATAAATCAATATATCATCAATAAAGACCACCACTAATTGATCCAAATAAGGCCTGAATATACTATTCATTAACTGCATAAAGGCAGCAGGGGCATTCGTTAGTCCGAAAGGCATAACAACAAATTCATAATGGCCATACCTGCTTCTGAATGCGGTTTTATGAATATCATCATCCTTGATTCTTAATTGATGATATCCTGACCCGAGATCAATCTTGGAAAAGTACATGGATCCTGAAATTTGATCAAACAATTCATCGATTCTTGGCAGTGGATACTTGTTCTTGATAGTGAGATGATTCAATTGTCGATAGTCGATGCATAACCTCATGGATCCGTCTTTCTTCTTTACAAATAGTACAGGCGCTCCCCACGGGGAAGTACTTGGTCTAATGAATCCTATCTTAATGAGTTCCATCAATTGCTCCTTTAATTCCTTGAGTTCAGCAGGTGACATCCTATAAGGTGCCTTTGAAATCGGACCAGCACCAGGGACTAAGTCAATGGTGAAGGCCACTTCTCTTTGCGGGGGTAATCCCGGCAAATCTTCTGGAAACACGTCCGGGAATTCTTGCACTACTGGAATGTCTTCTAGCTTAATCTCCTTAGCTTCTTTAACAGTGACAAATGTGAGAAAAGATGCACATCCTTTCCTAATGAGCTTGCTAGCTCGGAGAGCTGAAATAATAGGGATTTGCTCCGACTCTTGGGGCTAGTAAATATTAGTTCTGGAAATTCCTTGAATGTAACCTTACTATTGCGGCAATCAACCGTTGCTTGATACTTGGATAACCAATCTGCCCCTAGTATAACATCATACTCTTTCAGATCTAAACATATGAGATCAATAGGGAGATTTCTACCCTGAACCAATACTTCGCAGTTTTGGTAATGATGTGTAATATCAGTCTCATCATCCAGAGGAGTAGACAAAACTAACTTTATCCATTCCGGTTCTAGGGGTAATGGGTCAGCAAACTTCTTAGAAACAATAGAATGCGATGCACCAATATCAATTAAGACATATGCATTCCTGGAACAAACTTTCAATGTACCTTTCACTAAGCCGCCTTCTTCTACTTGCTCGGTCTCCTTGATTACATGAAGACGAGCATTCTTGGTTACTGGGCGCTTTCCGTCAACGGCTTGATCGTTAAGTAATGGGCAATCGGGAATCCGATGCTCACGACTCCCACAACGGAGACACGCTCCTAGTTTCCTCCAGCATTCTTCTGCTCTATGACCCGCTTTATCACAATGTTTGCACACTGTATTTGGAGAGGTAGTGGTGATAGAGAAGGGCTTGGTCTTCTTAGACTTCTGATCTTGTGAGGACGTACCTCCATTGCTAGGCCTTTTCTTGAAGTTGGGTTTAAAGGAACCCGAACCTGTAACTTGTTCCTTCTTATCCTTACCACGAATCCTATCAGACAGTTCCGTGGCATCTTCTAATAGTTGAGCTCGGCGTACTATCTCCGAGTAGACTTGAATGTCCATCGGCACCAGTTGAGTAATAGCTTGGGGCCTGAGCCCATTAAGAAACCTCCTAGCTTTCATTCTCTCGGTGCTAACTAGATGCTTGGCATACCGAGACAATCTAGAGAATTGGGCCTCATACTCGGCTACTGACAAGGATCGTTGTTTTAATGCAGCAAATTCTGCAGCCTTCTTTTCCTGAACTCGGTCCGAGAAATATTTTGCGTTGAAGTGTTCAACGAATTCCTCCCACGAAACCTGATCTTGATTTATAGTAGCCTCTATTGATTCCCACCAGCATCTAGCATCCCTTTCTAACTGAAAAGTAGCTAATAAAACTTTATCCTGATCCGTGCATTGCATAACACGGAATATACGTTCTATCTCCCTAATCCAGTGTTCAGCGTCATCTGGATCAGTAGAACCCGTGAACTTGGGTGGGTTCATGTTCTTGAAAGTCTGGTGGAGACTTCCTGCTCGTTGTCCACCTCCTTGTGCTACTTGTTGCAGCACTTGAGTCATGCCTTGAAGGGTACGCTGCATGTTGCGTCATTGAGCACGTTCGGCAGCCATTATCCTACAATTACAATAACTAGATTAATATGTGATTGTATTTAAAGACTCATATACTATGTTAACTTTAACCCTTGGTTCTACCCAATCTCACTGGTTGAAGGTTAAAACTTATCCTTGGACTTGGGTTTTTCCTAGGAATTGAATACCCTAGGCTCTGATACCACAAAAACTATCACGCCCCGAGCGCGGAAGATACCCGGAGGTGCGCGACGAGTTTATATCAATCATGTCAATCAAAGTAGTAGTGTATTCGACACCAAAACAGAGATGTGCAAAATAGAAAGATAACCCAATCCTTTATTTCATAATGGATAGACTATTACAAATCCAATACTCTATTCAATTAAAAAGGAAAAGTACATAGTTGACTCAAGAAAATAAAAAAGACTAGATGACATTTGGAAAAGCTCTAGCTCTTTCACTCTTGACTTTCCCCATCAGATTGACCTTCTTCGTCGGACTTACCTGAAAAGTAAGGGACAAACACGGAGTGAGCGAACGCTCAGTAGGAAATTATATCTCAAGCGCTAGCAAGGGGTTTAAGTAATTACATTTTCATGAATGTACTATAGCTATGCATGCTCGCATAAAACGACAAGATAGAGAAGGAATTTATCAATAAGATAGCAAGATGAACTAGTCATGAGCTTTCAAGAAAAGATAACAAGATATTCAAGCAAGTACTTTTTTACAAGTCATGTCAAGAACTTTGGCTATCATGTATCAAGCAAGCAAATAATTACCCTTTCTCGGGTCACGCAATTCATGTCGTGTCAAGTACGAGTCAAGTACAAGATTTGTGTGGAATGTCCAATCAAGCTAGTCATGCACTCGGTATAATGCCAGATACCTTATCATTCAACTCCCATGGGCACAAGTACTTTCGGGTGCTCCTCCCAAGACCAGATCGGGCCCTATATGCGCAGGCATTTATCATGTATATTTGACATCCACTCTTGTATATATATATAGCCAATATGGAATTTCAACAATTTAAGCTTGTAGACACGTAGGATAACTTTGATAGAATGGAGTCCAAAAATACGACATTGGACATAGATAGGCGATAACAACGGTACAATCACGATGAACGATGAAACTAGGTGGAATTAGGTTCCCTTAACTCGGGTACCATGACAAGTATGGACATTCTTTATATAGAATTGAGGTCCACATGAACAGTACATCAAAGACAAGATACCCTCATTCTTATTATAGAATTGAGGTCCACAAGAACATCAACAAATGGCATGATATCATCATCCCATTAAGAATTCTCATGATATACTCTTTGCATATCATAAGGGCCGGTATACCATGTTTCTTTAGAGTGACATGGCATTCAATAGTGTAACGGGTTTTTAGGGTACAACCAGCTCAGTCGACCTTGAGGGAATCCAAGGTACGAGGAGTCTTACGGAGGTCTCTATGACTAACTCACTAGTCCAAAGGAACGGAATGTCTAATGGAGAGCTTGTATGTCAATGAGAGTTGAGGGTGATCGATAAAACATCATGAAACGTGGGACTATACTCACGGAGTGGAGATATAGTGCCGATATATATATATATATAGATATACTGAAACCATCGGTTATCAGAACTGGTAAAAACAGTTTTACAGGAAAATAACGACTTAAGTAAAGTCACTACTCAAGTAATTAACGCCTTCAGTAAGGGCGTTTATCTATTTTACAATTTTGTAAGATTTCAATATTTCAGTATTTTACCAAAAACGTGCCCTGGTAAGGGGCGTTTATTTACAAGTTGACGACGTATACCGTGGTCGTTCATTCTTTACTTCTATTTTTGTAGAATATATATTTTCAGTAATTTATCAAAAACACGCCCTGGACAGGGGCGTTACTTTTCAATTCACGTCCTGAACAGGGGCGTTAGTCAAGTGAGAGACGACCTATACAGGGTCGTGAATTCAAGAATTTACAATATTTCAGGAAATAAAATTCCCAGAGACAAGAGACATGATCATGACAGAAAATTAGCAAGAATTCACAGGTCGAGTCATGCAATATATATTAGATTGGATATTTCATATCTATTGAATTTTTAACGTGGATCAATTATTAATTACATATGATTTTCATGAGATTAACGCCTACAGGGCAGGGCGTCAAATCTGAAATTGACGACCTAGTGCAGGTCGTTTATTTAAAGTAGCGCCCTGGACACGGGCGTCTCTTGCAAAAAAAATATTACAGAAACGTGTAGAAACCATCGGGAAACTTATATACATGACATGCATGATGTGTTACTATGAATTTAATTTGTCTGGGCTACGTTGCTTGAGAAAACCTACCTTTTTGATGATTAACTGGCGAACTGATGAAGACACGGTACTCTGTTATCAACAGAGGAGGATGAAAGGGCAGAGGTCTTGGTGTAGATTATCGACAGGTTTTCTTTTCGGCACGATCAGGTGCAGACGTTCGCCGATGAAGAACCCACGTTCTTCAGTAGGTTAAGTGACTTTCCTACAGAGAACATATATATACGATCATTAGTATTATCTTCATAATACTTGACTAAAGGTGGAAGAAAGAAGAACTTACCCTTTGTTCTTCTCACGTTCGTCTTCTTCAACCTGTAAGAAGAGAAGAAGATGAAGAACCGGTTAATGTTCTTCATACCATCGTAAACAGAAAAGAAGAAGAAAGAACCTTGGTTCTTCACCTACCGTAGAATAGTCCGAACGCCAAATAGCGTTCTCGGTTCAAGCAGTAGGTTATTTATAGGATTTAGGAGAACCTAATAGAGTTAGTGTTCGATTGGAAGTAACACTTCCATGATAGAGTTATTACTACATTCGAACTCTTTCTCATAGTTATCAACTTACCCTGGATAGACTCCTGGGTCGAACGAAACTCAAACTGAATTAGCGACCTAGGTCAGGGCGTCGAATTTAAATTGACGCCTTGTCAAGCGTCGTTTCTTGTTGAAACGCGTCCACTCAAAGGACGTTATGCAAACTTGCCCTTTTTATTTATTTTGGTCGTTTGAAATTTGACGCCTTATTGTGTGGGCGTCCTTTCTCAAAAACACGCCTTAGGTGAAGGCGTTTTATTGTAAAGTAGCGCCTTTATATGAGGCATTATTTTCATCAGTGTTTAATTATTTTTATTCCAAGCTCTTTCGTTTATTTATTAAATCTTTTAATCTATTTTGATTTACTTATTCCTTTTTATTCTATCAGGGTTGCTACACCAAGGGTCGACCCTCGTGAGGGTTTTAGTGGGTTTAAGGGTTTCTGGGCCAATGGGTCGACCCTTGGGGTCGACGCTCAGGGGTTGTCCGCGCGGGTTTTAAATAACATGATCAGGGGGTCGACCCCAAGGGTCGACCCTCGCATGAATGGGTCGACCCTTGGGGTCGACCCTTGCAGGTGTGGTGAAGGAACCCACCGGGTTTAAAAACCATGTTAACAGGGGTCGACCCTTGCGGTTGGGGGTCGACCCAATGGGACGACCCTTTCAGTTGGAGATCAAAAGGCCCAAGTTGACAGAACCAGGGGACCTAGGGGTCGACCCAATGGCTCGACCCTTGTTCCAGAACTTCCAAAAGACTGATTAAATGGTCACTAAGTCCAAGAACAAGTCAGGGGGTTTCAAGTTGGGTTTTTAAAACAAGAGCGGGAATGTTGTAAAGATATGAATAAGGAAAACCCAATACATTTATGTTTAGAAAAGACCCAAACCAATATGACCCTTGAGATCAAAAATAATGAACATCAAGCCACAAGATTAAGAGCCAATGAGTTGAAGTGGATCTCACCGACCGTCCTTGAGCTCCTTAAGCACTTATGCATGTTCCTTGCCCTGTAAAGACATAACTTGTGAATTAGATGTAGCCTTGCAATTTTGAGTTAAAGAAGCTTACCCGTTGAGGTTGTTCTTTAACCTCCTTAGCTCCAAGATCTCAATAGCATGTTGAGCTTTTCAAGACTTTATATGCTAGAACACTTCGAGGACAATATATATACATATAGTGTTTGGTCATCATCAAAAACCATCGCATTTAAGCATTTACTCAAGGAGGGGGTTCAACACCCTCTAAGGTAGGGAAATGTGAAGGACACGGGTCGAAGAAATGGCTAATCCCACTACAGGGAGCCACATGGGTGGGCTCCGAGAGAGGTGGCAGGCATGAGTTCGGAGGTGGAACGGGCTACTGGGACTGGGCGGTTGGTGACACGGAGGTGGTCGGTTGAATGCCGTCGTGGAAGACAAACTTGCTAGGTAGGTGAGGTGGATATTAGGTGCAGGTCCTCCTATCCCGGTCAAAAGTCACTCTCCTCTCTTCCAACCAATTTTACCCTAAAATGATGCATGGGCCAGCAAGTGTGTCGACCTTGCACCATGCTCCATCGTCATAAAGAACAGGGCCGTACATCCATTGGAACTCTACGAATGCTAAGCCACCGTTGAGAATAATCTCCCCAATCTTGGAGAGGGACTCCACTACGTCCTGTGAGACACAGTTAGATGACACCCTACTAATGAAGTCGATCTCCGTACGTAACCCATTCGATAAAATGGCGGTGGACACTATAGGGTGCTGGAATTACTCAGTTGTTGGCTTAGGGGTCGGGTGTCGGGCCATGAAAGTATTGAATTGGGCCACCAGGGATGACTAATCGGATGCATGGTCTCGGGGAACGGCCATGGGGATGGCGGGTAGTGGACATGCAGATACACGGGACAAGACCAGCTAACTCTTTATTAGACTAGACACGACCCTAAGACAACAATGCAAAGTTTGGAATGTTGACTCGACTACACACCTAGACTCAACCAATATCCAGTATGTGGCGGTGGTTTGATCCGAAGATCGCACTCACGCAAGTGTGCCACCTTCTCGATATGCGTAACTATCATTCTGGGAACACCTTTTGATATATCAGGTAAAGGAATGCAATGTGACACCTTGGAACCGACTACCCTTGGATTCAACGTGGCTCTGATACCAATTTGATGCGGGACGGGACGCGACTCGACGCCAATTGATATGCAAACCTTGGACTCTAGGCAAACTCGCGATTGTCCCTAGCAAAGGAAGCATTCGGACGTGTGCGGTTGAGAAACCGGCAAAGAGCTAGGGTGGTCAACTCTCACTCTCGTGCCCGGATCTGGTCACGGGACGGTCTCGCTCTCTCTCGCAGCGGTGATTGAAATGATATAACGAGCTAGATTTTCCTATCACTCATGCAGCGACATATGAAAATATATACGAGTAAAGCAAATGCCAAGTAGGGAGCGGACACGATACCTCCAGGCTCCGGGCGTGGGGAAGACGACTCCGGCCGAAACTCGTACTCCCGGTACATAGTAATTAAATAATTACAGTAGTGATTTTATGGCTCACTCCACCCAGGGAGGTAAAGGGCGACAACAATAACCCGAGAATACCAAGCTTGGGTTGACGGGTAGCAATTTGGAAAGCTCTTGGGCCGGAGACGGGCTGCTGGTCCGGCTCAGTTCTGTATGGCCCGCGGACAGCAGGCGGGTCCGGCTGCTGGGACGGGGGTGCCCGGGCGTCTCCTTACTGCGGTGGCTGGCTGGGACGCTGCAGGGGGGTTGCCGATCGATCTCCGGGGGCGGCGGTTGCCGAAGGTATCCCGGCGTATTTTTGCTGGGATTATCCGATGATTGCTTTGCTGGCCTATTCTCGGATCAGAAATGCGCGCCTCCACGAAAAGAATTTCTGCGCCCATATCCGGTGTCAGATCGAGGCAAAATTATTACTGATGGATAGAAGACTCAAAGGGCTACAACATATAATTATTTCAGATCCATTTAGTAGACGGATTACAAATGAAAACAATTGTTCCCAATGTTTTTTTACTGACTCGGATTACAGACAGTCATGACAGAACATGTTCTGCCTGAAAATGAATTTTGACCGACAGGGTGATGGTAGATATAGACTTTGAGAAAATTATGAGTGGAAGAGGGGGATGTGAGGAACACGTATGAATTTTTTGGGAATTTTTAGAGAAGACTAAGTGGGTGGGAAAAAATACAACAACAACACACTATCCCGCAGATCTGCTGATGGACAGACTGTCAGGGGTGGAACTAAAATATTGGGAAAAATATCAAACGGTGGCGGATTGACACGAAATTTAAATTGGGAATAGCTAACAAGGAGGGGGATGATCTCTCAAAATTGCAAAACCATCAGACTCACGAATTTAGAGGACCAACCAGATCTTCAGGTTGTTGTTCTGGATTTTATGGTTCAGGACAGTAGCTTAGAGATGTTGTTGTGACGGCTCGACGGCGGCACGAACGGAGGCGGCGACGGTGGTGGCTGGAAATCACATCCAGCAGAGGTGATAGAACTTAGAATCCCTCAAGTTTATGGATTCACTCCATAGAAATCAGAGCAGTCCAGCTCTAAGGGGGAGAGGAGAGATATGGGCACCCTTGGGCTATCTTGTGCAAATGCAAATTTTTCTTCATTAATTCTCGTAAAATGGAAAATACATGGATTATATAGAGAGGTACAAAAGACCTAAACTACCCTCAGATCTAGAGTTAGGGAGGGGTAAATAAGGGATGGGATAATTAATCCCCCATGTGGTCAAATGACTAAAATAAAAAAAATACAACAAGAATTAAATATGTCAAAGGGGGGCGCCCCCTTGACTAAGGGGTACCAAATTTTGACTTTTCTTCTTTTTGTCCCCCCTTGGTCCAAGTTCAATCTTGAACTTTGAACTAGCCCCACATGGGCCCTAGATCCTAGGTGGACCAATGAAAAATAAGGTGGGGGCCCTGCTGGACCTACTGGCAAATTACATAGAAACACAAAGGCCTTTTTACAAAGAAACCCACAGATTTCTAATGACTAACCATTTGGCTTATAATGCCTTACAATTGCAAACCCATTTAGCCAAGGATATAAATGTAAACAAAAGGATACAAATGCAAAAATAAAATGTTAGTACTCGGTGTTGATTCCCATCACTTTGTCTTACCGTGAGAGTCTTACGGGAGGGGAAAACAAGCTAAAGATCTGACTTAAGACATTGAGCTTGTGTGTGCACACGTGGTCAGGGGCGTTTGGACGAGCGCCGATGGGCGTGACCCTGACTAGTCACTCATTACGTGGTACTTGGTTCTTGTTGAGTGTCTTAGTTACTGCCATTCTAGGCATGTGGGAGATACTTGTGGTGTAGTGTAAGACATCAATGGACACATCTGTCTGTTCTTCTAGTGAGGAGGTGCTTCTGTCACTTGACGCATGACTTGTGCTTTCGTGACTTGTCTGGGTAGCCTGTGCTTGGCTTCACTCGAGGTTGCGGTTACTATAGCATACACGATAGTGGGAGCGTGTATGTTTTGTGCCTTTGACCGTGTAGGTCTTTTGTAAGGCCTTTGCCTGTTTCAGTAGGCTTTCGTGATATGAGTTGAGTGATTTGATGATGAATCGGTAACTCCCAACTTTGTGAGATCGGGGTTCGCCTTTTGATGCGCTCGGCACCCGTCGTTAAAAAATGCCGTGTCACATAATTTCAAAATGTATAAAATCACACTCACTCACTTAAATAGATTTGAAAATTCAAGTAAAGTGGTGAATACAGGTCGATCCCACGAGAAAGAAATATTTTCATTTAAGTATGAGTGTTAATATGTTTTGTTCTACTCTCTTTTTCTCTCTTCAAGACCGGCTTAAAAGATCTCTTCTCTCCTTCTAATAAATCGATATGTAAAATAAAATAAGACAATAGAAGGAGAACAGAAGAGAGTAAAGAACCGTGATCGCCACCAAGGTGTCGTACGCGATGAACACGCCGTACCTTGGAAAGAGGGAGAGACACTCGCCTGGCTACAACGCTGGGAAGATGAACGACTCCTGGAGAACCGCCTATAGAATGCACGGTCTTACGATAGACTATTTAAGGCTGCTGCAGAAGATGCGGGATGAAGCACTCCTGGAAGTTGAACGGCTCTGGAACGACTGCCAGAAGAAGATGGACGGTCTACGTAGCACCGCACGTCTCCTTGAACAATTAGTAGAGAACCGCTCAAGACCACCAAGCCAGAAGTCGCAAAGGGGTCCAACCTCCACCCTCTCCAGCCGGCCAGAGGGGATGGGCCTCGTGCTGGGAATTGCTGACCTGCAAAATAACGTGAAAACACAAAGATAAAACCTAGATTAGAACTGGACAGTGTAGTAGATGTCAAGATAATAAGGAGTGAACATTAATAAGTGGAAAGGGGGATACCTGGGGGATTTTAAACCCCTAGGGTGTCAAAGAACGTAGGTGGGTGTGTGCATGGCAATGAAAATGAAGAAGAACGTGGGGAAAAAAGGAGAAAAGTAGTGCATGCAATGAAAAAGTGGACTAGACCAATCAAACACAAAAGACTCAAAAACTGGACTACTCCCTGAACTGGAGGCTTGTATGGACGTGGAAAGTCTCCCTCCTTTGTGCTAGGTCGCTCAAGAATGCGGCAGGGCTTCGCCGTCAACCAAAATCTCCCCCCCTTTCCAACCCAGCCTTTAGGGTCTATTTATAGAGCACCTAAAGTCCTAGCTCGAAACTAGGGTTTAGAAGCATTTTCAGGTCGAGATAATCAAAGGAAAATTAGAGATAAACAGATTATCTTTCGTCCAGTCGAAACGGCACTAAAAATGGTTTATTATCCGCGGAGAAAATGACGGGAGAAGTTGGGGATAAAATCACAGATAAAAGGGATAAAATCTGTTGAAATTCAGCATTCGAACGGATGAACGGTCTTACGATAGACCGCCCAACTGGATGTGCGGTCATGTCCTGACCATTCAACCCCGTCGATGGAAATTCAAAATAAATCATAAATAATCCAAATTATCCATCGAACTGATCGAAACCATCGCCGTTGGACTCTCATAGATGAACGGCTCCCAGGAGACCGTCCAAACGTTGAGCGGCCAAGGAGAAACCGTTCTAGCCTTGTCGGTGATAAATCAAAATAGGTAAGATAATTAGATAATTATATGAGAAAACCATTCAGCGCAGGACTCTGAGAGATGAGCGGTCATCATCAGTCCGTCCATCAAATTGAACGGCCAGAATAGGACCGCATAAATGCTTGTCGGTGGAAATTCAAAAAATTACCCACAATATTCCAAAATATATGAACGGTCCACAGTCAACCGCACATGGGTTGAGCAGCCCGTGACAAACCGTACATGCACATGGGCGCTTGAAACTTATAGAAAAGCCCAATCAACCAAAACCAAGGCCCGTTAATTAAGCCTTGAATCAACTTGGACCTAACCAAGGAGGGAGGCAACCCATAAAATTGGCCCAAAACATGCCTGAAAATAGTCCCAATGGGTGATGGACAACTCGAGGCATCAACAAATGGGAGTAAGAGGAACGACTCAACTTATCGGCATAAAACGGGTGTCAACAGATGCCCCTCCTTAACATCCTCTTTGCAGGGGAGCGAGCGGAGGTGAAGCGAAAGTGACATGGAACATGGAGATGAAGCGGAAATGCAGCGGAGCGGACTGAAAAGCGGGCATTAAGGTAAAACGACACCCATTTTTTACCAACAAGTGACAGGAATCTTTCGGAAAACTCTGAACCAAACGCAAGGAATGATAAAACCAAAAGCGACACCAGTTTGGAGGAACTAAACTACATGAAATAAATCGACAAGACCAACCTCATGGGGGAAACAATCCCGTGGTCCAATGAGGAAGCCAAAAGCAGGCAGCAAAAGTAAACGAAACAGGCTAAAGCTCCAGATGGGGACCTCTTAATCAACCAAACCAAGCGAATCGACCAAAGAGAACCTTCCAACTCAGAGTGGAATTAGTTCCTCTTACTCAAACCCTGAACACATAGCTAACCATCACTGATAGGACATTCTTCAAGCAAACCATGGGGCATGAAAGCTCAAAAAGATGTGTATGATGCATTCTGGGCTAAAATAAAAGAAATCGTTAAAAAAATGCGAAGAAAGATTAAAATATAAAATACTCGAGAATAATATTTCTAAGCTGAGAAAATCAGAGTCAAGACACCATCCGCAACCACGGCGTGTAGGATAGAACCATCCTCCCCATGACATCCCAACCTAACGGCCTATCCGAAGATTAAACACGTGAACCTGGATCATCATCTTTTTTGTTGAAGGGGAACATCAGATCCTGGAACACGCAGATAACCAACTGGTTCTCGAGACAATATAATATAGTACCATATAATAATGCAATAAGGGTGACAAGGATAGATAGCCATACCTGACTTACCTGTGCAGGTGGAACGGCGAGTGAAAGTTTGGATTTTCTTTTTTCTGATTTTTTTATGGATTTTCATGTATAAGACAAGCAAGATAGACATAGTAAAGATAACATAACAATTAACTGAACGACAAACAACATGACATAACATGATGAATGGAAACAACACAACAAGATGAACAAGCACATAAGCAAAGGCATAAATAGACAATACACATGCATGAACTTGGAGTGACATGACAACAATCGGCGGGACAACACATGGTTGGGATAAGAATATGAGGGATCACACGGTTGCGACAACACACGGAACATAGAGGGACGGCTGTCAACATGCGCAAAACAACTAACAATATGGGGTGAGGAACAAAACAACATGTGTGGGACAACACGGTGGGACATGGACATGAACAAAGGATATTGCAGGACAAAAGACACGACAAAACATGATCTTCAATCGAAACCCAAGATCAGAATGAAGCAGAACTGCCAGATTCATAATCGTGAGGCAAAGCCCTCTCATAAAGATATGATCCTTGCAAACAAAAGTTGAAAAGGACATAAGCTTTAGAACAGATCGAGAGAGTGGATTAAAGAGAAGAACAGATCAAAAGATGAACAGGAGACAGATAGAATAAAATATGGAGTAAGGAAAGCTTGAGTACCTGCAACCTGCACACTTAGCAAACAGATTACGTATCCGTTCTCAATATAGAATATAAAAGATAAATATTTTTAGATTTTTTAATTTTCTTGAATTTTTTTTTAAAAATGATTGAAATTTTGAACAATATTTCATTTTTTTTGGATTTCATTTTTTTTATTTTTGACAATATCTCATTTTTTTGGATTTTTGACAATATCTCATTTTTTTGGATTTTTGACAATATCTCATTTTTTTGATTTTTGAAATAGCAATCCGCAGCAGCCAATGACGGGCTCGAACTACTGGCCAGGGATCGTCGTCCCTCCCCTCTCATTAAAGGCTTCCCTTAAACAGGGCGTGCTTGTGAAGGTAGTTCACCACAACCAACTGTCTCTAAAGAACGGTGCCCCTACTAAGGCCATACCCGGGATACAACCCAGCCCGAGAGGGAGAAGTTGAAGAATAATTAGAGACAAGCCTTATGTAGGATGGGAGATATCAGGGTTCGACTTCCTTCTAGGGCACTACCCCTCAAAGAGTAGGTCTGCTGCGCCGGGGCTATGTGTCTTTGATTTTGAGACCCATATTTATTAGGCACGCATTCGACCGGGCTCATGATGTCCCGCGGGGAACTGTACTGCCACTCTTGCCATGCCTTTGATTCATAATTTTACATTGAATTATTTTCTCATTTTGGCAGCCCTTATTGGCCAGATATAGCATGAAAGCTCACTTTTGAGGGTCAAGACTGCCCCTATTTGAGACCTCTCTCGTATTAGGGAGCGCCTAGGTTGGTCATCTTATCCATCCATCTCTTGCCCCTACACTTGGCCGAGCAGAGAAAAGAAAAGACCTTTGTGCATACCCAAAGTATGGCCAAAGTAGCAACGGTGTTGCACTAGAGCGATCGACTATGGCTTGCCGTGAAGTGTGTGAAAAACACATGCCTAAAGGTCACCCTGAACAATCGGGGAAAGGAACTAGACTCCCATCGCTAAGCTATCACCAGCCTAAGGTGCTGCAGAAGCTACTCATTTTATTTGACTAATTAAGCAAATTCAACTAAAGCCACCCAATCATGTTGAGGAACCAACGTTATAAGCATGTGCAGGTGTAAGAGAGTTAATAGCGATGATAACATGTTCTGGCACAAAATCAAAGATACCTTTGCAGATCCAAGGCATGGAAACCGGCCTCCTGAAGCGATCTCGATCATCGAGCTTTGAGGAGTGTGAACTTTATTTTCCTTACTTTGTCAAGATAAAGGATGGAAGGAGAGCAAAGGATTGGATTCCTCGACATAGAGGAGTGGCAGACATCATACTGGACGAAGGAGGGATAAAAAAAGAAGAGAGACGAGGGCTAGAACTCCCTCGTTAAGGCACTGAGGCCCTGATAACAAGGAACCAAGTACAGAATAACCAGTGATTAACTAAGATCAAGGCGGGCTAAAGCCTCAAAAACAGCAAGAAAAAGGGTGAGAACCCCGAAAGGTGGGGAGGAAAGAGCAGAAAGATGATGAAAAGATAACTGTGATGATAAGGTAGAAAGAGAAAGATCATCCGACGTGGTCGGAGAAGAAGGGTAGCGATCACCTGCCAGAGGCAGGGAAGAAAATGCATGAACACCCGACAAGGTCGGGGAAAAGAAATGGAAACCACCCGACAAAGTCGGACAAGGATCAGAAAAACTACCTGACAAGGTCGGGGAACACGCACAAGGAACCCCCAATAGGGTCGGGGAAGAAGGATGAGAAGCGAAATCTGGGCTTACCTGGGAAGAAAGACTAGAAGATGCCCCTGTCTTGGGGGGAGAGGAAGACATACGCCGAGGCCTTGAATGGTGAAAATAGGAAGAGATGGTAGAAATATGTCCAAGTGGTGGAAGGTACACCACTCACGGATAAGAACCGAACAAAAGAAAGGATGAATGGACGGAATAAGGAGTGGAGGAAGGGGACCCCCAAATGCACAACTGACGGCCCTTGAACTTACGTCGTCGCCTCTTCTTAGCCAAAATCTTCTTGAAACAACACCGCCTGGCACGGGCTCGGACCTTTGGGCTTCTTGATCTGTAATACTTTCTCAAATAGCGGGCCCATCTGGCGGACTGCCTGGCCCGGTCATGAATATGCCGCTTCATCGAGACGGTTACCCCTAGCTGCGTGGTGCTAACCATAGAAGGACATTCCAGAATAGTCAACTCCTTGGGATGAGCATCAGGGGATAGTGGAGTATTGTCGTTCGGCACTAGAAGCATAAGATTCGGCATCTCCATTTGGCAATCGGGCATGAAGCACAACTCCCTTGCTAAAAGTACTAGACGGAACTGAGGGAGGGTGATGCGCGGCGTTGACGTGGCCGATTCACCAATAAACCAAGGGAGATGAGATAGACAATGTAGAATGCCCCTGGTCAATCTCGAGGACACGGCCAATTGCCCTTTGAATGCTAGATTTATTAGATTTCTGGCGGCCGTGTGGGTTAGCACCATCCAGGCGGAAAACTCTCCTGAGCCAGTGAATTGAATAGCAATCAAGCGAGAGGTGATAACAACATCAATAGTGAATTCTCCGGCGAGCAAAGAGATTGCCACCGGCCTCGCTTTTGAAGAAACCGGCACCAGTGCACAGGAACTCTTCTTGACAACCATCTTCATAGCAAATGCAGGCTCACTCCCCCTAGAATAGCCAAGAATCAGGACTCGGACCGACATGCGGGAAATAACATCTTGGATCTTGAAATGCATAATTGAAACCCGGCTTGGCTCTTTATCTCCCTGGGGACTAGACCCGAGGGGCACTAAAGGTAGCGTGTACCTGCTCCGCAAAGTAGGAAGTGGTAGGGGGAGGTTAGTAGGAGGAGGCTTAAAGGGCATGGGTGGCGATGGTGCAAGTGATGGAGCAATGATGATGATGATGGGCATGGGTGGAGGCAAAGGTAAAAGTGGAGGTATGGGTTCAGGGTCGACCTGCTCGGGCTCAGAGGATGATGGCGAAAGAAGTGGCATCGGTCGCGGGGATGGTTGTGAAGGTGACGGAACAGGGGTTATTACGAGGGGAGGTAATGAAGACGGTGGTGAGGGTAATGGGGATAATGGAGAGGGTGATGATGGAGATGTGGCCAATGGGGGTGGCGAAGATGGGAGTGAAGAAGGTGGTGGCGAAGGGGGTGATGTGGTTGATGGAGATGGTGAAGGTGGAGAGGGAGAAGATGAAGGTAGGGGTGGGGAAGAAGGAGGAGAGGAAGGTAGTGGCGTAGTGAAAGAAGTGGCAGGTGGTGGCGCTCTTCGGCGTATCTTTGCAACACGTCTAGAGACGTTGGGGACATGAGTGGTGGTGGAAACGGAGGGTGAAGGAGAAATTGCCCGAGCGGAGGCTGAAATAGGTAAAGGTGGTGGAGGAGATGAGATATAGGAAGAAGTGGACAACGGAGCAGGTACCTATTAACTGAAGAAACACCAGGGTGCCCCTAGTCATGACGTGGAGACGGTTGCTTAGGCGGCACGGCTTACTGCTGCTGCTACTTGCTGTTGAGATCTGAAACAACTTGGCGCATGGTAGCCCAATCAATCATCTTCTTGTCTTCCAGACTGTAAACAAGTTCTCAGAACTCGGGACAATTCTCAACCACATGCCCCTGTTGACGATGGAATTCACAAAACTGGAACAAATTCTCGACCGCGGGTCGGCAAGGCATAACCGGGGGAGCTGCAACGCATGGGTGGCCATCAAAGCCCTGAAAACATCTGTAAAGGATTCCGGCAACGAAGAGTGAGAAGCCTGCTTCGGGCAAGGTGGATGCCGAGGGGTATGAAAAGGTAATGGAGATGGCAGCGGGGGTTGCGTAGGCAAAGGGGATTGCGTAGGTGAAGGCGGAGGGCTAGAATGATGTGGAGGCATGGAGGGAGTGGGAATGTAATGGACGGCATCTACCCGCTCTGGGTATAGTGTTTCCTTGACCGGAAGTGGAGAGGCGTAGTGAGATGAGATAGCGGAGGGCTGACTCGTGGAGGGTTGGTATGCGGTGGAGCACATGGAGGTATAGGGGTGTGGGGGAGCGGACGGTCGACTCGTGGAAGGATATATAGTGGAGGGTGGACTCGTGGTGGATGGGGAAGAAAAGGGGTATGTGGAAGGTGACGGTGGAGGAGACTCATGGTCAAAGAAAACTAGGAGTTGTTGGGTAATGAAGCGGGCTCGACTGTAAAATTGTTGCCATGAAGTGATATCATTCAGGGCTAAGATACATCTGAGCTCGGGCGTTGCGCTAGAAATAACCATCTTGATCTGCTCGCCCTTCGGAATATGCCCTGGGACTTGCGCGGCTAGGTGACGTCAGCAGTCGGCAAACATGGAGAATTCATCGTCGGGCTTCATCTTCTCTTGGGCCAGATCAACCATAGAATATCTGGGCCCCACCTGGTCTCGATACTGCTGAATAAACCTTGCTTGAACAGCTTGAAAATTCATTATCTACTCTTGCGGCAATGTGAAGAACCAATCCTTGGCCGAGCCCTCTAAAGATAGGCCAAACAAATAGGCAATCAAGCGTTGATCATGCTGGAACTAGGCCGACTAATATAAGAACTCCTTCAAATGGACATAGGGATCACCAACTCCACCATAGCGGCGATATGCGGGAATTTGTGAGCGCGGTTGGAGTTGAAGGCCTTGAAAGGCAAACGGGATATCCAAGGAAGTCTTAGGATTGATTTGGCGCTGTAATTCATCAAGCTAGCGTTGGGCTTGAGTGAACATCTCCTCGGTAGGAAGAATCCGAGAAGGGTATGAACCAGCCTGAGCAAGAGATGATGAATTTAGGCCAGGATAATGTTGATGGGCCAGATAAGGGGATCCGGCCTGAGAAGAAGGAAAGCCCATTCTAGGAATGGAGGAATGCATGGGCTTGGAAGAATTATGTATGTGGGAACGAGGATGGATTGGACTAGCAGCAGCACGGGTGGGATAAGAAGGCCCGTTTAAAGAATAGGGTCCAACGGAGGAATAAGGAGACGGGCCCGCATGGGAAGAGGAATCCACACGGGGGTAAGAAGATGGAGAAGTATAGGAATAAGGTACAGGGGAGAAGTGCTCCATGGGGAGAATGGAGACTCTATACAGTGAATTTCAAATGAATACAAGGAGGGAAATGACCCTAAGACAAATGCAGCTAAATGGAGACACACGAAGATGAGCTAGACCAAATAAGCCTAATCTGACAAAAGGATACAAATGATGACACTATGCAACATACAATGGAGAAGAGAGATGAGAAAAGAATCAGCCAATTACCCAAACAGATTCCAAGTGATGCGCGAAGATTTTTATAAGTTCTCCTTTAGTACCTTAGTGGATTAATTAAAATGAGAATTCACTCGACCACAAGGTACCTGAACAGGGTGAGAATGGAGGACTGGCAGACTCTAAAGGACTCTCTCTCGCACGAATGCAGACCTTAGACTGGGAGGTGGTATGATACAACATGCCTGGCGTCCGTGTGGGAATCCACGGCTCACGGGGGCTTACAGAGGTCCTTGGCAAGGTCCCCTAGTCGGCTCCAAGGAGTATGGAGACGAGAGAAAACCCTACCTCGGTAGGAATGCGACTAACCATGAATGAAATGCATGAATCCTATGCGCACCGGAGTGCATGCAAAATCTAGCCTGGAAACTAGCAACCAATGACCAAAATAATCATGCGAGGATGAAAGCAAATAGGTAGCAACAACATATAAGCAGGGGAAGATAAATGAATGGCACCAAGGAGAACACAGACAATATAGATATGGCAATCGAAGCAACCTCGGGTGCACTGTGGCATCAGAAGGACGGTCTGTGGGAGACCGCACAATAAGATAAACGGTCTGGGGTGGACCACATAATCCATGGAGTAACGACAAAGTAACGACAGAATAACTGCAGAAATCAGAAAATGCTGGAAATGAAGGACGGCAGAGATGAGAAACATACCAGGAAGAGCGGTCTGTGAACAGCCGCGTAAGCCATAGAACGGATTGCCATAAACCGTATACCTGCTACCAGACCAATCAGAAGCGTACCTGTGCCAGAAAGATGGACGGCCGTAGATAGGCCGCTCGGAAGTGTGGACAGTCGATAGGAAGCCATCTATGACATGACGCTTGCAAGGGAACTGGCACTGTTCGCGGGGAGGAACGGTGGACGTGTAGTCGCACAGGGGATGAACGGCTCTAGGAGAACCGTTCACATTCCATAGGGTAGAAAATGCAACTTAACCTGCAATCACCCCAAAAGGGGACTAACACAACGAAAGAGGGGTCAGCAAATCACAAGCACGATGGGCACTAGTTGTCCCACCGTGATCGCCAAAAAAAATGGGCTGTTGATATGCTTTGTTCTACTCTCTTTTTCTCTCTTCAAGACCGGCTTAAAAGATCTCTTCTCTCCTTCTAATAAATCGATATATAAAATAAAATAAGACAGTAGAAGGAGAACAGAAGAGAGTAAAGAACCGTGATCGCCACCAAAGTGCCGTACACGATGAACACGCCCTACCTTGGAAAGAGGGAGAGACACTCGCCTAGCTGCAGCGCTGGGAAGATGAACGGCTCCTAGAGAACCGCCTATAGAATGCACGGTCTTACGATAGACCATTTAAGGCTGCTGCAGAAGATGTGGGATGAAGCGCTCTTTGAAGTTGAACGGCTCTGGAACGACTGCAGGAAGAAGATGGACGGTCCACGTAGCACCGCACGTCTCCTTGAACGATTAGTAGAGAACCGCTCAAGACCACCAAGCCAGAAGTCGCAAAGGGGTCCAACCTCCACCCTCTCCAGCCGGCCAGAGGGGATGGGCCGCGTGCTGGGAATTACTGACCTGCAAAACAACGTGAAAACACAAAGATAAAACCTAGATTAGAACTGGACAGTGTAGTATATGTCAAGATAATAAGGAGTGAACATTAATAAGTGGAAAGGGGGATACCTGGGGGATTTTAAACCCCTAGGGTGTCAAAGAACGTAGGTGGGTGTGTGCATGGCAATGAAAATGAAGAAGAACATGGGGAAAAAAGGAGAAGAGTAGTGCATGTAATGAAAAAGTGGACCAGACCAACCAAACACAAAAGACTCAAAAACTGGACTACTCTCTGAACCAAAGGCTTGTATGGACGTGGAAAGCCTCCCTCCTTGGTGCTAGGTCGCTCAAGAACGCGGCAGGGCTTCGCCGTCAACCAAAATCTCCCCCCCTTTCCAACCCGGCCTTTAGGGTCTATTAATAGAGCACCTAAAGTCCTAGCTCGAAACTAGGGTTTAGAAGCATTTTCAGGTCGAGATAATCAAAGGAAAATTGGAGATAAACAGATTATCTTTCGTCCAGTCGAAATGCCACTAAAAATGGTTTATTATCCGCGGAGAAAATGACGGGAGAAGTTGGGGATAAAACCACAGATAAAAGGGATAAAATCTGTTGAAATTCAACATTCGAACGGATGAACGGTCTTACGATAGACTGCCCAACTGGATGTGCGGTCATGTCCTGACCGTCCAACCCCGTCGGTAGAAATTCAAAATAAATCATAAATAATCCAAATTAACCATCGAACTGACCGAAACCATCGCCGTTGGACTCTCATAGATGAACGGCTCCCAGGAGACCGTCCAAACGTTGAGCGGCCAAGGAGAAACCGTTCTAGCCTTGTCGGTGATAAATCAAAATAGGTAAGATAATTAGATAATTATCTGAGAAAACCATTCAGCGTAGGACTCTGGGTGATGAGCGGTCATCATCAGTCCGTCCATCAAATTGAACAGCCAGAATAGGATCGCATAAATGCTTGTCGGTGGAAATTTAAAAAATTACCCACAATATTCCAAAATATATGAACGGTCCATAGTCAACCGCACATGGGTTGAGCGGCCCGTGACGAACCGTACATGCACATGGGCACTTGAAACTTATAGAAAATCCCAATCAACCAAAACCAAGGCCCGTTAAGCCCTGAATCAACCTGGACCTAACCAAGGAGGGGGGCAACCCATAAAATTGGGCCAAAACATGCCTGAAAATAGCCCCAACGGGTGATGGACAATTCGAGGCATCAACAAATGGGAGTAAGAGGAACGACTCAACTTATCGGCATAAAACGGGTGTCAACAATGAGTTGAAAAATTCTTATATTTGGAAGATCCGAATTTTGAGTGAGATTAACCTAATTGAAAAATAAACTTGCATGAAAATACATGAATCTAAAGAAATAATAAAATTAAATGTGAAATAAAATAGACGAAGTGGGATAGATTTGGTGCGGCCGTGGTGTGATAACGACGTCGTCTCCTCGAGCCTTTGATTTACGAGTTGTCAGGAACGACCACGTACACTCGACTGGATCGAAACCGCTTCTCTTGACCGTCTTTGGAAGAATTTCAGAAAATGATCGAGAAAGAATTTTGAATGAACCTTAGTGAGATGGGAGAAGATTATGCAACAAAATTAAACAAAACTAATGCAACTTAAATTAAATCAAATCACAAATGCATTCAAATTATAACATGAACAACATAAATTACAACAAAGTTTGAACAAAAACAAAGGGAAATAAAATGGAAAAGACTAATCCTGCACTAAGGACTAAGAGAGGAGGAGGAAACAATGAGAGCTACATTATCTACGTATGTGCCTATTGCCTATTAGGGAGCTTAAGCCTTCCCTATGCCCTCCTTTTATAGCCTTCAAAATAAACACTGTTATTATGTAAACACACCAAAGCCCTCTTTCTTCATTTCTCTGTTTGGCCGACTATGTGAAAACCAAAGGCTGCGGCCGCTTTGTTTGATGACCCGCTGAATGAATGCCGCAAAGCCGCTGAAGACTTTGCTGCCACCTCAACCGAAGCCTTGGGGCGTTGCATGTCCCAGCCGACGTCCGTGAATGAAGCCCGAACCTTTGTCGACGTGTGAAGAGCCCAGCACTTGCATGCATTATTGTATACCCCACGTGGAGCCCTATTTGTATTGAAGAGCCCAAGCCGACCTACCTTTGTGTGAAGTCACAATGGCCATGTTGAATGTGCATGGCGTAGCGTGTGGAGAATCTCCACGTGAAGGACCCCGCCAGCATGGGAAGATGGCCCCATGATGAAACCTAATGCCAAGCTTGGTGTGCTGCCAACTGTTGCATGCCAAAGTTGAAGCTTTGTTCTGTTCGGCTGTTTGTGAAGATGAAGCCATGTGCGTTGCTGTGTTGACCGCGTATGGGTTTGGCCGCTCGTCTGCGGTGCCTCCTTTCTGCCGATGTGAAGACATTGGCCGCTTTATTCTCTACGGCGTGTGAAGAAGGTGTGAAGGCCTGCTGTTTGTGGACCCGCCTCTGCCAAAGCGGCTGCTATCGCTATGCGACCGCGTTGCCCCTCGTGCGCCCTGCGAAGAAGGCCACTAGCCAACGCTGGCCCGCGTAAGAAGAACCACCGCGTGAGAAGCCTTTGGCGTTGTTGAAGTCACCTTGCCGAAGAAGCTTTGTATGCATACATTATATATATATGTGCTATTCATATATATATATATATATATATATATATATATATATATATATATATATATATATATATATATATAT
Organism: Amorphophallus konjac; assembly: GCA_022559845.1. Taxonomy (NCBI): domain Eukaryota; kingdom Viridiplantae; phylum Streptophyta; class Magnoliopsida; order Alismatales; family Araceae; genus Amorphophallus; species Amorphophallus konjac. The sequence goes on from CM040118.1 coordinate 405,462,016, forward strand.
ATATATATATATATTTATATATTTGATATATATATGAAATATATATATAGCTATATATATATATCATATATATATCATATATATATCAAATATATATATATATAATATATATATATATATATATCAAATATATATCAAATATATATATCAAATATATATATATCATATATATATATATCTAATATATATATAAATAAATATTTTACTTTTCTTTTTTTTTATTTTTTTATTTTATTTGAACTAAGATTGGGCTTGGTCGGCATGGGCTTTTGGATATGTGAATGGGCGTTGGCCCATTTGTCTTATTATTTGTTTTCTTTTTATTCTTCTTGTTGTGATCTTTCTTTGTGCCTACAAAATAGAATCAAAATTTTATTAAATCAGGCATTTAAACATTTTGATTTGAAATTAAAATTAAGTGTGATAAATGTATAGTGATGCATATTAAAGCTAATAAAAGTGTGTTATATCATTAATTACAATGTAAAATTACACACTTATCACACCCCCCAACTTACTCATTGCTAGTCCCTTAGCAATGCAAATAAACAATTAAAAATTAAGGATCAACAAGAGTTTGTAAAGTTCATACTTTCATATCCAGCTTTTCTTTCATAGAATTAACTAAAGATTAGGAATCTGGAAGCATTAACACGCACTAGCCTTAGATTTTAGAAATTAAGATACATGATCAAGAATTCTAATCAAAATTCAGTAGCACTTGTGCATGTGAAATGCTAAGTCCACAGTGAAGATAATTGTGTCCCTCATTCGCTATTCCGAATAAGTGCCTTTCAACCTTGCACTTCTTAGTCAGAGCATTAAGAATACTAGCTTTTTTGTCTGTCTTATTATTTCGTCCCTAGGGATCTTTTTATTTTTCTACACACATGATGCTACACTACCCTTCACTATTTAACACGAACCTCGACTCTTGCCTTAGGAGAAGCAGGTCCGGTTTCGTAGATCATGGTTCCCTTTTCCTTTTGACGTGAACCTCAACACGTCTTAGGTGAAGTAGGCCCAGTTACTTAGATTCGGGGCATTTTTCATTGTGCCTTTTTAAATTTTTTTTTTTCAATTGTGCTTTTGTACTTATTTTGATAGATAACTTGGTAGAAAGTTTATAAAAGATCTCTTCTGTAAGAAGTGCAGAATATCAGGTAACATACCCAAAATAGCCGAAGGTTTGTCCTACTTGTTTCATTAGCATGCAAAGTGAATTTCTTTTGTCTAAAGTGCACAAGAACTTTAAAAAGATTCTTATATCAATTTTTCATGGTTAGATTAAATAAAATTTTCATCATCCTTATCCAGTCATTGCTATTCTAGAATTATTTTCAATAGAAGCATGAAGCATGAAACTCAAAATGGGTTTTATTTATTTTTTTTTTTGATTTTGATTTTGTTTGAAAAAAAATGAGGTTGTATATGAATGCAACATGTGCAATGGCATGATTTCCGTAGATGAATGCAACATGTGCAATGTCATGATTTCCGTCCCCCCAACTTAAATGACATTATCCTCAATGGCATAAACAACGTAGAATAATGAACAATGTAGACATGAAATTTGTGAAGGAACGGTACAACCTGACGGAAGTGAACGTCGACGAGCTCGGCTTTGGAATAAACGGCGGTACTTGGCTTCAAAAATCGGGGCAATAATGCAAGCAATCACCTCTCTCTCCCCCCAACTTATCTTTTATTCACACCTGCAAAATAAAAACACAAACACACAAAAAACTTGGGTTGCCTCTCAAGAAGCCATTTATTAGCACACAAAAATCAAAAAAACTATGGGTTACCTCCTAGAAGCGCTAAGTTTTACGTCTTCAGCCAGATGCATGGAAGCTCGATAACCAACGAGTTGATTTTAGAATGAGCCACCAAAGAATTTTATTCTTGTCAAAATTTTCTTTCTCATGTCCTGAGAGAGATAACGGTAACTGGTGAGTATAAGGGCAAAGCATATATTGGGTTGGAGACATTGCAAAAGGATCACCCCAATCAGAGAATAGAAGAGGAACATTGGGAAAAATCATGTCATCAATTATGAAATATTCCTTCGGAGAATCCGTGGGATCAGATAAATCAGCATGTAGAGTAAGGTTGGACCAATCGGCTAGAAGAATTTCAAAAGAATCACCGTGGTCAAGATTTGGCATAAGCTCTACCCTCTCCTCTAGATTGAAAGTATCATGTGGCACACTAAATTCATTCAATTCCTCATTTACCCCAACTTCATTGTTCAAATAAATATTTAATGTTGGTTCCATCTTTACTTCTTCTTCCGTCCCATCTTCAAAGAGAATTTCATTAAATTCGGGGAGAGACATGTGATTAAAGATTTGAGGTTCACTATACTCTTCCTCTCCCCCTAACTGAAGATCATCCACCTCTCTAGCATTTTTCTCATAAGGATAATCAAGCATAGGCTCCTCAAATTTAATTTTAGGAGGGGGAATATGATCATTCATGTGTTCATCACCTTCCTTTATTTCTTTTCCATCAAATTCTTCAATCTCCTCAAATTTTCTAGGTTCATCATTCAAATTTTACTGACAAGACCTCTCCATAATCCCTTCATCTTCTAAATTAAGATTAATAAGAGTGTTATACTCTTGGGGAATCATAGATTGATCGTAGTCATCATAAGAAATTTGATCAGTAAAAATGGAACCAGAATAGCTAAGCACTTGCTCTCTCGTAATCCTCCTTATTGTCTCAGTCATCCTATCAATTCGTGCTTGGAGAAATTGACTTTGAAGCATCAGTGATTGACAGTGTTGATTGAGTGCCATCTCTGAATTAGGATTTGAGGGTAAAGGAGATGGATAGGGAGGCTGAGATTCAATGAAATAATGTGAACAGTAATCAGTATAAGGTGGTAACAAGGACATGGCCCATCCCTTTGTATGCTGGGCTTAATCATAATAATCATTAGGATTTGGGGCCCAAATTGGATTTTCATTATTCTCTTCTTCTCCCCCCAACTTAGACTCCACATTATTCTCCGTGGCCATTACAAATTGAGATTCAGTAGCTTCCCCCCAATTTTCCTGATATGGATGCTCCATATTATCCTCATCATCAAAAATTATTTGAGAGTTGCTGAATTGAGGATTGATGGATGGATCATTCAATGTGATATTATAATCATAATCAGGAAATGTATTTTCCGTGGGGAGGCTAGCACATTGGTCCATTTCAAGCACTCTCTCATGTTGGTCAAGCTGGGCTTGAATAATTTGGCTCTGAGCTTGAAGAGATTGTTGATTGGCCAAGATGAGTTGAGTCATTTGATTAAACCTGTCCTCAAAATCAGACTTTGGAGGAACTGGATAGGTGGGGTGGCACTCAGACTATGGTGAGTAGCAATCAAAATAGAAGTCAGTCTGGTACTGAGGTAGTGGAGAGTAGATGGGTTGTCCTTCATGTTGGGCTTGGTTGTGAGGAGCATTTGAGTAAGAAGCCCAATCAGAAAAGTGTGAGTTTAAAGGACTTTGCACGGGGTTTTGATATTGTGTCTAAGAAGATGATTGTTGATTTTCCCACCTAGGATATAGATTTGTGTGAGAGAAAGAGGTGGAAAAATCTGATGGTAATTGATATGGCTCTTGGGTGAAAGATGAATTGTGAACCTCATTCTAGAAGAGTGAAGGATTTTGATGACAATAATGACAAATAAAGGATTTGAATTCAAATAGCCCGCATGGTTGAACATGAAAGAATCTATTAATGGGCCTGAACAAAAGTTGATGTGGCAACGCAAAATGCCTAAAAAAGAGTGATTTTTTTATTTTTATTTTTGTATTTTTTGTATTTTTTAGGAAAATCTTTTTATTTTGTTTGATTTTTATTTATTTATTTTTGACATACATAAACAAGTTGACACACAATTTACCTAATCACCTAGATGTGACCTAGACCTACAAATAGGGTTTCACAAAATGACTAAAGTGCAACTTAAGTTCACCCTCAATATTTTCACCGATCAGGTAAGGGGTGGGGTAGTGGGAGGCTCCCCCTACTTTCATAGGGACCTAATTATGTCAAACCACAGTCCCGCTTAAGACGTTTTTCGTCCGACCGTCTTGCCTTAAGCACCGGTTTCCACAAGAGGGTCAACTCAAATCGTACTAAAATCACAGTGGGATCCTAGGGCCAATGTCTACTTACTTTTATTTATGGCTTAGGTCATGCAAAGATGCAAGGGAAATATGGTTTGTGGGCTAAGGAAGGGTGATGAAATCCCCACCTTATGTTATTTAGGGGTATTACCCTTAGAATATTTTGAAATGAAATACACACCACAATTTTAAACAAGGGGTTCTTATGCAATATGCATGTCAGAATAGGATAGGTAGAACGTACCTTGCCCCTTGCAATCTCCAAAATGCAATGACAAAAATTAAACAAAAAAGAAAAATTCTATGCTAAATGATGCATGACTGTTGGCACCAGCTTATTTTCTCGAATTAATCAAGGATTAAGCATAGGGAAATATTCCTTATATAGAGCAAAACGGCATATCACCAAAGCTGCTCTACCAGTCAAGTTGAGCTCGGAAATCGAGACACTTCGTCAGGTCAAGCGGTGCAACATAACAACCGGGCATCGGCCCCGAGCAAATGGCACTATGCCAGCCAGTTTCTCGACAACCGGGTCAGTTTCGGGATTTGGGACAACCTGTCGTACCTTACGGCACTCTGTGAAGATTCGGGGTTTACCCTCGGACACCCTGCATACGGTTTCACACCACCGGTGCCTCAACAACCGGGTTAACCTGGGACTCAGAACAGCTTGCCGCATCATACGGCTCTTCACCAAGGAGCGAGGGTCACCCTGACCACCAGACAAACGGCATCATCATGTCAACGTCCCAGTCAGCGGGCCCAACCAAGGGTCCTAACCTGCTAGCCGTGACCCGTGGCAACATCAACGATCGATCGGGTCCACCCCAGATCACTCAGTTTGCGGGTTTGCCCGCGTTCAACATAGCTACCCGAGCTGACCCGGGGGCACCCTGACTACAAGCCACGCCACGTGGCGCCTAGCAATGAGGTCGAGGTATACCCTCGAGTCGCCTCCCTCCATCCCTCTGAAGTCAAAGGAAGACCCGTCAAGGCCAACCGCAAGCTTCATTAGCTCACAGCACCCGTATACGGCCCGCACACGCGTGTCGGGAACTTCCTCGCGCACCTGGTGGGCGGGTATGATCCAGCCACTCTACAGCAAGTTGGAGCTCAACTCGGGACTCCCAGCAACCCATCGCATCATGGACCACCATCGTGCGCCCTCGCACGCGGATCGACCTGCGCGGTCAGGTTGCGGGGTTGGACCTGCCCGGTCAGGTCCCGGGGGTCAAGGGGGCAGCGCCCCTTGTGGGGGTTTCCGGGGGCGGAGCCCCCGGAAGAAAAATTCATGTTTATAAACCCAGTCAAATCCCAGTTTAACCCCCAGTCAAACCTCAGTCAGACTCACGGTAAACCCTCGGTCAAACCCGTGTCAAACCCGCGGTAAACCCTCGGTCAAACCCGCGTCAAACCCGCGTAAACCCGTCCGGGGAGGGGTTTAGGCGGACCAGACCCAGCCCCAAGGCTGGTCCGCCTAAACCCCCCTTAAACAAAAAAAAGAGTTTTTTTTAATTAAAAAAGCACCCAGCCAGTCCGCCCAAACCCCCCCGGGGGAGGGTTTAGGCGGACCAGCCTGCCCCCTCAGGCTGGTCCGCCTAAACCCCATCAAAACTAAAAAAAAAGTTTTTTAATAAAAGAAAAACCCCTCCGTGAGGGGTTTAGGCGGACCAGACGAGCCCCTTGGGCTGGTCCGCCTAAACCCCACTTGGGGGAGGGGTTTAGGCGGACCAGACCAGCCCCTTGGGCTTGTCCGCCTAAACCTTCCCTCCCCCACTCCGTAACACACAAAAAAAGGGATTTTCAAGGGTTTACCCGGACCAAACCCAACCCTCAACTTGGTCCGGGTAAACCCCTTCCACCCCTTCATCTTCCCCTATAAAATCCCCCAAGGGGCTCAATGGAAGGGAATGCAATACAATGCAAATGAAAAATGGAATGAAGGATGCAATGCAACACCCTCCAACCTAACTACCGCGCCCTCGGACTCCCGAGGCCTTCGGCAAGGGTCGGGGACGCGAGGAATTAAGTGCACGCATGGTTGGCTTGTCGATCGGCTTATACACGCTGAGGGTATGTCATACGTACTTCCCTCACGCGGCGTCTAGCCATCTCACACAAGTCCATGCCCGTCGCATGAAAGGCACTATGACGACGGTGAATACACCTGTATCTCAGGTCCGCCCGCGTATGACAACCAACGGTGGGCGTGTATACGCCATGATGCCGCACCTACTTCTGTCACGGAACCGCGTGCCTACCGCTCGCCTCGAGCTAGCCGCCGACCGCTCAGACTGATGACTTGAGTTATTCGAACCCTGGTCCGGGAATAATATTCCCGGGGCCGGCTTTGACTCCCCAGCATGATGACATTCGCCTTTCGAGGTCCGGACCCGACCGCTCACCTTGAGCCACATCCAACCTCCATCAGGCGCCAGCCCACAACCGCCCCTGCCACCAAGGCATTCGGGCTTGTCTCGATCACCTCATGGGGAGCCTCTGTAAAATACACGGATATCCGCTTTATTCCGCATTGACCCAGGGACCGACCCACGTGTCGAAATTGTCCCGTGGCTTGCGCCAGTTGTACTTTGGCCTCCTTGGTCCATTTGTAAAGCCCACGTGGCTCTCATATAGCATGAAACCAGTTGAACACATGTACCGGTACTCGGGTCTCAGTCTCTTCATGGCGCCCGCCTCCTTCAGTCACAACGGTGCCTCCGGCACCTGACTCCAGTCACATCGGTCCCCGAGCACGACCATCGAGGTCTCCCGGCCCCCGCCTCCTTCAGTCACAACGGTGCCTCTGGCACTCGACTGCCAGTTACACCGGGCCCAGAGCACGACCATCGAGGTCTCCGGTGCCCGGCTCCTTCAGTCACAACGGTGCCCCCAGCACCCGATTGTCAACAACTTCAGTCGCAATGGTGCCTCCGGCACCCCATTCCAGTCACATCGGGCCCCGAGCACGACCACCGATGATGGGGTCATCACCATTCGTCCTGGCACTCTCGGCCCTTCTCGTCACCCCGGAGGCGTACTTCATGGTCTAGCCATTTATTATGAGTCCTATGTTGTATTTCTTTATTTTTATTGAGTCATATCGTTGTAATTTCCCTTTTATTAGAGTCAGGTATCTAGGTCTTTGGTTTATTTCCCTAAGTTTGAGTGTCATTAGGTTGTTTGGTTTGCTATTGGGCCCAATTCATTGGGCTAGGCCCAAGGGCGCCCCCTACCCCCTTAGTTATTCGACTTTGAGTCAAATGTCAGGGTCTTTTTGTAAAATGTGGGTTGCCTATATATAGGGCCCCATTCCCCTCATTTTGAACTAATGAATCAATGAATGAAAATTGCCATTTGAGAGTTCAAATTTCCTATTAGAGAGATTCCATTAGTTGGGTGAGAAACCCTTGGGAGTGATTCCCCCTATCCCCCCTCTCTCTCTCTACCTCTCTCTCTCTCTAATAAGTCATTTTCTCTCTCATCCACTTTCTCTCTCTAAAACTTGCGCCCCTTTCTCTCTCCTCTCCTCCCAACCACCTTTCTCTCTCTTTCCCCCCTCCAATAACTCATCCCCAACTCCCCACCAACCCACCTTAACTCCACCCCAGCCCCAAAGGAGATTCCACCACTCCCCACTCCACCCTCCAACCACCAACCACCCACACCCCTTCCCCAAGCACCCTCTCATCTCCCAAGGGAGAATTCCCACTCCCCAAGCCCCCTTTTACCTTCCCCACACATCTCTTCCCATCCCCCAAGACCAAAATTTAATCCCACCCTTAAACCCATTTTCAAATACCCTTTCCCTCTCACCCACCTTCCCAAATTCGTAGCTCCTCCTCCCACCACCTGTTAGACCCCCTTCCAGACCCCATTCTTCCCTTCCCCCACCTTGGAACACCCCCTCCTAGACCCCCTCACAGCCCGGGCTTTCCCCACAATCATCCACCCCCATTTCCCCTCCCATATACCCCATTCCCCCCCGTCATCTTCAACCTACAGTTCCCCGTTGCAGATCTGCAGAAGAGTAGCAGCTTGTAGAGGTGACCACGGTTTCCTCCGGACGTTTCTGAAGGATCAAGAGTCATCGTTGGAAGAGTCTCCTAGTCCTCTTCGTAACGGCGGTGGTCCCATCCCGTTCTGAGTTCATGATCGCCCAGGGGAGTCATTCTTCCCCGACTGCGCAAAGCCTCCCTGGCAGGAGACCAGATCTGGAGTGAAAGCCCGACTGCGACGGTCCTGCTTGGAATTTGATCGAGAGTTCTTCTTCAAAAGTCTTTTACTCTGAGTTTTCTTTCATCCTCAGAAAGCAGAGCTCAGTTAGGCGTCCGGATCTTGAAGTTATCAATTTTCTCCCCCGGGTGTGCGGTTCTGCCTCCACTCAGTCTGCACCAACCCCTCCTCAGTGTTCAGAGCCTACCGGTCCGCTCCGACAACATTTGGCATCCCCGTCAAGCTCGTGTCGAAGAAGACTCATAGACGGTTCTGACAACTCTAGCGGCACCTCATTCGGAGTCCGGGAGCGCTGGTGGAAACAACTTCTTCCTGCTGTTGTGATCCTGAAGCTGTCAGAACGGAAGATCTACCTCCCTGTTCGAGGCTCTGCTCCGGCCAACAGCGACCTCCCGAAATTCCGGAAAAATTTGGACGACTTCCCCATCCTCCTACGAAGAATTTCCAGGTGGTTTAGTCCCCAACAAAATTCGGGAACAGTCACAGCAACTACTTCTTCGACCTTCTGTCAGCACTCATAGAAAGCGGGCAGAGCCGACATCGGTCTCCTTATTGGTTGCGAGTTCGGTTCCACCCCTCCCCGCTTGGCCGGCTGAAGGCCCCTCCCTGTGTGGAGGTAGTTTTAGATGTAATATCAGTTAACCCCCACCCCAAGATCCCCCTCCTGCGAGAGGTGTAGTGTTGTAATCGTTTGAGCAGGTCAAGCTTCTCCGACGCGGCGTGTGGGGAACACTCGCCTCCCCGCTCGCCCTCGTCTCCGAGCGGGACCGGTTTCTTCAAATCGGTCAAGTAAGTGCTCCAAACCTTGCTCTCATTTATGCTTGTTCATTTAATATTCTCCAATTGCACCGTCGGTTAGGGAGAGAGCGCCCGATCCTAAGGCTCCACCGTCTTTGTGCGACCAGCGTGGGTGTGAGTGAGTGACCCGCGCCCATTGGCCATTGCTGACTCATTGAGTTGGATATCCGTTCCCCAAGGGGAGGTTTACCTTGGATGTTGCTGGCCCTCTACCAATAAGGGTCTTGTCCCACTTCCTCGACTCGGCATCCCCACGTTACCCCCGGGTTGAGTGTGTGCGCCATACGAAGGTCCGCTTACGTAGGCTTCTTAGCCTTGTGGTTGTGCTTGCATACTTAGGTCCGAGGAAGCATTGGTCTCGTGACTATCACCCCAAGGGTGTGTCAGATCAAGTGGTATCAGAGCAAGTCATTGACTTGTCTCTACAAGTCAAGTCCTAGGGCATGCTTGCATTCTTGTCCGAACCGTGCATTGTCAACCCATCATTGTTAACATTGAGTCTTGGGTCACATGGCCCCTCTCCCAATCATATCCCATGCATGCTTACCTAATGGAGAGCCCGTAGAAATTGATTTCATTGACCTAGAATCTGAAAATTGGGTGTCCCCCGATATCATTACCTCTTTTTGTAGGACCGGATAAATTGTGCACAATGGAGACCAAGTCTTTATTGAATTCCATAAATGGTTCGGGAAGACTAAGTATTTGGATGGGGCTTGGTGTCAAGAGGGAACATTGGCGGGTCCATGTATAATCCTAGGTAAGAAATGGTTAGATGAAAGGAATGCCGACATCGACCCAACACGTCGGACTTGCCTAGTGCATCCGCCACACCTTTCGGGAACCTTGAAATTCAACAACCTTGTATTCTCCCACCCGCGGGAATCCCGCCCTTGTTCACCACCCCGGGTGCACCATACTCCGGCCATCATCACCCCACCATCAAAGAACCTTCCCACTCCATTAGCTTTGGAAGAAGTAGTCCACCCGCTTTGCCACATGAAGACAAATACCCCTTGGGAACCTATCCCCTCCATGGAGAGCACCCATGTCCCAATTGAAGAGGAAGCCTCGCACGAGGATCTTCACCCTACACCACCCCCTCTAGATAAGGCCGAATTCATCTTAGAAGAGTCCCTTGTTAGGTGACTAAGGGAGAGCTTGATTAGAGAAATCATGATCCATACCTATCTACCCATGAAGCAAGACCACCATCTAGTGCCCATCCACACTCCTCACACAACAATCCAATCCTACTACGAAGTAGAGGGTTTTGATGACCTCCTTAAAGGCCTAGAATGGCAGCTAGAGTTGACTTGCTTGTTGACCTTAGGGACGGCCCACCCAACAAACATTAGTCTCATCCACCCTTGTGATGGGTCTATCACCTCGGTTTGCACCATTGGTTGCTATACTAGCGACCTTCTTTTCCTTCTCCCTATGGTGGAAGAACCCATCTCGGTCCACTCCCCTACCATTGAGATCCCAAGTGCTTTGGTCGGCCAACCCACTAACGACCATGGCCCAATTATCTTGGAGGAGGATGACCCATATTTTTAGGGCTTTGAGGATGTGGAGTTCCTCTCTCTAAGTAAAAATTTCCACGATCCCTTTGACCCCTTCCTATACCCATGTGGCCCAACCATCTTACCCACCACCCACCCTTTCCTACGCTCACCCACCACGTTGGGCCAAACCCACCTCATCCATGACCGAGGTTACACCATGGGAGCCATGACTTTGGGCGATATACACCTAGGGATCGAAGAAGTACCCCACTTCATGATATCTACCTTCCTAGACCCCTTTGACCCATTCCAATGGAAGTCCAAAAGCCCACACATAGGAGACCTCTTTGGCACAACAATGCATAAGTCTTGGCGTACAACACAACTTGGCATGATTCATAAGTCAGGTCCACTCGTTCATATCACCCACATGTCAAGTAGGATGCATGAGTGGTCCAAATTCGGATGTAATGGTCCACCTTCACTCATCATGAGTCTTAAGCATGATAGGTGTATTCTTGGATGTCCGGGTCCCCCGGCATTTGTCACCCCCATACATGACCAGATCACCTATGGATGCCCCGACCCTCCAACCTTCGTTAGAGAGTCCATGCATGATAGGGCCACATTTGGTTGCCCCGGCCCACTAAGGCTCATCAAGGTCCATATGTCATCATGACATGACTGGTCTACATATGATTGTCCAGATCCACCCATAACCACTAGAAGGTCAGCATTCACAAAATTGCATGATAACCTTGCAAGCACATCAACAAGAGCCATGAAATTTACAAAAGGCAGGCCGACTCAATGGCGTCACCAAGAAATCCAAATGGGTGATTCCGGGATGGTGAGGAATGAGAGGCTCTCACATAGAGACAACTCAGGATTGAGGTTTTGTGGGATTAGCCCCTTCTAGGTTTTGAGGTGCACTAACCCCACTACTCAAAAGTTAGGCCTCCTCGAGGGATACGGAGTTAACTTCAGTTTCAATGTGGAAGGCCTTGTGCCACACAAGGGACCCACGGTGGCACCAAGTGAGGATTTCAAGCCCCCTTCCTCCCTTGAGAGAGCACCCACCCCTCCCCATGAGAGCACCGTCTGCCTAGAGAAGCCCGACGTAAACAACTTGAGAGAATATTGGATGAACAGGAAATCATCACTCAGAGCAAGGTGTACGGGCACTACCTCGCTAGGTGGAAGATTCGATTTCTTTCGGAAGACATATGAGAAGTACCACTTCTGCACCTTTCCGAAGAGGGAAGGACTCTTACTCGACGGAGTCGAGTTCTCTACACCCCAGGAGTATGATGGGGTCATCACCATCTGTCCTGGCACTCTCGGCCCTTCTCGTCACCCCGGAGGCGTACTTCATGGTCTAGCCATTTATTATGAGTCCTATGTTGTATTTCTTTATTTTTATTGAGTCATATCGTTGTAATTTCTCTTTTATTAGAGTCATGTATCTAGGTCTTTGGTTTATTTCCCTAAGTTTGAGTGCCATTAGGTTGTTTGGTTAGCTATTGGGCCCAATTCATTGGGCTAGGCCCAAGGGCGCCCCCTACCCCCTTGGTTATTCGTCTTTGAGTCAAATGTCAGGGTCTTTTTGTAAAATGTGGGTTGCCTATATATAGGGCCCCATTCCCCTCATTTTGGACTAATGAATGAAAATTGCCATTTGAGAGTTCAAATTTCCTATTTGAGAGATTCCATTAGTTGGGTGAGAAACCCTTAGGAGTGATTCCCCCTATCCCCCCTCTCTCACTCTACCTCTCTCTCTAATAAGTCATTTTCACTCTCCTCCACTTTCGCTCTCTAAAACATGCGCCCCTTTCTCTCTCCTCCCCTCCCAACCACCTTTCTCTCTCTTCCCCCCTCCAATAACTCATCCCCAACTCCCCACCAACCCACCTTAACTCCACCCCAGCCCCAAGGGAGATTCCACCACTCCCCACTCCACCCTCCAACCACCAACCACCCACTCCCCTTCCCCAAGCACCCTCTCATCTCCCAACGGAGAATTCCCACTCCCCAAGCCCCCTTTTGCCTTCCCCACACACCTCTTCCCATCCCCCAAGACCAAAATTTAATCCCACCCTTAAACCCATTTTCAAATACCCTTTCCCTCTCACCCACCTTCCCAAATTCGTAGCTTCTCCTCCGACCACATGTTAGACCCCCTTCCAGACCCCATTCTTCCCTTCCCCCACCTTGGAACACCCCCTCCTAGACCCCCTCACAGCCCGGGCTTTCCCCACACTCATCCACCCCCATTTCCCCTCCCATATACCCCATTCCCCCCCCGTCATCTTCAACCTACAGTTCCCAGTTGCAGATCTGCAGAAGAGTAGCAGCTTGCAGAGGCGACCACGGTTTCCTCCGGAAGTTTCTGAAGGATCAAGAGCCATCGTTGGAAGCGTCTCCCAGTCCCCTTCGCAACGGCGGTGGTCCCATCCCGTTCTGAGTTCGTGATCGCCCAGGGGAGTCATTCTTCTCCGACTGCACAAAGCCTCCCTGGCAGGAGAGCAGATCCAGAGTGGAAGCCCGACTACGACGGTCCTGCTTGGAATCTGATCGAGAGTTCTTCTTCAAAAGTCTTATACTCTGAGTTTTCTTTCATCCTCAGAAAGCAGAGCTCAGTTAGGCGTCCGGATCTGGAAGTTATCAATTTTCTCCCCCGGGTGTGCGGTTCTGCCTCCACTCAGTCTGCACTGACCCCTCCTCAGTGTTCAGAGCCTACCGGTCCGCTCCGACAACATTTGGCATCCCCATCAAGCTCGTGTCGAAGAGGACTCACAGAAGGTTCCGATGACTCCGGCGGCGCCTCATTCCAAGTCCGAGAGCGCTGGTGGAAACAACTTCTTCCTGCTGTTATGATCCTGAAGCTGTTAGAACTGAAGATCTACCTCCCTGTTCGAGGCTCTGCTCCGGCCAACAGCGACCTCCAGAAATTCCGGAAAAATTTGGACGACTTGACCATCCTCCTACGAAGAATTTTCAGGTGGTTTCGTCCCCAACAAAATTCGGGAACAATCACAGCAACTACTTCTTCAACCTTCTGTCAGCACTCACAGAAAGCGGGCAGAGCCGACATCGGTCTCCTTATTGGTTGCGAGTTCGGTTCCACCCCTCCCCGCTTGGCCGGCTAAAGGCCCCTCCCTGTGTGGAGGTAGTTTTAGATGTAATATCAGTTAACCCCCACCCCAAGATCCCCCTCCTGCGAGAGGTGTAGTGTTGTAATCGTTTGAGCAGGTCAAGCTTCTCCGACACGGCGTGTGGGTAACACTCGCCTCCCCGCTCGCCCTCGTCTCCGAGCGGGACCGGTTTCTTCAAACCGATCAAGTAAGTGCTCCAAACCTTGCTCTCATTTATGCTTGTTCATTTAATATTCTCCAATTGCACCGTCGGTTAGGGAGAGAGCGCCCGATCCTAAGGCTCCACCGTCTTTGTGCGACCACCGTGGGTGTGAGTGAGTGACCCGCGCCCATTGGCCATTGCTGACTCATTGAGTTGGATATCCATTCCCCAAGGGGAGGTTTACCTTGGATGTTGCTGGCCCTCTACCAGCAAGGGTCTTGTCCCACTTCCTCGACTCGGCATCCCCGAGTTACCCCCGGGTTGAGTGTGTGCGCCATCCGAAGGTCCGCTTACGTAGGCTTCTTAGCCTTGTGGTTGTGCTTGCATACTTAGGTCCGAGGAAGCATTGGTCTTGTGACTATCACCCCAAGGGTGTGTCACATCAAGTGGTATCAGAGCAAGTCATTGACTTGTCTCTACAAGTCAAGTCCTAGGGCATGCTTGCATTCTTGTCCGAACCGTGCATTGTCAACCCATCATTGTTAACATTGAGTCTTGGGTCACATGGCCCCTCTCCCAATCATATCCCATGCATGCTTACCTAATGGAGAGCCCGTAGAAATTGATTTCATTGACCTAGAATCTGAAAATTGGGGGTCCCCCGATATCATTACCTCTCTTTGTAGGACCGGTCAAATTGTGTACAATGGAGACCAAGTCTTTATTTAATTCCATAAATGGTTCGGGAAGACTAAGTATTTGGATGGGGCTTGGTGTCAAGAGGGAACATTGGCGGGTCCATGTATAATCCTAGGTAAGAAATGGTTAGATGAAAGGAATACCGACATCGACCCAACACGTCGGACTTGCCTAGTGCATCCGCCACACCTTTCGGGAACCTTGAAATTCAACAACCTTGTATTCTCCCACCCGCGGGAATCCCGCCCTTGTTCACCACCCCGGGTGCACCATACTCCGGCCATCATCACCCCACCATCAAAGAACCTTCCCACTCCATTAGCTTTGGAAGAAGTAGTCCACCCGCTTTGCCACATGAAGACAAATACCCCTCGGGAACCTATCCCCTCCATGGAGAGCACCCATGTCCCAATTGAAGAGGAAGCCTCGCACGAGGATCTTCACCCTACACCACCCCCTCTAGATAAGGCCGAATTCATCTTAGAAGAGTCCCTTGTTAGGTGGCTAAGGGAGAGCTTGATTAGAGAAATCATGATCCATACCTATCTACCCATGAAGCAAGACCACCATCTAGTGCCCATCCACACTCCTCACACAACAATCCAATCCTACTACGAAGTAGAGGGTTTTGATGACCTCCTTAAAGGCCTAGAATGGTAGCTAGAGTTGACTTGCTTGTTGACCTTAGGGACGTCCCACCCAAAAAACCTTAGTCTCATCCACCCTTGTGATGGGTCTATCACCTCGGTTTGCACCATTAGTTGCTACACTAGCGACCTTCTTTTCCTTCTCCCTATGGTGGAAGAACCCATCTCGGTCCACTCCCCTACCATTGAGATCCCAAGTGCTTTGGTCGGCCAACCCACTAACGACCATGGCCCAATTATCTTGGAGGAGGATGACCCATATTTTTAGGGCTTTGAGGATGTGGAGTTCCTCTCTCTAGGTAACCATTTCCACGATCCTTTTGACCCCTTCCTATACCCATGTGGCCCAACCATCTTACCCACCACCCACCCTTTCCTACCCTCACCCACCATATTGGGCCAAACCCACCTCATCCATGACCGAGGTTACACCATGGGAGCCATGACTCTAGGCGATATACACCTAGGGATCGAGGAAGTACCCCACTTCATGATATCTACCTTCCTAGACCCCTTTGACCCATTCCAATGGAAGTCTAAAAGCCCACACATAGGAGACCTCTTTGGCACAACAATGCATAAGTCTTGGCGTACAACACAACTTGGCATGATTCATAAGTTGGGTCCACTCGTTCATATCACCCACATGTCAAGTAGGATGCATGAGTGGTCCAAATTCGGATGTAATGGTCCACCTTCACTCATCATGAGTCTTAAGCATGATAGGTGTATTCTTGGATGTCTGGGTCCCCCGGCATTTGTCACCCCCATACATGACCATATTACCTATGGATGCCCCGGCCCTCCAACCTTCGTTAGAGAGTCCATGCATGATAGGGCCACATTTGGTTGTCCCGGCCCACTAAGGCTCATCAAGGTCCATATGGCATCATGGCATGACTGTTCTACATATGGTTGTCCAGGTCCACCCATAACCACTAGAAGGTCAGCATTCACAAAATTGCACGATAACCTTGCAAGCACATCAACAAGAGCCATGAAATTTACAAAAGGTAGGCCGACTCAATGGCGTCACCAAGAAATCCAAATGGGTGATTCCGGGATGGTGAGGAATGAGAGGCTCTCACATAGAGACAACTCAGGATTGAGGTTTTGTGGGATTAGCCCCTTCTAGGTTTTGAGGTGCACTAGCCCCACTACTCAAAAGTTAGGCCTCCTCGAGGGATACGGAGTTAACTTCGGTTTCAATGTGGAAGGCCTTGTGCCACACAAGGGACCCACGGTGGCACCAAGTGAGGATTTCAAGCCCCCTTCCTCCCTTGAGAGAGCACCCACCCCTCCCCATGAGAGCACCGTCATCCTAGAGAAGCCCGACGTAAGCAACTTGAGAGAATATTGGATGAACATGAAATCATCACTCAGAGCAAGGTGTACGGGCACTACCTCGCTAGGTGGAAGAATCGATTTCTTTCGGAAGACATATGAGCGGTACCACTTCTGCACCTTTCCGAAGAGGGAAGGACTCTTACTCGACGGAGTCGAGTTCTCTGCGCCCCGGGAGTATGATGGGGTCATCACCATCCGTCCTGGCACTCTCGGCCCTTCTCGTCACCCCAGAGGCGTACTTCATGGTCTAGCCATTTATTATGAGTCCTATGTTGTATTTCTTTATTTTTATTAAGTCATATCGTTGTAATTTCCCTTTTATTAGAGTCAAGTATCTAGATCTTTGGTTTATTTCCCTAAGTTTGAGTGTCATTAGGTTGTTTGGTTTGCTATTGGGCCCAATTCATTGGGCTAGGCCCAAGGGCGCCCCCTACCTCCTTGGTTATTCGTCTTTGAGTCAAATGTCAGGGTCTTTTTGTAAAATGTGGGTTGCCTATATATAGGGCCCCATTGCCCTCATTTTGAACTAATGAATCAATGAATGAAAATTGCCATTTGAGAGTTCAAATTTCCTATTGGAGAGATTCCATTAGTTGGGTGAGAAACCCTTGGGAGTGATTCCCCCTATCCCCCCCTCTCTCTCTACCTCACTCTCTCTAATAAGTCATTCTCTCTCTCCTCCACTTTCTCTCTCTAAAACTTGCACCCCTTTCTCTCTCCTCCCCTCCCAACCACCTTTCTCTCTCTTCCCCCCTCTAATAACTCATCCACAACTCCCCACCAACCCACCTTAACTCCACCCCAGCCCCAAGGGAGATTCCACCACTCCCCACTCCACCCTCCAACCACCAACCACCCACTCCCCTTCCCCAAGCACCCTCTCATCTCCCAAGGGAGAATTCCCACTCCCCAAGCCCCCTTTTACCTTCCCCACACACCTCTTCCCATCCCCCAAGGCCAAAATTTAATCCCACCATTAAACCCATTTTCAAATACCCTTTCCCTCTCACCCACCTTCCCAAATTCGTAGCTCCTCCTCCCACCACCTATTAGACCCCCTTCCAGACCCCATTCTTCCCTTCCCCCACCTTGGAACACCCCCTCCTAGACCCCCTCACAGCCCGGGCTTTCCCTACACTCATCCACCCCCATTTCCCCTCCCATATAAGCCATTCCCCCCCGTCGTCTTCAACCTACAGTTCCCAGTTGCAGATCTGCAGAAGAGTAGCAACTTGCAGAGGCGACCACGGTTTCCTCCGGACGTTTTTGAAGGATCAAGAGCCATCGTTGGAAGCGTCTCCTAGTCCTCTTCGCAACGGCGGTGGTCCCATCCCGTTCTGAGTTCGTGATCGCCCAGGGGAGTCATTCTTCCCCGACTGCGCAAAACCTCCCTGGCAGGAGACTAGATCCGGAGTGGAAGCCTGACTGCGACGGTCCTGCTTGGAATCTGATCGAGAGTTATTCTTCAAAAGTCTTGTACTCTGAGTTTTCTTTCATCCTCAGAAAGCAGAGCTCAGTTAGGCGTCCGGATCTGGAAGTTATCAATTTTCTCCCCCGGGTGTGCGGTTCTGCCTCCACTCAATCTGCACCGACCCCTCCTCAGTGTTCAGAGCCTACCGGTCCGCTCCGACAACATTTGGCATCCCCGTCAAGCTCGTGTCGAAGAGGACTAACAGACGGTTCCGACGACTCTAGCGGCGCCTCATTCTGAGACCGGGAGCGCTGGTGGAAATAACTTCTTCCTGCTGTTGTGATCCTGAAGCTGTCAGAACTGAAGATCTACCTCCCTGTTCGAGGCTCTGCTCCGGCCAACAGCGACCTCCCAAAATTCCGAAAAAATTTGGACAACTTCCCCATCCTCCTACGAAGAATTTTCAGGTGGTTTCGTCCCCAACAAAATTCGGGAACAGTCACAGCAACTACTTCTTCAACCTTCTCTCAACACTCACAGAAAGCGAGCAGAGCCGACATCGGTCTCCTTATTGGTTGCGAGTTCGGTTCCACCCCTCCCCGCTTGGCCGGCTGACGGCCCCTCCCTGTGTGGAGGTAGTTTTAGATGTAGTATCAATTAACCCCCACCCCAAGATCCCCCTCCTGCGAGAGGTGTAGTGTTGTAATCGTTTGAGCAGGTCAAGCTTCTCTGACGCGGCGTGTGGGGAACACTTGCCTCCTCGCTCGCCCTCGTCTCCGAGCGGGACCGGTTTCTTCAAACCGGTCGAGTAAGTGCTCCAAACCTTGATCTCATTTATGCTTGTTCATTTAATATTCTCCAATTGTGCCGTCGGTTAGGGAGAGAGCGCCCGATCCTAAGGCTCCACCATCTTTGTGCGACCTCCGTGGGTGTGAGTGAGTGACCCGCGCCCATTGGCCATTGCCGACTCATTGAGTTGGATATCGGTTCCCCAAGGGGAGGTTTACCTTGGATGTTGCTGGCCCTCTACCAGCAAGGGTCTTGTCTCACTTCCGCGACTCGGTATCCTCGAGTTACCCCCGCGTTGAGTGTGTGCGCCATACGAAGGTCCGCTTACGTAGGCTTCTTAGCCTTGTGGTTGTGCTTGCATACTTAGGTCCGAGGAAGCATTGGTCTTGTGACTATCACCCCAAGGGTGTGTCACATCAACTGAGGTCTCTCGGCGCCCGCCTCCTTCAGTCGCAATGGTGCCCCTGGCACCCGACTGTCACCAACTCCAGTCGCAATGGTGCCTCCGGCACCTGACTCCAATCACATCGGGCCCCGAGCACGACCATCGGGATCTCACGGCGCCCGCCTCCTTCAGTCACAACGGTGCCCCCGGCACCCGTCTGTCAACAACTCCAGTCGCAACGGTGCCTCCGGCACCCGACTCCAGTCACATCGGGCCCCAAGCACGACCATCGGGATCTCCCGGCGCCTGCCTCCTTCAGTCACACTACCAGCAAGGGTCTTGTCCCACTTCCTGGACTCGGCATCCTCGAGTTACCCCCGGGTTGAGTGTGTGCGCCATACGAAGGTCCGCTTACGTAGGCTTCTTAGCCTTGTGGTTGTGCTTGCATACTTAGGTCCGAGGAAGCATTGGTCTTGTGACTATCACCCCAAGGGTGTGTCACATCAACTTAGGTCTCCCGGCGCCCGCCTCCTTCTGTCACAACGGTGCCCCCGGCACCCATCTGTCAACAACTCTAGTCGCAACGGTGCCTCCGGCACCCGACTCTAGTCACATCGGGCCCCGAGCACGACCATCGAGGTCTCCCGGCGCCTGCCTCCTCCAGTCACAACGGTGCCCCCGGCACCCGACTGCCAGCTACCCCAGTCACAACGGTGCCGCCGGCACCCGACTACCCAGCTACTTCAGTCACAACGGTGCCCGCGGCACCCAACTGCCAACAACTCCAGTCACAACGGTGCCCCCGGCACCCGACTGCCAGCTGCCCCAGTCACAACGGTGCCACCGACACCCGACTACCCAGCTACTTCAGTCACAACGGTGCCCCCGGCACCCGACTGTCAACAACTCTAGTCACAACGGTGCCCCCGGCACCCGACTGCCAACAACTCCAGTCACAACGGTGCCCCCGGCACCCGACTGCCAGCTACTCCAGTCACATCGGGGCCCGCGACACCCAACCACTCAACTTCCCAAGCACAATGGTGCCTACGGCACCCCTACAGCCCCGACCTTGACACTGTCTCATGTCAGGAATATATTGTGACGCCCCTCGAGCGCCATCCTGCTCAGTCACAGGTCATCTGATGGACACTATGTACAAATGTGGAAATACCCGCACAATAATGCAATGACCCGGGGACCATCATGAATGACGGAACTGTCCCGCGGCTTGCAAGCACTTGTAACCGGGCTCTCACGCCCCCATATAAATGCCTTTCATGGCTTATAAGTCATGTAATCCAGTCAAGGAGCGGATTCCCCTCCTCGCTGGAACCAGTCTCTCTGTCCCCAGTAATCCCTGTTGTGTTGTTGTTGCCCTGTCGCTGTTGCACAGACTAAGCCCTCCTAACGTCGCTGCTCCCAGGGTCCCTGACCCTCTCTTCGGCAGTAGAAACAAAGGTATTCAGATTCAATCCGATGTAAAATAAACACCGGTTGCTTGCGGTCGGTGGGGAAAGATGTCCAGTACACGAATCCCCATAATCGCCTGCGCACTCGCACTCGTGGAACCCCTTCTATTCACGTGTCACCCGATCTCTCGACCCATGTGCTGCGTCCTGGCGACGCTTCCCCAGTCAATCCTTGGTTCCATAGGTGATTGTCGAGAAATCGACTGGCACTCCCGCATTCCACCTAGCCATCCCTGTCCCAGTCTCCCAGAATGATTAACCATACGCCATCCCTTCCAGCGCGTTCATATCGTTCTCTCTGCCTTCATCTCAATACCCCCGAAATCCCCGCGTGCCCAGTCAACCTATCTCGACCTTCCGTAAAAGGCGAGTCTACACCCCCGCCGCGAGGACAAAACGACAAGTGACTCCCCCGCGGTCGCAAACAATGACCTAGAACATGGTGGGTGTGGTTTCTATTCTTAAATGAAGTCTTTTATTTTTAGTGCAAGTATTTTTTTTATTTAATGAACCTATCTAGCCAGCACAAATTTTATTGTTTTAATTTTTGATTTTTTAAATTTTTCAATAAGAGATGAATGTAAGAAGCTATAAACAATAAAATAACAAAGACATGCAAATTGAGTACAACATGAAGCCTAAAATGGTATTTTTGTGTTTTCTGATTTTTTATGATTTTTACAGTTTTTTCAGGAATTTTTTAGATTTTTTTTTGAAGATTTTTTAAAAATCGAAAAAATAGAACCTGTACCTACGTTTCAGCCCTTTAGTGACGCTTGACTGCTATAGTTATAAGCTTTCAGCGACACTTATATAATTATATACATGAAACACAAGAATATCCAACTATAAAAAAATTAATTTTCCTCTCCAGCAACGGCACCAAAAATTGATGCGCTCGACACCCATCGTTAAAAAATACAGTGCCACACAATTTCAAAATTTATAAAACCGCACTCACTCACTTAAATGGATTTAAAAATTCAAGTAAAGTGGTGAATACGGGTCGATCCCACGAGGAAGAAATATTTTTATTTAAGCATGAGTTAGAAAATTCTTATATTTGGAATATCCGAATTTTGAGTGAGATTAACCTAATTGAAAATAAACTTGCATGAAAATACATGAATCTAAAGAAATAACAAAATTAAATGCGGAATAAAATAGACGAAGTGGGATAGATTTGGTGCGGCCGTGATGTGATAACGGCATCGTCTCCTCGAGCCTTTGATTTACGAGTTGTCGGGAACGACCACGTACACTCGATTGGATCGGAACCGCTTCTCTTGACCATCTTTGGAAGAATTTCAGAAAATGATCAAGAAAGAATTTTGAATGGACCTTAGAGAGATGGGAGAAGATTATGCAACAAAATTAAACAAAACTAATGCAACATAAATTAAATCAAATCATAAATGCATTCAAATTGTAACATGAACAACATAAATTACAACAAAGTTTGAACAAAAACAAAGGGAAATAAAATGGAAAAGACTAATCCTACACTAAGGACTAAGAGATGAGGAGGAAACAATGAGAGCTACATTATCTACGTATGTGCCTATTGCCTATTAGGGAGCTTAAGCCTTCCCTATGCCCTCCTTTTATAGCCTTCAAAATAAACACTGTTATTATGTGAACACACTAAAGCCCTCCTTCTTCATTTCTCTATTTGGCCGACTATGTGAAAACCAAAGACTGCGGCCGCTTTGTTTGATGACCCGCCGAATGAATGCCGCAAAACTACTGAAGACTTTACTGCCACCTCAACCGAATCCTTGGGGCGTTGCATGTCCCAGCCGACGTCCATGAATGAAGCCCGAACCTTTGCCGACGTGTGAAGAGCCCATCACTTGCATGCATTGTTGTATACCCCACGTGGAGCCCTGTTCGTGTTGAAGAGCCCAGGCCGACCTTCCTTTGTCTGAAGTTACAATGGCCATGTTGAATGTGCATGGCCCAGCGTGTGGAGAATCTCCACGTGAAGGACCTTGCCAGCATGTGAAGATGCCCCCATGATGAAACCTGGTGCCAAGCTTGGTGCACTGCCAACTGTTGCATGCCGAAGTTGAAGCTTTGTTTTGTTTGGCTATTTGTGAAGACGAAGCCATGTGTGTTGCTGTGTTGACCGCGTATGGGTTTGGTCGCTCGTCTGCGGCGCCTCCTTTCTGCTGACGTGAAGACATTGGCCACTTTGTTCTCTGCGGCGTGTGAAGAAGGTGTGAAGGCCTGCTGTTTGTGGACCCGCCTGTGCCAAAGCGGCTGTTGCCGCTGTACGACCGCGTTGCCCCTCGTGCGCTTGTAGATTTGTTTAATGGACTATCCCGCCCCCTTCAACTAAGCATGTGTATATGCACATGAACAAGCATGAACCGGCATAAAAGTATACACAAAAGGGGGTTAAATAGACAGAAACATACCGTGATCGCCACCAAAGTCACAACAGCGCCAAAGTAATGAAGAGATGGAGGAAACGACGTTGAGTACCTTGGAAACATATGAAGACTTGATCACGCTTGACAAAGGGTGCGGGGAATGATGTGGATTCAGACCTCCTCGTCTTCCAGCCGGCTAGAAGAAGAGGGCCTCACGTTCATATCATGCTCTCCTGTAAAACAAAGACAAAATACAAAGGTAAAAACCCATTAGATCATGAAGTGTAGTATCAATCTCGGAGTGATAAAATAGGGGTAGAAATTGAGGGCAAACTCACTGGGGGGAGGTTTTTAACCCCTGTGAAAGGGTGGAAAAGATAGGTGTGTGTGTTGTGCATGCATGAGATTTGAAATCACGAGATTTGATTGAGAGAATAGAGAGAAATCATTGATGCAAAACGGGGAAAAACGCATGTGTAGCAAAAAAGTGCAGA
The DNA here is from genome assembly GCA_022559845.1 of Amorphophallus konjac. Lineage (NCBI taxonomy): Eukaryota > Viridiplantae > Streptophyta > Magnoliopsida > Alismatales > Araceae > Amorphophallus > Amorphophallus konjac. The sequence continues at coordinate 405,485,610 of CM040118.1, forward strand.
AAATTGTGATGATTTGTGATTTTGAGAGGAGGAGAACTAAGCATATAGACAACCCAATTAAGTCCAGAAGGATGAAATTGAAAACTAATACTTCCCTCTTCAAGCCGTGGTTGAAGTTGTGAGTTGGAGTTGCAGCATGGCTTCGCCCCACATCCGGAAAGAGCCCCCCTTTGCAACTGCGAACTGGGCAGTTTATATAGAGATTGTAGAAAACCCAGAAAGTTCTCCCAAGTTTTTAGAGGATAGAGTCCACCAAAATTCGTGTTCTATGGATCAATCTCGAGATAATACAAAGGATAAGAAGTAGGAACAAGTGGGACTCAATTTGGTGGAAGGATCTGGAAGATATGGCTTCTAGAAGGGAGCCCCGGAGCTTAATCTGCAGAGTTTGTGTTGAACTAGGATGCATAAACCCCCAACTTTCATCCGCGTTTCTGAGCAAGATAGCCAATGAAAATCTGAGATCTATGGATCAAATTCAAGATAATATAAAGGAGAAACCATAGGAACAAACGATGCTCAATTCGGAGTAGCTCTCCGTGTCATCTGGCGGTCTATCGTAAGACCGTCAGAGTGATGTAACGGCATAGGGTAGCTCCGTCAGGCTCTGGGGGTCGAACGGGGTAATTTCGGGCAAGTTTGGGTGTAACGGTCTATTAATAGACCATCACTTGGGCTGTGACGATCTTACGATAGACCTTCAAATGGTCTCTGACGGTCTACTAATAGACCTTCACACCGATGAAGGAACATTTTGGGCAGACTATGCACGACTTTAGAAATTCAAGCGTATCTCTCAAACAGTGCAGAACTAGCGAAAGTGGTAGAAGAAGAAATTGTAGACAACTGAAAGAGGAACAACTTTTATGAAGAGAGCAAGATGAGATAATTATCATAAGAATGAGACAATGGGGCTAGAACAGAGAGAGAAAATTCTGGGACGTAGGTGAATAGCACAGCCTACTGGAAAAATGTGAATAGCTCACAATTGGGGCAGAACTGGACAATGGCGTAGAAGAAGAAATTGCAGATCTTTAAAAATCGAACAACTTTTTGAAGGGAACATTTTGAATAGAGGATTGGAAGAGGGTGAAAAAGAACCACTTTAAGAACTGCGCAGTGAGAGAGAGTCGATTTCTTGATAGAAGCTGACCTAAATGGGCCGTAAGTAGACTAAGAAGCCGGAAGTTGATAAGATAAGCTCCAGGGACTCTAAGAAATCATGATCTCTAGGGCTCAAAGGATAGAGAACAATGAAAATGGGCTTGACATCCATACAAGAAGGCTCCAAAATAATGGCTAATTCGGGACATCAAAAATGATGAATAAGAGAAATGACGCAACTTGTGGACTAAAAATGCGTGTCAACAGCGCCCTGCGAAGAAGGCCACTAGCCAATGCTGGCCCGCTTGAGAAGAACCACCGCGTGAGAAGCCTTTGGCGTTGTTGAAGCCACCTTGCCGAAGAAGCTTTGTATTCATATAATATATATATGTGTGCTATTCATTTATATATATATATATATATATATATATATATATATATATATATATATATATATTAATATATATAGATACTATATATATATATACCATATATATATATCTCTCTCTATATATATCATATATATATCAAATATATATATCTCTATATATATATATCAAATATATATATATATATATCTAATGTATATATAAATAAATATTTTGCTTTTCTTTTTTTTATTTGAACTAAGATTGGGCTTGGTCGGCATGAGCTTTTGGATATGTGAATGGGCTTTGGCCCATTTGTCTTCTTATTTGTTTTCTTTTTATTCTTCTTGTTGATCTTTCTTTGTGCCTGCAAGATAGAATCAAAATTTTATTAAATCTGGCATTTAAATATTTTGATCTGAAATTAAAATTAAGTGTGATAAATACATAGTGATGCATATTAAAGCTAATAGAAGTGTGTTATATCATTAATTACAATGTAAAATTACACACTTATCACCTTTCTGTTGTTGTTAGGAGTAGTTTGCGGCTCAGCCGTGGTTCCTTCGTGGCAGCTGTTACTTCCATTGTTGTTGTTGTTCCTACTTCTGCTGTGACTACTTTGCTTTAATTTAGCACTATTGTTACTGCGTTGTTTCGTGGTAGGGTTCTGCGGGATCCCTACTGAGCCAGTGATAGGTGGCTCACCCCTGACTTTTCAGGTGTAGCTGTTCTTCCTCGTGCTTGGAGGTGCAGTGCGTGGTTCTTAGTTGCCAGTGTTTACTAGTGTCGGGCTTCTCCCGACTTAAGAGTACGTTCTTTTTCCTGTTGTATTGTACTTTGGTTGGACTGGACTCTATTAGTTTTAATTGTTATAAAAAATGTAATTTTATTTCTGCTATTTTAGCAACCCTGATCATAGAAATTTAATTGCTTACTGCTTTATCTGGGAGTTCAATATACTCTCACATACCTTTCTATCCCTTCGGAGCTTTCCCGCTCTTGGGAGGCCTCTCAGGTTCCAAGTGGTATCGGGTTTACCCGGTATCTGGAGTCTGGGTCGTCATAACTTAGATCTGATAGAGGAGGTGAATATATATCTAATGCATTGAATGATTTTTGTGAAACAAATGGTATTATTCATGAGTTAACTGCTCCTTACTCTCCTCAATCTAATGGGGTTGCTGAGAGGAGAAATAGGACGTTGTTGGACATGGTGAATTTTATGTTGTGCACCTTAGGTTTCTCTGAGAGTATGTGGGGAGAGGCTTTACTCTTTTCATGTCATGTCCTAAATTGTGTTCCTCATAAATCAAAAGATAAATCACCATTTGAATTATGGTTTAAGAGGAAGCCAAATTATATATTTTTGAGAGTTTATGACTATTTAGTGAAGATTAAAATAATTGAAAATAAGAAAAGGAAAATTAGCCCCAAAACTGTTGATGGCTTATTTATTGGTTTTGCTGAGCATAGTTCTGCGTATAGATTCTTAATCATTAAATCGAAAAATTCTGCTACTTCTGAAAACACTATTTGTGAATTTGGTGATGTTGTTTTCTTTGAGAATATTTTTCCATTCAAATCAAACTTACAAGTTGAATTAGAACATTCCTCTTCTATTCCTTCTTCTAGTGGCTCAAAAGTTATTGAACCACAACCTGATGATCTAGAGCCCAGAAGGAGTAAAAGAATAAGGATCAAAAATCTTTTGGTGATGCCTTTGTGTCTTATTTGATTGAAGATGATCCATTAACTTTTAATCATGCTATGACGTCTAATGATTCTACTTTTTGGAAAGAAGCAATTAAAAGTGAAATGGATTCCATAATTTATAATCAGACATGAGAATTGGTTGATCTTCCTCCCGGTAGTAAAACTATTGGATATAAATGGATTTTCAAAAGGAAATTGAAACATGATGGTTCTTTTGACAAATATAAATCTAGACTAGTTGCTAAGGGGTATAGACAGAAAGAGGGGATAGATTTCTTTGATACCTATTCACCTGTGGCTAGGATGACCACAATCCGTGTGCTTATTACAATGTCGTCCATATATAATTTAAAAGTCCATCAAATGGATGTCATGTTAGTATTGGTGCGCTACAGCCCAATTTAGGGTCGGGTAGGCCCGATAGATGTATGATTTTGTTCATTATTAATAAAGTGGTATTTGAGCGTAAATATGTGATTGTATATTACTTTACGATGTCCCTAGGATATATGGTTGTAAAGTCAACTCGAGATGGGGTCTCGATCATGAAACTGACTTTACATGAACACATACCTTAAAATGTTCCTGGTTGGATGGTAATCACCCGGGGACTTTGATTACCTAGTAAACCAGTACACATGATGTGTACGGGACCAGTCTCATGGTCATTGGTGCGGGGCACCAACACATATGTGTAGGTGTCCGTCCTAGGAGGATGTACACTAAACTGATCCGCTATTGGATCTTCATATGGTTGATTATACCTAATGTCAAATGAAGATCCAACTATCTCAGTAGCATCGTTGGTCCTTTGACCTGAGACATTGATTGGATCATACACGAGGATTCGAATGGTTTAATGAATTGGCTAAGTGACTTTAACCATAAATCGTGAATTGTCAAGTCATTAACCATTTCACGATTCGTGTGAAGATCATCAATGGTCAAGAGGGGATCGCTCACTATCGAATATTTATCAGATAGTTAATGGGTCATGACACTGACGCTCCGTCAAATCCCTGGCCAGTGTCGTGTGAGTTCATTTAGAACGGACGTCATACACTTTAAGGAGGTCATAGTCGAATGGCACGATCATGGGGTTTGACAGAAACCATACCCTCGATCGAACCAGACTCATAGAAGGAGCGAAGGATTATAGCGATGCGGCAACTGTAGACTTACAGGTACCAGACAGGGTGGTTTGAACCCGACGTCCTCTGGGATCACGCGGATTTACTTGACCCAACGTGATCAAAGGTTTGGAATAAATAAAACTATTATTCGGCTCTAGTAGAAGCGAATAATACGTTTAATTTACTTCTAATTAGTAATTAAAAGTTAATGGGCCTTAAACTGGAGTGACTGTGGGCCTAGAGGATCACACACAATGGATTCTTAGGTGACAGTATATTATTGTACAAATGTATATGTTAATCCCTTAAAGTCCTTTTGGAAAGGAATATAAGAAGGGCTTAATACATATGTACAATAATGGGAAAGGACATATATATAATTTTGGTCCTTATGGGTTCTTTTGAAAAGCACCTAACTATTATATATATGTATCCTACGTAAACTCTCCTCTCTTGATGCCAAGCACTTCCAAGAGGAGAATAGCTCCCCTTCTCTCCTCCCCTCCTCTCCTAGTGCTTTATCTCTCTCCCTAGTTGCTCTCTCTTTCTCCCTCTCAAGGGTGAAAGGCTTAAGAGAGTAGAACGGGGTTTTGAGCACCCGTGGTTTGTGCGTGGGAGGGAAAGAACGGGAGGACGTCGTCACCGCACGAGGATCTGTGTGGATGAACTCTAGAGGCCGTACATCTGTGCGGCTTGGTGTGCGTGAAAATCTGCATCGGGCACTGCGGACAGCGTCGTTCCGCGCAAGGTGAAATCTGCAACCCGTAGTTAGAGGTTGAGAATAGTTATTGCATCGATTAGAGCACGGTTCTATGGTTCCACAAAGCCCAGGTTCAGTATATAAATTTTAATTTGTTATCCGCTGCGTTACCTGAACCGGGCTGACCGAATCCTTACAGTGGTATCAGAGCCAGGTTGCGCTCTGATCGATACAATTTCTCTGCATAGAACCATGTTTAATGGCATATTTTCATGATCTTCAATTATTAAAATAGATTACGGGATGCTGGGCATCCTTATTCGTATTAGATGAGGAGAATGAGATGCTGGACATCTTTTAATCCCAGGAATGCAAGTCTTTTTGTTGCTGGAAGAACAAAGAAGAAGATTTTTTTTAAAAAAATTAAAAATAGGGGTCCGCCGGCACACAGCGCGCAGGGCGCGTTGTGCGCCCGCCCGCAGGTCAACGCGGGTGGGCACGCACGCGGGCAGTGCCACGTGGCGGTCGTCGCCCGCATGCGCTGGAGACGCACGCGGGCGCGCCGCGTGGCGGGCGCCGCAGCGACGTCCGCACGCGGGCGCGGACGCGTCTGCGCGAGGTTTGACCACCCTATATATCTTTTTTAAATTCAAAATTATATTCCTCTATTAATTTGATGGGTCTTTAATATATTTAAATATATATTCAGGGGCACATTAAATTAATCTATTATTATCTTAAATATTAATTATCTTTTCTCAATAGAAATTTTAAATCTTGTTAAATTTTATTTAACTTTTGAATTTATTGAGTTGGGATAATTATTATTTTATTTGAGATAATAGTGTAATAATTGAAGATGATCATGAGAAATTTAATATTTTGAATTTTTAATTATTAGATAATTTTTAAATTCAACTATTGAATTTCATTGAGGATAATTATAGAAAATTCAAATTTTTGAATTTTTAATTATTAGATAATTATTAAATTCAAATTTTGAATTTTAGAAAAATAATAATGGAAGATAATTACATTATTTAAATTTACTTTCAAATGAAATTATTGGATACTTTATTTTAATTTCAATTTGAATAATTAGCTTATTTAAATTTATTTTTAAATTTGATTATTGGATAATTAAATTTAAATTTACATTTTAAATAATTATCTCAATTATCTATATTATTTGAATCAGCTTCAAATATGTATGCCCTTGCGATAAATGATGGTTCTATGTATGCTTTGCTTAATGTTACCTTGAATTGGCTTGTTTATATGTGTTTAATTTTAGTTAATCCAATTTAGATTTTTAAAATTAAATAAAGCCAGCATGTTTTTGTTTGCACATCCCACTTTTCAATCCAAATATACTGATTATTTTTAAAAAATAACCTTTGATTGATCGGAAATGTATGGGTTGGCAAGTGATCATGGACATAGCTAATGTAATTATTTGGGGTCTGCGAGCCTCGTTTCTCTCTCTGTTGAAATTCCTATGTACTTCTATCTCCCTTCACAGTTGTACTCGCCCTGAGGGCTTCTGAAATTTTATTGACATGTAATTTAAATTTTGTCAGCCTACGTGCCGTGTAAAAGTTATAATTCGTGCGATGTCGGAGTATGAAAGCGTGGAGCACATCCGACGAGGATGATCCAACGTCTTCAGAAGCGAGCCGGATGTCTTAATAGCATTAGGACTAGTGTCCATGATCACTTGCGATTTAATTTGTGCATTGGATGCATTTACTGTTGTGCCCCTAGGGTTTTGATGATAGCAAACACTATGAGTCATTAGATGTCTGCATGAAATAAGTGATTGATTGATATTGATTGATTGTGTATTTTGCATATCCACTGTTCAGTCTGAATACATGTTAGGCCAGTGCAATTGTTTAGTGTTAATGCATCTCGATATAGTTGTTGGCTGCCTGCACTTTAGCTCATAAGCATTGTAGGGATCAAGGTCCGTGCAGACCTCATCAATGTGCATTTCAAGGTCAATGCATTCACTTTCGTTCGCACATTATGTTGATGCATACTCATGGTTCAGCAGGCTAAGTCAGTGCTCTTCGGTGTTTAAGTTAGTACAGGGTTAATTCTCTAAGGCAAAACACAAGGTCGGTGCTAATCTATCTAAGGACGATGCATTTGTGTCTCAGTGCATGTAATGCATGTCATGCTATGTCTAAAGGAGCACAAACAAGGTCAGTGCAATGTCTTGTCTGAGCACGTTGCATTATGTCTCATTTGCACTTGTGTCTCTGGCTGCGTCTCTGTTTGTGTCTTAGCAAACCCAGTGTCTCATGCGTCTAACTCTTAGCGTCTCTGTTTGTGTCTTATGCTCAGCTGTGACTATGGCTGCATCTCTTGCGTAGATACGTCTCATATTGCGTCTCACATGTTATGTGAGACCATGGCTGCATATCACATTGCGTCTCTCTTGCACATTCAGTGCATGTGTCTCATGCTACGTCTTTAGCACATGTCCTAGCGTCTCTCTCTCGCCTGCATCTCATGCACTAATGGTTTTACATCTTTTATCCTAAGGCTCATAACATCGGTGCATTTGTACACTCAGTGCAAGTTCTGCATTAGACATAATAAAACCTTACCTCGGTGCATATTGTGTTCATGCTCACATTAAGGTCTATACAAATCCCTATTCACTCTGCATAGTAGATCAGTCCACGTCTCTATGCTATGGTCGGTGCAGTTTTGTGGCTACAAAGTCCGTGCTATTTCCTATAGCACGGTTGGTGCACAGTTTGGTTTCAAAGGATCAACGTCGGTGCATTCCTATCTTTACCTACCTATGAGCTATACAACGTCTGTGCTAAGGAATATAAGGTCGGTGCAAGTTTCTTTGTTTCGTTCATACATACACTCGGTGCATACTTTGCTTATATGCATTACAAGTCCGTGCACTCACTGTTCAACTCGATGCATATGTTTGTTGCTTCTTAATAAGCCTCAGTTCATACTTGGTTTATATGTATTGATAAGCTCGGTGCATACTTTGTGTAAATATACATGGTCAATGCTAGTCTTGCATGAGGTCTGTGTTACCTTGCATTGTCCCGTGCACTATGTCGATGCTAGTTAGCCTTGCCTCGCATGTAAGGTCTGTGCTAGCTGGATTTACTTCATGACTGAAAGGTGTTTGATAAAATTCCTCTTACTTTACTGACAAGGACTTAACTGAGAAAAGGCCCAGGCAACCAGGATCGAACGTCTGCTCAAGAGACTTAAGTGAAGCACGTGTTCCCAGAATGTTGGAAGCTGGCACGTGATCCAAGGCATACACCTCCTGGAGATTCTGACATGTGGCTCACTGTTTTCATCTGATCATGGCACGTGGACTCGAAAGGAACGCTGCATTGGGTGGGAAACGTGGTTTCCACGCGCCTATCTCTCGGAAGCCTCTATATATAGTGCTTGGTCGCTCAGAGAACAAGAAAATGAGAATAGAAGAGAGAGGAAAAGGTTTTCGGAGTGGCTTGAAGAGGCTATGCTATAAAAGAAGATCTGATGTAGCAGAGAGAGAAATCTGAGAAAGGAAAAGACACAGAGAGAGTTGCAGATGTGAAGAAGAGAATTCAGAGAGCAGAGAAGAGAGAAAGAGAGAGCTCGAGAGAGGAGAGAGAGGTGATAGTGAAGCGGCTGAAGCAAATTGAAGATCTGCTATCTATTGGCTCCTGGATCAGATCCAGACCAACTTGCTCCTACAAGAGCTACATTTTATGTTTCATTTCCAGCTTCCCGGTGCTGTGATTTTTATCTTTTGTTTTCTTTTAATCCTTTCCTTCAAGCTGTGTGTCAGCGGTTGCAGAGAATCTATTTCTCTGGATAGTAGGTTGTGAGGCTCAGCGGACGAGGTGGATTCCTCGGATAGCAAGCTGTGTTGCTCAGCGTTGCATAGGATCGGTTCCTCTGGACAGCAAGCTGTGTTGCTCAGCGGTTGTAGGCAAGCTATAATGCCCAGCGAGTTAAGCTGTGTATCAGCAGGAATCCACACTCGGGTTGAGTGAGTGGTGGATGTAGGTCTGGAGGACCGAACCACCTAAAAATCCTTTGTGTGCTGTGGTTTAATTGTCTACTTTGATTCCGCTAGATGCATGCTTAGGATCGTTCATATAAGTCTGATCTTTCTGTCTAGTTGGAATTTGGTTACATATCAATCATTTGTTATTGGTCTTGAGAAAGTCACTTTGAATACTTAATCACTATTCTGGAGTGCGTCTAATTTGCTCAAGCCATCTGGGTGTCTAAGTTGCATTTGATCGCTTGAATGGGTTCGGTCAACAACAGTGTTTGTTCTTGTGTGAAACGATAGATGTATGCTAGACTTGATTTCAACCTACAGTCATGAACGTGTTTAATTCCGCATCAGTTTAAGTTCATCAGGTTGAGTTTTTAAATAGGGCAAATTTTTGAAGAGGGATTCATTCACCTCCCCTCTGAATCCGGGCCTAGCACCCTAACAATTCGTATCAGAGCGGGTCTCTGACTTCTAGATCCAACGATCTGCAGATGATCTTGCTAGTTTGTGTGGTGCTTTGCTATTTTTAGTTCGGTGCATTTGTCATCTTGTTTTTCAGGTTTTTAGATATGAACTTATTCAGTTGTTTTTTCAATGGTATTTTATGTTGTCTTTGATGGTTCTAACTTCAACAAATGGTTAGGCGGCCTATGTGCTCACCTGAACTCCATTGATCCAAATCTATGGAGTCTTGTATCAAAAGGCCCACATAAAGTACCACAGAATAAGACCCTATGGTCTAGAGAGGATAGGATAAAAGACAGTGAGAATGCTACTATCTTTAACATTATGAGAAACTCAGTTAACATTGAAAAGTTTCCATGTGTTGCAGGATGCAAGTCTGGAAAGGAGATAATGGACAAAATAAACACCATCTATAAGGAACAAGTTGGAGTTTGCATGATGGCTGATCGAAGGGATCAGACTGAAGAAGCAACATCCCAGGTAAGCACTGAATCAGAAGATATTTCATTTGATGAACTGGTAGAAATGTATGATGAACTGCTAGAGAAATCTAAGAAAATTCAATCTGAGAACAAAAAGTTGAAGAAAAAGATTAATCAGATTAGTTCGAATGAATCTTGTGAAAATTGCCCAAAACTGAAAAAGACTCATGATGCTTGCTTGACTGATATTCAGAATTATAAAAAACAATTGGAAGATTTAAAAAATATTGTTTCAGAAATGAATGAACTGAAGCCCGAAAATGAAATCTTCAAGAGATAGATTGTAGAGAATAATGGAAAGGTTAAAAGACTTCAAGAAGAAAATAATGCTGAACTTGTCAAGCATAAAGAACAAATTTCTCTACTGAAAAATGAAAATGATGAATTGCATTCTAGAATTTTTGAATTAGAAGAAACACTGAGATCAAATAATGATGATCATATTCTGATAAATGAACTTGTTCAGAACAAGCAATTAATAAGATAGAATGAAGAACTCAAGCAATCGAACACAGCTATATCTGAAAGACTTCTTACATTAGAAAAGGGAAAAACTGCTTGTAAAGAAGAATCTGAAAAATTGAGTAATCTGGAACAAGAACTTGAGAAATATAAAACTGCAAACAAAGTGCTAAGTGAATGTGTTAATTGCAGTGAACAGGAGATTACCAGTTATGAATTACACATTGCTTCTTTAGAAAAGGAAATTTGTGAATTGAAAAACTCTCTGTCAAAAACTCTAAAAGGTAGAGAGAAGTCAAAAGCATCCTTGAAAGATGAAGTGAGTAATAAAAGTAAGGAGACCGACAATTTTTTTGAAAAAAAAAGAGTCATGAGGAACCAGCTTTACACCACATTTGTCCGAAGCACTGATGTAGCTGGAACCTCTAGGACATCTCCAAAGAAATCTACTGCAGTTAAAACTCCAAAATAGAATAAAAATGTGAAAAGAAAGAATTGAAAAAGAAAAGAAACAAATTGCATGCTGAAAAATCTCAGGCCAAGATGTTTTCAGTCCCTAGGAAGAACGTCAAATACTTTTACTGTCATAGAATAGGTCATCTCATGCATGAATGCAAACTAATGAAACATGATGACCTCAATGCTAGAAAATTGCATGATAGGAATGTTCATGCTAAAAATCATGCAAATCATAAGAGGAACATTCAATATTTTCATTGCGGTAAATTGGGCCACATTGCTGCTCAATGTTGGCATAATCAAGGAAAAAAATTTCATTCTGGATTTGTTAATTTCCCTGTTAACAAAAATATTTTTGAAAGAAATAATTTTGGTTCTAAGGGAAAGCACATTAGGTGCTTTGAATGTGGAAAGTATGGCCATATAGTCAAGGACTGTTGGCATGCTCAGGGAAATAGATTGAATTCTAAATCTGTAAGATTCCCTGCTTTCTATGCTTCTGCTAGAAATAACTTAATTGATAAAAAGAAAAACTCTTCATGCTTTGAATGTGGAAAGCCAGGCCATAGAGCTGCTGATTGTTGGCTGCCTGGTTTGAGTAAACATAATTTTCACTCTGCTAATAAATTTCATGACAACAGTAATTTGAATGAAAAGAATTTGAAATCTGCTGCATCAAACCATTACTGTGGTCAGATAGGTCATTCAATGAATAATTACTACTTGATGAGATTTGATGACCTTCATGCACAAAAATTGTTTAGAACACCTGCTAAAGGTGTCACTGTTAATTCAGGACACAAGACCTCTTGGGTACCTGCTTGTGTGAAATAAAGGCTATTTTGCAGGTGTGTCTTGGAAGGAAATAAAAAAGGGGTTCAATAAGCGAAGGCACCTGAGTATGGTAAAACGCCACATCTGCACAATACAGGTTTGTTCATTTGAATTCCTCAGAATATTCTTTTAGGTAGTTGCATATCATGTGTGATCTGTTAAATTTTCATGCATACATATTGTTAATCTCTTCGAAATCTACACCACATTCAGATATTGAACTGTTTGTGTACATATTCATTGAAGATATGTTAAAATTTATTTCTCATCTACATGCATTTATATCTTGACATTTAATTGTGTTTCAACTGGTTGCTTGATGAGAGGGAGATGAAATAAACCTAAATGCACACATATTCACATTTGCATATGTTTAGCATATTGTCAATTCAAGATGCACATAGGACTGCATTGTGTATTGCACTATTTTGCATGACCATTATGGTGTATCAAATGGTAAGTTACCAAAAGCTAGATGTCATCTATCTGGAAGTTCTTACTATGTGTGAGGTGGTCCCTTGGACTAAGTACTCCGCCAAACACCATGGGTCAAACTGCATAATAGGGCAGTCTGAATGAGCATGAGTCATAAAATCATATGTTCAGCCTTCATTGCAAATATTGCATAAAGTCAGGGGGAGTCTGTCTAGCTCTTGCATGTCTTCATGCCACATGTGTCTTGCATAGTCACTGAAAATCTGATAGGACTACATATGCCCCCCATGCATCCATAAGCATAGTTCATGACTTCCCGTACATAAAGTCCCATGCATTATCTTCATGACATATATGATGATTCAATGCATTTAGTTAGGGGGAGTCAATGTATTGCATACATGTTGTCAAATGCATACACTTATGTCAGAATTCATTACACATCACTCATATTGAAAATAACAAGATTGCATTCATTAAGGGGGAGTATATAACAAGATTGTGTTCTGCTGACTATTCATCTAGTTTCTTGTTATTTCAGTCAGTCAACTAAAGCTCCCATCCTTATCTTGAGATCATCCATTTCACGTATCTCAACTTGACTCTGATTTGATTTTGAATCTACTGAGCTGGTCTTTCTTGGATAAATCTGTCTGATGGACCTCTGGATATCTCTGATTCTCTTTGATACATTCTTTGCTGCACCTATTAATTGTCCTGATTGGAAGTGTCGACACGGTGAGTCCACATCATTTTGGAAATGCTTTGTCAAATGTCGACACCTTCATTGTTGTGCCCATCTTTGTTCATGCTTGAAACTCTTGTGCAGTTCACAACTTGACTGTTGCTGAATCTCATTGAAAATTCAAAAAATTGAGAAGATTTCAATTCGTATACCTTGATCAAAAATCTGAAAATCAATTCATTAAAGAATCTTCTATTATACAGATTTATGAATGTCTAAAAGGTCAGATTGGTTTAAGTCTAATGTATTCATTGAGCTTGGCTATGAATATCTTGAAAATATCTGAGTCAACTTTAATAAACTTTAACCAACTATTTCACGTTGAATCTTGTAAAATCTTCTGAAATCTGAAAATGTTAAAATCATGGCTTTATTTGGTTGAATTATATGAAATCAGTATTGTTTTTTAAACATCTGATGAATCTGAAATGTTCCTAAGGGTAAATTCTATCAGAGTAATGATTTTGGTCACTGAGAAACCATGTCCGTTGACCATGAAGTCTAGAGGACTGTGTCATGAAGTGCCATAATTAACTTTGCTAAATAAAATTCATTCAAAATCCAGGCAGAGCAATGGCTTGAATACTGAGAAATATACCTCACTTATCAATGAAATAAGGTGAAGTATGTCATGAGGAGTCAATACTATCTCTGAAGTATGACAATTAGTCATACTAAGTGCTTAGGGATACTAGCGTCCAACCAACGTGTATCCTCTAGTTACAAGGTGTGTACTGAACTTAATTGCACCTGGTAAACTTGCTATGAAAACTTATACTGTGCCAAAAGAAAAATCTGAAATTATTTGAAGAAGTATGGCTGATCCTCAGGAACCAAATCTGAATTCCTTCATGTTGTTTAACCTCAATACTAATGATTATAGTTTCTAAAGAAGTCATTGAAATTGACTGAGTAAGATGAAGGGAGGTTAATCAAGATATAAATATGAGGGCTTGGTTCACTTTTATTAAACATTGATGTCCAGATATGAGTACAGAACTTTATTGACAAACTGTGTATACATCATATTTAAACCATGATGTTCAAATAAAAATTCATAAGCCCCTATAATGGAAGAGTCTGAACTATCAGTTTATTCAGATTTATGACATAAGTATCTTATTGAAAATCTTCTATTCTTTGAAAATCCAGCCAAAATTTCTGTGCTTAATGCTCTTTGGTCATGACATGAACTGATTCTTGATTGTACATGTGACCTATTTCACCTGACTTTCTTAATCTGAATTGTCTAAACGTCTACTTCACATTGAATATCCCTGTGGTTCGCTGCTCATTTTTATTCCACTCCTTCTGCTTACTCAAAAGGGAGACTCTATTTAGGGGGGTAGGGTTACATGATTTGCATTGTTTGGCAGCTTTAGTTCATTGGGAAAGGGGGAGATTTGGTCATGACTCAATCATATCATGCATGTTTTTCTATTCATCTACTCATCTTTTCAAACTATTATTTATTTTTGATGAAGTCAAAGGGGGAGAATAGTTTGACATGTGCTGTGTTGGTGTAACTCATGTCATAGTGTTGCCATCATCAAAAAGGGGGAGATTGTTGTGCCCCTGTGGTTTTGATGATAGAAAACACTATGAGTCATTAGATGTCTACATGAAATAGGTGATTGATTGATATTGATTGATTGTGTATTTTGCATATCCACTGTTCAGTCTGAATACATGTTAGGCTAGTGCAATTGTTGAGTGTCAATGCATCTCGGTATAGTTGTTGGCTGCCTGCACTTTAGCTCATAAGCATTGTAGGGATCAAGGTCCGTGTAGACCTCATCAATGTGCATTTCAAGGTCAATGCATTCACTTTTATTCAGCACATTATGTCGATGCATACTCATGGTTCAGCAGGCTAAGTCAGTGCTCTTCGGTGTTTAAGTTAGTGCAGGGTTAATTCTCTAAGGCAAAACACAAGGTCGGTGCTAATCTATCTAAGGATGATGCATTTGTGTCTCAGTACATGTAATGCGTCTCATGCTATGTCTAAGGGAGCACAAACAAGGTCAGTGCAATGTCTTGTCTGAGCACGTTGCATTATGTCTCATTTGCACTTGTGTCTCTGGCTGCGTCTCTGTTTGCGTCTTATCACACCCAGTGTCTCATGCGTCTAAGTCTTAGCATCCCTGTTTGCGTCTTATGCTCAGCTGTGACTATGGCTGCATCTCTTGCGTAGATACATCTAATATTGCATCTCACATGTTATGTGAGACCATGGCTGCGTATCACTGTTGACACCCGTTTTATGACCAATAAGTTGGGTCATCTCCTTGTTCATTTTAAATGATGATCCGAGTTGTTCACCCTTGTTGGGCCTTCTTGGTCAATTTGAGGTTTATTTCATGGGTCATGTCTCCTTGGTTGTGTCTGGTTCCTTATCTCTTGCCTGCTGGACGAAGCTTAGCAAGCCTTCATTTCATTTTGCACTCCTTGTCTCTAACGGACCATTCCTGGCTCGTCACAGTTTTCTAACGCTCCTATCTTTGGCCGTTACATCATCTCAGAGTCCTAAAGCCTATGGCTTCTTTCCAAGCTTATCTTTTATCTGGTCCGTTCGGTGTGACGGCTTATCATGTGACCGTTACCACATTTCTGACGCACATACTCATGGCCGTTACATTTCTGCAGAGTCCCTATGTTCGAAAACTTCGCCCGTTGATCTTATCTTTTAGTGGATAAGGTTGTGTGACGGTCCATTCCTGGGGCGTTACATCACTGTGGCGGTCTATCGTTCAGCCGTTACATCAAACAGAGAGTTCTAACAGAACTACTCTTTCTCTGCTATTCCGTGGCCGAATGAAGAGTTTGATTTGATGATTTCTCCCTCAAATCTGATCCTCAGAATCTTCTGTTTGTTTCTATGGACTCTTGGGAATATTATCTTCAAGAGTTTGCTAAGAAACGCCCTACTTTCTAGCTGGATTGTCTCTTACTCGACCAGAGAGTTTGAGGATCTATAAATAGAACCCTTGACTTCATGGCTTGAGGAGGAGACATATGGAGTTCGCATCGAATTGCTGCTGCATCCTGGAGCTAGAACCAACCAAGGAGAGCTGCTTCCCACGTCCATCATCTTCCAAAGTCCAGGGAGTATTGGTTTCAAGGGTCTAGTTCAGTCAAGTTGTCTTCTTAGTCCTCTTTCCCCTCCTCCAAGCATCATAGCATCTCCCTTCTTCTTCTCTCACGCTTTTACATCTGCTGCATTCATATAAACATCTCTCCCATCTTTTAAACACCCCAGAGGGGTTAAAAAAACCAACATCCCCGGTATTTCCCCTCTCCTTTTGCATGCTTTTGAGTCCTTTTGGCTTATAGATACTACTCTTGCTCAAGGGCTGATCTGGGTTGTTTGCTTTGTATTCTACACTCTTTTGCAGGTTTACAGAGTCCACAGCACGAGGCCCAAGCTTTTTGGCCTGATGGAAGGCGTGGAGATTAAAGATTCCCAAGTTCCTCCTCTGCAGATCTCTGACGGTCCATCATAGGAGCGTTAGAGTCACGTAGCAGCTTATCGTGAGGCCGTTACACGTCTGTGGCGCATCAGCATTCGACCGTTACACTTCACAGAGCTGCAGTTTCCTGATTGTTTTCTCTCTCCTGTGGGCGGGTGTTGCATCCTCCTATTTCTAAGGTATTTTTCAGGTCTTTGGCTTGTTTATTACCTTAGTGGCGATCACATCTTTCCTTAGTGTTGGGCAGTAGCTTTCTCTTTCATCATACTTCACATCTCTTGCTTTATTTTGCTTGTTCCACCTTTACGGTGTGTTTCCTTTTATTTCCTTGCTCCACGCCCCGGCATGTGTTTTTTATTTCTTCCCTTTAGTTTATTCCTGATAGAGATAGCATGCCCATGCTAGTGTTTATGCTGATTGCCTAGGTTCATGTTGCACATGTTCATAGGTTGAGTGATTTCACTATTTGCTCATATTTCCATTGTTATTGACATCATATCCATCTTGCAAAAAGGAACACATAATAATCAATAGAATTCTTGGCGATCACGGTGGGACATCTAGTGCCAATCGTGCTTTCAATATCTGTTAAACCTGTTGTCCTTTGTTTGCCCTGCTTGCCCGTGTTTTCCCCAGATTTTCCCTTTATTTCCTACTGTTTCTAGTTCTCTGGCTTTTCTGATGGTCCTACGATCACGCACTACATAATATTAACGGTCTATTATTAGACCGTCACATTTTCTGGCGTGGGTATTCTAGACCGTCACATACTCCAGCACATGTACGCATCCCGAGGTGCAGTTTATTTCCACAGTTTCTACTGTGATTTTCATGCTTGGGTGCTATCTGGTCTCCTCCTTGGTTGATTTGCATATTCATATCATTGTGTTCATATTTGATTGCTAGATTTTTAGGCTAGAATTTACATGCACTCCGGTGCACATAGGTTCATTCATATATTCATACTTTAGATTGCATTTTCCTACCTTGGTGTGTGAACCTCTCATCTCCATATTCCTTGGGGCCGACCAGGAGATCACATCAGGGACCTCCATAAGTCCCCGCGAGCCGTGGATTCCCACACGGGTGCCTGGCCGATTGTACCTCTTCCCACACCGTGTCTAGGATTGCATAAGTGAAGGTGTGATTACATTTAGAGTCAACCAAGCTACATATCTTTCCCCTATTAGGAACCTATTGTTGACAGCATCATTTTTTCAAGTCACTAAGGTTCTAAAGGAGAAAACCATAAGAATCTTGTTGCATCATCTAAATAACTTGGTTGACCTTGAGTGTTTTTATCTCTTTTTCACTTACATCTTCGTTAAAATCATCTAGCTTAAGTCACTCATTGTGTGTTTGTTTGGTGTTGTTTGCTTTTTTTTTTGTTAAGGTCTTTCGTTGCATGCGGAGTTGCTTCCGATCTCTAGAAGCGTCATCACCTAGGGGCAATTTCTTTTCCAAGTCCTACTTCAATTCTCTCTTTGAGTCCACCATGGCCTCTTTTGATCTCCCTCGTTCCCAAGAGGAGTCTCTTCCTCAAGGGCTCCTAGAGGATTCCTCTAGAGTTATCTCCTTCCATTCCAGAGAGGGGCCCATCCCTCCTTCGTCCTCCATCCCTATGGAGGGCGCCCAATCCACTCAATCTCTTCCTCCTCCTTCCGCCAATTCTATTCTTCAAATGATGGCCCAATTAGATCCGGCCCAACTTCAGGCTGTTTATCAGGCCATGCAGGGGTCCAACGCCCCACCTTCCACGGTTGTGCAAGGTCAGTCCAATACTTCCATTATTCAGCCTAGAGTTGACGGGCCCGCTGTTCAGCCCATCGACCTCACTCCGGTCCAACCCAGGACCCTCAGATTCTCTAGTCTGGAGATGGGCCAGTCTTTTGGTTCGGCCCAGCAATTTTTGGATAAGGGAAAGGCCATTGTCCCTCCTTCTTCTATAGCCGATCATCATATGTTCGGCCGATCAGTGCCGCAGGTCCTTGTCGGCCCAAATGATTTCATGCGCCCTCATCAACGGGCAACCCAAGTCCACACCAATATGGGTCATCCTTCGGCCCAATATCCTTCTCATGGGCCCCCGCCTCCATCTGTTTACCCCTCTGCTCCTCAGATCCCATCTTTTACTATCCCTACTCCGTCCAGGGAGCAAGAACTACTTGATAAATGGGCCACCATGCAACAACAACTTGACTTTCTCCAAAAGCGAGTTGGCCCACAGTCCTTGGCAGACGTTCCAGTTCCAAGCTTTCAGAACATTCGATTTCCCCCACAATCTGAGCTCCCCAATTACCGCAAGTATGACGGGAACGACAATCCCTTTATCCATGTAAGGGACTTTCTATATGAATCGGCCCAGTTTCAGTATGATGATCGCCTTATGGCGTATTTATTTCACCGATCGCTAGATGGGGTTGCACTGGAATGGTTCTACTCTATGCCACTAGAGGACGCCGAGAGTTTCAAGATAGTGAAAGACAAGTTCATACAGTGGTTTCAAGACAGGGTCGGCCCAGAATATTCCTTCACAGATTTGGTGGCTGAGAAAATGAAGCCCGATGAGGAGTTTGCAACCTATGCTGACAGGTGGAGACAGATGGCCGCTAGGGTGCCAGGCCATATTCCGGAGGAAGAGAAGGTCAAGCTACTCATCTCTAATGCCACTCCGACCTTCCGTAATATTCTGGCCATGAACGACATAGCAAACCTGCATCAGTTATATAGCCAGGCGCGGTTTATCCCAACCCAATTCAAGGACTCTCCCATCCATTCGCTCTTTGAAAATCAAAAGCCCAAATATCATAAGAAACCACAAGGGCCCGTTACCGAGGGAGTCCAAACAAATGAGCAAGTGCAAGCTGTTAACTTTCCCTCCAGCAACCCAAATAACCAAATCTGCTTCTCCCAGAACTCCCGCAACCCCCAATCCGCTCCACAAAACCCTCCACTAGCCTAATCCACTCCGTAGAACCCTCCGCCTGCCTTTGACCCTCCGTAAAATACCTTTGCCGCTCCACAACAACCTCCTCAGCCTCCACAATACCATAACGTCCCTCCACCCAACGGCTGCACTAACCGACGCCCGGCTCCCAAGAGAGCACAGTGTTGTGACTCCTCATTGTTGATGATGTTGACAATAAGCTTTACTTCATTGGCAACAGCTTGTTTTGATTGATTGGCAACTGTTTATGTTTTGATGAAACTGTCTTTATCAGATTCTCTATGTGTTCCATGCAGTCAGGGTCTACACATTGCACACACACACAAGTCTACACACTCAAAGTCTATACATTGCATTGTTGTGTTTGTGCATCGTTTAGAACGTAAGTCTATACATTACAGCATGCCTGAACCTTAATAGATGAAGTCTATACACTCGCCATCATGCATATGCAAAGTCTATACATTCATCTGTTGATAGTTCAGCAAGTCTGTACATCGGTCAAGTCTATACATTGCAGCAGGCATGCACTCCAAGTCTGTACAGCGTCTAGCATCTCATGCAAGTCTGTACATTGCATGTGTAGCAGATATAGCAAGTCTGTACATCGCATTTGACGCAGGCATTGAAAGTCTATACATTCTTCATTGCCTTACTTCATGCACCAAGTCTGCACATTCCTTACAGCAAGTCTATACATTCGCTGTGCATAGTCTATGAGCAAGTCTATACATTGTCTGTGCATTCATTTGTCTGACTGCATAACATTAAGTCTATACATCTTTGTCTTGTGCATGCATCATTTCTCAAGTCTGTACATCGCATCGTTTGTTCATGCATTATCTCTAAAGTCTGTACACTGCATTGCACGAGCTGAAGTCTGTCTAAGTCTATACATTGCTTCTTCATGCATTGCACGAAGTCTGCACATGGTGTGCTGCATGCTCACCAAGTCCATACACTGGCTAGTCTGCACATGTCTGCAAGTCTATACATTGGCTGCTGCATGCTCATCGAGTCTGCACATTCGATAGTGGCAAGTATGTACATCGCCTAGTGTCATGCATTCAAAGTCCACACATGCACACACTTAGTTTGTGCATTGAGCTCTCACGCTATAACACTAGGCATTTCAATGTCTATACACTGCTGTCGCATGTGCACCAAGTCCTCACACCTGTTGACGGCACGTCCATGCATCCGTTTCTAATGTACATAGTTTGCTTGATGCATTCTGCATTACATAATGCAAAGTCTATATATTGCAAAGTCTACACATTGCATTACACCATACAAAGTATGTACAGAGTTTTACTGTCTTAAACTGATATTCCTTTCGACTGACTGACAGGGACTCTTTGCAAAGACTAATGATTGGCTCGTGATCCAAGGATGGATGAGGTGCCCAGATTGTGACACGTGGAATGCAGCCCAGCCAGGATGTTGCCATGTGGTCAAAATTCCTCGGATCTGGCAAAAGCTCTGGGCGGGAAATGTGGAAGCCACACGCCCTATCCAAACTGCTGCTGGTATAAAAGGAAGTCTTCTTCCTCAGAAGAAGGTTGATCGAAAAGGCTTGAGAGCAGAGAAGCTTTAAGCAGCAGAGAGCCACTGAGAGCAGAGAAGAAAAACCCACGATCCACAGAGAAGAAAAAGAGAAAGAAGAGAAGATTGAGAGAGATGAGTTGAGAGAGAGTTTGTTTGAGAGCTTGTCTGATTGTTCCTCAGACTCTTGGTTCAGATACCAGAGTTGAGTTGCTCATTGCGAGCTACATTCCCTATTGGGATTTATTGTTTTCGTTCACTTCTGTTTTTGTTTTCTTCGAACTCTTGTCTTCAAGCTGTGAGTCAGCATTTGCAGAGGTGTTGCCTCTAGACGGGTAAGCTGTATTCCCCAGCGGTTTTGCAGAGGTGTAGCCTCTGGACAGGTTAAGCTGTAACTCCTCAGCGGGCGAGACTTGGTCTCGGACAGCAAGCTGTGAAGCTCAGCGGTTGTAGGCTAAGTTGTAATGCCCAGCCGACTCAAGCTGTGTTGCGCAGCAGTAAGCCACACTTGGTTTGAGTGTGGGGTGGACGTAGGTCTCCTGACCGAACCCCCTAAAAAATCTGGAGTGTCAAGTGTTTGTGTGATTGCCTTGATCTGCTATGTGATTGCATTTGCTGATTCTATTCTTAGATCGTTTTGTGTTTCTACTCAAATCTAGCACTCGAGTTAGTGATTTAGTAGATCTGCCTAAATTCCGCATTAGAGCCTTATATTGGTTTTAAATTAGGCAATCGATCTATTCACCCCCCTTTAGATCCACACTTCGTGGTGACAGAGTGTTTCCATCTAACACAACACACAGTACCCACCTCTGCCAGAAACTCTCACGGACATCTTCTCAGCTCTTATGTCCATTAGTGCAATCCAACTTCCTCCGGAACGGACCGTCTGGAACCCGGCCGTTGATCAAACGAAGTATTGTATTTTCCACAGGCAGCCAGGGCATACCATCAAAGGGTGTTTTCAGTTTAGAGACTTGGTCTACGACCTACACGAGGGACACCGTATTGATTGGACCGAGATGCACAGGGCCATTACAAAGATTAAAGAAAAAAGAAGGCAAGCGCCGAGACAGCAAGTGCAGTAACAACAGGCACCGCCACCGCAGCAGCAGCCGCAACAGCAACAACAACCGGTTCAAGACTTGGGGATCCATCAGAACCCAATGCCGAACCATCCTTCCGCTCTGCAGCCTCAGCCGCCGGCACCGGCTCAGGTTAATGTAGTTCAATCCCCGGCTCCCGACGCCGGGTGGTCCTTCGACGACGACGGCTCCGCACCACAAGTCATGGCCCTCCACCATAACTATCGCAATCCTTTCGCTTCCACCATCCTCATGCCCACACACCAAACCCCTTCTCCATCCGCAAGACCACTTGTTCTTCCATTCACCCCCGCTCCGTTAACCCCCGCTACCATCGCCATGCCTCCATCTAACCCTCCGCTCATTACACCTCCGTTAACCTTCACACCTCCACCTCTGCCAACGCCCATCATCATCGCACCTCCCACTAACCCTTCACCCATCATCCTACCCTCGCAACCTATCACCTCCATCCCTTCCAATCCCATCACCACCGCTCCCCTACTCTCTCCTACACCACTCATCTACCCCACCGGGCCAATTATACCGTCATCAGAGGCCGTGTCGGCGCAGAGTCTTGCCCTGTGGAGTGGGAGTTTGTTTCATCGCAATTATGCTTCTACTTCAAATCCCCAGTCTTCCCAACCAGCTCCAGATCAACAGGAGAAGACTGAGCCATTACCGGGTACCCAATATGGTCTGCTACATCATTTGGACAGGGTACCCGCCAAAATATCTGTGCTGGAACTCATTAAAAGATCTACCCTTCACCAAGATGCTCTTAGGAATTTTCTTCAAAAGGTGATGGTTAGTGAAGATATGGCAGCCGACAGTTTACCTACAGCACTAGCGACTGTTTCCAAAGGGCCAGCAATTATCTTATCTGAAACCGAACTTGCACCACCGGAAGCCCGGCAAATGTCACTTTGCATCACTATTATCTTGAACAAAGTCAGTATTGATGCGGCATTAGTTGACACGGGGGCATCTATCAATGTATGCCAACTCAGTACTCTCAGGGCCTGCAACTTATCTGAAGAGCTTCTACGGCCGACCCCTACAACTATAGCTGCATACGATAACTCACGAAGAGCCTGTCACGGGGTGGTCACCATTCAAGCTGAACTTGGGCCTCTCACTATGCCCATTGAATTCTATGTACTAGACATAGACCCTATGTTTAAGGCTATCTTGGGTTGTCCGTGGATCGATACTCCTAGCGCCGTACCATCCACCGCGCATCAATGTCTCAAATTCCCTTTTCAAGGGAGGGTGGTTAAAGTCAAAAGCTTATCCATGGTCCAATCTGTTAAAGCTATTTCAGAGAAGATTTTGCCAACTTTATGACCCAGCACTCGGCCAGTTATTTCTGTGTTGGATCTGGACTTTCCATGGGCCTATGCACCACGCAAGCCCGCCAGTACGCCCGTCAACATTAAAGCGAAGCCCCAGATCTGAGATTCCAAAGACTGGGATATTATACTGAAATTGGGCTACCAACCGGGGAGAGGCCTCGATGCACAATTACAAGGGCGAACTAAGCCAATCCCTAAAGGTAGAAAAATGAGTAGACGGGGTCTTGCTTACCGAGAGTCCGCGCTGTCAATGATGGGTGACTCAGGGCCACTTACCTGGGATTACCGCCAGCATTTTATAAAAGGGCCTCTCCAGCCGAGTACGCTGAATCCACCATCAGCACAGTCAGAAAAGAAAGATACAGCTTGTACAGTTGCCAGTACGCCTCTATTGCCAAAGGGGCCAGTTGATGATATGCTTGACTACAGCCGAGTGTTTGCCAGGATGTTCTTTGAAGAAGACTGTTGCCAGAATAATCGAGAAGTCCGGCTTGTGCAGTGGAAGCCGAAGAAGCCAGCTGACCGTCTGCGGGAGAAGGGGAGCTCGCCCACTATCTTTTCCTGGTCTCCCTCCCGTCTCACGTCTCTCTTCCAACAGCTGGAATCTATACCTCGTTCACCTCCAATCATGATTGATCCGTACTTCATGGAACTGCCAACCGAGGTGTTAATTATACCTTGTGTATATGGGCAATGCCCGCCAATCGATCTCTCCACTATGTGGACCTCCTCCTCTGAACTCTCCGACATGTGGTTCTCCTCTTCCGATCCATTCTTTGATGTCTTGTTCCCATCTCTCTTCCCTCTCCAACTTCCCCCTCCACCATCTCCTCCCTCCTACTATATGATCTCCACTGATCTCCAAAAAAAATGTCAAATTTAAAACGAAGATTTCGGTGGAAGATTACGTTATCTTGTCTCCATCATCCTCCCAGGGGCACGAGCCCCCTGCTCCTTCCTTTCCACTAGATTTCCTTTCTCCTAGGTTAGACGTAGGGTCCGTCGGGTCTAGGGAAGTAGAGTCTGTTAGGTCTAGAGAAGTAGGGTCTTGTTCTAGGTCGTCCAATCCTTCCGAGCCTGAGCCGCACCCGCTTGCACGTCATTCTAAATCCATTCCTGATAGGTTCTTGAAGGATCTAGCTCAGCGATGTCATGCTCTTCTGAAGTGCCCGGAGTTTGTCGCTACGACGATTGTGATAGAAGACGATGAGGAGCAAGACGGGGTGTGGAGCGATGACAGACTAGGCGTTTATGAAATCCTGGATGAAAAAGACCTGATCGATGATGAGGACAGCAATGTAGATGACACCGTTGATCTATATGCGCAAGGATTAAAGAGATTTGATGAGCCATCGTTGGCGGTGGATGAACCTACGAAGGAAATAAATTTAGGAACTGAAGAAGACCCAAGACCCATAATTATTGCCGCTAATCTCCCTCTGCAAGTAGAAGAAGATCTAATCAAAGTTCTGAGGGAGTATAGTGATTCTTTTACCTGGTCTTACGAGGACATGCCAGGTCTTGACCCCTCTTTGGTGGAACACCGACTAGTGCTTAAACCAGGGGCAACACCCGTAAAACAAAGGTCAAGGAGATTTCACCCCCACATGGCCTTGAGGATTAAAGAAGAGGTCGATAAATTGTACAAGGCCAAGTTCATTAGAGTCGTCTTATATCCCCAGTGGGTGGCAAACATAGTCCCTATTATCAAGAAGGATGGAAAAGTACGTATTTGCATCGATTTCAGGGATCTTAACAAAGCATGTCCCAAAGATGATTTCCCGCTGCCTCACATAGACGTCTTGGTGGATAACACCGTCGGGTACGAAGCTTTGTCATTCATGGATGGTTATTCAGGTTATAATCAGATCCATCTCGCTCCGGAAGATCAAGAGAAAACCTCCTTCACCACGTCCTGGGGCACGTATTACTACGTGGTTATGCCGTTTGGATTGAAGAACGCAGGTGCCACCTATCAAAGGGCGATGATGGCTATATTCCACGATATGATGCATATCTATATGGAAGCTTACGTGGATGACATCCTGGTGAAGTCAAGAACGAAAGAAGAACACCCCGCTATTCTGGCTAAGATGCTACAGAGAGCTAGGGAGTACAAGCTCAAAATGAATATGAAGAAGTGTGTTTTCGGAGTCTCTTTAGGGAAGCTGCTGGGCTTTATAGTTAGCAAACGGGAGATCCAGATTGATCCTAATAAAGCAAAGGCCGTCATGGACATGCCTCCGCCTAAGAATATCACGGAACTTTGAGGACTGATTGGTAGATTACAATTCATTAGAAGATTCATATCCCAACATTCTCAAAGGTGCCGCCCGTTTTATGAATTGCTAAAGGTGGAGGTCAAATTTGAATGGAATCAAGAGTGCCAAAAGGCCTACGAGGACTTAAAAGAATATCTATCCAATCCCACGGTTCTGCAACCCCCTGTCCCTGGGAAACCCCTAATCCTATACATCTCGATCATTGAGGACTCCCTAGGGGCAGTTTTAGCACAAGTAGACGATGAAGGTAAAGAGCGGGCAGCTTATTACCTCTCCAGGTTGTTTAACCCGGCCGAGGTTAAATACACTGCTATGGAGAAGACTTGTGCCGCCTTAGTGTGGGTAGCTCAGAAGCTTAAGCATTATTTCCTAGCCCACCGAGTTAGGTTGATCTCTAGAATGGACCCGATCCATTATCTCTTAGAAAAGCCTGTCCTTTCTAGTAGGTTAGCTCGCTGGTAGAGCTTCCTCTCTCAGTTTGATATCACCTTCATTGTTCAGAAGGCAATCAAAGGATATGCCATCGCTGAGCATCTCACCCATCTTCCCATCCCATGCACAGATTCTATTCAGGATGACTTCCCAGATGAGCATCTCTCTATCATTACTCATCATTTCTTCTGGTCTCTGTACTTCAACGGTGCACTCAATTCTCAGGGCCGAGAGATAGGCGCCGTTCTGCTCACTCCGAAAGGGGTGACGATTCTCTTTGCTTATCAACTCTGATTTCCTACTACCAACAACATCTCCAAGTATGAGGCTCTCCTAGCTGGATTAAAGCACGCGTACCTTCTAGGTGCGTGCCACTTGAAGATCATAGGAGAGTCTCAGCTCGTCCTACGGCAGGTGCTGTCTACTTACCGCACTCGTGACCCTAAGCTCAAGCCATATCAAGATTTGGTCACACTCTTGGCTAGACAATTCCGCAAGTTAATCTATATCCATACTCCTCGATCTCAGAACATTCTCGCTGATGCCCTAGCATCACTTGCTTCCTCTCTATCTTTTCCTCTCAGTCGGAGCACTGAGACTATCATCGTTCAGAGATTGGACGCACCTTCTCTTCCGGATCCTTGGTACGCCAACCTTAGGAAAACTGTGGAGGCAAAAGCTGAGAAGGAAGATCTTAAGGAGGTATCTTCGACAGAATTAGAAGAGATCTTGGGGGAAGAAGAGTTGCCTTGGTACCATGAAATTGAGTTGTATTGCAAAGATGGATCATTCCCGGAAGGGGCAAAAGCCGAGCAGCGCAAGTCAATAAGAAGAGCCGCCTCAAGGTATACTATATTCGCAGGAGAACTATACAGGCGCGCTACCAATGGGATGCTCATGAGATGCTTAGACGATGATGAAGCTTGGAAGGTGGCCGAAGCAGCCCATTCTAGTGAGTGTGGAGGTCATGTCAATGGCCAGGCTCTAGCAAAGAAGATCCTTAGGCAGGGTTATTATTGGCCCACTCTAGAGGAATATTACTCCCTCTATGTCCGGAGGTGTCTTAAATGCCAACTCTACGCTGATAAGATTCATGCTCCAGCTTCGTCTCTACATCCTCTTTCTGCTCCTTGGCCGTTCTCCATGTGGGCTTTCGATGTTGTCAGCCCACTTGGTGATCCTAATTCTCAGACCAAGCAAAAATCATTCATCCTTATCGCCACTGAGTACTTAACCAAGTGGGATAAAGCCGAAGCTTATGAGGAGATCAAAGCTACCACGGTGTGCCGCTTCATCATGAAGAATATCATCTCGCGGTTCGGAGTACCAAGTAGCATCGTCACCGACAACGGACCCCAGTTCGTTTCTCAGGAGCTCAAGGACCTATGTAAGAAGTTCAATATTGCATTACATCATTCATCTCCATATTACCCGCAAGGTAACGGTCAAGCCGAAGCCACTAATAAACCCTTCTCAAAATTATAAAGAAAACATGCGAATCTCACAAATTCTCTGATTGGCCAGAAAGATTAGTGGAAGCTCTATGGGCTTACTACACCTCCGTCTGTACTCCTACGGGGAAAACCCCCTATGCTCTCACCTACGGGATGGAGGCGGTGCTCCCATATGAGATCCTGATCCCATCCCTAAGGGTACAGCTCAATAAGGAACTTAATCTCGATGAACGTCGAGAGGCGTTGCTCGTCTAGTTGGAGCTCTTAGATGAAAAGAGGATGAACGCGGCCGATCACGTATCCGTTTATCAAAAGAGAGTTTCGCATTATTTTCAAAAGAAGGTAATTGAACGCAAATTTTAAAAAGGTGATATGATTTTGAAACTCAAGTTCATTCGGTCTGCAGGTCCTAGGTCTAAATTACAACATAACTGGGAAGGGCCGTTTGTTGTCAAAGAGGCTTATCCAGGGAATGCTTACCGCTTAGTAAACGCAGAAGGTGAGGAGCTCGCTCACGCTTGGAATGGGTTGTATCTTAAGCGTTTCTTTCCTTGGAGTCTAAACCAGTGCTACCCCAATAACGAGGTGTCCTTTCCCTTTCACCTTGAAGGAGGACCCCGAGCACGGCAATCATACTGTAGCAACCCTAATAAATGAATAATTGAAATAAATTAAAACATATATATTACAGAAGTAATATATATAAAAGGAATAGGGTTAATTGGACGAAATAAAACAAAATTAAAATAACGCCTCTTATTAGGGCGTTAATTCAAAAAGAAACGCCTCTATCAAAGGCGTGACTAAAGAAAGGACGCCCACACGTGCGGTCGTCAACTCTCACGACCAAATAGGCAAGTAAAAGAAACGCCCATATATGGGGCGTGTTTCAAAAACAAGGAACGCCCTTATCCAAGACGTTTCTTAAGAAACGACCTGAACTAGGTCGTTAATTAAAGAATCGACGCCCTTACCTAAGGCGTTAATTAAAGAATACACGCCCTGACCAAAGGCGTTAATTCAGTTCGTGACTCGTTCGAACCCAGAGCTTATCCAGGGAAAGATTAACCTAATCTAGTAAGTGTCTATTAGAGTAAGGACTCTATTGGGGATATGTTACCCTCAATCAAATACTACTTTTAATAGGACTTCCATAACCCTATAAATAATCTACTGCTCGAACCCGTGAACGCTATTTGGCGTTCGAGTTCTCTGAAGGTAATTACAGAGCAATAGCTCTTCCTTCCCTCTGTCCCTTTTTGATTTGGTGGATGGTCATTAATTCGACTTCTTCCTTCTTCCAGGTTGAAGAAGCATTGGGGTTGTGAAGAACAAAGGTAATAATCTTTCATTTACCTTCGGTCAGGTATTATGAAGAAAATATTAATGTTTCTTCGTATTTCTCTGTAGGAAGTTCAGTCGAAAGGGGTTCATCAGTTGAACATAAAGACTTCTTCCTGCTGATACGGCTGAAGTTATTGGTTGCTGTTTAAGCAACAGAGTTTTCTCCCTTCTTCATATCAATCTGCAAATCGTCATCTCCAAATCAACTCTTAAAGGTAGGATTTTCTCAAGTTATTGTAGCCTAAATGAAATTAATGAAAGATATATATATATAAGCATGTCATGCATACGGTTATTATAGTTTCCATGCGTTTTCTGCAATATTTTGAAAGAGACGCCCCTGTCAAGGGTGTTAATTCACATGAAACGACTTTTCCCAGGTCGTTAATTTCATGTTTAACGCCCCGTACTCAGGCGTTAATTTCTTTAAACCGTTAATCACCCATCTTAAGAATTGATTATCTATGAAATCATGATTATAAAATAATGCATGATCCTCTGTCTTCAACCTGCTAACTTTACTGTCATGATATTACATTCGTTCCTCTGTTATCCTGAAATTGTTACTGTCCTTAAAGTTTCTGAAGGAACTTGAATTAACGACTTGGACAAAGTCGTTTTCCACATATTAACGCCCCCTCATAGGGTGTGAATCTGAAAGGTAACGCCCCTTCCTAGGGCGTGTATCGGTTAAAATCCTGAAATTTATATATTCTGAAAAATAGAATTAAATAGTAACGCCCCTGCCCAGGGCGCGTTTTTGATAATTCCTGAAAATTAATTGTATTCTGTCAAATATGTAAACAATAAGACGCCTTCTGGTGTAGTCGTCAGATCTTGAAGAAACGACCCTGACCAAGGCGTGTTTTAGACAATTCATGAAATTATTGATATTCTGTCAAATATATAAATAAGGAGACGCCTGCTACTGTAGTCGTCAACTGTTGAAGAAACGCCCCTTCCCAAGGCGCTTTTTAGATAAATTATTGAATTATTGAAAATTCTGCAAAACGGACCATATGTAAACGCCCTTCTGTTAGGCGTTAATTACTTGAGAAACGACTTGACCTAAGTCGTTATTTTACTATAAACTGTTTTTAACCCGTTACTGTTAAACGATTGTTTCAATATATATTTATATACATATATCGGCACTATTCTCCACTCCGTGAGTATGGTCCCACTTTTCACGTTGATTTATCGATCACACTCAACTCTCATTGACATACAAGCTCTCCATTGGACATTCCGTTCCTTTGGACTAGCGAGTTAGTCATAGAGACCTCCGTAAGACTCCTCGTAGCCTTGGATTCCCTCAAGGCCGACTGAGCTGGTTGTACCCTAAAAACCCATTACACCATTGATGCCATGTCACTCTAAAGAAACATGGGATACCGGCCCTTATGATTATACAAAGAGTATATCATAAGAAATTCTTAATGGGATGATGACATTATGCCATATCATGCCATTCTTGTAAAACCTCAATTCTATGATAAGAATGAGGGTATCTTACCTTTGATATACTGTTCATGTGGACCTCAATTCTATATAAAGAATGTCCATACTGATTTGTCATGGTACCCAAGTTAAGGGAATCATATTCTACCTAGTTTTATCGATATCGTGATTATACCGTTATTATCGCCATTCTATGTCCTTTGTCATATTTTGGACTCTATTCTATCAAAGTTGTCATACGGGTCTACAAGCTTGATTATTGAAATTCTATATTGGCTATATAAACAAGAGTGGATGTCAAAACACATGATAAATGCCTGTGCATATAGGGCCCGATCTGGTCCTGGGAGGAGCACCCGAAAGTACTTGTGCCCATGGGAGTTAAAATGATAAGGTATCTGGCATTATACCGAGTACTTGACTTGCTCGATTGGACATTCCACACACATCTTGTACTTGAATCGTACTTGACTTTACATGAAATGCGTGGCCCGAAAGAGGGTAATTTACTTGCTTGATACATGATAGCCAAAGTTCTTGACATGACTTGTTAAACGTGCTTGCTTGAATACCTTGAATATACTTGTCATCTTGTTGGAAGTTCATGATTAAGTTCATCTTATTTCTTTGATATTACATTCTCTCTATCTTGTCGTTTTATGCGAGCATGCATAGCTTTATTGCATTCATGAAAGATGTAATTACTTAAACCCCTTGCTAGTACTTGAGATATAATTTCCTACTGAGCGTTCGCTCATTCCGTTTGTCCCTTTGTACTTTTCAGGTAAGTCCGACGACGATGGAAGTCAATCGGATGGGAATTGTCAAGAGTGAAGAGATAGAGATTCTCCAAGTGTCATCTAGTCTTTTCTATAGTTTCTTGAGTCAAATATGTATTCTTTTCCTTTTTATTAAACAGAGTATTGGATTTGTAATAGTCTATCCATTATGAAATAAAGGATTGGGTTATCTTGTTATTTTGCGCATCTCTGTCTTTGTGTCGAATACACGACCACTCTGATTGACATGATTGATATAGACACGTCGCGCATCTCCGGGTTTCTTCCGCGCTCGGGGCGTGACAGTCTTTGTGGTATCAGAGTCTAAGGTATTCAATTCCTAGGAAACCCAAGTCCAAGGATAGGTTTCAAAACCTTTAACCAAGTGAGAGTGGGTAGAACCAAGGGTTAAATGATCAATGAGTCCTTTATAAGATCATAGTGATATACTACTAACATAGCTATTGTAATTGTAGGATAATGGCTGCCGAACGTGCTCAATGGCGCAACATGCAGCGTACCCTTCAAGGGATGACCCAAGTGCTACAACAGGTAGCACAAGGTGGTGCTCCACGAGCTGGAAGCTTACACCAAGCATTCAAGAATATGAATCCCCCGAAGTTCATGGGATCGACCGATCCAGACGATGCCGAGCATTGGGTTCGGGAGATTGAACGTATATTCCGTGTTATGCAATGCACGGATCAGGACAAAGTCTTATTAGCTACTTTCCAGTTAGAAAAGGATGCTAGATGCTGGTGGGAGTCGATTGAAGCTACTATTGACCCAACTCAAGTTACATGGGGTGAATTCGTTGAATATTTCAACGCCAAATATTTCTCTGATAGGGTCCAGGAAAAGAAGGCCGCCGAATTTGCCGCATTAAAGCAAAGATCTTTATCGGTGGTTGATTATGAAGCACAGTTCTCTAGACTGTCTAGATATGCTAAGCATTTAATTAGCACGGAAAAGATGAAAGCCCGTAGATTTCTTAATGGGCTTAGGCCCCACTACATTACTCAACTGGCGCCTATGGATATTCAAGTTTATACTGAAATAGTGCGCCGAGCTCAGTTGCTTGAAGATGCCACGGAACTATCTGATAGGATCCGTGGGAAAGACAAAAAGGAGCAAGTCACAAGTTCGGGTTCTTTTAAACCCAACTTTAAGAAGAGGCCCAATAATGGAGGTTCTTCCTCTCAAGATCAGAAGTTCAAGAAATCCAAGCCTTTCTCTATCACCACTACACCTTCAAACGTAGTATGCAAGCATTGTGACAAGGCTGGTCACAAAACAGAAGAATGCTGGAGGAAATTAGGAGCATGTCTCCGTTGTGGGAGTCGTGAACATCGGATTCCCGATTGTCCATTAATGAATGACCAAGACGGTGAGGGTAAATGCCCAGTGACAAGGAACGCGCGTCTTCATGCAATCCAAGAGACCGAACCAGAAGAAGAAGGCGGATTGGTGGAAGGTACATTAAAAATTTGTTCCAAATATGCACATGTCTTATTTGATACGGGTGCATCGCATTCCTTTATTTCCAAGAAGTTTGCTGACCCATTACCTCTAGAACCAGAATGGATGAAGTTAATATTGTCTACTCCTCTCGGAAACGAGACGGATATCACACATCATTACCAAAACTGTGAGGTATTGGTTCGAGGAAAGAATTTTCCTATTGATCTTATCTGCTTAGATCTAAAAGAGTATGATATTATACTAGGAGCAGATTGGTTATCCAAATACCAGGCAACGGTTGATTGCCGTGATAGCAAGATTGTTTTCAAGGAATTTCCGGAACTGACTTATACTAGTCCTAAGAGTCGAAGCAAATCCCCTCTTATTTCGGCTCTTCGAGCAAGCAAGCTCGTCAAGAAAGGATGTGTATCCTTCCTTGCTTTTGTCACTATTAAAGAAGCTAAAGAAACCAAGATAGAGGACATTCAGGTAGTGCGAGAATTTCCAGACGTATTTCCGGAAGATTTGCCGGGATTACCCCCTCAAAGAGATGTGGCCTTCACCATTGACTTAGTCCCTGGTGCTGGTCCTGTTTCAAAGGCACCCTATAGAATGTCCCCTGCAGAACTAAAAGAATTGAAGAAGCAATTGATGGAATTGATTCAAAAAGGGTTCATTAGACCAAGTACTTCCCCGTGGGGAGCCCCAGTCCTATTTGTAAGGAAGAAGGATGGATCCATGAGATTGTGTATCGACTATCGACAGTTGAATCATCTTACTATCAAGAACAAGTATCCACTGTCGAGAATCGATGAATTATTTGATCAGATTTCTGGATCCAAACATTTCTCCAAGATTGATCTCAGGTCTGGTTATCATCAATTGAGGATTAAAGACGAAGATATTCATAAAACTGCGTTCAGAAGCAGGTATGGCCACTATGAATTTATTGTTATGCCTTTTGGACTAACAAATGCCCCTGCTGCCTTTATGCAGTTGATGAATAACATATTCAGGCCTTATCTAGATCAATTTGTGGTGGTTTTCATTGATGATATATTGATATATTCCAAGACTAAGGAAGAACATGAAGAGCATTTGAGGATTTCATTACAAATCTTGAGGACAAATCAATTATATGCTAAGCTCAGCAAATGCGAATTCTGGCTTGAAGAAGTGGCTTTTCTCGGACATGTGATATCCAAGGATGGATTATCTGTAGATCCGTCAAAGGTTGAAGCAGTTAGGAAATGGGAAAGACCAACCAATGCTAGCGAGATCAGAAGTTTCTTAGGCCTTGCAGGCTATTACAGGCGATTCATCAAAGACTTCTCAACAATCGCCGTGCCACTTACAAGGTTAACTCGTAAGGAGATCCGATATGAATGGAGTGAGGAATGTGAAAGAAGTTTCCAAACTCTCAAGGATCATCTCACTACAGCTCCGGTCTTAGCTCTACCGATAGAAGAAGAGAAATTCGAGGTCTACACTGATGCTTCTGGCATTGGCCTCGGATGTGTCCTAATGCAACAAGGAAAGGTCATAGCATACTCTTCACGTCAGCTGAAGAAGCATGAGGAGAATTACCCCGTCCATGACTTAGAACTGGCCGCGGTAGTATTTGCCCTAAAGATATGGAGACACTACTTATATGGAGCACAGTTTACTGTATACTCCGATCACAAAAGTCTCAAATATCTATTTTCCCAAAAGGAGCTAAACATGAGACAAAGACGCTGGCTAGAATATCTCAAGGACTTCGACTTCAATATGCAATACCATCCCGGAAAGGGTAATTATGTTGCTGACGCCCTTAGTCGAAAGCCGAGAGCAATGATAGCAAATTGTATGATGCAAGAATGGAGGTTTACTTGAACAATTCTCCGAGCTCAATATAAGCTTGGACACGGAATCCAAAATTGTCACACTATCTCATGTAAGCATACAGTCAGATTTGTTATCTGAGATACAAACACTTCAGGATGATGATCCTATATTAGTAGAAATCAAAGGCAGATTAGAAGGACAATCTGATTTTCAACTAACTTCTGATGGAAGATTATCGTTCAAAGATAGAACTTGTATACCCAATTGTCCGGAATTAAAGAAGAAGATCTTAGATGAAGCTCACAGATCAAGATACACTATTCATCCAGGATCAACCAAAATGTACCAAGATGTAAAGAGGAACTTTTGGTGGCCTAATATGAAAAGAGAAATAGCGGACTATGTATCGCGCTGTCTCACATGCCAACAGGTCAAGGCGGAACACCAAAAGCCTGCGGGAAAACTACATCCACTAGATATTCCTAAGTGGAAATGGGAGGATATTGGTATGGACTTCATCATGGGTTTGTCTAAATCTAAAGGAGGACATGATGGAATCTGGGTTATCATTGACCGATTAACTAAATCGGCACATTTCTTGCCGATGGTCAATTGATGTGCTAGCTGCACTATACATCAAAGAAATAGTCAGGATACATGGAATTCCTGTCTCAATCGTGTCTGATAGAGATCCCCGTTTTACTTCTCATTTTTGGAAGGGATTACAACATTCGTTGGGAACAAGGCTTAACTTTAGTACAGCTTTCCACCCACAAACGGATGGTCAGACCGAGAGAGCTAATCAAGTTGTTGAAGATATGCTGAGAGCATGCATTATTGACTTTGGAGGAAGCTGGCATGACCACTTACCTTTAGTTGAATTTGCATATAATAACAGCTACCAAGCTAGTATCCATATGGCACCTTTCGAAGCCTTATACGGAAGGAGTTGTCGATCGCCTTTATGCTGGAACGAAGTTGGAGAGAAACAACTATTAGGTCCAGACATGGTAAGGGATACAACTGAGAAGATACAAGTAATCAGAGAAAGATTGCAAGTTGCTCAGACGAGACAAAAAGCTTATGCTGATACAAGAAGGAGAGATCTTGAATTCCAAATCGGAGATCATGTATTTCTCAAGATATCGCCTGGACGTGGCATACGAAGATTTGGTGTTAAGGGCAAGCTTACGCCAAGATTCATCGGACCATTTGAGGTACTCGAAAGAGTTGGCGAGGTTGCTTATCGCATCGCGTTGCCTCCTCAGTTGTCCGAGGTACACAATGTATTTCACATATCTATGTTGAAGAAGTATGTGCACGATCCGTGACATATTATTGAGCATGGAGATCCGGTGATCCAGAAAGATCTCACATATGAACAGAGGCCTTTAAAGATATTAGATCGAGAAATACGAGCTCTAAGGAATAAGGTTATTCCCATGCTCAAGGTGCAATGGAATAAGAATCCCGAACGCGAAGCGACATGGGAGACCGAAGAATCTATGAAGAAACGATTTCCCGAGTTATTCTAAGAGGTATATGTTCTACGCTCTCCACATGTATAATTATATATATATTGAATTTGGGGACCAAATTCTTTTTAAGTGGGGGAGGGTGTAGCAACCCTAATAAATGAATAATTGAAATAAATTAAAACATATATATTACAGAAGTAATATATATAAAAGGAATAGGGTTAATTGGATGAAATAAAATAAAATTAAAATAACGCCTCTTATTAGGGCGTTAATTCAAAAAGAAACGCCTCTATCAAAGGCGTGACTAAAGAAAGGACGCCCACACGTGCGGTCGTCAACTCTCACGACCAAATAGGCAAGTAAAAGAAACGCCCATATATGGGGCGTGTTTCAAAAACAAGGAACGCCCTTATCCAAGACGTTTCTTAAGAAACGACCTGAACTAGGTCGTTAATTAAAGAATCGACGCCCTTACCTAAGGCGTTAATTAAAGAATACACGCCCTGACCAAAGGCGTTAATTCAGTTCGTGACTCGTTCGAACCCAGAGCTTATCCAGGGAAAGATTAACCTAATCTAGTAAGTGTCTATTAGAGTAAGGACTCTATTGGGGATATGTTACCCTCAATCAAACACTACTTTTAATAGGACTTCCATAACCCTATAAATAATCTACTGCTCGAACCCGTGAACGCTATTTGGCGTTCGAGTTCTCTGAAGGTAATTACAGAGCAATAGCTCTTCCTTCCCTCTGTCCCTTTTTGATTTGGTGGACGGTCATTAATTCGACGTCTTCCTTCTTCCAGGTTGAAGAAGCATTGGGGTTGTGAAGAACAAAGGTAATAATCTTTCCTTTACCTTCGGTCAGGTATTATGAAGAAAATATTAATGTTTCTTCGTATTTCTCTGTAGGAAGTTCAGTCGAAAGGGGTTCATCAGTTGAACATAAAGACTTCTTCCTGCTGATACGGCTGAAGTTATTGGTTGCTGTTTAAGCAACAGAGTTTTCTCCCTTCTTCATATCAATCTGCAAATCGTCATCTCCAAATCAACTCTTAAAGGTAGGATTTTCTCAAGTTATTGTAGCCCAAATGAAATTAATGCAAGATATATATATATAAGCATGTCATGCATACGGTTATTATAGTTTCCATGCATTTTCTGCAATATTTTGAAAGAGACGCCCCTGTCAAGGGCGCTAATTCACATGAAACGACTTTTCCCAGGTCGTTAATTTCATGTTTAACGCCCCGTACTCAGACGTTAATTTCTTTAAACCGTTAATCACCCATCTTAAGAATTGATTATCTATGAAATCATGATTATAAAATAATGCATGATCCTCTGTCTTCAACCTGCTAACTTTACTGTCATGATATTACATTCGTTCCTCTGTTATCCTGAAATTGTTACTGTCCTTAAAGTTTCTGAAGGAACTTGAATTAACGACTTGGACAAAGTCGTTTTCCACATATTAACGCCCCCTCATAGGGCGTGAATCTGAAAGGTAACGCCCCTTCCTAGGGCGTGTATCGGTTAAAATTCTAAAATTTATATATTCTGAAAAATAGAATTAAATAGTAACGCCCCTGCCCAGGGCGCGTTTTTGATAATTCCTGAAAATTAATTGTATTCTGTCAAATATGTAAACAATAAGACGCCTTCTGGTGTAGTAGTCAGATCTTGAAGAAACGACCCTGACCAAGGCGTGTTTTAGACAATTCATGAAATTATTGATATTCTGTCAAATATATAAATAAGGAGATGCCTGCTACTGTAGTCGTCAACTGTTGAAGAAACGCCCCTTCCCAAGGCGCTTTTTAGATAAATTATTGAATTATTGAAAATTCTGCAAAACGGACCATATGTAAACGCCCTTCTGTTAGGCATTAATTACTTGAGAAACGACTTGACCTAAGTCGTTATTTTACTATAAACTGTTTTTAACCCGTTACTGTTAAACGATTGTTTCAATATATATTTATATACATATATCGGCACTATTCTCCACTCCGTGAGTATGGTCCCACTTTTCACGTTGATTTATCGATCACACTCAACTCTCATTGACATACAAGCTCTCCATTGGACATTCCGTTCCTTTGGACTAGCGAGTTAGTCATAGAGACCTCCGTAAGACTCCTCGTAGCCTTGGATTCCCTCAAGGCCGACTGAGCTGGTTGTACCCTAAAAACCCATTACACCATTGATGCCATGTCACTCTAAAGAAACATGGGATACCGGCCCTTATGATTATACAAAGAGTATATCATAAGAAATTCTTAATGGGATGATGACATTATGCCATATCATGCCATTCTTGTAAAACCTCAATTCTATGATAAGAATGAGGGTATCTTACCTTTGATATACTATTCATGTGGACCTCAATTCTATATAAAGAATGTCCATACTGATTTGTCATGGTACCCAAGTTAAGGGAATCATATTCTACCTAGTTTTATCGATATCGTGATTATACCGTTATTATCGCCATTCTATGTCCTTTGTCATATTTTGGACTCTATTCTATCAAAGTTGTCATACGGGTCTACAAGCTTGATTATTGAAATTCTATATTGGCTATATAAACAAGAGTGGATGTCAAAACACATGATAAATGCCTGCGCATATAGGGCCCGATCTGGTCCTGGGAGGAGCACCCGAAAGTACTTGTGCCCATGGGAGTTAAAATGATAAGGTATCTGGCATTATACCGAGTACTTGACTTGCTCGATTGGACATTCCACACACATCTTGTACTTGAATCGTACTTGACTTTACATGAAATGCGTGGCCCGAAAGAGGGTAATTTACTTGCTTGATACATGATAGCCAAAGTTCTTGACATGACTTGTTAAACGTGCTTGCTTGAATACCTTGAATATACTTGTCATCTTGTTGGAAGTTCATGATTAAGTTCATCTTATTTCTTTGATATTACATTCTCTCTATCTTGTCGTTTTATGCGAGCATGCATAGCTTTATTGCATTCATGAAAGATGTAATTACTTAAACCCCTTGCTAGTACTTGAGATATAATTTCCTACTGAGCGTTCGCTCATTCCGTTTGTCCCTTTGTACTTTTCAGGTAAGTCCGACGACGATGGAAGTCAATCGGATGGGAATTGTCAAGAGTGAAGAGATAGAGATTCTCCAAGTGTCATCTAGTCTTTTCTATAGTTTCTTGAGTCAAATATGTATTCTTTTCCTTTTTATTAAACAGAGTATTGGATTTGTAATAGTCTATCCATTATGAAATAAAGGATTGGGTTATCTTGCTATTTTGCGCATCTCTGTCTTTGTGTCGAATACACGACCACTCTGATTGACATGATTGATATAGACACGTCGCGCATCTCCGGGTTTCTTCCGCGCTCGGGGCGTGACACATACACTACACGACATCCCTGGTTGGGTTTTCAACTCTGTAAGCACCATTTCTCCTTGGCCATGCTTGGGGGAAAGTCAAAGTCCCTGTCCGTTTCTCTCCTCGGCTAAATCCAAGGGCAAGAGGTGAATAAGGGGGCGACGACCAATCTAGGCACCCTGACGAGAGGAGGTCTCAAATAGGGGCAGTCCGTTATGACTTGAGGCCACAAGAAAGAACAAGAAAAAGGAACATGCAAAGAAAAGGAGCAATCATCATGACAAAAGCAAAAGATTATCTTGAAAGTCCATCAATCACAATTCCAAAGCTCCAAGGAAAATGAAAAGGCTAGGCATGGCAAGAGTGGCAGTACAGTTTCCCTGCGGGACGTTATGAGCCCGGTCGTATGCGTGCCTAGAGTGGACAAAGGTTTGATGATGGACACAAAGTCCTAGCACAACAGACCAAGTCTCTGAATGGGTTGTCCCGAGAGGAACTCAAGCCCTGAAAACTTCTATATCTGGCCTAAGCTTATCCTCGTGTTCTATTTTCTTTTCAGGACTAAGACAAATACCCTGGGTATGGCCTCTATAGAAGCACAGTCACACAAGTTGGGCCCTGGCCAGGGGTTGTCACCTCTATCGCACGCCAACCTCAGAGACTCTCAATGGAATAGGGAGGACCCACGTTTCTGGGAAGGCACTGGTTTTCAAAATCTAAAAAAAATCATATATGTCAAAATCCAAAAACATCATATATTTCATCATATATTCCAAAATCTAAAAAAATCATATATTTTAAAATCCAAAAACATTAGATATTTTCAAAATCTCATAAAAATTTGAATATTTACAAAAATCTGAAAATACCATCATCGCATGCATTGCATTATTTCCATTATATTTTTTTGCCTATTTAATAAGGCTCCACCCCTTGACCAAATATCAAGAACGGTCAGCTTTCTAAACTTGTTTCAGGCAAGGGGTTGAGCCTAAGAACAGATCTAACTTGTTTTGTGTCTAAGTGTGTGCAGAATGCAGGTTTAAGCCCAAGATTCAAGCTCACAAACCCACAGGTTCAGGCTCTATAATGCTCTGTTCTTGGACCATCATATCATTCTAACGGTCCATCGTTCGACCGTCACCTTCTCCCGAAGGTCGAAACTCATTTATTCTCAGTAAGCTCTCTCTGACGCGTCTATATTAGACCGTCACCTCACTCTGGCGACCTATTATTAGACCGTTACACTGTTCCGAGAAAAAGAAAACTCAGTTTTTCTGAGCAAACCCTCCTGACGGCTCATCTTTAGACCATCAGAGTGTTGTGGAGGCCCTACATAGGACCGTTACATTTTCCAGAAACTCTATTTTCTAGAATATTTTAGCTCAATCAAGCAACAAACTCATATTCCATCAACTGAGGCACTTCCATGTCATTCAATTAAACTTGATGATACATAACACTGGTTAGTAAACTTCAATTTCATTTACATTCAAGAAAGCTCAAATTACATTCAGTTTTCTATCCACATGAGGCCGGATCTGGCGTAGTTCCTTCACATAGGGACGGCGCTCCTCGTCGTCTTCTTCCACCTTTTCTTGCCACGGGTGCGCTTTGCTGATCTCCCACATGGTCAGAGCACATCGAACTACTCTTTCATCCTCCTTGGTCCCTATCTTCCTAGCTTGAAGGGGAGGGAAATGTGATAGTGCAGGAACTATGGTATGGGGTAGCCCGATTTGAAGATAGCACCAGTGCGGGTTGTAGATCGCCATGGTAGTGTCCCCCACTAGCTGTAGATCAAGGCCTGGTCGCCGTGGTACTTTGAGCAAGGTGTTCCGAAGAACTCTTGAACGCATTGTGAACTTCTCTATTGGCAAGGTGTTAAGGAAGAGGCGCCAATCGTCCCGTGTCTTTTTATCCGCCGTCCGGCACTCAACCTGCGAAGAGAATCCAAAGGTGCCTCCAATAAAGAATAAAGGGTGGCTCTCAAAGATCTGTCTAGCTGAAGAAATGACTCCCTTGAATTGGAATTTAATTCTCACACCCATCCAACACTCAAGGAGTATCATAGAGCCGAATAGAGGTCCGCCTAAGCAAGCTGAGCTAAGCCCTTCGTAGAGGTATGAAAGGACCGCTTGAGAAATGGATAATCCCTACCACAGCCCACTAATAATGCTAAAGTTTTGGATATCTAGGAGGTGGTCGGTGGTGGTAAAAAGGAAGACTCCATACAAGCAAACTGATACGGCTTTAGCTATGGCTTCATACCTTTCCCACTTGTTCTTACAATGAGAGACTATCCATTGGGCCATGGGTATCAAGTGAATATGGCGTGGGCTGATCATTGCCCTAACATCCTTGGATTGTGGATAAAATCACTTAGAATCAAGGAGGGGTCTATTGCCTCCACCGTATGACACACTAGATCTTCATCCTCGATTTTTGTCTTGGCAAGGGATAGGTAGGTCTCTACCTCCTCTAATAGGACTGTAGCTTCAAAGGAAGGGAAGAGGAAGGTGTGTGTTTGTGGGTGCCATAACTCTTTGAGGGCTGAAATGCTTGCCCAATCTAAGGACAATTTCTGGAAATTTTTGGCCAAAACTAATAGAGGTTGGAGATCCCATGCCCTTAGGATTGATAAGACCTCTAATGGAAGTTCTTTGATCATGGGAGCCACCCACTTTAGGTTGGAATAACACCTTGAGCCAGGCAAAGGCTAGAGGGAAAAGGAAAAGAAGAGGAAGAAGAGAGGAAGATCATAAGAAGTATGGAAAGTGCAGAAAATTAATGAACTTTTGAATTCAATTGCAAACTTACCTCTCTTTGTGCACTTGAACTGAGATGCTTGGGGATGGAGGTTAATCTTTGCAGCTCTCCATGCTCCTTTTTGGCTACTTTGGGCCCGGTGTAGACCCTCTCCTCCATGCCTATCACTCCAAAGCTCCTCTTCATGGTGTTCTTCGCTATTTTAATGAAGTTCCAAGCTTGTAGCAGAGAATTGATGTGAGTTACGATTTCTGGGCTTGTTACTATTTATGAAGGTTTGATTTTGGTGCTAGAATGATAGGACTTGGATTAGAAAGCCTTATCCTAAGCCTAGGAGGGTTCTGGTATGGATTAAGGCCTCTTTGCCTCGGGTTCAGGCTCTCACGGCAGAATCCGTCTCGGATTACACAGTTTTCCCCTGACGATTCATCGTAGGACCGCCACAGATCTCTGACGCTCCAACATTGGACCGTCACGTTCATTCCTACACAACCTTCACTCTGTCAGTTCTGACAGCTTAATCTTGGACCGTTACGTCACCCTGACGCTCCAAGATTAGACTGTTACACTCTGCTACAGGTTTTTAATTCCCTCTTTCCATCCCTCTTTGGTCAAACCTGCCAATCTCTCACTCTGTCTCTGCTCAACCTGTTCATCCACACACCCATGCATTCATTCACACATCCACATACTAAAAACAAAACACAACAAAAAGGTTTTTTTCATTCCATTTATCATTCACATAGTCATGTACAAGTGTGTGTCAAAGGAAGAAAAGTACAAGTCACTCGGTCGGTTTATCTCCCGGGCCATCGCTGTCACCGATACCCTCGTGCCGCTTCGCTGGCGGCTCCATGACGCTGCTTTCCTCTCCCCGCTGCCGTCTCTACTCCGCCTCCTCATTCCTCCGCTGGCCGGAAGAACTGGCAAGAAAATCCGCAACTGATCCACTCGGGTAACGCTCCGAACGCCACTCCGTGCTCCACTCTGGGAGGCCTCCTCTCTAGTCTGTGGCCTATCATCCGCATTGTCCTCTCCATCGTCCGCAGCTAGATCTTTAGCTCAAAGATCTGACATCGTGACTCTCTGGCCTCGTTCCGATAACGCTCTAGGTCCGCTGTCCCAGTGCGAAGTCTCTCTACCTCGGCCCGTGCCTGTGCCAACTCCGCTCGGAGTCTCTCTGTCTCCGACCATCCTCGGTCTGCCTCGGCCACAGCTACGGTCAGCTCTCTCGCCTGCATTTTGCATTTTATCATAGTCAGTCAATCAAGGCATTTTGCATAATCTTAAGCATTTAAGTCTAAGGGAACTCGGTTGGTTTCTTACCCGCTCCGCGAGGGCAGCCTCGGCATCCTCGGCCCGAGCAACCACCCGAGCAAAGTCCGCATCTCGATCAGCTCTGCTTCCCGCAAGCTGTGAAGAGGAGGATGGAGCATCTGGTCCTGCTCTCTGTGCTCCCTCGGCCCGCTGCATTTAGAAGTCAAAATCAGCCCATTTGTATAATCATAAGCACAAGCATTTAAGTCTAAGGTTTAGAAAACTCACCAAGAGCTCCAAAGCTATCCGGTACTCGTCCCGCTGCTGGATGGTGGCGTGGAGGAGCCCCTCGAGCTCAGCAATCCATCCCTGTGGGTCTATCTGCATTTAGAAAATAAGTGTCAATGCACATAGGAATTAATTAAATTAAATAGACAAGAGTTTTTGAATTTAGAAGTTCATACCGGTCGTCGGGTGCCCCGAAACACCTGGTCGCCGTATCGCTGAGAGTAGGCCTTGAGGTAGGCCTCGTCGCAGTCTGGCCCTTCTTGTTCCAATCATGCACATACTTATCCTTCTGGGCGCACCAGTCAATATCCCCGCTGATGCCCTTTGAAGACTTTCCAGGGCGCTCGTCGCTTCTGCGTGGGAATGTTACCTCTGGCTGGTGAACTCCCCGCGTCCTCAAGATCAGGCGATAGTGCAAGGGCTCGATGACGTTGATGCAATGCAGCCAGATATCTCGCCTGCTATAGGCCAAGGAAGCCTTGACCCATGGATGTCCCTCGTGTCCCTCGTCCCGATACGGTGTCCAGCGCAACTGAAAAGGCAATTGAGTCCATGTCAGCATTTAGGAGCATTTAACAGCATTTAGCAGCTTTTAGAAACATTTAAGAGCATATAAAAAAATTTAAGTTCATGAGCTTACCGATGTGTATGGGAACGAGTCTATGTCATCCTGGATGGCTCTAGTCAGTCTGCTGACCGATCCCATGTCCCTCGCAACAATCCACCGCCTCACGATGGGAATCCGCCCAGGGTGCATCTGTGTACCTCGCCCGATCCCTAGAAGGTAGAGGAAGCTCCAGATCTGCATTTTAGAAGTCAAATGTCAGCATATACCAGTCAAAAGCATATAAAAGCATTTTTAAAGTTTATCATTTACCTATAGGAAAGGCGAGAAGCCATCCAGCATCGTCCGCCAGTCGGTCGTACTCAGAGACTCGAACAGGAAAGCGAGCACCGTCGCTCCCCATGCGTATCTGCCCACTCTGCTAAGATCCTCCAGCAAAGGCAGGAGCCTGCAGCTGATCACGTCCACTCTGGTCGGGAACGGCAGCTTCCCGAATAACAGGATCAAGAAGCGCCTCAAAACTCTATCTCCCTCTGGTCCCGCCTCTGCTGCTACCCTCGGGCGGACCTACTCAATCCCTCTGTCAAGGTGCTGCTCTGGAAGCTCCCCGACTGCGATAGCTACTCCTCACAGACC
Organism: Amorphophallus konjac; assembly: GCA_022559845.1. Classification (NCBI taxonomy): domain Eukaryota; kingdom Viridiplantae; phylum Streptophyta; class Magnoliopsida; order Alismatales; family Araceae; genus Amorphophallus; species Amorphophallus konjac. The sequence goes on from CM040118.1 coordinate 405,530,362, forward strand.
CAGGCTCTCCTAAACTCTCGATCGTGATAACTGGGATGATGGATGCCCCGGCCTCACTAAATCTAGCCCCAGTAGCTCCTGGGCTAGCTCCCGATAGTCGCCATAGGTCCAGCCTGTCACTGCTGCTTCATGGACCTTCATCCCCGTGATCCTCACTATATCCTCCAATGTTGGGATCATATGACCCCATGGGAAGATGAATGCTCAGCTGACTGGATCCCATCGCTCGTGCAATGCATACAGTAATGGCGTGTCCATCCTCATCACTTCTATGCTGAGGACTTCCCCGAAGCCCATAGCAGCTAGCCTCTCTCTCTGGTATTCCGGCAGTGCCTGGTACACCGCCCTGATCTGGAGCCAAGAAATCTTGGTTCTTCTTTTCCCCTGCACACATGTAGAACATAAGTTAGTCATTGCATTAGTTCAAATTCATTGCATTTAATATGAATAAAACACCAAAAAAATTGAATAAGCAAAACCCAAAAAAATCAATTTCTGGCTCTGGTTTCTCTGATGGCCCTATTCTGGCACATCAAGGGTCTCTGACGCACCAAGTGTGGAGCGCCAGGACCTGTAACGGTCGCTGGAAGGATCGTTACATCCTCCTCGGTAGGGCATCGTCTCCTATGTTCCCTCTGTTCGTGGAAATGGCCAGAATGGCCTACAAACGATTATAATGGGTCCCCAAACCCATTATCCTCCCCTCAATCACACATGCATGCTTTGAAAACAATAAAAATGGAATTTTTTGGGGCGGAACCCTACCTCGCGATCTCGTCCTCTCTTCTTCTTCTCTAGCGCCACCGTCCCTTCTTCATCGCCGGCAGCACCTCCAGCGTCTTCTTCTTCTTCTTCAGCCCCTTCTACGGCCGGTGGAGGATTCTCCTCCACCGATTGGTCCGTCACCGTCATCGGTTGCTCGTCCGCCGGTGAGCTCGCCGTCGGGGTGACTTCCTCTTGGTCCACCCATGCCCTAAACCCCCTTAGTGCCTTTCTCTTGATCGCCAGCTTCTTCTTCCCCTTCTCCCTCGCCATTGGTGGCCGGGAGGGCTCGTCACCGGACATGGTCACCTGTGGGTTTTTTGGCTCGGTTGGACATTTTGTTTGGTGTTTGGGTGTTTGAACGAATGAGAGAGGGAATGAGCCGATCGTTTTGTTTTTTTGAATGCCCAGGAAATGTAACGGTCTATCGAAAGACCGTCACATGTCTCTGACGCGTTACTCTTAGACCGTCAGGTGATTGAGTCATTTATTTTGAAAAAATGTGAACGGACGCTATGTGACAGGTCGCATTTGGACCGTTACATTTGTGTGGCACACCTTTATTAGACCATCAGAATCTTTGAATCACGTGATGGATGATGATGCCCTACTTCATGCTTGAATGATAATTATGCTTTCAATGCTTTATCTTATAAGTGCAATTCATGCTTATGAATGGTTATGTCTCATTTCATGCTTTATTCATATTGTTGATTGGCTAACTCCTTTTCTATGGATGGAATCATGAACGCCATTAAGCCATCATGCTTTGCCATTCGCCGCACAGGTAAGTCAAGTACATTATCTCTATCTCGATCCCTTATCCTTTAATGCATTACTATATGTGGAGAGGGGGATTTCTGTAGCCCATCTAAGAGCGGCCGAACTAGGTCCGTCAGGACCAAACAAGGCCCAGCTCATCCAAGTGATAGCCCCGCAGGGCCCACTTAGGATAAAAAGCCCAATAAGATTACTCGGGATCAAACCCTTCCTCGGCGGCCCATAGGCTTGGAAGGCTCGAGCGTCGGTCAGAACGGAGGAAGACCCATGCCCGAGTTATCCCCTCACCGGGATAGAGGCAAGCGCTCAGCGCCCACTCCGTCCTACCTTCATCCGAGCTATGCCTATCACCCAGACAAGGCTGGCCCCCCTCATGCTCGAGTCAACTGACGAACGTTTATCCATACTGCCGTTAAGAACCCTTTATAAGCAGGAGTTTATGAGGATAAGGGACCCATGATCCCTCAAGGCTATAAAGATCTCACGATGAGGACGTAAAGAGCCCACGTTGAGGACGTAACTCCCGCCTGAAACCCCTCTGCTTACGGGACTCATGAGGCCAGTGCACTATTTAAACCTGGGACTCCCTCCAACGAAAGGTAAGGGCAAACATATGCCTAAACTCCCTGAGCAGGAACCACTTCACCACCTTGGTGTAGAGGGATCTCGTGCATCTCCTTCCTCCTCCCTACATAGCTTCCACCATTGCTCTACTGACTTAAGCATCGAAGGGTTTGCCCCAGGGAACCATCCCTGGGCCCCCTGATCCATTTCCCTTCCTTACAGTTCACTATCCGGTGATCATTTCCTCAGCTCAGGACCAATGTGAGATCACGCCTCTTCATCTGGCGCCATCTGTGGGAAATGACCAAAGAGCCAGCATGGTGCGAAGAAGTTCAGGGAGGAGGTCCACCGGCGACAGGGGAAAGGCCATGGTGGCGACGGGAGAAGGTGCCTCTCAAGCCTCACAAAATCCCCCCTCCAATGCCAGCACCCTCACCGACGGACCGCCCCCTCCCCCCTCGGCGGTAGGGCTCCCGCCCCCTCCCCCTTCGACGGTAGGGCTACCACTCAACGGCGGCGCTGACACCTTCCAAGCCCTCAATGCAAAATTGGATGTCCTCGTGGAACTCATGAGGACCCAGGCGGCCAGGGATGGAAGGTCACACGCCCCTCCGGAGAGCCCTCCCCGCGAGAACGTGTCCCAGCACACCGCCGGAGGCCGCTTCACCCTCTGAGGCTGGCAGATCATCCGTAATAGGTCAGGAGGACCTTCACAAGCCCCCCCGAACAAGAAGCCTCATCCACGCCGAAGAGGGGAAAACCTGGGGCACACCGTCTAAACCCAGAGACCGAAGTCCCTGGGGAACGCCAAGACAGCCCCCCCCCAGCCCGACGGCGCTGTGATAGCCGGAGCTATCCCTCCGATTGTGAGAATTCGAGAGGCGTTTCGCAGAATAGGAGCACGCCCTACGCGCCCTGCAGAAAGTCTCTTCCACTGAGGACGAGGAGAAATCCCCGTTCTCCAACTATATCTTGAAGGTAGAGGTATCTCTCAGAACCTCCATCCCGACCTTCAAGCTTTATGACGGCCAGGGCGACCCGGCCGATCACTTCGACAGCTTTGACACCCTGATGACCCTTCATGGGACGTCCGACGCCATCAAATGCCGAGCCTTTGTGACCACCCTGGTCCAAGGCGCCCAAGCATGGTTCCGGGCCCTCGCCCCTGGATCCATCCGGGACTTCAAGCAATTCGGGCGAGTATTCAAGGAGAGTTTCACCGGCAGCGGTCCCCCAAGGTCGGTAGTGGGGCTTTTGGCCCTCAAACAGGCGCAAGGGGAGAAACTTCGGGCTTACATTACCCGATTTAAATCGGAAGCCCTGAGGATCCCCCGCCTGGACGTCGCCTCGGCCATAACCGCGTTGACTGGGGGCACCCGCGACGAGAACCTCCGCCACAGACTTGTCCTCCACCCTCCCTCGACCCTTGCCGAGCTAGTGACTCTAGCTTTGCGCCATGCCGAGTGCGAAGAAGTGCTCAGTGCATGCCGAGACACAATCGGACGCCCTGGTTTTGATAATGACAATCTGAGTCATGTGAGATTAATATAAATAAAAGTGTTTGCATTTAATCTTACATCCATGGATCAATGCATTGCTTCATCCTTCGTATATGTATGTATAGTTAGTGCAGTGCTTCTCAAGTTTGTACAACCGTAGCTAGAATGCGTGGTTAAGTTCATGCATCAGATGCTTCATGCGTACACCAAGTCTGCACATGGTTGCCTTGATAACTTAGCATGTCTATACATTCTGCTGCATACATACGTAAGGCAGTGTCATGCATTCAAAGTCTACACATGCACACACACATCTTGTGCATTATGCATTCATGTTTAAACTCTAGGCATAGCAAGTCTGCACATTGGTTGTCGCATGCATGCAAAGTCTATACATTCTTAAGAAGTATTCGCAGTGAAGACTGTACAGCCTGTGTTCTTCATACATACACATAGTCGATGTATCTTTTGCCCATGCACAGGTTAAGTCTGAACAGAGTCTTGTTGCATCGTGTGCCTCATGTAGTTCCAAAATCTATACATCGTCCTATCGCATAAAGTCTGCACATCATTTGTACATCGCACATAAAGTATGCACACTATCTGGTGGCAAGTCTATACATCGTCCTGTCGCATGCACATAAAGTCTGCACATCGTTTGCACTTCGCACACAAAGTATGTACACTCTTTGGTGGCATGTTTGTGCATTCATCTTCGATGTGCATACTTCTCCATATGCAAAATGCATTCAAAGTCTGTACACCCGTGGATGACATGTCCACGCATTCATTCTCGTTGTACACACTTTCTAATATGCACACTGCATTATGTGCATCACATATGTACAGGCTTAGATCAAATCTCGAACCAACTATGTGCTTTAACCTTTGCAGGATATCTGCTGATCGAGGAACTTAAGAAGGGCACGTGATCCAAGAAGCCAGGATCGTGACACGTGGAACCATTGTGCTAGGACGTCGCCACGTGGACTAAGACCTCTGGGCGAGAATTGTGGAGGACACACGCTCACATCTCTGATGATATAAAAAGAGGACTTCTCCATCTGGAGAAGATCATCAAAAAATGAAAAGATCCTGCACGATCCAGACTGTAGAGAAAGAGAGATAGAGAGTTGAGAAGAAAGTAAAGATAGGCATCCGAAGACTTGTCTCTACTGGTTCTTGAATCAAATCCAGACCAGTCAGATGTTGAGATCAACATTGGTTTTTGTAGTGCTCAGCTTTCAGTTGCTCTCTTCCATCTTTCGTTTTACTTTTGATTCTTGTTTTCAATCTGTTCTGACAATAGAGCAAGCTGTGAAGCTCAGCTATTTGCAGAGGAGGATTCCTCTGGACGGGTTAAGCTGTAAGCCCCAGCAGTAGCAGAGGTGTGGTATCCTCTGGACGGCCAAGCTGTATTGCCCAGCGGTAGCAAGCTGTAACGCTCAGCAGTTTGTTGGCAAGCTGTGAAGCCCAGCAGTTAAGCTGTGTATCAACAGGAATCCATACTCAGGTTGAGTGTGGGGTGGACATAGATCTCTGGATAGAGATCGAACCACCTAAAAGTCTTGTGTGCTGTGATTTGTCAGATTTCTCTATCGTCAGTAGATGCATGCTTAGGTGCGGTTTAAGTGTTTGATTATTAGTCCAATAGATGATTCAATCGATTGGGTTTACAAGTAGTGATTCTTTAATCATTCAGTGGTAGCTCTTTTGAAAATTAATTTTGGAGCGAGTTGCGTAAAAGATCTGATGCGGGACGGGACAACGGACACGACAAGCTCGCGATCGTCCCTTGACGAGGGAAGCGTCGGATGTGCGCGGTTGAGAAACCGGCTGTGAGCTAGGGTGGTCGGCTCTCTTTTGTGCCCGGATCGGGTCACGGGACGGCTTCGCTCTCTCTCGCAGCAGTGATATTATAAATTGAAGGCGAGCTAGGTATCCCTACACATGCTCTCTAGCAGCGGCATATAAAGCATATAAAGAATTAAGCTAATGCCAAGTGTAAGGGTGAAGGCGATACCTCCACGCTCTCGGCGTGGCGAAGACGGCACCCGGCCGAAGTTCGTACTCCCGGGAACTTAGTACATTATGTTTACAGCAATGCAATTAAGCCCACTCCACGCAGGGAGGTAAAGGGCGACACAAGTGGGCCCGGGAGGACCAAGTTCGGGTTGACGGGCGGTTTCGGGCAATGCTTCGGCTTCACGCGTACTCGTGCTAGTGGGGGCCCACGTGTTGACCGGAGGGGTCGTGTGGGGCCTGATGACTCCTCTATTGTGGAGACACTTGGGAAGCGTTCCCTTGGGATGGCGAGCTGCTGGAACGACCGTCGGACGCCGGGCGGCCCTCGGACGACGCTCGCCGGGAACTCGGCCACGAATCTGAAAATTCTATTTGCAGGCGCGCGACTCGGAGAAACCTGCCTGAAATTTTGAGCTTCAGAAGACGAAGGGAGTGATAGCAGGAATTCGGAGAAGAAGGGTCTGTCCTGGGTGGACAGAACACCGAAACCGTTGGCGACGACGCGTCGGCGGCGAGACGATGGCGGCGGCGATCACCGGAGTTGCTTCAGATGCTGGAGGAGATCAAGGGGGAGGGGATTACACTCTAGAAAGGGGGCTGGAGGTGGAGGAACCAGAGAGAAGGAGGGGGAGGGGCGCAAGATCCAATGGGGGCAAATGCCTATTTTCTCTTTCATTAATTCATTCAATATGAAAATACAAGTATATATATGCAAGGGATCTAACCTATTCTAAGCCCTTGGATCAAGGGTTGATCAATGAAGGGTTGAGATGTGGTTTGACAACCACATTAAAACCCATTAAACAACTAGGTTTGCCCCCCCCCCCTTTAAGAGGACAATTTAGAATTGTCTTCTTTAATTAATTCTAGGTCCAAGTCCAAGGTTGGACCATGGACCAGCCACCTTGGACCCAGGAGTCCAGGTGGACCAATAAGGAGGAGGGAGGGGGCCCCTGCAGGGCCTACATGCACATTTGCAAAGAAACCCAATGGCCTTTTACAAATAAACCCACTAAGACCTACTATTGTGTACACATATACCACAAGGGCGTACATACAAATACAAAAGGATGTAGATGCAAACACAAGGTGAGCGGGCTGACGTAGATGTCCCCATCAATTCTCCCCCGGTGGGAGGAACTCGACCCCGTCGAGTAGGGGTATGGCTGCTCCGGTACTCCGGCGGATCCGTCACCATGCTAAGTAGCGCGGGTATGCTCCACTCCAAGTGATCGGCACCTGCTCATTCCACATATACTCGATATGCGCACTGCTATGGCTAAAGGTGGTCACTCCGAAGGGGCACTCTCAAAAGGAGGGAAACAGCTCGAAGACTCACTAGGAATCACCGCTGAGTCCCTACAGGTGACTGATCCGGGTATAGATGTAGAACCGATCCCATACTCATCAAGTGAGTCCACTCGCCTCTTACTCGTAAGAGACCGACAACGAGCTTGCACAAGACGCATGCAGACAAACAACGACACACAAACCATGCAAACAAACCACACAAAATAAACCACACAAAGAAAACACACTGACTCAACTATGACCCTAGACACACCTAATGTTAGTCCAACCCGTACATGGGTGACGGCGGACCAGGACACCCGAATATGTGCCATACATGCATTTGACGTAACTGGAGGTTGACGTCATGGGGAACTCCTAGACATACTACGATGCACCAATCATGGACATTGGGCTTGGATGCGGGAAGTCCGGGAGGTGCGGGTGGTTTAGAGGGATCGGGGAAACCAAAGTCTTCCTTACCCCCGAATGATGGTTCAGACTTATGGCTATGTGGAGTTTGCTGGGCCCGAGTGAAAAAGGTGGGATAGTGAACTCCGTGGAAGAAGGGTAATGAGTATGAAAACTCGGGAGGTTCACTAGTGAAGGGGTCAAAAGGGTCGAAGAAGGTGTGACCCCATGAAGTGGGTTCCAACATGACATGGTCCCAATCATGAAATTCTTGAAGGTGCGGGTGGTCACCTTCCTCCGTCATGGTAGATGGGACCGTGTATAGGAAATATGACTCCTCCCTCGGAAGCAAAGTCATGAAGTCGGGCTCATCCGGTAGCGGGAGAAGTAGAAGAACCTCCGTGGTGACACAACCCACGGTGCACTCGGAGGTAATGGACCCTATGGCCGGATGGGTGAAGCTAAGACTAGCGGGTTGGTCAAAGCCTCGGGCCAAAAGATGCGTCAACTCCCATTGTGAATCTAATCCCATGACAAGATCATCCAACGTATCAACATGGTGACGAGATCGAAATGTGGTATGGAATGAGTTGACCAGCACTAGTGGTAGTGTGGGATCCATTGATGGGAAGGGATGTGGGACCAAGCCATCCTTGAGCCATCTAAGAAGTGGCTCGGCTATGTAAAGTGTTCCCGTAAGAAACACGGGTGGCTCGGGCTTTGGTAGTTCCCACTTTGATGGTTTCGAATGAAGACCGGAGGTAGATGACAATGGAGCATCCATGGGTGGTGGAGTAGCTTGTGTCCTTTCCCACCAATCCGAAATCATTTTCTTTATTTCCTCTAAGGAGCGGGTTGGAGGAGGGACCTTGGGGTGGACTAGCTCCTTAACTCTCGGCTCGGGTGTGGGCCTCGGCTCGGTTATAAGCGGGACTTCCACTCGGTTGGAGGTGCTTGAGTGGGTTGGGATGGGAGTGCCAAGGGGAGCTTGGTTGGTGGTGCATGGGCGGGCCACTAGATTGGGGTCACTTTGGTGGGCTTGGACGGCGGTGAAGGGGTGGGATTGGGTAGAGGTGTGGCCCACTTGATTGTGGGTGAGTTGGTGGGGTTGGTGAGTGGAATGACCTCCGTGGTTGGAGGTAGGTGGGCGGGGAACGTAGGCCCTCCTAAGCACTCTCTTCATTTCCCACCATGACTCGATGGGCCTTAGATTCCTATCCTCCCTCCAATATTTGATGTCCCTCCAAGTTGCAGCGGCTTCACCAAAAAGTCGCCTTTTGGCAACATCGACTTGCATGGGCCCGTACATGATGTACACCTCGAAGTAATCATCCATAATGGCTTCCCATTCTAGATAGACACTCGGGTCATCGGACCCGTAGAAATCCCGGGTTTCGGGTCTCGTGGGGTGGTTCGGGTGGTCCTTCCATTTGAGATAGTATCGCCACCATCCGGGAGTTTGGGACTCCATGGGGAAACTAGTGGATGGCCATGCCGACACTCGGACCAAAACACTAGACACGACACTAAGTAATGCAAAGTTGGAATGCACTAACTAATGCACACTAAGGACCCTAGACGTAAACCAAGACTCGGTACGGGGCGGAGACAATCGACCCGAAGGTCACTCGCACAAGTGTGCGGCCTTCCCGATAGGCGTAACCTAACGGTCGGACAACACCTTTTTATATACCGAGTAAAGGGATGTATGCGACCCAAAAATGACTCTTTTTGTTGTTTTAAAAATGTGATGATCCTAAACATGACTTAGACCGACTAATGACTACATGACACTCTTTTTTTTTTTGAATGCAAACACCCTAGACTCAACTCGCTCTGATACCAAATTGATGCGGGACGGGACCACGGACACGACAAGCTCGCGATCGTCCCTTGACGAGGGAAGCGTCGGATGTGCGCGGTTGAGAAACCGGCTGTGAGCTAGGGTGGTCGGCTCTCTTTTGCGCCCGGATCGGGTCACGGGACGGCTTCGCTCTCTCTCGCAGCAGTGATATTATAAATTGAAGGCGAGCTAGGTATCCCTACACATGCTCTCTAGCAGCGGCATATAAAGCATATAAAGAATTAAGCTAATGCCAAGTGTAAGGGTGAAGGCGATACCTCCACGCTCTCGGCGTGGCGAAGACGGCACCCGGCCGAAGTTCGTACTCCCGGGAACTTAGTACATTATGTTTACAGCAATGCAATTAAGCCCACTCCACGCAGGGAGGTAAAGGGCGACACAAGTGGGCCCGGGAGGACCAAGTTCGGGTTGACGGGCGGTTTCGGGCAATGCTTCGGCTTCACGCGTACTCGTGCTAGTGGGGGCCCACGTGTTGACCGGAGGGGTCGTGTGGGGCCCGATGACTCCTCTATTGTGGAGACACTTGGGAAGCATTCCCCTGGGATGGTGAGCTGCTGGAACGACCGTCGAACGCCGGGCGGCCCTCGGACGACGCTCGCCGGGAACTCGGCCACGAATCTGAAAATTCTATTTGCAGGCGCGCGACTCGGAGAAACCTGCCTGAAATTTTGAGCTTCAGAAGACGAAGGGAGTGATAGCAGGAATTCGGAGAAGAAGGGTCTGTCCTGGGTGGACAGAACACCGAAACCGTTGGCGACGACGCGTCGGCGGCGAGACGATGGCGGCGGCGATCACCGGAGTTGCTTCAGATGCTGGAGGGGATCAAGGGGGAGGGGATTACACTCTAGAAAGGGGGCTGGAGGTGGAGGAACCAGAGAGAAGGAGGGGGAGGGGCGCAAGATCTAATGGGGGCAAATGCCTATTTTCTCTTTCATTAATTCATTCAATATGAAAATACAAGTATATATATGCAAGGGATCTAACCTATTCTAAGCCCTTGGATCAAGGGTTGATCAATGAAGGGTTGAGATGTGGTTTGACAACCACATTAAAACCCATTAAACAACTAGGTTCGCCCCCCCCCCCCCCCTTTAAGAGGACAATTTAGAATTGTCTTCTTTAATTAATTCTAGGTCCAAGTCCAAGGTTGGACCATGGACCAGCCACCTTGGACCCAGGAGTCCAGGTGGACCAATAAGGAGGAGGGAGGGGGCCCCTGCAGGGCCTACATGCACATTTGCAAAGAAACCTAATGGCCTTTTGCAAATAAACCCACTAAGACCTACTATTGTGTACACATATACCACAAGGGCGTACATACAAATACAAAAGGATGTAGATGCAAACACAAGGTGAGCGGGCTGACGTAGATGTCCCCATCAAGATCCATTCACCCCCCCTTTGGATCTAATTCAGTGTGTCACCTGCCACAACAATTGATATCAGAGCGGGTCACTGATTCGTCAGATCCAACGATCTACAGTGGATCCTGCTGCTTCCGGTGACTTATTTGTTTGTTTAGATAGTCTGTATTTCATTTAAGGGCTATGGATTCTGTGCCTGAAATTCCGATGTTTAATGGACTGTGTTTCTCCGAATGGCATGGAGAGTTTAGGGACTACATAAGCCTTGTAGATCCAAATCTACTGATCTTGATAGAGCATGGGCCTTATGACATACCTATAGATATGTCAGACTGGAATACTAGTCATGAGCTGATGAATGCTGAAAACGTAAAAGCCATGGAAATGTTGAAGGGAGCTATTGAAACTAATGTGCTCTCATGTTTGACAAAATGCAGGAATGGTAAGATGCTGATGGATGAGTTTATCCTCAAGTTTGGCAAGGAGAACCATAAGTGTCCTACGACCAAGGATCAAAGTAGTGATCAGTCTGGCAATTCTTTATCAAAGGTAATTTCTGAATCTGAACAAAACTCTCTAGACGAATTGATTGTATTGCATGATAATCTGCTTGATAGTTATAGAACTTATAAACGTGAAATGAAAGAAATGAAAAAGGCTATGTTGCATGAAATCAGAGAGTTAAAATGTGAAAATGCAAATCTTAAAAGCAGCTTGAAGATAAGCGAAAATTCATGCAATAAATGTGATTTTATTGGAAGGTTAAATGATGATCTTCAGTCAGAACTTGGGTTGCAAGAGCAACATATTGTATCTCTCAAAGGAGAAATAGAAGATCTGAGGAACAAGAATTCAGAACTTGAGTTGAATAAACAACAATTGATTGAAAATCTAAAAGCTATGAATCAAGATAGCTTGAGTGAAGAAAATTGCAAACTGAAAGATCAAAATAAGAGGCTCATGGTTCTGAATACTGTCCTGTCAGAGAAATGGATGTCAATTGAAAAAGAGAAATGTGCTGTAAAGGAAGCTGATGCTAATAAGGAATACAAACTAGAACAGGAAATTGAATCTCTGAAGAGTTTGAATGATGCACTGCATCAACAGGTCATTTCTTGTGAATCTGAAATTGGAAGTTATGAGCTGAGTATTACCTCATTGAATCTTGAAATTCAAGATCTAAAAAATTCATTGTCTAGGTTTGTTCAAGAAGAAGATAATCTAAACAAGATCCTTGGCATTAGAACAAACTTTGAGAAGGAAGGGTTAGGATATCTTCCTGCAGGAAAGAAGAACTCTGTTGATAGAAATCAAAACTCTATGGCTTCCTGTTCTGTTACACCCACTTTTCGATTTACTGTAAAAGCCAAGGTGAAAATCTGAAAAATGAAGAAAAATAGAAAAAGATTGAAAATAAAAGGAAAGCTAAATCTCAGTCTGATGGTGTTAAGAGTTCGTCTGGTCTTGAAAGATATCAAAAACACATACATGCCACAAAGATTTTCCCCACATATTCACATGCGCCTGCAAATATCACTTCATGTCATTATTGTGGGAAACGTGGTCACAAGATGCATGAGTGCAGGATAATGGAGCTTGATGAATTGTATGCTAACAAACCTCATGTTAGAAAATCTCAAGAAAAACCCCATGCATTTCAAAAGAAGAAAACTTATTGTGCTCATTGTGGGAAGTTAGGCCATGTTGCTGCCCATTGCTGGGATGGCATGAGAAGAAAAGATAGCTCATACTTTAAAAAATCCTCTGTGAATAAAGATGTCATTAATAGAAACGCTCATGCATGTTTTGAATGCGGAAAAGTTGGCCATCGTGCCTTTGAGTGCTGGCATGTAAGAAGAAATACTAACTTTCATGGCAGAAACACATTCACAAGTGGTCAACCAAAGAATGTCCATGTTTACACTTTCAATAGAAATCTGAATAATGCTAATCATCATCATGGGAGAATAAGACATATTAACTGCCATGCAATTGATTCTAACAATAGAAAGGTATGGAAATCCTTGAGTAAACATGCGAGAAGTATTGCTGAACTGACAGGACCCAAGAGCACTTGGGTCCCCAAATCTGCATAGTAACTTCAGTTTGCAGGTGTGCCTTGAAGAAGGAAATGAATGGGGTAATCATATCAAGGCACATAAAGGTCAGTCAACCCCAATCTCTTTTCTTGTCAATATTGCTGTTCCCTTTATTAGCATATATGCATGACTGAATTGTTAGATAGCTGTGATTAATATAGATCAACCTTGTTTTCATGATGGTGGTTGATGCATCTCATTTAGATCTCATGAGCATAAGTAGGTGTACTCATATGCATGTCTATGAAAAACTCATACATATCTGTGTACCTTAAGAAGATCAAGTAGTGATTGTTTGATATATCTGCTCGGTTTGAGGGGCAGCTGAACTCATCAAAGGTCATCTGTTCATGGGAGTTGTGATGTCCTGGTGCTCAGACAGTTAGTACTCCGATGATGCCTGTCTAGTTGATATTGCTACGGTGATACAGCTTCTGAAATGTGACATGAGATGAATGGTCTATTCTGAGGATCTCTGGGTCATAAGAGATGAGTGAGCATTAGTCTTTGGTGCTTAAGGTGGTGTTGTTGGAACTATCTCCTCTCGCCTAAGTCTTTTCTCTGTTCATGAGTGGCTTTACCTCTAACATCCCCATGTTCAGCTTCTTCTCTTATCCACGTCTATTCTCTAATAACATCAGAGAGTGTACAAGTCAGGGGGAGTAACATCAGATTGGTGTCACCTCTACTTATCTTCAATAATTAACTACTAAAATCACCCTGACCTGAGAACTAAATTGCTAACCTGTGCAGAGATGTGAGACTCAGTATATGAACATTATATCTTAACTGAAAAGTCTTCACAATTAATTTGAATGACTCCTCAATGGGTATGAAATATTTCAATTGGAAAACTCTTAACAATGCTTCTAAAATCTGAACGTGTTTAGTAAGAACCCAAACTGATAGGAAATCTAAGGCTCATATTGTCTTTAAGTCATGTCTATGGAAAATTCTGATAAAGGACCAGGGGATACGCCATTAATAAAACTTAATCCTGGCAGAGCAATGGCATAATAATTGAGAAACTGGCCATCTGACTCAAAGAAATTCAGAGGTCATGTCATGAGAATTAATGCTATCTCTGTTCAAATTTCTTTGGAGACAAAAAGGTATATCGCACTGAGTAACCAGGGATTCTGGTGTCTAATCAACATGTTTCCTTGAGTAAAAAGGTGCTGTTATACTGGAATGTTCAATCAAAAATTGTGCAAAAGTTCTTGACTAATATGGTTGACCCTCAGGTTCCTTCATTAAAAATTAGATTGATTTAAATCCCATATGAAAATTTGGTTGCTCAATCAGTCATTGGGTTATGAAAGACGCTGATAAGATTAAGGATGTTTTTTATTAAGATATTTCCTTAATAAAACTATTTATCTCCTATTGACGCATAAAAATAAATTATGAAGAAAACTATTTTAAAATATAGTCTCATATTCCTAATATCCCGTTTCTGCATAGGAAGGCCTTTACGGTTTTAAAGACAAAGGGCAATTTGGGTATTAACTATTGAATATTAGTAAAGGTGGCGATATCTTTTATGCGAAACCCTACTTGTCTTTCATTCATACTCTCATTTTTGAAGACGAGGCGTTGTCCCGCCCTCAAGTCTCCTTCCTTCTAGCTCGGCTTGCAAGTTTGCCTCTCCAACCCTCCGTCTCCTCATTCTGCACGTTCCCTCTTCTTGTGTTCTTCTTCTCCTCTCATCTTCTCTACCATGACTTCCCCGTCAGCCACAAATGAAGGGAAGAAGAGTAGCTCAGAAGAGCGTCAACCATCCTCTCCACAGGCCCAGATGATTGAGGTCACTCGGTGGTTCGAGCGGAGGCCAAAGAAAGCACATTCAAAGGAAGTAACTTCTACGTCTGTTCAAGAGGAATCACTCAGTAAAAAGAGAAAAGAAATGGAGAAACAGCCGAAGGATACCTCAGTAGAGCAGCCGCCGCCTGATTCACCCAGAGAAGTCTCTCACCAAAAGCAACAAAAAGGGAAAGATAAGGCAGATAAAGTTGATTCTGATGAAGAAGGAGCTTCGTCTAAACATTCAGAAGGTGATGTATCTCTTCCACAAGTTGAAGTGGTTCTAGAAATAGGAAGGGTCATGCTTCCTCGGTACGTAGATTTTAATGACGAACCCATGATCTTAGAATTTCTTGAACTGAAAGAGATGTTTAAATTTCAGAAATGGAAGAAGTTCTTAAGTAAGTATAGAGTTTATTATCCTAAGTTGGTTGCTGAGTTTTACCATAACTTGAAATGCATCTCTGAAAAGACAAGGGTTCAGTCCATGGTTAAAGGAGTAAAGATTGACCTAACTAGGCATTTTCTTCACAAAGTTTTTCATATTCCGGAAGAAGGTCAGGTGGAAGGTGAATTCAATTTCGACCTACATGAGGCGTACTCCCTCATTTCTGAAAAGGTCAGAGATCCCAGAGACCCAAGGAAGCAGGCATATCTCTCCTAGTTCAATGCATGTAAGTTTTCCCCTTCGAAGAGATTAATTCATCATATTCTCACCACTATGATAACTCCTCAAGTCGGAGGTAGAGGGAGAGTAACAGACTCACAGAGATTCATTCTCTATTGCCTGCTCAAAGGCATCAAGATATGCCTACCTGCCACAATTCTTCAGATCATGAGTACTTTCAAGAAGTCCAACAGAAATCTACCATATGCTGCTCATTTGACAGCAATCTTCAAAAAGATGAAAATTCCATTGGAAGGGGAAACATCAAAAAACATCCCCAAAGTGAACATCTATAATTTGGACTTCGTGAACAAGTATTTGAGACCAAAGTCATCCAAAGGCAGTGATATGAAAGATGCCATTGAAGAAAGTAAAAATCTTCAGGTCCGTCATGAAAGGGATCTCACAGAGTCAGATGAACAAGACTTGGCTCCCTTGAAGAAGAGGAAGAAAACACATAGAAGAAGAAAATCAGAGACTACACATCAAGAAGAAACAACTGCTGATGCTGCTCAAGTGAATCTTGAAAATATTCCCCTATAACAAGATGACAATGAGCCCGACTTAACAGATACTCAACCTTCCCAGAAACTGGATCAAAATATAAGTCAGTTATTTGATCAATTTGGGGTGCAATCTGAGCAAGAACAAGAACACAATGCTCAGCAAGGGCAAGAAGCAGACAAAGAAGAGGAAGGCAGTGAAATTCCCAAAGAAAGTGAAAGAGCTGAATCCCCTCAAGACAAGGGAAGTGAAACAGAGTCTTTTGTTGAAATAATCACTCAGATTATGAAAGAGAGTGCTGAAGAAATCTATGAAGAACTTTCAGAGTCAGTGGCAAATGAAGAGGAGGATGTACCACAAAGAGTCCAAATATCTGCTGAAGAAACTCCACAGACAGCTGAAGAAGAAGTACAAGACTATGACATAGGACCTGCTCCAGAATATGGTCCACATCATGGAGCGATAATTAGTCTTGGCGTCCTCCCTCCTCCACCTACTGAGTAGCCTCATTCATATCAAGTTGAGCTCCCTGATTCAAGTGCTTCCACTACCAGCTCACATGAAGCGAGTACTGAACCTAACATTGTGCAGATGTTGTCAAATTTGACAAAAATTGTACTCGATCAAAATGACCTGATGAATCAACAGTTTCTGTTTCACACTGTTCACATGGATAAAGTCGAAAGCCGATTGCAGCATCTAGAAAAGATAGTCAAAGCTCAAGGGATAGAGTTTCTTACTGCCAAACGAAAAACTGATATAGCAGTACAACAGATTTTGGAATCCCTTATGGTTATTAGCACTAGAATTGGTGAAATGGTAAGCAAAATCCAAGACACCCAAATCTCTTCTATCAGTAAGATGGCTCAAATTCTTAGCCACACCTTTTATCTCAAAATTGAGTTTGAACTGTTTAAGGGAACATTGAACAAGATTGCTGCCAATCAACCTGATATCATAAATCGGTTTCAAGTGGTCCAGTCAAATTTACAAGCCCTTTCAGAAACTGTTAAAGTATCCATTTCAAAACAAGAGTCAACTACTTCCCTGGTGGACAGACTGGGAAGTACTGTGCATAACAAGCTCGACAAGCTGTCAGAATCCATTCGGGATCTCCACATTTCAATACTGAACAGACTCCCCTTTTTAGATTCTAGCTCATCATCTATTCCACGAGACAGGGGGAATTACGGAGGTTACTGATCACACCCCCATTTTTTGATAATGACAAAGGGGGAGAGTCAGTGAACTTTTTTGACCTTTTTTGACTTTTTGGACAGATAGTACAGTTTGTTTTGACAGTCAGACAGTTTTCCTTCTGGACAGACAATGTGCAATATTTGTTTTGTTGGATGGATTGTCTCTGTTGTGAGATTTTTGTTGAAAGAGCTTTTCATTCAAACACTACCTTGTATCTTTCTGAAGTACACAGAAATGTCTATGATATGTTGCATGGTTGCATTGAAGCATGAGTTTATTGAATGCTTGATTCATTCTGACGATGAACTCAATTAATCTTACATGACTTATAGTTGTCATTATCAAAAAGGGGGAGATTATTGGAACCCTGGTTTTGATAATGACAATCTGAGTCATGTGAGATTAATATAAATAAAAGTGTTTGCATTTAATCTTACATCCATGGATCAATGCATTGCTTCATCCTTCGTATATGTATGTATAGTTAGTGCAGTGCTTCTCAAGTTTGTACAATCGTAGCTAGAATGCGTGGTTAAGTTCATGCATCAGATGCTTCATGCGTACACCAAGTCTGCACACGGTTGCCTTGATAACTCAGCATGTCTATACATTTTGCTGCATACATACGTAAGGCAGTGTCATGCATTCAAAGTCCACACATGCACACACACAGCTTGTGCATTATGCATTCATCTTCAAACTCTAGGCATAGCAAGTCTGCACATTGGTTGTCGCATGCATGCAAAGTCTATACATTCTTAAGAAGTATTCGCAGCGAAGACTGTACAGCCTGTGTTCTTCATACATACACATAGTCGATGTATCTTTTGCCCATGCACAGGTTAAGTCTGAACAGAGTCTTGTTGCATCGTGTGCCTCATGTAGTTCCAAAGTCTATACATCGTCCTGTCGCATAAAGTCTGCACATCGTTTGTACATCGCACATAAAGTATGCACACTATCTGGTGGCAAGTCTATACATCGTCCTGTCGCATGCACATAAAGTCTGCACATCATTTGCACTTCGCACACAAAGTATGTACACTCTTTGGTGGCATGTTTGTGCATTCATCTTCGATGTGCATACTTCTCCATATGCAAAATGCATTCAAAGTCTGTACACCCGTGGATGACATGTCCATGCATTCATTCTCGTTGTGCACACTTTCTAATATGCACACTGCATTATGTGCATCACATATGTACAGGCTTAGATCAAATCTCGAACTAACTATGTGCTTTAACCTTTGCAGGATATCTGTTGGTCGAGGAACTTAAGAAGGGCACGTGATCCAAGAAGCCAGGATCGTGACACGTGGAACCATTGTGCTAGGACACCGCCACGTGGACTAAGACCTCTGGGCAGGAATTGTGGAGGACACACGCTCACATCTCTGATGATATAAAAAGAGGACTTCTCCATCTGGAGAAGATCATCGAAAAATGAAAAGAGCCTGCACGATCCAGACTGTAGAGAAAGAGAGATAGAGAGTTGAGAAGAAAGTAAAGATAGGCATCCGAAGACTTGTATCTACTGGTTCTTGAATCAAATCCAGACCAGTCAGATGTTGAGATCAACATTGGTTTTTGTAGTGCTCAGCTTTCAGTTACTGTATCTCTTCCATCTTTCGTTTTCCTTTTGATTCTTGTTTTCAATCTGTTCTGACAATAGAGCAAGCTGTGAAGCTCAGTTGTTTGCAGAGGAGGATTCCTCTGGACGGGTTAAGCTGTAAGCCCCAGCAGTAGCAGAGGTGTGGTATCCTCTGGACGGCCAAGCTGTATTGCCCAGCGGTAGCAAGCTGTAACGCTCAACAGTTTGTAGGCAAGCTATAAAGCCCAGCAGTTAAGCTGTGTATCAGCAGGAATCCACACTCAGGTTGAGTGTGGGGTGGACGTAGATCTCTGGATAGAGATCGAACCACCTAAAAGTCTTGTGTGCTGTGATTTGTCAGATTTCTCTATCTTCAGTAGATGCATGCTTAGGTGCGATTTAAGTGTTTGATTATTAGTCCAATAGATGATTCGATCGATTGGGTTTACAGGCAGTGATTCTTTAATCATTCAGTGGTAGCTCTTTTGAAAATTATTTTTGGAGCGAGTTGCGTAAAAGATCCATTCACCCCCCTTTGGATCTAATTCAGTGTGTCACCTGCCACAACAACTACACTATGCAAGTTCTACTTCTGAATACCGAACATTGTGTAAGCAACATGGAATAAAACAAAAAGTTTATCCTTTCCTTTATTCAAACAACTCGCTTGTACATCAGGAAGGCCGAAGCCAAGAAAATACATGTCAAAAAAGCCAAAAATCCATCTGGCGCCGCCGTATGAGCCCATCGCTCGGCTGACTCGGTTGACCTTCCTGCGTCCAGCCACTGACTCTGCCTCGTGCAGAAACTGGCTCGGATAAAGGGTAGTCGACCCCGTTGTCTCGGGTTGCTCGGGACAAAGGTGACAGAGGGATTAGGAAGAAGAAGGCTACCTTCCAAGTTGAACTTGGAAGAGGAAGGGGAGAGGGAACGCATATGAAGACATCTTCCCCACCAATCTGCCAACTCTTTGGAAGGAAGGAAGCTCAGGCAGCCTCCGAAGAGTGAAAGAAATGATGAGAAGAGTAGAAGAGGGAAAAAGAGGCTGCGAGAGGGAAAAGCAGAGCTGGACGAGGAGGCAGGGGAAAGCCCGAAAAGGAGGGAGCTTAATTGGCTTCCCCCCCTCTCTATGGAACGAGCTGGAAGGGACTGGCGGCAGGATGCCTGATGCCCCCATCCGTCCGCCATCTCGCCCCCCCCCCCTGCAAGCACCGCCAGAACTGATAAAAAGAAGACAACGTGCCTCCGCACGTCGAACCTTCTTCAAACCTGTCCGCCGGCCGTCGAACCTCCAAACCTGAAGCAGCAAGGACTCTCTGCCCTCCATCATCGGCAGCCTCATCTTCCAGAGTATCTTCCATGTTTCGAATATATTGGCACAGCGCTACGTGAAGAAGGAATGAGAAAAGACTGTTGAGGAAAACCCTAAGCCATGGAGAGGAAGGGACGCACTTCAGACCTTTTATAGGCAAAGGGGGGCTATTTGCCTTAAATGATTCTCCCCTCGAAAACACGCCAAAGGGACCTCCTCCTACGAACGGTCACCTCAAAACTCCTCATTTCTGCCCCAGCGGGACACACGAAGCGGGCAAACATTCAAAGAATGAGAAAACGGAAAGACACCCTGTAAGAGGCTCGCCCAACCATCACGCGAAAATCGCGCAGAAAGTATCGGCACTTTCCAACTACTGCGGATACGCTGAACAAAATACGGCAATGGCGATACGAAACAGTTACGTCTTCATCATAATGCTATTGCCTTATCTATTTTCCTACACACTAGAGAAAATTTTTTCTTCAAAAGGAAAAAGACATACAAAAAGAGGAAGCAAAGAAGACACATTAGGCCTCTCGCCCACCTTGAAGCTCGGAAGTGGAAGGCTCTGGCGGTTTGCCCCCGGCACCCTCGGCGACGGCCGACCCTGGCACTGACCCCACCGGCGTGGGAACTGTCTCGGTTGTGTGCCCTCCCGAGACATCTGGAGCTGGCGACCCCTTGGGCGATGAGCCCTCCTAATCTTCTTCCTCTGACGCCGAAGTAGAGGAGCCGGAGGATGACAGATCCGAGTCATAGCATTATCCGGATGGGAATTCAATTATCCCAGATGCCTGCTCCTTAGCATAAGATACGGCCCGGTCATAGCCCTGCTTGAACCCCTTGCGGATGCCTCGGCAAAGCGCTGACTCGTAGTAGGGGAGGGCAACCTCCTTAAGGTCGACCCAGTAGGCCTCCAAGCATTTGTACTGCTCAAGCACCTCCGCCCCGGCCAATCCCACCCTACCAACGAGCTCGACCTTCTCCCGCTCGGCCTCGGCTATTTTTCGCTCGGCCTCAGCCGTCCGCTCCTCGGCCTCCGCCGCCCGCTTCTCCGCCTCGGCTCGATCGGCCTCGGCCTCCCCCCGAAGGCGCTCAGCTTCCTCCGCCCGGTCCACCAGCTCGGAGCGCGTGGCCTCCCACCGGCCATCCAGCTCGACGCGAACAAGGCGCTCCTCTTCAAGAAGCCTGCTTTTCCTCTCAAGCGATTCGCGGGCCTTAGCTAGCTGCTCGGTTAGCGCCCGGGCCTCCACCCGACTCGACCGTACCAGCTCCCTAATTGACGAAAGCTCCCGCCGAAGCCCATCACGCTCCTCAGCAAGTGGAGCCAACTTCCTGTCAGACCCACCGAGGGTCCAGGCCAGGGTCACCCGCTTTGACTCCAACCGAGCGTATGCTTCTGTTAGAGTGGCCCCCATCTGGGCCAGGATCAAGCCGCCCTCCATAGCTACCTCGAGGGCTACGGATGGGGAGTGCTGCCTGCTTCCCCCCCTCACCTTCGTAGCTATTCCGCGACACACCTGATACAAAGGGCCCTGGATGCCAAGCCTCTCCAAGGCCGCCGGAGTGAAGATCCCCCCTTCGGTCGGTATCCCACCGGTCGGCCCAGACCGAGCCGCGGCCTCGGTCGCCTCTCGTGCCTCGGTCGAATTTTCCAGCGACCCTCCGACCTGGACCGGTTCGGCACCTACACCTGCACCGCCACCTGGAGCGTCGCCCACCCCAATCTCGGCCGCGGCCCCAGCGTCACCTACCTCGTCCACGGTGCCAATCACAGAAGCAGCCTCGGCCCCCTCGGCTCCGACTGAGGGGAGAGCTGAACCAGCATCATCGCCAACCGCAAGAGCAGCTCCAACCTCCTTGGCCCTCTCTTGCTCAGCAGATAGGAGAGCAGGCCTAACCAGGTCGGCCCTGTCTCGCTCAGAAGAGGGGAGAGCCGCCGAGCTAGAGCCGCCCTCGACGACGGAGACGGATCCAGCCTTCCTGGCCCGCTTCTTGGCCTTCACGGCATCCCGTATCATGCCCTCCACGGGATCCTTGTGCTTGGCCCCCCGCGGCTTGGAAGACCCCTCCTGGGCCGCCCTCTTGCCCTTACCTCGGGCTTGGGTGCGCCCCTCAGGAGATCGCGGCTCGTCAGTGGCCGAGTCATTGCTGAGATCGATCACCTCTGTGGTCTCCTCCAAAGTCGGTCGCCTGGTGTCTGCACAGAAGAAAGATATAGTCAGAAAAAGAAAAAATGGTCTCAACATCCGAAGGAAAGTCTAATTTGTAGCACCTGAACTTGACGGATGCAGCCGCGAAAGAAGACACTGCTCGATGTTCTTTGGAGTAACCAGCTCTTCTGTGGACTGGCGGCGCCTCAGCAAGATAGTCGCATACTCCTCCACATGTGGAGGGAACTCGTCCTACCTGAGAGGGATATTCGGATGGAAATTGGCGATTACGGGACACCTCCAGGTCTCCTCAACCGAGCAGATCCCCACCCAGAAGAATTGAGTTTTCCACCCCTTATGCGAAGAATCCTGCGCAACCAAGGAGATGCAGCTCCTATTCCGTCTTGCCTGGATAAAATAGAAACCCTTCCCGACTAAGAGATGTGCCTTCAACTCGAAAAAATAGTGAAAGAGGTCCAAGGAAGGAGGAACCCCGCATTGGCGGTAGAGGATGCAAAAGGCGGAAAGGAGAAGATAGGAATTGGCTACCGACTGAATGGGTGCCAACTGGAAAAAATTGAGAAGCTTAAGAATGAAAGGCTCGAAGGGAAGGCGGAACCCACCTTTCCATGACAGAAGGAAGGTACAGATATGACATGTACGAGAGTCCAAGCTCGTCTCGTGCGGAGCAGTCGCGGCAAAGTAAAACTTGTGGGGCAGGCGAAACTGGTGCTCCAGCCTTCTCACCTCCGCCTCCCCCAGTTCACTGTAGCTTGGAACCGCCGCCTTCACCACCGGCTCATCCTCCCACTCTTCAACATCCGGACGCTGATCCGCCATGGAATCTGGAGAAGAGCTTGAAGAAGGATGCTCTCGGGACCCCAAAGATTTTGGAGGAAGAGGAAGCCACCGGACTGCCTCCGCGGGTATCTCCGCCAACTCCGCGAACGCCGCTGCAAGCCTCTGCTCTTCCGTCGTGTCCTCACGACGCATCAAAGAGCCTAATGCAAGTACGAAGGCGAGCCAAACCCTAAAGACGGAGGGAGTCTGGAGCGACGATAAGCGCGCAACGCCTATATTCCCACGCGAAAGGCGGCGCGTCGTTCCGACCTCCGAGAAAAGGGGGCCCCTTCAGTTCAAATCCATCAGGATCATCATTATCATGGGCCCAGGTGACCACGACACATGGCTTACTAACACCGCCAGATCTCCACCCACCTAAGCCTCGCTGGTCCAAAACCCTAAACAGCTACTCTTTCGAGCTTACTAAAGCTCGGGAGTAGGAGGGGGACAAGTGGAGAGGGGGATTTCTATAGCTCATCTAAGAGCGACCGAACTAGGTCCGTCAGGACCAAACAAGGCCCAGCTCATCCAAGTGATAGCCCCGCAGGGCCCACTTAGGATAAAAAGGCCAAAAAGATTACTCGGGATGAAACCCTTCCTCGGCGGCCCTTAGGCTCGGAAGGCCCAAGCGTCGATCAGAACGGAGGAAGACCCATGCCCGAGTTATCCCCTCACCAGGATGAAGGCAAGCGCTCAGCGCCCACTCTGTCCTACCTTCATCCGAGCTATGCCTATCACCCGGACAGGGCTGGCCCCCCTCATGCTCGAGTCAACCGATAAACACTTATCCATACTGCCATTGAGAACCCTTTATAAGCAAGAGTTTATGAGGATAAGGGACCCATGATCCCTCAAGGCTATAAAGATCCCATGATGAGGATGTAAAGAACCCACGTTGAGGACGTAACTCCCGCCTGAAACCCCTCAGCTTACGGGACTCATGAGGCCAGTGCACTATTTAAACCTGGGACTCCCTCCAACGAAAGGTAAGGGTAAACATACGCCTAAACTCCCTGAGCAGGAACCACTTCACCACCTTGATGTAGAGAGATCTCGTGCATCTCCTTCCTCCTCCCTACATAGCTTCCACCATTGCTCTACTGACATAAGCATCGGAGGGTTTGCCCCAGGGAACCATCCCTGGGCCCCCTGATCCGTTTCCCTTCCTTGCAGTTCACTATCCGGTGATCATCTCTTCAGCTCAGGACCAGCGCGAGATCACGCCTCTTCAATATGTTATCTATGATATATTATCTTGAGAACCGGCTGGTCATTCATGTTGTTCTGGGATCTGATGTTCCCCTTAAATAAAAATGATGATGATCTAGGTGCACATGTTTAATCGTTGGATAGGCCGTTAGGTTGGAAAAACTTGGGGATGATGGTTTTGTCTTGCACGCCGTGGTTGCAGATGGTGTCCTGACCCTGGTTTCTCCGGTCTAGCAATACTATTCTCGAGTATCTTGTTATTTTATTTTTCTTGGAATTTGTTTTGATGATTTCTTTTTCCTTTTAGCCTAGCATGCATCATACGCATCTTTGAGCATTCACGAGCCTTCATCTGTCCAAGGTGTCTCAGTAATGGTGGATAACTATGTTCATGATCTCGAGTAAGGAGAATTATTCCATTCTGAATTAGAAGGTTTCCTTCGATCTGTTCGCTCGATCTGGTTAGCTGAAGATTCCTATCTGAAGTTTAGTTAATCGTCTCTTTCCTTTCCGTCGCTCCGGTCGCTGGCCATGTTTTCCTTTCTTTAGTTGTTAGTTCCTCCAGACATGCGTCATTTGGTTAGCTATTTCCTTGCGATTATTTCAAAGTTTTCTGGAAAATTCCTATCGCTCATTGGTTGAGGACGGGTGTCGTTTGCCTTAACGCCCGCTTTTCAGTCCGCTCCGCTTCATTTTCGCTTCATCTCCATGTTCCATTTCGCTTTCGCTTCACCTCCGCTCGCTCCCCTGCAAAGAGGACGTTAAGGAGGGACATCTGTTGACACCCGTTTTATGACCAATAAGTTGGGTCATCTCCTTGATCATTTTAAATTGTGCTCCGAGTTGTTCACCCTTGTTGGGCCTTCTTGGTAAATTTGAGGTTTATTTCCTGGGTCATGTCTCCTTAGTTGTGTCTGGTTCCTTATCTCTTGCCCGCTAGACGAAGCTTAGCAAGCCTTCATTTTATTTTGCACTCCTTGTCTCTGACGGACCATTCCTGGCACGTCACAGTTTTTTAACGCTTCTATCTTTGGCCGTTACATCATCTCAGAGTCCTAAAGCCTATGGCTTCTTTTCAAGCTTATCTTTTACCTGGGCCGTTCGGTGTGACGGCTTATCGTGTGACCGTTACCACATTTCTAACGCACCTACTTATGGCCGTTACATTTCTGCAGAGTCCCTATGTTCAAAAACTTCACCCGTTGATCTTATCTTTTAGTGGATAAGGTTGTGTGACGATCCATTCCTGGGGCGTTACATCACTGTGGTGGTCTATCGTTCAACCTTACATCAAACAAAGAGTTCTAGTAAAATTGCTCTTTCTCTGCTACTCCGTGGCCGAATTAAGAGTTTGATCTGATGATTTCTCCCTCAAATCTGATCCTCAGAACCTTCTGTTTGTTTCTATGGACTCTTGGGAGTATTATCTTCAAGAGTTTGCTAAGAAACATCCTACTTTCTAACTGGATTATCTCTTACTCGACCAGAGAGTTTGAGGGTCTATAAATAGAACCCTTGACTTCATGGCTTGAGGAGGAGACATCTGGAGTTCGCGTCGAATTACTGCTGCATCCTGGAGCTAGAACCAACCAAGGAGAGCTACTTCCCACGTCCATCTTCTTCCAAAGTCCAGGGAGTATTGGTTTCAAGGGTCTAGTTTAGTCAAGTTGTCTTCTTAGTCCTCTTTTCCCTCCTCCAAGCATCATAGCATCTCCCCTCTTCTTCTCTCACGCTTTTACATCTGCTGCATTCATATAAACATCTCTCCCATCTTTTAAACACCCCAGAGGGGTTAAAAAAACCAACATCCCCGGTATTTCCCCTCTCCTTTTGCATGCTTTTGAGTCCTTTTGGCTTATAGATACTACTCTTGCTCAAGGGCTGATCTGGGTTGTTTGCTTTGTATTCTACACTCTTTTGCAGGTTTACAGAGTCCACAGCACGAGGCCCAAGCTTTTTGGCCTGATGGAAGGCGTGGAGATTAAAGATTCCCAAGTTCCTCCTCTGCAGATCTCTGACGGTCCATCATAGGAGCGTTAGAGTCACGTAGCAGCTTATCGTGAGGCCGTTACACGTCTGTGGCGCATCAGCATTCGACCGTTACACTTCACAGAGCTGCAGTTTCCTGATTGTTTTCTCTCTCCTGTGGGCGGGTGTTGCATCCTCCTATTTCTAAGGTATTTTTCAGGTCTTTGGCTTGTTTATTACCTTAGTGGCGATCACATCTTTCCTTAGTGTTGGGCAGTAGCTTTCTCTTTCATCATACTTCACATCTCTTGCTTTATTTTGCTTGTTCCACCTTTACGGTGTGTTTCCTTTTATTTCCTTGCTCCACGCCCCGGCGTGTGTTTTTTATTTCTTCCCTTTAGTTTATTCCTGATAGAGATAGCATGCCCATGCTAGTGTTTATGCTGATTGCCTAGGTTCATGTTGCACATGTTCATAGGTTGAGTGATTTCACTATTTACTCATATTTCCATTGTTGTTGACATCATATCCATCTTGCAAAAAGGAACACATAATAATCAATAATCACATTGCGTCTCTCTTGCACATTCAGTGCATACGTCTCATGCTGCGTCTTTGGCGCCTGTCCTAGCGTCTCTCTCTCGCCTGTGTCTCATGCACTAATGGTTTTGCATCTTTTATCCTAAGGCTCATAACATTGGTGCATTTGTACACTCAGTGCAAGTTCTGCATTAGACATAATAAAACCTTGCCTCGGTACATATTGTGTTCATGCTCACATTAAGGTCTATACAAATCCATGTTCACTCTGCATAGTAGATCAGTGCACGTCTCTATGCTAAGGTCGGTGCAATTTTGTGGCTACAAAGTCCGTGCTATTTCCTGTAGCACGATCGGTGCAAGGTTTGGTTTCAAAGGATCAACGTCGGTGCATTCCTATCTTTACCTACGTTTGAGCTATACAACGTCTGTGCCAAGGAATATAAGGTCGGTGCTAGTTTCTTTGTTTCGTTGATACATACACTCGGTGCATACTTTGCTTATATGCATTACAAGTCCATGCACTCACTGTTCAACTCGATGCATATGTTTGTTGCTTCTTAATAAACCTCGATGCATACTTGGTTTATATGTATTGATAAGCTCGGTGCATACTTTGTGTAAATATACATGGTCAGTGCTAGTCTTGCATGAGGTCTGTGTTACCTTGCATTGTCCCGTGCACTATGTCGATGCTAGTTAGCCTTGCCTCGCATGTAAGGTCTGTGCTAGCTGGATTTACTTCATGACTGAAAGGTGTTTGATAAAATTCCTCTTACTTTACTGACATGGACTTAATTGAGAAAAGGCCCAGGCAACCAGGATCGAACGTCTGCTCAAGAGATAAAAGTGTAGCACGTGTTCCCAAAATGCTGGAAGCTGGCACGTGATCCAAGGCATACACCTCCTGGAGATTCTGACACATGGCTCCCTGCTTTCATCTGATCGTGACACGTGGACTCCAAAGGAACGCCGCTTTGTGCGGGAAACGTGATTTCCACGCGCCTATCCCTCGGAAGCCTCTATATATAGTGCCTGGTCGCTCAGAGAATAAGAAAGCGAGAATAGAAGAGAGAGGAAAAGGTTTTTGGAGTGGCTTGAATAGGCTATGCTGTAAAAGAAGATCTGATGTAGCAGAGAGAGAAATCTAAGAAAGGAAAAGACACAAAGAGAGTTGCAGATGTGAAGAAGAGAATTCAGAGAGCAGAGAAGAGAGAAAGAGAGAGCTCGAGAGAGGAGAGAGAAGAGAGAAGTGATAGTGAAGCGGCTGAAGCAAATTGAAGATCTGCTATCTATTGGCTCCTGGATCAGATCCAGACCAACTTGCTTCTGCGAGAGCTACATTTTGTGTTTCATTTCCAACTTTCCGGTGCTGTGATTTTTATCTTTTGTTTTCTTTTAATCCTTTCCTTCAAGCTGTGTGTCAACGGTTGCAGAGAATCTGTTTATCAAGATAGAAAGCTGTGAGACTCAGCGGGCGAGGTGGATACCGCGGACAGCAAGCTGTGTTGCTCAGCGTTGCAGAGGATCGATTCCTTTAGACAGCAAGCTGTGTTGCTCAGCGGTTGTAGGCAAGCTGTGATGCCCAGCAAGTTAAGCTGTGTACCAGCAGGAATCCACACTCAGGTTGAGTGTGGGGTGGATGTAGGTCTGGAGGATCGAACCACCTAAAAATCCTTTGTGTGCTGTGGTTTAATTGTCTACTTTGATTCCGCTAGATGCATGCTTAGGATCGTTCATATAAGTATGATCTTTCTATCTAGTTGGAATTTGGTTGCATATCAATCATTTGTTATTGGTCTTGAGAAAGTCACTTTGAATACTTAATCACTGTTCTGGAGTGCGTCTAATTTGCTCAATCCATCTGGGTGTCTAAGTTACATTTGATCGTTTGAATGGGTTCGGTCAACAACAATGTTTGTTCGTGTGTTAAACGATAGATGTATGCTAGACTTGATTTCAACCTACAGTCATGAACATGTTTAATTCCGCATCAGTTTAAGTTCATCAGGTTGAGTTTTTAAATCGGGCAAATTTTTGAAGAGGGATTCATTCACCCCCCATCTGAATCTGGGCCTAGTACCCTAACATTTACTTTGTGCAAACTACTAGGTACGGTAAATATATTGGATATATTTATACTACCACCTAGGGTGAGATCAAGATAAAAATAAATTCCCTCGCAATTTAATTTTAGATCTGGTAAGTGTAGTTCTAAGAGTCTTCGTGGCCCTCCATCATTATAGGGTGAATGCATGTCTTCATCTCATGGACTTGTTGTGCTTTTCACAGGGTCCATGAGTATGGGGACATGATGCAACTCCAAGGCTAGGCCTCAATGTGGTGAGGAATTAAACTTGACATTGTTGTGCTTTCCACAAGGGTCGGGTCATGAACTCATTGCCATGCAGTAATGGTGGTTAGATCTAACCGAGAGTATCCTTTGTTGTGCTTTCCACAAGGGGATGACTTCTCGAGGGCCAAAATCAGATATTGCATTGGATGCAAGTGCTTGTTGACTACCTTTGAGATGGTGTATGACTTGTTGTACTTTCCACAAGGTCATATATCAGTCTCGTTGGGATTCCGACCCACTAGGTTGATCTCGTTGATCTCCCATTCTATATACTGAGGGTTATATAGTTCGATCGTAAAATAGCGGGACTAACTAATATAGAAAATCACATCTAAGTTAGAATTTGAACACATGCTAAGTTGTCTTTTATTTCTTATCCAGATTACGATGTCGTCGTCCAACCCTCTCCGTGGCATCTTGGATGCCAACAGGCTGACCGGACCCAACTTCTCGGATTGGCTACATAATTTGCGCATAGTCCTCACCGCCGAAAAAATAGCTTACGTGTTGGACACGGTTCATTCTGAGCCAGCTCTTGATGCTGACGAAGGCGATTTAATGACTTATACCAAATGGTCTGAAGACTCTTCCCTTGCCCAATGTTACATGCTGGACTCTATGACTCCCGAGCTGTAGAGACAATTTGAAAAGAGTGATTGTAGAAGCATACTGCTTAACCTACGCCAGCTCTTTGGGGAGTAGGGCAGTATTGAGAGGTATGATATCTCCAAGAAACTTTTTAGGACATGGATGTCAGAGGGTGCTTCAGTACAGGCTCATGTACTGAAAATGATGGAGTGGATTGAGCGATTCAATGCACTGGGGTTCATGTTGGATCTTGAACTGTGCATTGATCTTATTCTCCAGTCATTGCCTGATTCCTTTTCTCCCTTCATCATAAACTTCAACATGAATAGGATTGAAGCAACTCTCCCAGAGCTGCTCAACATGTTGAAAAGTGTTGAAAGGACTATGAAGAAAGATAAACCATCTTTTGTAATGATTGCTAGCCGGGCCAATAAGAAAGGGAAGGCCACCCAGATATCTACCAAAGGTGACAAAGGGAAGGGAAAGAAGAAGGCCAAGGGTAAGGAAATCGTCAAAGTTGACAAAGGAAATGGCAAGAAGAATGAAAAAGAAGACAAGTGTTTTCGATGCGGGGAAACAGGGCATTGGAAAAGGAATTGCAAGGCAATTCTAAATGAAGGTATTTTTGTCATAGACCTTAATTTGTCATATATGGAATTCACATCATGGGTATTGGATACTGGATGTACATCTCATATCTACAACTCTGTGCAGGTGCTGGCAAATAGAAGGCGGCTGGGCAAAAAGGAGATTGAGCTGAGGATGGGCAATTGAGCTTTAGTTGCTGCCAAAGCTATTGGGACTACACGCCTCAGTTTACCTTCAGGGGTCATTCTGGAGCTGAATGACTGTTATTATGTTCTTAATATTATTAAGAACATTATTTCAATCTCTAGCTTGTATAACGTTGGATATGCATTGGCTTTTAATAGCACTGGGTGCTCTATAATGAATAATGGTTTGGTGATAGCCAATGGTTCATTAGTCAATGGTCTTTATGTATTAGATACATGTTCTAATGTTATGCTGGTTTTCAATGCTAATGAAGTGAATTCTGCATATCTCTGGCATTGCAGGCTCGGTCATGTAGGTGAAAAGAGAGTCTCTCACCTACACTCAAATGGGTATTTGAATTCATTCGAATATAAGCCATTTGATACCTGTGAGTCATGTCTCATGGGGAAGATGACCAAGGCTCCCTTTAGTGGATATGGTGAGAGGGCTGCTGACCTTCTCAAGCTCATACACTCTGATGTATGTGGACCCATGCCCATAGAAGCAAAAGGGGGACACCTCTATTTCATCTCTTTTATTGATAACTTCTCGAGATATGGCTATGTGTATTTAATGAGACATAAATCGCAAGCCTTTGAGAAGTTTAAGGAATACAAGAGTGAAGTAGAGAAATAGATTGACAAGAGTATTAAGGCTCTTCGATCAGATCGAGGAGGAGAATACCTTAGCAATGAATTCACTTCTTATCTTAAGGACAATGGAATTGTTTCTTAGTGGACTCCACCGTATACACCACAGCACAATGGTGTATCCGAGAGGAGAAACATGACCTTGTTAGACATGGTCCGATCCATGATGTCTATGTTAGGACTACCCTTGTCTCTTTGGGGACATGTCTTAGAGACTGCAGCCTATTGCTGAATAAGATCTCAAGTAAATCTATTCCTTCTATACCATATGAGATATGGAAGGACATGAAACCAATTTGTAATAACATTTAAATTTGGGGCTGTCCTGCTCATGTAAAGAAGAACGATTGTGATAAACTTGAGTCAAGAACCGATAAGTGTAGGTTTGTGGGATATTCAAAGGAGACTTTTAGATATTATTTCTATCACCCTTCTGAGCAAAGGGTCTTAGTGGCTAAGAGAGCTGTATTTCTAGAAAGAGAATATCTACTCTAGAAAAATAGTGGGAGTCAGATAGAATTAGACGAGGTCCAAGAATCACAAGCTGTAGACACAATCTCATTAGATGAGACTGTATCGGTTGATCCTACTCAGAGTGAAACACAGACACTACGGAGATCTGGTAGACTACCAAGAGAACCTGAGAGATATGTCGGACATGTCTCAGAGAGGTCCTCTCATGTATGCATCGATGATGATGAAGATCCTCAATCCTACCAGGAGGTGATCCGTAGTGCAGACTCCGAGAAATGGCAAGAGACAATGGATTCAGAGATCCAGTCTATGTACACCAACAAAGTTTGGAACTTGGTTGATGTACCCGAAGGAAAAGTCCCTATCGGCTGCAAGTGGATTTTCAAAAGGAAGATCGGTGCAGATGGACACATTGACACATACAAGGCCAGATTAGTGGCGAAAGGGTATCGTCAAAGATAAGGTATTGACTATGACGAGACATTTTCACCTGTGGTCATGGTTAAGTCAATCAGAATCCTCATTGCCATTGCTGCATACCTGGATTATGAGATTTGGCAAATGGGTGTGAAGACAGCTTTTCTTAATGAAAATCTGTCAGAAGAGGTGTACGTGGTACAGCCTGAAGGATTCACCTCCATGCTTCATCCTAATAAGGTATGCAAGCTTCAGAGATATATTTATGGATTAAAGTAAGCATCTCGGAGCTGGAACTTAAGATTTGATGAGGCTGTCAAATCTTTCAACTTCATTCGGAATGAAGATGAACCCTGTGTTTACAAGAAGGTCAGTGGGAGCTCTGTGACATTTTTGGTCCTTTATGTTAATGACATCTTACTCATTAGGAATGATGTAGGAATGTTGACATCAACTAAGTCTTGGTTGTCCAAGACCTTCTCCATGAAGGATTTGGGAGAAGCATCCTATGTGCTAGGCATAAAGATCTATCGAGATGGATCTAAAAGGATGTTAGGATTATCCAAATCCATGTACATAGATACTATCCTCAAAATATTTAGGATGAAAAATTCTAAGAGAGGTCTCATTCCTATGAGACATGGAATTTGCCTATCTAAGGGGATGATCCCCAAAACATCTGAGGAGGTGGCACACATGAATAAGGTACCCTATGCTTCGGCTATAGGGTCAATCATGTGTGCAATGTTATATACACGGCCTGATGTTGCCAATGCTTTGAGCATTGTTAGTAGATATCAGGAAAATCTAGGTGAAGAGCACTGGAAGGCAGTAAAGGGCATCCTTAAGTACTTACGAAGGGCTAAGGATCTTTTTCTACTTTATGGAAGAGAGGACCTACAGCTTAGAGCTTACACAGACTCCAGTCAGATCCAGATGACTGTAAATCCATGTCTGGGTTTATATTCATGCTGAATGGAGGGACAGTCAGTTGGAGAAGCTCCAAGCAAGATACGACTGTAGACTCGACGACGGAGGCAGAATATATTATTGTGGTTGAAGCTGCTAAGGAAGCTGTCTGGATGAAAAAATTCATCTTGGAACTCGACATAGTTCCCGAGATATCAGCTCCCATCCCATTATTTTGTGATAATAATGGGGTCATCGCCCAGGCGAAGGAACCAAGATCTCACCAAAGGTCGAAGTATATTCTGAGGTGCTTCCACCTTATTCGGGAGATTGTTGATCGTAGAGATGTGGCAGTAGAGCATGTACCGTCAGAAGACAACATAGCAGATCCACTAACTAAGCCTTTGACACAGATTGTGTTTGAGCACCATCGGGATAAGATGGGCCTCAAAGTTGTGGGCAATTGGATGTAGTTCAAGTGGGAGATTGTTAGTATTGGTGCGCTACAGGCCAATTTAGGGTCGAGTAGGCCCGATATATGTACGATCTTATTCATTATTAATGAAGTGATATTTGAGCGTAAATATGTGAATGTATATTACTTTACGATGTCCCTAGGATATGTGGTTGTAAAGTCAACTCGACATGGGATCTCGATCATGAGACTGACTTTACATGAACACATACCTTAAAATGTTCCTGGTTGGAGGGTAATCACTCGGGGACTTTGATTACCTAGTAAACCAGTACACATGATGTGTACGGGACCAGTCTCATGATCACTGGTGCGAGACTCCAATACATATGTGTAAGTGTACGTCCTAGGAGGATGTACACTGAACTGATCCGCTATTGGATCTTCAGATGGTTAATTATACCTAATGTCAACTAAAGATCCAACTGTCTCAGTAGCATCGTTGGTCCTTTGACCTAAGACATTGATTGGATCATACACGAGGATCAGAATGGTTTAATGGCTAAGTGACTTTAACCACAAGTCATTAATTGCCAAGTCATTAACCATTTCAAGATTCGTGTGAAGATCCTCAATGGTCAAGAGGGGATCGCTCACTGTCGGGTATATATCAGACAGTTAATGGGTCATGACACTGACGCTCCGTTAAATCCCTGGCCAGGGTCGTGTGAGTTCGTTTAGAATGGACGTCATACACTTTAAGGAGGTCATAGTCGAATGGCACGATCATGGGGTTTGACAGAAACCATACCCTCGATCGAACCAGACTCATAGAAGGAGCGAGGGATTATAGCGATGCGGCAACTGTAGGCTTACAGGTACCAGACATGGTGGTTTGAACCCGGCATCCTCTAGGATCACGCGGATTTGCTTGACCCAACGTGATCAAAGGTTTGGAATAAATTAAACTATTATTCGGCTCTAGTAGAAGCGAATAATAAGTTTAATTTACTTCTAATTAGGAATTAGAAGTTAATGGGCCTTAAACTGGAGTGACTGTGGGCCTAGAGGATCATACACAATGGATTCTCAGGTGATGGTATATTATTGTACAAATGTATATGTTAATCCCTTAAAGTCCTTTTGGAAAGGAATATAAGAAGGGCTTAATACATATGTACAATAATGGGAAAGGACATGTGACGACCCGAACTCTAGAGACCAGATATACCCGATAGAACTACCTAGTAGACCCGATACCGCTTGGAACCCGTGAAGCCTCCCAAGAGCTATAAAGCTCCGAAGGGATAAAAGGAATGTCGTGTAGTACATTGAAGTCGCAGATATAACAGTAAGTAATTAAATTTCATTAATCAGGTTTTCTAAAGTAGCAGAAATAAAATTACTTGTTAATTAACAGTTTAGATTAACAATGATACCAGAGCCCAGTCTAACGGAAAGACAAGTACAGTCAATAGAAAGAAAAACGTACACTAAGGTCGGGGGAAGCCCGACGCTGGTACTGCTGGCAACTACGAACACGCCACACCAGGAACCGCAAAGGAAGCCACACCTGAAAAGCAGGGGTGTGCCTCGTGTCACTGGCTCAGTAGGGGTCACACAGATCCCCACTGAAAAATATGCAGTAACACGGAACAACAGCTAAAACAGCAGAGGTAGTAAAGCAGGAAAAGCTAAACTACAACTAGAAAGCTGTAAAAGAAAGCGGGAAGAGCAAGAGTAGAAACAGCTAAAAGAAAAGGAAAAAACCAAGCTGTAAAGAATGAGAACACGACTGTCGAGCAAAGCACGGCTCCCTAAACTACTCCAAACAGCGACAGAAGGGCGAACCTTGATCTCATAAAGTCAGGAGTTACCGATCCGTCAGCCAACCGTTAGCCCAAAGGATAAAGCCCACGAAACCAGGCAAAAGCCCTAGAAAAGACCTAGACAGACACAAACACCGAAGCATACACGACTAGATCATCATGCACGCAATAGAGAACCAACCTCGGGCAAAGTCAAGAACAGACTACCCCAGAAAAGGTCGTGACATGAAGGATGAGAAAATCAAAAGTCACGTGTCACGTGAAAGAAGCACCTCCTCACTAGAAGAATAGCCAGATGCGTCCACTAACGTCTTACACTACGCCACAGGTATCTCGCTACGGATGCCGAGAACGACGGAGACTGAGATACTCACTGAACCAGAACATGAACTATAGTAACGAGTGACTAGTCAGGGTCACGCCCACCGGCGTTCATCCAAACACCCCTGACCACGTGTGCACACACCAACTCATGCCTAGAGCCAGGCCTCTAGCTAGTTTTTCGCCCCAGTAGGATGCTACCGTAAAGCAGGGGCCCACAGAAACTAGCCTAAAAATCATATCTCGGGAACTGCCTCAACCACCACTCCCAGGTGAGCCGACACCAAGAACGTGTCGTCAGGATACGACTAGTGGAGGCTCACTAGACACAGAGACTCGGAAACATGAATGCTAGAGTACAGATAGGCCGAAAAAGCACTGTCGCACATACTACGAAGCACCAAGGTAGCATACCAAACTACCAACGGACTCAAGACAGGAGAACTAGACCTGCTAACACAACGATCCTTGAGTCTCATGACTCGGACTCAAGATTGTCGCGTAACGGCGGAACAAGCCACCAATCGGTCTAATCCTAAGCCAGAGGAAATGACACATCCACATAAAACGACTCACAGAGACCTGAGGAATCACCAAGCCCCTCAGCACACCTGGACACACCAACCGAGGTAAGACGATACCTCAAGGTATCCAGAACCACTGTCTCAATCTATCTAGAAGAGACGAGACACACACAAGGTCATGTGTCAACCACTGGGTCACACCGGGTTGACTAGAACCTGATAATAATTCTACAGCAGTACAGAAACCAAGGCATGTCTGACTACCTTATATCGTGGTCATAGCCCTCATAGGACATCAAGAGACATCCACGGGACAACGGACAAACCACAAGGTCGAGGCAAGACAATCGGAAACTAAAATATCGGTAAACCATCCTCTGGGATGCAAATGGTACATCACTCGGCCGCTAAGCAACACAAGCAGTCAAGGAAGAAGCCGCTACACACTCAGAGGCAAAGACTCTGGCGGTCTTACACTGGGCCGCGAGATGACAATGACGGTCAAAGATATGGCCGCTACACTCAGTCAACCCTCGAACCGATCTACCTAGTTAAACAACCATAGCGGTCTAATGAAGATGCACTACACGGACTAGGCTGTCTAAACATGAGCCGCCACACTAACCGCCGTAAAACATTAACCCGGCCAAGCGGATAGTAGCGGCCTAAGAAAGGCGCACTACAGCACATTGGCGGTCAGAACTAGGGCCGCCAACTCGAACCGACATACACCCATTGACTCATTCAACGGACCGTAGCTATCAAGACTACGGCCACTACAGGAAGCATAGCGATCTATCGTACAACCGCTAAGCTGAACCGACTTACACTAGAATCGAGGAATCGCTGAGCTTGGCGCACCACTATAGGGCCGCCAGAGGCAATAGGCGGTCAAAGGTTGGGCTGCCAACCTCAGCCGACCTAAAACTAACCGACACACTATGGAGTGTGGCGGTCCACCGTGGTTCGATCCTCACCCCATCGCACTCCGGACCACCCCCTACGGCATCTTCTTAGCCTGCTCGTGCCTCCTCCGTCTGCAGCCGGAGCAGAGGGCGAGAGAAGAGAGAAAATGGGAGAGAGAGAGGGTCACGGCGGCGAATGAGAAGGGAGGAGAGAGGAAAAGGAAAGAAAAAGGAAAAGAAATTAGGAATTTTCCTAATTTCCAAAAATTTTAATTTTGAGCCGAAAATGGACTAATTCAGAAAAATATGCTAAAATAGTCGAAACAATCCTCTCAAAGAGTACATCGCAACTGTAGCGTCCTCGAGTCGATGAATTGAGAAATAAACTCACCACAGGGTTCCGTAACTTGTACGACAGAAAAACCCACGCGGATCGTAAAACTCAACTCAGGACCCACAAAAGTGATCCGAAACTCTCCAAAAAGGATCCGAAAGATCCTATAAGAATCTAGAGTATTATAGCCTCCCCTCCTTCAAGAAATTTCATCCGCGAAATTTAAGGAACGAACATGAAGAAACAGGGACGAACAAACCCCCAAGACACTACTTGAAACAGCACGAATCTCGAAAATCATAATTCAGAGGGACATCGCCAGACCATCATCACAAGCACACGCTCTGGATCTCAAGGCAAATTGATCCAAAGGACGAGCATGGAACACAAGTGAACACAAGTCTGACTCCTCCGAAACAAGGCAACGTCGCTTATGTCTCACAGGAAAGGAGACACGACCCATGTCATGACAACAGCAACCGATAACACAAAACGATAGACAGAGCAAGTATCAGCTTATACAAGGAAGCATAGTCCTCTTAGCTGACAGCTCGACACATCGGCTCCAGTGCCACAGGCAACAACGAAACCTGGCACACAGGACGCCAACGACAACACCGGACCACAAGCACAATCAAGTCAATCCTCACTCAGACGTTACATCTGGTCGAGTCGTCTGCTAACTCTACCAGGGAAGAAGAGTACAGCACAACTAACCGACAAGATCATGGTCCACACGATGCTAAGGTAGAATCACAGGGAAACAATGACAAAACGATAACAAAGACAACAGCAGCACTTGCAGGATCCCGGCTCCGTACTGAACACAGAACCACGGAACACAACTGCAAGCTGGGTCACATCAAGGCACAATAACAGCTGAACACACGACTATAATAGACTAGTCATGCTACGAACAGCTTACCAAGGTGAGACCCACAACAACAAGAACAACAATCTCGGGAAAACGCATCTCAAGGACCGCGATCACGCCATGATAGCACAACACCCAAGAAAAAGATACAGAGGAGCAGAGGGTACTCAACCAACAGAAATGCCGACAGATTTCCCCAATACTCACAAATGCCAGTGCCAACACCATAATGCCTCCAAGAATAACGGCACGGTAACAGATAACATCAAGGCATACGAAGCCAAGACGAAGTCACATCGAGAAGAACAATTCTCTCGACCGGTCAGAATCTTACAACCAACGATCATCGACCTGGGGGTTATCAGCCCACACGCTTCCACTGCGCACTCAAACAACGCACACAGGCATCAGAAATACCTCGGTATCCTCATCTCAGCACACACACGATGCCATTACAATTCATGAAAATCACAATATACCACGTCACGAGTACTGATCCTGCTAATAACTGATTACAAGTCACCTAAGTGCAAATGAAGAAGAGTACCAGCTTCAGCACAAAGCACAAAGAAAGGCTAATCTCAGCTTACCATTACGTCCTGAAAGAATAAATGAGCCTTCACAACATGTCGGCCGTCAGACATGGCATGACAAACACGGTGCACAACGGCTCTTAACACAAAGATTACATCCAAAGCCAAGCAACCTAGAACAAAGAGCAGATCGGGCTCAGAATAAATACTATCCACACTTAAGTAGACACAGGACAAAGGTCTCACTAAGATAGCACTTCCACGGCTTACCTCAAAAAGACTCCACCAAATAGGATGAGAAGCATCAAGCTCACTAACAGTAGCTCACCAGGAAGGAAAATCCTAGGTGCGCTTGAGCATCTTCTCAATCGAGGCAACAAAGCAACCACTTCAACAGAAGCGAAACACCTCAGGAGCTGTACAAACTTAAGCTGGGACGACCAAAACAACGTAAGAACGTGTACGACCATCACACCAACTCGAAAAGTCACCAGCCACCTAAATAAGCCACGGAAAAATCTCGAACAATGTATTGCAGATTCACGCCTATCGACGCACTCTGCCAAGTACAGCATGATCGAGACAAACACCACGACGAAAAAGAACGTCCCGTCACATTCTGACGAAAGCAAAACCATCTCGCACAGTGCTAACACAGCACGCACAAGACAATACACGGAAACAAAGCGATAAGGAATTACGAAACCTAAGCCAGCAAAATACTGTACTGGACTTTTAGGACTCTGGACATTCTATATCTCGGATTCCCATGTACTTCACACAAGAACTGCTCTGATACCACCTGTGACGATCCGGACTCCGGAGACTGGATATACCCGATAGAACTACCGAGTAGACCCGATACCGCTTGGAACCCCTGAAGCCTCCCAAGAGCTGTAAAGCTCTGAAGGGATAAAAGGAATGTCGTGTAGTACATTGAAGTCACAGATATAACAGTAAGTAATTAAATTTCATTAATCAGGTTTGCTAAAGTAGCAGAAATAAAATTACTTTTTAATTAACCATTTAGATTAACAATGATACCAGAGTCCAGTCCAAAGGAAAGATAAGTACATTCAACAGAAAGAAAAATGTACACTGAGGTTGGGGGAAGCCCGACGTAGGTACTGCTAGCAACTACGAACACGTCACACCAGGAACCGCAAAGGAAGTAAAGACGACCACACCTGAAAAGCAGGGGTGAGCCTCGTGTCACTGGCTCAATAGGGGTCACGCGGATCCCCACTGAAAAATACGTAGTAATATGTAACAACAACTAAAACAGTAGGAGTAGTAAAGCAGGAAAAGCTAAACTACATCTAGAAAGTTGTAAAAGAAAGCGGGAAGAGCAGGAGTAGAAACAACTAAAAGAAAAGGGAAAAACCAAGCCATAAAGAACGAGAACACGGCTGCCGAGCAAAGCACGGCTCCCTAAACTACTCCAAACAACAACAGAAGGGCGAACCCTGATCTCACAAAGTCAGGAGTTACTGATCCGTCAGCCAACTGTTAGCCCAAAGGCTAAAGCCCCCGAAGCCAGGCAAAAGCCCTAGAAAAGATCTAGACAGACACAGACACCGAAGCATACACGACTAGATCGTCATGCATGCAACAGAGAGCCAACCTCGGGTAAAGTCAAGAACAAACTAACCCAAAAAAGGTCGCGACACGAAGGACGAGAAACTCAGAAGTCACGTGTCACGTGACGGAAGCACCTCCTCACTATAAGAACAGCCAGATGCGTCCACTGACGTCTTACACTGTGCCACAGGTATCTCGCTACGGACACTGAGAACGACGGAGACTGAGATACTCACTGAACCAAAACAAGAACTACAGTAACGAGTGACTAGTCAGGGTCACGCCCGTCGGCGTTCGTCCAAACGCCCCTGACCACGTGTGCACACACCGGCTCATGCCTAGAGCTAGGCCTCTAGCTAGTTTTCCCCCCCAGTAGGACGCTACCGTAAAGCAGGGGCCCACAGAAACAAGCCTAAAAATCATATCTCGGGAACTGTCTCAACCACCACTCCTAGGTGGGCCGACACCAGGAACGTGTCGTCAGGATATGACTAGTGGAGGCTCACTAGACATAGAGACTCGGAAACAGGAGTGCTGGAGTACAGATAGGCCGAAAAAGTACTGTCGCACGTACTACGAAGCACCAAGGTAGCATACCAAACTACCAACGGACTCAGGACATGACAACTAGACCTGCTAACACAACGATTCTTGAGTCTCATGACTCGGACTCAAGATTGTTGCGTAACGGCAGAACAAGCCACTAATCGGTCTAATCCTAAGCCAGAGGAAATGACACATCCACATAAAACGACTCACAGAGACCTGAGGAATCACCAAGCCCCTTAGCACACCTGGACACACCAACCGAGGTAAGATGATACCTCAAGGCATCCAGAACCACTGTCTCGATCTATCCAGAATAGACGAGACACACACAAGGTCACGTGTCAACCATTGGGTCACACCGGGTTGACCAGAACCTGACAACGATTCTACAGTAGTACAGAAACCAAGGCATGCCTGACTACCTTATATCATGATCATAGCCCTCATAGGACATCAAGAGACATCCACGGGACAACGAACAAACCACAAGGTCGAGCCAAGACAATCGAAAACTAAAATACCGGTAAACCATCCTCTAGGATGCAAACGGTACATCACTCGGCCGCTAAGCAACATAAGCAGTCTAGGAAGAAGCCGCTACACACACAGAGGCAAAGACTCTGGCGGTCTTACACTGGGCCGTGAGATGACAGTGACGGTCAAAGATATGGCCGCTACACTCAGTCAACCCTCGAACCGATCTACCAAGTTAAACCACCATAGCGGTCTAACGAAGACGCGCTACATGGACTAGGCGGTCTAAACATGAGCCGCCACACTAACCACCCTCAAACATTGACCTAAGACAACCAGACTGTAGCGGTCTAAGGAAGGGGCGCTACAACGAAGAGGCAGTTGTAGGTTGGGCCGCCAAGGCCAACCGACTTAAAACATTGACCCGATCAAACATACAGTAGCGACCTAAGAAAGACGCGCTACAACACATTGGCGGTCAGAACTAGGGCCGCCAACTCGAACCGACATACACCCGTTGACTCATTCAACCGACCGTAGCGGTCAAGACTATGGCCGCTACAGCAAGCGTAGCAGTCTATCGTACAACCGCTAAGCTGAACTGACTTATGTTGGGTGCATTAGTGCAGGAACACGGATCTAGAGGGGGGGGTGAATAGATCCTACTACTACTACTAAAAACTATGTCCAATTAAAACATAACTAGCACACAGCGGAATATACAAGATTGAGTAATTTAATCTAAATAGGTTTAAACTAGATTCACTCAATCTCACCGAGCTCACTCGATTGCACAAACAGATAGGATAGAGAACACACAGATACAAGAATCAAATCACAAGACACGGGGGTTTTTAAGGTGGTTCAGGACCACGACGGGCTCCTTATGTCCACCCCTCACCAAACTGGTGAGGCTTCACTACACGCTACAAATGTAGCAACACGGGGACGAACCCCAACAACACACACGCTGCTTTCACAGCAAACTACACACGAGGCCTTGCCTCAAGCTACTGCCACAGCAGCACACACACACACACACACACACACACACACACACACACACACCACTGGGGAACACACCCCGAACAAATTCCTCACACGGAGTCACAACTCCGTCCACACACATGTAGGCACTGCCTACACAACCACACTGGAGTAAACTCCCAACCACACACGGGGAACACACCCCAAGTTATGCCCAACCACACACGCGGATGTACTCCGCACAAAATGACGCACATAAATCAACACACACACTCGGAGACCCCTTTCTCCGAACACCCACACAAAGCATTATCTCAAATGTTTATGAACCGAAAACACATATGTGCTATGACCCTCCAAACAAATTATAGAAATGAAAACTAGACAGATGTGTCAAGTATAAGGCTCCCCCTTCATCAACAAAATCTGATTCTCCTTGGCTTGTTGACGGATGATTATAATCTTGACATCATCTTCTTCCTCTCCTCGAGTCGATCCTCTTTTCCTTCAAATCCTAGCTCCAATCAAACC
Organism: Amorphophallus konjac; assembly: GCA_022559845.1. Classification (NCBI taxonomy): domain Eukaryota; kingdom Viridiplantae; phylum Streptophyta; class Magnoliopsida; order Alismatales; family Araceae; genus Amorphophallus; species Amorphophallus konjac. Next base: position 405,572,838 of record CM040118.1, read on the forward strand.
TTCATACATCACAAAAGGATTAGCTTCATAAACCCTTCTCCTCTCAACCTTGTGGCCACACTCTTCCTTCTTCTTCTGCAAGAGAAAGGAAAGCATTAGTTCATCTTGTAGCTTAGGATGAAAAACATAGCACAAATAAGAAAGCAGTAACTAGATGAACAAAAGAGCATTCATATATATGTTGCATCTCTTAGATAATCCATTCACAACCTTGAACAATCTCAAACAAAAGATACAGAAGTGAAAGATCAAGATAACTCCCTCATGAAATGCTTCTGCAGGATGAAGAACGAACTTGAAGCAAGTATGAAGTATTGCAGCACGAACGGAGGTTGGATCTTGATTTCAGATGGAGCTTCCAGTTGTATATGATCTTGGGCTTTGATTCAAGCTTCTTCCTTTCGATTTCAGTTTCAGAGCAAGGTGGAAGAGGGCTTGGGAGCTGCAACTCCGAACCTGCACACACAAGGGTTAGAGAACACCCAAATTTCAGATCTAGCTGCTTATCCTTAGGGTTTGTAACCCAAGAGATGTATATAAATGATTAGAACGGTCAAGGGACAGCTTGGAGACCAGATCCACGAATTAGGGAGACATATAGGGCATTAGGAATTGATTGGTAGGACTTTTGGGGCAAGAAAACGGCGGTCAAAGATGGTGGCTGGATGTCCGACCAGAAAGGGTCGACCCCAGGGTTGACCCTCGGGCTCACAGAAGCCAAACAGAACCTGTTTTGTGGTTCTGGGTTACAGGGGTCGACCCCAAGGTCGACCCTTTCAATGGGTCGACCCCAGGGTCGACCCTCGTGTTCCCAGAACCCAAAACAGAACCATTTTTTAGGTTCTGGGTTGTAGGGGTCGACCCTTGGGGTCGACCCTTCCATGGGTCGACCCCAGGGGTCGACCCTTTCAGGATGGTTTCAAAAACATGGTTCTGTTTTGAGCAGAACCTGTGAGGGTCGACCCATGGGGTCGACCCCTTCTAGTTTGGGCCTCAAAATGAGCAAAAACCTTCAACAAATCGAGGGGAAACAATTGATTAAATGTTACCAAAATCCCATGAAGATCAACCATGATTTTTCATCCTGAAAAATATGATAAAGCAAGATGTTAGTTGACAATCAAGATCTTTACATCAAGCATTAACACTATGACCATGTTCACAACAAATTACATCATTGAACCTATTCCAAGAGTGAAGGAGGAACGAGATATCCATTTAAATCCACATAGCAACACTTACCTCATTATTTTACCTGAGTTCACATTGTCCTTAATTGCTTGTTCTTTTGTTGAATCGTTCATGTAAGAATCATGAAGTTCCAATATTTAATTACCATTGCATGATAACAAATTTGGAATCAAAGCACGTAAAACAATATTGAGTCACATTCCATTTGATCAATCTCCAAGCTCATCAAACCACACATCACAACGCAATCTCACCATGTGTAGAGACAATATATATGCAATGTTTGTGCTAACCTCAAAGCACGTATGAGCCTTATAGAATCACACTGCATCCACATGATGATATCCCAATAGAAACAGTTTGTACTCATCGCCACAACCATTTCAAACTTCATAGTGAGAGGATAATGAGTTCAAGCACATGAAGACATGAATAAGCATTCACGCATAAGGCCAAGCAACAAAGTCATTTTGTAATCATCAAAATCACATACACAACAATCTCCCCCATTTTGATGACAAAACATGTATGCTATAATGCTCTCTCCCCCTTTGACATAATCAGAAATGGGGAGCAGGACGGGGAATCCAGAATGGCAAGAACCTATGGACTCTGGGATTATGAAGAGAACCAATATGCACAATATGCATGAACTAATTACAGAACTGGTTGATACCAATTGTTGAAATTTAAATGTGGAAACTGAAAATGCAAATGCTCACGAGTTGCAGCAATTGGAAATGATGTATGGCATGACAATAATGAGCAAACAAATAAGCACTCAAACACACGTAGAAGGTATTGACTCATGCAAGTCCTGATGAGTTAAGCAGATAAGATCACATGCAAAGCTCCCCCTTTGACGTTGACACATTAGATGACTGACTTTGATTTTCAAATTTTTAATTTTTAGTTTTATTGTGAAATGCATGAAATATGATGTATGAAAATGATGAGACATGAAATGCATACAATGTAATCAAGCAGATATCTATAGATACATGCAACATAATTCCTTCACAAGAAGTGATACTAATTGATTTACAGTGAGGGGTAGGTGTAGGAAAAGTACAAGTGAGTCATTAAGTTTAGAATGCTCATGATTACACCTAGAGGATTGTACAGATAAATAGGAGAAGGTATATAGCAGGTCAAGTAATCAATCAAATTTTTAAAATACATATCAAATCAAATTACCATGTGTAAGTGAGTAACATGAGTATGAATCTTAGCCATATGGATAATCGGATTTTCAAGTAAACACTAAAGTAACGGCACAGACTACATTTCAATCTAGAGAACAGCGTATTGGAGACTTCGCTCTTCCTCATCAAATTATCATCAGTAATTTTCACACTGACAATCTGAATTTTTCTAAGAAGGATCAGGTTCAGATAATTCCTTTTTACGCGAGGAGACACATGGAGCTCATGCCAGAATCCCCGGTTACTCAGAATACTGAACCTTGTCACCTCATTTGAACAGAGATACTTTAGTCAACACTTTTCAGAATTGAACCACATCACGTCTCAGGTGACATGTGACCAGTTTACTCAGTGAGACTTAGCATTGCTCTACCTTTCATATCAACCATTTTTTTGTATGTGGAGACAGGTAGCTTTTTCCTCAACTATCTCTTATCATCCATGCAGCAAGTTGAATTACTTTAGAGTGTTGAAATGAAATTCCTATATCCTTATGAACAACACTCAATTTCACATTAAAGTGCATGAAGTGTACGAATTTGATTTAACATGTATGGAGAAAATTTAACTTAGAACAGGATAGTGTAGCTCCCCCTATGTAAATGCAATAAGCATGAAATGCTCCCCCTTAGAGTTTTACATGAAGCACACTTGTTAAGACTCAGATGCAACATTATTTATCAATGAAGTATATGGTCTTAGAAGTTTCAAGGAAGAGGTTGAATAGCATATAATAACATGCAAGCATACGATGAAGATATGCATATGCAATGCAAAAAGAAAAGGTATGCAATCTCAATTCTTGAAGTGTTGGCTCCAAGGATATGAGACCAATTGTTGGAAGTATTCATTTTGACATTTATGCAACATGAAATGTTTAAAATGATGCATTTCAAAATATGCACTATATGTATGCTGACAACGCCAACTATGCAACAAGACACACGATGAGCTTCATCTTCCAAAAGCTCTACTTGAATGATATGCAGAAAGTGATATGCAAATATGCAATGTGATGTAAGATTTCAGATTTCACATGTCACTCTATATGCACCTAATGCAACTGATGCATGACATGCATTACCAAATGTTAAAATGTGAGGACACAATTTTATTTTGAAAAGAGAATTCATGCAAAGCATCAAAATCATCACATGTGAACTTTTCTTGAAAACAGTTGTGCTTTTATCTAAAAAGATGAGTGGCACATTGGTAAAGATCATGGAACATTGATCAAATTCAATCCTCAAAATGTTCAGCCACAGAACAACATCATCATGCTTAGAGAATGGAAAACATCAATCTCAGAATATTCAGCTTGCAATACTCCCCCATAATCAGTGCATGATTTCAGAAAATTCATGATGCCATAGTATATATGATTCATGGTACCGAGCGGAGACACATTCTCACGCATAGTGATAGTTTTCAGACAGACTTGACTTACCCTTTCACATGTCACCATTTTATATACCATGTAATCATTGAAATGATGATCAGAAACATATGTATTCTCATTTGACATCGGGGGTTTAGCAAAAGGCATTTAATGGCTACACTATCATATATACTGCTCAGATGTTTCAATACCATTCAGCCAAGCACTCATCATCCACATTTTCAAAAGCAACCAAAGGATATTCAAAACTTCAAAATCACTGTCTGTCAAGATATGGCATTAACATCAAGAACAAAGAGCTTCTAACAAACACTTTATTTTCTCACCTTTATCTTGAGTTACCTTTATTGACATTTTCAGATTCTTCACTTTATTCCCCTTGTTGTCTTCTTCATCAACAAGCTCTAAATCTCAATGGAAGTGGATCAAATCTGGTGTTAAAATCCTCTCAAGCTCCTTTCTTTTTCTCCATGATTTCAAGGGTTGATGGTCATAATCAAACCTGCACTGTAAAGAGCTCAATTCATATCAATATTAAGCCAATGCATATGAAGAAACTAACTTCAAGGCTTTTCATCACATATGACTCTCTCTCTCTCAACATGCAATATCAGAAACTCAATTTCATATCAATCTCAACTCAATACAAATGAGAAAGCCAATTTCAGTGCTTTTCTTCCACAAGACAATCTCCTATGAGCTGCAAATGTGAATGATGAGCTTCAAGTATCAACTCAGGGACAAGCCCATGTTCACCAAGGCATCACACCAGAACTGGCCAAGTCAACGTAGCGTCTTCCTCTTGGCCTCAAGGCAATCCTGCAACAAGAGTTCTCATTTGGTTATTTTGGGTACCCAAACCTTCTTGGGTCCCGGATGGTTAGTTGCACCTCTAGAGGGTGCCTTCCACAGTTTTTGGGCATGCATATCATCAAAATATATTAAGGAGCAAACATGCATGGTATGCCCAAACGCACCACAATAATGACAACAACAAAGAGACTTCATAGAATTCTCATAAACATGATAATCAAATTTCTGTGATTTAACATGAATGTTATCATTATAAGCATGGAAATTTCTCTTCTTCACAACAGGATGAGCATGAAATTTCTGTGGGTTGGTGAAAGTATAATTATTTTTGACTTTGAAATTCTTTCTTTCATTTGCTTGCCAACACTGTGACACACGGTGTCCTAACTTTCCACATTTAAAATAAGCAACCCTTTTTCTTTTGGAAACAAGTTCATTTTTGCATGCTTTCAAATCATCCGATTTCATAATGAAACAATCATTCATCAAATGACTATGCTTACCACAATAATGGCAATTGACATTTGTTGATTTTGGAGCATGATTTTTGTGACTTTTGTGAGCATGAATCCTATTGCTCCTAGGTTGAGCCTGAGCCTTGGGATTTGATTTCTCAACACAAGAAGCATTTGACATATTTGAGGAACATGAAGCATGCACAAAGGATGTTTGAGTCTTTAGTCCAAAGGCTTTCTTTTTGGTGGGTTCATACCCAAGACCTTCTCTTTAAAAATTTACCTTGGTCCCCAAAATCTTGTTCAAATTTTCTTCCCCATTCACAAACTTAGACAAAGAAGCATTCAGATCAAGAATTTTCTTTTCAAGTGATGAAATATGTAATTCATAGGAAATGATCTCATTGTCACAGGAAGTGACTTTTTCATTCAATTGGGCATTGATGGTTTTGTAGCTCTCCATCATTTGTTCTAGCACATGCATCTTTTCATAATCATCAATAGTCAGACTTTTTCCTTTTTCAAAAGCAAGTAATTTCTTAGACATGGTTGTATTTAGATGCTTCATTTTTCCATTTTCAGATTTTAACAAAGCATTTCCTTTTTCAAGAACCTTCATGCTGCCTTCAAGCAGAGATATCTGAATCAAAATAGCACTGTTTTCCTTTTTAAGTTCTTCATTTTCATTTGCAAGTTTATCATTCATAATCAGTTCATTGCAAATATCATGATCAATAGAGTTTGATTCCATTTTGTTTCTTAGACCTTTTTCTATTTTCTCCAATTGATCGATTTTGTTCTTGAGGGTAACATTTTCATTTCTCAAACAAGCAATGGTTTCTTTGTGACATTCAACATCATGTTCTAAAAGTTCATTAAGGTTATCAAGCTCAGAACATTTATCACAAGAACCATTTTCATGGAGCATGTTTTCAGATTTTATTTTCAATTTTCTATTTTCTGACTTGATTTTCTTATATTACTTTTCCAACTCATCATAGGCATCAACAAGATCATCAAGAGTAAATTCTTCAGAATCTGAATTTACCTCTTCTGTATTTTTGTCACTTTGTTGATCAGCATCATCGGCCATGAGACATTTTTGCCTTTCCTTCTCTTGAGCTTTGATCAACCGGTCCATCAGCTCCTTTGCCGTCCTACAAGAAGATACAAATAGATACTTGTTAGTATTTACAGAAGCTTTCAATAAACTCAAGGCAGTAACATTATCATGGTGCATCATTTTATCCTGATTAGACCACTTGGTCTCATCTAGAGGTAATATGTGTGGACCATGATAAATCAATTTCCAAAGACTAGGATTAATAGAATTGATCACCATACAGAGTTTGCCTAGCCATGAATCAAAATCCGAACCAGTGAAGATTGGCAAACAATTCATTGAGACATGTTTAACAGAAAAATTCATGATTGTAGAATGCACTGGGATCACTCTGTAGATTGCAAGATCTAGGGACAATAGAGCCTTGCTCTGATACCAATTGTTGGGTGCCGTAGTACAGGAACACGGATCTAGAGGGGGGGTGAATAGATCCTACTACTACTACTAAAAACTATGTCCAATTAAAACACAACTAGCACGCAACGGAATATACAAGATTGAGTAATTTAATCTAAACAAGTTTAAACTAGATTCACTCAATCTCACAGAGCTCACTCGATTGCACAAACAGATAGGATAGAGAACACACAGACACAAGAATCAAACCACAAGACACGGGCATTTTTAAGGTGGTTCGGGACCACGATGGGCTCCCTACGTCCACCCCTCACCAAACCGGTGAGGCTTTACTACACGCTACAAATGTAGCAACACGGGGACGAACCCCAACAACACACACGCTGCTTTGGCAGCAAACCACACACGAGGCCTTGCCTCAAGCTACTGCCACAGCAGCACACACATACACACACACACACCACTGGGGAACACACCCTGAACAAATTCCTCACACGGAGTCACAACTCCGTCCACACACACGTAGGCACTGCCTACACAACCACACGGGAGTAAACTCCCAACCACACACGGGGAACACACCCCAAGTTATGCCTAACCACACACGCGGATGTACTCCGCACAAAACGACGCACATAAATCAACACACACACTCGGAGACCCCTTTCTCCGAACACCCACACAAAGCATTATCTCAAATGTTTATGAACCGAAAACACATATGTGCTATGACCCTCCAAACAAATTATAGAAATGAAAACTAGACAGATGTGTCAAGTATAAGGCTCCCCCTTCATCAACAAAATCTGATTCTCCTTGGCTTGTTGATGGATGATTATAATCTTGACATCATCTTCTTCCTCTCCTCGAGTCGATCCTATTTTCCTTCAAATCCTAGCTCCAATCAAACCTTCATACATCACAAAAGGATTAGCTTCATAAACCCTTCTCCTCTCAACCTTGTGGCCACACTCTTCCTTCTTCTTCTGCAAGAGAAAGGAAAGCATTAGTTCATCTTGTTGCTTAGGATGAAAAACATAGCACAAATAAGAAAGCAATAACTAGATGAACAAAAGAGCATTCATATATATGTTGCATCTCTTAGATAATCCATTCACAACCTTGAACAATCTCAAACAAAAGATACAGAAGTGAAAGATCAAGATAACTCCCTCATGAAATGCTTCTGCAGGATGAAGAACGACTTGAAGCAAGTATGAAGTATTGCAGCACGAACGGAGGTTGGATCTTGATTTCAGATGCAGCTTCCAGTTGTATATGATCTTGGGCTTTGATTCAAGCTTCTTCCTTTCGATTTCAGCTTCAGAGCAAGGTGGAAGAGGGCTGGGGAGCTACAACTCTGAACCTGCACACACAAGGGTTAGAGAACACCCAAATTTCAGATCTAGCTGCTTATCCTTAGGGTTTGCAACCCAAGAGATGTATATAAATGATTAGAACGGTCAAGGTACAGCTTGGAGACCAGATCCACAAATTAGGGAGACATATAGGGCATTAGGAATTGATTGGTATGACTTTTAGGGCAAGAAAACGGCGGTCAAAGATGGTGGCTGGACGTCCGACAGGAAAGGGTCGACCCCAGGGTCGACCCTCGTGTTCCCAGAACCCAAAACAGAACCATTTTTTAGGTTCTGGGTTGCAGGGGTCGACCCTTTCAATGGGTCGACCCCAGGGGTCGACCCTTTCAGGCTGGTTTCAAAAACATGGTTCTGTTTTGAGCAGAACCTGTGAGGGTCGACCCTTCTAGTTTGGGCCTGAAAATGAGCTAAAACCTTCAACAAATCAAGGGGAAACAATTGATTAAATGTTACCAAAATCCCATGAAGATCAACCATGATTTTTCATCCTGAAAAACATGATAAAACAAGATGTTAGTTGACAATCAAGATCTTTACATCAAGCATTAACACTATGACCATGTTCACAATAAATTACATCATTGAACCTATTCCAAGAGTGAAGGAGGAACGAGATATCCATTTAAATCCACATAGCAACACTTACCTCATTGTTTTACTTGAGTTCACATTATCCTTAATTGCTTGTTCTTTTGTTGAATCGTTCATGTAAGAATCATGAAGTTCCAATATTTAATTACCATTGCATGATAAACAAATTTGGAATTAAAGCACGCAAAACAATATTGAGTCACATTCCATTTGATCAATCTCCAAGCTCATCAAATCACACATCACAAAGCAATCTCACCATGTGTAGAGACAATGTATATGCAATATTTGTGCTAACCTCAAAGCACGTATGAGCCTTATAGAATCACAATGCATCTACATGATGATATCCCAATAGAAGCAATTTGTACTCATCGCCACAACCATTTCAAACTTCATAGTGAGAGGATAATGAGTTCAAGCACATGAAGACATGAATAAGCATTCACCCATAAGGCTAAGCAACAAAGTCATTTTGTAATCATCAAAATCACATACACAACAACTTACATTAGAATCGAGGAATCGCTGAGCTTGGTGCACCAGTATAGGGCCGCCAGAGACAATAGGCGGTCAAAGGTTAGGCCGCCAACCTCAGCCGACCTAAAACTAACCGACACACTATGGAGTGTGGCGGTCCATCGTGGGGCCACCAGAGACTTGTAGCGGTCTCTGAAATGACCTCCATCACGATACGGCAGGAAAATAGGGGAAATGGCCAATCTCGGCCGTTCCACGCCTCATACGCGTCTAAACGCAGGGGAAACAAACCTAATCGACAAAAATAACCTTCCACAGGCCGGAAGGGGTCCATGCAACAGCTAAATCGCAAGAAACGGGCGATTCCAACGTATCAACCCTAATTGGGTCACCGGGGTTCCCGGACTTATACCAGCCCCAAATGACGACCAATCAACACGAAATCAGCGAAAATGGAATACAGACATGCTGGGGGTCACAATGAAACTAATTTAGTCAAAAATCATCACCGTTTTATCGCGAACCTGACGTACACCCCCCGAGCATGCTTTTCCCGAAACTGAACGAAACCCGCTCGAATGTGCACCATTCGGCACGAAACTGCGAGGGAACGCAGAAGAGAAGTAGGTGATCAGTCTCCCTACCTCCACTAAAGATTCTGTGTACCGTAATGACTAAACCACGTCGAAAATCGCATCGCGAGCTCGACCGTCAGCTTTGAATCCACCGTTCGAGATCGCGCCAGAAACGGTCCGATCCTCACCCCATCTTGTTGAGTCTTGTTGAATCTTTATATGTTTTGATGATGACAACACTATAAGTCTTAGTGGTGTTCAAAAATATCTCTGTGAAATAAAAAATAACAAAAATATTTTCTCTGTGAAAGTGAACCAAGAATATTTTTCTGAGAAGAATAAACCTTCATTTCACTTCAGGTATTTTCAGGGACTGTCTTCGTGTTGGTTTGTACTTCGTCATGTTTGTGTATAACACCTCGTGTCGCACTGTTTGCCTTCGTGTCGTTTTCGTTTTAGTACTGTTTGTGTTTTCAACACGCCGTGTCGTCCTCTCGTACCTCGTGTTGTTTTAAGATGTGTTCTGTTTGACCTCGTGTCGTTAGCACTTAGTTGCTCATCTCGAGTCAGTCCTCTATGTTTTGCTCTTGTGTCTTCGTGTCAATTACTATAGTTCCTCGAGTTGTTCTTCTGCTTCCATTGTTTCATCACGTGTTGTTGAAGACGTGTCTATCTCATGTCTTCGTGTCGTGTTTCCTAGACCTCGTGTCTTTGTCGCTTTGTGACTTCACCTCGTGTCGGTTTCAGTTTTCATCTTCGTGTTGTTTTTCACTTTAGACTTCGTGTCCTTCTCGCCTTGACCACACTCCGTGTCAATTCCTGTGCTTCGTCTTCGTGTTGTTTTCAACTCGTGTCGGTTTCTGTTATTTGTCTTCGTGTCGTGGTCAGCCCGTGTCGCTTCGTCTTCGAGTCATTCTATCGAGTTATTTTGTACTCGAGTCATTTTTCTTATGTTTTTCAAGTGTTGTTTCACTACGTATCTTCGTGTTACCTTCTTATTCGTATCTTCGTGTTACCTTTGTATTCGTGTCTTCGTGTTTCTTTTGAAATTGTATCTCCATGTTGCTTCCTTCTATTTTCATCCTGGTCTCTTCTGATCGCGTGTCTTTCAATTGCTTAACTCTGTGTTATCTTCTTCTCACCTTATGCTGTCTTCATCTGACTTCGTGTCATCTTCGTTGTTATGTTAGCTGTGTTCTCGTGTACTTCGTGTCGTTCTCGTGTTATCTCATGCTAAACTCATCTAACGTACCTCGTGTCAGTCACAGTATAGTGCACCTCTTTATGTTATCATATATCTCGTGCAGTTCTTTGTTCTTATGGCCAACCAACTTATCTCAGCTACATATAGCGAACCCTGAGCATTAATGTAATTAATCTGCTTGCAGGGATCCGAGGAAGATTACTCCTCAGTGTCGGAGCAGCACGTGATCCAATGCTAGAGGAACCAATCCGATAAGGACACGTGGCAAGAAGGTTCTGGATCAAGCGTGGGAGGCACACGCATTCTGAACCGGACCTGTTGCTGCTGCTGATATAAATAGAAACCTTCGTCTTCAGATGAAGGACGATCGAAAAAGAGAAAGGAAGAGAAGAAAGAGCAGAAAAGTAGAGAGTCCTTCGATCTAGAAAAACGAGAGAAAGAAGAGAAGAAAAAGAGAGCAGAAACTGAAGGAGAAAGAAGAAGAAGAAAAGAAGAGGAGAGAGAGAGCTTTACTGAGGATCTGTTCAGTCTGTTCGTGGATCAAATCCAGAACGACTTATGCTCATTGAGAGCTATATATCTTGCATTTTATTTCCAGCTTCTGTCACTGTCATTTTCGTGTTTTCTTATTTTTCCTTTTGCTACCTTGTTTAGTCTTGTTCTTCCGATCACCTTGTTGGGGATCGGGTCTCTCCTGGTGGTACAGGAGAAGGGAGATCTGATCTCCGGGTTGTAAGTGACAGGTTGTCACTTGTGGGTTTCCCTTTGGTTAGAGGAAGGGAGGCTAGTCCTCCGGTTCTGGGCTTGTGGTTGCAAGTCCAGGTGTCCCTCCTGGTCTGGAGGAAGAGAGGTCTTCGACCTCTAGTTTTCAAGTGGCTGTGAGTCACTTGGGTGTCCCTCCGGTTGGGAGGAAGAGGGAAGTCTGTTTCCTTGGTCAAGCTGTGTGGCAGCAACTGTTTGCAGACTGAGTCTGCTTGGCTCTAGCGTTTGCTAGTGAAGCCTCACTCCGATTGGGAGTGAGGGGTGGATGTAGGTCTGTGGACCGAACCACCTAAAATATCTTGTGCAGTGGCTTGCTTGATTGTTTGATTACTTCCGCTAGATGCTTGGATAGGCACGCCCATGAGGTTGTATTTGAGTTGAGATGAATTAGCTCTATCCTGTGCCGTTTTCTAGCATCCTTATTTTAATTTGGCCATATTCTGTAGAAGGATACATTCACCCCCCTCTGTATCCGGGCCAAGCACCCTAACAGTTGGTATCAGAGCGGGTGTCTGCATATAAGGTCCAGCGACCTGCAGATTCGATCTTGCGGTCTTAGGTGCTTATTTGCCTTTAGTGCATCAATATTCCTGTTGCATTGAATTTATCTGCTATTTGGTTCAATGACTTGTCCACCCGTCTTCAGTGGTTTTGATTTCAACCAGTGGCACAGCGCTTTACGTGATTATGTTAAATCCGTTGATCCAGACCTGTGGAAAGTGATTTCACATGGTCCTCATAAATTACCAAAGAAAAGGTCCAAATGGACTGACAGTCACGAATCAATGTATGAGGAGAATCAGACAGCTATAAATCTGATGAAAGCAGCCACTGACAAAGCTTTTCACTCATGTTTCCTTGATTGCAGATCTGCAAGGGATATGTTGGAAATGATGAAGAGAGCTGGGAAAGGAAATCAAACAAGCTGCATGATGGCCAACAGAAGCGATCAAGGCAGCAATCAAACTGAAGAAGATGATGATGATGAGGTAAATCTCTTCGAGAATTTCTCTCTAGAAGATTGGGAGAATGCTTATGCTGAACTAATTGAATCTCATGAACTGTTAAGAAAACAATATAAAAAATTGAAGAAGGGTACTGGTTTAGATAGTTCAAGCTTTCCTTGTAGAAATTGTGCTGAACTGAAAAATGCTCTTGATGCTAGTATGTCTGATAATCTGATGCTGAAAGAATTTGAACGCGTTAAATCTGACTTAAACAAGCTGAAAAATGAGAATGACTCTCTTAGAAAGCTCTCTAAAGAAAATGAAGAACAATTAGAGAAACTTAAACGAGAGAATGATTTGCTGATTGAAAAGTTTAATGCCATAAAATCTGTAAACATAGAACTACAGAAAGATTTTGAAAAACAACAAAAGGAATTGAGGGAGTTTGAAGCTAGGAGAGAAAGCATGGTTGACTCAGAAGATCAGCTTCTAATAAATGAGTTAATTCAAAATGATAAGCTTAAAGAAGAAGTTGAAAAATTAAAATTGTTAAACAGTGCCATGTCTGAAAGACTTCTCACATTGGAGAAAGGAAAAGTCATCTGTACAAACGAAACTGATGAAGTAGATGAGCTGAGAAAGGAAATTGAAGAATACAAAACAGCTAATAAGGTTTTGAATGAAATTGTCAATTGTAGTGAACAAGAGATCGCTAGTTATGAAATACACATTGCATCTCTTGATAATGAAATTCAGGATCTGAAAAGCTCCTTGTCAAAGTTTGTGAGTGGTCAAGAAAATCTGGACATGTTGTTAGGAATTAAGGTAAATACTCAAAAGGAAGGGTTGGGCTACAACAATGTCAATAAAAAGGTTTTTGAAAACAAGCTGACGACATCCTTTGTCAAAGCTTCTGATATAGCCACAACCTCAGAAAGTAAACAACCAAATGTTCAGAAGAATCAGAAACAAATTGAAAAGTTGAAAAAGGGTGATGGATCCAAGCTAAGAACTATTTTTATTAAATCTTCTGAACAGGAAAAGCCTTCCACTTCATCTCTTATTCAGTACAAGGCTAAGAAAACAGGAAAACATGATAAAAATCAGAAAAGGACTGAAAATCAGAAAATAAATGAAAAAGGTCCATCAGCATTTGCTGATCACAGTCCTCACACACACTCACATGCATCTAAAAGGAAGAATATCTGTCACTACTGTCATAAAGTTGGACATCTGATGTATGAGTGTAAGTTGATGGAGAAGGATGATAAGAATGCTAGGAGATCTTATGATAAAAATCCATCACCTCAGAAAAGAAATGTCACATGCTCTAATTGTGGCAAATTAGGTCACTCTATTGCTCATTGCTGGTTTGCTAGTGGTAAGAAAATCTTTTATTCATATCATGCTAAATTCCCTACAAACCAACATGTTTTTAATAAAAACAAATCTATTTCAATGAACTAGCATATCATCTGTTTTAACTGCAACAAAATGGGTCACAGGGCCTCTGAATGCTGGTCAGGTTCCTTTAGAAGAAATTCTTTCATTTGCTCTCACTGTAGAAAGCATGGCCATACAGTCAAGGACTGTTGGCATATTCAGGGTAGAAATGTGAATCTCAAACATGCTAAATTCCCTGTAAGACAATTTGCAAAACCTTCATGTCATCATTGTGGGAAGCCAGGTCACAGGGCTGCAACCTGTTGGCTGGCAGGATATCAAAACCAAACCAGTTTTGGTAAACAGAATTTTTACCCTGTTAACAGAAAATCTCATGTGTATGCACATAGAATTCATGCTAATAAGAATATGCATAAATCAGATCTGAAAACTACTCCTGGAAATGTGCTGAGAAAACCTGCTAGAAATAATAATGTCATGTCAGGACCCAAGACTTCTTGGGTACCTGTTTGTGCAAAATAAACTTTGTTTTGCAGGTGTGCCTTGGGACTGGAATAAAAGGGGTAATGATCCAAGGCACTCAAGAATGAAAACCCCATTCTCACACTGTTCAGGTAATCTCTCTGCATGTCCCATTTTGAAACTTATTGCATATCTGGTTTGATGTATTCTTACATATCCTGCTCTTAGTTTCATCTAGTGCATGCATATTGAATCTGTTCTTGCATATTCATTCATCATCTGCAAGTTGTATTATTTTCTGAACATGCACTCTGAAATTTCTGAAAATCTGAACTGAATGTGAATGCTGTTTGAAAACTGTATGTGCATAACTCACAAACATACATGTTTAATTTTCATGGCAAACACTGCATTCAATAAATAATTAATACTTCCAAGAGTCGTGTGTGAGATGTCCTTGAGTGGGCTGAAAAGGAGCTTGACAGGCCATTTGGTTTCTGAAGAATTTTGTCAGCCGATGCAGTTAATGTGGTGTAAAGATTTGTCATCTCATGAGGTTGTAGTTTGTTGCCCAAGAGCTTCTCTGGATGTAAGACAGAGCTTCTTCAAGAATACTATATTTGGATGTGTCCTTGGTGCTTAATGTCTTGAGTGATCTCTCACTTGTTGGCTTGCTGATAGGAATGCTGCTCATCTCATCTCATCTCTCCCCATTCGGTCAGCCACCTTCTTATATCTCTCCTATCACTTTTGGTTCAGAAATTCTCTCAAAGAAATTGTTTTTACTGTCTTCTTGCTCTTATCAGATGTGATCTGTATACCTTAAACCACCCAATATCTATGTAACAACTCATACATGTTAATAAAGAACTTCAATGAATGGGGGTTATATTTGGTCCTTGATCCTTCTAAGTTATCCTCTCAAGTGTTGGTCAACATATTATAAAACTTCCTGTTAAATGAGAAAAACTTGTTGAGGATCTCGACTTAACTGAAACTTATGAGTAGAGAGCTCTGAGATAAAAAATTGTGTTAAGTAAGATATCTGTCTTGTGTCTAAAATCATGAGAAGTGCCACCAGGGAATACGCCATTCTTTGTGGCAGAGGAATGGCTTTTGTGGAGAAATAGACACTCTAGATCTGAGAAGTCCAGAGTTTCTGTCATGATACAATTAGCTATCTCTGTATAGAATTGTCAAAATAAAAAAAAGGGGGAAAAGTCAACAAAGAAAATTTCATTGGCTTTGATTGGCATAAAGGTAGTCCGTCCTGAGTAACCAGGGTTTCTGGTGTCTGATAAACATGTCTCCTTGTGTAAAAAGGGACTATTCTACCTTGTGCTCAACAAATTGGTTGACCCTGTATGCCTTCTCTTGTCCATTAAATGAAGAAATAAAATCTGCTTGACATCGATGTATTATTTCGTTGCTTGACAAACATAAGGAGTAATTTAATCGTGACTCTCTCTTGGTTAAGCAACTTTAACAGCTAATTTTATGATCATGCTGATTTAATATCTTGAGGTAACTGACCATGGATTTTGGAAGAATATAACTAGTCCATATATTGAAGGGCAAACTTTAACAGGCAGTAGCTGCGTTACATCATGACTGAGGGTAGTTTGGGTATTTCCAGAAAAAGTTTGATAAGAGTAAAAAGCAACCCGACAAAACCCTTCTTGTTTCACACGCCTTCATCCACAAACCCTCATTTCCCCTTGCCGCTTCCAATTCATCCTCGTGCCGCTCCACCTTGAGCGTTCCTTCAAACTCATCTCCATCTCTTCCCGCTCACTCCCTTTCCCCACAGAGGTCTCTTCCTCTCTTGGGTCTAGCTTCACTTCCAGTAGCAGCCGGCAAGAGAGAGTTGATACTCTAGGAGTCTTGGCAAATGGATCAGCAAGCATCCGCCGCTCAGGTTGAAAGGAAGAGGAAAGGAAAGGAAACTGCTGAGGAGCCTCCGTCCAAGCAGCAACATTGTCTAGAATCAGAAGCTGCTGTGGAAATATCTTCAGAGCAAGGTACCAGGCCTTCCCAGTCTACCGTATTCTTAGAGAGTGGTAAAATCATTCCTCCGAGGATAGTTGATTTCAGAGATGAATCCACGGTCCTGAAGTTTCCAGAACTCTTGAAGATTTTCGAGTTTCAGGAATGGAGAAATTTTTTGGAAGATCACAGGGTATTCTACCCTAGCCTGGTGATGGAATTTTACAACAACTTGGTGTTGAGCCGAGATAAGTCGGCATTGATTTCGACTGTTAAAGGGGTTGAGATAACGGTGACATACAACTCTCTCCATGAAGCTCTAAGTATTCCAGAAAAGGGAGAGGTGGAGAGAGGGTACAGATACAGTCTGCACGAGGCGTTTTCAGTTATTACTGGTAAACCCAGTAACATTCTTGACAAGGGGCAAGTGAAGCTGAAAGCTTTCCAAACCTCGTCATTTCCCCCTCTTCACAAGCTCCTTCAAAACATAATTGCTTCTATAGTCACACCCCAGACTGGAGCTAGGGGTAGAATCACAGACACACAGAGATTTCTACTGTTTTGTCTGATTTAGAATGTAAAGATTTGTCTGCCAGAAATCATTTTTACTGTCATGAAGGGATGTATTGGATCCAAGAGACACCTTCCCTATGTCGCCCATCTGACAGACATCTTCAAGCATTTAGAGATTTGCTTGGATGGAGAGGCTACATCTGAAGTTAAGGCCCGAAACATATTTAATATGAATTTTGTTTCAGTGTTTTTGGGCTTAGAGGGCTCTTCAGTGGTGGGGCAAGTTAAGGCCCAAAAAGTCAAGGAATCACAGACTCAGGGGGAGCATCTGGAACAATCTCAAGACTTAGCTCAAACTGGTGTGCAATTAGTTTCTGAGATTGCTGTACAGGATACACCAGCTGAACAACCACAGTCTTTTACGTCTGCTGCACCCAATGAAGTACCTTTTTCTTTTCAGAGGCTAGTTGAGGTTGCATCTGAAGAAATCAGGTTGTCTGAAGAAAGCATTCAGACTGATCTAGATGCAAATATTGCTGGTCTATTTGACTCTTTTGGGAAGACATCTGAAGAGGTGATATTGCCTGAGGAACAGCCAGCTAAAGAGCAAGAAAGTACTGATCAAGAACTTGCTGATTTTGTTAATGCAATTTTAAGAGAAACTGTAGAGAGAAGCTTGGAAGAGGCTACCAACTTGGTTACATCTGAAAGTCTTGAACAGGCATCTATTGACAGCCCTGCAGATCATGGTCTCATAGAAGATAGAGGGGATAATAGTCAAGAAAAAGTTCCTGTCATAGAATTGGATTCAGAATCTTCAAATGAGGAAGAGGAACCTAAAATTGAAGTTCCTGTCCAAGACACTCAAGCTGAAGTTGAAGATCAGGCTCCAGCAGTAGACAACCAACCGCCAGTGCAAGAATTTTTTGGTACACCTCTAGGTCCACCTAGACTTCTATCTGCACAGGTGCCCAACATTGAATCTGCTCGGGCACCCAACATTGAGGAACTCCTCGTAAACTTGACTCAACAGATGCAGAAACAAGATAAGAAATTAGATGATCTGCTCACATATGTCACTCTTAACATCAATCAGGTACATTCCAGGCTACTGAAGCTTGAGATATCTCTCCTCACTGAATGGAAACAGTTCCTACTCAACAAAAAGGCTTCAGATGATGCCAACAGATCCCTGATGCAAGGTCTGCAGGAGGTTTGTTCAAAGATAGCAAAAGCACTGAGTGAGTTACAAGATGTTCAAATTTCCTCCTTCAAAATGTCTACCAACATTATAGATCACTGCTTTGAGATCAGAACATCTTTAGAAGTTTTGAAGAAGTCATCCAGTGCCCTAGGTCCAGGTATTCAGCAGGTCTATGATAAATTGGTCACCTTCTTAACAGAAATGACAATTCTGACTGACAGATATGAAACTGTCAATATTCGCCAAGACGACATCATTTCTGAAGTGGCAAATGTCAGAAGCGCTGTGGTGTATTGGCTAGCTGAACTGTCAAATGACCTAAAGGAATTTCAGTCAACCTTGGGTTCAGCACCTGGTCAAGCTTCTTCTAGCAGAACTACACCTCAAGAATATACTTCTGCTTCTCCAAGGGGGAGACCACCACATGGCAGGCCACGTGGCCCTTCTAGCAGACAAGCCAGATATTTTTCTTGAAAAATAATGCTCTGTATCTTGTTGCCCATTTTGAGGCTTTCCCTCTCACACTCTTGGACTTATTAATTAAATTTCATATCATTTGCATTGTTGCATCCTTCTTGTTTCCTTCTTTTTGATGATGACAAAGGGGGAGAAATCAGGCCTTTGCTAGCTCGTTGAGAATGTTTAATGTTTGTTATTCATTGAGAATGGCTATTTGACACTTTAAAAATGTTTTATAATGGTGCTGATGTTTGTTTAGCCTTGAAAAGACTGAAATCTTTTTTCTCTGCAAAGACTCAAGACTCATAGTGTTGACATCCATCAAAAAGGGGGAGATTGTTGAGTCTTGTTGAATCTTTACATGTTTTGATGATGACAACACTATAAGTCTTAGTGGTGTTCAAAAATATCTCTGTGAAATAAAAAATAACAAAAATATTTTCTCTGTGAAAGTGAACCAAGAATATTTTTCTGAGAAGAATAAACCTTCATTTCACTTCAGGTATTTTTAGGGACTGTCTTCGTGTTGGTTGGTACTTCGTCATGTTTGTGTATAACACCTCGTGTCGCACTATTTGCCTTCGTGTCATTTTCGTTTTAGTACTGTTTATGTTTTCAACACGCCGTGTCATCCTCTCGTACCTCGTGTTGTTTTAAGATGTGTTCTGTTTGACCTCGTGTCGTTAGCACTTAGTTGCTCATCTCGAGTCAGTCCTCTATGTTTTGCTCTTGTGTCTTCGTGTCAATTACTGTAGTTCCTCGAGTTGTTCTTCTGCTTCCACTATTTCATCACGTGTTGTTGAAGACGTGTCTATCTCATGTCTTCGTGTCGTGTTTCCTAGACCTCGTGTCTTTGTCACTTTGTGACTTCACCTCGTGTCGGTTTCAGTTTTCGTCTTCGTGTTATTTTTCACTTTAGACTTCGTGTCCTTCTCGCCTTGACCACACTCCGTGTCAATTCCTGTGCTTCGTCTTCATGTTGTTTTCAACTCGTGTCGGTTTCTGTTATTTGTCTTCGTGTACTGGTCAGCCCGTGTCGCTTCGTCTTCGAGTCGTTCTATCGAGTTATTTTGTACTCGAGTCGTTTTTCTTATGTTTTTCAAGTGTTGTTTCACTACGTATCTTCGTGTTACCTTCTTATTCGTATCTTCGTGTTACCTTTGTATTCGTGTCTTCGTGTTTCTTTTGAAATTGTATCTCCGTGTTGCTTTACTGAGGATCTGTTCAGTCTGTTCAGTCTGTTCGTGAAAGAGAGCAGAAACTGAAGGAGAAAGAAGAAGAAGAAAAGAAGAGGAGAGAGAGAGCTTTACTGAGGATCTGTTCAGTCTGTTCGTGGATCAAATCCAGAACGACTTATGCTCATTGAGAGCTATATATCTTGCGTTTTATTTCCAGCTTCTGTCGCTGTCATTTTCGTGTTTTCTTATTTTTCCTTTTGCTACCTTGTTTAGTCTTGTTCTTTCGATCACCCTGTTGGGGATCGGGTCTCTCCTGGTGGTACAGGAGAAGGGAGATCTGATCTCCGGGTTGTAAGTGACAGGTTGTCACTTGTGGGTTTCCCTCTGGTTAGAGGAAGGGAGGCTAGTCCTTTGGTTCTGGGCTTGTGGTTGCAAGTCCAGGTGTCCCTCCTGGTCTGGAGGAAGAGAGGTCTTCGACCTCTAGTTTTCAAGTGGCTGTGAGTCACTTGGGTGTCCCTCCGGTTGGGAGGAAGAGGGAAGTCTGTTTCCCTGGTCAAGCTGTGTGGCAGCAATTGTTTGCAGACTGAGTCTGCTTGGCTCTAGCGTTTGCTAGTGAAGCCTCACTCCGGTTGGGAGTGAGGGGTGGATGTAGGTTTGTGGACCGAACCACCTAAAATATCTTGTGCAATGGCTTGCTTGATTGTTTGATTGCTTCCGCTAGATGCTTGGATAGGCACGCCCATGAGGTTGTATTTGAGTTGAAATGAATTAGCTATATCCTGTGCCGTTTTCTAGCATCCTTATTTTAATTTGGCCATATTCTGTAGAAGGATACATTCACCCCCCTCTGTATCTGGGCCAAGCACCCTAACACATCTTGCTCCGGACCACCCCCACGGCATCTCCTCATCCTACCCGTGCCTCCTCCGTCTGCAGCCGGAGCAGAGGGCGAGAGAAGAGAGAAAACGGGAGAGAGAGAGGGTGGCGGCGGCGAATGAGAAGGGAGGAGAGAGGAAAAGGAAAAGAAATTAGGAATTTTTCTAATTTTAGAAAATTATGATTTTGAGCCGAAAATGGACTAATTAAGAAAAATACGTAAAAATAGTCGAAATGATCCTCTTAAAGAGTACATCGCAACTGTAGCATCCTCGAGTCGATGAATTGAGAAATAAACTCACCACAGGGTTGCGTAACTTGTACGAGAGAAAAATCTACGCGGATCGTAAAACTCAACTCAGGACCCACAAAAATGATCTGAAACTCTCCAAAAGGATCCGAAAGATCCAATAAGAATCCAAGGTATGACAGGACATATATATAATTTTGGTCCTTATGGGTTCTTTTGAAAAGCACTAAACTATTATATATATGTATCCTACGTAAACTCTCCTCTCTTGATGCCAAGCACTTCCAAGAGGAGAATAGCTCACCTTATCTCCTCCCCTCCTCTCCCAGTGCTCTATCTCTCTCCCTTGTTGCTCTCTCTCTCTCTCCCTCTCAAGGGTGAAAGGCTTAAGAGAGTAGAACGGGGTTTTGAGCATCCATGGTTTGTGCATGGGAGGGAAAGAACGGGAGGATGCCGTCACCGCACGAGGATCCGTGTGGATCAACTCTAGAGGCCGTACATCTATGCGGTTCGGCGTGCGTGGAAATCTGTATCGGGCACTGCGGACAGCGTCGTTCCGCGCAAGGTAAAATCTGCAACCCGTAGTTAGGGGTTGAGAGTAGTTATTGCATCGATTAGAGCACGATTCTAGGATTCCACAAAGGTCGGGTTCGGTATATAAATTTTTGTTATCCGCTACGTTACCTGAACCGGGCTGACCGAATCCTTACATGTCAAGACTGCCTTCTTAAATGGGGAATTTGAAGAAGAAATCTACATGGATCAGCTTGAGAGATTTGTAGTATCTGGCCAAGAGCACAAAGTGTGCAAGTTAACTAAGCCCCTGTATGGATTAAAACAAGCACATACGTAATGGCATCAAAAATTTGATGATGTTATTATTTCCAATGGTTTTACTATGTGTGAATCTGATAAATATCTGTATGTTAAATTGATCAATGATGCATGTGTTATTTTATGCTTATATGTTGATGACATTCTGATTCTTAGTAGTAGTTTCATGTTGATTAATGAAATGAAACAATTCCTAAATAGTAAGTTTGACATGAAGGATCTGGGTGAGACAGAGGTGAGTTTAGGACTTAGACTCCTAAAATCACGCAAGGGATATGCAATACCCTGGGCTCATTACATTGAGAAAGTATTAAGAAGATTTGGGTTTTATGAATCCAAACTTGTTAGTACTCCTTTGGATCCTAGTGTCATTCTTAAAAAGAATAATGGTGATAGTTTTGATCAACTTAGATATTCGTAGCTCATTGGTAGTTTGATGTATTTGTCTGACTATAGTAGACATGATATTTCTTTTGCTGTGAATAGACTTAGTAGATATATACAGTGTCATGCACTTGAGAGAGTATGCAAGTATTTGAAAGGTACCTTATCACATGCATTACATTATGAGAGATTTCCTGCTGTACTAGAGGGGTATAGTGATGCTAGTTGGGTGACAGGAAAGGCCCATAGTAAGGGCACCACTGGCTTTGTTTTCATACTTGGTGGAGGTGCAATCGCTTGGAAATACACCAAACAGACTATATTAGCTCGATCCACTATGGAATCTGAGCTTATAGCTCTTGAGATGACCGGTAGAGAGGCAGATTGGCTGAAGAACCTAGTGGTTGAGCTACCTCTGTTGAGTAAGCCTATTCCGGCAATCTCTGTTCATTGTGATAGCCAGGCAGCGATAGCCAAGGCTAAGAGTGAAAAAAATAAATGATAAATTAGGTACTCATATAAGACTCAAGTTGAGGTTTGTAAGGGAGTACTTAACTAAAGGAATTATTTCCTTAAATTATGTAAAATCTGTAAGTAATCTTGTTGATCCTTTAACCAAAGGACTTAATAAGAAATTGGTTGAAGATACATCGAGGGGGATGGGACTGAAGCCCATTATTTAGACACCGTCAATGGCAACCCAACCTATTGATTGGAGATCCCATAAAGTAGGTTCAATGGGAAAACAAATTGAGTGGGTGACTAGTAGAGAGCACATTGTTGGAGACTTGTGTCTCATTGTCCCTCCCTATGATGTAGTGCTCTATCTGGAACGGCAAAGGTTGAACAAGATGTTCTTAATAAATCCAAAGGCTATAGTGGCAAGGTGTAGGCACGTTTTAGTGCACCTTGGAGGATTCACCTATGTGAGTGTGGTTGTGTGGCCGCAACCTATGAGATGTTTGGGCTATCTCTAGAGTGCTCATAAAACAAGATACAAAGCACATGGCCAGAATATGCTATCCCGTGAGAACAGCACTATCGACAAAAATTATGTGTGATGCATAGAACTTTCTGTATAAAGGTTTAAGTTCAAGATGAAGTTCACTTGGACCTGTGGAGAGAGGGAAGTGTTTCACTACGTGAATGTTCAAGTCGGAAGACACCTTCCCTTATGCATAGTATTTCACTTGGAGCTATTGTATATCCGTATCTCAAACTTTTAATTTTTTTTTGTGGTGGGCGAATGTTGGATTTAATGCTTTAAAATTTTCAAAGTTTGAGTTCCTACATGGTTTTGTCTCACATTGGAAGATGGAAAAAGTTTTCATCTTCTTTTAATTTGGACTCTTTACTATCTTGTGTACTCTTTTGGGGAGACTATGGTAGTTGGGCCATTTGAGCTCTTGTGAGCTCCTTGGGCCTTATTCTATATATATCACACACGTGCGTGTATTGCCTTGCCTTACCGATGTCGTGTCGTGCGTGCGTGTGTATAATATTCAGCCTTTATTTTGTTTTATTTTTTGACCGTGTGACCGGCGCGTCTCTTGGGTTTCCTCCGCGTCTCCTCGGATTCTCTCCCGCATCCCTTTGGGAACGGGAGTGTATGTTCGTGTGCTTGACCATTTTTAGACTCTCGTTGGGAGTCTATTTAGGGAAGCAGATCTTCCTAGGGTTGGGACAAGCAGCGAACTGATCTTCCTCTCGTTTTCTTCCTCTCTGTCTTCTTTCTCTGTAAGAGCTCGAAGTGGTCATTGTGGTGTTCGACCCTGCGTCGTAACTTGGAGTGCACTCTTGCGCCACTATCGTTTGGGTCGTCGTATCTTGGGGGAAGTTTCGCTGTGGAGCCTATTGCACCATGTAGGGGCGAAGCGACTCTAAAGAAAGGGACATCGCGCTTCGACCCGAGTTTGATCTTTGTTAACTTAAATTCCATATTCTTTTTGTTGATCTGCCTGATAGAGAAATCCCTCGATTGTGCATCCGTGAAGATATTATTTTCCAACAAGAGTGACATCGATGGGAGAGCATCACAACATGCATATCATATCACATGTGCTATATATGACCGAATATGAGAATAGTGAATGGATATCTACTTTGTCATTGTGTGAGCTCATGAATTACACTTAAGTGATTCCCTTGGTAGACCTAATGACTTGAGTACTAAGACATGAAAAAGAGGCTCATTGTCGCTACTTTAATATCATCCTTAAGAGTATGGGTGATGTAGTCTAACATGACATGTCTGAGAAAGCGGTAGAGATAAATCGGAATGGCATGAGATGCATAGGGAAGACATCTTATTTTCAAACTTGTGGCTCATTTCTTAGGAAACTTGGTCACCAATGCAATGATAGAATTATGAGCACACGACATTTGGATTTGTCATTACCACAGCCTATTTAAAGAGATCTGGGATGTCGAGTAGAATGAATGCAAAGTTATTTTAGGTACTATGAGATTGCTTCAGTGTTATATTAGTTAGGTGATGACTTAATAGGTCACTGTCCAGATGTTCGATGAATCTCACGGAGGTTGTGAGCTCCATTTTCATGACAGAGAGAAGCATGCTTTGAGACGGAGGATGTGTATTGTTGCCCTTAAGGAGCGAGTGTAATCTGTTGTTGGTGTATTAAGTCTCAGCCCGTTACGACGGGTGCCCATTAGGACAACCCCGCATGGAGGCCCCCCCGCCACCGCCCAGTAGCAATCCTAGATGCTGAAAATGGTTAAGGAATAAAATTACAATGATTTTCTAGATTTTAAGCACCAAAATGGGAAGCTGACGGTATACAAGCTTCCTACGATTCGTTGGAGAGCGGTACAAAGTACTCATAGTTGATCCCCTTGTTAGAAATATTGCTGAAAATAATAATAATTAATAATAAATAATTAAATATAAATTAAAAGGTTAAAGAAAGCGTAGCCTTTTGGTCGAAGCGCGATGTCGCTGAACTAAGAGAACTTATTGTCGGCCGACGTGCAGTCCTCGTGGCAACGGTCTCCTAGAGATACGACGACCCCGGGTAGGCGACACCCACTCTCTCGTCGGCACGTCCTCGAAGAGAGTTTTGGCGAATCACAATCCAGCTTTCAAGAACTCAGCACAAAGGAAATAAAATTGTGGAGGAAGAAAAGGAGAATAAAAACTAGAGAGAACTTTCACGTTGTAGCTCTCACTCTTATGCCGTATTTGAGGTGGCCAAGGGGGTCTATATATAGGCTTAGGAGACCCCCCATTACGTTCAAACATTTATAGCCTCTCTTTTAATATTTTTACGTTTAGTGTGTAACTTAATGGAAACGTTACATGCTACAACGTTCACCTCTTGTGAACGTTGCAGCAACCGATGAGTTTATTATTAAAAGTTTTTATATCACACATTTAACAATCCCCCACATGATTTAAAAACTTTTAAAAATTATTAAAATAAACAAACAAACAAATAAAAGGCTGCTGAGTCCTTTATACTATGCAATGGGTGAAAATACCTTTCGGTTTGAATTTCCACTTAGTGATATTTGAGATTGTCTGTGGGAACGCTTGGTGGACTATGCCTTGAACCAGGTCCCATTGTTCAGACTTTCTCAAATTCACACACAGTATAGCTGAATCAAGATTCTATGCGGGTTGCGCTATTAATGGCCTTGCGCAGGTATCTCATGTGTGTTTTAGAAAATAGCCCACATTTTCACAGTCGCGGCCTCACGACTCCACACATGTCGGTGAATCCTACAAAGGATGGAAGCAAGGTAACCATCCTGCCACTTAGGTCTCGGATTCATTAAGAGTATAGCACTCACCCTTACCTCTTGCTTTTAAACGAGCACTACCGCCATAGGGATGTGAACATAATTTATTAGTGCTCTCCCAAGTTACCTATCAAGCTTGTTTCTACCCATTGAACCTCCGTGAGGTTGGGTTGCCGCCGTGGTAACTTCTTTCTTTATGGGCTCAATCCCATCCCCCTCGACGCTTCTAGAATCACGATTCTAGATAAGCCTTTTGTAAAGGCACCTGTCTGTGCAGATCGTCGTACTTCCCTCGATGGGAACGACCGTAAGTTAGCACTTCTTGCTTGGAACATATCGCCTCTTATGGAGCTCATTTGGTGCCACGTTGTAGTGTCATTGCTGATCGCGTCGTCTTGTTTGTCGCGTCAATCTTTAGAGTCCAAGGTCGCAACCAACCCGATCGCGGCGAGTCTCGTAGTCGTCCTGCATCACGTTCCCGTGGTCGACCCACCTTGGCACATCCTCAGCATCCATCGTCCAAATGCTCGTGATGGTTCTGGATTTAAAGTTTGCTAGAAGAGAAATCTTCACAATCATATGAGCGCATGTCATATCCTCTGCCAATTCATATGGAAACCGGTGACCCTGCACATATAAACACTAGAAGCCCACATTTCAAAGTTTTTTTCTGATTTCACAAAGTTTAAAGTAATTAGTCGTTGCTTCATTTTATCTCTTATTGATTTATGTTTCACTTTTAAGTGTCTGATCATCTTTACATCTTCAAGTGGCGTCTAGTGCAATCATTTCATATTCCATAATGCACCTAGCTAACATTGTTTATTTGGTTGATTTTTAAAATACTGCACCTCCTCCAAGGAGACAAACAAATCTTGATGTGGATTATACATTTAAAGAATCACTAATCCCATTTATATCACTATATCCCGGATGAATATTTTATTTTATGGTACACTTTGAGATAATTTAAATTAGATCTTCTTTTCTTCCAAATTTCATAGGGTGTAGTATCATTTTGTTTGAATGATATTCTATTTAAGACATAACAGACCGTTAAAATGGCCTCCCCCCACAAGTTCTCAAGTGCTATCACTAATTGCTGAGATTAGGCCTAGGATAGTTAGCCAAAACCTCATTTGATTTTACGATCTTCTAAATTTTCTACCAACAAATTTATTTGATTTGGCACTTAAAGTTTCTTTAGTTATTAAGCTAGCCATTGAGAAAATATTTGAGGGTCCACAGAATCTGTCGATGTGATGTGTATAATTTTTGTCAAAATAATTGAATATATAAAGTCAACAAATAATCACTTTAAATTTAAATTATCTCACAGTAACTAACAAAAGCGCAAATTTAATAAAAGCAGGAAATAATAAAGATATATTTTTCCTGCAAGTAAAATATGCTAAAATTTATTTTCAACAATCAAGATTAGTTAATTGTTCATGCAAACTAATCAAAAGTAATAAATTTTAGAATTTTACTTTCTTAAAACAGAAATAAATATATCTACTTTTTTTTCAGAATCTAGTTTTCTGAAAACAAAAATTATTTATCTGAAAATAGAAATTATTTATTAAGCAAAAATAATTTTAACTTTTTTATTTTCTGAAGATAGAAATAATTTATTTAAATAGCAACATGAATTATAAAAAAAATCAGAATTACTTTATTTTCTGTAAACAGAGATATTTAGTAATTCTGTAAACAGTATTTGTTTAAGACAGAAACAATATTTCTGAATAATAATAGTTATTTTCTGAAAGTTACAGAAACTATTTTCTGTTTAACAAAAACTGTATTTTAAATATTTAAACATACATATACTAATCTGCAAACAGAAACTATTTTATGTAGAATAGAAGGTTTTAAAAAACAGAGATTTATTATTATTATTATTATAATCAGTTATATTTAAAAACCAGAAATGTAATTTTAGAAATATCATAATAGTAGCAATTATATTTTAGAAATATAATATCATAATTTCTGATTTTTAAAATTTTAAAAACTTAATTCGGATTTCAGAAATTTCACTAAGTCTTAATTTCAGAAATATATATTTTTCTGAATTTTAATTTCTGAAATAAGAAATGACTATTATAAATAATTTTCAGAAATATATTTTCTCAATTTTAATTTCTGAAATCAGAAATGACTATTGTAAATAATTTCAGATTTTTTGTTTCAAAGTTACAATTTTAATTTTAACAATAAGAATTCTAATTTTATTTTGATTATATATATATATTAATTAAAATATGTCGACGAGACAAACATATTTTTAAATAAAATTTGTGGTCGTAGAAAAACGTGTTATAAAATAGTGTCTTGTCTTGTAAATGTATTTTATAATCAAATTTAGAATATTATTTTTAGCAATATAATATAACAATAAATTAAGTTTACAAGAAAATCAAAACAGATTTTCAAAATTTATTATAATAGAGATCACTATGACATCAGTGTTAAATACGTTATTTTGTTAGGTAATTATTTATATAGATAATAACGTCAATTGTGTTGACGTTATACTATTTAAGCAATATCTGATATATAACGTGGATTTTATATTTTGACCTATATGCTATAACAAAATAATAAATTTTAAGAGAATATATTTTATATTCTTTATCCGCAAATGCTGATATGAAACAACGTCTTGGATTTTTTTTTTCAGTAATATATTATAAATAAGCTCTCTTAGATTGTTGGAAATATTGCTAAAAATAATAATAATTAATAACAAATAATTAAACATAAATTAAAAGGTTAAAGAAAGCGTAGCCTTTTGGTCGAAGTGCGATGTCGCTGAACTAAGAGAACTTATTGCCGGCCGACGTGCAGTCCTCGTGGCAACGGTCTCCTAGAGATACGACGATCCCGGGTAGGCGACACCCACTCTCTCGTCGGCACGTCCTCGAAGAGAGTTTTGGCGAATCACAATCCAGCTTTCAAGAACTCAGCACAAAGGAAATAAAATTGTGGAGGAAGAAAAGGAGAATAAAAACTAGAGAAAACTTTCACGTTGTAGCTCTCACTCTTATACCGTATTTGAGGTGGCCAAGGGGGTCTATATATAGGCTTAGGAGACCCCCATTAAGTTCAAACATTTATAACCTCTCTTTTAATATTTTTACGTTTAGTGTGTAATATTTTCACTTAATGAAAACGTTACACGCTACAACATTCACCTCTTGTGAACGTTGCAGCAACCGATGAGTTTATTATTAAAAATTTTTATATCACACATTTAACACCCCTCTCATGAGTCCAAACCAAAAGCTCAACAAGCCACTGGATATGTCAGAACTTCGAAAATGTAAGTGAAAATTTTGCGATTTCGAGCCACAATTATAGGTATTTTAAATGCAACAAAATGATTGCCCTGCGGAACGTCATAAGTGGAGTGTCTACATACGTTGCATGCCTTGACTCAGGTAGTGACAGAGTACACGGTCATGAAAGTTTCTTAATATATAAAAGATTTCCATATCGTCTTCAACTTGGACACGTCCATTGCAGTGTCATGGATCAAAGTGAGAAACATCTTCCAACTTGATGCCCCCACTAAAAGATAACGTACGAAGCCCCTATAGACTAATTAAGTAATGCCCCTAACTTTTTTTTTTTTTGGGGGGGGGGGGGCTTTATCTTTTACTTTTAGTTAAGCTTGCTGCCCAATTAATTAATTAATTAATTGGTGATAACAACCCTTGTTGCTATCGTCCCACATGGATTCAGACCCAAGTGGCTACTGCCCCGTTAATCTTTTTGTTACGAAGGAAACGTCGTTAAAAATAAGAACATCGACATGCTGCCCAAATAAATAAACTATACCGTGTTACATTGATCATGAAACACGATCGATCGATATCGCGAATCTCACGGGCGTCTGTGTACTAGAAGAAATATGACTTCTGATTTATTTTTTTTAGTTAGAGGTAAGTTTGAGAACCAATATATATATATATATATCTTAAAAGGTCTAATCTCATTAATCACCAAACCTAAATAATATTATCAATGAGTAGTGTTTGGTGTCCATCCCGAGCGGTTGCATCCACCTCCGTGAGTCAATCTCATCCCAGTCGGATATTTATAACTGTCTCTCATTACTAATTAATATACAACTTTGAAGGGGGCTGCGTGCTTGAGACTGGCCACAATGTCGGCCACCGAGCCCATGCAAGCAAACAGGGAGACGAGTAGGCACACGCTGCTCAGCCCATGCAGGAACACCCACTTGGGCGTCCCCCGGGCCACCTTCGTCTGCGTCATGTGCATGCTCACCGGGAAGTACACCGTCAGCGGCCAGAAGGATGACGCCCCAAGCAGCCCCAGCACGGCGTTGAAGAAGGGCACGAGCATGGCCACCAGCGTCGTCACCACCACCATGGCGGCCCTCAGCGCCACCTTGGGCGGCACGACGCTCACGCACCCCCCGCCCAACGGCAGCTTCACCCTGTAAGCGGCGCTCATGAACTTGGCGTCCGGCCACCTCGCCGCGATCCGTCTCTCCACCACCGCGAAGATTGGCTGAGCATACACCTGATCAGCAGAGGGAGAGAGAGAGAGGGCATCAGTTGTGTACGTATATAACGTGGGAGCTGGTTAATTTTGTGTGTTTTGAAAGACGCACGGATGGTTGGGGCGCCGTTAATGCATGAATGATTAGGGTTCACCTGGTAGGCGCCGATGAGGTGGATGACGACGCAGAGGTTGCCGATGTCGACGAGCCAGAAGGGCTCGTAGAAGCCGCCGGTGAGGATGTTTCCGGGGGCAGCGTCCCCGAAGGCGGCGTAGCCGATGCAGCCGAGGGAGAGGTAGAAGACGGTGGTGAGGCCGATGCCGTACATGGTGACCCGCTTCATGGTCTTGTTCTCCGGGGGCGGCGACTTGAGGGTGTCCTGGATCTCGATGAGGACCTCGGCGAAGGTGTACGCGAAGGCGATGTTGCCGAGGGCCTGGAGGGCGTGCCAGGCCCTGGCGCTGGGGGAGGGGGCGGTGGCGCCGCGGAGGCTGCCCTGGAACTGGCCGTGGCCGACCCACTTGGCGGAGCAGAGGAAGAGGCCGATGACGGAGTAGGCGAAGGACATGGCGGCGGCGACGACGGAGATCCAGGTGATGTTCTCCAGGCTGGGGAACTGGGATAGCACCACCTCGATCAGCCCGAACACCACCATGAACTTGTTGCCGGAGACGCCGCACCGGGCGGCGTGCCCGGCCTTGTGGAAGCAGTTGGACCTCTTCACCGCCCTAATTAATTAGGAAATTTTATTTATTTTGCATATATTAGGGAAGCAACTCAGCTGGAATGGCATCAATCAATCTAATGATATCAAAAGAGAAGTTAGAAATATATAAAACCCTAGCTAGCTACTGTCTTAATTAAGTGGATGGATCTAATTAATTCTATTAATATTTATTTAAAGGTACATTAATTTTAAACGTATTGACAAAGTTAAATAAAGTAATTAAACATGATTGATACTCATTTAAATTAACTTAGATGAATAATTGATAATATTTAACTATATATGCTGAATCCATTTTTCGATGTGAAATTATATATATATATATATATATATATATATATATATATATATATATATATATATATATACACACACACACACTTACATCATGAAACACTTACATCATGCTGGTGGTGGCTGTTATGGTGTAGCCCACCATGGTTCCCCACAGGTTGGCATATTGTGCAACGCCGCACATGAACACTTCTCGAGGACCTTGCAAGGCACATTAAACATCGAAGGTGTCAATTACCTCGTCATTTCTTCCACCATTCTTTTAGTTTAAGTGTGAACTGTGAATTAATTGAACTATTTATTCATCCACTCTGCTCTCTTTTCACATTTCCACTTTGTTTTACTCTATGCATTACACACTGCCAGGAATAGCCCTGAGGTACAGATTTAGGGGCGGTGATATTTTCACTCCTTCAGCGACACACACAACGTAATCCCCAGTAAATGTAAGCAGTTGATCGGAAAATGGAGACTTCATCGAGAGAGAGAGAGAGAGAGAGAGAGAGTTAAAATTTGTTCAAAGAGTGCGCCCTACAAAGAAGGTCCAGCACGAGTAGGATTCTTTTATTAAGAAAATGCATTTTTAACCCCAAGAAAGTCAATAAAAATGTTTTATTGGATAAAATGTGTACAGATCGTTCTGTTCCTCGGTGCCTGTATATTATTTCAACTCAACTGAACTTTACTCGAAAAACTGATGATGTTGTTGTTACTGGTGGAGGAGGGGCGGTGATAATAGTAAACAAACCTAAGTAGGCCCTGACAGCATCCATGTAGGTGTAGTTCCTGGACCCGGTGGACGGAAGGGGGAACCTGTAGCAGTCCGCCAGGAGGGTGGAGGTGTAGTAGGTCACCATAGCGAAGCCCAGTAGGACTGCTGGGCCCATTGCCCAACCCAGCTGAGCCACGCTCCATGCCAGTGCCAGCACCCCCGAGCCTATCACTGCGGCAACCACATGGGCCGTTCCCGTCCACACGCTCCCTGCGCAGCCCCCCGGTTACTCACACAACATGATCAAGTTGTATAAATAAATAAATAAATAAACATACATCCTGCGATTCCTTCCTACAAGTGCATGCAACTATGGAAAGAGCGTTTTTTTTCTTTCTGGATTTGTAGAGAAGGGTGTTGGAGCATGAGTAGCAAAATTTGAAAAACAAAAGGTGGGTAGGTACGGGTTCATGTTCCTGTTCGTGAATCTAAAGCATTGCATGCCCATCAGTCACTCTATAACAAAAATGTTTATAGATTCATGTGTATATACATTTAATTATATATATGCTTATATATTGTTTTTATGGAGAAGAACAATTCATTTTTATAGTTATTTATCCCACTTCTCTCAACTTTACTCTAAGAAGAGGGTTTCGTCAAAGCATACATGGCGGCATCCGTGGTATAGCGCCACTTTTCATGATATGTTAAACGATGCAACTCATATATATATATATATATATAGCCGAACTGATAAGTTAGCCTTTCGCAGCATCCCTGAACATAACAAATCTCCTCTTCTGTTCTCTTGATTCGTGCGATCATAGTTAACGTAGCAATCACGTACGATTAAAACTAAAACAAGGAACTAAGATAATTAAGCAAAACATATGTAATCATACTAGCTACTGTAGAAATCGACCTTACCCTACTTTAATTTCATACTCTCATGGTTGAGGAGTGGGTAATTAACAAGTTTACAAAACTAGGAAGAAGGGTGCCAAAATCTCTCTTGCTCTTTTTCTCCTCCTCTGTCTCTCTCTTTTTCTGAAGGGTTCGAACGATGAGAGACGTGGAGGCCGTGCCTAGACGAAAGATTGTGCCACAGCGGGAGAAGACGAGGAGGACATGAACAAGAGAAAAACTGCACAAGATCCTTCACTGTTTTGTTTTTTCTTCTCTTCTCCAAGATGACTTGCTCAAAGGAAGAAAACAACCTTGATGATGTTGATGTTAACCAGGAGGGGAACAGCCATACCTTGTCTCTCATGGTCATCCTCCTTGTCCAACTCCATCGTCTCCAGGGTTTTATCCATCTCCTCCCCCATCTTAACTCTCTCTCTCTCACTCACTCACTGTCCCCGACACCCTGCAGCTAGCCTCTCCCCCTTCTTCCTCCTCACTCCTCTCCTCCTGTGATACTTCTAACCTTCCCCTGCCTAGCTCCACTCACGTTATCCTAACTACCCAGAAATTTATAAGGCATGGTGGGGGGTGGTGGGGTGTGGGGGTGGGTGCGGTGTGCTCAAGATGTGGGATCAAGTTTCTTGACAAAAGCAGGAAGAAAAACGACATGAATCCACGTAGGGGAGCGCCCTTAATATTCCCATCTCATCTATATCTTTCCCTTTTACCCTCTGACTAGGGGGTCGGGGGGGGGGGGGGGGTTGGAAATGAAGGTAGAAGATAGGAAAAACGGGAGACAGTTCAATGCACAAATGCCATCTTTGGGCATCCGATGCATTTGCCATTACGGTCGGACATATTTGGGAGAAGCTGTACGAGCGTAGCTTACATCATAAGAATCTACTGACTTTAAGGGTGTGTTTGGTAAGATGATCGAGAATCGTAGAATTTTGATGTGAGGATTGCGAAGATACGTGGATCTCATCTAATTATTGAAAAATCAATTATTTTTTTAAATCAACTCAAAATTAGTCTTCGGTGAAAAGAGAAAATGTGTAATTTTGTGACTATCTTTCTCTAGAATACAAGGAGGATATTTTACACATTGTTGAGGAGGGGAATATTCGCCAGGTCCAAATGGGCCCAAAATCGCCAGGCCCAATGGTCCGCCCAATATAACCTGAAGTGGGTGAGTTAAGGCGGGCTGAGCTTTGGCCACCTGTCTTGGTCCAACTAGGGCCCAATAAAACCCCGACAACCTGTCGGAGGAATCACGGCACACAGTACGAGCGTCGTAATGCTCGCCCAACGGGAAAGACGTCGATGCCATTATGGAGCCCTCTTTAGGGACGGTTGAGAGACACCCTCGACGCCGACGTTCTTGCCACGAGGCCCCTTCCCTTTTGGAAGGGATAGGTTTAGCAATCCAAAATTTTTAAAAAGATATAAACAATAAACGACTATATAATATTAGTCATATAATAATTATGGAAAATAAAATTTTGATATAAGTAAAGTAGAAATAACTAAATTAGATAATGGGCATTAATATTAAGTAAATAGGCTTTCAAACCCACTACGAGCAAACCTTCAAAAGATAAAAGCCTAACCCACAATAGGCTTGGATTAGCAAGGAAGGAGAAAGGCCACAGATAAGCTCAATGGGCTTCTCATGTATAAACCCAATAGAAGCTCTAATTAGGTCGACCGATGGAGGATGGCGGCTGTAGATTTGGCAGGATAACCTCAAGGTGGGAAAGATTAAAATAACTAGGATTTCCTATGCATAACTAGGACTCTTAATTCGCACAGGAATCTACTAGGATTCTAAACGCTATAAATAAGAACCCCCACGGCGATGGCAGAGCCATCGTGCTCCTACCGTTGCTGGTCCTGCTACTGCTGTTTGTGAGAACCCGAGTGAGGTCGACGTTGCGTCGACGTGCGGCTTCTCCCTCTTCTTCCGTCTGCGTCCTATTCAAGGGTGTGTGGTTGCTGCTGTTGTTGATGCCGTTGCACACGCTGAGAAGAAGCACGCGGCTTCTTCCCTGCTTCTTCTTCTTCCTGTTGAGTCGTCGTCATCCGTCTACTACTTCTTCTTCTTCCTATTCTTCTTCTTACATCTTCGTCCTTCAAGCGTCGAAAGGTAGACAATCTCTCAAGTAAAACCCCTTTAAAATTCATGCAAACCATGCAATCCTCATGTTAGATAGGCCATGTAACTTCTTATGATCTCATGCCACTGTTTTGCATGTTTTAGTACATGTTTACGATGTTTCTACATGATAATGAATTGGCGACCACGGTAGTGGCCGCTATTTCAAGAATCAGCGCCCGTTTAGACTGACGCGAATTAATCAGCAATAGTAAGACTGACGCTAATTTCCTGTTAATTAATAATTACACCCATCTTTAAAAATCAATGACTATGGAACCATGATACATAAAATAATGATGTGCATATTTCTTGAATCCTTGTATTTTTCTGGTAATTATCATGTCTTCTGTTTTTTCCCAAATTTCCCATAGAACGCAAGGTGCTACTGTTCATACCCCTAATAAGAAAATGAACAATAGTTTGTATCTGAAAACGTACCTAGCCGATGTATGGCATTTTGTAGTTAAGAAGAATTGGCGTCTGTCAAACAGACGCGTACTCATGAAATAGCGCCTCTTTACAGAGACACCAATTTCTGTAAATTTTTAAATACATGCAAATTCTGAAAATTTATAAATTGACGTTCATAACATGGACGCTGTTTAAAAATATAGCACCTTTATAAGCAGACACGGATTCCTGATAAATTGATAAAAAAATTAAAATAACCTAGGAAATCAAGAATTGACGTCCATCACTTGGACGCTATCTAAAGATACGGCGCCTTCTTCGAAGGATGCCAATTGCTTGTAATATATAAAAACTCAGTAAGTTATTGATTTGACGACTTTCTAAGAAGACACTAATTTATGTTATAACGCCCGTTTGAATGGACGCTATTTCTTTGTCTCACAGTTTTTATCGAGTTTTGACCCATACCGCGGGTCTTATGGCACTTCTATCTCAAGTCCGAGATGGAGTCCATATTTCACGCTGTTTCACGTTACACCCTATTTCTTGGAGATTGAAAGACCCTCTGGCGGATATTCTTTTCGTCGGACTATAATTTCTTTCTCTATAGCCTTTGTAAGTCTACGCTAGCCTTGGATTCTCTCAAGACAGCCGAGTAGGTTGTACCCTCAAAACCCTAGAACCCATGATAGTCATGTCACTCTGAAGAAACATGACGCCCTAGCCATCACGGAACGCTGTTTCTGGCATTCTGTGAGAACCTGTCCCTACCTGGAATTGGTGGCCAGGACAGTGGACGCCAAAACTAAATTAGCGGCCATCACAGTGGTCGCTATTTCTTCATGCCTGCACTACTCCCAAAATTGGCGACCACCAAAGTGGACGCAGATTTTGTAATTGGTGGCAGCCTGAGTGGATACCAATTTATCCAAATTTCCTGAATGTCTTGGTTTTATGCGAGATTTATCGCCATGTTATCCTTATACAAGTTCTATCCTTGGAATCTTTATTCCATAAATCTACCCTAATGTTCCTACATGACTTGATCCTTGAAACTCTTTTGGCCATTAAATAACGTGGAATTGGTCTAGAAATTAAATGGGACTATGGGTCCAACACAATTTGATACTCAATGCTAGAAAGAAAAAGTGATGGGGTCCGGATCTGATCCCATGGATGAGACAAAGTCCAAACGTGTGCTGGTATCATGATTGATCGGGTGTGGCATTGCACCAATGAAAATCAAGATTGATCTATGACACTTCCACAAAAGATTTACATGTTCATGACTCGAATGTTTGAATTCATATTATACATATGGCCAATCCTACAAATGATAGTCTCACGCTATGCTCTTGTAAAAGCGAGCAGCTTATTGAAATGATTGATTGTTATTGTCTCCTCATGATTGTTCTTAAAGTTATTATTATCCAGCCTGTTGCCTCTATAGTTCTTGAAATTATTTCCAGATTATTGATTTGTCTCGTGGCATTATAGTTCTTGATTATTGTACCTCACATGATCTGCATGTTCATGATAAATTGTTAATTACTTAAAGCTAGCTTGGAGCAAGAGATATAAGACCTACTCAGCGTTCACTCACCTGGTGTTTTTTTATATTTTTCAGGTAATTTTGAGAACGAGTGTGATCAAGATGGGCAAGGGCAAGAGTGAAGAGAGCTTCTGCAACTTAGACAAGCCCTAGAGTCTTATGTCAAGTTTAGTTAGTCAATAGTCCGTTGTAATTTTCTTTTATTGAGTCTATCAGCTAGAGTTAAAAGTTGTAATAAACTTATATTTGAAATGAAATTATATTTTGTCTATTATTTGTGCCTTATAGTTTGCTCTGATCGACATGACTGTTTCGCTGGCATGTTCCGAGCAACACGTTCCGCTACTATCGGTTCGAGACATGACAATAGGTGTGCAACGGGCAACTCACCCCACGATCAAGAGAGTGTTACTCCACGATCCCCACCATTGCCCTGTTGAGGAACGACCGGCCAGCACCAGGATAACCCCTATAAATAGGTCCCTCTGCAGACTCACAGGGACGGACACAGACACAAACACGAACACATAGAGAAATGGAAAGCTAGAGACCTTACACATCCACTTGCCTACTGACATAGAGTCGCATCGAGAGAGAAGAATCCAAGCCCTTGTCCTCCTTAACTAGAGTGCTGGCCACATAGAGAGGCAGAGCCAAAAAGTTCTGATGTCTGTGGCCTCCTATTCCTCTAGGCCCTCGCCCACCGTGCCGAGGACCCAACGGAGCTACCCCAGAACGGAGGGGCCCCCACCGTGGTGGAATCTCGCTGGGTGCGTGAGCCCTCCCATATCTCTGCCACCCAGTCTCAATGCCTATTTAGCTTGCCCGCACTGATCCGCAGTCCACTCCACTCCAACCCGGAGATGGTGCAATGACTGTAGATCTATGAGGAGGTGGAGCGCGAACTGCAGGGGATGGTCTGGTCCCTGGATGACATCCTCCAAGCCTCAAAGACTCGGGGACTCTTCGACGATGACTCAGACTTCCATGCTCCCTTCTCTAGGGAGATCATGGAAGCCCCCATTTCCCCAAAGTTTCAACTGTCGTCATTCACCCCGTACGACGGCACCTCCGATCCCATCGACCATATGCACAGTTTCAAATCAAATCTAGTGTTCCACTAGACTTCAGACGCTGTGAAATGTTTGGCATTCATCACCACCCTGCGAAAAAAAAAGCTCAAACTTTGTTCAAGTCCTTGTCCACTGGGACCATCACTTCCTTCCAGCAACTGAAGAAGATGTTCAAGGAGAACTTCATCAGCTGCCGGAATGAAGCCAGGTCAGCGATGAGTCTGCTCGCCATTAGGCAGGGACACGAGGAGACCCTATGGAACTACATGTCCTACTTTCAGAAAAGGGACCTTCCCATTCCTTGCCTTGACGTCAACATTGCCATGATCACCCTGACGCAAAGAACTTGGGGCCCCATCCTCCAACGATCGCTCGGGGTGGAGGACCCGTCGATCTTGATGGATCTCCTAGCCCTGGCCTAGAAGCATGCCAGTTGCAAGGAGAACAATGCGGCGTTGAGCCAAACAACTAGGACTAGTCACCCTGACCGTAAGAGGCATGTCGACTCCCCGCGAGAGGGGAGGAACAAACACGAGAAACGAGACCGAGAGTACCGTGACTAGCAGGGGATGAGGAAAAGGGGCCAGTATAGACACTACACTCCTCTAACGGCCCCGCCTGAGCAAATCCTTATGGAGATCCTAGAAGAACCCTGCCTCCGGTGGCTCCCGAAGATGAAGTCGGACACAAGATTCAAGAACCAGAGGAGGTACTACCGCTTCCATCGCGACCACGGCCATGATACCGCTCACTGCGTCCAGCTAAAGGACAGAATTAAAGATTTAATCCGACGAGGACTCCTCGATAAGTTTGTCGCCAAGGCCGTAGAAAAATAGCAACAGAAGGAATGGACTCCTCCCCCCATCGACAACCGACCCAATGGGAAGGAAATCATGATTATTTCCGGAGGGCCGGCTTCAAGAGGGGACAGTTCAAGGAGGCGTCGAGGCTATGCCTCTGGAGCTAATGAAGTGGACTATCGCGATGAGAGCCGTCGCGACTCCACTACGATGGACTGCCTCAAGGATCCGATCATGTTCTCAGATGATGATATGGTGGGGGTGACTACTCCTCACTCTGACACCCTTGTGGTCTCTGTGACCATTAACCAATGTACTGTCAGATTGTTGTGGATAATGGAAGCGGACCCAATGGGATTTCCTACGACTGCCTTGTCATCATGGGTGTGAATTTGACGTGCATAACACCACTGCATACACCCCTATACGAGTTTTTTGGCACCACCATCCTCTAGGAGGGGTGCATCTCCCTTTCGATCACTTTCAGAATTGCTGTAAGACCCGTTCTTTAACGAATCTTTACCGGTATTAATATAGAATTTAATCCATGAAATTAGGAGATTTTTAGGGATTAAATGGGCTTTTTCTAGCATTTTATCCCATTTATTAAAGATTTTAAGAAATTAAATGGGCATATTCATAATTTTGCTTATTTGGGGGTTGAAATGCAATTAGAAGTTAAAAATCAAAAAATATATATATATCAAACTCATTTTTTTTACCCAAATTGGCCGAACCCTCACCCCCTCTCTCTCTCCCACGATCGCTCTCTCCCTCTCTCTCGGGGCACTATCCAACCGAGCCACTGCAGGAGACGCGAGAGGTACCGTTGGAAAGCTCGCGACGCGTGGAGCGCGTTGACGCTAGCGTTGGGGCGTGGAGGCGAGTGCGGGCAAAGGAAGGCGCGGCTACCCTCGGTCCTTTCGGCGTCGTAATGACGGCTTCGTCACGCAATAGGTAGGGGTATGGATTCCTCGTCGCCTTAGGATCGCGTCTGTACCACATGCATGCCCATTGTCTTATGTTTTCCTAGTTTTTGGAGCAAAAATGCATGGACATCGTATTTATGTTTTAAATTGTGAAATTTACTCCATGGCCATCGTCTTTACGTTTTTGATGGTTTGAATGTAATGGAATGGGTTGTGGCAAATCAGGTTTAGTTTAGAAATTGTTTTCACGTCGATTGGGATCGACCGAGAGGGGATTCCATGGGATTTAACCCATTTTCGGATTCCCGGTAATTGCACAGTCCTACTAGTGGCCATTCTGAATTCAAGGTCTTCGATCAGACCGTTTTAACCCATTCCACGGTCCTTAGTGAGACCGTTCAAAGACTAGAGCGGCCGACCCTCGACCGCGTAGAATCCTCGAACAGTAGGGCGGCATAGATAGAACGGCCCAATAGGGGTCCGATCCATTAGATCGCACGGCCAAGATAGGTCCGTTCAGTCCATTGAACGGGCAATCGTAAGACAGTCTAAGTGATCATCCCTCCTATTGAACGGCCAATCATCAGACCGTTTAGACCACTGCACAGCCCGACGTTAACCGTGTGTATCTTAGAACAGCTCAGTTTGAACCGTTCATTTCCATTGGGCGGCCAGTCGTGCGACCGCGTACGACTGTAAGCGGCCCTTAGTTGACCGTTTAATTGCTGCAGAATTCAATTATTAGCCCATTCATTTAATTATGCTTTTATTATTGCATATTCGCCATGTTTAGATTATTTTACAACTGTGGCATATTGTTAGATCCCAATAGAGTTGCTTTCTCTTTCCTTGTGAAGGAACCACTAGTTGTAGCCTGACGACCTCTAGTGTCGGCCCACCTGGGAGAGGTGGCGGGGTAGTCCCGGTTTACGGTTTTTAAGCTAGTCTCCGTGGGCCCCTTTGCTTGACAGTAGCGTCCTACTGGGGGGGGGAACTAGCTAGAGGCCCGGCTCAAGGCGTTGAGCCTGTGTGTGCACACGTGGTCAGGGCCTTGGACTGGACTGACGAGTGTTACCCTGACTAGTTCTTGTCTTCGGGTACTGTTATGTGTCTCACTTGTCGTGATCCAGACTTGTGTAGATACTTGAGATGCAGTGTAAACCGTCAGTAGACGCATCTGGTTTCTCTTTCTGGTGGTCCCTCTCTCTCCTGTCACTTGGAATTATTGAAGCTTATTCTATTGGTAGATCTAGTTCCTTTTGCATTCGATTAGCTGTTGTTAAACTGTTTAGATAGTTTTATAGTTTTACTAAATTGTTATGTAATTCTGCCTATGCATGTTTTAATTGCTTTCCTTTGTTTAGTGGCGAGGTAGGGATCTGCGTGACCCCTACTTAGTCTTGTTGAGAGACTCACCCTTACTTTTCTAGGTGAGCTGCCTCAGCCATCTTCCAGAGCTTCCCGTGCGTTTGACGGCCGTACTTAGTGCCAGCAGTGGTTGGCCAGTAGGTTGTCAGTGGTCTTTTGTCTTTTCTTGTATCTTTTGACTGGGGTATGTCCCGTGTAGTTGTATATTTTGACTCTTGTACAGTTGTTGGACTTGTGTATATAGTGGATCTGGACTATTATATAATTACCACTCTGATATTTAATTTGCTTCCGTTTATAGTTTAAATTGTTGCTATAATTAATATTGCGCGCGTGTAATTCCAATTCGTTATGCATCCCCTCGACAAAACCCTCCAACCCTTACAGGGCCTCATCAGCCTCTTTGTGGCTTCCCCGAGTTCTTTGTATCGGTTTACCGGTATCCGCTCCGGGTCGTTGCAGTTGGTATCAGAGCGGAGTTGAGGTTATGTATAAGGAATCAAAATTGTATTAGTCCAGAACAAGTCCATGTTAGTATACTACTGTTGGCTTAAGATGTTTTCCATGATTACTTATGGATTTTTCCATTGTTATGTGTCTTCTAGATTAAAATGCCGCCAAGAAGAAGAGCCCGTGTTCCAAGGGAGGAAAGTGGTACTTCTCCTCCTCAGGTTAATGTGCCAGCGCCAGTTCAAGTTGATCCTGCTCCTGCCGTTGACTTGCCTCAAGGTGGGCGTGGCAGGGCACTAACGGAATTTTTGCTATTCCACCCACCAACATATGAAGGTCAGGCAGATCCTGATGCATCAAGAGTGTGGCTTGATGCGACTGAACGTGTGTTCCATTCAATGGAATGCATGGAGGATGAGAAAGTGATGCTGGCCACTTTTCAACTGCAGGGAGCAGCACTCGCGTGGTGGACCACGGAGTGGGAAGTTGCTTTCAGATCCCGTCCGTTTCGTCAGATAACTTGGAGGGAATTTGTCACGTCATTTGAGCGTACATACAGTTCAACCTATCTCAGAATGGACAAGATATATCAATTCATGGAATTGGCTCAAGGTGACATGATTGTGCTACAATATCGTAACAAGTTCATGGAATTGGGTCGATATGTGCCTCACATTCTTGCTGATGAAGGTTTAAAGATCGAGCAATTTCTACGTGGGTTGAAGGCAGAGTTAAGGCAGCCTTTGATTGCAACCAGGGTAGCAGAGGTGGATGTAGCATATCAGGCTGCTGTGGCATTAGAACTTGACATGGCAAGATCCCGAGGGCGTACTCAAGTTGACTCAATCCAGCCTAATGTGCAGCATCAACAGGTCAGTCAGCCAACTGTGACAGGAGTCCAGTCTTCTGCTCCTACTACTAGTGGCACTTCCTTTTCAAAATCCAAGTTCAAGAAGATGTTCAGGAAGACTAAGAAGCGGTATGACCAGCAAGCTTCTTCTGGTACCTGATGCGCACCGACTAGTGTCATTAAGAAAGTCGTTCCACAATTTCAAAATATTCACACTCACTCACTTTAAAAGATTGAAAAATCAAATTATATAGTGGTAAGAGGAGTCGATCCCACGAGGAGGAAAAATCCTTATTTTATCAAGTTGAAAAAACACCTTATGTTTTGAAAATCGAATTTTGAGTGAGATTAATCTAAGGAAAGACAAATTGCATGAAAACTATTTAAAGAACATGAGAGGGTTTAAGAAAAGAAATTAGAGGAGATAGAGAGAGAAACACAATTTCACAAATGATGAATTTCATTAAGATGATAGTGGAAAGTCACACTAGAAAAATAAGAATTACAACATGGGAACATCAAAAAGAAAAGATAAGAAAATATAGCCAATGCATGAAGAATAACACCGCCTCCTTGCCAAACCTTGGATGTAGATCGCCTCGCCTTGGATGCCGACGCCGTGAGAAGACTAATGGATGAAGATCCGCCTTGGGATATGAGAGAAAAATAGAGGAAGAAAGAAATAGATGGAGGAAATTTGAAAACAATGCAAAAGGGTGTGTGTGTGTTGGTGTGTTTTGAGAAGAAACAGTGAAAAACTAGATTGAAAATAGAGGGTGATTTGGAGGAAGAATAACTTTAAAATCAGACGAAATTAGGAAAAGTAGAAAACATGAAAGTTGTAGAGATTGAAAAGATGAAGAAGATTGATGAAGACTTCAGAGTTTAAAAACGAGAGGAAGATGGAGAAAACTGAGGATGAACAGGAGGTGGTCGCGGATGAACAGTGCAGAACTCTAAAAATCTGAACTTTAGAAAATTGACTATAGCTTTAAAACGGTGAGGAATTGGAAGATGAGGTAGAAGAAAAAGTTGAAGAAATTTAAAAAACGCACAACTTTTGTGAAGACAGCAGAAAGAGATGAGGATCAGAAGAGGGAGAAAAACGATGAAGAACAGAAAGTATGAAAATCAGGTGAACAGTAAAAACCGTAGACAGAGCTTTGAAAAACTAATTATAGAATAAAAACGAGAAAGAATTAGGAGAAGAGGAAGAAGAAGAAGTTGGAGAAGACTTAAAAACGAAGAACTTTGATGAAGAACTCAACTGCAAAAGATGAAAAGAAAGGCTTCAAAATTAAACCCTAAGGCAGATCTCCAAACTGTCCTCCTCGTAACCCTGCGACCATGGCATCCTTTTATAGGGTTTTTGGTCTCTCACGATCGTGGACTTCCCAAATCCACTCAAATTCAAGTTCTTAGCAATACAACTTCACCCAATTAGACTTCTTTCCATCCTTGGAGTCCTCCTTTCCTTGAATATGGCTTGGATAATCTTGAAAATTGGAAGGAGACTTCGATCGGGAAACTGCAGTTGCCTTTTCTGGTTCAACTTTGAATAGCGACTTATATTGGGGCGTCTTTTCTTAAAATGACACCTTAATCTAGGGCCTCCTTTCTTGAAGTAGCGACTGCATCTTGGGCGTCAGTTTCCTTAATTCCTCATTTGCTATTTCCACATTTTTCGTAAAATAGGAATTGGCGACCTTCACTTTGGGCGTCCTTTCTATAATTAGCGACCTCCTCTCGGGCGCTAATTCTTTTCTCTCTTTTTTATCTTTTTCCACTTTCTTTTATCAACTGAATTGACGCCCTTGGAGCTGTCGCTTCTTGCTGAAGACACGCTCTTGCATCTGTCGTTATTTAAATAGCGCCTTGATCTAGGTCACTTTTTCTTGAAAATTAAAATATCAATCTATTTAATTCCAAAATAATTGTGCAAATATTCAAATATTTCTCACATGATCTTTTAAGCTCAAAAAGATGATAAAATGCATGAAGACTCAAATAATGTGTGAGAATGTAATTAATGCTCATGTTGCACAAATATACTCAAATAATGCTCAAAGATGATGGATGTGATGTAATTTATGATGTAAAATATAGCACTTATCAGTACCGTGCAGCAGTAATCAACACCTTCTTTTTTTCAGCGACAGGGATGAACAGCAAGTCAGCCGAGGGTGTGTTCAAGATGTGGTGGCAGCCATCCAGGCAAGCCTTGTTCAATGTCGGTGGTTTGTTTTCGTTGTGATCAACCGGGGCATGTGGTTCGAGATTGTCCTCAGAGGCCGAAACCAGTTCAGTTTTCTTAGTTCTCTCAACCACAGCCATCCCAGTTCAGACCTCCTC
This sequence comes from Amorphophallus konjac, assembly GCA_022559845.1. Classification (NCBI taxonomy): domain Eukaryota; kingdom Viridiplantae; phylum Streptophyta; class Magnoliopsida; order Alismatales; family Araceae; genus Amorphophallus; species Amorphophallus konjac. The sequence goes on from CM040118.1 coordinate 405,617,750, forward strand.
CACCACCACAATCTCAGCAATATTCTCAAGCTTCATCATCTCAACAATCTGCAGCAGCTGGTAGGAAGCAAAAAGGGAAGGTCTCGCATATAACTCGTGCCGAGGTGGTGGCTGATAAGTCAAATGAATCCTAGATGGTATGCTCTGATACCAATTGATAAGTCAAATGAATCCTAGATGGTATGCTCTGATACCAACTGATAGAATAGATGGACGCTCTGATACCAATAGACAAGACTCTATTGATGATCTAGAGGGGGGTGAATAGATCGATCACCCAATAAAACTGACTACAGCAGGAACAATTGCGGAATAAAATCAAGCTGCTGCAGGACGAAGAAGAATACTTAAACGCAATCAAACTATAGCGAGTCTAGACGATCAGCACAAGGACGGTCTCAAGCATTCATCTACTGGGCTGTGAAACGAGATAGAGATGAGCACAAACCACAGGGCAATCACACAGTAGACAATGAATTTTTAAGGTGGTTCGACCTCAAACCCGAGGTCTATGTCCACCCCACACTCCAACCAGAGTGTGATTTTTCGCTGATGCACAACTTAACCCGCTGATCCACAGCTTCGGGGTAAAAACCCTACAGACCGCTGGGCCTTACAGCTTACGCCGACCAGAGGAGTCCTCCTCTACAACCGATAGGGAATTATAGCTTTACCCGACCAGAGGATACCACACCTCTGCACGTTGAGGATTTACAGCTTCACCTTTGCTGACAAATAGCTTGAACACGAGTTTCTAAAAGCAAAAAGAAACAAACGAAGAAATAGAAAAGGCACAATGGGAATGTAGCTCAATAATGAGCAAAATCAGTTCCGGTTCTGAACCAGGAAACTGATGAACAAAACTTTCTCAAACTTTCAGATCTCTCACTACTCAAACTCTCTTCTTAGATCTGCTACTCTTTCTTCTTCTCTCTGGATCGTGCTGGCTCTATCTCTTTCTGCTCTTTTTCTCTCGATGTCGCAATCGCGATCAGTCTTCTCTTGAAGAAGGCTCTCCTTATTTATAGGAAGCAGCAGAAGGTAGGGCGTGTGCTCGCCATAATTCCTGCCCAGAGCCTGATCCAGATCTGGAGTAGTCAAGCCACGTGGCATCATCTTGGCACCTCCTCCATGCTTGGATCACGTGCCTTTCTTAAACTCCTCGGCCATATATCCTGTTAAAGTCAGACTTAATGTCAGCTTGAAACAATATGAAAGATAGTAGAAAGATGCACAGAGTTAATTAGAGCTTTGAACTAAATGTGCATAGACTTCATGTATGCACAATGCAGACAATGTACTGGCCAGCTTGTGCCATTACCAACCTTGCACAGACATTGTGCATGCAAAAGATGAGAGTTGCACAGACTTTGTCACTATGCAATGCAGGATATGCACAAACTTTCATATGCAAGATGTAGAACATGCACCGACTATGGATGCAATGCACTGATCCTGGATGTGCAAAAGACTAAGACATATACCTACGTTATCTTCCAAATAACGTGGTATGCACAGACCAAAGTAAAAGATGCATGGACTTTCTATATATATGAGAGACTAAAAACATGCACCGACTTTCAATGCACATTGTCCATATGCTCGAGGCAATACTGCACTGACTTGGTCGCGTGCAGAAATAAGGCTAGCATTGACTTTGTGTATGCATGCACAGACTTAGTGGGTGTGTGAGCAACCTTGCTTAGACTAGATCACGTACAACAAGAGATGTTGCACCGACTTGATGCACCTGGACTAAAGCATGCACGGACTTGGTCACGTGCAGCAACAAGATTTGCACAGACTCTAGGTAGTGTGTGGCAACAAAGCTTGCACCGACTTGGTGAACACATGCACGGACTCAATGCAGAACTAACCAAGTGTTGCACCGACTCTACTCAATGAACAGACTAAGTGTAATGATGCAAACAATATTTATATGATTATCTGACATATAAAGGTCATCAAAATACACACATCATTATGTCAATATAAAGTTAACAAAGTCAACTATGGAGTCAACGAAGTCAACCAATACTGTTGCCAATTATCAAAACAACTATTGTCAATCATCAAAATATTTCAGCACAAAGCAGTGCACATACTACTTATCAAACCAGAGCAGTCCCAACAATCTCTCCATTTTTGATGATGGCAACACCAAAAGTAAATGCATTAAGAATGATGTATTTTGATGAATCATTAATCATAGTCTGATGACATGCATGCAAATGCATATACATGCACAGACCTTCTTCCTGAATGAATCCTTTAAGATGCTCCCCCTGAATTTTCTGACTCTCTCTCTCTTCCCTTCTCTCAAACACCATTACAGACTCTCACCTTATACATAGACTGACTTTCCTTTATACATACTCCCCCTTTGCCATCAGAATGTAATCTCTCCCCCTATGTCATAAGGAAGGATGGGAAGAAGACAATAAACTCTCCCCCTTTGCCATCAGCAAATAAGGAGGAAGGGAGATAGTAGAAGGGTAGACGAGATAGACTAGATAACATTCTATGCATCGGTTCAGAATATAAGCATATCATAACTTTCATTCATAAGAATCAATAAGTATGCATTCCTAAGTATGTTCAGGTTTAACGGTTATAGAAGGTAGAGTTAAATCACTGTGTTTCTGAAATATGGTTATAGTGTCCGTTTATAGCAATTAACCTAGGTCACATGAAGATACTAGACTAGGTCAAGGCTATATCTTACTTCAAAAACAATGAATATCAAGGAGAGTGACCTGAATTTGTATTGAGATTAACAAATCGATACTTCATAACATTTTGCATTTGAAGGGTTACATCATTTCTTTTTCACTTCTAATTCTGAACTTAGTGATCAGACAAGTGTCATTTATGCTGTTGACATTAGGTGTACACGTGGGTTAGACGCAAGTACCCCCAGCTACTAGGAATAAACTACTATATCTGCCTCTGATCAAAAACTATCAAGATGAGTTACACCTTTGACATTAAGGGTACATATTTATCAGACGCTAGTACCCCTAGTTACTCAGTGAAACCAGCCCTATAGATTTGATCATGTGAACAGAGATAACATGAAACACCTCATGACATAAGGTCCTCTCCACTTCCTTGATGGAGGGTTCAGTTTCTCAGTACAATTCAGTCATTGCTCTGTCACTTTGTTCAATTCTTTTTCATTAAAGATTTTATTGATGCTGCCCTTATAACTTTTCAGAGATACTTGTTTAGAAACAATACATGTTCTAGTTTTCCCAGCCTAGACTTCACTAAGTCTGAAAAGTTCAGATACTGAAAAGACCTTTTCATTAAAATCATGAGATAAAGGTTAAGAGCTATAAATGTTTTCTATCACCTTATTTTCTGAAGAGCAGTTCTTTGACTCTACAGTCTATTTAAATTAAACCTTTAGTTCATTCAAGAAACACATGTGATTCTTAAAAGAATTTAAGTGCTTGATGCTCAAAGTAATGAACCAGTTACAAGACGATTATCCAATCAGAGTGATAGAAATAGACAATGAAGCATAGGAGTAGCTCAAAGGTTTTCAAGAATAGACTGAATGTGAATGATGTCATGAGATAGAAATTTTTGAGAAGGAAGAGAGAATAAGAGAAGTTGAACTAAGATCAGACTCAACAGCACTCCCCCTGACATCATGATGCATTAACTTAAGATGCACCGACTATGTATGCATATGGTACTAAGATGCACTGACTCTGGCATATGTAATATGCAGGATGCACCGACCTACATGCAACTTGAACATAAGGTGCACCGACCTTCATGCTGTTTAAACATAAGATGCATCGACTACATGCTGAAAACTTACACTATGCATCGACTTAAAACTCGAAACAAGGCAAGTATGGGAAACAAGTGCTAGCTCAATGCATCGACTTCAGAGATAATCTATGCAAGACGTGCAACAACTTATATACTCAGTGCAAGAGAAATTATTCACACATCAAACATCTTTCATTCAAAGTTCAAAGACAGGCAGACACAATTATAACAAGCATTTCAGGAGATAATTCAAGAATGAAATTAGTCATTTTCATGCTGAAATTTACAAAGCCCCAATTCTCTTCTTAGATATTTAAATCTTTCATTTCCAAGGGGTTTAGTAAAAATATAAGCAATTTTTTTTTTCAGTTTCAACAAAGACTAATTCAATTTCACTCTTGCTCACTACATCTCTAAGAAAATGGTGTTTAATCTTAATATGCTTAGTCCTAGAGTGGTGAACAGGATTCTTAGATAGGCAGATAGCACTAGTATTATCACATAAAATTGGAATACATCCTAAATTTATCTAATAATCTGAAAGTTGGTGCTTAATCCATAGTACCTGAGCTGTGTAATTCCCTGCAGCGACATACTTTGCCTCTGCAGTGGATAAGGCAACTGTGTGTTGCTTCTTTGAAGCCTAAGATACTAGGCAACCACCTAGGAATTGGCAATAGCCACTAGTGCTTTTCCTATCTATCCGACACCCAGCATAGTCTGCATCAGTGTATGCTTGAAGCTCCAGCTCACACTTAGTAGGGTACCAAAGACCAAGTTCTTGGGTGCCTGACAGATACCTAAAGATCCTTTTCACTGCACTAAAATGAGACTCCTTAGGACTAGCCTGAAATCTAGCACATAAACACACTACAAACTGTATATCAGGCCTAGATGCTGTAAGATATAAAAGGGATCCGATCATACCTCGATACAGCTTTTGATCCACTGTTTTACCTTTGGGGTCTTCATCAAGACTTGTTGAAGTACCCATTGGAGCTGCAATTTCCTTGAGATTTTCAAACTTGTATTTCTTCAGAAGGTCCCTTATGTATTTGGACTGGGTGATGAAAGTTCCATCTTTTGTTTGAGTCACCTGTAGTCCAAGGAAGAATTTTAGCTCACCCATTGAGCTCATCTCAAATTCGTGTGTCATTAAATCAATAAATTCCTTACACAATTTGGGGTTAGTTAACCCAAACATAATGTCATCCACATAAATCTGAACAAGGAGAATGTCTAGATGACTTACCTTGGTGAACAATGTTTGGTCAATCTCACCTCTTGTGAACTTCTTCTCGGTAAGGAATTTGCTGAGCCTGTCATATCAAGCTCTAGGAGCTTGCTTCAAGCCATAAAGAGCTTTATTCAACTTATAAACATAATTAGGGAAGTCTAAGCATTCAAATCCAGGAGGTTGTCTCACAAAGACATCCTCTTTTATTTCCCCATTGAAGAAAGCAGATTTAACATCCATCTGCTGGAGAATTATTCCTAATGAGCATGCGTAAGCCAAAAGTATTCTAATTGCCTCTATCCTGGCTACAGGGGCAAATGACTCTTCAAAGTCAATTCTGAATTCTTGATTGTACCCCTGAGCAACAAGTCTGGCATTATTTTTTACTACATTACCTAGCTCATCAGTTTTATTCCTAAAAACTCATTTTGTCTCAATGACAGTCCCATGATCAGGAGGTGGGACCAGATGCCACACCTTGTTCCTGTCAAATTGATTAAGCTCCTCGTGCATGGCATTGATCCAATGCACATCTTTGAGGGCACTATCAATGGATTTAGGTTCTACATGAGAAACCAATGCATATGCATTTAGTTCATGCTGTGCTCTAAAGTAGTCTCTAGTCCTAGGGGCTTCATTTATGTTACCAATGATATTATTTACTAGATGATCTCTTAAAAATCTGATATTGATAACTTGGTTACCTTGACCTTCATTTGCCTCCCCCTGAACAGCAGGCTCTCCTGCATTATTTTCTTCAGGATCTTCTTCATTTTCTGATTGGCCTGCATAGTTTCCTTCCTTCAGAATTTCTCCACCATCTTCTTTCCTGCATAGACCAACATCAAACTTATTTAGGGACTCATCAAAGATAATATGTGGAGATTCCTCAACAGTTCTAGAATTAAGGTTGTACACCCTATATGCTCTACTATTTTCAGAATATCCAAGGAAAATTCCTGGATCACTTTTAGGTTCAAATTTATCGAGGTCTCTTTTATCATTAACGTGAATAAAACACTTACAGCCAAAGACCTTGAAATGAGCAATTGCAGGCTTCTTACATTTTAAAATCTCATAAGGTGTTTTCTGAGTGAACGGCCTTACCATGGCTCGGTAAATTACATGGCATGCAGTGTTGACTGCCTCTGCCCAAAACTTCCTTGGTAGGCCTCCTTCAACTAGGAGTGTACGGGCCATCTCCACAAGTGTCCGGTTTCTCCTCTCCACCACTCCATTTTGCTCTGGTGTCCTTGGTGAGGAGAACCGATGAGTAATCCCATTGACCCTGCAAAAATTATCAAATTGTGAGTTTTCAAACTCACCTCCATGATCAGACAAAATATTTTCTATTGAAATTTTATTTTTCTGTTTTATTTTCAAATAGAACTCCTGAAATTCAGAAAGTGCATCATTTTTGTGTGAGATGAAAAAGACCCATGTATATCTAGAGAAGTCATCCACTAATACATACCCATATCTCCTACCTGATAAGCTGACTGATCTAGTTGGTCCAAAAAGGTCCATGTGTATCAGCTCATAAGGTTTGGAAGACATGTTTTAAGTTCTAGACTTGAATGACTTCCTAGTCTGCTTGGACTGGGTACAGGCATTGCAGACTTTATTTTCCTTCTTAAATGAAATTTCAGGGAGTCCTCTAACCATGCTATGTTTATTCAATTTATGCAAGATAGTGTAACTAGCATGTCCTAATCTACGATGCCACAGAAATGCTAAATCATCGTTATTAGCAGTGAGGTATAGATTAGAGTGAGCAATATCATCTAAATCTACCATGTAGATATTATTTACTCTCTTACTAGAAAATTTTACTACATCAAAATCAAGTTCATAAATTCTACAGCATTGGGAATCAAAAATAACTCTATGCCCTTTATCACATAGCTGGCTTATACTAAGCAAGTTGTAAGCAAGACCATCAACCAGCATAACCTCCTTAATGCAGCAGGTAGTGCACTTACCTACCTTACCTGACCCGATGATTTTACCCTTAGTATTTCCTCCGAAGGTGACAAGGCCTCCATTCATCTCTGTCAGCATGCAAAATTTAGCCTTGTCTCCAGTCATATGCCTGGAGCAGCCACTATCTAGGTACCACATGTTGTGCTTGGCTGCCAGGCATACCTGTAATCACAGTCATGGAGAAAAGTTTGGAACCCAAAAATGTTTGGGCTCCAGAGCAGATGAAGAGCTACTTAAACAAGACAACAAATTTGTAGGAATCCACATTTGTTTAAAAGTTGTTTGTTTGGTGAATTTGTTGACATTCCTTTCGTTGTTGTTCTTGTTTCCAGCATTAGCAATCTAAGCTTTTCTTTTTATTTTGTGTGTCATGGCACTATTGTTATTAGCAGCTTGAGTTTGTTTGTGCCAGTGCCTAGGCCAATGAGCATTCAGAAAATTGTGGCCAATGTTGGTCCTAGGCTGACTGTAGGTGGTTTGCTTCCTAGGAACCCATGTTCTAGACTGCCCAACCCAATTTCTAGCCTGAGGTCTATATGTCTGTGTGGGATATGACTGATATCTAGACCTCTCTTGAACTCTATTCCATCCAGACCTATGGAATTGTTGTGGCTGCGCATGATGGTAGGTCTGGACCTGAGTTGGTAATACTGGCTGGATTGACATCTTACTGGATTCTGTCTCCCTTGCACCCTAGACCCACTTGACTTCTCATTGGGTGAGGGTTGAATCTTCTTCTGAACAGCTGGTGGAGAGTTGGTGACCCTAGCCTGGGATTTAGGTGTGCCTGAAGGTTGACCCCTAACCTGAGAAGTACCTTGAGGAATAGGCCAGTATGTAATATCATGGCTAGACTCACCCATCTTCCGCTTGCCCTTGTCCTGAGCACTGGGCATTTTGGAATTAACATTTTTAACAACAGAATTTACAGTGGATATTTTAATGAGAGGTCTCTTCTCCTTTTCAGCAACAAATGAAATTGTTTTCAATGCCAAACTCTTTTTAGCAGTGGGGTTATAATCGAGACCCTCTTTTCTGAAATTCACTTTAGACCCCAATAGAGCATTCAAATTCTCAGTGCCTTGGGTCATATTCTCAATGATTTTTTCTTAATCCTCATTTTGATTTTCTAGGTGTTCAATTGATTTCTTCAGTTCATTATTGACACCTAGCACAGCTTCATATTTCTCATTGACAATCTTCATTTCATTTTCAAATTTCAACAATCTCAATTTTAAGTCATCAATAATATTTTTCAGAGACTCATTTTCTTTTCTAGCATCTATCAAGGCATGCTTCAATTCATCAACTTCAGCACATGAATTTTTCAACCTATCGTTCTCAGATTGCAACTGAGCAACTTTATCAGTCATTGTGGTGTCATTCATGAGAGAATTAATTTTCATCTTTAAGTGCCTGTTCTCTTTTCTAATATCATCTACTTTATCGAGCAAATCACCGTAAGCATCTTCCCAATCTGAGATAGTGTAATGCTCAAAAGGAGATGATACCTCGTCAGAGTCTTCCTCTTCTTTTTCATCATTTCTGGCCATCAGGCAGATGGGCTTTTCTTCATCTTCACTCTCTGATGTGCAGCTTAAAGTGCCATCGTCCTCATCGCTCCATGTGCTCACCATCGCCTTTCCTTTGGGAGCTTTCCTCTTTGACTTTTCCTTGAGCTTTTGGAGCTCCGGACAATCTGCCTTCATGTGGCCGGCCTTCCTGCAATGATAGCAAACATTAGTGTCAATTTTCTTAGCAGGGTTAGATTTATACCTCGTTTGTCTCCTGCCACCATACTGTCTTCGGCCAAAATTTATTCCTTCTTTCCTCAAAAATCTTCTAAACTCTCCGGTCATCATTGCAAGCTAATCTCCTTCAATTTCTGACCCAGAGAAGCTCTGATCGCTCGATGATCCACTGTGGCTGGATCTGCTTGATCTACTAGAGTTGGCCTTCAGAGCAATGGGCTTTTTCTTCTTCTCCAGCTCCACGATCTTGGGAAGATTCATCTCGTAGGTCATTAACGAACCAATCAACTCGTCCACCTTCATGTTCTGAAGATCCCTTGACTCCTCTATAACAATAGCTTTCGTGTGCCAGACTGGAGTCAAGGACCGAAGAATCTTCCTCATGATTTCATAATCAGAATAGTTTTTCCCTAGACTTCTGAGACCATTTGTGATGAGGGTAAGACGCGCGTACATCTCGACGATGGTCTCGCTGGGCTTCATCCTGAAGGGTTCATACTATGAGACCAGCAAGTTCGCCTTGGTCTCCCTCACCTGAGAGGTTCCATCGTAGATAACCTCCAGCTTATCCCACATCTCTTTCGCTGTGGCACACGAAGAAACTCTTGAAAATTCCATGGGATGTAGAGCGCACTGAATGGCATTGATGGCGCTCCAGTTGAGAGTGGATTTCCTTATCTCCTCTCTCATCCATACATCCTCATTAGGATGCAGCTCGAATGGTCCTTTACTGACCACCTTCCAAATCTCATAGTCTTTCACCCTCAGAAAGACTTGCATACGATTCTTTCAGTATGCGTAGTTCGAACCGTCAAAGTATGGGGGTTTCGTGGTGGAATGTCCTTCAGCCGTCATCCCTCTTGCATCCATGGCCGTTTCCCTTCAGGATGTTGATCCCTGCAGAAGAGTTAGGCTCTGATACCAACTGATAAGTCAAATGAATCCTAGATGGTATGCTCTGATACCAACTGATAGAATAGATGGACGCTCGGATACCAATGGACAAGACTCTATTGATGATCTAGAGGGGGGTGAATAGATCGATCACCCAATAAAATTGACTACAACAGGAACAGTTGCGGAATAAAATCAAGCTGCTGTAAGATGAAGAAGAACACTTAAACGCAATCACACTATAGCGAGTCTAGATGATCAGCACAAGGACGGTCTCAAGCATTCATCTACTGGGCTGTGAAATGAGATAGAGATGAGCACAAACCACAGGGCAATCACACAGTAGACAATGAATTTTTAAGGTGGTTCGACCTCAAACCCGAGGTCTACGTCCACCCCACACTCCAACCAGAGTGTGGTTTCCTGCTGATGCACAGCTTAACCCGCTGATCCACAGCTTCGGGATAAAAACCCTACAGACCGCTGGGCCTTACAGCTTACGCCAACCAGAGGAGTCCTCCTCTGCAACCGCTGGGGAATTACAGCTTTACCCGACCAGAGGATACCACACCTCTGCACGCTGAGGAATTACAGCTTCACCTCTACTGACAAACAACTTAAACAAGAGTTTCTAAAAGCGAAAAGAAACAAACGAAGAAATAGAAAACTCACAATGGGAATATAGCTCAACAATGAGCAAAATCAGTTCCGGTTCTAAACCAGGAAACTGATGAGCAAAACTTTCTCAGACTTTCAGATCTCTCACTACTCAAACTCCCTTCTTAGATCTGCTACTCTTTCTTCTTCTCTCTGGATCGTGCTGGCTCTATCTCTTTTTTCTCTTTTTCTCTTGATGTCACAATCACGATCAGTCTTCTCTTGAAGAAGACTCTCCTTATTTATAGGAAGCAGCAGAAGGTAGGGCGTGTGCTCGCCACCATTCCCGCCCAGAGCCTGATCCAGATCTAGAGTAGTGAGGCCACGTGGCATCATCTTGGCACCTCCTCCATGCTTGGATCACGTGCCTTTCTTAAACTCCTTGAGCAGATATCCTGTTAAAGCCAGACTTAATGTCAGCTTGAAACAATATGAAAGGTAGTAGAAAGATGCACAGAGTTAATTAGAGCTTTGAACTAAATGTGCACAGACTTCATGTATGCACAATGCAGACGTTGTACTGACCAGCTTGTGCCATTACCAACCTTGCACAGACATTGTGCATGCAAAAGATGAGAGTTGCACAGACTTTGTCACTATGCAATGCAGGATATGCACAAACTTTCATATGCAAGATGTAGAACTTGCACTGACTATGGATGCAATGCACCGATCCTGGATGTGCAAAAGACTAAGACATATACCTACGTTATCTTCCAAATAACGTGGTATGCACAGACCAAAGTAAAAGATGCATGGACTTTTTATATATATGAGAGACTAAAAACATGCACCGACTTTCAATGCACGTTGTCCATATGCTCGAGGCAATACTACACTGACTTGGTCGCGTGCAGAAACAAGGCTAGCATTGACTTTGTGTATGCATGCACGGACTTAGTGTGTGTGTGAGCAGCCTTGCTTTGACTAGATCGCGTACAACGAGAGGTGTTGCACCGACTTGATGCACCTGGACTAAAGCATGCACGGACTTGGTCATGTGCAGCAACAAGATTTGCACAGACTCTAGGTAGTGTGTGGCAACAAATCTTGCACCGACTTGGTGAACACATGCACGGACTCAATGCAGAACTAACCAAGTGTTGCACTGACTCTACTCAATGCACAGACTAAGTGTAATGATGCAAACAATATTTATATGATTATCTGACATATAAAGGTCATCAAAATACACACATCATTATGTCAATATAAAGTTAACAAAGTCAACTATGCAGTCAACGAAGTCAACCAATACTGTTGCCAATTATCAAAACAACTATTGTCAATCATCAAAACATTTCAGCACAAAGCAGTGCACATACTGCTTATCAAACCAGAGGAGTCCCAACAGTGGCATCTCATCTCGTGGAAGGTACGATTATGATTTATGTCCATGCAGCTCGTGTTCTATTTGATTCAGGTGCTTCTCATTCATTTATTTCCGAAGACTTTATTGCCTATATTGAGGAGCCGACATCTGAGATATATTGTGAGTTGCTTGTGGAATTACCTTCTGGGGATTTCATGTTCACTCCTCTTTGCTTAGAAAAGACTCCCATTGTGATTGGCAATCACTAGTTGCCAGCTAGATTATATGCTTTGCAGCTGATGGATTATGATATTATTCTGGGCATGGACTGGTTAGAAGAGTACGGAGCCGTGGTTGACTGTAGATCGAAGAAAGTCTATTTTCAGCCACATGGGAAACCAGCATTCAACTTCTAAGGTATTCGATCTCATTTTTCTCGCTTGATTATTTCTGCTATTCGAGCCTGTAGATTACTCAATGCAGGTTTTCAGGGATTCTTAGCTTCCGTGGTTGCTGTTGAGGCACCACCGTAGGACATCAATGATATTCCTGTGGTTTGTGAATTTCTTGATGAGTTTCCTGATGAGTTACCAGTCTTACCTCCTCAGCGAGAAATAGAACTGGTGATTGAATTGATTCCAGTTACGGCACCTTTAGCAAAGGCACCTTACCGTATGGCTCCAGATGAATTGAAGGAATTACGAGCACAGCTATTAGATTTGTTGGAAAAGGGCTATATCTGTCCTAGCTTTTCTCCATGGGGTGCTCCAGTTTTGTTTGTGAAAAATAAAGATGGAAGCCTGCGGCTGTGTATCGATTACAGACAGTTGAGCTAGGTGAAAATCAAGAATAAGTATCCTTTGCCCAGAATCGATGATTTATTTGACCAACTTCAGTCAGTCACTGTCTTTTCACGGATTGATCTTTGATCTGGCTATTTCCAATTGAGGATTCAGGAATCTGATGTGGAAAAGACTACTTTTAGCACGCGGTATGGTCATTATGAATTTTTGGTTATGCCGTTTGGGCTAACCAATGCTCCAGCAACTTTTATGGACCTGATGCAGCGTGTGTTTCGTCCGTATCTGGACCGGTTTGTGGTGATCTTTGTCGATGATATTCTAGTCTATTCTGCTTCTGAAGAAGAACATGTGCAGCATCTCAAGATTATTTTGCAGACTCTGCGAGATCACAGACTTTATGCAAAGTTCAGTAAATGTGAGTTTTTGTTTTGGGAAGTGCATTTTCTCGGCCATGTGATTTCTGGTGATGGAGTTGCAGTTGATCCGGCAAAGATTGAAGCTGTTCTTCAATGGCAGAGTCCCAGGACTATGACAGAAATCAGGAGTTTTCTAGGTCTTGCTGGTTATTATTGAAGATTCATTCAAGATTTTACACGGATTGCCGCGCCAATGACTCGTCTGACTCGTAAAGATGTACCTTTTGTCTAGTCAGATCAGTGTGAGCAGAGCTTTAATGAATTGAAAAGGCTACTCACTACTTCTCCAGTGCTGGTTTTGCCTTCTTGGTCGGGTGGATTCGTGGTATGCACGGATGCTTCTCGAGTAGGTCTAGGTGCAGTCCTTATGCAACATGGTAAAGTTATAGCTTATGCATCCCGACAATTGAAACAGCATGAAGAGAATTATCCAACTCATGATTTAGAGCTTGCAACAGTGATCTTTGCATTAAAAATCTGGAGACACTACTTGTATGGCGAGAAATTTGAGATCTTTACAGATCATCAAAGCTTACAATATGTGTTTTCTCAAAAAGATTCGAATCTTCGGCAACGTAGATGGATGGAATATATGAAAGATTATGATTTTACTCTTTCCTATCAGCCAGGTAAAATGAATGTGGTGGCTGATGCTCTAAGCAGGAAAGTGCAAATTAGTCATTTGCTGGTTCGAGAATGGAAGTTGTGGGAACAGTTTCCTTGCGAGACATTCAGTGTAGAAATTCCTTGTGATCCGATGATAGCTGTGTGTGCTAGTCTTGTGATGACTCCAGCTATTTATCAACAGATTAAGGAAGCTCAGCAAGCAGATTCTGATTTGTCCCGCATTATAATGATGCACGATATCGAGTTTGATGATGAGTTGGTAGTTAGCTTCCGAGGTAGGCTGTATGTACCAGCTGATGATGTTTTGAGAAATGCCATCTTACGTGAAGGCCATGGATCCCGTTATGCTATTCACCCCGGCACTACCAAGATGTATCAAAATCTGAAAAGGTAGTTCTGGTGGCCAGGAATGAAAAGGGATGCAACTGAGTTTGTGTCGAAATGTTTGACATGCCAACAGGTTAAAGTCGAGCATCAAAAGCCTGGAGGAATGCTTCAACATTTAGAAATTCTGATGTGGAAATGGGATCATGTTATGATAGATTTTGTTGTGGGTTTACCTCGGACTTCACAGGGCTATGATGGAATCTGACTGTTAGTTGATCGTTTGACTAAGACAACGAGATTATTGCCGATTAAAGTTGCTTGGGGTGTTCAGAAATTGGCTAAACTCTATGTCGAAAAGATTGTGCCATTACATGGAATTCTAATATCTATTGTGTCAGACCGCGACCGACGGTTTACTTCTGGCTTCTGGCGTAATTTTTCAAAAGCGTTGGGCACAGAGTTGGCTTTCAGTTCAGCGTATAATCCTCAATCTGATGGTCAGTCAGAAAAGACTATTCAGAGTTTAGAAGATATGCTGCGATTGTGTTGCCTAGATTGGCAGGGTTCGTGGAGTCAACATTTGCCATTAGTGGAATTTGCATATAATAACAGTTATCACTCCAGCATTGATATGGCACAGTATGAGGCTTTATATGGGCATCTTTGTCGTACTCCATTAAACTGGTTTGAATCTGGTGATCGCTTATTGACAGGACCTGATATGGTTCAACAGTGTGCTGATGTGGTTCATCTGATGAGACAGAAAATGTTGACAGCTCAGAGTCGATAGAAAAGCTATGCAGATCAGTGCAGGCGACCATTGCAATTTGAGTCTGGAGATATGGTGTTTGTAAAAATATCTCCGATGAAAGGCATTATGAGATTTGGGAAGCGTGGAAAGCTTAGTCCCCGTTATGTTGGTCCGTTTCCTATTTTAGAATGTGTGGGCCAAGTGGCTTATCGACTCCAGTTGCCAGCGGTGATGCAAGTAATCCACGATGTATTTTATGTTTCCCAGCTAAAAAAGTATGTTCCTGATGCATCTCACGTACTAGATGATTCAGTTTGGCCTGAAGTGACAACAGATTTATCTACGCTAGAGTACCCAATTAGAATTGAAGATCATCGTGAGCAACGACTGAGAAATAAGGTAATCCCTCTGGTTAAAGTAGTATGGCAGCGTCACTCTGGTAATGAAGCGACTTGAGAATGTGAGGATGAAATGTGTCAGCAGTTTCCTTTCTTATTTGAATAAGGCATAATTTCTTTCAATTCTCCCCTTGTTCTTCCTTTTAAATTTTGGGGATGAAATTTCTATTAGGAGGGAGGGACTGTAAGACCCGTTCTTTAACGGATCTTTACTGGTATTAATATAGAACTTAATCTATGAAATTAGGAGATTTTTAGGGATTAAATGGGCTTTTTCTAGCATTTTATCCCATTTATTAAAGATTTTAAGAAATTAAATGGGCATATTCATAATTTTGCTTATTTGGGGATTGAAATGTAATTAGAAGTTAAAAATCAAAAAAAAAATATCAAACTCATTTTTTTTACCCAAATCGGCCGAACCTCACCCCCTCTCTCTCATTTTCTCTCACCCTCACCCCCTCTCTCTCTCCCACGATCACTCTCTCCCTCTCTCTCGGGGCACGGTCCAACCGGGCCACTGCAGGAGACGCGGGAGGTACCGTTGGAAAGCTCGCGACGCGTCGAGCGCGTTGACGCTAGCATTGGGGCGATCTGCGGGGTGTGGAGGAGAGTGCGGGCGAAGGAAGGCACGGCTACCCTCGGTCCGTTCGACGTCGTAACGATGGCTTCGTCGCGCAATAGGTAGGGGGATGGATTCCTCGTCGCCTTAGGATCACGCATGTACCACATGCATGCTCATTGTCTTATGTTTTCCTAGTTTTTGGAGCAAAAATGCATGGACATCGTATTTATGTTTTAAATTGTGAAATTTACTCCATGGCCATCGTCTTTACGTTTTTTATGGTTTGAATGTGTTGGAATGGGTTGTGGAAAGATAGGTTCAGTTTAGAAATTATTTTCCCGTGGATTGGGATCGACCGGGAGGGGATTCCACGGGGTTTACCCTATAGTCGGATTCTCGGTAATTGCACGGTCCTACCAGTGACCGTTCTGAATTAACAGTCTTCGATCAGACCGTTTTAACCCATTCCAAGGTCCTTAGTGAGACCGTTCAAAGACTAGAGCGGCCGACCCTCGACCGCGTAGAATCCTCAAACAGTAAGGCGGCATAGATAGAACGGCCCAATAGGGGTCCGTTCCATTAGATCGCAGGCCAAGATAGGTCCGTTCAGTCCATTGAATGGGCAATCGTGTGACCGTCTAAGTGACCGTCCCTCCTATTGAACGGCCAATCGTTGGACCATTTAGACCACTACACGGCCTGACGTTAATCATGTGTATCTTAGAACGGCTTAGTTAGAACCGTTCATTTCCATTGGGCAGCCAGTCGTGCGACCGCGTACGACTAAGAGCGGCCCTTAGTTGAGCGTTTAATTCATGCAGAATTCAATTGTTAGCCCTTGCATTTAATTATGCTTTTATTATTGCATATTCGCCATGTTTAGATTATTTTACAACTGTGGCATATTGTTAGATCCCAATAGAATTACTTTCTCTTTCTTTGTGATGGAACCACTAGTTGTAGCCCGACGACCTCTAGTGTCAGCCCACCTGGGAGAGGTGGCGGGGTAGTCCTGGTTTACGGTTTTTAAGCTAGTCTCCGTGGGCCCCTTTGCTTGACAGTAGCATCCTACTTGGGGGGGAAACTAGCTAGAGGCCTGGCTCAAGGCATTGAGCCTCTGTGTGCACACGTGGTCAGGGGCTTGGACTGGCACTGATGAGTGTTACCCTGACTAGTTCTTATCTTCTGGTACTGTTACGTGTCTCACTTGTCGCGATCCAGACTTGTGTAGATACTTGAGACGCAGTGTAAGCCGTCAGTGGACGCATCTGGTTTCTCTTTCTGGTGGTCCCTCTCTCTCTTGTCACTTGGAATTATTGAAGCTTATTCTATTGGTAGATCTAGTTCCTTTTGCATTCGATTAGCTGTTGTTAAACTGTTTAGATAGTTTTATAGCTTTACTAAATTGTTATGTAATTCTACAAATGCATGCTTTAATTGCTTTCCTTTATTTAGTGGCGAGGTAGGGATCCGTGTGACCCCTATTGAGTCTTGTTGAGAGACTCACCCTTACTTTTCCATGTGAGCAGCGTCAGCCATCTTCCGGAGCTTCCCATGCATTTGACGACCGTACTTAGTGCCAGCAGTGGTTGGTCAGTAGGTTGTCAGTGGCCTTTTGTCCTTTCTTGTACCTTTTGACCGGGGTATGTCCCGTGTAGTTGTATATTTTGACTCTTGTACAGTTGTTGGACTTGTGCATATAGTGGATCTAGACTATTATATAATTACCACTCTGATATTTAATTTACTTTCGTTTATAGTTCAAATTATTGCTATAATTAATATTGCGCGCTTGTAATTCCAATTCATTATGCATCCCCTCGACAAAACCCTCCAACCCTCACGGGGCCTCATCAGCCTCTTGGGTGGCTTCCCCAAGTTCTTGGTATAGGTTTACCGGTATCCGGATCTCCGGGTCGTTACAATTGCCCCCTGAGATGTTACGTTTTTAGTCGACTTCACAGTTGTCTGCAGAATTTCAGGTACAACACCATAATCGGGCGAGGAATCCTAGGCATACTATGGGGAGTCCCCTTGTCCTACCACTAGAATCTAAAGTTCCCCATGCCCCATGGGGTGGGGGAAGTCTGAGGCGATCAGGGGGAGTCCTAAAGGTGCTATTTGATATCCACCAAGGAAAGGGGAACCGAAGACACTCCCCCCGAGAAGAAAGCCAAGATGGAGGATCCTTGGCCCAATGGGAGTACACCAATCGAGGACCTTTATCTCATCTAGGTAGGGGAGGATTCAAGTAGGACCCTTCGCATTAGCTCCATGTTGTCCGATCAAAAGAAGGCGGCCTACAGACGCTTCTTGGTTGAAAACTAGGATATGTTTGCTTGGCCTAAGGATGAGCTCTTTAGGATCCCCCCCTGATATCATAACCCACCAACTAAAGCTGGACTCGAGCTATCACCTGGTTCAGCAACGCATGAGGCATTGTAACCTTAAGTGACAAGCAATCATAAAGGAGAAGGTGAGCATGAAGTAGTGCTCAGGACTCCTTCAGCCCACCTAGTATCTAGACTTGGTAGCCAACGTCGTCTTGGTCCCCAAGAGCAATGGGAAGAAGCGTATGTGTGTGGACTACACAGACATCAACAAAGTCACTCCTAAGGATAGATTCCCAATGTCATGGATCGATCAGCTGGTCGACGCCACGGTTGGGCATGAAATGCTGAGTTTCTTAGATGCCTACTCTAGGTACCATCAAATCAACATGCATAAGCCCAACTATAACAAGACCACGTTCGTCACTGACCACAGACTTTACTGCTACACGCGCTTGCCGTTTGGCTTAAAAAATGCCAGAGCTATGTACCAGTGTCTCATCAATCACATGTTTGACACCCAAATCGACTGTAATATCGAGGTCTACATTGACAATATGCTTGTCAAGAGCCTCCGCACAACCAAGCATCTGGAGGATTTGACAGAGACACTCATGATGCTCTAGAGGTACAATATGAAGCTCAACCCGAGCAAGTGTGTGTTCGAAGTTAGGTCAGGTAAGTTCTTCAATTTCCTGGTGACCCACCAAGGGATCGAAGTGAATTCTGACCAAATTTGGCCAGTACTAGAGATGAAGCGGCCAGAGTGGGTAAGGGATGTGCAGTGCCTCACAGGCTGTGTGGCAGCCCTAACCCGGTTCTTGTCCAGAGCCGTTGAATGATGCCTCCCTTTCTTTTGGCTCATTAAGCAAGCCAATAAGTCACTAGAGAAGAATGGACGAGTAGATTAGGATCAGGAGTGCGAGCAGGCCTTTGAAGACTTGAAGCAATACCTATCCTCTCCCCTGATCCTCTCCAAACTCCGCAATGGGGAACAACTACTCTTGTACATGTCCGTGATGCTCACCCTGGAAGACAACAAAACCATGAAGCCGATCTACTACGTGAGCTGAGCTCTTCATGGACCCGAGTTCAAGTACTTGCGGATGGAAAAATTCACGCTCGCCTTGGTAATGTAAGCTACGATAATTGTAAAGCCCTGAGTTTTTTGGATCTTTTTCTACGGGTCATGGATCGTGTCTGGGGGGGTTCAGACTTAAATTTTGACCTTTCGGACCCTCGGATGGTGTTTTTGTGGGTCATTTCAGGTCCGTGGTGAAGTGTTGAGCGGCCTTACTTTTTCCTAAAAATTTTTGGCGTCTGATTGTATTTTTCGTGAATTTTCGGAGTTAGTGTGAGTTTTAAAAAAAATGAATTAACAAAATAAAATAAAAACATAATATAGCCCCCCCACCGTTCTCTCCCTCACTCCCGCGTTCTCACTCTCTCACCCTCTCGCTTTCTCTCCCTCTCTCCCTCTACCTCTCCGGCGACCGACGGATGGCGGTAGTGGGTGAGACAAGGGGACGTCACGATTCGTGAGTAGTGGGGAAGAACGTGAGGAGCTAGAGGCGATGGTGCGATGCGGCATTCTCACATGAACGGGGTTCGACTTGTGTGAACGAGGAGGTCCCTCAGCGGTTTACTTTGTGAAAGGTAGGGGGACGGATCCTAACTACATTTCCCATGTTTTCCCTTCATCCGGTTGTATTTTGGGTGAGAGAGGGGGGTTTGTCACCTTTTGGGGGAAAATGCATGTTTTGGGCGTGAGATCAGATCGATTAGCTTAAATCGAGTTTTGTGTGTGGCGTTGTGATCGGGGATGGTCCCCCATGCGTTCTGGAGGTTTTTTAGCCCATTGTGGGCGCTTCGAGGATGGGAATGAGCCTCCGGGGGTGGTCCTCGGAGGGGACCCTGTACTGTGAACAGCCCAATTGGGCGGCCAGGGTGATGGCCGCCCAGGGTGATGGCAGCCCAGGCCTGTGCTTGGCGGCCACTGGTTGGGCTGCCCAGGAACTGTTAAGCGCTGGACTGGGTGGCTAAAGAGATGGCCGCCTAGTCCACAAGGTGGCCCTGTGCTGGGCAGCCAATGGTGTGGCCGCCCAAGCCGCTGGGCGGCCAGGAGGTTGGCCGCCCAGCCTCTTTCTACCCCGAGGCACCGTGCTTCGCTGTTTCTTGCCCCGTTTCATTCATCCACTAGGGGAGCCAACATAGTCAAAATAAACGAACGATGAAGAGAGAACGGCAAGGGAAACAAGCATTTTTTTATTTCATTCGTGCCTCGCAACGAGGAAACGGGAACATAAACACAGAGGGCGTACCCCAAGAACAAAACGTAAAAAAAAGGAAAGGATAAAAAAGATACAAGCAAAGGGAGGGGGGATGGAGCATTGACTCCTCTTCCCCCCTAGGCCTCACCTCTCTTGTCCCCTCTCTCTCTTTTCTTCTTCTCTCTACATAGGCAGGAACAGGGGCTCTGGAGATCCCTCTTCCTCGCCTTATCCTTTCCTTACTTTTTTCTCTTCTTTTTCTTCTTTTCGCAGAGGCAACATCTCTGTATGTCTCTTGCCCAGGCCCCTTTCTTCTGGCTCTGGAGGGCCTATTTATAGGGGGGCAAGGCTGGCGGGTCACCCTTCTGCACTACAACGCTGCTAGTCGAAGGACTCTCGCCAGTTCAATATGTGCGCCACCGGATTGAGCTGCACGTCGGATGGTCTTCTGCCGTCGGATGCTGATATAGATCTAGAGGGGGGTGAATAAATCTACCCCAAAATTTAAAGCAACATTAAGTAGATAAATGCGGAATTAAAATTTGCTTAATCAGAACAGCCAATTTAGACACAGAGTTACTAGAGCCACTAAATTAACAGAAGACTTACTTAAGTGTTGTGTGAGAGCTATCAATAGAGAGAATGAGTATATTCAACTAGACAATTGAAACACAGCAACAGCGAAACTGAATTACAGAGAGATGAAATGTGAAGAGGTACTTGGCGGAGGTTGAACTCAAAGAGTGTCCTCACGCAAGATAAACCACTTTTCAGATAAGCCTGACTTATCCTTCGAGTGGTACCTTTTGATATACCTTCTTCACTCTCTTGAATACTCAGTATATCAACCTAATGAAACACGATAACAACTAGATATATAGATCCAACAATCACAAACCATCAAGCATAGACACACGATTTTTAGGTGGTTCGATCTCCTGCAGAGATCTACGTCCACCCCACACTTAAACCAAGTGTGGCTTCACTGCTGATTCACAGCTTCCAATCCGCTGATCCACAGCGTCGGGGAAAACTTCCCAACACACGCTGAGCCTTACAGCTTAAGCTACCAGAGGAATCCTCCTCTACCGTTGGGGATTATAGCTTACCCACCGCTGACTCACAGCTTGCTATAACAAGAGTTCAAAATTGAAAAACAAAAGCAACAGACAAATCGAAAATAGTAAAATGATCTATAGCTCTAACAAAGAGCAGATCGGCTCTGGTTTTAGATGAAGAAGCTAGAAACAATGACTTACAGAAACTCAGACTCACACCCTTCAAACGACTCTATGCTCCTCTCTTAAATCTCTCTCAAAACACTCTTAAAGCTCTCTCTGGATCTGTTGGAAGTCCCTCTTGACTTGGCTGCTGCTTTTCTCTCTCTGGCTTCGTTCTCACTTCTGTATGTCTTGGAATTGGGTGATCTGCTTCCTTTTATAAGACCGCAGATGATAGGTGCATTGATGTGACACGCCCTTGGACTTTAACAAGCAAGCACAATTCACAATAGTAACAGACCGAAATCGGCGGCCGCTCACCCGACACTCACCCAAACCCGGGGTAACTTGGCGATGCCTAGTGGAGGATGTGAGGGCTGGGCCCTTGCTGGTAGAGGGCCAGCAAGGCCAAGGTTTGTTCCCAAGGGTATGGAGGCCCAATTCAATGGAGCCGACGTTATGCCGAGGGCACCGGTTACACTCTTCCGCACGGTGATCACTCGAAGCAACAGAGCTTGAGGGACCGAGCACTCACTCTCACGGCCAGCGGAGCTATGAGCTAATATTGAAAGGACAAGCACTAAGGGAAGCAAGGTTAGAACACTTACTCGACCGGCTTGAAGAAACCGGTCCCGCTCGGAGACGTGGGCGAGTAGGGAAGCGTGGTTCCCCACACGCTGCGCCGGAGTAGCTTGACCCTATTTTAAAGATTTACAACACTACTCCCCATGCAAGGGGGTGGAACAAGGGGAGGGGGAGTCACTCATACATTCAAACACTACCTCCTGCAGGGAGGGGCTTTAAGCCGGCCAGGCGGGGAGGGGAAAAATTGAAATGGAAGCCGAACGGATGGACGACGCCGGTTCTGCCTGCTCTCTGGAACAGGGGACAGATAGTTGAAGATGATGCTGCTGCGGCCACTCCCGAAATTTTTTGTCGATGAGACCAGTGGGAAAATCTTCGGGGTTGGATCAGGTTGACGTCCAAATTTTATGGAATTTCCAGGTTGACGGTGCTGGTTGGGGAAGGGCTGCGAACAGGGACCTTGAGTTCTGGTCTGGACTGCTACGGTACCACAGCAGCTGAAAGGAGAGGCTGCCACGAGTGCTTTTGATCTCTGAATCAAGTGTGGCCAGAGTCGTTGGAATCGTTGTTGAGTTCTCTTCGAGACGAGACCCACGGGAATGCCAGATGATGTCAGAGCAGATTGGGAGAACCCGAACAGTGGACAGGGGTCGGTTCAGTCCCAGAGGGGACAGAACTGCGCACCTGGGGGAGAAAAACGAGAAAACACAGCTTCGGATGCTGAACGGGGTTCCGCTTCTTGATATTGTAAGTAGACTCGGTGTAGAAACTCTCAGCCAAGGCCCGCCTTCAGAGCTTCAAGAAGTTGGTCATGGGAGTCTCTGCAACTGGCTTCAGGTTGACTGTCAGCAAGCAGATGCGCAGTCTTGGGAGATCATCTCCCCCGGGCAGCCACGAACTTAGAACATGACGAGACCACCACCATCGCAAAGAGGATATGGAGACGCTTCCAACGGTACCATGTGATTCTCCAGAGACACTTGGATAAAGTTGGGGTCACCTCTGCAAGCTACTGATCCTCTGTAAATCCTCAGCTGCGAACAGAACCTTTGTTGTAGCTCCAAGTAGACTTATGATGGGATAGTGATGGTGCTAAATGGTGAAGGGAGGTGGTGGACTGGTGGGAGGGGATGTGGGGGAGGTATGGAATGAGAGCTATGGTGGAGCTAGAAGGGTTTGGGGAGGGGAGGGGCAGGGAGGCTGTTGGTTCACTGCACTACGTGGAGGTGGGAAGGGGAGGTGGAGGAAGAACAAGTTGATGGAGGGGGAGAGTGGGGGGAGGCCAGATCTGATGGCCCCTTGTTGGGGGCGGCCTAGGGCATGGAAAGTGGGAGGGAGGAGTGGAGGGAAAGATTCAAACTCACCTTGGGGGCTGGGAGATTGTGTGGGGAAGGGTAGAGATTGTGTTGAGAAGTGGTGGTGGGTGGTTGGTGGTTGGAGGGTGGAGTGGGAATAGGTGGAGACTATCTTGGGGGTGGGGTGGAGTAAAGAGGAGGGTTGTGGGGAGTTGGAAAGGCCTTAATGGAAGGGGAAGGAGAGAGAAAGTGGTTGGGGAGGTGAGGAGAGAGAGAAGGGGGTGAACCCCATAGAGAGAGAGAGAAAGAGAGAGAGGGGGGGAATTGAAGTGGGTTTCTCACCCTAGGTTTCACACCTTCTCACATGGAATCTCTCCACTAAGATTTGAATTTTGAACTCTTAAACTTGCAATTTTCATTAACTTGAAATGGGGGAAATGGGGTCCTATATATAGGCAACCCACATTTTACAAAAAGTCCCTGACTCTTACAACAATGACAAATAACCAAGGGGTAGGGGCCGCCCTTGGGCCTAGTCCAATGAATTGGGCCCAATAACAATCTAATCTACCTAATGACACTCAAACTTAGGAAAATAAACAAAAGTCCTAGGGACATGACTCAAATAAATGGGAAAATACATCAAATGACTCAAATAGAAAGCTCAAAATGGATAATGGGGCCCACATGGAATGATGCCCGAGCTCAAACAACTCTGGAGTGTGAAGATGACGCGAGCCAGAGGGAATTGTGGGTGATGCCTTCATCAAATCCCCTGGGCTGCGAAGAGCTCGACTCCATCGAGTAGGGGTCCATCCTGCTGTGATACTGCTCGAGAAGGTCGGGATCCAGCTGCTGGAGGTCTTCCCGACTCACCTACGAATCTTCCGAAGGAGGCCGATCCTTCCACCTGACGAGATAGCGCTCGTTTACCTTGCTCCTGGTGGTAGTGACATGTTCATCCAATATTCGTTCAACTCGCTCACGCTGGGTTCTCTTGGTTGGTGGACTCTTCTCACGGGTGGGTGCTCTCTCAATGGGGGGAATGGGCTCAATATCCTCATTGGGTACCACCGTGGGACCCTTATATGGCACTAGGTCGGCCACATTGAATGTGGGGCTTACTCCATATTCCTCGGGGAGATCTAACTCATAGGCATTAGTGCCAATGCACCGCAGAACCTGGAAGGGACCAACCCCACGAGGCCTCAATTTTGAGATGGCTCCTGGGGAGAGCCTCTCCGTTCTTACCATCACAAAGTCACCCCCGTGGAATTCTTGGTGACGTCGATGAGAGTCGGCCTGCCTTTTATAAGTCTCATTCTTCATGCTAATATGCTTGCGGATTTCTTCATGCAATTCTCTGATGTGGTGGGCGAATGACTCAGCTGAAATAGACACTCTAGTATGCTGGGGAAAGGGAATGAGATATGAAGGTTTCCTTGGCTTGTACCCATGTACGGCTTCAAACAGACTCATCCCTATGGACTTATTGATAGAGTTGTTATATGCAAATTCAGCCTGAGATAAAATGAGATCCCAATTCCCCGGATGATCCTCAACAAGACACCTAAGGAGGTTCCCTAGGCTCCGATTGATAACTTCGGTTTGGCCATCAGTTTGAGGGTGGTAAGATGTGGAGAATTTGAGGAGGGTACCCATCAAGTGCCAAAGAGTCTTCCAAAAGTATCTAGTGAACTTGACATTCCTATCGGAGACTATGGTCTTGGGTAGGCCATGGAGGCGAACAACCTCATCAAAGAACAATCGAGCCACACGGGAGGCATCGGAGGTTTTGGAGCATGGTATGAAGTGGGCCATCTTAGAGAATCGGTCAACTACCACAAAGATCGAATCATGTTTCCTTTTACTCCTGGGTAGGCCTAACACAAAGTCCATGCTTAAGTCTTGCCATGGGCGGTCGGGGATGGGGAGAGGGGTATAAAGGCCGGTGTTTTGCTTCACCTGTTTGGCCGAAGCACATGTGCGGCATTGACCCACTATCTTGGCTACATCTCTCTTGAGACTTGGCCAAAAGAATTGACCCTCAACTAGAGCAATGGTCTTATGAACCCCAAAATGGCCAGCTAGCCCCCCTGCATTTAACTCCCAAACCAAGAAATCACGGAGTGAGGTCCGTGGTATGCAAATCTTTGGTCCTTTGAAGAGGAACCCATCCTCCAAGATGAAACCCTCATGTTCTTTGCTAGAATGGGTGGTCAAGGTGGTATAGATGTGCCCAAAGTCGGGGCAGCTAGGGTACTCATCCTTGAGCCTCTCAAATCTGGTAACCTCCACTTGGATAGTGGACAACAAAGAGACCCTCCTGCTAAGAGCATCCACCTCTCGATTCTCACTTCCCGCCTTGTGTTTGATGACAAAGGTGTAGGATTGGATGTACTCAACCCAACGGGCATGTCGACCATTCAATTTTTGTTGGGAGTTGAGGTATTTGAGGGCCTCATGATCGAAAAAGATGACAAATTCTTTGGGCAACAAATAGTGCCTCCAATGTCGGAGGGACTGAACCACGGCATAGAACTCTTTGTCATAAGTAGAGTACCGTGTCCTAGCATCATATAGCTTCTCACTGAAGAAGGCCACAGCGTGACCCTCTTGACTAAGGATCCCTCCTATTCCTATCTCGGATGCATCACTTGTGACTTCAAAGACCTTAGAGAAATCGGGTAGGCATAGGACCGGGGCTTGGGTCATCTTCTCCTTAAGCTCTTGGAAGGCTTTGGAGGCTGGTTTGGTCCATACAAAAGTCCCATTTTTGAGGCAATTGGTGAAAGGGGCGGTGATGGTGCTAAATCCTCGAATAAACCTCCTATAGAATGTGGCCAACCCATGGAAACTTCGGACCACATGAAGAGTGTGGGGTTCCGGCCAATCTAGAATAGCTTGGACCTTCTCGGGGTCCATGGAGACACCTTTGGTAGACACCACAAATCCTAGGAAGGTGATGGATGTGGTCATGAAGTGACACTTGCCTAGGTTGGCAAATAGACTCTCTTGTCGAAGGACGGTGCAAACTTGCCTAAGGTGGTCAAGGTGGGCCTCTTGGGATTGACTATATATGCGGATGGCATCAAAGTAGACCACTAGAAAGATCCCAATGAAAGGCCGAAGGACCTCCGTCATGAGACGCATGAAAGTACTTGGGACATTTGAGAGCCCGAAAGGCATGACCAACCATTCATACAAGCCATCCTTGGTCTTGAAGGCCGTTTTCCATTCATCTCCGGGCCTAATCCTAACTTGGTGATAGCCACTCTTAAGGTCTATTTTGGAGAAAATAGTGGCTCCAGCTAGCATGTCAAGCATGTCATCAAGCCTAGGGATGGGGAACCTATACTTGACGGTGATCTTATTAATGGCCCGACTATCCACACACATCCGCCATGATCCATCCTTCTTAGGAGTGAGATGTTGAATATGTGTGCACCATGATTACTGTTATGGTTTTGATGATAGCAACTATTATACGTCATACTGTGCCTGCATATGATGTCATTGTGTATCTATTTAAGCAACCAGTCATTTCATCGAACATGTTGTGTGCATGAGCAGTGCATGGTTTTTGATAGCAAATACTAAGTCACATTGTGTTTCCATATGACGTCATTGTGCATCTGTTTAAACAGTTAGTCATTTCATCGAACAGGTTGTGTGCATGAGCAATGCATCAGTGCATACCATTGTTCATATCTTGCATTGGTTCATTCATATAGTTGGTGCATCTCTTATGCTACTACACATAAAGTCTATACATTGGATTGCATAGCTTGCCATGCAAAGTCTATACATTCTCCATGCATCTTCATTACTAAGTCTATACATCCTGCAACTTAAAGTCTATACATCATCCTGTTGTAGGCACATCAAGTCTATACATCCTTCAGCAGCAAGTCTATACATAAGCAAGTCTATACATCCTGCAACAAACTCAAAGTCTATACGTTGGACAAAGTCTGTGCATTGGATGAAGTCTATACGTTGGACGAAGTCTATACGTTGGATAAAGTCTGTATGTTGGACAAAGTCTATGCGTTGGACAAAGTCTGTACATTAGACGAAGTCTATACGTTGGACAAAGTCTGTACGTTACTAAACATGAAGTCTGTACGTTGGCTGCCTAGCATAACTCGAAGTCTATACGTTGCTGCACACAAAGTCTATACGTTGCTGCAGATGAAGTCTGTATGTTGGCTGCATGCACAACTCAAAGTCTGTACGTTGCACAACACGAAGTCTGTACGTTGCAGCAGATGAAGTCTGTATGTTGCTGTAGATGAAGTCTATACGTTGGCTGCATGCACAAAACAAAGTCTATACGTTGCACAAGACAAAGTCTGTACGTTGGCTGCTAGCACAACTCCAAGTTTGTACGTTGGTTGATGGCTGCAACACAAGTCTATACATTGGCCGGCTACTTCACACGCAAAGTCTATACATTGCGTTCTGTTGTGTTCGTGCATCAAGTTACCAAGTCTATACATTGATGAAGCAAGTCTGTACAGGCTCATGCATGCTCAAGGTGTTAAGTCTGTACAGAGTTCATACATGCACACAAAGTCCACACATCCATCAATAGCCAAGGTCAAATGCACAAAGAAGTATAGCCAAGATAATCCAAGGTTAAAGACTCAGTTGATACCTTCTATACTGTCAAGGGTGATGCCACAAACATGCACAGGCTGCTAATGGAGTTGAACGACGGAGCTGAAGCGGATAACAGACCGACCCGGGTAAGCCCGGGTTCTGCCCAGCTGGCGGTCGACCGCCAGCACAGGGGCGGTAGACCGCCCCAGCCAGCAGATGCCAGCTTGCACGAGTTTCAGCTGCAAATCAACCGCCAGCCAGTAGCGGTCGACCGAAAATCCCAGGGCTCACCAATCTACAGTATTTCTCAGTAGAGGTCGACCGCCACCTACCACAGGTCGACCGCCAGCCCCGAGCCAACCAATGTTGACTTTGTTTTCCACTTCGAAAAGGGCCATTCAACATGGATTTGTTTAATCCAAAAGTCACCTAATCACCCATGATTTGTGGATCTGGTCTGGGGCTTGTCTATAGACCATTCAAAGTCTATAAAACAAATACAAGAGGGTTAGAAACCCTAGTTGATGCAGTTGATGAAGTGAATTAAAGAGAACTCAAGGGAGGCCATTTCGAGGGTACTGTAGCACCTGCGTGAACAGTACTTCGGCTGGAGTTCTTCATCCTTACAAGGTGATTCAAGCTCAGATCTGAAGCCAAGCAACCTCCAAGCAAGCAAGAAGCATTCAAGGCTCTCAAAGGTGATCAAAGCTACATCCATACACCTCTTCATCAACTCAAAGAGATTCAAGAAAAGATCAAGCTACATCCAATATTCTTCTTCATCAACTCAAGGAGATTCAAAGGAAAGATCAAGCTACATCCTATATCTGCTCCATCAACTCAAAAGGATCAAAGGAAGATCAAATCCTCAACAGATTCAAGATCCAATAATCTCATACAAGATCTAATTCATTCTAGCATATCTTCATATCTTGTTTGAGCATTTTCATCTTGTTTCTTTCTTCATTTCATTCAATCTATTGAAACTGAAGATCGTCCCTACCGGTGGTTAGTAGGAAGGCAATTGGGAGGTCTTCGATCTACGGTGTAGCCGTCCCTGCCGTCTTTGTGTGTAGGAAGATAGAAAGAGGGTTTTCTCTGTTCTGTGGTTTGGGGAGTGTCCCCAGTCAAGCTGTGAGTCAGCAAGGAAGCCTCACCGGGTTTTGGTAAAGGGTGGACGTAGGTTGCGGGGTTGCAACTGAACCACCTTAAAAATCCCTGTGTTGTGGGTTGTTTATCGTGTGTGATTGATCTATATCTTCTAACCCCATTCACAAGTTCGTGTGCTTCCATACTTGGTTAGATTGTTCACATACATATGCACTTTGAGTAATCAACATATCACACACACACACGCACGGTTGTTGCAAGCTATTGCATGCTCTAGTGTTATGCTTTATGATCCCTGCACTACAAGGCTTATTTCTTTCAAGATCACAAATGTGCTTAAAGAAGTGTGGACGTTTCATAGCTTGTAATCCAAGTCTTTTCATTTGAGCCATTCTACTTAATTCCGCTGTGCATTGTCCCTAAGTGATTCATTCACTTTATAAGAGTGGTTCATGCTTTCGATAGCTCAGAGTTTTAAATAGGCCAAACCTTTTGATAGGATCTATTCAACCCCCCCTTCTAGATCCGTTTACACCTCGCGGGACCCAACAAGTGGTATCAGAGCTTGGCTCTGCCATTCCCAGATCCTACGATCTGCAGGGAAAGATCCAGGTGTATTTTATTTAAATGGATTCATATGCTACACTTGCTTTGATGGCTTCTCCACCCATTTATGATGGTTCATATTATTCTACATGGCTAGGGAGAATGTTCATCTATGTTAGCTCCATAGATCCACAATTGTGGACTCTTATATACGATGGTCCTCATGAGCTGCCAACAAATTCAATTGATTGGTCAGCCGAACATGAGACCAAACACAAGGATAATCTTACCGCATATAACTTAATTACAGCTGCAGTTGATCTCAGACTAACTCATCTTGTGTCCTCCTGCAGCACAGCCAAGCAAGTACTGGACAAGTTGGTGAAAATCCATGAGGGGAAGGAATAAGAACAAGAATGCTTCATGGCCGACCGTGCGGAACAGTCCAGCAATATGCCCTCATCAAGGGTAAACTCTGATTCTGATTATGAAGATGAGTTTAACTATGAAGAGTTGTTGAATGCTTCTGAAGAGTTGGTTGATAAATTCAAGAAGTTAAAATCAGAAAATAAAAAATTGAAAAAGAAATCTGAACATGTTTTTCCTGAGAATGCTTCTTGTGATAAATGTTTAGAACTTCAAAAGGAAAATGATGCATTGCTAATCCAAAATTCTTTGCTTGAAGGGAGATTGAAGCATCTTGAAAATCCATTCATGAAACTTCTTCATGTGATGAATGTTTAAGATTCAAAACTGAAAATGAATCTCTTTTGATTGATATTAAAAATCATGAAGAAATTAGTTCATGTATGAGAAAAGAAAATGAAGAATTGAGACAATTGAATAATGCCATGTCTGAAAGATTGCTTGCTTCTGAAAAAGAAAAATATGTGAATGTTGAATCTGAGAATGTGCATGTGTTGTTGCAAGAAATTGAAAGTCATAAAACCATCAATGCTACCCTTCATGAACAAGTCAAGTCATGTGAAAATGAGATGGTTTCCCATGAATTGCACATTTCATGTCTTGAAAAAGAAATTTCTGGCTTGAATGCTTCATTGTCTAAATTTGTGAATGATCAAGAAAGCTTGAATAAGTTGTTGGGGATGAAAGTGAATTTTCAAAGGGAAGGGCTAGGTTATAATCCTGTGAACAAAAAGGATTTTGAAAATAAAGTTTACACATCTTTTGTGCACAGTTCAAACATAGCCAGCACATCAAATGAAAAACCGAGAAAGAAAAATCATGTTGCACACACACATGCATCCACAGAGAAAATCAACTTGCATCAAAAATCTAAAAATGTTGCCAGCACACCCATGCATGTTAAACATATTTCTACCATACACACACAACCAACCAGAAAGAAACTCACATGTTTTTATTGTGAAAAATATGGACATGCTATGCATAATTGCTTCATTATGAAGAATGATGACTTGAGAGCTTGTAGGACCCAAGCTATTTTGAAAATTGAAAAGAAAGTCTTCACCACGAAACCTTTCATGCATTGTAATCATTATGGTTAAAAGGGTCATACGAATTCACATTGTTGGTTCTTGTTGAAGAGAAAGAACTCCCACTCAACACATCATGCTCACATACACAAACCAGTAGAACCAATGAGAAGGAAAAATATAATGCCACGTGCCCTCAACCATCACTTTGGTAAATCTGGGAATGTTAAGCATGATTATTTTCTAAAGAAAAGTGATGATTTGAATGTTGTCAAAAATTGGAAACCACATACACATGTTGCTGCTAACCCACATGGACCCAAGCAATCTTGGGTACCTAAAAATTCCAAATGAGAATTTTGTGTGCAAGATGCCTTGGAGCTGAACAAAGGATCATAAGGTAAATAAAAGCTCAAGGCACAGGTATGTACATAAACCTTTTAAGTTCAGTCATCTTGCATGTTTAGTCTTGACATGTAGATAGTGCATCATACGTCTGGCAATGTCATGTTGATGTGATGATGAGTTGTTTGCTACCTAATATCAGCCACTTGAAATTCTTGGACTTTGGGTTTGATGATGCATGTCATGGCTGCATTTTCAACTCGTTATTCATGTTAGCATTATTCAAAAGGAGGAGTCTAACAATTGACATCATCATGTTGCATTCAGTTCAAAATCAATTGTGAATGATTTGTGTTTGCATCATATTGTGATCACACATACCTTAATGCACATCATGCTTAGTAGACACAAAAAAGCACAATTATTTTGCAGCATCTTCATTACATTGTGTATTCACATAAGTCTTAGGCTGCATAATTCATTGCCAACCCATGCATGTATTCAGGGGTAGTCAACATCAATCTAGCTTGAATCATTTTACATCATATCATTCTTGCATGGCCATGGTATATAAAATGTTGATGTATGGAAGGGCAGGTTATGCTTGCCTCGAAGCACTCAATATGCGTGAGGTTTCACCTCCACCAAGTACCATGCGTCACTGTCGCACATAGGCCATATAGCTAGGGGGAGTTATCTTCTTGAGGCATTCGTGCATATGGTTCATATTCATTATGTTGCATTTCATAAGTGTAAAATCATGCATTATGTTGGTTCATGCATTTCATGTTTGTTCAGGTCAACCCCTGCATGGTTCAAGTAAACCTCTCCTTGATATTCGTCATTCTATTTGACTACCTACATAACTCATTGAGTGCATTCATTGCATATTCTTAGGGGGAGTCGTGTTGTTTTTCTTGGTTCATTCGTCCTTTTTACATCTGAACCTCAATGGCCTCCAGTGTGATAATAAGTTCAAGAGACAGACATCACTACGGTGTAAGAGCTTTCTATTATATGAACTGATGATTGTCCATTCAATGAGAATGGTTCAGATTTAATGATTTCCTTGAAGTTCTGATGTATCTTTTGAAATCATCTATATTCTGTGATTTTAATAGACCTTAACTAGAGATTGCATGTTGTGCTTTGAATAACTATATTGAAATCTGAAAATCCAAACGTCTTGACAACTTTGGTGATACTCTAGAGCTTAGTATTGTTTCTAAACATCTTGATGAGCTGGAATTCTTGAAAATCAATTTGACATAGCAATGATGTTGTTACACGGAGAAATATGTCACGTCATCAAATCAAATGATGGATGATATGTCATGATGTGCCCCTGTTATATCTGTCTTAATAATATTGGACTCTAGGCAGAGCACTGGCATAATTGCTGAGAAATATATCCTCTCATCAAAGAAATGAGATCGGATATGTCATGGCGTGACTTTGCTATCTCTGTTTATTTTGAAGCATAACAGTCAGTCTTACCAAATACCTAGGAATACTGGCGTCTAAACAACGTGTATTCTTATGGTTAGGAGGCATGTACTAGACTAGACTGCTCGTAAAATATGAGTCTTGTGCCTTAAAATGCAAAAGATACTGAAAATCACATTTGCTGCGATCATAAAATTCCATGATCTAATCATGATTGTTTAGCCTCAATACTAGTTTTTGTGCTATTTCCTTTGTACTTCTTGAATATGGATGTATAAGACAAGGGAAGGTTAAACACTGTCATGATATGCGCTTTTGGTTTATTTCTATTAAACTATGGATATTGATGCCTTTTGAACTCTATTGATGATCTTGGTTTTCTTTAGCTTTGAACCATATATATTGCTCCCGGCATGTTTCCAATTTCCATTTAATGGCTTGCTCTTCCACTACCATTCCACTCTGATCTCTAGGACTTTTGTCAACCACTATACCGTATCCCTCCTTTTTACTGTTGGCAAAGGGGGAGAATGTCTTGTTGTGAGTCCTTGCTGTGGACTTGGGAGAAAGGGGGAGATGTTGCCTAATGCTGCCTTTGAGCGTTGTCAAAGGGGGAGAGTGCAATGTGGATATGGGAGAATCCAAGGGGAAGAGAACCTTCATTTATGATGAGGGTTTATGCATAGCATTCATACACTTTACTTCTCCATGCATTCGTATATCCATGCATACATATCTGCATTCACATGCTTCACTCTCATGGATCTTGAGCTGCACATATTACATATGTCATAAACTTTGCTGTCTTGGCTATTTCTGCCATATAATGACACACAGTGTTACCATCATCAAAAAGGGGGAGAATGTTGAATACGTGTGCACCATGATTACTGTTATGGTTTTGATGATAGCAACTACTATACGTCATACTGTGCTTGCATATGATGTCATTGTGTATCTGTTTAAGCAATCAGCCATTTCATCGAACATGTTGTGTGCATGAGCAGTGCATGATTTTTGATAGCAAATACTAAGTCACATTGTGTTTGCATATCACATCATTATGCATCTGTTTAAATAGTTAGTCATTTCATCGAACATGTTGTGTGCATGAGCAATGCATCAGTGCATACCATTGTTCATATCTTGCATTGGTTCATTCATATAGTTGGTGCATATCTTATGCCGCTACACATAAAGTCTATACATTGGATTGCATAGCTTGCCATGCAAAGTCTATACATTCTCCATGCATCTTCATTACTAAGTCTATACATCCTGCAACTCAAAGTCTATACATCATCCTGTTGCAGGCACATCAAGTCTATACATCCTTCAGCAGCAAGTCTATACATCAGCAAGTCTATACATCCTGCAACAAACTCAAAGTCTATACGTTGGACAAAGTCTATACGTTGGACAAAGTCTGTACATTGGACGAAGTCTATACGTTGGACGAAGTCTATACGTTGGACTAAGTCTGTACGTTGGACAAAGTCTATGCGTTGGACAAAGTCTGTACATTGGACGAAGTCTATACGTTGGACAAAGTCTGTACGTTGCTGAAAATGAAGTCTGTACGTTGGCTGCCTAGCACAACTCGAAGTCTATACGTTGCTGCACACAAAGTCTATACGTTGCTGCAGATGAAGTCTGTACGTTGGCTGCATGCACAACTCAAAGTCTGTACGTTGCACAACACAAAGTCTGTACGTTGCGGCAGATGAAGTTTGTACGTTGCTGTAGATGAAGTCTATACGTTGGCTGCATGCACAAAACAAAGTCTATACGGTGCACAAGACAAAGTCTGTACGTTGGCTGCTAGCACAACTCCAAGTCTGTACGTTGGTTGATGGTTGCAACACAAGTCTATACATTGGCTGGCTACTTCACACGAAAAGTCTATACATTGCATTCTGTTGTGTTCGTGCATCAAGTTACCAAGTCTATACATTGATGAAGCAAGTCTGTACAGGCTCATGCATGCTCAAGGTGTTAAGTCTGTACAGAGTTCATACATGCACACAAAGTCCACACATCCATCAATAGTCAAGGTCAAATGCACAAAGAAGTATAGCCAAGAGAATCCAAGGTTGAAGACTCAGTTGATACCTTCTATACTGTCAAGGGTGATGCCTTAAATATGCACGGGCTGCTAATGGAGTTGAACGACGGAGCTGAAGCGGATAACAGACCGACCCGGGCAAGCCCGAGTTCTGCCCAGCTGGCGGTCGACCGCCAGCACAGGGGCGGTCGACCGCCCCAGCCAGCAGATGCCAGCTTGCACGAGTTTCAGCTGCAGGTCGACCGCCAGCCAGTAGCGGTCGATCGAAAATCCCAGGGCTCACCAATCTACAGTATTTCTCAATAGAGGTCGACCGCCACCTACCACAGGTCGACCGCCAGCCCCGAGCCAACCAATGTTGACTTTGTTTTCCACTTCGAAAAGGGCCATTCAACATGGATTTGTTTAATCCAAAAGTCACCTAATCACCCATGATTTGTGGATCTGGTCTGGGGCTTGTCTATAGACCATTCAAAGTCTATAAAACCAATACAAGAGGGTTAGAAACCCTAGTTGATGCAGTTGATGAAGTAAATCAAAGAGAGCTCAAGGGAGGCCATTTCGAGGGTACTGTAGCACCTGTGTGAACAGTACTTCGGGCTGGAGTTCTTCATCCTTCCAAGGTGATTCAAGCTCAGATCTGAAGCCAAGCAACCTCCAAGCAAGCAAGAAGCATTCAAGGCTCTCAAAGGTGATCAAAGCTACATCCATACACCTCTTCATCAACTCAAGGAGATTCAAGAAAAGATCAAGCTACATCCAATATTCTTCTTCATCAACTCAAGGAGATTCAAAGGAAAGATCAAGCGACATCCTATATTTGCTCCATCAACTCAAAAGGATCAAAGGAAGATCAAATCCTCAACAGATTCAAGATCCAACAATCTCAGACAAGATCTAATTCATTCTAGCATATCTTCATATCTTGTTTGAGCATTTTCATATTGTTTCTTTCTTCATTTCATTCAATCTATTGAAACTGAAGATCGTCCCTACCGGTGGTTAGTAGGAAGGTAATCGGGAGTTCTCCGATCTACGGTGTAGCCGTCCCTGCCGGCTTTGTGTGTAGGAAGATAGAAAGAGGGTTTTCTCTGTTCTGTGGTTTGTGGCGTGTCCCCGGTCAAGCTGTGAGTCAGCAAGGAAGCCTCACCGGGTTTTGGTGAGGGGTGGACGTAGGTTGCGAGGTTACAACTGAACCACCTTAAAAATCCCTATGTTGTGGGTTGTTTATCATGTGTGATTGATCTATATCTTCTAACCCCATTCATAGGTTCGTGTGCTTCCATACTTGGTTAGATTGTTCACACACATATGCACTTTGAGTAATCAACATATCACACACACACACGCACGGTTGTTGCAAGCTATTGCATGCTCTAGTGTTATGCTTTATGATCCCTGCACTACAAGGCTTATTTCTTTCAAGATCACAAATGTACTTGAAGAAGTGTGGACGTTTCATAGCTTGTAATCCAAGTCTTTTCATTTGAGCCATTCTACTTAATTTCGCTGTGCATTGTCCCTAAGTGATTCATTCACTTTATAAGAGTGGTTCATGCTTCCGATAGCTCAGAGTTTTAAATAGGCCAAAGCTTTTGATAGGATCTATTCAACCCCCCCTTCTAGATCCGTTTACACCTCACGGGACCCAACATGAGAAGGGCCGGTACGGCACATGGGCTTTTGCTAATGCGGATGAAGCCCTTCCTAATGAGTTCCTCTATTTGCCTCCGAAGTTCAACATGTTCCGTGGGATTGAGGCGGTAATGAGGAAGGTTGGGAAGGGTGACTCTCGGAACTAGATCAATTGCGTGTTGCACATCACGCATGGGAGGGAGTTGATCCAGGAGCTCCTCCGGGAACACATCATGAAACTACTCTAGGAGGTGCCAGACTTCTATGGGATGGGGGTTGGAGGGGGTGGGCTCTCCTAGACAAATGACTACCATACATAGAGGTGTCCCTTGAACTATCTCCTCCTCAAGCTTTTTTTTAGTGATGAGATGAAGACCCTTGATCATTCCCAAAGTCTTATCTTGTTTGGGGTTTTGGGAGAGAGGTTGGGTTGGTGGGGTGGAGTTCCCTACGACTTGAGATGTGGTGGAGTGTTGACCTTGAGGGGGTGGGCTTTTCTTAGGCAAGGGACGTGGTGGGGAGGGATTAAGACGGATGCTCTTTCCCTCATGCTCAAAGGTGCATGTGTTGGTCTTACCCAAAATAGTGGCATCCACATCATAAAGCCACGGTCTCCCTAGTAGGATGCTACCTACTTCCATGGGGATAACATCACACCATATTTGGCCATGGTAGGAAGAGAAGGTGACGGGCACAAGACAACGAGTGTTGACCGGGATGGAATTGTTGTTGTTCCAAGAGACCCGGTATGGGCTAGGGTGGGGAGTAATGGTAAGTCCAAGGAGCTTAACGGTGTCGGGACACATGGCATTGACACAACTCCCATTATCTAAGATCACTTTTCTCACATGGCCCCCTATCTTAACAAAGGTGTGGAAGATTGAAGTTCGTCGCCAGTCCTCCTCTTGGGGTTTGGTGAGGGTGCATCTAATCACTCCTAGATGGGAGTCGGTAGATGGAATGGTGTAGTCTATACCCGACTCATGGTCTTGGGTCTCATACTCTTCTTCCCAATCTAGTGAGGCTTCATGGACCTCAACCACACTCTCAAGTTCCCCTTGGGGTGGGGGAGCTTCTTCCTCAACAAGTAAGCTAGACAACCCTTTGGATGGGCATTGCCCCGCAAAGTGGCCAAACCCTTGGCACCTATAGCATTGTTGAAGGCCACTACCCGGGGTGGTCCCTCCTACACTTGGACCTTTGGAATTCTCTTCCCTCCATGGGGGAAGTTGTCTATGAGTGGTCTTGGTTGGAGTGATGGTGGGAGGGGGAAAGTAGGGCCGTATTGGGGCATTTCCACTTGGGCTAGGAGCCTTTATGGGGGGGCCAGGTTTGTTCGGGGTCCCATGCCTTTGGGATCGGCCGGCCGAAGAGGAGCAAACCTAGGGATCCTAGAGAATCTTTCAACATCCCGAGCTACTTGGTAGGCTTGTTCAAGGTTGGCAACATTTCTCATGAAAAGCTCTCTATTGATGTGGTTTTGGAACCCATTCCTAAAGCGAGACAAGGTGACGGCCGTAGCTTCATTTACTCCACACTTTAAAACATATGAGTCAAATTTCTCAATGTATTCAACCACGGTCTTCCCCTCTTGGGTGAGGCTTTGCCACTCATCTAAGAGCATTTGGTGGTAGGATGTGGGTAGGTACTTATTTCTAAGTTGATCCTTCATGCCTTGCCAAGTGTCAATGGGCTCTTCTTGCCTAATCCTCATTAATCTCTCTTGATTTAGCCAATAGGTTTTGGCTAGTTTGGTGAGGTGCTTTTTGGCCAATCTCACTTTCCGTTGGTCGGACATGGGATACCAATCAAAGTATTGGTCCATGGCGGTCTCCCATTCAAAGTAGACACTTGGTTCATGGGAACCGTCAAAGTTCGGGGCTTCTACCTTGATCATCCTTAAGAGAGGGTCATCCGGGTCTTCTCGTGGGCGCCTTTCATTATATTGGTGGTGGCGAGGCCTCTCATGGTCATAGTAGGGGTCAGCATTCAAATCCTCCCTATCAATTTCAGCATGTGGAGGGCGGGCTCTTGGTCCATTGTTCCTTGGGTGGAACTCTTCCCTATTATTTTCAGCATGTGGAGGGTGGGCTCTTGGTCCATTGTTCCTTGGGTGGAACTCATGCTCTTCTTGCCGAGCAAGGCGGGTGGAAAGGGACTCTAGTTGGGCAAGGATGTTTGCAAGGGTAGCATCCACCCGGTCCATTTGGCGTCCATTGTTCCTTGGGTGGAACTCATGCTCTTCTAGCCGAGCAAGGCGGGTGGAAAGGGACTCTAGTTGGGCAACGATGCTTGCAAGGGTAGAATCCACCCGGTCCATTTGGCCTTGGGGTTACTCCCTATGGGCATCTTGATTGAGTTGGGGATTGGGATCCATGGGGGGAACCGAAGATGATGGTCGGGTCGGTATATGACTCCACTACGAGTGGACATGCAAGGGAGGGGAATGACTGAAGGATGGACAACACAATGCAATGGTCCTAGGACTTAGACTTAGTAGAGAGAAGTCTAAACTTGCTCTGATACCAATTGATGTGACATGCCCTTGGACTTTATCAAGCAAGCATAATTCACAATAGTAACGGACCGAAATCGGTAACCGCTCACCCGACACTCACCCAAACCCGGGGTAACTTGGCGATGCCAAGTGGCTGGTAGAGGACCAGCAAGGCCAGGTTTGTTCCCAAAAGTATGGAGGCCCAATTCAATGGAGCCAACGTTGTACCGAGGGCACCGGTTACACTCTTCCCCATGGTGGTCACTCGAAGCAACGAAGCTTGAGGGACCGAGCACTCACTCTCACGGCCAGCGAAGCTATTGTTGGGTTCGATGCTAGTATTCAGAGGGGGGGGGGGTGAATGAATATGGCCTATAAAAACTTTCACCCAATATAAAATTTCGCTCAAAAAGGAACTATGATGCTAACTAGACAGATTTACCAAATCTGAAAGCTAATCAACTATTCTGTTCGACCAGTTAGCAGACACATGGAGCGCCCCTATGCATTCATCTAGCGGAAGCACAAATGAACAAATCAAACCACAATGCACAAGGGTTTTTAGGTGGTTCGATCCAGCAGACCTACATCCACCCCACACTCAACCCGAGTGTGGCTTCACTAACAGCTGGGCAACACAGCTTGCCAACAACCGCTGGGCAACACAGCTTGCCAACCAGTGGAATCCACCACTGCAACCGCTGGGGATTACAGCTTACCCGTCCAGTGGAAACCTTCACTGCCCGCTGAGCAACATAGCTTGCTGTCCAGTGGAATCCTCCACTGCAAACCGCTGGGTAATACAACTTAGCCGACCAGAGGCAGCACCTCTGCAACCCGCTGACTAACAGCTTGAAAGGAAATGTAAAATGGAAAACAAAAGACAGAACAAGACAGCAACGGAAAGCTGAAACAATAAAGTACAAAATATAGCTCTAACAATGAACAACCTCAGATCTGGTTTTGAACCAAAGATCTGAGGAATGAACTCCTTCTCTCTCTCTCTCTTCTTCTTCTCTTCACACTCTTCTCGAGCTCTCTGCCTCTCTTCTTCTTCTCTTCACACTCTTCTCGAGCTCTCTGCCTCTCTTCTTCTCCTTCTGCTCTTCTTCTTTCTCTTTTCTTTTTCTATCTGGATCGTGGCTCTCTGTATGGACTTTTCTTCTCGGCAACTCGATCGCCCTTCTTCTGTGGAAGAAGGCTCATATATATAGCAGCAGCAGCAGCTAGGGCGCGTGTGGCTTCCACAGCTCCCGCCCTAAGAATTCGGACCACGTGGCAGTCTCTCAGCACATTCCAGCCTCGGATCACGTGCTGCCAGTCACTAGGGAATATTTCTTCCTCGGACCTGCAAGGAGATGAAAACCATTAAAACTGAGGGCCACAATAACTAAAGCTGCACGAAGTATGTAGTAGCAATTCTAGATGCACTGAGAACAACACGAGATACACACTGTAACAGAGATAACACTACAAGGAGAACGACACGAAGAAGATAAAAACAACACGAGGTAAAGAAGAAGAACGACACGAGATACATATGAAGACAAAACAGAAACCAACACGAAGTGTGGTTTCAACATATGAAAGACACGAGGTCTTGGAAGAACAACACGAAGACAGAAGAGTGACATGGCTATCACGACACGTGATGAGGCAGTGACACTAAAACAAAAAGACTCGAGGAACAACAGTAAGTGACACGAAGTTAAACAAGCAGACATAAAAGATGACACGAGATGCAACTAGAGGATAGAGAGAAGCGACACGAGGTTCACACAGAAATGACACGAGGTGGCACAGAAAGCAACACGAGGTGCTGCAATGTTCTGCACGCAGTGGAACAAAAACGACATGAAGACACAGAAACAACAGTAACCGACACGAAGTAAGTACGACATGGAGACAGATGACAGAAACCGTCACGAGTTGAAAACAACACGAAGACGATGAGAACAGCACGAGGTGAAACGAGAACGACACGAAGTGTCACTGTAACAACACGGAGACACGAATGCAAAAATAACACGAAGACACGAAGACAGACCAACACGAAAACGTAAACACAACACGAAGACATAGACACTAAAACAAGACGAAGACAATGGATGCTACAGTGCAATGTCTAGACATGAAATTCAAAGCAAACGACTGTACAGACTTGAAGATGTGAAGCCAGTGTACAGACTTTGAAATCGAAGACCAATGTGCAGACTTGACAGTGAAGACTAGTGTGCAGACTTCAAGGAGGTTGGCGTGTCAATGTACAGACTTGATGAAGACTGATACATGAACAGTAATGCATAGACTTAGGAGCATATGACACGGCTGTACAGACTTCACGCGTTGACGCTGTACACACTTCCAATGAAGTGCGTTGACGCTGTACAGACTTTGCCTAAGACGCTGTACACACTTAACTTAAGACAATGCATGAACTGACATTGTATAGACTTTGTCTTAACAATGAATGTGTAGACTTGATCAAGAGTCCAATGTGCAGACTTCATGAGTGTGCAAACTTGTCAACGAAATGCATAATGTATAGACTATGCACATGCATGAAGAGTGTATAGACTAATGAAATGCTTTACCCTGCAGTGTATAGACTTGCTAGTCATCAAACTACATGCAGATAGAAAAGCAACGCACAGATCAGAAATCAAGCACTATATCAGTCATACACATGCATTCTCCACAAAATAAGTTATGTTGCTATCATCAAAACATAATCTCATAAAGCACTCACTGTGTTGCAATCATCAAAACAAAACAACATTGCTATCATCAAATCAACATAGCACATGCTTGTGCCTAAGGGGCACAACATTCTCCCCCTTTTTGATGATGGCAACACACTGTGACATTGAGTCACACAGAAAATTTTCTCCCCCTTTGACATAATCAAAAAGAGAAAAACAGTAAAGACATGAGTGTAAAGTGTAATATGCATGCAAATTCCTCTAGAACATTCTCCCCCTGAATGTAAGACTCCCCTGAATTATTTCTCCCCCTAAATAAAAGCTCCCCCTTTGAGAAGGAATATGAACAGATAAACAAGGTAGAAAAGGTAGGAGGGTCACTAGACAACAGCTGAATCATTGGTTCAGAGAATAAGCCTGATTATAAATAATAGTTAAAGTATAAGAATCATCAACATACAATTTTCAAAAATTCAGGTTTAACAGTGATAAATCTAGAGTAAAACACATGACCCCTGAAAAAGAGTTTTAGATTCCATTTATAGCAATGAATCTAGGGCACATGGTATTAATAGATAAGTCTGAAATAATACCCTTTTTTTGATTAAACAAGGAAATTCAAGAGAGGCAACTCGAACATGTATTGAAAAAAAATAATTTTCACTCAATGACTTTTGATTTCAAGGGGTTACAGCAGTTTGACTTTCATTTTTCAATTTCTGAACCTGAACTAAGTGAATAGACCGATGGCATTTATGCTGTTGACATTAGGTGTACACCTTGATCAGAGGCAGGTACCCCCAGTTACTAGGCATAAACTACTAGGCCTATTTCAGATCAAAATCCACAAAGAATAGTCTTCACTTTTGACATTAAGGGTACACCTTGATTAGAGGCCAGTACTCTCAGTTACTTGGTGAGGACTCCCCCTATAGATTTGACCCTATGAACAGAGATATTCTGAATCACCTCATGACATGTGAAGTCTCCTGCTTCTT
Organism: Amorphophallus konjac; assembly: GCA_022559845.1. NCBI lineage: Eukaryota > Viridiplantae > Streptophyta > Magnoliopsida > Alismatales > Araceae > Amorphophallus > Amorphophallus konjac. Next base: position 405,660,363 of record CM040118.1, read on the forward strand.
TGAAGGAGTTCACAGTTTCTCAGTGTAATCAGCCATTGCTCTGTCACTATGTTCAGTTCTTAACATTAATGATCTTATTTACTGCTGCCCTTAATTCTTTTAGAGTGATTGTTTAAAAAATCAGTACACACTCTTATTAGCCTGTTCTAGACATACCCAGTTCAACACATTTAGGCATTACAAAAAAACTTTTTCTATTTTAGCCATGAGACAAAGATTAAGAGCTATAAAAGTTTTCTTTTATCTTAAATTCTGAAGTGCAGACACTTAACTCTCCAATTTATAAAGGTTAAACCTTTAATTCCTTTCAGTTTGTAAGAGAAATTCTTATAAGAGAACAATTGTAATAATCACAACTCAATGTACTAAACCAGATACAGAACTGTTGTTCAGTGAGAGTGATAAGAAACGGATAGCAATTGGCAAAGTGGTTCAATGAGCAACTGATGTCAAAGAATATGAATCATTTGAATGAGAACACTGAGAAGTGAATAGGATTCAATGAATTGAATAGAACTCTCAGTTCCCCCTGACATCATGATGCAAGAGATAAGCTATGCAATCAATTCAGCTTTATGCATCCAAGTCATGAGCATTTCTATCCTTTTTTCAGATTTTTCAACATATGATGCAGTACACTGTTCTACATGAAGACTAGACCCATGGTACTAGGCGGAGGACCTGGTCTCAAAGACCATCTCACACATGGTAGGAACCTCCGGGTAGATTTCCCTGCCTTTTAGTAACTTACCATTTGATATACCAGGGTTATGCAGGTGATATATGCAGTGCTAAGCAGTCCTACATGCATTGAACAACATCAATGACAGTCATGCAAATGATGTATGCAAACATAAGACACATGCATAGGCTGTGTGCACTAAGTGAATCATTCACAATCAGCAAGTTATGCATTTAACAACAAGCATGCAATGCTTTAATACATAACGCATGCATTGACACAAAGTCTATATAGTGCATTAACTGTATATACTGAAGAAACATTCAAATTCAGTTCAGCATATAGCAAGAGAAGAGCATCATATATGCAGAATTGAATTCAATAGCTGAGTCTGGAATACAGACTGATCAGCTAGAGATGAAGAGTTCATCAAAAAATCAGCCAAGCAAAACAACAATTTCAGATGATGAATTTAAAACAGATTTCAGAACTGACCTGAATTGAATCATGGGGTTTTCTTCTTGAGTGCCTTGGTTAACCCCTTTTATTTCTCCTTCCAAGGCCCACCTACAGCAAGTCAATCAATTTGATCCTGCAGGGACCCAAGCAGTCTTGGGTCCTGCATTTACCCTGACACTTCTAGCAGGTTTTCTCAACAGATTTTTCGCATGTTTATCATCAAATTCCATCAGGTAGCAATTATTTATGGAATGACCAAGCTGACCATAGTAGTGGCATGATGCAGCAGTTTTGAAGTTTATTTTATGCACATTCCTATGAGCAGGAGTTCTAAGTGCATATGCATGAACATGTTTATTACCAGAATTAAAATTCTGTTTACCAGAGTCATCCAGCCAGCAATCAGCCGCTCTATGACCTGGCTTCCCACAGTTAAAACATGCAAGTTTTTCAAAATGTTTTGCAGGGAATCTAAGAACATGGGAGTTAACATGATTCTTCTGAACATGCCAACAGTCCTTGACTGTATGGCCATACTTCCCACACTTAAAGCATGCTGAAGTTCTTCTACCAGAAGCAGTTTCATTTGCAGGGAGATTTACAGGTTTTAAATTGACTTTCTTTCCATGAGCATGCCAGCAATCTGCATAAATGTGGCCAAACTTCCCACAACAAAAACACTTTAGATTCTTTTTCCTAGAATCATGGTTTTTAGCATGAGATTCTTTAACATTCAGATTACCCTTTTTCTGATCAGACAGAACTTTTCTGGCATGCTTTCTATCATCTTGTTTCATCACAAAACACTCACTCATATAGTGTCCATGCTTACCACAATAATGACAAGAACAGGAACCATTAAATTTCTTTGAAACATGGCACTTAGTAGATGAGTTTTTAGCATGCAGATAGTTCCTTTGAGTTTTCGGGGTTTTCTGATTTTCATTTCGTTTTTGAATTTCCTGAACAGCATACACATATGAAGAAGAGGTTGAAGTGCTAGCTAAGCCAGAGCTACAAATAAAAGTGGTGCACAGCTCTTTCTTCTTAGCTTGCTTAATTTCAGAAATGTTATCAATCCCTTCACATTGATCACTTACTTCATCTTCAGAGGATATTTTCATTTTGCCTTTATCCTTATCAACCTTAGATGAAGTACTATTCAGCTCAGTAATTTTACCTTCCAAGGAGATTATAAGATTTTCTGAATCAACTTTCTCCTTCTCATAACCAGCCAGTTTTTCTTTTAACAAATCAATTTCTTTTTCCAAATCAGCAGTGTGTATTAAAAATCTAGCAATTTCTTCGTCACTGCAATTGATACACTCTTTCAATACTGATTTCTCTTTTTCAATTGTCATCCATCTTTCAGAGAAAACAGTGTTAAGAACTATTAGTTTTCTATTTTGTTCCTCCAGATAAGTATTTTCTTCTTTTAGAGATTTGATTTGTTCCTTTTGCAAGTTATGATCAGAATCAAACTCATTTATCATTTCTTCCAAGATAACACAAGCTTTACAAGAATTATCTTCTCTAATGTGCTCCTTTTCAGATTTCAAAGTTTTCACTTCTTTTCTCAATTTCTTGTTTTCAGATTTTAATTTCTTGGATACTTTGAACAAATTTTCATACATCTCTATCAATTCATCAAAAGTGTATCCATCTGATTCGGAGCTTACCTGAGATGAGGTTTTCTCATCATCACTTCCCCGGTTGGCCATTAAGCATATGGACTTTCTTCCTTCTCTATCAATGTCCGAGGTGTTCCCTTTGAGTTTCAATACCTCTGGACAATCATCCTTCGTGTGGCCAGCCTTCCTGCATTTGTAGCAAACATTAGTGTCACCAATCTTGGCAGGATTAGAGTTATACCTTGTTTGTTGTTTGCCACCATCAAGCTTTCCTTCTCTTTTTCTCAGAAATTTCCTGAAATTACTAATCACCATTCCCATGTGGTCTTCATCAATTTCAGACCGCGAGAGGCTACTTTTCTCGCTTGATGATCCACTATGGCTGGATCTGTTTGCTTTGCTGGAGCTAGCCTTCAGCACGATTGGCTCCATTGCAAACAATCTGAAAGCACAGAATAAACTGAAGCACCTAAATCAAATAAGCAAGACAAAGCACTAAGTCGGAGAATCAAAGCTACGAACACAGAAAGCACACTCTGAAAAGTACCAAACAAACCAGCAGGATCCTCTGCAGATTGTTAGATCTGATAGATCAGAGACCCGCTCTGATACCAATTGTTGGGTTCGGTGCTAGTATTCAGAGGGGGGGTGAATGAATATGGCCTATAAAAACTTTCACCCAATATAAAATTTCGCTCAAAAAGGAACTATGATGCTAACTAGACATATTTACCAAATCTAAAAGCTAATCAACTATTCTGTTCGACCAGTTAGCAGACACATGGAGCGCCCCTATGCATTCATCTAACGGAAGCACAAATGAACAAATCAAACCACAATGCACAAAAGTTTTTAGGTGGTTCGGTCCAGCAGACCTACATCCACCCCACACTCAACCCGAGTGTGGCTTCACTAACAGCTGGGCAACACAGCTTGCCAACAACCGCTGGGCAACACAGCTTGCCGACCAGTGGAATCCACCACTGCAACCGCTGGGGATTACAGCTTACCCGTCCAGTGGAAACCTCCACTGCCCGCTGAGCAACACAGCTTGCTGTCCAGTGGAATCGTCCACCGCAAACCGCTGGGCAATACAGCTTAGTCGACCAGAGGCAGCACCTCTGCAACCCACTGACTAACAGCTTGAAAGGAAATGTAAAATGGAAAACAAAAGACAGAACAAGACAGCAACGGAAAGCTGAAACAATAAAGCACAAAATATAGCTCTAACAATGAACAACCTCAGATCTGGTTTTGAACCAAAGATCTGAGGAACGAACTCCTTCTCTCTCTCTCTCTTCTTCTTCTCTTCACACTCTTCTCGAGCTCTCTGCCTCTCTTCTTCTTCTCTTCACACTCTTCTCGAGCTCTCTGCCTCTCTTCTTCTCCTTCTGCTCTTCTTCTTTCTCTTTTCTTTTTCTATCTGGATCGTGGCTCTCTGTATAGACTTTTCTTCTCGCCAACTCGATCGCCCTTCTTCTGTGGAAGAAGGCTCATATATATAGCAGCAGCAGCAGCTAGGGCGCGTGTGGCTTCCACAGCTCCCGCCCTAAGAATTCGGACCACGTGGCAGTCTCTCAGCACATTCCAGCCTCGGATCACGTGCTGCCAGTCACTAGGGAATATTTCTTCCTCGGACCTGCAAAGAGATGAAAACCATTAAAACTGAGGGCCACAATAACTAAAGCTGCACGAAGTATGTAGTAGCAATTCTAGATGCACTGAGAACAACACGAGATACACACTGTAACAGAGATAACACTACAAGGAGAACGACACGAAGAAGATAAAAATAACACGAGGTAAAGAAGAAGAACGACACGAGATACATACGAAGACAAAATAGAAACCAACACGAAGTGTGGTTTCAACATACGAAAGACACGAGGTCTTGGAAGAACAACACGAAGATAGAAGAGTGACACGGCTATCACGACACGTGATGAGGCAGTGACACTAAAACAAAAAGACTCGAGGAACAACAGTAAGTGACACGAAGTTAAACAAGCAGACATAAAAGATGACACGAGATGCAACTAGAGGACAGAGAGAAGCGACACGAGGTTCACACAGAAACGACACGAGGTGGCACAGAAAGCAACACGAGGTGCTGCAATGTTCTGAACGCAGTGGAACAAAAATGACACGAAGACACAGAAACAACAGTAACCGACACGAAGTAAGTACGACATGGAGACAGATGACAGAAACCGTCACGAGTTGAAAACAACACGAAGATGATGAGAACAGCACGAGGTGAAACGAGAACGACATGAAGTGTCACTGTAACAACACGGAGACATGAATGCAAAAACAACACGAAGACACGAAGACAGACCAACACGAAAACGTAAACACAACACGAAGACATAGACACTAAAACAATACGAAGACGATGGATGCTACAGTGCAATGTCTAGACATGAAATTCAAAGCAAACGACTGTACAGACTTGAAGATGTGAAGCCAGTGTACAGACTTTGAAATCGAAGACCAATGTGCAGACTTGACAGTGAAGACTAGTGTGCAGACTTCAAGGAGGTTGGCGTGTCAATGTACAGACTTGATGAAGACTGATACATGAACAGTAATGCATAGACTTAGGAGCATATGACACGGCTGTACAGACTTCACGCGTTGACGCTGTACACACTTCCAATGAAGTGCGTTGACGCTGTACAGACTTTGCCTAAGACGCTATACACACTTAGCCTAAGACAATGCATGAACTGACGTTGTATAGACTTTGTCTTAACAATGAATGTGTAGACTTGATCAAGAGTCCAATGTGCAGACTTCATGAGTGTGCAAACTTGTCAACGAAATGCACAATGTATAGACTATGCACATGCATGAAGAGTGTATAGACTAATTAAATGCTTTACCCTGCAGTGTATAGACTTGCTAGTCATCAAACTACATGCAGATAGAAAAGCAACGCACATATCAGAAATCAAGCACTATATCAGTCATACACATGCATTCTCCACAAAACAAGTTATGTTGCTATCATCAAAACACAATCTCATAAAGCACTCACTGTGTTGCAATCATCAAAACAAAACAGCATTGCTATCATCAAATCAACATAGCACATGCTTGTGCCTAAGGGGCACAACAGCTATGAGCTAATATTGAAAGGACAAGCACTAAGGGAAGCAAGGTTAGAACACTTACTCGACCGGCTTGAAGAAACCCATCCCGCTCGGAAACGTGGGCGAGCGGGGAAGCGTGGTTCCCCACACGCTGCGTTGGAGTAGCTTGACCGTGTTTTAAAGATTTACAACACTACTCCCCATGCAAGGGGGTGGAACAAGGGGAGGGGGAGTCACTCATACATTCAAACACTACCTCCCGCAGGGAGGGGCCTTAAGTCGGCCAGGCGGGGAGTGGAAAAATTGAAATGGAAGTCGAACGGATGGACGACGCCGGTTCTGCCTGCTCTCTGGAACAAGGGATAGACAGTTGAAGATGACGCTGCTGCGGCCACACCCGAATTTTGTTGTCGATGAGACCAGTGGGAAAATCTTCAGGGTTGGATCTGGTTTACATCCAATTTTTATGGAATTTCTAGGTTGACGGTGCTGGTCGGGGAAGGGCTGCGAATAGGGACCCTGAGTTATGGTCTGGACTACTACGGTACCACAGTAGCTGAAAGGAGAGGCTGCCACGAGCTCTTCCGATCTCTGAATCAAGTGTGTCCAGAGTTTTTGAAATCGTTTGTTGAGTCCTCTTCGAGACGAGACCCGTGGGAATGCCAGATGATGTCGGAGTAGATTAGGAGAACCCGAACAATGGACAGGGGTCGGTTTAGTCCCAGAGGGGACATAACTGTGCACCTGGGGGAGAAAAATGGGAAAACACAGCTTCGGATGCTGAACGGGGTTCCGCTTCTTGATATTGTAAGTAGACTCGGTGTAGAAACTCAGCCAAGGCCCGCCTTCAGAGCTTCAAGAAGTTGGTCGTGGGAGCCTCTGCAACTGGGTTCAGGTTGACTATCGGGAAGCAGATGCACAGTCTTGGTAGATCGACTCCCCCGGGCAGCCACGAACTTAGAACGGGACGAGACTACCACCAACGTGAAGAGGACAGGGAGATGCTTCCAACGGTACCATGTGAGCCTCCAGCGACACTTGGACGAAGTCGGGGTCGCCTCTGCAAGTTGCTGATCCTCTACAAATCCTCAGCTGTGAACAGAACCTTCGTTGTAGCTCCAAGTAGACTTATGATGGGATAGTGATTGTGCTAAATGGTGAAGGGAGGTGGTAGAATGGTAGGAGGGGATGTGGGGGAGGTATGGAATGAGAGCTATGGTGGAGCTAGAAGGGTTTGGGGAGGGGAGGGGCAGGGAGGCTACTGGTTCACCGCACTAGGTGGAGGTGGGAAGGGGAGGTGGAGGAAGAACAAGTTGATGGAGGGGGAGAGTGGGGGGCGACCAGATCTGATGGCCCCTTGTTGGGGGAGGCCTAGGGCATGGAAAGGGGGAGGGAGGAGTGGAGGGAAAGATTCAAACTCACCTTGGGGGCTGGGAGATTGTGTGGGGAAGGGAAGAGATTGTGTTGGGAAGTGGTGGTGGGTGGTTGGTGGTTGGAGGGTGGAGTGGGGATAGGTGGAGACTATCTTGGGGGTGGGGTGGAGTAAAGAGGAGGGTTGTGGGGAGTTAGAAAGGCCTTAATGGAAGAGGAAGAAGAGATAAAGTGGTTGGGGAGGTGAGGAGAGAGAGAAGGGGGTGAACCCCATAGAGAGAGAGAGAAAGAGAGAGAGGGGGGGAATTGAAGTGGGTTTCTCACCCTAGGTTTCACACCTTCTCACATGGAATCTCTCCACTAAGATTTGAATTTTGAACTCTTAAAATGGAAATTTTCATTAACTTGAAATGGGGGAAATGGGGTCCTATATATAGGCAACCCACATTTTACAAAAAGTCCCTGACTCTTGTAACAATGACAAATAACCATGGGGTAGGGGGCGCCCTTGGGCCTAGCCCAATGAATTGGGCCCAATAACAATCTAATCAACCTAATGACACTCAAACTTAGGGAAATAAATAAAAGACCTAGGGACATGACTCAAATAAAAGGGAAAATACATCAAATGACTTAAATAGAAAGCTCAAAATGGATAATGGGGCCCACATGGAATGATGCCCGAGCTCAAACAACTCTGGAGTGTGAAGATGACCCGAGCCAGAGGGAATCGTGGGTGATGCCTCCATCATGCGTGGAAACCACATTTCCCGCCCAAAAGTTCGTTCAGATCTGAGCTTGGGATGGCCACGTGGCAGCATCTTGATTAGGTTACTTTCCATGTGTCAAACGCAGCGCTTCACTTTTTGCCATGGATCACGTGCCATTTATCCTGGTACTTTAGTTGCTTGTGACTTGGAGTTCGCAGGTAGTTGCGACACGCATCAGGTGCTTGATCATAAGTCTCACTTGTCATTTTAACGAACAAAATGTCAGTCACGTGTTGTGGACTTAGACAATTCACACGTCTATTTGTATAGGCACAGATGCAAAAAGAACTAGCACAGACTTGAAATACATATGCACCGACCTTAAGTGTGCGTGAGGTACTACATATTATGATATATAACAGAAAGTGCACTGACCATCTACACTCGTAAAGCATACAATGCACTGACATTAGTTATGCAAGATACAAGTGTGCACTGACCTTATTACGCATGTATGAAAACATGCACAGTCCTCTATATGCATGAAGCAGACAGTGCACTAACCCTTTGCATGCGAATGGTGCAAATATGCACCGACCTATTATGTGTAAGGCAAAATATGCACAGACCTTATGTGGTCACAGCGAAACCTGCACCGACCTCATATACTCCCAACGAAACCTGCACCGACTTATATGCTCACAGCACAATCTGCACCGACCCTATATGCTCACAACAAAACCTGCACCGACTCTATATGCTTATAACAAAACCTGCACCGACTCTATATGCTCACAACAAAACCTGCACCGACCCTATATGCTTAATGCGGACTCTGCACCGACTATGTATGCACATGGTAACTTGCATTGACCTCACTAAGTAAAGACGACGACTAGCACCGACCTGAGGTGTGCGAGTGGCACTACTTGCACCGACCTTATATGCTTTTCTTACACAAACATGCACCGACTGAATGCAAGCACAATGCAGACATGCACCGACTAAATGCAAGCACAATGCAGACATGCACCGACCTTAGATTTAGAATAACAAAGTGTGCAGAAATATTTTATGAAAAGGTCTGACATATAACCAATTCATCAAAATACACAATATTACCATGATCAATATAAAGTCATCAAAGTCAACTCTATAGTCAACAAAGTCAACTCTATTATTTCCAATCATTCAAAACCCAATTAATGCATAGCAGTCTTCACACTACTGATCAACTCCAGAGGAGACCCAGCATACTCCCCCTTTTTGATGATGGCAACATCCAAAATTATGATGTATTTTGATGAGACAAGATTAATCCAATATCAGACGTATTTAACATAAAGCACAGTCAAACAATGCACCAGACAGACACACAGATGCAGACCTATCATATAGTGAAAATCAGATGCATCCAAATATAATCCATCTGATACCAATTGATCAGCTCTCCCCCTGAATCTGACACAAGTGTCTGTCTCTCCCCCTGAAGAAACTCTTCCCCAAAAATCTCTTGACACTGGATACTCTTCCCAAACACATCTACCCCCTGAAAATGTTCTCCCCCTTTAACAAGATTATCCTGAAATACAATTCCCCCTTGATCAAAATACCACGAAGTACTTTTTCTCTCCCCCTTTGCCATCAGCAAACAAGGAGTAAGGGATACTGTGGAAGAGAAGAAGGGAATAGAGTAACACCCTTTGCAATAGTTCGATAGACAAGCAGATTATAGGGAAAATCTTCTTACATAGAATCACAATTATGCATTCGTGACAGATGACTGGTTTAATAGTGATAAAAGGTAGAGTAGATTCACTGAATGTCATATATAAGGTTGTAGTTCCTATTTATAGCAACAAACCTAAGTCACATAACCATGATAGACTTGGTCAATACTGTATCCTATTGATTTCAGAACCAATGAATATCTATGGGAGTAACTAGGATATGTATTGAGGTTAAACAATTTGACACTTAGTGAAACTAGAAGTGCAAGGGTTACAGCAAACTTTTTCAATTTTGATTTTAAAACTGAGCTAATTGAACAGACAGGTAACTTCTATACCTTTGACATTAAGGGTACACATGGGTTAGACGCCAGTACCCCCAGTTACTAAGCATAGACTACCATATCTGTCTCTGATCAAAAACATCTGTCATGATTACACCTTTTTGCATAAGGGTACATGTTTATCAGATGCCAGTACCCCCAGCTCCTCAGTGAAACCAATTCTACAGATTTGATCACGTGAATAGAGTTAACATGAAGCACTTCATGACATGAATTTGTATCCATTTCATTGATGAAGTACTCAGGTTCTCAATGCAGTTCAGTCATTGTTCTGCTAATTGAGTTATTCAATTCTTTTACTAATGATTTTCTTTTTGCTGCCCTTTTTAATTTTTCAAAGTGACTTGTTTAAAAATAATACACTATCTGAATTTATCAACCTAGATTTCACTAAATCTTTCATTTTTAGATACTGTAAAGATCTTATCTGTCACAACATGAGAAGGAGGTTGAGAGCTATAAAAAGTTTTCCACCACCCTATTTTCTAAATAGGGTCTTTAAACTCTATAGTTTATGAAGATTAAACCAACAGTTCATTCATGAAGCAAATATGATTCTTATAGAAGACATATGATGGTTTCTGCTTAAGATAATGAACTGATTGCAAGACTATCATCTATTCAGAAAGAGGGAATTGAAATTGAAACACAAAATCAGCTCTTGGGGAATATCAAGGAATGGAAAATACACCAAATGATGGGAATGGATACCACGTGATACAATTGATGTAATTGAGTCCAAAAGATACTAAGTGATGAGGGTTTTTATATCTGGAGAGAATTTAAATGATAGGGGTTTGAAGTTTCAAACACACTGATCTGAACATTGACAGAATATCTTGAACAGATCACACCCAGATAGACTGTACCATACTCCCCCTTGACACAAAATGCGGCATGGACAGGTAGTTTTGTTGTAAGCAGAAGCTCCCCCTATCTATAAGCATGTTTTATTCAAGCATTCAGATATAACTATCCACAAGACACTAGACCCAACATTTAAGAATTGTAGTGCAATGCATGGACTATCTTGATTCATGGCACCTGGCAGAGGATAGTCCTCTACACATGGTATGGACTTTCAGACAGATAAAATATGTCCTTGGACCACATATCATTTGATATACCTATGAAATAAAGATGACTCATCTATGACAATGATAAGACTATTTACAAGTAGATTTGAAACAACTCAAGACCAATCAGAACATTTAATCAGGAATGAAATCAAGATTATTCATCACGGTGAAATTTACATAAACCTAATTCTCTTCTTAAGAATTTAAATCTTTCATTTCCCAAAGGTTTAGTAAATATGTCAGCAATCTATTTTTCAGTTTCAACAAAATTTAGTTAAATTTCATTCTTGCTTACTTCATCTCTAAGAAAAAGGTGTTTAATTTCTATGTACTTAGTCCTAGAGTGATGAACAGGATTTTTAGTCAAACATATAGCACTAGTATTATCACATAAAATTGGAATGCATCCCAATTTTATCTGATAATTAGTGAGTTGATGCTTAATCCAGAGTACCTGGGTTGCACAATTCCCTGCTGCGACATATTCTGCCTCAGCAGTGGATAGAGTGTGTTGCTTCTTGGATGCCCAAGACACTAGACAACCACCTAAGAACTGGCAGTACCCACTAGTGCTTTTCTTATCAATCTGACACCCAGCATAATATGCATCAGTGTAAGCTATGAGGTCTAGCTCACACCTAGTAGGATACCAAATGCCTAGTTCTAGGGTGCCTGACAGATATCTAAAAATTCTCTTTACAGCACTAAGATGTGACTCTTTAGGACTAACTTGAAATCTGGCGCATAAACACACAACAAATTGTATATCAGGTCTAGATGCAGTAAGGTAAAGAAGGGATCCGATCATACCTCTGTACAACTTGGTGTCAACCAATTTACCTTTTGGGTCATCATCAAGGCTAGTTGATGTACCCATTGGTGCTGTTATCTCTTTGAGGTTTTCCAATTTGAACTTCTTCAGTAGATCCCTCATATACTTGGACTGAGTGATGAATGTTCCTTCTTTGGTCTGTGTCTCTTGCAGTCCAAGAAATAATTTTAGCTCACTCATGGAGCTCATTTCAAACTCATGTGTCATTAGATCAGAAAATTCTTTACACATTGTTGGGTTAGTTGAACCAAAAACTATATCATCCACATATATTTGTACAATGAGAATGTCTGGATGACATACCTTTGTGAACAAGGTTTGGTCAATCTCACCTCTTGTGAACTTCTTATCTGAAAGAAATTTACTGAGCCTGTCATACTAAGCTCTGGGAGCTTGTTTCAGTCCATATAGAGCTTTATTCAATTTATAAACATGATTAGGAAAGTCTATACATTCAAAACCAGGAGACGGTCTTACAAAGACATCCTCTTTTATTTCTCCATTCAGAAATGTAGATTTCACATCCATCTGCTGAAGGGTGATACCTAATGAGCATGCATATGCTAACAGAATTCTAATAGCCTCTAACCTAGCCACATGGACAAATGACTCTTCAAATTCAATACCATATTCTTGATTGTATCCCTGAGCTACCAATCTGGCCTTATTCCTAACAACATTGCCCTGCTCATCGGTTTTATTCCTGAAAACCCATTTAGTCCCAATGACAGTCCCATGATCAGGAGATGGAACTAGGTGCCATACCTTGTTCCTATCAAATTGATTTAATTCCTCGTGCATGGCATTGATCCAATGCACGTCACTAAGGGCACTGTCTATGTTTTTGGGTTCTATCTGTGATACTAATGCAAAAGAGTTTAACTCATTCTGAGCTCTGAGATAAGATCTGATCCTAGGGGGTTCATTCAAATTACCAATTATATTATCTATAGGATGATCTCTAAGAAATCTGACATTGATAACTTGATTACCTTGAACCTCATTTACCTCCCCCTGAGAACCAGGCTCCTCTGCATCATTATCTTCAGATTGATCTGTAGGATTTTCATCTTTCAGAATTTCTCCATTATTCTGTTCCCTGCACAAGCCATTTTCAAGCTTAGTCATTGTTTCATCAAAGATCACATGCGGAGATTCTTCTACTGTCTTAGAATTTAAATTGTATACCCTATAGGCTCTAGATGTTTCTGAATATCCTAGAAAGAATTCGGGATCACTTTTATGTTCAAATTTATCAAGATCTCTGAAGAGGCGGAATCTCGCGCTGTGTCCTGAGCGGGCTGTAGATCACCAGAAGATGTTTCTGCAAGAGAAGGGAAACGTATCAGAGGGCCCAGGGGATCTCCCTGGGGGAAAACCCTCCGATGGCTAAGTCAGTAGAGCGATGGTGGAAGCGATAATGGGGGGAGGAGAGAGCTGATGCGCGAGAATCCTCTCCACCAAGGGTGAAGCGAATCGTGCTCAGGAGCTTAGGGTATGTGAATGGCTAGTTCATCTTACCATCTTCCGGAGGGTATCCCTGGCTTAAATAGTGCGTCGCCTTTTAAGAGTCCGGTGAGCTGAGGGCTTCCCGGCAGGAGTTACGTCTTCAGCGGGGGCTTTCATGGCCGGAGCGTGGGGGCGTTATCCCCTTGGAGTTCGGCAGCTCCCATGACTCTCCCGCTAGCGGAGGACTCTGAACGGCCGCACCTGCAGATAATCAAGCGGTCTCACCGAGCTACGGGGATGCTGGCTCGTGTCCGAGCGATAGGCATGGCCCGGCGAAGGTGGGGTCGGATAGGTCGGCTGGAGCCTCTTTCTCTCGGTCGGAGAGTGGGCTTTAGACCGGACCTTCCATGCGACCTGGCAGTTGTCTCAGGCCCTCCGAGCCTAGAAGGCCGCCGGGGAGAGTTGGTTCCTCGAGTCTTTATTTATTGGGCTTTTCTCCCGAAGTGGGCCCTGTGGGCTATCACTTGGGTGGGCTCGCCCGGTTGGACCTTGTAGGTCTTGTTGGGCTGCCTTTGTGGTGGGCTGTGGAAATCCCCCTCTCCACTTGTCCCCCTCCTACTCCCGAGCCAAGGAGGCTCGGATGAGTAGTTTTTCGAGGCTTTGGACCGGCGTGGCTCAGGTGGGTGGAATTCCGTTGGCGTTATGTAGCCGCTTATAGCGGTCGCCGAGGCCCGTAATGATGATCCTGACGGATTTGAAACGAAGGGGCCCCCCTTTTTCTCGGAGCACGGAACGGCGCGCCGCCACCCTCATGGGTTTATAGGGGGCGCTGTTCATCGTTCTAGGCTTCCAGGGTTTTAGGCTTTCCTTGCTTCTTGATGCGCCGTGAGAGCACAGCGGAGACGCGGAGCCTTGCGGCGGCGTTTGAAGAGTTGGCGAGGATAACCGCGGAGGCGGTCCGGCAGCTTCCTTCTCACCCGGAGTCTTCAAGCTCGTACGAGGGATCTTCTCCCGATCCGATGGCGGATCAGAGTCCGGAGCATGTGCCCGTGAGGCGCGATCCCGTCCCCAACTGTAGTGAGTTGGGAGAAGCAGAGGTGCGGAGGCTGGAGCACCGTTTCCGTTTGCCTTTCCGCTATAGCTTTGCTGCTGCCACTCCATATGAGACGAGTCTGGACGACCGCGATGGGCACATTTGCACCTTTCTTTTGGCCTGGAAGAGTGGATTCCGGCTTCCTTTCGATCCTTACGTACTGCAGCTTCTCACTTTTTTCCGGTTGGCGCCTATCCAGTTGGTGGCCAACTCCTATCTTCTTCTTTCTGCCTTTGGGATCTTGTGCCATCAACGCGGCATCTTCCCGTCTCTGGACCTTTTCCACTTCTTCTTCAAGCTGAAGGTGCATCCATCGGCTGGGAAAGGTTTTTACTTCATCCAGGCGCGAAGGAACAGGAGCTGCATCTCACTCGCGGTGAAGGATTCTTCGCACAAGGGGTGGAAGACTCAATTCTTCTGGGTGAAGGAGGTGGCGACGGACGAGATCTGGAGATGTCGGACCTCACCCAATTTTCACCCGAATCTGCCCCCTCGCCAGGAGGAGTTCCCTCCTCACGTGGAGCAGCAGGCTGCCCGTCTGCTGGAGAATCGCCAATCGACTGAGGAGCTAGTGACGCCGGAGAACATCGAACGGTGTCTTCTCTCGCGGTTGACGTCGTCAGGTATGGCTCTTGAGGCTCTTCTTCTGGGGTGGTAACTCTTTTTCCTCCTCCTGACTGGGGCTTCTTCTTGTTGCAGATGTGAGGCGGGAGCCTCTGGAGGAGGCGACCGAGGTTATCGATCTGGAAGAAGACTCGGTAGCCGACGAACCTGACGTCTCGGCGGGTCGCGCTCATGCCCGAGATAAGGGCAAGGGGGCGGCCCCCGAGGGGACTTCTCGATCGACCGGCCTGAAGCGCAAGGATCCCCTGGTGGGGAAATTGCGGGAGGCCGCGAAGGCCAGGAAGAGGGCCAGGAAAGCCGGTCTTCCTACCGCCGTAGGGGGCGACTCTGGCTCGACGGCGCTCCCCTCTCGGGGGCAGGATGGGGCCGACCCTTCTGGGCTGGCTCTCCCATCTGCCGAGCGAGAGGGGGCCGAGGAGACCAGGGGCCCCGCAGAGGGAGGTGATGGGTCGGCTCTCCCCTCTGTAGGGACAGAAGGGGCCGATGCCGGCGTGGCCGGCGCTGGGACCGAGAGTTCGGTCGGAGCAGATGGGGGTGTGCCCGCGGGGGCGTCGCAACCCCAAGTGCCGGCAGTTTCTGGTGCCGTTGATCCCGCGGCGCCGGTCGAGGGTGGGGATTCGCCCGGGGAGGCGTTGCAACCCCAACCGACCGTGGTGCGCGGGGTGGTTAGTTTCGCCGCTACAACAGGGCCTTCTGGCAGGGTGCCCGGGGTGGAGCGGTCCCCTTTGCCGGAAGCTCTGGTCAGGCTTGGTGTCTCGGGTGACCTGTACCGGATTTTCCAGTCGATCGCCGATAGGACGAGGGGAGGAGAAAAGCGCAGCACTCCTGCCGGGGTCCTTGACATCCTGATGGAGGGCGGCCTGGTTATAGCTTGGACAGCGGCCGTGATGGCAGAGGCGCACGCCCGGACGGAGGCGGAGCGGTCGAAGCTCGCCTGGACCCTTGGTGGATGCGAGGGGAAACTGGCCCGGCTCGAGGGGGAGCACGAGGGGCTCCGGCGGGAGTTCCTTGCATTCAGGGAGTTGGCACGGTCAAGCCGACGGGAAGCCGAGGTACTGGCCGAGCAGCTGACAAGGGCCCAAGAATCGCTCGAGAGGAAGAGCAAACGTCTAGAAGACGAGCGTCAACGTCACATCGAGCTGGATGGCCTCTGGGAGCTTGAGCGCGGCGAGCTGCAGGATCGGGCGGAGGACGCGGAACGCCTTCACGCCGAGGCCGAGGGGGACCGAGCCCGGGCGGAGGGTCGGATGACCGAGGCCGAGCGGAGGATGACCGAGCTGGAGGAGTGTCTGGCGAGGGCGGAAGAGCGTGCGGCCGAGGCGGAGCGGGCTCGGGACGGGCAGGTCGAGGCGGAGGCGATCGAGCGCTATAAAGGCTCGGAAGCTTACTCGGCCGACCTGATCGCAGCCGCCCTTCCCTACTATGAGGTAGCGCTCCACCGGGGTGCTCGAAAGGGGTTCAGGCAGGGCTATCGCCGGGCGATGAACTATGCTAATGAGCACTTGGCCGGAGGTGATTTTCCTTATGGCCAGCGTTATGACTCGGACGAGTCAGATTCCAGCTCCTCATCTTCGGCCGGGGAAGCACCGGAGGAGTCGCCCCCTGCGGGGTCACCAGCTCCGGAAGCCTCGGGAGGGCTCGCGACCGGGACAGTTCTCTCACAGGCGAGGTCAGTGTCCGGGCCGGCCGTCGCCGAGGGTACCGGGGGTGACGCGTCCCCTACTGCGGTTCCCGAGCTTCAAAGTGGGCCCAAGGCCTGATGTATTTTGTTTTATTTTGCCCCTTCCTCTTTTTGTTCGTCTTCCTTGTTGTAAGAGGCTTTTATGGGAGGCAATAAATAACTTACTTTATTTGATCGCTATCTTTGCTGTGATTTGGTTGGCGTATCGGGGCAGTTGGAAAGTGCCGATATTTTTTGTGCCGTTTTCGCACGTCGATTCGGGAGACTTCTGGCGGGCGTCCTTCCGTATTACCATGCTTTGAAAGTCGAGGTGCTTCACGAATCCCGCTAGGGCGGGGGGCAAGGATTTTGAGGTGACCTTCCCAGGGAGGTCCTGTAGCGTGTTTTCGAGGGGGGAGTCATTTAAGGCGTGTGGCCTCCCTTGGCATATAAAAAGGACCGAAGGGTGCTCCTTCTCTCTTAACACTTAGGACTTCCGCCGGTGGTCTGCTCTTATTCCCTCGTCTTCGCTTTGCGTTGCGTCGCCGCGATCGGAGCATGGAGGACCCTTCAGAAGGTGATGCTGCAGACGACGGGGAGCGGCCGGTTCCAGCTATCCTGGAATATTGGTCGGGTCCCACGGTCGCCGCGCGTGCATGAGACGGGTCCGACGGTCGCCGCGCGGATCGAGAGAGGGCTTCGACGTGCGGGGGCACGCCGTTTGCCTCCTCTTGGCTCCGGCGAGGCTTTCGGGCGGACGCCGAGATGGAGGGTGGACGGGGGAGTTAGGGATGCCGGTCGCCATTCCCCTCCGTGGGAGGGGAGGAGGCGGCTCCAGTCCCTTCCTCACCCCCGTCCGCTGCCTCTTTCTCTCTCTTTTGTTCTTCATTTCTTTCACTCTTCGGGGGCTGCTTGCTTTCTGTTCGCCTCCAAAGAGTTGGCAGTTTGGAAGAAAGGGGACCTTCGCGGCGTGCCCTTTTTCCAGGTTGTTGCCAACTTGGAAGGTAGCCTTCCTTACGTGAAAGGTGGCCTTCTCCTCGCCGTCCCTCTGTCACCTTTGTCACGGACCACCCGAGCCAACTGGGTCGACCATCTCTTGTCCGAGCCAGTTTCTACGCGAGGCAGAGTCAGTGGCTGGATGCGAGAAGGTCAAGACCGGGTCGACCGGGCGATGGCCGTTTACTGCAGTGCCAGATGGATTTTCGCTTTTTGTTATGTAATGTATTGGCAGTTGCCTTTCTGATGTACCAACAGTTATCTTGAATGAATGCGAAAGATAGGGGGGTTTATTTTACCCAATTTGCTGATACAGTATTCAGAAATAAAATCTGCGTAGTGTGGTTACGTTCCATGTCCGGGGAATGGGTTCCCCTTCCATTGTGGCTAACCTGTACGCACCTTTCCCGAGCGTCTCGATCACTCGGTAGGGGCCTTCCCAATTGGGGGATAGCTTGCCCGCCGCCTCCAGTGGTCGAGAGGCTTCTGCCTTCCTGAGGACGAAGTCCCCTGGTCGGAATTGTCTGCCTCGGACCCTGGCGTTGTAGTACCGAGTGAGGCGGCGCTGGTACTCCGTAGCTTGGACGTTCGCGATCTCTCGGAGTTCGTCTGCCAGGTCGAGGTTCTCGAGCAGCTTCTGCTCGTTTGCCTCGGGCAAAAAGCTGATCACTCGGAGAGACGGATTGGCGATTTCCAATGGAACGACGGCTTCGGTGCCATATACCAGTTGAAAAGGGGTCTCACCGGTTGCCGTTCTGGGGGTCGTTCGGTGCGACCATAGTACGCTAGGCAGTTCCTCGAGCCAGCTACCCTTAGCCTTGCTGAGTCTGGTTTTTATGCCCTTCAAGATGGTCTTGTTGGCATTTTCAACCAGCCCGTTGGCCTGAGGGTGGGCGACCGAAGTGAAGTGGTTGCGGATATTTAGGTCGGCACATCTATCTCGGAAGTATCGAGAGTCGAATTGTCGCCCGTTATCGCTCACTATCACTCGGGGGATGCCGAAGCGACAAATGATCGATTTCCATACGAAACCCCAGACGACTGTCTCGGTGATCCTCGCTGTTGATTTAGCCTCGATCCATTTGGGGAAGTAGTCGATGGCGACGATGATGAACTTCTTCTGGGATTGAGCCGTTGGGAATGGCCCAAGGATGTCGATCCCCCACCGAGCGAAAGGGTAGGGCTCGGTAAGGGTGACAAGTTCCGTGGCCGGCTGGTGGACCAAATGGTCGAACCGCTGGCAACGGTCGCAATGTTGTACGTAAGCCGTGCAGTCGCGCTGGAGGGTCGGCCACCAGTATCCTTGCCTTACCAGGATTCTGGCCAGCGACCGACCTCCTGAATGTGCTCTGCACAGGCCTCGATGAATCTCCTCAATAGCTTGGCTCGCTTCGTCGGGGCCGAGGCATTTCAGAAGGGGCCCGGAGAACGATCTTCGGTAGAGGGCGTTGTCGAGGATGACGAAGCGCCGAGCTTGGTACTTCATCCGGCGGGCTTCTCGAGAGTCGGAGGGTTCCTAGGAGTCTCGTAGCCAGGATAGGTAGGGGGAGCGCCAGTCATCGGGAGTGGCCGAGTCAATGGCGAGGAGCTCCGAGTCTATGCTCGGGCGCTCTAGCTCTTCTAGGAGGACCGATCGTGTACCTTTCGGGTCTAGGGAGGAGGCCAGTCGGGAGAGGGCGTCCGCCCGAGAGTTTTGCTCCTGAGCTATTCGGACTACCTCGAACTCCTCGAACTGCTGGGCCAGGCTCCGGACCAACTGGAGGTATTTGATCATAGGTGCCTCCCGAGCTTCGTACTCGCCACTGACCTGGCTTGCGACCAGCTGGGAGTCGGTGTGGATCCTGACTCGCTCAGCCCCCAACCGTCGGGCCATGCGGGCCCCCGAGATAAGGGCCTCGTACTCGGAAGCATTGTTGGACGCCGGAAAGTTGAACTTTAGGGCGTACTGCAACTCTATTCCTTCGGGGGACCTTAGGAGGATCCCTGCGCCGCTGCCGACCGAGTTGGACGATCCATCGACGAACAACTCCCAGGTTGGACCGGTTGCTGTCGGAGGCCTGTCCTCGGTCGGAACGGTGCTCTCGGCGATGAAGTCGGCGAGCGCTTGCCCCTTGATAGCTGATCGTGGCCGATACGAGATGTCGTATGCCCCGAGCATGATGGCCCATTTGACAAGTCACCCCGAGGCCTCGGGGTGGGCCAGAATCTTCTTCAGTGGCTCACCGGTTAGAACGGTGATGGGATGCCCCTGGAAGTAGGGTCGGAGGCGCTTTACGGAGGTAACCAACGCTAGCACGAGTTTCTCGGTTGCGGGGTACCTCCGTTTGGCCTCGCCAAGCACCTTGCTGGTGTAGTAGACCGGCCTCTCGACTCCCGAGTCATTTCTGACTAGGATCGAGCTGACCGTTGATGGCGTCGCCGAGAGATAGAGCAGCAAAACCTCGCCCGCAACGGGCTTGGAAAGCACCGGGGTTGAAGCTAGGAGCTCTTTGAGCTCGGCGAACGCTGTCTGGCATTCCCCGTCCCATGCGAACGTAGCAGATGCTATTTTAGGCCCCCTCATTAGCTTGAAGAAGGGCAAGCATCATTCGGCCGCACGGGACAGGAAACGACTGAGAGCGGCGACACGCCCCGTCAGACGCTGGACGTCTTTAATGCACGTGGGCGGGCGCATGTCCAGGATGGCCTGGACCTTGTCAGGGTTTGCTTCGATCCCCCGCTGAGTGACCAGGAAACCCAGGAACTTCCCGGATCTTACTCCAAAGGCACACTTGGTAGGGTTGAGCTTCATGCTGTACTTCATGAGGGTGCCGAAAGTCTCGGTCAGGTCGGTGAGGTGGTCGTGAGCCCTCGGGGTCTTGACGAGCATGTCGTCGATGTAGGCTTCGACGTTCCGACCTAACTGTCCCTCGAACATATGGTTGACCAGTCGCTGGTATGTGGCTCCAGCATTCTTCAATCCGAAGGGCATCCGGGTGTAGCAGTACACGCCGTAGTCAGTGATGAAGGCGGTCTTCTCGACATCTTCAGGGTTCATTCGAATCTGATGATAACCCGAATAGGCATCCAGGAAACTGAGTATCTCGTTGCCCGAGGTTGAGTCAACCAGTTGGTCGATGCTCGGTAGCGGATAGCAGTCCTTGGGGGTGGCCTTGTTCAGATCGGTGAAGTCTACGCACATTCGCCACTTGCCGGTGGTTTTCGGCACCAGGACGACGTTGGCTAGCCACGTTGGGTACAGGACTGGTCTGAAAAGACCAGTCTCTTGTCCCTTGGTGACCTGCGCCTTGATGATCGCCTGTTTCTCGGGCGCATGCTTCCTCCTCCGCTGCTGTACGGGTCTCACGGTGGCATCGAGGTTAAGCTTGTGCATCACAGTTTCCTCTGGTATACCAGGGAGTTGATCGTCGGACCAAGCGAAGACCTGGACGTACCCAGAAAGAGCGGGCTGTAGATCACCAGAAGATGTTTCTGCAAGAGAAGGGAAACGTATCAGAGGGCCCAGGGGATCTCCCTGGGGGAAAACCCTCCGATGGCTAAGTCAGTAGAGCGATGGTGGAAGCGATAATGGGGGGAGGAGAGAGCTGATGCGCGAGAATCCTCTCCACCAAGGGTGAAGCGAATCGTGCTCAGGAGCTTAGGGTATGTGAATGGCTAGTTCATCTTACCATCTTCCGGAGGGTATCCCTGGCTTAAATAGTGCGTCGCCTTTTAAGAGTCTGGTGAGCTGAGGGCTTCCCGGTGGGAGTTACGTCTTCAGCGGGGGCTTTCATGGCCGGATCATGGGGGCGTTATCCCCTTGGAGTTCGGCAGCTCCCATGACTCTCCCGCTGGCGGAGGACTCTGAACGTCCGCACCTGCAGATAATCAAGCGGTCTCACCGAGCTACGGGGATGCTGGCTCGTGTCCGAGCGATAGGCATGGCCCGACGAAGGTGGGGTCGGATAGGTCGGCTGGAGCCTCTTTCTCTCGGTCGGAGAGTGGGCTTTAGACCGGACCTTCCATGCGACCTGACCGTTGTCTCGGGCCCTCCGAGCCTAGAAGGCCGCCGGGAAGAGTTGGTTCCTTGAGTCTTTATTTATTGGGCTTTTCTCCCGAAGTGGGCCCTGTGGGCTATCACTTGGGTGGGCTCGTCCGGTTGGACCTTGTAGGTCTTGTTGGGCTGCCTTTTTGGTGGGCTGCGGAAATCCCCCTCTCCAATCTCTTTTAGCATTGACATGCACAAAACACTTACAACTGAAGACCTTGAAATAAGCTAGTGAATGTTTTTTACCCTTTAGAATTTCATAAGAAGTTTTCTTGGTAAATGACCTTACCATGGCTCTTTTGACTACATGGCATGCAGTGTTGACTGCCTCAGCCCAAAATTTCCTTGGTAGGTTACCTTCCACCAGCAATGTTCGAGCCATCTCCACAAGGGTCCGGTTCCTCCTCTCTACTACGCCATTTTGCTCTAGAGTCCTTGGAGAGGAGAACCTGTGAGTTATGCCATTGTCCCTGCAGAAGTCATCAAACTATGAGTTATCAAACTCACCACCATGATCAGACAAGATATTCTGAATAGAATTGTCATTATTCTGTTTTATTTTTAAATAGAACTCCTAAAATTCATTAAATGCTTCATTTTTGTGTGCGAGGAAAAACACTCAAGTAAACCTAGAGAAATCATCAACTAATACAAAACCATATCTTCTATTAGATAACCTAGCTGATCTAGTGGGTCCATAGAGATCCATGTGAATCAGCTCATATGGTTTAGAAGATAGGTTTTCTGTTTGAGACTTGAATGATTTCCTAGTCTGTTTGGATTGAGTGCATACCTCACATACAACATTATCAATTTTAAACGATATTTCAGGAAGTCCTCTGACCATGGAATGCTTATTAAATTTGTGTAGCACTGTATAACTAGCATGACCTAGTCTAAGATGCCAAAGATAGGCTAGGTCATCCTTGTTAGCAGTAAGGCACAGATTTGAATGTGCTACATCATCTAGGTCAACTAGGTAAATGTTATTGACTCTTTTACCATAAATTTTTAACATTATCAGAATTAGGCTCATAAATGTTGCCACTAGTAGAGTCAAAAACTACCCTATGACCTTTATCACAAAGCTGGCTAATACTTAACAAATTATATGCAAGACCTTCTACCAGCATAACTTCATCAATACAACATGTAGAGCACTTACCTACCTTTCCTGATCCGACAATCTTACCCTTAGTATTACCTCCAAAGGTGACAAGGCCTCCATTCTTTTCAACCAGCATACAAAATTTGGCCCTGTCCCCCGTCATATGCCTGGAGCAGCCACTGTCCAAGTACCACAGATTTTGCTTGGCTGCCAGGCATACTTGCATCAAGGATCAAGTAGAAAAGTTTGGAACCCAAAACTGTTTGGGCCCCAAAACAACAGATGGATCATCAAAACAGGATAGCAAACATTTAGGTATCCACATTTGTTTTAGAACAGATCGCTTTGTGGATTTGTTTATTTTCTTTTTGTTGTTCCTATTTTTTTTGTCATTCATAGTGTGGAAAATAGTTGGTGAGGCATACCCTGAGTTGGTCCTAGGCTGACTATATGAAGTGTGTTTCATTGGATTCCATGTCCTGGATTGCCCGAACCAATTTCTATCCTGAGGTCTGTAGTTCTGAGTAGGATTTGAGTGGTATGCAGACCTTCCATAAACTCTATCCCTCCTAGACCTACTAAACTGATATGGCTGAGCATAATGGTATTTATGGTAGGGCTGAGCTCTGGGATGACTTCTGTTAGTCTTTGATCTCCTGACATTTGTAGGTCCACCTGGAATATGCATGGAAGTGGGTTGTGTCGTCCAGTTGTTTTTCTGTGGAGACCTATTTGAGTTATTCTGGGGTTTTGATGTTGCAGAAGTTTTACCCTTATTCTGGTGTTTGCCCTGAGGTGTAGACTTGTGAGTGCGTGAATTGCTGGACACATTCACCTTTTGTTTGCCCTTGTCCTGAGCACTGTGCTTTTTCTGATTAGTAGTTTTTACAAAAAAAATTGTTAGCATTATTTTCACTGCTCATCTTAATGAGAGGGGTGTTCTTTCCCTTTTCTGCTACAAATGAACTAGTTTTAAATTCAAAGCTCCTTTTTGCCATGGGATTAAAATCAAGACCCTCTTTTCCGAAATTCACTTTTGTTCCCAAAAGAGCATTTAAGTTTTTTATACCTTGGGTCATGCTCTCAAGGGTTTTCTATTTATCTTCATTTTATTTCTCAAGATTTTCTATTGATTTCTTCAATTCCACATTAACACTCAGAACAACTTCATACTTTTCATTAACAATTTTCATTTTATTTTCATAATTTTGTAATTTCAGCTCTAAGTCATCAATCACATTTTTCAACATATCACTCTCCTTCCTAGCATCAATTAAAACAGATTTTATCTCATCAAATTCAATAGCAGATTGTTTTAGACAGTTATTTTATATTTCAAGATATGCAATTCTGTCAGACATGGTAGTATCATTAACAAGTGAATTGACTTTTCTTTTTAACTGTCTATTTTCTTTTCTAACATCATCTACTTTATCTAACAATTCACCGTAAGCATCTTCCCAATAAGTAAGAGTGTAATTTTCGAAGGGAGATGTTACCTCATCATTTTCTTCTTCTCTGTCGCAGTCCTTGGCCATCAGACATACTTGACTTCCTTCTCCTTCACTCTCCGAAGTGCAGCTGAAATTTCCCTCCTCCTCATTGCTCCAAGTGCTTATCATAGCTTTGCCTTTCCTGTTTTTCTTCTTTGCCTTTTCTTTCAGTTTTTGGAGCTCCGGGCATTCTACCTTCATGTGGCCTACCTTCCTGCAATGATAGCAAACAGTTGTGTCAGTCCTCTTGGCAGGGTTAGTTTTATACCTTGTTTGTCTTCTGTCATTGTGCTGTCTTCTTCCAAGGTATCTTCCCTCTTTTCTAAGAAACCTCTTGAACTGACGAGCCAGCATAGTGAGCTGATCACCTTCAATCTCTGACCCTGAGGAGCTATGGTCGCTGGATGACCCACTTTTACAGGAGTTGGCCTTCAATGCAATGGGTCTCTTCTTCTTCTCCAGCTCATCTGCCTTTGGCAAGTTCATCTCATATGTCATGAGTGAACCAATTAACTCATCAACCTTGGTGGTCTTTAAATCCTTGGATTCCTCAATAACGGTCGCCTTTGTGTGCCAGATTGGAGTTAGGGAATGCAGAATCTTTCTAACCAACTCATATTCGGAGTACACTTTCCCAAGACTCCTGAGTCCATTGGTGATAATCATGAGGCGAGCATACATCTCTGTGATAGTCTCATTCGGCCTCATCCTAAACGCCTCATATTCAGAGACTAGCATGTTGGCTTTAGTCTCCCTCACTTGTGATGTCCCTTCGTACATAACCTCCAATTTATCCCACATCTCCTTAGCCGTTAAATAGGATGAGATCCTGGAGAACTCCGTGGGATGAAGGGCACACTGAATGGCGTTGATAGTGCTCCAATTGAGTGTTGATCTTCGGATCTGTCTCGTGTCCATAGATCCTCATCCTCAGATAGTTCGAAAGGGCCTTTGATTATAACTTTCCAGATTTCATAATCTTTTGCCCTCAAGAAAACTTGCATACGGTTCTTTTAGTATACATAGTTTGAACTATCAAAGTATGGAGGCTTGGTCGTAGATTGTCCTTCAGCTGTCATTCCTCGAGCATCCATGATGTCTATCTCTTCAGGATGTTAGTCCCTGCAGAAGAGTTAGGCTCTGATACCACGCGATATATATCTAGAGGGGGGTGAATAGATCTACACCAAATTTAAAGCAAGATTAAGCAGATAAATGCGGAATTAAAATTTGCTTAATCAGAACAGCCAATTTAGACACAAAGTTACTAGAGCCACTGAATTAACAGAAGACTTAGTCAAGTGTTATGTGAGAGCTATCAATAGAGAGAATGAGTATATTCAACTAGACAATTGAAACACAACAGTAGCGAAACTAAATTACAGAGAGATGAAATGTGAAGAGGTCCTTGGCGGAGGTTGAACTCAAAGAAGTCCTCACGCAAGATAAACCACTTTTCAGATAAGCCTGACTTATCCTTCGAGTGGTACTTTTTGATATACCTTCTTCACTCTCTTGAATACTCAGTATATCAACCTAATGAAACACGATAACAGCTAGATATATAGATCCAACAATCACAAACCATCAAGCATAGACACGCGATTTTTAGGTGGTTCGATCTCCTGCAGAGATCTACGTCCACCCCACACTTAAACCAAGTGTGGCTTCACTGCTGATTCACAGCTTCCAATCCATTGATCCACAGCTTCGGGGAAAACTTCCCAACACACGTTGAGCCTTATAGCTTAAGCTAGCAGAGGAATCATGTAACGACCCGAGAATCCGATTACCGAGCGAGACCCGATAATCCGAGACTCGAACCGCCGCCCACGAGCCGGGAGGGCTCTAAAGGGATAAAAGGAGTGTGGAGGCACAAAGAAATAGGAAATAAAGTAGGACAATTCAATAATTACCAGAAATAAATAAACAACTACTGTTACAACAGAGTCCAGTCCAACAGAAAGTACAGTCTAAAGTAGTAAAGCGTACCACATGCCGAGTGAATACTCGGCTCGGCGAGCTGGAAACTTAGAACCTCCGTACCGCACCCTCGAACCTCGAGGAAGAACCGCCACACCTGAAAAGCAGGGAATGAGTCTCCAAAATAGAGACTCAGCACGGATCCCGCGGAACCCCAACCGGAAACAATGGCGGTAGCGTAAAGGAAAGCTGTAATGACAGCAGGGATAGCGAACCGGTGGCCGGTTAAAACTCGGCACTACAGCTACTCCTACTGTACCAGAAACACACCCCTATCTCGCAGTCGGGGGCTACCGAACCACACTAGTACCACTTACCGAGGTAAAAACCCACGGCAACCACGCCGTAGAGGCCTATCTCCCAGGACACGGCCAACCTGGACACGATGTCCAAGGTGCAACCCCGACCACCCGGTCGCGGACACCGCACCAACAAGACGCAACCTCAGTAAAGTTACTAGCACCAGTCTCAGGGCACGAGAATCGACACCCGCGCCACGGTGAAACACCCGGAACTCAACGGTCAACACGACCAAAAACCCGAAGGTCGAAGTCACTGAAGCTGATGGTCTGTCACTCCCGACTCGACAGGAGTACCTCCCACTAGAAGCACAGTTGGTAGCGTCCCCTGACGTCTTACACCGCACCGCAGGTGAACTGCCTGACGTGGTAGCGTATACCAGAGGCACAGACACCGAACAAGTAACCACAAAGCCAGTGACTAGCTGGGGTCACGCCCGTGGACGTGGGTCCAACCGCCCCCAAACACGTGTACACACATAGACCATGCTTCCCAGGTCTGACCTCTAACTAGTTTTCCCCTCAGTCGGACTCTGGCTGCAAGACGTGGGGCCCGACGAAAACCAGTCTAAAAATCATCCTCAGGGTAAGCCTCTCCACCTACTTCCAAGTGGGACCACTCGCGTGTAAGCAGGCTATGACTAGTGGAGGGTCACTGAAGGAGTAGACTCTCAAGCCAACGGAAAATAACATCCGAACCCAACGAAGTATGGGGACCATCCCACGTACCAGCACCATCACACGGTGACCACAGTCAGAGGAGAAACGGGACTCACAGTCCACGGGCCACGCACTCGGCCACGTAGAAACGTAGAAGCACGGTTCCCAAGGTAGCTCGCAGGCCGCCAAATCGAATCCCACTCTCAGGGAAAAGCGGGAACCCTCCGGCCCCAGGCTGGGCAACTGGACTCGCAGTCCAAGGCCACACATATGGCCCACATGGAAAGCATAGAAGCACGATTCCCAGGGCAGCGCACAAGCCGCCATGTCGATAATTGGACTCGTAGTCCAAGGCCAAACACATGGCCCTCTCGGGAATCATCTTCCAGGAAAACACACGACATGCGGGAGAGACCCCACCGCACACACACCGATACACGGTGACTCAATTAAGCGTAACATAAAAGCCCGGAACACGAGGAGTCACCCGGACTCTCAAACCCATAGGCACGCTAAACGAGGTAACACGGTCTTCCAGACACCCTCAAGACATGGACACAGAACCTTCGGGGTGTCTGGGACATCCAAGAGACCGCAAGTCGACCACTAGGTCGCAACCGGGTCGACTAGGGACCTACACAACGCGAAACGATCGCGGCAAGCACGAAGAACCACTTCGGCTTAACACAATGCCTGGCGGTCTATCTTTTGGCCGTCACAGACCATAACGGTCCAAAGGTAGGCCGTCACGGCACCCTGACGGTCCAACTCAAGAGTGTCAGACACTCGGTGTGAAATGAACTGTAACGCGCCCACGCTGGTGCGTCACAACACCTAACGGACCTAAACAGGTGCATCAGGGCACGAGTGAAAACTGAACGTAACATGCTCCTCTAGGGGCGTTACGTAACCTAACGGATCATGCTGGTGCGTTAGGCCACAGGACAACACAGGCCATGACGCATGCCGCTCGGTGCGTCACGCAATCTAACGCACCTACCCAAGTGCGTTAGGGAGAGGGGTGGATGCGTTAACTCTAACGCTCCCACCTAGGGGCGTCACACTACCCTGACGCCCCACTCTTGGTGCGTCAGGTGTCTATGAATCCCAACGGTCATAAACCACGGTCGGAATCACTATAACGGTCTAACACCAGGGTGTCACAGCACTGTGGCGGCCTATCGTGGGACCGTCAGGCCCACGAA
Organism: Amorphophallus konjac; assembly: GCA_022559845.1. NCBI lineage: Eukaryota > Viridiplantae > Streptophyta > Magnoliopsida > Alismatales > Araceae > Amorphophallus > Amorphophallus konjac. Next base: position 405,688,893 of record CM040118.1, read on the forward strand.
CGCCACACCCAAAAGCCAACGAAGTGTAACGCACCTCTCTGGGCGTGTTACACCCTGTGGCGGTCTCTGGAACGACCGCCACAGCGCTCCGACGGTGAAAACGGCGAACAAGCACAAAAATGGCAATCACGCCCCCATACCTCCATGGGAGAAGGGGAAATCAAGGGGGAAGCCCCCTGGGGACCCCTTACATGATTCTAAGCCATCAAAATGCCAAATCGCGGCTCAAATCCATAGATCGGGCGAACTCTCCCCAAAACATGATTTTACCCCAAAAATCTCAAATACGCCCGCTCGGCTCACCACGGCCTACAAAACTTGCGGGTAAGGGAATGCAAGAGCTGGGGGTCCATCTCCCTACCTCCACCGAAGAAACAACGCGCCGTGGTCGCCGATCCACGAAGAAAACGCCCCGAAACCCTCGCCGCTCCACGAACCCGCGGCCGAGCTTCCACGCGGCATCGACCCTCGATCGTCGACCCGTTCCCCGTTCCTCGCCTCCCGCCATCGCCGCCTCGCTCTCCTCCGCCACCGTCGGCCGTCCGGGGAGAGGGGGAGAGAAAGAGATGAGAGAGTGTGAGAAAGAGAGAATGAGAGGGGGAGAGAGAAAAAGGGTTAGTATATAGAAAAACCCAGAAATTCCAGAAATTCAGAAAATTATGAAAAATTACCTCCGCGATCCTCGGGAGGAGCACAACGCAGTGGTAACGTCCCGGAGTCGAAGAACGTCACGGTTCGCCCTGTACAGAGTTTCGAAGGCACATCAGGGAAAAACACATGTAAAGTACAAAATACACTCCGAGACCCCCTAAAATGATCCGAAAAATATCCAAAAAAAATCTGGGGCATCACAGCCCTCCCCCCTTAAAGGAATTTCATCCTCGAAATTCAGGACTATCACCAAGTCACAGGGGAAGAACACCTCAGCCAACTGACAACGCTGTCAGGGCCCCAGCACAGAAAACCTCGATTCTCATGAAAAGCTCCGGACCTGAGGGACATAGCCAGACTTACAATCACAAACAACACCTCACTCCGCATGCCGCGCACACCGGCGATTAGAGCAGGCATATACCAAAGGACACAGTCCGGCATCACCTCAAACACCGCGAAAACCAATCATGGCACCACTGCCACAATCTCGCTCATCGAGGAGACACAACCCTTATCACGAGAAACAGCTACCGATCCATCCTATGGTTGGCAGACAAATTACATCAGCTTCACAACCAGCTGACAGGTCGCACACCCTTCTCAAGGGAACAACCAATACAGAGCCTCCATCAGCTCACGTAGCCATCTCAATAAACCGCAATCAGATTATCGGCTCAGCGCCAAGATGTTGGGTTCGATGCTATGGATTCAGAGGGGGGTGAATGAATCTCCCCTTTAATTTTTTTGCTCAAATTAAATCTAATGCAATCAGAGATGCGGAATTAAAAACTATTACAGATATGTAGAGCAATCCTAAGCAAACATCTAATGTGCACAGCAATGAGATGAATACAATCCTCGTGCCTATGCATGCATCTAGCGCCAGTCAGATATGAAATTCAAACCACAGTGGACAAGAGGGTTTTTTAGGTGGTTCGGTCCTGCAGACCTACGTCCACCCCACACTCAAACCAGAGTGTGGATTCTACTGATTCACAGCTTGAACCGCTGGGCCTCACAGCTTGCCATCCCGCTGAGCATCACAGCTTGCTGTCCAGAGGAGTCCACCTCTGCAACGCTGAGCATCACAGCTTGCTCCGCTGGGCAATACAGCTTAGCTGTCCGAGGTATCCACCTCGCCGCTGTGCATCACAGCTTGCACTACTGACGAACAACTTGAAGAATAGTTTGAAAAGAAAACAAAAACAGGTAGTAACAACGACTGAAAGCTGTAAATAATAAAGCACAATGTGGCTCTCAAAGGAGCTGACTGGAGTGGATCTGATTCATCATCCAGTAGGAATGATCTTCAGGTAATCTCCTCTTCCTCTTCTTCACGAGCTCTCTATCTTCTTCTGCTAATCTCTCAATCTCTCTTTCTCTTTTTCTTCTTCTTAACACACTTTCTCTCTTTCTCTTCTCTGCTCTCAATGGCTCTCTTCCAGCATCATCTCTGCACGAGCTCTGGCCTTCAGCTTCTGCTACTTCTATATCGATCAGCCTTGTCCAAATGAAGAGGTCTGCATATATATAGAGCAGTAGGAAGGGCATGTGCTCTCTACAGTTCCCGCCCAATTGCTTGGACCACGTGGCAGCATCCAACCTGCTTTAGTACACGTGTCATCATCCTGTCAGTCATTTTAGCCTCGGATCACGTGCCCTCATTGGCCTCCACGAAATAGCATTCCTGTCAGACATTCAGTCGAAGGGAATATCAGTTTAAGACAGTAAACTCTGTACAGACTTCATTCAGGCAAGCAAGACAATGCATGGCTGTACAGAGTTGGTCGAGTGAAGCAATGGATGAATGTACAGACTTGTTGAGAGACATGCACACATGCACATAAGAGAGTATGTACTTAGACTATGAATGCTTAGGCATGCTGCCAATCGAGTGTACAAACTCTGTGTGCAATGTGCAACCAATGTGCAGACTTGCTAGTGGGTGTGTGTGAGACAATGTATAGACTTGAGGGCATATGATGCAGTATGCATATGGTAAAGTATGCACATTGAAAGATGAATACACATGCAAGTCACCAAGCAGTGTATGGACTTAGTATGTATGCGACAATGATGTACATACTTCACGTATGCAAAGCTATGAACATTTACAAATGGATGCAATGACATGCCAAATGAATGTGCTGACTCAACGTGCAATGCATGAAGCAATGTATAGACATGGAGTGCAATGTGTAACTAATATTCATACTTTGCAATGCCTAGTGTTAAAGCATGGGAACACAATGCATCATATACAGACTATGCGATATGCAACCAGACGATGTCTAGACTTTGTTAAATTGATGCTCAATAAAAAGACGCCTCTTTCCTAGGCGTCAGTTTCAGAAGTGACGCCACTGTTGATGGGCGTCAAATTCTGAGCATAGTGGACTGTATAGACTTTCTATGGCATCGAGGCAACTATGACGATGTGCAGACTCTGCGTGCAACTAGCCAATGTATAGACTTGGGGTTGTGTAGCTAGCCAATGTATAGACTTGGCGTTGTGCAGCTAGCCGTTGTATAGACATTGTGTTATGAAGCACACAGGCTGTACAGACTTGTGCTAACGCTGCAAGTGAACAATGTAAAGACTTGAATCCGTGCATGCAACACGATGTATAGACTTGAATGCGTGCATGCAACACGATGTATAGACTTGCTCATGACTGTCTAGACTCTGCATGCGTGCTATAGCAATGTGCAGACTTTGTGTGTGCTAGCATGCTAAAATGTAATGTGTAGAATTGTGTGTGCGAGCATGCTGCAAGTGGACAATGTACAGACTTGCTGTGCCTGCAGCAGACGACACCAGTGTACAGACTTGCTAAGCTTTCGCTAAGTCTGTATAGACTTGATCATGCAGACGACGACACCAGTGTACAAACTTGAATGCTCGAAGCACACGATGTATAGACTTTGAAGCATGTGAACACGACGCTGTACAGACTTATGTATGCATGGATGCACTGACTAAGCCACGAGCCAAGTGGCGATGTATAGACTTGTGTTATGCACCCAGACAATGTATAGACTTACACATAGAGACGCTGCATGAGACGATGCACGAGATGATGCAATGTATAGACTTGGTCTTACAATGCATAGACTTGAAAGACGATGCATGAGATGATGCACGAGACGATGCAATGTCTAGACTTGGTCTTACAATGCATAGACTTGAAAGACAATGCATGAGACGATGCATTGTATAGACTTGCCAAAGGAGTGATGCAGACTCTTCATGCAATGTATAGATAGTGTGGACTTGATAGCATGCGGATGTATGGACTTGTGAAATGATGCACATATGAAGACTAGCATTGACCTTCCATGTGCATGGACTTAACACATGCACCAACATTTCTGTATAAAAATTAACATTTGCACAGATCTGAGATTAGGCAGAACATTACTTGATCTGACTGTGAATTGACAGTACCTGTCTGAGATTTGACTTTGACTTGGGTTGACTTCATGACCTGTGAGTCATCCTTAAACCTGTTCTGACAGTTTCTTATAGTACATCAGAATTATTTCATCAAGGATGTACATGTAAACATAATGAGCCATATTATTTGTCATCATCAAAACCCCAGAAGCACAGGAGACACAACAATCTCCCCCTTTTTGATGATGGCAATATTATGAGTCATTGCAATAGATTCATCATGATGATTCTGAAAATACCATATGACAGTTCATGAACATTCACAGTAGAATAGCTCTTTCAGGATTAAGCATGTAATGCACCATGTATGCAAATGATGACAGGCATGTAATGCACCATGTATGCAAATGATGACTCACAAAAGTTTCTCCCCCTTTGACAACATCAAAAAGAATGGAGTGATCATTGACTGTTGAAGGAGATGATATAGGAGCTATTATGCAATGCTGAGTTACTGTCATCTGAAACTCCCCCTATCAACATGAATGTTTGACAACTCTCCCCTTAACTACAGATGGCCCAGAATTTCCCATCAAGAGTAGGAATGAACTCTGGTTAGCCAATGAATCAATCTGAAGTCCACCATCATAAGGATTCTGAAGTTCAGAAGACTGCAAGTGAACAAGATAATAACGGGAGTAGCATCTCACATTTGTATGGTCAGAAAACTGATAAGAGAGGATTTGACAATACAGTTTCTGTTGAAGAAGTTGTGAGAGATGAAACAGATCATGAGGGATTGTAGGGCATGCACAACTACAATAAGTCTTAACATAAAAAGACTATCTTATCATATAGGGTTATGAATTAGCAACTTGACCAACCTGATTTAATTATGATGTATACCAGATTTATCAATTAAATTCAATACTCATATCTGAATTCAAGTTTTAATAAAGGTGAACAAAATAACCAGATAATACTCATGACTAATCATCTTCATCTTACACACAAGATCTTAATGACTACTTTGAGAGTTACACAGATTAGTATTGAGATTAAACACTTTTTACAGGAGCATGAGTTGACAGAGTTTGCAAAATATTTTCATTTGAAACATATTATACATTACCTGAGCAATTTAGGCTGATCAACACATTTTTACATGAGGCACAACACGTCTCAGGTGAAGTGACCCAGTTACTCAGTATGATAACTGTCATTGCCTCTCAACATTGAGACCAGAGTTAGCAATAGAAATGTCTTTTACGTGAGGAGACATCTTGATTAGAGGCCAGACTCCCCAGTTACTTGACACAAATATGCCATTGCTCTGTCAGGTTTTTTCAATAAATTTTCACCAGAGATAACTATGGCACTTCATGACATAAGTTACTTTATTTCATTGATGAAGAACCCAGTTTCTCAGTGACCAAGTCATTGCTCTGAATTCACAGTTTTTCATTTAGTCAACATATCTCAAGTTAATGTTTAACCACAGTACTAACTCTATGTATCTCTACCAAAGTAGCCTTGATTTCAAATTTTCAGATATCAGATGAGAGAGTCTAAGGTTCTCATGACACATGTGGTTAAAGTTCATTAAATCTTATCATTCAGATATTTTTAAGATATTTAAATGCAAATCTGAGAATACATAGTTCTTATATCAGTCTAATTCAGTGGTTATTCTTAAACCTATATGATAAGAATTTCTACATGATTCAGACTAGATTGTATGACATGCAACTTGTGTTCCTCAGATCAAGAAAAAAAATAACTGACCAACTAGTCAACAATAGAATTAGGTCAGTCACACCAGCTAAGAAGTATGTGAAAGATTAGTGTCAGCTGGTAGTGCAACAAATAGCAAGAGAAGAGCATCAAGGTTGTTCCTCAGATTGAATCCAGTAGCTGAGTCTGGAATGCGAACTGATCATCCATTTTAGTAATGACTGCAAGGAATTTTAGGTGAACCACTCAAGTGTAGCCAATGGATCAGATACCTAGGCAGAGAGAGTTCAAGAAATGAAGAGATGAGACAAAAAAGCTCCCCCTATCTAGATGCATCATATATGCAACAAAGTATGAGCAACCGTATGATTAATCAAGAATGATTTAACTCCCCCTGACTAGCTGCATGATGTATGATAAAAGCACATCACATGATTTCAAGTTTGACATTCAATTATAATCCATGCACTTCAGACATAAGTGAGTTACCATGAACATGATTGGGCAGTTCCATTTCAGAAAATTTCAATTTAACAAATCAACATGATATGCAATCATTTCAAGTTCACAATTTCATATGATGGAATTTAAGATGAGTATTCAGAACAAACCTGAAAAGCAAAATCTTGGGGTCTTCCTGTTGAGTACCTTGGTTTATTTACCCCTCTTTTTCATTCCAAGGCACACCTGTAACATGTTAATCAATTTGATCCTGCAGGAACCCAAGCAGTCTTGGGTCCTGCGTTAACTCTGACAGGTGTTCTGAACAATCTTTTAGCCATGTTATCATCATGATCCATTAGGTAACAACTATCCATGGAATGACCAAATTTTTCATAGTATCTACATGATGTAACAACCCTTGAATTCTTTTTGTGAACATTGTTATAATCATGGAATCTATGTGAGTTAGCATGAAGATTTCTGTTACTTGCATGAAATTTTGATTTACCACTACCTTCCCACCAGCATTCAGAAGCTCGGTGGCCAGGTTTTCCACATTCAGAACATACAAGTATCTTTTCTTTAAAAATAGCTTTATTTCTTCCCAAAAAATTTCTATTTGCAGGGAATTTGACAAATTTGGAATTAAAGTGATTTCCCTGGGCATACCAGCAGTCCTTGACTGCATGCCCATGCTTACCACATTCAAAACACCTAAGGTGCTTGCCTTTTGAGTTATTGTTACCCCAATAGTTTTCAGTCCAGCACTCATTTGCCTTGTGCCCTGGCTTGTTGCAGGTGAAACAAATAGTATGCTGGCTTGAAATAGATCTGTATCTATATGGGCCATGAGCATGTGTGAAAAATCTAGAATTCACATTGTTGTGTTCTTTCATTATAAAACATGCATTCATTTGATGACCACGCCTACCACAGTAATAACAGGATGCATCAGATTTCTTAGTGGCATGGTTTCTATCAATTGGATTCCTAGAATACATTTCTTCACTAGCATGCTCATCTTCAAGCAACAGTCTGCAATCATCCATTACATGCCCTATCTTGCCACAATAGTGACATGACACTTGTGATTTCCTGGCAACATGATTACTAACAGACTGACTAGATGCATGTGAATGAGTACATGAGGCATGAGCATTGTGCATTGACCCATCAATTTCAACTGAGTTGGAAGATCTTAGGGTGTAACCAGAAATATTCTTTACCTTCTTTGTTTGACCCTTCCTTTTCAATTTCTAATTATTCTCAACAATTTTTGTTTACTTTTCATTATTCTGGGCATTGAACTGAAAAATAGATGTTGAAGGTGATTTTTGATTTTTATTTTATTTTGGGGATTGATTTGAGGTACCAGCTGCATCAGAGCTTTGCACAAAAGTGGTGTATAGTTGGTTTTTAGTGATTTCCTTAACATCAGAACTGTAACTTATCCCCTCTCTTGAATTGTCATTTTTATCTTTCATGACAGCTTTCATTTTTCCTTCATTCTTAGCAGACTTGGATGCTGAGTCTTCCAGATCATGAATTTTATCTTCCAAAAAAGCAATATGGAGTTCATAACTGGCTATCTCCTGTTCACTGCAATTAACGCATTCACTTAAGACTTTATTTACAATTTTATACTTCTCAACTTCTTGTTCCAGATCGCTCAAGATTTTTGATTCTTCATCACAGACAATTTTTCCTTTCTTTAACATGAGAAGTTGCTCGGACATACCAGTGTTTAACCATTTCAATTTTTCAACTTCAGCTTTCAGTTCAGTGTTTTCTTCCTCAAAATGTTTAGCCTGAATTTCATTACCAGCACATCTTTCTCTTCCAGACATCAGCTCCAGTTTTTCAATTAGCTCCTCTTCCCTTTCTTCCACTTTAGATTTCTCAGCAAGCAGATTTCTGTGATCCTCTTTAAACACGGCAATTTGTTTCTTCATCCATTCATTTTCATTATAGAGATCTTCATTTCGTTCTCTTAGAGCCGAGCACATATTACAGCTTGACTCTACAGAAGAGATATACATTGCTTCCTTATTGATTTTATTCAGACTAGCCTTGAAATCTTCATTATCTATTTGAACTTCATCATGTTCAAGCTTTAGTTTGTCCATTACAGAATTAATTTTAGTCAGCTCTTGCATGCTTTTTAGATGCTCATTTTTCTTCTCATTCAGCTGATTCTCAAGTTCTGATATCTTATCCAAGCATGTTTGATTTTCAATTTTTAGAGAACCATTTTACTCCTTAAAGTTCTGAACATCTAGCATACATGTATCATAAGATTGTTTCAAATTTGGACAGTTTTCACATGGGGCTTTCAAATTTATTTGATCAGATTTCTTTTTCAATCTTTTATTCTCAGATTTTAATTTTTCACATCTATCATTAAGTTCCTCATTTATATTCCATAGATCATCAATCGAAAGTTCTTCGGATCCAGAGCTTACCTGAGATGATGATTCTTCATCATCCTTTCTCCGATCAACCATCAAGCATTTGTTGTGATTCCTGATAAGCTTTAGTTTTTCCAAAATTTATTTGGCAGACCTACAAGAAGAAATACATTCGATTAGAGCTCTGTCAATTGATTCTTTCATTAAAACTAATGCTCTAGTGTTGACAGTGTCTTTCAATTTATCCTTCTCAGTCCATCTAGATTTATCTTTTGATAATTTGTGTGGACCATGAGTTATTACCTTCCAAAGATTAGGATCAGTAGATTTTACATACCGATGAAAATTTTCTAACCAAGAATCAAAATTATTACCTCTGAATATCGGAGGATTAGCCATCGAGATATGATGAATGCACTGAAATCAGATGAGCAAATCAAGACACTAAACTGGTGAAACAAAACACAGAACACAGAAAACACACTCTGCAAGGCACCAAAAAATTAGCAGGATCCTCTGCAGATTGTTAGATCTGTTAAGTCAGAGACCCGCTCTGATACCAATTGTTGGGTTCGGTGCTATGGATTCAGAGGGGGGTGAATGAATCTCCCCCTTAAAATTTTTGCTCAAATTAAATCTAATGCAATCAGAGATGCGGAATTAAAAACTATTGCAGATATGTAGAGCGATCCTAAGCGAACATCTAATGTGCACAGCAATGAGATGAATACAATCCTCATGCCTATGCATGCATCTAGTGCCAGTCAGATATGAAATTCAAACCACAGTGGACAAGAGGGTTTTTTAGGTGGTTCGGTCCTGCAGACCTGCGTCCACCCCACACTCAAACCAGAGTGTGGATTCTGCTGACTCACAGCTTGAACCGCTGGGCCTCACAGCTTGCCTACAACCACTGGGCCTCACAGCTTGCTATCCCGCTGAGCATCACAGCTTGCTGTCCAGAGGAGTCCACCTCTGCAACGCTGAGCATCACAGCTTGCTCCGCTGGGCAATACAGCTTAGCCGTCCGAGGTATCCACTTCGCCGCTGTGCATCACAACTTGCACTGCTGACGAACAGCTTGAAGAACAGTTTGAAAAGAAAAAAAAATAGGTAGTAACAGCGACTGAAAGCTGTAAATAATAAAGCACAATGTGGCTCTCAAAGGAGCTGACTGGAGTGGATCTGATCCAACATCCAGTAGGAATGATCTTCAGGTAATCTCCTCTTCCTCTTCTTCTCGAGCTCTCTATCTTCTTCTGCTAATCTCTCAATCTCTCTTTCTCTTTTTCTTCTTCTTAACTCACTTTCTCTCTTTCTCTTCTCTGCTCTCAATGGCTCTCTTCCAGCATCATCTCTGCACGAGCTCTGGCCTTCAGCTTCTACTACTTCTATATCGATCAGCCTTGTCCAGATGAAGAGGTCTGCATATATATAGAGCAGCAGGAAGGGCGTGTGCTCTCCACAGTTCCCGCCCAATTGCTTGGACCACGTGGCAGCATCAAGCCTACTTTAGTACACGTGTCATCATCCTGTCAGTCCTTTCAGCCTCGGATCACGTGCCCTCATTGGCCTCCATGAAATAGCATTCCTGTCAGACATTCAGTCGAAGGGAATATCAGTTTAAGATAGTAAACTCTGTACAAACTTCATTCATGCAAGCAAGACAATGCATGGCTATACAGAGTTGGTCGAGTGAAGCAATGGACGAATGTACAGACTTGTTGAGAGACATGCACACATGCACATAAGAGAGTATGTACTTAGACTATGAATGCTCAGGCATGCTGCCAATCGAGTGTACAAACTCTGTGTGCAATGTGCAACCAATGTGCAGACTTGCTAGTGGGTGTGTGCGAGACAATGTATAGACTTGAGGGCATATGATGCAGTATGCATATGGTGAAGTATGCACATTGAAAGATGAATACACATGCAAGTCACCAAGCAGTGTATGGACTTAGTATGTATGCGACAATGATGTACAGACTTCACGTATGCAAAGCTATGAACATTTACAAATGGATGCAATGACATGCCAAATAAATGTGCAGACTCAACGTGCAATGCATGAAGCAATGTATAGACATGGAGTGCAATGTGCAACTAATGTACATACTTTGCAATGCCTAGTGTTAAAGCATAGGAACACAATGCATCATGTACAGACTATGCGATATGCAACCAGACGATGTCTAGACTTTGTTAAATTGATGCTCAACAAAAGACGCCTCTTTCCTAGGCATCAGTTTCAGAAGTGACGCCACTTTTGATGGGCGTCAAATTCCGAGCATAGTGGACTGTATAGACTTTCTATGGCATCGAGGCAACTATGACGATGTGCAGACTCTGCGTGCAACTAGCCAATGTATAGACTTGGGGTTGTGCAGCTAGCCAATGTATAGACTTGGCGTTGTGCAGCTAGCCAATGTATAGACTTGGCGTTGTGCAGCTAGCCAATGTATAGACTTCGCGTTGTGCAGCTAGCCGTTGTATAGACATTGTGTTATGAAGCACACAGGCTGTACAGACTTGTGCTAACGTTGCAAGTGAATAATGTACAGACTTGAATGCGTGCATGCAACACGATGTATAGACTTGAATGCGTGCATGCAACACGATGTATAGACTTGCTCATGACTGTCTAGACTCTGCATGCGTGCTATAGCAATGTGCAGACTTTGTGTGTGCTAGCATGCTAAAATGCAATGTGTAGACTTGTGTGTGCGAGCATGCTGCAAGTGGACAATGTACAGACTTGCTGTGCCTGCAGCTGACGACACCAGTGTACAGACTTGCTAAGCTTTCGCTAAGTCTGTATAGACTTGATCATGCTAACGACGACACCAGTGTACAAACTTGAATGCTCGAAGCACACGATGTATAGACTTTGAAGCATGTGAACACGACGCTGTACAGACTTATGTATGCATGGATGCACTGACTAAGCCACGAGCCAAGTGGCGATGTATAGACTTGTGTTATGCACCCAGACAATGTATAGACTTACACATAGAGACGCTGTATGAGACAATGCACGAGACGATGCAATGTATAGACTTGGTCTTACAATGCATAGACTTGAAAGACGATGCATGAGACGATGCACGAGACGATGCAATGTATAGACTTGGTCTTACAATGCATAGACTTGAAAGACGATGCATGAGACGATGCATGAGATGATGCATTGTATAGACTTGCCAAAGGAGTGATGCAGACTCTTCATGCAATGTATAGACAGTGTGGACTTGATAGCATGCGGATGTATGGACTTGTGAAATGATGCACATATGAAGACTAGCATTGACCTTCCATGTGCATGGACTTAACACATGCACCAACATTTCTGTATAAAAATTAACATTTGCACAGATCTGAGATTAGGCAGAGCATTACCTGATCTGACTGTGAATCGATCGTACCTGTCTGAGATTTGACTTTGTCTTGGGTTGACTTCATGACCTGTGAGTCATCCTTAAACCTGTTCTGACAGTTTCTCATAGTACATCAGGATTATTTCATCAAGGATGTACATGTAAACATAATGAGCCATAATATTTGTCATCATCAAAACCCCAGAACAACAGGAGACACAACACAAGAATCATCTCACACCTAGCAAGCCGAAAGCCAACAACAGCATGGGATGAACTCTGTCAGAACTCAACTTCGACAAAGCCCAGATCCCATCAGGAAAGCACACCACAGAAATGACCACCAAAGGCCTCACCGATACGTAGCTCTCACCAATCTCGATGCGCAACTACTTGCATCCACTGTCTCTGAAAGACCATACACCGGTCACCAACTGCTCGTCAACGGGAAACCTTCACTGGCCCAGCAGGCATAATTCAACTCACGACAGGCCATCCACTGACTCACACACAGACCGATACCACATCTCGAGCTGCACTCCTCTCAGACACCGCGTCCGATCTCAATCATCACACCAACTCGACCCTCTCAGGGGAGCACGATGAAACCAAATGGCAAGATCTTGGCGTCTTCGGTCATCACCTCACTCAACTCAGGCTCACAGGGGAACCATCCCATGCTGTTCAGCAAACCATGGATAACCATTGCGACACCAACGTCCCATCAAGGACCACCAATCTGACGCCAACCTCACTAAAAGGCCTCCGCCCACATGCGTCACTCTTCCGTCTGGTCTCATCACAACCCTCGACTTCCGTCAGGCGACGTCCTCAACAACCCCATCCGGGCTTATGCCAACGCCTGACACGGCTTCCATCACAGGAACAGGGTATTCATGCGGCGCACTAGCCAGCACATTCCCCAACCCTCCATCCTGCCAGTGCCAAGAACCATAATACCTCGAGCAACGGCACGGCACCAACACACTTCACACAGAGGAACCAATCCTCCAATGCTCAATGCAAACTCAGGAATCCACCCGTAGCAACCAATGCTACGATCTTGAACCAGTGGGTCACAAGCCAACCAGGCTTCCGCTACGCACTCTGATCCACGCACACATCCACAAATTCTCAGAAACACCGCCCAACCGGCACTCGTCCTTTCGGAAAAGCGCCAACACACCCTCATACGACAAGGGAATGGGCACAACTTCTCATAGACAACTACCTGGCCAAGACAAGGAGCACGTCTCACACGGACTTCATGGCACACAAGGCCAACCAATCCGGACACATGATGCAAGACGGCAATCCTAGCAAAACACAATACTCTCCAGCCAAAGGAGAAACCAAACGCACTTCCGACCAACGAAAAACTCCGCGCTCGACCTGACCTCAAACCTCGCGCATGCTGGGAACAACACCTTCCAGCATCGAGAAAACCATCACCACATCAGGTCAGCGCCTCCGATACACTCGACGAGTGTCACGTCGAACCACAATCACAACATTCCTCGATGCACCACCGCTGCAATTCCTGAAACTGCAACACACCATGCTAAGAGCCGCAACACGAGCCGTAATCGACAACCGCCGACGCTCATCCTCGAGTCCCGAACTCGCCACGGAACCTTCATATCTCAAACCAATTCTAAGGTGAACACAATCCATTCGCACACAAGAGCGCAGGAGCAAGACTTACTGGGACACCACAGTCCAATCCTGCCTCAAAATCAGCAGAACAATCGGGACCGACACGTCATTTCTGACGCCAAAAAGTACGACAAGAACATCAGGCTCGATAGAACAGTAGCTCACCGAGAAGATCTTCTGCTCACCTGAGCACACTTCTCGATCAGAGCACCCGTTCTGCCACTTCAAACTGTGACCTTAACACATCAAGGGCTGGACAATCCTCAAGCAGGAGTGGCCAGACTCGACAACAGCTCCCTCAGAGCACGCTCACGGCCACTTAACCACAATAATCCTCGCCAACCACCTGACCTCGCTGCAGACAGCTCGAACGCAGCACCACAGCAACGCACCTACCGGCAACCTCTGCTCAACGCAGCACAACTGGGGCCACAACCGATGAGGGAGAAAGCTCTCGACCTCGATCCGCAGACCCCACGTCAGCAAGAAAGTCGTGAACAGCAACCATCATTACAGCGCACTGAAGCCCTCAAGCGAGAAATCAAGCGGAAAACTTGCATGAAATCCTAAGCCAGCTGCTGACTGTACTGGACCTTATGGACTCTGATCGCTGTAATATCTCGAATTCCTATGTATGTCCACAACCACTTCTCTGATACCATCTGTAACGACCCGAGAATCCGAGACTCGAACCGCCGCCCACGAGCTGGGAGGGCTTGGAAGGGCTAAAAGGAGTGTGGAGGCACAAAGAAATAGGAAATAAAGTAGGATAATTCAACAATTTATAGAAATAAATAAATAACTACTGCTACAACAGAGTCCAGTCCAATAGAAAGTACAGTCTAAAGTAGTAAAGCGTACCACATGCCGAGTGAACACTCGGCCCGGCGAGCTAGCAATTGAGAACCTCCGTACCGCACCCTCGAACCTCGAGGAAGAACCGCCACACTTGAAAAGTAGGGAATGATTCTCCAAAACAGAGACTCAGTAGGGATCCCGCGGAACCTCAACCGGAAACAACGGCGGTAGCGGAAAGGAAAGCTACAACGACAGCAGGGACAGCAAACCGGTGGCCGGTCAAAACTCGGCACTACATCTATTCCTACTGTACCAGAAACACACCCCGATCTCACGGTCGGGGGCTACCGAACCACACTAGTACCACTTACCGAGGTAAAAACCCACGGCAATCACGCCGTAGAGGCCTGTCTCCCAGGACACTGCCAACCTGGACACGCTGTCCAAGGTGCAACCCCGACCACTCGGTCGCGGACACCGCACCAACAAGACGCAACCTTGGTAAAGCTACTAGCACCAGTCTCATGGCACGAGAACTGACACCCACGCCACGATGAAAAACCCAGAACTCAACGGTCAACACGACCAAAAACCCAAAGGTCGAAGTCACTGAAGCTGATGGTCTGTCACTCCCGACTCGACAGGAGTACCTCCCACTCGAAGCATAGTTGGTAGCGTCCCCTGACGTCTTACACCGCACCGCAGGTGAACTACCTGATGTGGTAGCGCCTACCAGAGGCACGAACATCGAACAAGTAACCATAAAACAAGTGACTAGCTGGGGTCACGCCCATCGACGTGGGTCCAATCGCCCCCAACCACATGTACACACACAGACCATGCGTCCCAGGTCTGGCCTCTAACTGGTTTTCCCCTCAACCGAACTCTGGCTGCAAGACGTGGGGCCCGACGGAAACCAGTCTAAAAATCATCCTGAGGGTAAGCCTCTCCACCTACTCCTAGGTGGGACCACTCGTGTGTAAGCAGGCTACGACTAGTGGAGGGTCACTGAAGGAGTAGACTCTCAAGCCAACGGAAAACAACGTCCGAACCCGACGAAGTACGGGGACCGTCCCACGTACCAGCACCGTCGCACGGTGACCACAGTCGGAGGAGAAACGAGACTCACAGTCCACGGGCCATGCACCCGGCCACGTAGAAAAGTAGAAGCACGGTTCCCAAGGTAGCTCACTGGCCGCCAAACTGAATCCCACTCTCAGGGAAAAGTGGGAACCCTCCGGCCCCAGGCTAGGCAACTGGACTCGCAGTCCAAGGCCAGACACATGGCCCACGCGGAAAGCACAGAAGCATGATTCCCAGGGCAGTGCACAAGCCGCCACGCCGATAACTGGACTCGCAGTCCAAGGCCAAACACACGGCCCTCTCGAGAATCATCTTCTAGGAAAACTCACGACATGCGGGGGAGACCCCACCGCACACACACCGATACATGGTGACTCGATTAAGTGTAACACAAAAGCCCAGAACACAAGGAGTCACCCGGACTCTCAAACCCATAGGCACGCTAAACAAGGTAACACGGTCCTCTCGACACCCTGAAGACACGGACACAGAACCTTCGGGGTGTCTGAGACATCCAAGAGACCGCAAGTCGACCACTGGGTTGCAACCGGGTCGACTAGGGACCTACACAACGCGAAACAATCGCGGCAAGCACGAAGAACCACTTCGGCATAACATAATGCCTGGCGGTCTATCTTTGGGCCGTCACAGACCGTAACGGTCCAAAGGTAGGCCGTCACAGCACCCTGACGGTCCAGCTCAGAAGCGTCAGACACTTGGTGTGAAACGAACTGTAACGCGCCCATGTTGGTGCGTCACAGCACCTGACGGACCTAAACAGGTGCGTCAGGGCACGAGTGAAAACTGAACGTAATGCGGTCCTCTAGGGGCGTTACATAATCTAACGGATCACGCTGGTGCGTTAGGCCACGGGAAAACACAGGCCATGACGCATGCCGCTCGGTGCGTCACGCTCTCTAAAGCACCTACCCATGTGCGTTAGGGAGAGGGGTGGATGCATTAACTCTAACGCTCCCACCCAGGGGCGTCACACTACCTTGACGCCCCGCTCTGGGTGCGTCAGGTGTCTATGACTCACAACGGTCATAAACCATGGTCGGAATCACTGTAACGGTCTAACACCAGGGTGTCACAGTACTGCGGTGGTCTATTGTGGGACCGTCAGGCCCACGAACGCCATGCCCAAAAGCCAATGAAGTGTAACGTACCTCTCTGGGCGCGTTACACCCTGTGGCGGTCTCTGGAACGACCGCCACAGCGCTCCGACGGTGAAAACTGTGAACAAGCACAAAAATGGCAACCATGCCCCCATACCTCCATGGGAGAGGGGGAAATCAAGGGGGAAGCCCCCTGGGGACCCCTAACATGATTCTAAGCCATCAAAACGCCGAATCGTGGCTCAAATCCATAGATCGGGTGAACTCTCCCCAAAATATGATTTTACCCCAAAAATCCCAAATACGCCCGCTCGGCTCACCACGGCCTACAAGACTTGCGGGAAAGGGAATGCACAAGCTGGGGGTCCATCTCCCTACATCCACCGAAGAAACGACGTGCCGTGGACGCCGATCCATGAAGAAAATGTCCCGAAACCCTCGCCGCTCCATGAACCCGCGGCCGAGTTTCCACGCGCCATCGCCGCCTCTCCCTCCTCCGGCACCGTCGGTCGCCCGGGGAGAGGGGGAGAGAAAGAGATGAGAGAGAGTGAGAAAGAGAGAATGAGAGGGGGAGAGAGAAAAAGGGTTAATATATAGAAAAACCCAGAAATCCCAGAAATTCAGAAAATTACGAAAAATTACCTCCACGATCGTCGGGAGGAGCACAACGCAGTGGTAACGTCCCGGAGTCGAAGAACGTCACGGTTCGCCCTGCACAGAGTTCCGAAGACACATCATGGAAAAATAATTGTAAAGCACAAAATACACTCCGAGACCTATTAAAATGATCCGAAAAATATCCAAAAAAAATATGGGGCATTACAAATCCTCCTCTACCGCTGAGGATTACAGCTTACCCACCGCTGACTCCCAAATTGCTATAACAAGAGTTCGAAATTGAAAAGCAAAAGCAACAGACAAACCAAAAATAGTAAAACGATCTGTAGCCCTAACAAAGAGCAGATCGGCTCTGGTTCTGAACCAAGAAGCCAGAAACAATGACTTATAGAAACTCAGACTCACACCCTTCAAACGACTCTATGCTACTCTCTCAAATCTCTCTCAAAACTCTCTCAAAGCTCTCTCTGGATCTGCTGGAAGTCTCTCTTGGCCTGGCTGCTGCTTTTCTCTCTCTGGCTTCGTTCTCGCTTCTGTATGTCTTGGAATTGGGCGATCTGCTTCCTTTTATAAGACCGCAGATGATGGGCGCGTGGAAACCACGTTTCCTGCCCAAAAGTCCGTTCAGATCTGAGCTTGGGATGGCCACGTGGCAGCATCTTGATTAGGTTACTTTAAACGTGTCAAACGTAGCACTTCACTTTTTGCCTTGGATCACGTGCCTTTTATCCTGGTACTTTAGTTTCTCGTGACTTGAAGTTTGCTGGTAGTTGCGACACACGTCAGGTGCTTGATCATAAGTCTCACCTGTCATTTTAATGAACAAATTGTCAGTCACGTGTTGTGGAATTAGACAATTCATACGTCTATGTGTATAGGCACAGATGCAAAAAGAACTAGCACAGACTTGAAATACATATGCACCGACCTTAAGTGTGCGTGAGGTACTATGTGTTATGATATAGAACAGAAAGTGCACTGACCATCTACACTCGTAAAGCATACAATGCACTGACATTGGTTATGCAGGATACAAGTGTGCACTGACCTTATTACGCATGTATGAAAACATGCATAGACCTCTATATGCATGACGTAGACAGTGCAATAACCCTTTGCATGCGAATGGCGCAAAGATGCACTGAGCTATTATGTGTAAGGCAAAATGTGCACAGACCTTATGTGGTCACAGCGAAACCTACACCGACCTCATATACTCCCAGCGAAACCTGCACCGACTTATTTGCTCATAGCGCAATCTGCACCGACCCTATATGCTCACAACAAAACCTGCATCGACTCTATATGCTTACAACAAAACATGCACCGACTCTATATGCTCACAACAAAACCTACACCGACCCTATATGCTTAATGCGGACGCTGCACCGACTATGTATGCACATGGTAACTTGCATTGACCTCACTAAGTAAAGACGACGACTAGCACCGACCTGAGGTGTGCGAACGTCACTACTTGCACCGACCTTATATGCTTTTCTTACACAAACATGCACCGACTGAATGCAAGCACAATGCAGACATGCAATGAATAAATGCAAGCACAATGCAGACATGCACCGACCTTAGATTCAGAATAACAAAGTGTGCAGAAATGTTTTATGAAAAAGTCTGACATATAAGCAATTCATCAAAATACACAATATTACCATGATCAATATAAAGTCATCAAAGTCAACTCTATTGTTGCCAATCATTCAAAATCCAATCAATGCATAGCAGTCTTCACATTGCTGATCAACTCCAGAGGAGACCCAATAGATGCCTCGGCTGTTGTCGGTTGAGGGGCATTGTCACCAGATCAAGCTTCCTGCAGAATGGGCCTATGGGCTATTGAATGGATTGCTTCTGTCGGTGATGCCCGATGGAGTTGAAGCAACCAGTGCTACCGGTTTGGCTTAAATGGGTTGTCGGATGAGGCCCGTTCGTTCTACCAGATTGAAGGGCGATGCGGTTTTACCGGATGGGCATGGCACGCCCTACCAGTTTAGTAGGAAGCTGTCGGATCAATTCTCTTGCTAGATGAGCTTGTTGTAGCCAGTGCTACCGAATGGGCTGACTGTCGAATGAGCTTGCTGCCGGTGCAGAGGGCTACCGGACGAGTCGTACACTTGCTACCGGATGGAGGGGTTTAGCTCCTCAAAAGGGCCTACTGGATGTGTGTTTATCCCCATTCAACGAGCATCAAATGCTCATAGAGGGGGGCAGCCAGATGCACCCCCTTTTTTCATTCTTTTTTCTTTTCCCTTTTTTCTACTTTCTTCTTTTATCCCTTCTTCTTATTTTATTCTTCTCATGTCCCTTTTTTCTTCTTGTCTTTCTTCTTTTCTTTTTCTCTTCCACCTTCTGAAGTCCGGGCTTCCATAGTCTAGCTCACGGTGGTATTTTTAGGGGCGCCTGGGCCCTTTTTTAATTTTGGGTTCAATTCGTCTGTCGGGATGCAAAATCTACGACGACATGGTGTCACATATACGATACGGCACTGTCATCTCTGGCATTGAAATTCGATCGTTTTGACCTCTTCTTCTGTTTCTTCGCTGCCGGGTTCTTATAGTCGAGCCCGCAACAGTGTACCTTTGGAACACCTTGACTTCCCACAATTTCTGCCATATTGTGGTATATTGTGGTACCCAATATTTTTGTGTCAACAAGACTCGAGTAAGGGGGACCGGATGGGGCTCCCACCTCTCTCCTCTTTTCTTCTTTCATTCTTGTTCTTTTTCTTCTTCTCTATCGAAGCCGGGGCGGCCGGTCAGAACTTTGGTGAGGGTGCCGTTATGACACGCTGGGTGAAGGTGCAGACACCGCGCCTCTGATCTTTCTTCTTTCTTTCATCTTTTTTCTTCTTCATCTTCTTTCTTTTCTTCTTTTCCCAATGCGGGGCTTGCCTGTTGTAGATGGCAACTTTTTAGGTGTCCACTGGCAAGTAGGGAGACACCTGAGGTGCGGACTAAGACGTCAGTGGACGCATCTGACTTTGCTTCTAGTGGGTACCGCTCCTATCACCTGAGAGGTTTTCAACTCCGTCGAGGTTCAATGTTTTGGTGGCTCGGTGTCCTTATTACACGTGATCGAGACATGGTTCCTTGATGTCTTCGTTAGTCCTGTCTGGCTGCGTAGCCAGCTTCCCTAGTAGACTGATTGAGGGTCTACCTGGTAGCCTAAGCCAATGAGATGAGGCTCAATCCTTTTCTTTTCAGGTCAGCGTGCCTCCTCGTCATTGGAGGCCTTGAGCAGCATCCAAGGTCGTAGCGTCGCCATCTTTTGCTAGCCGGGGTATGCCCCAAGGCTTTGTACTTTTCCTTTGTTGAGTTGTACCTTTGGGACTTGTATATCTAGACTGGAAATTATTTAAAATTATGTAAATCCATTTTTAATTATAAATTTTAATATCAACACTTTAATTTCTACATTTATTTTAGATTTCTGTACGCTCCCGTGACACCTATTAAACCCTTCCGAGCTTCCCAACTCGTGGGTGGCAGCGTAGGATCCGAATGTGATCACGTTTGACCCGGTATCGGGATCTTGGGTCGTTACAGTTGGTATCAGAGTGGGGTTATGATAGAGTACAGAAATGTAGAGTAAATGTAGTGTTTAATAGTTCAGAGCGTCCGGTACAGCCAACAACTGGCTTAGGTTGTTCTATTTTCTTACCGTGATGTCTTCTTACGTGTTTAAGGACCGTGATGGCATAGAGGGGGGAGGCACGGTCCTAGGCAGAGCTGGCCGTGGGGACCCAGGAGGTGCGGGGTGGAGCACCGCCCACTCCGGTAGATGCGACTCTGGGTGCGCCGAGACCAGCGCGGTTTTTTGATCTATCCACCCAGATTTTGGTGTTGGCTTAGGGGATGTTGCCGGTTGCCCTAGATTGGGCCAGGTTTATGGAGTTGAGTCGGTATGCGCTACTGGCCATGGCAGATTGGAGGTTCTTGGCGTTACAGTTCATCACCTGTTTGAGGCTAGAGATTCGTTGGACCCTCATGGCATCTGTGGTGGCCGACGTGGAGGTGGCTTTTTGTACGGCGGCAATTTTGGAGGTGGACTTTTGCATGCCTAGGAGCAGGTTAGGGCAATGCAATTCTAGTAGGGTCTCCCTCAAGCGTTTCAGGAGTAGCCAGCTACGTCCTCTACCCCTATCCGCAGTCGTCGTCGATAGGATAGGAGGAGGCACAGGCAGGCGATTCGGCGAGGTGTCAGGTGACACCAGGAGCTTAGGCGTCAGCGACAGGGGCAGCAGGAGGCACAGGCACATGCCTCAAAGGAGTCCGCACAGCAGCCAACAGCGAGGCAACGGCGGCATGGCCTGTCAGAGCAGCCGGGGCAGTATCCGTGGTGCAACGGATTTCATGTTGGCCATCCTTATCGAGTGGATGTTGCACAGCTGAGGTGCTTATGGTGTGATATGATAGGGCACCTGGTTCGTGGTTGCCCCGAGAGGAGGAGTTATTTTAGGTGAGGCCAGGTTGGGCACGTGTTTCATGAGTGCCCCCAACCGCCACCCCAGCCATGATCGTTCTTTTGATGGCCTCAGTGAGGCATGGGGTGGCAGGTGACCATATTTTGACCTTGGCTAAGGGGTTTGTGTCACGTTTCGAGCGCGAAAGCTTACCCGAGGCGCGACAGTCCTTTATATAGACCCAAAGCGATCTAGCTAATTAGTGGAGATCTTCCTTAGACAATTTAAAGAGTGCACAAATGACTAAGCAATTTACTAAGTTTAGACTTAAAACTAACATAAATAGTTTGAGGTATCAATTATTACAACTAACCAAAATGTCAAATTCGTAGAATCAACTACTAGTCCTCACTCCTTTATTAGTTTTGATCAAAGGAAATACAAATGACATAACTGGATAATAAACCTGTCATACGTATGGTTACAAGTAACACAAAATAGTGGAATTACAATAACATAATTGACAACACAATTAACATGATAATTGATGACTCCATTTCTACACTCATCACTCAGACTCATTCCCTTCCGAGTTCTGGTTGTCATCCAAATCACCTGAAAATGTTAGAAGCAACTGGATGAGTGAATCGCTCAGTAGGATTTACCTCTCAAGATTTAACATGCTTTAAGTGATTTACAAGTTCAATTAATGTTGGTAAATCTATGCATGTAGACAAGTAGATAATAAGGATTGTAAAATCGACAAGAGCAGTATAGGAATAACAAGTGAGAGTATATAGATTCCAACTTCAATAAGCAAGAGATATCAAGCAAGCAATAACTGGAATTAACAATAATTTTTCCAAGAAGGAAAGAACTCATGTCAAGCAAGTAATAATAAGCAACGTAATTTCAAGCATGTATAATTGGAATTGGCTATTTATCAATTTCATTCAAGCAAATATTTTTACCCTTCTGCGGGCCTCAAGTCAATCGATCAAGTAATATCATGTGAATGAGTGGAATGTCTAAAGTCTAGCAAGCAAGTACTCCGGTGCAATGTCAAACACCGTGGTCAATAAACTCCCATGGGCACAAGTACCTTCGGGTGCTCCTCCCAGGACCAGACCGGGCTCTATACGCACAACATTGGTCATGTTTGTTGACACCCACTCTCATTTATAGCCAATATCGAATTTTCAAGGTTTGACCATGTAGGATATATAAGGTGAATTTTGTGGAATGGAATTCAAGGACGTATTGTTGTGTAGGGACTAACTAAGAGTAAAACCAGTAACGTTTGATACACGGGAAAACTAGGTGAGATCGGTGCCTTGATGGCTGCCAGACATGTTCAGAAATGGCACCCTCACAGAGGGGTGCCCCTTTCTGTGGACTTTACAGGGGTAGGGGAGGCCAGTCAGGGTGTGAATGGCGCCTCCCTGGCTGCCATGTTTCAGTGAATGACGCCTGGACACAGGGCACACCATTCAGGAGTTTTAAGGTTTTGGGAAAATCAGAAATCATCACTTTTGTGAATAGCGATCAAACAGTGGTCGCTATTTCTTTCCTTTTTTTTATATGTAGCTGTTTGTTGAGGGAAATATCACCCGTTTCTGGGGTCATGTTTCAAGTGAATGGCGCCCTGGTCAGGGGCGCCCTTCACTCAGGGTTATATATGCACCATGCACGTGCGTTCATAGACTCAAGTTACTGTTCATAATTTCAAGGTTTCTCAGAATCTAGAAGGAATAACATGGACAGGTAGAGAAAATTATCAGGATCATGGAAATGTGCTCATGCATTAGTTTTATGTTTTAGTTTCTCAGATATTAAAGTTTATAACATGGTGGTTATATTTTACAGAGAATGAAATAACGACTGCATACGCAGTCTTCATTTAAATGGCGCCCCTGCCTGGGGTGCCCCATCATGAAATGGCACCCAGGTGGGGGTCGCCCTATTCCTGAAGGCTGAATTATTTAATTTCTGTAAAATACGTTATATCTATTTACTAAACATATACGTTATATCTATTTGCTAAACATGCTATATATTTTATGAGAAACATGCTGTATATATGTTATATCTATTTGCTTAACATGCTATATATTTTATGAGAAACATGCCGTATATACGTTATATATATTTGCTAAATATGAGAAACACGATGCATATACTTTATATCTATTTGCTAAACATGCAATTGAGAGGGGTTTTGGGTTTGTATGTTTATGTTGTTATTAATGTATGTTCTTGAGATTTTAGTCTTTCTTAGCCCTTTACATACTTTTTGATTCTTCATTTCAATTTTATGTCTTCTGTAAACTTGTTCATCCTTAAGTGCTCTACATTTCCTTCTTCTACTTCTTTATCTAATTCCTCTCTGTTTTCAAGTTATTACATATTTTTCCACTTACTGTCCTGGCACATTACTGGTCATCCGAGTTGATACCTTCTTTTGTTCCCCCATTTTCATGACCTTTCAATCCTCTTTTCTCTCTGAGTTCTTCATAAAATTTTTTCCTATCTTGTAGATATAGATTTTCTTATTCTACCACTTCCTCCAATTCTTCTTAGTTTTTAATTTATAATTAATTTTCCACGGTTCTATTTTCTACTCAGTCACTGTTCACCTGCGCCTATAGATCTCAGTTTTTCATGTTTTTCACCTTCTTCCTCTCATTTTCTCTCTCTGTACTCTTCATAAAACTTCTTCCTAACCCTCCGATCTTCTACTTTCTATTCTGTCACTTCTTCTAATTCTCTCTAGTTTTAAAGCTATTTCTCTCTTTAACTAGGCCTATTTTCAGTATAATCGGTCCTCTCACGGTGGCATATATATTTTATGAGAAACATGATGTATATAAACATGGTTTAATAATGTAACAAGGTAAATTAGCTTAACATGTTATGTAGTTCAACCCGTTTGCTAAAACATGCGGTATATATTACCTGAGAATCATGATGTATATAAACATGGTAGGGTTTAGTGAAATATGTGATGACTAAATATGTGTAGCTTGATGTATTTAAATCATGTAAGCTAACTAGTAAGCTGACAGGTTGCGTGAAAACACGATAAAACTTACGTTACACAGGATATATCGCATGGATATGAAGCTAATACATGCCAATTACCCTAGATTGAAGCTAATACACGCTAATTATCTTGGGTATAAGGCTACTACATACTAATTCAGGCTAATACATGCTAATGATCCTGGGTATGAGACTAATACATGCTAATTACCCTAGATATAAAGCTAATACATGCTAATTACCTTAGATGTGAAGCTAATAATTACTAATTATCCTAGGTATGAGGCTAACACATGCTGTGTAAACACTAAATATCGCATGGAAATGAGCCTAAGACTAACTGCCTAGACTAATCATCCTAGATTAGCTACTAGTTTAGTTAAAAGTTGAGAACACCTGCCTCTGTGAAGTGGCAGAAGTTGTAGCAGGTGGAAGAAGCAGCTCCTTCCCTCCTCTGCAACCCTTTAGAAAGTGCCTTCCCTTCACAACAGTAAGCCTTCGAACCAACGGAGGTTTGCTTCATTAGGAATGTATAATATAAGGTTTGAGTCGACAGGAGGGGGAAACAATATCCGTGAAAATCGGATCTCAATGGGATGCCAGCTTATACAGGCTGTTGGGGATAAGAAATCGAAAAGTCTATCTGGTGGAAAATGGTGCCTATGAGAGGGTCGTGATTCATCCTCAGTTTCTTTATTTTAAACTTCCCACTTAACTTCAATGATTTTTATCTTTAATAATTGATGGAGTTAGTTTGTGAAATTTCATGGGTGAGATCCTTACATTTTTCTCTATTTTTATATATAATTTTTTTGAAAAATTCTTTTTAAATAAATAGCGTCACTATTCACGTTTAGGAAAAACGACCTAACTATGTCGTTGTTTAGTGAATAACGACCATGCATTGGTCGTTACTTCTTTTGGAGCATTTTCCTATCACCCTCTAAAGACCAAAATTAGATATATATCCTTTCCATATGTATCTACTTTACTTGAATAACGACACCTTACATGTCGTTATTTCGTGAGTAACGGCTTAATAACGGTCGTGATTTTGAACATAGACTTTTCTATTCACTCTACACTAACCAAAATTTTCTATATACCCTTTCTCACTTCTTAAATTATATTTATCCTTTAACACCTCATCTATATACCCTTATTTCTCCATAAGAATGATGTAATGTAAAAGTTGAAGTATAAAAATTTCTAAATTATGAAAATATGATTTAGCATCTTGTAAAACTGATGTTTATCCTTTAAAACCCTATCTATATAACCTATTTCCTATTTCTTTAGAATAGTGTAATAAGATGTATTTTTAATTTCCTAAGTGATTGAAATATAAATTGGCATTTCCTAAAATATAATTTGGCATCTTCTAAAGTATCTATTGGTTTTTGAATTATTAATTAAATAGTTTTAAATGGTTAATCAAATAGAATTAGAATATGGGTTCAGTAGTTAAATATAAATATAAATATATATATATATATTTTTATTCGTACATTTCTATTTTAAAATTCACGGGTGTTACACCCTCCCTTACTTAAAAGAATTTGGTCCCCAAATTCAATTGTATAAGGGTAAATTCAACTACATAAGGGTATTGTGAAAAGTATAAGATACTTACAGTCTAAAATAGTTCTGGGTATCTTCTTTTCATAGATTCCTCGGTCTCCCATGTTGCTTCCTACTCCGAACATCGATTCCATTAGATTTTCACCATAGGGATCGTCTTGCTCCTTAGAACTCGGACTTCTCGGTTGAGGATCCGCATCGGCCTTTGCTCATAAGTAAGATCCCTTTAAATCACTAAATCAGCATGGTCGATGACGTGAGAAGGGTCGTGCACATATTTCTTTAGCATAGATATATGAAATACATTGTGCACTTCCGAGAGTTGAGGAGGTAAGGTAATACGGTAAGCCACCTTGCCCACTCTTTCCAATTCTTCAAATGGACCGATAAACCTTGATGTAAGCTTGCCCTTAACATCGAATCTTCTAATACCTCGGCTGGGAGATACCTTGAGAAATACATGGTCACCCACTTGAAATTTCAAATCTCTCCTTCTGTTATCAGCATAAGATTTTTGCCTGCACTGAGCTACCTTGAGTCTCTCTCTGATAAGGTGTATCTTTTTAGTTGAATCTCTAACCATATCTGGGCCTAGAAGTTGTCTTTCATCGACTTCATCCCATCATATTGGAGAACGACAACTCCTGCCATAAAGTGCCTCGAAAGGTGCTATCTGGATATTGGCTTGATAGCTGTTATTGTAGGCAAATTCGGCTAGGGGTAAGTGGTCATGCTAGCTTCCGCCAAAATCTATAATGCATGCCCTTAACATATCTTCAACAACCCAATTTGTTCTTTCAGTCTGACCATATGTATGGGGATGAAAAGTAGTGCTAAAGTTGAGTTTCGTTCCCAGAGAGTGTTGTAGACCCTTCCAAAAATGAGAAGTAAAGCGCAGGTCTCGATCAGATACTATAGACACAGGAATTCCATGCAATCTAGTAATCTCCTTGATATTTAAGGTAGCAAGAACATCAACCGACCATCGACTCTTGATAGGCAATAAATGAGCCGATTTAGTAAGGCGATCGATGATTACCCAAATTACATCATATCCGCCCCTAGACCTGGGCAAACCCATAATGAAGTCCATACCGATGTCTTCCCATTTTCACTTGGGGATATCTAGTGGATGCAGTCTTCCAGCGGGCTTCTGATGTTCCGCCTTCACCTGTTGGCATGTCAAGCATCTAAACACGAAGTCTGCTATCTCCTTTTTCATGTTGGGCCACCAAAAGGTTCTTTTTATGTCTTGGTACATCTTAGTGGCTCCAGGGTGGATCGCATACCTCGATCGGTGAGTTTCTTCAAGAATCCTCTTCTTCAGCTCAGGACTGTCTGGTACACATGTCCGTTCATGGTATAATAATCTGCCATCGAGTGCCAACTTGAAATCAGATTTCTCGTCTAACTTCTCTTTTATTTCCACTAGGGTAGGATCTTCTTCTTGCAACCTCTTGATTTCAGCTAGCAAATCTGGATGCACACTTATGAGAGATAGAGTAGTACACCCGTCATTCTCATCCATGCTTATATTGAGTTCAGAGAATTTTTTCAGCAGCTTCCATTCTTGAACCATACAGTTGGCTACTAGGGCTCTCGGCTTCTGACTAAGGGCATCTGCTACGGAATTACCCTTACCAGGATGATATTGTATAGTGAAGTCGAAATCTTTGAGATACTCGAGCCAACACCTTTGTCGCATGCTCAGCTCCTTCTGAGAGAATATATATTTAAGGCTTTTATGATCAGAGTATACGGTGAATTGCTCTCCATAGAGATAGTGCCTCCAGATCTTTAAAGCCAATACAACTGCGGCTAGTTCCAAATCATGCACAGGGTAGTTTTCTTCATGCTTCTTTAATTGCTGGGAAGAGTATGCAATGACTCTTCCATTTTGCATCAATACACATCCGAGGCCGATACCAGATGCATCGGTATATACCTCGTACTTCTCTCCTTCAATTGGTAGAGATAAGACTGGAGCAGTAGTCAAGAGATCCTTCAAAGTTAGGAAACTCTTCTCACAGTCTTCACTCCATTCATGAGGCACTTCCTTGCGAGTCAATCTGGCAAGAGGGACAGCAATCTTGGAGAAGTCCTGAATAAAACGCCGTAAGTAGCCAGCTCGACCCAAGAAGCTACGAATCTCCGTTGCATTCGTTGGTCGTCCCCAATTTTGTACGGCTTCGACCTTCGTAGGATCAACATAAATTCCATTCTTTGATATGATATGGCTTAAGAAGGACACTTCTTCAAGCCAGAACTGGCATTTTCTGAATTTGGCATACACAATATCTGTAATGCCTTCTTGAGATGCACTTCATGATCTTCTTCAGTTTTTGAATAGATCAATATATCATCGATAAAGACCACAATAAATTGGTCTAAATAAGGCCTGTAGATGTTGTTCATTAACTGCATAAAAGCTGCGGGGGCATTTCTTAGTCCAAAAGGTATAACAGTAAATTCATAATGTCTATACCTGTTTCGAAACGTAGTTTTATAAATATCTTCTTCTTTAATCCTCAATTGGTGATAACCAGACCAAAGATCAATTTTGGAGAAGTAATTAGCTCCAAATAATTGGTCGAACAGCTCATTAATTCTCGGCAGCGGGTACTTGTTCTTGATTGTAAGATGGTTCAACTGCTGATAATCAATGCATAGCCTCAATGTTCCATCCTTCTTTTTAACAAAGAGCATGGGTGCTCCCCAGGGAGAAGTACTCGGCCTAATGAAACCCTTTTTCAATAAATCCAGCAGCTGCTCCTTTAGCTCCTTCAGTTCAGCGGGAGACATCCTGTAGGGTGCCTTAGAAACAGGATCGGCACCAGGAACAATGTCGATTGTGAATGACACTTTCCTTTCTGGGGGTAAACCAGGCAATTCTTCTGGAAATACATCAGGAAAGTCCCGAATCACTCGGATGTCTTCAATTTCAGTCTTCTCGACTTTCGTGGTAGTCACAAAAGCTATGAAAGCCACACATCCTTTACTCACAAGTTTGCTAGCTCGAAGAGCTGAGATGAGAGGGGGTCTATTCCGAGGGCTAACATAAACCAACTCGGGATAATCCGTAAAAGTTATCTTGCCGTGTCGGTAATCTACTGTTGCTTGGTAGGTGGATAACCAGTCAGCGCCTAGTATGACATCATAATCCTTCATATCAAGGCGTATAAGGTCGATCGGCATATTGCTACCTTGAACCATAACCTCACAACTTGGGTAGTGATGCATGATATCTGACTTGTTTCCGAGAGGTGTAGATATTACTAAATCTAACCATTCATGTTCTTTAGAAAATGAGGCAGTAAATCTCTTGGAAATAAATGAATGAGTTGCCACAGTATCAAATAGAACTTTAGCAGGTTTAGAGCAAACAGTTAATATACCTTCTATGATTCCTCCTTCCATGGGTTCCGTCCCTTGAAGAGCTTATAGACGGCCTTGTTTCTTTACCAGATGCTTCTCGTCTTTGTTGGCTTGTTCCTTCATGAAGGGGCAGTCGGGGATTCGATGCTCTCGACTCCCACATCGGAGACACGCTCCCAGTTTCCTCCAGCATTCCTCAGTCTTATGACTAGCCTTGTCACAATACTTGCAAATTTCCTTGGAAGGTATGATGGCAGAGGAAGGCTTATTGCCGATTGTGGAGAAGGGCTTGTTGCTTTTCTGGAACCTCTTCTCTTTGGAAAATTCTCCTCCATTGAAGAATCGCTTCTTGCCAAATGGTGGTTTGAAGTTTCCCGGACTTGTGACGGTTTCCTTCTTGTCCTTGCCTCGAATCCTTTCAGAGAATTCAGTGGCATCTTCTAGCAATTGAGCACACCGAACCATTTCCGAATAGACTTGGATGTCTATCAACACAAGCTGTGTAATATATTGGGGCCGAAGCCCGTTGAGGAATCTCATTGCCTTCATCCTTTCCATACACACCAAGTGGGGTGCATATCTGGAAAGTCTTGAGAATTGGGCCTCATATTCGGCCACCTTCAGGCTCTGTTGCTTTAACGCGGCAAATTCCGCGGCCTTCTTCTCTTGAACACGGTCAGAAAAATACTTGCTGTTTTAGTGTTCAACAAACTCCGCGCAGGTGACATGGTTGTCGGGCAGTGTTGCTTCTATGGATTCCCACCAGCATCGAGCATCTCGTTCCAGTTGGAACGTAGCCAATAGAACCTTCTCTGCATCCGTGTATTGCATTACACGAAAGATCCTCTCAATTTCCTTCAGCCAATTATCGGCATCATCGGGGTCCACCGAACCCGTGAATCTTGGTGGGTTCATGTTACGAAAATCCCGGTGAAGGTCACTAGCTCCACGGTGAGCACCGCCAGCACCGCCTTGCGCCACTTGCTGTAGCGCATGCGTAAGTCCTTGCACAGTGCGCTGCACCTCGCGCCATTGTGCTCTTTCAGCGGCCATAATCCTACAAAAGAATTAAAGTGTAATAATTATTGAGTTTTTGGGTTAAAGATCAATTGTTGCTATTAAACTTAACCCATGGCTTTACCCATCTCACCAGGTAAGATCTAAACCAAACAATTCTATCGTTAGACTTACCTAGGAATCTTACCAGGTAAGATCTAAACCTATCCTTAGACATTTCTATCTTTAGACTCGAGTTTTTACCTAGGAAATTATGATCCTAGGCTTTGATACCAAGAACGAGCTGTCACGTCCCGAGCGCGGAAGCTTACCCGTGACGCAACAATCCGTTATATAGAACCAAAGCGATCTAGCTAATTAGTGGAGATCTTCCTTAGACAATTTAAAGAGTGCACAAATGACTAAGCAATTTACTAAGCTTAGACTTGAAACTAACATAAATAGTTTGAGCTATCGATTATTACAACTAACCAAAATGTCAAATTTGTAGAATCAACTACTAGTCCTCACACCTTTATTAGTTTTGATCAAAGGAAATACAAATGACATAACTGGATAATACAACTGACATACGTAGGGTTACAAGTAACACAAAATAGTGGAATTACAATAACACAATTGACAACACAATTAACATGATAATTGATGACTCCATTTCTACACTCATCACTCAGACTCATTCCATTCCGAGTTCTAGTTGTCATCCAAATCACCTGAAAATGTTAGAAGCAACTGGATGAGCGAACCGCTCAGTAAGATTTACATCTCAAAATTTAACATGCTTTAAGTGGTTTACAAGTTCAATTAATGTTGGTAAATCTATGCATGTAGACAAGTAGATAACAAGGATTGTAAAATCGATAAGAGCAGTATAGGAATAACAAGTGAGAGTATATAGATTCTAACTTCAATAAGCAAGAGATATCAAGCAAGCAATAACTGGAATTAACAATAATTTTTCCAAGAAGGTAAGAACTCATGTCAAGCAAGTAATAGTAAGCAACGTAATTTCAAGCATGTATAACTGGAATTGGCTATTTATTAATTTCATTCAAGCAAATACTTTTACCCTTCTGCGGGCCTCAAGTCAATCGATCAAGTAATATCATGTGAATGAGTGGAATGTCTAAAGTCTAGCAAGCAAGTACTCCGGTGCAATGTCAAACACCGTGGTCAATAAACTCCCATGGGCACAAGTACCTTCGGGTGCTCCTCCCAGGACCAGACCGGGCTCTATACGCACAACATTGGTCATGTTTGTTGACACCCACTCTCATTTATAGCCAATATCGAATTTTTAAGGTTTGACCATGTAGGATATATAAGGTGGATTTTGTGGAATAGAATTCAAGGACGTATTGTTGTTTAGGGACTAACTAAGAGTAAAACCATCAATGTTTGATACACGGGAAAACTAGGTGAGATCGGTGCCTTGATGGCTGCCAGACATGTTCAGAAATGGCACCCTCACAGAGGGGTGCCCCTTTCTGTGGACTTTATAGGGGTTGGGGAGGCCAGTCAGGGTGTGAGTGGCACCTCCCTGGCTACCATGTTTCAGTGAATGACACCTGGATACAGGGCACACCATTCAGGGGTTTTAAGGTTTCGAGAAAATCAGAAATCATCACTTTTGTGAATAGCGACCAAGCAGTGGTCGCTATTTCTTTCCTTTTTTTTTCTATGTAGCTGTTTGTTGAGGGAAATAGCACCCGTTTCTGGGGTCATGTTTCAAGTGAATGGCGCCCTGGTCAGGGGCGCCCTTCACTCATGGTTATATATGCACCGGGCATGTGCGTTCATAGACTCAAGTTACTGTTCATAATTTCAAGGTTTCTCAGAATCTAGAAGGAATAACATGGACAGGTAGAGAAAATTATCAAGATCATGGAAATGTGCTCATACATTAGTTTTATGTTTTAGTTTCTCAGATATTAAATTTTATAACATGGTGGTTATATTTTACAGAGAATGAAATAACGACTGCGTATGCAATCTTCATTTAAATGGCGCCCCTGCCTGGGGTGCCCCATCATGAAATGGCGCCCAGGTGGGGGTCACCCTATTCTTGAAGGCTGAATTGTTTAATTTCTATAAAATACGTTATATCTATTTACTAAACATATACGTTATATCTATTTGCTAAACATGCCATATATTTTATGAGAAACATGTTGTATATACGTTATATCTATTTGCTAAACATGCTATATATTTTATGAGAAACATGCCGTATATACGTTATATCTATTTGCTAAACATGAGAAACATGATGTATATACTTTATATAAATTTGCTAAACATGCAATTGAGAGGGGTTTTGGGTTTGTATGTTTATGTTGTTATTAATGTAAGTTCATGAATTTTTAGTCTTTCTTAGACCTTTACATACTTTTCGGATCTTTATTTCAATTTCATGTCTTCTGTAAACTTGTTCATCTTTAAGTGCTCTACATTTCCTTCTTCTACCTCTTTCTCTAATTCCTTTCCGTTTTCAAGTTATTACATATTTTTCCGCTTGCTATCTTGGCATATTACTGTTCATCCGAGTTGATACCTTCTTTTGTTCCCCCATTTTTATGCCATTCCAATCCTCTTTTCTCTCTGAGTTCTTCATAAAAGTTTTTTTTCTCTTGTAGATCTAGATTTTCTTCTTATACCACTTCCTCCAATTCTTCTTAGTTTTTAAGTTATAATTAATTTTTCACGGTTCTATTTTCTACTCAGTCACTGTTCACCCGCGCCTATAGATCTTGGTTTTTAACGTTTTTCACTTTCTTCCTCTCATTTTCTATCTCTACACTCTTCATAAAACGTCTTCCTAACCCTCCGATCTTCAACTTTTTCTTCTGTCACTTCTTCTAATTCTCTCTATTTTTAAAGCTATTTCTCTCTTTAACTAGGCCTATTTTCAATATAATCGGTCCTCTCACGGTGACGTATATATTTTATGAGAAACATGATGTATATAAACATGGTTTAATAATGTAACAAGGTAAATTAGCTTAACAGCTTATGTAGTTCAACCCGTTTGCTAAAACATGATGTATATATTACCTGAGAATCATGATGTATATAAACATGGTAGGCTTTAGTGAAATATGTGATGACTAAATATGTGTAGCTGGATGTATTTAAATCATGTAAGCTAACTAGTAAGTTGACAGGTTGCGTGAAAACACGATAAAACTTGCGTTACACAGGATATATCGTATAGATATGAAGCTAATACATGCCAATTACCCTAGATTGAAGCTAATACACGCTAATTATCTTGGGTATAAGGCTAATACATACTAATTCAAGATAATACATGCTAATGATCCTGGGTATGAGACTAATACATGCTAATTACCCTAGGTATGAAGCTAATACATGCTAATTACCTTAGATATGAAGCTAATAATTGCTAATTATCCTGGGTATGAGGCTAACACATGCTGTGTAAACACTAAATATCGCATGGAAATGAGCCTAAGACTAACTGCCTAGACTAATCATCCTAGATTAGATACTAGTTTAGTTAAAAGTTGAGAACACCTACCTCTGTGAAGTGGCAGAAGTTGTAGCAGGTGGAAGAAGCAACTCCTTCCCTCCTCTGCAACCCTTCAGAAAGTGCCTCCCCTTCACAACAGCAAGCCTTCGAACCAACGGAGGTTTACTTCATTAGGAATGTATAATATAAGGTTTGAGTAGACAGGAGGGGGAAACAAGATCCGTGAAAATCTGATCTCAATGGGATGCCAGCTTATACAGGCTGTTGGGGATAAGAAATCGAAAAGTCTGTCTTGTGGAAAATGGTGCCTATGAGAGGGTCGTGATTCATCCTCAGTTTCTTCATTTTAAACTTTCCACTTCAATGATTTTTATCTTTAAAAATTGATGGAGGTAGTTTGTGAAATTTCATGGGTGAGATCCTTACATTTTCTCTATTTTTACATATAATTTTTTTTTGATAAATTATTCTTAAATAAAAAGTGTCACTATTCACGTTTAGGAAATAACGACCTAACATATGTCGTTGTTTAGTGAATAACGACCATGCATTGGTCGTTACTTCTTTGGAGCATTTTTGTATCACCCTCTAAGGATCGAAATTAGATATATATCCTTTCCATCCTTATGTATCTACTTTAATTGAATAACGACACCTTACTTGTCGTTATTTCGTGAGTAACGGCTTAATAACGGTCGTGCTTTTGAACGAAGACTTTTCTATTCACTCTACACTAACCAAAATTATTTATATACCATTTCTCACTTCCTAAATTATGTTTACCTTTTAACACCTCATCTGTATACCCTTATTTCTTCAGAACAATGATGTAATGTAAAAGTTGAAGTATAAAATTTTCTAAATTATGAAAATATGATTTAGCATCTTGTAAAATTGATGTTTATCCTTTAAAACCCTATCTATATAACCTATTTCCTATTTCTTTAGAATAGTGTAATAAGATGTATTATTAATTTCCTAAGTGATTGAAATATAAATTGGTATTTCCTAAAATATAATTTGGCATCTTCTAAAGTATCTATTGGTTTTTGAATTATTAATTAAATGGTTTTAAATGGTTAATCAAATAGAATTAGAATATGGGTTCAATAGTTAAATATATATATATATATATGTATATATATATATATTTTATTCGTACATTTCTATTTTAAAATTCCCGTGTGTTACAGTTTGCATGTAGAAGGTATGGCCTGGTTTTCGTTTGGCTTTTTGTCTATCTGCGGTGTTCCTCGTGATTTCATCTTGGGTTTCGTGTATTGGGGTGGGTGTCTGGGGTCTGCCTCAGACTCTAGAGGTCGTTTCTAATGTTCGGAGGTGCCACAGGTACAGTCAGGCGGGTCTTTTGGCACGTTGTGGCCCAGAGGGGGCTGTCCCAGCAACTGCAACAACTTTTGAGATGGCAAGGTTGGACTTTTGGGGCTGCGAGATGTGCAGTCGGGCGAGTGAGGAGGTGTCCTACCTCATGGTAGGTATAATTTTGAGATGTTTGAATTGTTTTTTCGATGCCCTTCCATAGGATTCGTTGTTTTCCCATCTTGCTAAAATCATGTTCGTGAGTCCCCGTGTGGGTGTTAGAAGTTTGAGACGGTATTCTGTGTAGTGGTGGTGGAGCCACGTGCGGGAATCATGTGCCCATTTTTCTGTTGGCATGGCGTGTTGGTGCCATAGTAAGAGGAGTCTAGTTACCAGCCGAGTTACATGTGTTGCGCCATGTGGCTGTTGTCCTGATTTTTTCGCTATGAGTTGGGCCTGAATTTTGGTTTGGCGCGCGAATTGCCAGACTGAGCTTGTGAGTCTATGCTCTAGATTTAATGTATTATAGTTTCTCGCACCATTTTCTGGATTTGGTCAGTTGAGTTGGAGGTTGTTTCATGGTAGGTGCCATAATCTTTCTTTTTGGTGAGGTATCTTTTGCAGAGTTGCGCAACGGAAGCGTGGTGGGCCCATAGCCCATGGGCCCAAGATCGATACTAGGAGAGGTCTGAGGATACCCTGGTGGTGAGTAGAGTTATGGAGGTCGGTTGGCTAACCTTAGGAGGTTGGCTTTTGGTATTTAGTGGCGTTGGCCACGTGGTTGGCATCGTTTGGTGTGCTGTTGTTAAGTGCCATTGGTAGGGTTGAGAATGAGGAGCTTCTTGCATCGAAGGCTGCTGAATGAAGACTGAGGTTGCCCTAGTTTCTCCCCTTAAATTGTCGTGTGTGGCTCATGAAGGAGCCAGGGTGTGGCTGATGTTTGTAAGGTGTGGGCCATTGAGTTGGTTTTTTTGAAAGTAAGAAGGTACTACTCCGGAGTGCAGAGTCGGTTGGTCGCCTTCGATTAAGCTGGTGTTCTCCAGGTCGGTTCAAGATTTGGTAATGGATGCGATTGAGGAAATTGCTTCCGATTCCCAGTTGGGAGATTATGAGTATAGATGTGGCTATTTGGACCCCAAACACCCTACAATTTTGTGGATTTGCGTGCCAGGTGTGTGTCAGAGATGATAGTTGGGGACCAGGTTGAAGCTTCAGTAAAGGTTGTTGGAACAGGACCTAGACTATAACCGCGGTCCGGTGTGCTTAAGGTTTGATGTGGTGTGAGGCGTTGTCCTCAGGTATAAGTGGTTTCCTTTAGGCGCGAGGCACCGGTGTATGTTATTCATAATTGAGATGGTGTTTTTACCAGCCCTGATGGGCCGACGGTGTTGTGATTGCGGATGAGATTTCGTGAGGTGGTCGTGTGTAGTCAAAGGAGCTAATTGAGTTGTTTGGGCACCTTGATAGTGGGTTGTTTAGTGTGTAGGTCGTCCGATGGATTTGATGCTCGGATCCAGATAAGTGATGTGCTGGATGTGGATCGAGAGCTAGGCCATGTCGAGACTCGGGAGAGTTTGGAACTCGGTGTTTCTCGTGGTGCTCCCGACCGGATTGTTGTGTTAAGGTCGGAGGCTTCCCCTGGCTTAGGAGGAGCTGTAGAGGGGATGCGAGGAGTGAGAGATTGTGCGATCTGTGCGGCGTTGCACCCAGGTGGGCGCTTAGATTAGGTTGCTATTTGTCGGTAGGCCAGGAGGAACTGTAGAGTGGATTAGTGTGGATCGGACGGTCGTAATATGGAGCAGTTGTCTCCTTGGTTAAAGAATCCCCTGAAGTGTGAGTGTGAGATCGGGGCCCTGCCATTGAGAAGGGTTTTGAGGCGTTGTGCCCGGGCTAGCGAGATTGTGGAGTTCGAGGTTTGCGCGAGAGACCTTGTTGTTCTTCTTCCCTCATGAGAAGCTGGGTTTGGCTAGATACCTGGAGAGGTTAGAATAGTTCCAAGTCGATGTATGGCCAGGCGTGGAGGTAGTAGATGTAAAAGCCGATGGATGTGGGTGCACGTCCGGAGTTCTGATTGTCTTTTCTGCGGAGAACCAGAAGAGAAGAGTGATTCGAGGGTTTCTTGATTGGTGTGGGATCGATGGCCAGTGGTTGGCATCTTCAACAGGTGTGTTGTTCCTCAGGTTGGTCCTGGTATGGTGTTGTAAGTGGTTGGTGAGACCTTGGATGGTCGATGGTGAGTGTTCCACGAGTATTGGTGGAGGCCGGTGAGAAATAGGTGTTAGAAACAATGATAACTGGTGAGCATTGGTTGTGTTTGGCGTTCGAGGTGAGAGCCATTGATTGCGTAGAGCCATTAGGAGTCTCACGGTCAGCAGTAATGGTTCTCAGAGTTTTGCTTGTGGTCAGAGAGGTGATTGTGCTCCTTGTGAGGGGTACTCGGCGTTTGGTATTCGAGTAAGCCGTTGTCCTGAGTGGACAGCTGGGTGAGGTTTTCCCCAATATTAGACGGAGTGGTGGCTGGAATTGGGTGTTTTCCTCCTTGGATGGAGCGTGTCAGATGTTATTTGTTCCATGAAGTTTTGAGAAGCAGAAGTGATGCCAGACTCGTCTGTCTGTGTGGGCCTCAGGCGGTCTGAGGATCGGTTTGGATGATGCTAGAGGACCTTATCGGTTGAATTGGTCTGGCATTGTCCCTTAGAGGAGTTGTGTGGAGTAGGTGGTTGTGTTGCGGTATGGAGACGTTAAACGTTGGGTGTGTTCTTCCCCGTGAGTTCTATGCTTAGTCCCAAATTTTGAGTACAAAATACTTTTAAGGGGGGAGGACTGTAACACCCTAGGTTTTTTAGATCTTTTTCTACGAGTCGCGGATCGTGTTCAAGGGGGGTTTCGAACTATGATTTTGGTTTTTTAGACCCACGGAGGGTGTTTTGGTGGGTCATTTCAGGTCTGTGGCGGCGTCTTGAGCGGCCTTGTGTTGGGTTCGGTGCAGGTATTCAGAGGGGGGGGGGTGAATGAATATGGCCTATAAAAACTTTCACCCAATTAAAATATTAGGCTCACTAACTATTTAGAATGCTAACTAGACAGATTTATCAAATCTGGAAGACTAATTAGCAGATGCGGAATTAAACAAATAGACAGTGAGCACTCTAACAAGACAAGTTAGACGAACTATAGCTCAATTTGAATTTCGATTACTTAACAGATTAAGACACTCTAAGAGAGCTAGTCAACTTTTCTGCTCAACCAGAAAGCCAACACTTAGTGCGCCCCTAATCAATCATCTAATGGAAGCAAGCCACAAATATATCAAACCACTGCACAATGTGTTTTTAGGTGGTTCGGTCCAGCAGACCTACATCCACCCCACACTCAAACCGAGTGTGGCTTCCGCTGACTCACAGCTTGAATAGCTGGGCATCACAGCTTGCCTTACAACCGCTGGGCAACACAGCTTGCAGTCTGAGGAATCCTCCTCGCCCCGCTGAGCAACACAGCTTGCTGTCCAGTGGAATCCTCCACTGCAAACCGCTGGGCAATACAGCTTAGCCGTCCAGAGGCAGCACCTCTGCAATCCGCTGACTAACAGCTTGAACAAAAATGTAAACAATAAAACAAAAGATAGGAAATGACAGCAACAGAAGGCTGAAACAATGAAGCACAAATATAGCTCTCGAAGGAGCAGCTCTAGCTTGGATTTGATCCAAAAGCCAGACAACCTCAAACTCTCTCTCTTTCTCAGCTCGAGCTCTCAATCTCTCTCTTGCTCTTCTTTCTCTTCTTCTTTCACTAATCTCTCACTCTCTGCTCTTCTCTTCTCTCTCTTTTCTTTCCTCTCTTGTGCTGGATCGACAGCTTCTCTCCACTCTACTTTTTCTTCACGGCTTCTCTCTTCTATATCGATCAGTCTTCTACAGAGGATGAAGACTCATATATATAGCAGCACCAGCAGCAGCTAGGGCACGTGTGGCTTGCACAGCTCCCGCCCAAACATTTGGCCACGTGTTAGCATCCTGGTATCTCATCCATCCTTGGATCACGAGTCAGGCACCTCTGATCACGTGCCCTTCATTAGCCTCTTCAGTCCCTGTCAGACAGACAAGAGTATCGGATTAAGCTATCAGTTTAAGTGTAAACGCTGTACAGGCTTTGCAAACACGAATGCAGTGTATAGAGTTAATCAACGTAAAGGCTTCAAAGAAGGAAAGCAGTGTATAGACTTAAAGCACGTAAAGGCTTTATGCGAAGGAAAAACCAGTGTATAGAGTTAATGCTTGTAAAGGCTTCATGCGAAGGAAAGCAATGTATATAGTTGAGGAGTTGACGCTGCATGAAGCATGGAGTTGACGCTGCATGAAGCATGGACAGTGTACAGACTTTATCCACTGTATGGACTTCATGTAATGCAAACGAATGTGAAGACTTCAGTGTATAGACTTTAGAAGACGAGTGCAATGTATAGACTCCCTGAGACTCTAGTGCAGACAGACGATGTATAGAGTTCTCAGTTCAGCCGTCAGTGTATAGACTTGAAAGTCTTGAAGCCAATGTATAGACTTGAAAAGCTAAAGGGCTGTACAGGCTTCGAAGACAAGGGCCGATGTATAGACTTGCCAAACAGTCCAGTGTATATACTTTATGCAAGGAGGCCAATGTGTAGACTTGAAAAGCTGAGGCCAGTGTACAGGCTTGCCACCGACCAGTGTGTGAACTTGCTCAGCCTGAGGCACAGTATGGACTTCAACTCTGCATATCAAATGTATGGACTTCAAGTATGAAGTCCATTGAATAGACTTTGGATTCGAAGACAATGTGCAGACTTTGAGTTTGAAGACCAATGTCCAGACTTCAAGTAACACTGTGGATGTACAGACTTGATGGAGCGAAGCGATGTGTAGACTTGAATCTCCTGAAGCAATGTACAAACTTCAAAGAAGTTGGCGAGTCAATGTACAGACTTGATGAAGCGAACCCAATGTACAGACTTAATGTGTAGATGAAGCCTTGAACGTAGGAATAGGCTGGAGTGTATAGACTTCAGGCTTCAGAACTGAATGTTCAGACTTCGCCTAAGAAACGTAAGGAAAGACCCCAGTGTATAGACTTTGCCTTGAGTGAAAGGTAAGTGATGAATGTATAGACTTTCACGATGTGTAGACTAGAATATGTGAAAGCTACAGTGAATGAGTGTACACACTTGACCAATTCAAAGGCAATTCGGATGTACAGACTCTAAGGTTCAAAGCCAACGGCTGTACAGACTTAGAATATTAAGACTGATGTACAGACTTCATGCGTTGACGCTGTACACACTTAGCGAGTTGACGCTGTACACACATCCAATGAAGTGCGTTGACGCTGTAACATGAGCCAGTGAGATGCGTTGACGTTGTACACACTTAGCCTAGGACAATGTATAGACTTGCGTTACTATAGCAACGTGTAGACTTTGCCTTAGACGCTAAATGAGACGCTGAAGTCTGTATAGACTTTCCAATGTCTAGACTTGCAGATGTGAACGACACAATGTATAGACTTCAGGTGTGAAGACATTATGAATGTAAATGCAATGTTCAGACTTCATTGTATAGACTTGGAGAACCTGAATCAATGTGCATACTTGGAACGCCTGAAGACCAGTGTCCAGACTTGGAATCAATGAAGGCGTTGGCTATACAGACTTGGCCAAACAATCCTATGTAGAGACTTGAGGCATGGAGGCCAATGTACACACTTGGAAAGTTAAGACCAATGTATGGACTTGTATAAATCTGATGAATGAACTGAGGGGTCGACCCATCAGCACAAGGGGTCGACGCACCACAGACCAGACCAATGAATAAATGTAGCAAAGTTAAAGAGGCACCAAGCGTCAACGCATTGCCCAAGCAGCGTAGACGCAGCAGTACAAATATTTCTTACTGCTACCTCTGAAGTGCCTTGGCAGCGTCGACGCTGCAGTTCGATGGGTCGACGCTGCAGTATCAAACTGCAGTCTAAAGAGCAACAGTAACATGACTGAACATAATCAAATATGCAATGCCATATCAGAACTTATGAAGAACTGCATTATGATCAGAAGGTGAATAATAGCATATCAGAACTTATGAAGAACCAATGTAGAGACTAGCACTTACTGCTATTCAGACTTTGCAGTTACATGCAGAGACATGATATCTGATAAAATGCAATTCAGATATATAAAGAACAAATGCCATCAATGCTAAACATCATCATTCATGTTGCTATCATATGCGGAATGCTCAAGGATAAGAATGCACAGAAATGTACTTTGTTTATTGCAATCATCAAAACTCAATAGCATTGCAATCATCAAAATACAATATCAAATGCACTCAAATACACTCACTGTCTTGCTATCATCAAAACCAAATAGCATTGCTATCATCAAAGCAACATAGCACATGCTTGTGCCTAAGGGGCACAACATTCTCCCCCTTTTTGATGATGGCAATAAACAATGACAGTGAGTCACACACAAAATTTTCTCCCCCTTTGACATAATCGAAAAGGGAAGAACAATAAGAACATGAGTGCAACATTGCAGTATGCATGCAAGTGACTTCTAGGGCAATAAACTCCCCTTGAAGGTATGACTCCTCTTGAATTATTTCTCCCCCTAAATAAATGCTCCCCCTTTGAGAAGGAATATGAACAGATAAACAAGGTAGAGAAGGTAGGAGGGTAACTTAACAACAGCTGAATCATAGGTTCAGAAAGGAAGCATGATTATAAACAACTGTTAAAGTATAAGAATCAGCAACATACAATTTTCAAAAATTCAGGTTTAACAGTGATAAATCTAGAGTAAAACACCTGACCCCTGAAAAAGAGTTTATAGACTCCATTTATAGCAATGAATCTAGGGCACATGGTATTAATAGATAAGTCAGAAATAATACCCTTTTGTGATTAAACAAGGAAATTCAAGAGAGGCAACTTTAACATGTATTGATAAAAACAATTTTCACTCATTGACTTTTGATTTTTCGAAAGGTTACAACAGTTTGATTTTCACTTTTGAATTTTTCAGAACCTGAACTAAGTAAATAGATCAGTGGCATTTATGCTGTTGACATTAGATGTACACCTTGATCAGAGGCAGGTACCCCCAGTTACTAGGCATAAACTACAAGATCTACTTCAGATCAAGACCCACAAGGAATAGTCTTCACTTTTGACATTAAGGGTACACCTTGATTAGAGGCCAGTACCCTCATTTACTTGGTGAGGACTCCCCCTATAGATTTGACCCAATGAACAGAGATATTTTGAATCACCTCATGACATATAAATTCTCCTGCTTCTTTGGAGGAGTTCACAGTTTCTCAGTACAATCAGCCATTGCTCTGTCACTGTGTTCAGTTCTTAACATTAATGATCTTATTTACTGCTGCCCTTAATTCTTTTAGAGTGATTGTTTAAAAAATCAGTACACACTCTTATTAGCATGTTCTAGACATATCCGGTTCAACACATTTAGGCATTACAAGAACTTTTTCTATTTTAGCCATGAGACAAAGATTAAGAGCTATAAAATTTTTCTTTTATCTCAAATTCTGAAGTATAGACACTTAACTCTCCAATTTATAAAGGTTAAACCTTTAGTTCCTTTCAATTTGTAAGTGTGATTCTTATAAGTGAACAATTGCAATAATCACCATTCAATGTACTAAACCAGATGCAAAGCTGTTGTTTAGTGAAAATGATGAGGAAAAGATAGCAATTGGCAATATGGTTCAATGAGCAACTGATGTCAAAGAATATGAATCATTTGAATGAGAACACTGAGAAGTGAATAGGATTCAATGAATTGAATAGAACTCTCAGCTCCCCCTGACATCATGATGCAAGAGATATGCTATGCAACATACTGTCCTACATGCAGACTATGCACCAAGGATACATTAGACAAGTATGCAATCAATTCAGGTTTATGCATCCAAGTCATGAGCATTTTTATCCTTTTTCAGATTTTTCAACATATGATGCAATGCACTGTTCTACATGAAGACAGGACCCATGGTACTTGGCGGAGAACCTGGTCTCAAAGACCATCTCACACATGGTAGAAACCTCCGGGCAGATTTCCTTGCCCTTTAGTAACATACCATTTTATATACCAGGGTTAAGCAAATGATAATGTAGTGCAAAGCAGCCCTATTATGCATTGAAAAACATGCAGTCTACGATAATAGGCAAATGACAGTCATGCAAATCAGTCCTATATGCATTGATCAATTTCATTGACAGTCATGCATATGATGTATGCAGACACT
Organism: Amorphophallus konjac; assembly: GCA_022559845.1. Taxonomy (NCBI): domain Eukaryota; kingdom Viridiplantae; phylum Streptophyta; class Magnoliopsida; order Alismatales; family Araceae; genus Amorphophallus; species Amorphophallus konjac. Next base: position 405,732,725 of record CM040118.1, read on the forward strand.
AGACACATGCATTGACTGTATGCACTAATTGACCCATTCAAGCTCAGTCCAAGTATGTAATCAAGCATGCAATGCATTGACACAAGACACATGCATTGACTCTATACACTGAAGGACTATTCACAATCAGCAAGTTATGCATTCAACAACAAGCATGCAGTCCATTGACACAAGGTTCATATAAAGCATCGACTGTAAAAATGATTGTGTAGAGCATCTAACAGCCCATTTATTCAGTGCAATAATCAGTGAGGGAAGAGCATCAGATATATGTAAAGTAAAATTCAGTAGCTGAGTCTGGAATGCAGACTGATCAGCTAGACATGAAGAGATCATCAACAATCAATCAAGCAAATCAATATGAAACTCACAATTTTCATGCTCACAATTTCAGATAATGGAATTTAAAGCAAAGTTCAGAACTGACCTGAATTGTAGTATCCTGGGGTTTTCTTGTTGAGTGCCTTGGTTAACCCCTTTTTATTTTTTCCTACCAAGGCACACCTGCAACATGTCAATCAATGTGATCTTGCAGGAACCCAAGAATTCTTGGGTCCTGAATTAACAGTGACATTCCTAGCAGGTATGGTAGCCAACTTTTGTGCATGAAAGTCATCAATTCTCATCACATGACAATCATTCATTGAATGACCTATCTGACCACAGTAGTGGCATGATACAGCAGTTCTGAAATTTATTTTGTGCACATTCCTATGAGCAGGAGTTCTAAATGCATATGCATGGAAATTTTTGTTAACAGAATTGAAATTCTGTTTACCAAAACTAGTCTGGCTTTGGTATCCTGCCAGCCAACATGTTGCAGCCCTGTGACCTGGCTTTCCACAGTTAAAGCATGAAGCAACAGATTGTCTGGTCCTATGATGCATATCAATAGCAGCATGAGACCTATGAAACTTAGCATGAATTATTCTGTTGTTTACATGGACATTTTGTTTCTTACTAGCATCATTGGGAATAGGAAATTTTACAGATTTAAAATTAAGTCTACTTTCCTGAGCATGCCAAAAGTCCTTGACTGTGTGGCCATGCCTCCCACATTCGAAGTACCTTGGATGCTTACCTCTGGAGTCAAGGTTATTTCTATCAAAAGCATTTTTGTTAACATGGAAATTAACAAATTTAGAATTGAATCTCTTTCTCGGATTCTGCCAACATTGAGCAGCAATGTGGCCAAACTTCCCACAACAAAAACAATTCAGATTCTTTATCCTAGAATCATGATTTCTAGCATGAAATTCTTTAACATTCAGATTACCCTTTTTCTGATCAGACAGAACTTTTCTAGCATGCTTTCTATCATCTTGTTTCATCACAAAACACTCACTCATAAAGTGTCCATGCTTACCATAATAATGACAAGAACAAGAACCATTAAATTTCTTTAAAACATGGCACTTATCAGATGAGTTTTTAGCATGCAGATAGTTCCTTTGAGTTTTTGGGGTTTTCTGATTTTTATTTCATTTTTGAATTTCATGAGCAGCAGCTTCTTTCAATGATTTATTTGAGGCACCAGCTACTTTAGAACTCGACACAAATGTGGTGTATAGCAGGTGTTTCTCGTCGTGCTCCCGACCGGATTGTTGTGTTAAGTTCGGAGGCTTCCCCTGGCTTAGGAGGAGCTGTAGAGGGGACGATGCGAGGAGTGAGAGATTGTGCGATCTGTGCGGCGTTGCACCTAGGTGGGCGCTGAGATTAGGTTGCTATTTGTCGGTAGGCCAGGAGGAACTGTAGAGTGGCTGAGTGTGGATCGGACGGTCGTAATATGGAGCAGTTGTCTCCTTGGTTAAAGAATCCCCTGAAGTGTGAGTGTAAGATCGGGGCCCTGCCATTGAGAAGGGTTTTGAGGCGTTGTGCCCGGGCTAGCGAGATTGTGGAGTTCGAGGTTTGCGCGAGCGACCTTGTTGTTCTTCTTCCCTCATGAGAAGCTGGGTTTGGCTAGATAGCTGGAGAGGTTAGAATAGTTCCCAGTCGATGTATGGCCAGGCATGGAGGTAGTAGATGTACAAGCCGATGGATGTGGGTGCACGTTCGGAGTTCTGATTGTCTTTTCTGCGGAGAACTAGAAGAGAAGAGTGATTCAAGGGTTTCTTGATTGGTGTGGGATCGATGGCCAGTGGTTGGCATCTTCAACAGGTGTGTTGTTCCTCAGGTTGGTCCTAGTATGGTGTTGTAAGTGGTTGGTGAGACCTTGGATGGTCGATGGTGAGTGTTCCACGAGTATTGGTGGAGGCCGGTGAGAAATAGGTGTTAGAAACAGTGATAACTGGTGAGCATTGGTTGTGTTCGGCGTTCGAGGTGAGAGCCGTTGATTGTGTAGAGCCATTAGGAGTCTCGCGGTCAGCAGTAATGGTTCTCAGAGTTTTGCTTGTGGTCAGAGAGGTGATTGTGCTCCTTGTGAGGGGTACTCGGCGTTCGGTAATCGAGTAAGCAGTTGTCCTGAGTGGACAGCTGGGTGAGGTTTTCCCCAATATTAGACAGAGTGGTGGCTGGAATTGGGTGTTTTCCTCCTTGGATGGAGCGTGTCAGATGTTATTTGTTCCATGAAGTTTTGAGAAGCGTAAGTGATGCCAGACTCGTCTGTCTGTGTGGGCCTCAGGCGGTCTGAGGATCAGTTTGGATGATGCTAGAGGACCTTATCTGTTTAATTGGTCTGGCATTGTCCCTTAGAGGAGTTGTGTGGAGTAGGTGGTTGTGTTGCGGTATGGAGACGTTAAACGTTGAGTGTGTTCTTCCCCGTGAGTTCTATGCTTAGTCCCAAATTTTGAGTACAAAATAGTTTTAAGGGGGGAGGACTGTAACACCCCAGGTTTTTCAGATCTTTTTCTACGAGTCGCGGATCGTGTTCAAGGGGGGTTTAGAACTATGATTTTGGTTTTTCAGACCCACGGATGGTGTTTTGGTGTGTCATTTCAGGTCTGTGGTGACGTGTTGAGCGGCCTTGTGTTGGGTTCGGTGCAGGTATTTAGAGGGGGGGTGAATGAATATGGCCTATAAAAACTTTCACCCAATTAAAATATTAGGCTCACTAACTATTTAGAATGCTAACTAGACAAATTTATCAAATCTGGAAGACTAATTAGCAGATGCGGAATTAAACAAATAGACAGTGACCACTCTAACAAGACAAGTTAGACGAACTATAGCTCAATTTGAATTTCGATTACTTAACAGATTAAGACACTCTAAGAGAGCTAATCAACTTTTATGCTCAACTAGAAAGCCAACACTTAGTGCGCCCCTAATCAATCATCTAACGGAAGCAAGCCACAAATATATCAAACCACTGCACAATGGGTTTTTAGGTGGTTCGGTCCAGCAGACCTACATCCACCCCACACTCAAACCGAGTTTGGCTTCCGCTGACTCACAGCTTGAACAGCTGGGCATCACAGCTTGCCTTACAACCGTTGGGCAACACAGCTTGCCGTCCGAGGAATCCTCCTCGCCCCGTTGAGCAACATAGCTTGCTGTCCAGTGGAATCCTCCACTGCAAACCGCTGGGCAATACAGCTTAGCCGTCCAGCGGCAGCACCTCTGCAATCCGCTGACTAACAGCTTGAACAAAAATGTAAACGATAAAACAAAAGACAGAAAATGACAACAACAGAAGGCTGAAACAATGAAGCACAAATATAGCTCTCGAAGGAGTAGCTCTAGCTTGGATTTGATCCAAAAGCCAGACAACCTCAAACTCTCTCTCTTTCTCAGCTCGAGCTCTCAATCTCTCTCTTGCTCTTCTTTCTCTTCTTCTTTCGCTAATCTCTCACTCTCTGCTCTTCTCTTCTCTCTCTTTTCTTTCCTCTCTTGTGCTGGATCGACAGCTTCTCTCCACTCTGCTTTTTCTTCATGGCTTCTCTCTTCTATATCGATCAGTCTTCTACAGAGGATGAAGACTCATATATATAGCAGCACCAGCAGCAGATAGGGCGCGTGTGGCTTGCACAGCTCCCGCCCAAACATTTGGCCACGTGTCAGCATCCTGGTATCTCGTCCATCCTTGGATCACGAGCCAGGCACCTCGGATCACGTGCCCTTCATTAGCCTCTTCAGTCCCTGTCAGACAGACAAGAGTATCGGATTAAACTATCAGTTTAAGTGTAAACGCTGTACAGGCTTTGCAAACACGAATGCAGTGTATAGAGTTAATCAACGTAAAGGCTTCAAAGAAGGAAAGTAGTGTATAGACTTAAAGCACGTAAAGGTTTTATGCGAAGGAAAAACCAGTGTATAGAGTTAATGCTTGTAAAGGCTTCATGCGAAGGAAAGCAATGTATATACTTGAGGAGTTGACGCTACATGAAGCACTGAGTTGACGCTGCATGAAACACTGAGTTGACGCTGCATGAAGCATGGAGTTGACGCTGCATGAAGCATGGACAGTGTACAGACTTTATCCACTGTATGGACTTCATGTAATGCAAACGAATGTGAAGACTTCAGTGTATAGACTTTAGAAGACGAGTGCAATGTATAGACTCCATGAGACTCTAGTGCAGACAGACGATGTATAGAGTTCTCAGTTCAGCCGTCAGTGTATAGACTTGAAAGTCTTGAAGCCAATGTATAGACTTGAAAAGCTAAAGGGCTGTACAGGCTTCGAAGACAAGGGCCGATGTATAGACTTGCCAAACAGTCCAGTGTATATACTTTATGCAAGGAGTGTTGTGCCCCTGGTTTTGATGATGACAACCATGCGATATGAATGATGTATTCAATTCAATGATGAATTAAAGTTTGATTCAATAAATGCTTTCACTTGATTTCATCCTTGTGCTAGAAAGGAACAGGGTCGACGCTGGGAGCTTACAGCGTCCACGCAGCAGTCGAAGAAGCCTTCACCAATATCTTCACAAGTTGTTCCACTTCGTCAACGCCAAGATAGAGCTGCGTCGACGCAGCAGTTACAAAGGGAGAGGCAATGGCTTACTGGAATACTCTGATGCGTCAACGCTTTGATCAAGTAGCGTGAACGCAGCAGTTCAAGCATTCCTTGTTGAAGCCTCTGGAGTACCTTGGCAGCGTCGACGCTGCAGTTCGATGAGTCGACGCTGCAGTACGATGGATTGCCACAACTGACTAAAGCGCAATTAATGAGTGGACGCAGCTGCTTCTTGCGTCAATGCACTCAGCATGAAACCTGAAGCTTGAAGAAGGGTGCATTAACTCCTTGGGGCAAGAGGGTCGACGCCATCTAATCCAAGTTGCAGAGCACGATAAGTGGATCCCACCTTCAGTCACTATCTGCCACATCAGCCAAAAGCGGATAAGGTCTCGTAGCTTCTACCACTCCAGAAGGTTCCCTACGTGAGCAATCATAAGGATAACCAGAAAATCAGGGTGGTGGCCCACCGGCCTCACGTGAACTATTTTGTACGCGGGAAGACCATAAAATAGGTTCACCTGAGAAGAAAAATATACGTGAGAGGAAAAAGTGTAGAAGGAGAGAGGCGAACAGAAGAACGAGAGAGGCTGAGAGCAGAACTGGACGAAGGCTGCTGAAAAGTCAGATCAGAAGATCATCGCGCCACCAAGACTAGTCTACATTCCAGACGGAGGAGATTCAAGGATCGAAGCTCATGCGTATGGACATGGATCTCTCTGTTGGTGATCTAAATTCCGCTGCGTCCAAGTGCTGAAGTTTGATTTCTTATCTTTTAGTTTTCCTATTGTTTTTGAACATTGTATTCCTCTCCTTCACTGGATTTAGTGAAGAGAGGGTGATTCTGATTCAACGGGCTGTGCTGAGATCAGGGGTGTCAAGGCTGTGTGCCTTCAAGCTGTTTGACAGTTGATCTGAGGATTTGTTCCTCGTTGTCTTCTGTTGGGGTAGTCAACAGTATAGAGGAATTACTTCCTCGGTTTAGCAAAGCTGTGAAGCTCAGCAGGGTTCCTCACTAGTTGAGTGGGGAGGTGGACGTAGGTCTCCATTGGGTGACTGAACCACCTTAAAATTGTGGTCTCTTGTGTGGTTTGGTTTAATCTTCGCAATCTGTTCCTCGCTAGATGCATGATAGGCACGCTCTCTGATTGGCTTGGTTCAGCGTTTCAATTAATCATCTAGGTGTGGTGCTTCTGATGCAAATTGCTCTACTATAATTTTTATAAGGTCAACCTATTCACCCCCTCCCCCTCTAGCTTGACCGCCCTCTCGATCCAACACGTGGTATCAGAGCGCCATGCTCTCTTGCAAAGGTTTCACAGCCTAGAGAGAACTAATGGAGAACAGAGGACTCATGCCTGAGGGGTATGCAGTGAATAGGCCACCATTTTTTGATGGGACTAATTATTCGTACTGGAAAAATCGTATGCAAGTATTTTTAAGAGCGAGGATCATGAAATCTGGAGAGTAGTGAGCAAAGGGCCATACCAAATTGAAGGCGATGAAGAACTCTGGGTGAAGGAGCAAATTCGAAAGTCAAACGTAAATTGGCAAGCCATGAACATTATGCAGTGCTCACTCCATCCCAAGGAATTCTCGCGTGTATCCTCATGCTCCAGCGCAAAAGAAATGTGGGATAGACTCGAGGTAATTTACGAAGGTACCTCAGAGGTAAGAGAGACAAAAGCTAATATGTTAATTTCAGAATATGAATCTTTTCGGATGAAACCTGAGGAAAGTGTATCTGAAATGTATGCCAGACTAACTCTTCTTGTGAATGGTCTTAAAGGTTTGGGAAAGATCTACAGTGACTATGAGGTAGTTAGGAAGATTCTTAGATCCCTAACTCCAATCTGGCATACCAAAGCCATGGTCATTGAGGAATCAAGGAATCTTCCCACCACCAAACCAGACGAGCTAATAGGTTCTCTTATGGTTTATGAACTGAACTTAAAAAGAACAGATGAGGACATAAAAAAAAACCCCTTGCATTGAAGGCTGGTTCCAGCAGCAAGGAAAGCTCAGATGATAGTCAGTCACCTTCATCTGATGATGACTCAAGTGAAATAGCCATGCTTACTAGAAAATTTAGAAAATTCTTAAGAAAGGGAGGTAAGACTGATAGATATAAAGGATATCAGGTAAGAACTAGCTCAAAACTCAAGCCAGATAATCCTAAGAAATCTGATAAAGTTGATTGCTACAAATGCAGGAAACAAGGACACATCAAGTCGGAGTGTCCTGAGAATGTGAAAAAGACACAGTCAAATTGGAGAAATAAAAAGCCCAAGGCCATGCTAAGCACTTGGAGTGATGAAGAAAAAGATGAAGATGAAGAAAGCACCTCTGAAGAAGAAAGCGAGGTGAAAATGTGCTTCATGGCAAATGGTGATGATCAAGTCGAGGTAACCTCTCCCTTTGCAGACTTCTCCTGTGATGATTGGGAAGAAGCTTTTAACGAATTGCTGGATAAGTATGAAGATGTTAAAAAGGAAAATAAATATCTAAAGAAAAAGAAAACTCAAACCAGTCCAGAAGATGATTTGAATGAAAGAGTCAAAACGCTAGATGCTGAAATCGTATGTCTAAAAAGGGACTTGGAAGAAAAAGATGAGTATAAGAGACAACTAATTGAAATAAAGAGAGAAAATGATTTTCTATTGAAGATGCATGATGAATTGAAATTAAGAATGTAGAAATTGGAAAAAGAAGTAAAAATTGCTGAAGAGAAATATGAGGCCATTTGTGGAGTCAATGCAAAACTTCAAGAAAATCTGAAGAAATTAGAGGAAGAGAACCTAAGCAAACAAGCATCCCTCGAAAAAATGACACAGGGTAAAAACAACCTTGATGCTGTTATGGGAATTAAGTGCAACTTTGGAAAAGAAGGGCTTGGATTCAATCCTACTAAATAGAAAGAACTGGGAACTAGATTGGTGACATTTGTCTCTGGGAAGGACACATCTGAAGAGAGGCAAATGGATGAAAACAAAAAGGATGAGAAGAATGAGAAAGGATCAAAACAATCTAATGAAATAAGAAAAGAAAAAGGAAATGAGAAATAGAAGGCAACATTGAATTTTAACAAACAGAAAAGCACATTTATGTTCAAATATGCCTCTTCAGGTCAATATAGGAATCCTAGATTTGATTCATCAACCCAACAGCAATCTTATAGAAGATCAGAAGGCTTAAGGCGTGGTAGAAGTCAACCGCGTCAATGCACTGCTCACATGGCGTCAACGCACCTAGCCTTCCAGAAAGGGCATTCGGTTAGAAATACTCAGATGCGTCGACGCAGTCACTACCATGAGTCAACGCAGTACATGTACCAGAACCCCCATGATAGATATGGTAGGTGGATGAGTCAACGCAGCAACACTAAAGGGTCTACGCACTCAACTCTCAATCAACCAAGAAGCATGCATTCATCTAGAGTCCTTAAGTCAAATTTCCCCAATACTTCATGGAGTCATCACTATCAATGGCACAGGAATAATCACAAGTCTGTCAAATCATTGAACTTACCATATCAAAGACCCTCACAACAGCAACTATGGATCCCCAAGAGCTTGATATCCTACCTGAACACGTCCTATGGTTTGAAGGGACCCAAGTATATCTGGGTTCCAAAATCTCTTGTTTAATGTGTTTTGCAGGAGTGTCTTGCAGCTGTACATAATAGGTGGTATCTCGACAGCGGCTGCTCAAGGCACATGACGGGGGATAAATCAAAATTTTGTGTCTTGATGGAGAAAGACGGGGGTCATGTTACATTTGGTGGAAACAATAAAGGGAAAATTATTGGAAAAGGTAAGGTAGGTAAAAATCCTTCAAATTTCATTGATGATGTGTTACTTGTTGATGGCTTAGAATATAATCTACTTAGCATAAGCCAGCTGTGCGATAAAGGAAATAAAGTTGTGTTTGATGATCACACTTGCACCATTTTAGAGATGAGTTCTGATAAAGTTAAATTCATTGGAAAAAGAATAAACAACATGTATGTGGTAGATTTAGATGACCCTACACATAACAATCTGTGTCTTGCTGTGAATAAAAGTGAACTTGTTTGGCTGTGGCACCGGAGACTAGGGCATGCTAGCTATAGTGTCTTGCATAAATTAGCAAAGTTTAACATGGTGAAAGGTCTGCCAGATGTATCATTTAAATGAAATGACAAAGTTTGTAGTGCATGCACTCAAGGTAAACACACCAGAAAATCATTTAAGTCCAGACTTGAAACTCAATCATCTAAACCTTTTGAACTCATTCATATGGATTTGTTTGGACCAACTAGAACAGCTAGTGTGAGTGGAAATAAATATGGATTTGTTCTAGTGGATGATTTCTCTAGGTTTACTTGGGTGTTCTTTCTAACTCACAAGAATGATGCATTTGAAGAATTTCAAGCATTCTTCAAGAATGTGCAACAGGATGGTAAGTTTGCCATTTCATCTATCTTGTCAGATCATGGAGGAGAATTTGACAATTCTGAATTTGATGATTTTTGCAGAGTCACATGAATTTCACACAAGTTCTCATCTCCAAGAACTCTTGAACAAAATGGGATTGTGGAAAGAAGAAATAGAACCCTTGTGGAGATGGCAAGAACTATGGTAATTGAAGGACAACTCCCAAGGAAGTTCTGGGCAGAGGCGGTAAATACAGCTTGCTATATTGTGAACAGGGCAATGGTAAGACCTCAATCCAAAAAGACTCCATATGAAATAATGAAGGGTAAGAAACCTTCTGTTGCTTATTTTAGAGCCTTTGGATCAAAATGCTTTGTTCAAAATAATGACAAACGGACGTTGGACAAATTTGAACCTAAAAGTGAACATGCCATCCTTCTAGGATATTCTAGTCACTCTAGGGCCTACAGAGTCCTAAATCTAAAAACACATGCTGTTGAAGAATCACCTCATATTGTGTTTGATGAAATGAATGAAAATTCTAAGATTGAGGAATCATGTAGGGATGAAGATGAAGGGAATTTCCTTAAAGAAAAGGAAGAACAGAATCTCCAAGATGAAGAGACAAGGCCAAATGATGATCATGCAGAATCAACCCACCATGGTGATTCAGGTATAAATGAAGGTAACTCTCTAACCGATGTCAAGATGCTAAGGGATCATCCTTTATCCAATGTCATTGGTAAATTGCATGAACCTGTTAGAACTAGATTTCGTTTTAGAGGTGTTGAGGAAATGGATAATCTAGCCCGTGTCTCTCAAATTGAACCAAAAAATGTTGCTGAAGCATTGAAAGATAGTAATTGGATAAACGCAATGCATGAAGAATTACATCAATTCAAAAGAAAAAAGGTGTGGTATCTTGTGCCAAGACCCAAAGAGCTTTCTGTAATTGGAACTAAATGGGTCTTCAGAAATAAACAAAATAAAAATGGAATGGTAGTTAGGAATAAAGCTAGGCTGGTAGCACAGGGTTATAATCAAGAATTTGGCATTGACTTTGAGGAATCCTTTGCTCCAGTAGCTAGATTAGAAGCCATTAGATTATTACTTGCTTATGCTTGCTGTCATGGAATAATGTTACATCAAATGGATGTGAAGAGTGCTTTTCTAAATGGGTCAATAAAGGAAGAAGTTTATGTTGAACAACCCCCTGGTTTTGAATGCACAGAAAATCCTAACCATGTGTACAGATTGGACAAAGCTCTTTATGGACTCAAACAGGCACCTTGAGCGTGGTATGATAGACTCAGCTCGTACCTCACAGAGAAAGGCTACTCTAGAGGTAAAGTGGACCAAACTCTGTTCACCAAGGTAAGAAATTCAGATATTATTCTGGTTCAAATTTATGTTGATGATATAGTTTTTGGTTCCACTAAAACCAGCATGTGTGAGGAGTTTGCCAGCTTAATGACCACTGAATTTGAAATGAGTCTAATGGGTGAGCTTAAATTCTTTCTAGGTCTGCAAATCACTCAGATCAAGGAAGGATGTTTCATCAACCAGGCAAAGTACATCTCTAAGTTGCTTAAGAAATACAAAATGGAAAATCTGAAAGCAATCAGCACACCTATGAGCACCACTACAAACTTGGATGCAGATTTGACAGGTAAACAGGTTGATGCTAAAACATATCGAGGTATGATTGGATCACTCCTCTATCTTACTGCATCTAGGCCAGACATTCAATTTTGTGTATGCATGTGTGCTCATTTTCAATCTGATCCTAGAGAATCCCACTTAAGTTCTGTCAAGCGTATCTTTCGATACCTTGTTGGAACTCGAGATTTAGGGATTTGGTACCCTGCGTCTTGTTCTTTTGATCTTGTGTCCTATTCAGATGCAGACTATGCTGGATGCAAACTGGACAGGAAAAGCACGAGTGGCTATTGCCAATTTTTGGGAGGATGTTTGATTTCTTGGGCTTCCAAGAAACAACACTCAGTGGCACTATCCACTGCAGAGGCAGAATATGTCGCTGCAGGGAGTTGTGGTACTCAAGTGTTGTGGATCAAACACCAACTCCAAGATTATCAAACTGATCTTGGGTGTGTCCCCATATTGTGTGATAACACAAGTGTCATAAACCTGGCCAAAAATCCTATCCAGCACTCTAGGACCAAACACATAGAAATTAGACACCATTTCTTAAGAGATGAAGTGATAAAAGGAAATTTTAAACTCGTATTTGTTGAATCACAATCTCAATTGGCCGATATGTTTACCAAGCCTCTGAACAATGATAGATTCTCTTATCTTAGAAGAGAGCTTGGTCTGTGCAATTATAATATGGATGCCTGATTTGTGTGCCTGACTTATCTTCTAGAATATGAATGATTAAACTTGTCTTGGTTTGAAGTGTATCTGTCATAAACTCAGGGGGAGCCTAGTCTTCTGTGCTTGGTATGTCTATCCTTCCATCAATAAATTCATAATGAATATAGTTTCAGCATGATACTCATTTTATTGGCTGTTATAATTTCATTCATGCATAATCTGAGGGGGAGTTAGCTTCAGATTACGTTCTTGGTGTCAAAATGATGAACAAAGTGCAGAGTTGTTATTGCTGGTAGGTTGTTTGAGTTAACGCAGTGTGGAAATAGGGTTAACGCACCAGACAGCTTGCTCTTTGAGAATCTGGTGTGAAGTGTCTCTGGTTGGTTGAATGAGTTGACGCAGCAATGAGACTGAGTTGACGCTGTGAGTAGTTGTTTTCGGAAACAGAACCATTCTATGAGCGGCCTTGATGGATGAGTTAACGCAGTTATAAGGCTGGGTCAACGCAGCAGTGTTATATACTCTTCTTTTGGAGACTTCCCTATCTAAAATCAACTTGCTCTGTTCATTTATCTCGTCCCTTCCTTTCTTATCTCTAAATAAAGCGTCCTTGACATTCTTGTATGAGGGAAAAACTCTAGAGCACTGAGATATGTAGACGATGTCTTAAATTCAGGGGGAGTTACAGTGAAAATTCCTATTGAGTATGAGATTTGTTCTGAACAGCTCTATGAAAAGCTAATGATAGGAGATCTATAATTCTTATGGTGTTTGAATTCAAGAACTTTTGAACCCAATAATGCACTATGTATGGAATAAAAGCTGAATAATTTAATAAAACCAGGACCTTGTCATCTCTCAAACCTTATATTGTTCAACAGTAAAGAAACCACTGTGTGTAGAGGAATTTAATATTTGTATTGGTAATAAACCCAGATATTGAGTATAAACACTGAAGAAACAATCTCTTACACATGTTATAAAATGCAGAGCAATGGTGGCTATTCACTGAGAAACTAGCCCTATGCACCAACGAAGTGCTAAAGAGCAAGTCATGAGGTGCGCCACTATCTCTGTCTTCAAGTGAAAAATAAATCATTTCAGAGCAATGGTAACTATTGACTGAGAAACTACCTTCAAGCACCTATGAAGTGCTGATAGGCATGTCATGACGTAAGTTGCCAACTCTGGTCCGTCTATGCAGAATAGTTTGCTATGCTGAGTAACCGGGGACTCGGGTGTCTAATAAACATGTGTACCCGTGTCAAAAGGCTAGCCATACTGGACTGCAAATGAAAACGTAAAAATAAGTTGAAAATGCTGCAAATGTGAAAAATAATGAAAACATGTGAGTGTGATTGATCTGAAGCTCGTTATTCAACTTAGTCTGTTATCAATGCCAGTTAAATTTCTCTCTCTCTCCAAAAGGCAACTTGAAATTGACAGATATAAGGAACAGAAATGAAAATGGTTCTAGTGTGAAAAGAGTTCCTCTTTTTCTCCAGGCAGGTGCCTTTGGTGGTTCATATCTTTTTTTAATTCAATGCTTTAAGATTAATTCTTCTCTTTATCATTAATTGAATTGGAGCCTATTTACACATCTCTCTCATGGGAACTCGATCTGCAATACTTAAAAATCCTTGACTATGAGCATCTCTACTCCATATCTCAGTATCTTAAGAAAATTCCTTGTACAGATGACCTTCTTGCTACTCTTCTTGCATATATTCGTTTGTTTTTTGCTTCACTGCGTCGACGCTGTATCCCTTGGCGTCAACGCAACGATTCCAGAACCATTTTCTACTTTTTCCGGTTCGCAGACTTGAACCGGCTGAACCGCTCACTGAAAAGGGTTTCGAAGCTCCTTTAAAAGCGGAACGTGACCACCGTTCGTCTTCATCTCTTTTGAAAGCCTTTGTCGTTCTATCTTCCGAGCTCTCCCAAACCCTTTCATGTTTCATTCTTCCTCATCCCGCTGCCATGGCTCCTCCGACATCTACTCACAAGGGGATGAAGAAGGCAGAGGATCATCCAAGAAGCTTAGCATCGGCTGAAGACAATCTGGAGCCCCGCTCCAAAGCTGCTCACGATAAAGGGAAGAGGAAAGAGATGCGTCCACGTGCTCCGAGCCTGCCAACCAAAAAGAGAAGGGAATTTGATGTCAGGTCAGACAAGAAGGGTTCATCTGCAAGTGCTGCAACGGGACAGAAAGGTGCGGACATCTCTCTTACTGTCACCGTGGACGAACCTCTGAAGGTTCTTATTTCCCGGTATATTGCTGCTACTGACCATCAAATGCTTGACGTTTTTCCGGAACTGTTTCCTACCTTGGACTATCCGGGATGGTGGTCTTTTGTTACAACCCACAAGGTATATTACCCCACCCTGGTCAGAGAGTTCTACAAAAATTTGAAGTATGAACCTCACGTTCCAAAACTCACATCAACTGTCCGGAATGTCAGTTTTGAGTTATCCAATAAATTGTTTGCCAGAGCCTGGAAAATCCCTAAGAATGGAGTTCAACTACATAGCTTTGAGTATGATGAGCATGAAGCTTATGCAGTCTAAACCGAGTGATCCTTCCGATGTCAGGGAAACTTATTTATCCAGTCTCAAAGCCAATCAATTCCCTCCATTGAATAGACTGCTCCACCACATTTGCACATCAATGATCACACCACAGAGCAGTGGTAGGGAAAGGGTGACTGAGATGCAGAGATTTCTTCTTTACTGTATGCTGAAGAGAATACATATTTCCCTGCCTGATGTAGTTATTCAAACTATGGGGTCATGCTTGACACAATCCAGAACACTTCCATATGCTGCTCCCTTGACTGCTATTTTTTGAAAAGTAGGAGTAGACTTTGGTTCTGAGAAGAAAATAATCATCCCTCAAGGGAATGTTTACACACTTTCTTATATTCAGAAATTTATGGGTTTTAAAGTTATTGATGGTAAGCCCGTTCGAATTCTTCCTAGTCAGCAAACAGCTCCATTAGAAACAGGTCAGGCATCAAGAACAGGCACTGCGGATTCTAGTCACGCAAACAGGACAGATGCACCAATTCCTTCTGTGGTGAGAGAAGACAGACAAGAGGGTAGTTCACCAAGAGAAGAGCATGAGTTTGAGGAACCATTTGCTCGATCATCAAGCCCTCAGCTGGAAACTGGGCAACCCAGTGGCACTGCACCTACATTGGAACCCCTTATGACTAGAGCCATTGGAATTTATAGAAGACCTTTTCCAACTTCTGATGAAGCTCCACCTCCAGCCACTGTTGAAGAGATGTTTGCACATATGACTATGATGCTGCAACGTCAGGATGCAAAAAATGGACAAATTAATGGAATTTACAAATTATCATTTCAACAAACTGACTTCTCGGATTGTCCAATTTGAAGTCTCTGTCTTATCCGAGTGGCAAAAATTCTTACTCACCAAGATGCTATCTGACCAAGCTACAAGGAAAGTCTTGCAGAACATCTCATCTCTTCTTGACAAGTTATCTACACTGGTGACTGATATGCACAGTAATCAAGCTTCATTTTTTCAATCCCTTGCCAAGATTACTGATTTATGCTTTGATGTGAGGATAGCTGTTGAAACCATCAAAGGTCCTGTCAATGCAGTTCCCCAATGTCTCAAAGAAATGTTAGAAAAGATTGACAAAGTGATTGCAGCAATTCAGTCAATTGGGGACAAGATTCAAAACAAGGACTCTATCACAGCTGATCTTCCTTCTGCCATTGACAGTGTACGCTCCACTCTAAGTCATCAGCTGGGTGAACTATCTCAGGATATCCGAGATTTACTAGCCAGAGATCCATCTGGCCAGCAGCAGCCTCGCCAGCCAACTACTCAAGGGCAATCCTCTCGTCAGCAACAACAACCTCCTTCTGCCAGAAGATACAATCGCTTCTTCCACTCTTGAGATAGCTCTTCCACGTTTCCTCCCCTTCTTGATGAAGTCAAAGGGGGAGAATGTTATGAATGCATCAATCATGAAGTCAAGCTGGAAACTTGACCAAAGTTCATTGCATCTGCATCAATCATACTGACTAACTTGAATGAATGTTTTCTTTTTGTCTGGTTCTATAATGTAAAATCTTGAACTTGAATGAATGACAAAATTGTAGTTTGATTTAGTCAATGATTTTATTTCCTGTTAATCTGAAGCTTTTTGCTTGATATGAATAACCTTGATTGTTTAGATGCAATGTTATGAATGGCATTCACCTCATAGTTGCCATCATCAAAAATGGGGAGATTGTTGTGCCCCTGGTTTTGATGATGACAACCATGAGATATGAATGATGTATTCAATTCAATGATGAATTAAAGTTTGATTCAATAAATGCTTTCACTTGATTTCATCCTTGTGCTAGAAAGGAACAGGGTCGACGCTGGGAGCTTACAGCGTCCACGCAGCAGTCGAAGAAGCCTTCACCAATATCTTCACAAGTTGTTCCACTGCGTCAACGCCAAGATAGAGCTGCGTCGACGCAGTAGTTACAAAGGGAGAGGCAATGGCTTACTAGAATACTCTGATGCGTCAACGCTTTGATCAAGTAGCGTGAACGCAGCAGTTCAAGCATTCCTTGTTGAAGCCTCTGGAGTACCTTGGCAGCGTCGACGCTGCAGTTCGATGAGTCGACGCTGCAGTACGATGGATTGCCACAACTGACTAAAGCGCAACTAATGAGTGGACGCAGCTGCTTCTTGCGTCAACGCACTCAGCATGAAACCTGAAGCTTGAAGAAGGGTGCGTTAACTCCTTGGGGCAAGAGGGTCGACGCCATCTAATCCAAGTTGCAGAGCACGATAAGTGGATCCCACCTTCAGTCACTATCTGCCACATCAGCCAAAAGCGGATAAGGTCTCGTAGCTTCTACCACTCCAGAAGGTTCCCCACGTGAGCAATCATAAGGATAACTAGAAAATCAGGGTGGTGGCCCACCGGCCTCACGTGAACTATTTTGTGCGCGGGAAGACCATAAAATAGGTTCACCTGAGAAGAAAAATATACGTGAGAGGAAAAAGTGTAGAAGGAGAGAGGCGAACAGAAGAACGAGAGAGGCTGAGAGCAAAACTGGACGAAGGTTGCTGAAAAGTCAGATCAGAAGATCATCGCGCCACCAAGACTAGTCTACATTCCAGACGGAGGAGATTCAAGGATCGAAGCTCATGCGTATGGACATGGATCTCTCTGTTGGTGATCTAAATTCCGCTGCGTCCAAGTGCTGAAGTTTGATTTCTTATCTTTTAGTTTTCCTATTGTTTTTGAACATTGTATTCCTCTCCTTCACTGGATTTAGTGAAGAGAGGGTGATTCTGATTCAGCGCGCTGTGCTGAGATCAGGGGTGTCAAGGCTGTGTGCCTTCAAGCTGTTTGACAGTGGATCTGAGGATTTGTTCCCCGTTGTCTTCTGTTGGGGTAGTCAACAGTATAAAGGAATTACTTCCTCGGTTTAGCAAAGCTGTGAAGCTCAGTAGGGTTCCTCACTAGTTGAGTGGGGAGGTGGACGTAGGTCTCCATTGGGTGACCGAACCACCTTAAAATTGCGGTCTCTTGTGTGGTTTGGTTTAATCTTCGCAATCTGTTCCTTGCTAGATGCATGATAGGCACGCTCTCTGATTGGCTTGGTTCAGCGTTTCAATTAATCATCTAGGTGTGGTGCTTCTGATGCAAATTGCTGTACTATAATTTTTATAAGGTCAACCTATTTACCCCCTCCCCCTCTAGCTTGACCGTCCTCTCGATCCAACAAGGAGGCCAATGTGTAGACTTGAAAAGCTGAGGCCAGTGTACAGGCTTGCCACCGACCAGTGTGTGAACTTGCTCAGCCTGAGGCACAATATGGACTTCAACTCTGCATATCAAATGTATGGACTTCAAGTATGAAGACCATTGAATAGACTTTGGATTCGAAGACAATGTGCAGACTTTGAGTTTGAAGATCAATGTCCAGACTTCAAGTAACACTGTGGATGTACAGACTTGATGGAGCGAAGCGATGTGTAAACTTGAAGCTCCTGAAGCAATGTATAGACTTCAAAGAAGTTGGCGAGTCAACGTACAGACTTGATGAAGCGAACCCAATGTACAGACTTAATGTGTAGCTGAAGCCTTGAACGTAGGAATAGGCTGGAGTGTATAGACTTTAGGCTTCAGAATCGAATGTTCAGACTTCGCCTAAGAAACGTAGGGAAAGACCCCAGTGTATAGACTTTGCCTTGAGTGAAAGGTAAGTGATGAATGTATAGACTTTCACGATGTGTAGACTAGAATATGTGAAAGCTACAGTGAATGAGTGTACACACTTGACCAATTCAAAGGCAATTCGGATGTACAGACTCTGAGGTTCAAAGCCAACGGCTGTACAGACTTAGAATATTAAGACTGATGTACAGACTTCATGCGTTGACGCTGTACACACTTAGCGAGTTGACGCTGTACACACATCCAATGAAGTGCGTTGACGCTGTAACATGAGCCAGTGAGATGCGTTGACGCTGTACACACTTAGCCTAGGACAATATATAGACTTGTGTTACTATAGCAATGTGTAGACTTTGCCTTAGACGCTAAATGAGACGCTGAAGTCTGTATAGACTTTCCAATGTCTAGACTTGCAGATGTGAACAACACAATGTATAGACTTCAGGTGTGAAGACATTGTGAATGCAAATGCAATGTTCAGACTTCATTGTATAGACTTGGAGAACCTGAATCAATGTGCATACTTGGAACGCCTGAAGACCAGTGTCCAGACTTGGAATCAATGAAGGCGTTGGCTGTACAGACTTAGCCAAACAATCCGATGTAGAGACTTGAGGTATGGAGGCCAATGTACAGAATTGGAAAGTTAAGACCAATGTATGGACTTGTATAAATCTGATGAATGAACTGAGGGGTCGACCCATCAGCACAAGGGGTCGACGCACCACAGACCAGACCAATGAATAAATGCAGCAAAGTTAAAGAGGCACAAAGCGTCAACGCATTGCCCAAGCAGCGTGGACGCAGCAGTACAAATATTTCTTACTGCTACCTCTGAAGTGCCTTGGCAGCGTCGACGCTGCAGTTCGATGGGTCGACGCTGCAGTATCAAACTGCAGTCTAAAGAGCAACAGTAACATGACTGAACATAATCAAATATGCAATGCCATATCAGAACTTATGAAGAACTGTGTTATGATCAGAAGGTGAATAATAGCATATCAGAACTTATGAAGAACCAATGTAGAGACTAGCACTTACTGCTATTCAGACTTTGCAGTTACATGCAGAGACATGATATCTGACAAAATGCAATTCAGATATATAAAGAACAAATGCCATCAATGCTAAACATCATCATTCATGTTGCTATCATATGCAGAATGCTCAAGGACAAGAATGCACAGAAATGCACTTTGTTTATTAGAATCATCAAAACACAATAGCATTGCAATCATCAAAATACAATATCAAATGCACTCAAATGCACTCACTGTCTTGCTATCATCAAAACCAAATAGCATTGCTATCATCAAAGCAACATAGTACATGCTTGTGCCTAAGGGGCACAACACCTTGCTTTTTCCCAAAATTTTTCGGCGTCTGATTATATTTTTCGGGAATTTTCAAAGTTAGTGTGAGTTTTCAAAAAATAGAAATAACAAAAAATAAATCGAAACCTAATAACCCCCCACTGTTCTCTCCCTCACTCTCGTGTTCTCACTCTCTCACCCTCTCAGTTTCTCTCCCTCTCTCCCTCCACCTCTTTGGAGGCTGACGGACTGCGGCGGTGGGCGACACTGGGGGACGGCACGGATCGTGAGTGTAGATATTGATTATTTTCTAATCTTCCCAAAGTGAGGGTGTGTAGGTGTGAATGAATATAACTAATGTGGCATCAAATGGAACATGGAAGGACACGACTAATGCAATGAAATCAATCACCCACGCACACTACCAGATTGTGATTGCCACCAAGGTAAATAGTGCAAGGAAGGATGCACCATGTACCTTGGAAAAGTGAGATGAATGAAGACACTCGCCAAACTGGGACAGCATTGGTGCAGGACAAAGACGGCCTTGTGATGACCGTTGAACAGTGAAGATGGCCGGACGATAGGCCGCTACCAATGGTATAGCAGAACACGGGAAGAAGACACGGGCATAGGACTTGGACGGTCTTTGATCGGCTGCAAACAGTGGAGAGCCGGTCTGCGGAGGGCTACTTCTTCCAGTAGATGGTCGGAAGTAGACCGCAAAAGCTTCCAGAGCCCGAGCTGGGGAACTCGATCCTCCACCCCTTCAGGCCGGCCAGGAGGGATGGGCCTCGCGTTGAAACACCTGCTGTGCAAGGCAACACAAATGACAAAAGAAGATGACCCAAATTAGTTTATGGAAGTGCAATATCTATAAGCATGAACTATAAATGAAGCTCATAACTAGAAGGGTGAATACCTGGGGGTTATGGGTTTTTTAACCCCTATGGGGTGAGGAAAACAGTAGGAGGATATAAAGATGCTAAGATGCTAGTGAAAATCGTGCAGAGAACGAAGAGGAATGGAGATGAAATGACTAAAAATTTGACCAAAAATGACTTAAGCTATGACTCAAAAACGCGACGAAAAGGGACTACTCCCTAGACCGAAGGCTTAGAGGATGTAGAAAGCCTTTCTCCCTGACTGGATTTCACTTCGGAATGCGGCAGCACTTCGACAAGAATTCTGGAATCCCCCCCCCCTCGCGGCCATGAGCCGAGGGTTATATTTATAGACCCCTGAAACCCTAGCTCGAGTTGAGGGCTTTTGGCGGGACTTAGGCCTGGAATATTTTGAATAAAATAGAGATAATACTCCCAGCTTTTATCTGGATCAAACGGCGCCCAATTTGGCTGAGAATCTGCGGAGAAATCCATGGATGAAGCAACATGTTTGACCATGGATAGAGAGAGAAAATGCCCTTCGACACAAGAATCTCAGCTGATAAAACAGTCCAACGATAGATCGCCAGAGACACTTAGCGGTCTATCATTTGACCGCTCTCCTCCTGGCCGTTGAAAAGAATAAAAAGTAGATAAATATGCTCATTTATCCTCAATGACCAAGTCAAACACAAAATATGGTCTTCCAATAGACCGCCACCTTTATAGAACGGTCTATCGTGAGACCGTTATAAAAAACAATAGGTCGACGCAGAAAAAGACAGGTCGACGCAGGGATGGGTCAGGTCGACGCAAGGAAGAGCCAGGTCGATGCAGGTTCAAACAAATGGTCATCCAATAGACCGCCTCATTCCAGAAACGGTCTATCATGAGATCGTTATTAAGGTGGTCATTTGAAGAGAATAGATAAGAGACAAGTATGCATACTCAACCCAAAGACCTAGTCAAACCAAATTCCACTAAGTCCAAACTCGAGAAAACACGGGAGCAAGCCCAACCAGGTAGAAAATGCCCATAAATAGACCCAAAAAACCATCTGAAAATGTCCCAATAAGTGATGGACAACTTGGGACTTCATAAATAAAAGTAAGAAAAGAACCCAACTCAAAGGTATAAAATGGGTGTCAACAGATGCCCCTCCTTAACGTCCTCTTTGCAGGGGAGCGAGTGGAGGTGAAGTGAAGACAAAATGGAAACATGGAGTCAAAGCGAAAATGCAGCGGAACGGATTGAAAAGTGGGCGTTATGATAAATGACACCCGTTTCTAACCAATGACGATAGAAATCTTCTGGAAAACTCTGAACCAATCACACGGAATGATCGGACCAAAATGACACCAATCTGGAGGAACTAACTAAAAATAGATGAAAAGAAAACACGACTAACCTCATCGGGGGGACACAATCCACGGGCCAATGAGGGGATCGGAATAAGCAGTAATAGAAAATAAAAGAAAGTAGACTAAACTCCAGACAGGGACTCTCAGTCAATCAAACCAAGTGAGCAGACCAAAAAAGACCTTCCAATTCTGAGTGGAATATCCTTTCTTACCCAAAACCATGGACGCATGATTATCTATCACCAATGAGATATTTTCAGACAGATTAGGGAACATGAATGCTCAAAGCTGCGCACGATACATGCTGGGCTAAAATAAAAGAAATTATCAAAACGAATGCGAAGAAAAGAGAAAATAGAAAATACTCGAGAATAATATTGCTAGACCGGATAAATTGGGGTCAGGATACTATCTGCAACCACAGCGTGTAAAATAGAACCATCATCCGCTAATTCCACCAACCTAACGGCCTAACTAACAATTAAACATGTGCACCTAGATCATCATCATTTTTGGTAAAGGGGAACATCAGATCCCAAAACACATGGATGACCAGCCGGTTCTCGAGATAATATAGCATAAATACCATGATGTAATGCATTAAGGGATAAGGGATATGAAATACTTACCTGACTTACCTGCCGGATTGGGAGCATGGCATGTAGCATGGTAAGACAGAAGATTCTGCATTTCAACTTTAGTCAAATATCAATCATGCATAAAACTTAACATAGGGCATAAGCATGAGTTAATCATAACAAAATATGGCCTTCATAATAAAACCGTCTGAGCATGACCGCCTAAACCTCAAGAACGGTCATAGGAAAGACCGCACAATAAAACTAAATAGTAACATGATTGTCTGCCTGAACTCACAAAGACGGCCATGACGCGGCCGTTTATAATATATAAACGGTCGATCGATAGACTGCTAAATGACCATCGGTTTCAAAAAAAAAGTAAGTGTCACTTCGTCTCTCTCACCTTCCCCACTTACACGAAAGCCAACCGGCACCCTCCCCCCTCTTCCCCACCGAGAGCCTTCCACCGATCTTACCTTCCCCCTAGCTCACTCCTCATGCCCCTCACATGGGAGCACCCCTAGATGAGACTCAAGAAGCGAGTGTTGAAGAGATTCGCATGCCGAATGGCCAGAGAGGAGAACCGTGTGCCGCTGGCGAACCCACCGGCGGAGGAGATGTTGCCACCGGCCGAGACCGAGACAGAGGGACCCTCTACGGCCGCTAGAGTGCCCGAGGAAGCGTCAATGCCACAAGAGAGCGAGGAGGAAGTGGTAGTGACCAAGGAAACGGCCGGGAGAACCCCGTCGTCCGAGGTAGGCCATGGACCCAAAAAAATCCATGAATTTTGAATTTCAGTGGATGCATGAGGGCTAGACGGAGGGAGAGGGGTCACACCAACCCCTAGAATCAAATGTGTGGGCCCTTTAGGCCTTTTCCAGAGATAGGGGTAGGGGTGAATGTCGTTCGCCGTGGTGAACAAGAAACGGTCCCACTAGGGACCGCTGAGGGAGTAGGACGGTCCATCTGTGACCGTTAGGTGGCACCGACCTTCAAAGGTTGAAAGCGGTCTTAACCAGGCCGCCCTGAAACAAAATGGTCTCCAACAGACTGCTTGGTGGAACCGACTTTAAGAGGAAAAAATGCTCTCAACCAGGCCGCTTAGAAATAAAACGGTCTCCAACAGACCGCTGGGTAGACACAAACGGTTAGAGGGCGACCGCTTAAACTAAATCAGCGAAGGGCATAATTGGGGGTGAAAATTGTCTGAGGGTGACCGTTGGGATTGCAGAACGGTCCACAGACGACCATCAGACAGATAGAAACGGCCCCAGTGTGGCCGCTACTTCAGCAAATTGCACCCTTTTTTTGATTTTATTTTATTTTATTTTCTTTTTTTTAATGCAATGCATGACTATATATGAAGTGAATGACTGACGTAAAAATGTATGCAGGGAAAACGTCGGACATGGATCTCATGGCTCCAGGTCTGGGCAGTGTACTTGATGCTGCCGGACTTTCAGAGGGAGAGGCTGACGGCCATGGGATTTGTGGAGTTCCTCGGTATGGAGGTGGCGAGGCTGGACACAGCTCTTCTCTACGCGCTGCACGATCGGTGGGACCCAATCAACCGAGCATTCCTATTCCCATGGGGTCACATGATCCCCACACTAGAGGATGTGGTGCGCATCACCGGGCTACGGGTACACAGTGCACCGGTGAGCGGGAGGACTTACACCGACTACCGAGAGCTGGCCTAGAGACTGCTGGGATTGGAGCTTCTGAGGTCGGAGCGCTACTCTACGATCCTACCGAGAGTGAGGCTGCAGGAGAGCTTGGGCTTGAGAGGAGTAGGGATCACCGTTAGGGAGCTGCCAGAGCAGCACCTAGGGTGGCTGACGGACAGAGCACGAGAGTGGGTGGCAGCTGGACCAGGACCCGAGGCGGACGTAGTCCTGCGGCGGTTTTTGATGTTGTTTTTTGGGAAGCTGTTGTTCACCACCAGGGTAGAAGGTGTGAGCTACAGGCTCCTGCCCTTGCTCGAGGAGGTAGATAGAATTGTAGGGTATGCGTGGGGTGCGGCTGCACTAGCCTTCCTCTTCGACACTCTCAGCTCCACCAGCCAGCGTACGATGCTCGGTGGATTCTCCCCACTACTTTAGGTAAGCATCGACTCCTAAAATGCTTGTGCAATTCCTATACGATTTTATGAAATGCTGTATGCTGATGCTTTAATGCAGGTGTGGGCCTACATGTACCTCCCCGGACTGGGGAGAGGACAGGAGGTGCATCCCGACCGGGTGCCCATCGCGTGGCAGTGGACAGCGGTTCGAGAGGTGGGCTCCCTGAGACACCAGGTACGGGTGATCCAGGACGACCTCGACACTCTACCCTATGCCTCGGTAAGATCTAGACTTAAAATTTTCCCATTCTTTTAAATGCAACTATATGCTTGGATGCTAATGCAACTGGTCGGTGTTTTACAGGTCCGGTGGACACTGTACCAGGGCGAGGGGCAGGAGGGCCAGGCATGGGTGGTGGCGGCGCTAGCGTACGCGGGTCGAGACATTTGGCTCCATTTCCTGAACGTCATCGAGCCACTCCACTACCGTCTGATCATGAGGACGGTGGGCGTCCACCAGCTAGGGGTGGAGTTCCCGACGAGAGAGTGACCGGAGGAGCGCGTGGGACGCCACTCACGCGGACTTACGGCAAAGATTGACTGGACCACCCAGGCAGCACACTAGATCTGGGATTGGACCGGGCTAGGGTGAGCCGTCCGCACCCGAGCCACCAGCGACGAGGCCTACCTGACGGCCTACGCCCGACGCTACGGAGACCAGGTCTTCCATGGCGCACGATGACCGGTATGACTCTTAAACTCATGCACTCAAAAATGATTATGACTACAATGCATACTAATGATGGACATTCTCCATGTAGCTAGACCCCCAGGGACGGATCGCGGAGCTCTAGGGGTTGCTCCACTCCACGGTCCAGCAGCGGGACGAGCTCTAGCGCTCCTTGGACCTCCGGGTAAGCTTCAGCCCTAAATCTAAAATACAATATTTATGCTTAAATGAGACTGACATGATTCCAAATACAGTGTGCCAAGGGAGCCCAGTGCCAGGCACCAGATGCACCGTCCTACTCCTCACAACCACCGGCAGATAGGGCCAAGGGGGATGCAGATTTTACGTGAGCGACAGCGCTAGCTGAGGAGGTCGAGGCCACTCTTGCTGGGAGGGTAAGCAAACCACTCTTCCTCCTGTTTATTTCATGATTAAAACTGCAAGAATGATTTATGAGATGAATGCATATGCAGGTAAGGGAGTTGGCAGCAGCGCTGAGTGAGGCTACTCGGTAGATAGACGAGGCCGAGCGCCTCCGGGCTAAGGTAGAGCACCTACGTGAGGAGGTGGCAGAGGCAGCACGCCTTTACATAGAGATGGAGCGATGCCATGCTGAGATGGCGGAGGTAGAGCACCTCCGCGTCGAGGCGGTCGAGCTGAGGAGCGGACTAGAGCATGTTGAGTTATGGTTTTGATGATTGCTGGCGTTATGGTTTTGATGATAACTAAACTTAATATGTGATTAAGTGATGCTAACTAAACTTATGGTTGATTGCACATGTTCTTGATGACTGTGTACATTCATGCTCTTGTTATCTATGTTGGTTGGCAAATGGCAACGGTTACATGATCGTAATCCTTGGTTTACATATGTTGGTTTTACAAGAGGCAAGAGGCTTCATAATATCTTTTACAAGAGGCAAGAGGTTTCATAACCTCTTTAATGTTATTAAGCATGGTATTAACCCTGACTCTCTTGCATGTAGGATCAAATTCATGGCAGTCACTTGGTGAACCAAATGTGTGGTTAATCACCCTTTTCCTCTATAATCCAAAACAGGTGGTATATGTCATGTAATGTCAAGAACCATTGGTAAGGCTCTTACCCTATTTTACACTCCTTGTTATTGAGTGATCCATGAGGTTATTTCATGAATAATTTACTTGGAATGATTGAGTTTTATCTCTTGATTCTTAGCCCAAAACTTGATCCTTACCTTAGAACATGTGTGTTTCAAAGTGTTCATATGCACCTAGTTCATGAGGATTCAAGCCCTTGCAGAACTCGCCATTGGGCGCCCTCACACGTGGATCGACCCGGAACAAAAGTTTGATTTCATACTCAATGGTTTGCATGAAGCTTATGCATCATCATATGGCTGTTTGAGCTATAGTTCTAATCAATTATCCATTTGTTTGCAGGTCCATATACTCAATACAAATATTCAAGGACACAGGAGTTTGAATTCACGGACTGTAAATGGGTTTAAGGGGCTCGACGTTCAAAATCTGGAAAATTCCAGATTTATGTCGACCGCCAGCCTAGGGGCGGTCGACCGCTTTTCCTAGCAACCAAAACTTTGAAACCTGTAAAATTCCGGTCGACCGCCCCATGCTACCGGTCGACCGCCAGTCCCGAGGGCCCCTTTTGTTGACTTTTGTTTCAAGCTCGAGGAGAGGTCTTTCCACCCATTTGTTTAATCCCAATGACCCCTGTTAAGCCATAATTTGTGGATCTGGTCTGGGGCTTGTCCATGGACCATTCAAGGGTTATAAAATATCTCTTTGAAGCCATAAACCTAATCTATCTAAGAGATCAAGAGGAGAGGCTATCAAAGCAAGAAGAAGGCTGCTGCAACTAGGTGTTACTGTAGACGTGAATAGTGATCCGTGGATCAACTCTTCATGTAGGAGCTGAAGATTCAAGATACATCTGAAGCCATCAACTTCTAATGAATTGAAGAAGTAAGCAACCAACAAAGAGAAGAGAGAGAGTTAGAGAGAGAAGCTCCGGTTTTTCCCGCGTTGGTTTCGTCTGTTCTTCCGGTGAGCTCCCCGCCCTGCCGGCGATGGCTGGTGTGGCTGGGGAGGTTCCTGCTCCTCTGATATCGAAGGAAGGTTGCTCCTATGATCTGATTTAGGTTGTGCCTCGAAGATCTTATGCTCAGATGGTCTTGGAAATCCATCGCCGTCCTGCTCCTCCTCTCTAGGTGAAACCCCCTGCGTTCACGGATAAGGGTGAGCCGGCTGTGTTCTTCTCTCAAGATGAAGTTCAGGCCTCCTGTTCTTCACTCCAGAATGCTATAATTGCCAAGTGCTCGTATGGCCGGCCTACGATACCGGAGATTAAGCTGTGTCTTGCGCAGCGGCTTCACCTGAGATCTGAATTTATCATTAGTAGACTTAATGCCAGACATGTTTTGGTCAGATTGGGTTCGGAGGAGGATTTCCTTCGTGTTCTTCTGCAAAAAAACCTTTATATCAAAGGTTTTCTGTTTAGATTCTTTAGATGGTCCCATGACTTCGACTTCAATGCGGATCCATCTACTATCCCGGTATGGATCGGTTTTCCTTCTATTCCTGTTAATTTTTACCATGAGGACATGCTCCGATCGATTGCAGGCAATGTTGGTCCAGTTCTTCGTATTCATGATGCCACTATAGCTATGACGAACACATCTGAAGCCTTAGTTTATGTACAAATGGATCTAGATTTGCAGAGGAAAGATAGGATTTGGATCGGTATTGACAATGCAAGATTCTGGCAGCCGATTAACTATCACCGGGTGCCTCATTTATGCTCATTCGGCCACAAGATTGGGCACCTGGAAAATGAATGTAAAAAGAATCGAGGTAAAATTCTGTCTCGGGTGACTTTGATAAGAAAAATAAATCACCCGGAGGTTAAGCATGTCTCCTGGCAAGACATTAAGTCAAGGCCGGTTATGTCAAATCTTCCTTCGGTTGCAGAGACAGGGAATAGATTTTCAGTTTTTAATCAAGTCCTGGAGAATTCGGAGTTGATTGATGGTGTTGCTCAGAGCAAGGAAACTACAGTGACTAATTCGGTCTGTGATCCTACGGATAGCTTTCGGAACTCAGATGCATTGGAGAATAAGGAAAATCCTGGACCCTCACATGTTGCTTGTTATAATGCTCCTTCGGGGATAATTTTAGAGAAACTTCCCCATACTACAGAGGTTTTGGATTCTGATGAGCTGCCTTCAATTTAGAGTTATCACGAGACTACTCAGGGGAAATCAAATTCTTTCTGTTCAGACAAATTGGTAATAACTACAGAGAATTTAGAGCTTATTTCTAAAATGTCGAAGGATGAGAATGTTAAAATGCTTGGGGGTCAAACACAAAAAGGGAAGGAGCTGCTTCATGTATCAAAACCTACTGAAGTTTCAGTTTTGCCAGGTGTTCTATTTAGTGATGCTCGGTTGACAAGGGCAAAAGCCAAAAATCTGGCCACTAAACCTATGCTTTTATAACCCATGTTAAATTCTGCATTAATTTGGAATGTCAGGGGTATTGGTAATAAAGCTACTCAAAGGAGTTTGGCTCATCATATTAGTGTCAATAATGCAGGTTTGGTGGCTATCTCTGAACCTCGAATAAGTTTTAGTAGAGCTCACACAATAGACTGGACGATTAATATGCAGTCCTTTATTGGTAATGACGGGGATGCTTCCAAGATATGGATTCTTTACAAATCAAATATTTGTTTAGATATAGTTGATTCTCATCCGCAATATCTAACTGTTGGAATTAAGGACAATGAGAAGGTAGTTCTACTTTTCACTGCAGTGTATGTCTCCTGCAATGTTATCGAACGCAGAATTCTTTTTGATTCTTTAATGCAGTACAGTCGAGATGTTAATATCCCTTGGTTACTAGGGGGTGACTTTAACTGCATTGCATCTCCGGATGAAAAATGTGGTGGTTCTTTTTCTTCCATGACTGCTATGACTGATTTTCAAGGTTTCTTAGCAGCGGCTGGCTTAGTAGATACAGGCTTCTCTGGCTCATTATATACTTGGTCAAACAATCAAATTGGTTTTTCCTCCATCAAAGCTCGGTTGGACAGAATATTACTTAACTCATTCTGGGTTAGTTCACCCAAGCTTCTTTCAGTTAAGCATTTAGTCCGTGGCCCTTCAGATCATGCTCCTTTACTGATGACTATGAAGTCCACTCAACATTCTCCTGGGAGATTTATGTATCAACATATGTGGCACTCTCATGAGAATTTCTTAGACTTTGTAAAGGATAGCTGGAACAAATATTCTCAAACTGATGTTCACCCTTTTGTTACTCTACAGTACAAATTAAAATGCTTGAAGGCTGATTTACAAAAATGGAACAAAGAAATCTTTGGCAACATATTTCAGGCTAAGAGCAAAATTGAGGCTCTTGTTGCACAGGCTCAAATGAAATTTGATTCTGATCCCTCTGTTAACAACCGTATACTGATGCAGAAAGCTAATGCTGATTTGCGTCTTATTCTATCTAGAGAGGAGGTGTTTTGGTATCAAAAGTCTAGGGTGGAATGGATTTCTTGTGGTGATCGAAACATCCAATTTTTCCGCCATTACACCCAAGTTAAAAGGCAGAGGAACTTCATTCACAAGTTAAAAATTAATGAGGAGTGGGTGGATGATCAAGCTGTTCTAGCTGATGGTGTAGTGGACTTCTTTAAGTCCCTTCTGTCCTCTGAACCTCATACAATTGATGATAGGATAATTGAAGCAATCCCTTCTTTGATTAATAATGAGCAGAATTCTTCTTTGTGCTTAATTCCCTCAGCAGATGAGGTGAAGAAAGTTATGCTTTCTTTGTCTGGAAACAGCTCCCCTGGGCCAGATGGATTCTCTGGGGGTTTTTTTTCCCATTGCTGGGATATAGTTGCAGATGATGTGGTGAATGCTGTCCAAAGCTTTTTCCAGGGGTGGGGACTACCTCAAGGCATCACCTCTACTACTATCTGCCTTGTCCCTAAGAAGAAAAGTCCCTCTACATTTGCTGATTTCAGGCCAATCAGTTTGTGCAATTTTACTTATAAAATTGTTTCAAAAATTCTATGTGAGAGGTTGAGTTCTATTCTTCCAATGATTATTTCAAAGGAGCAAAGTGGATTTGTATATGGCAGACACCTTGCTGACAATTTTCTAATGGCAAAGGAGATGATTATAGATATTGATAAGCCTGTGAGGGGCCATAATATAATCATGCAACTTGATATGGCTAAAGCTTATGATCGTTTGGAATGGGACTTTCTGTTCATGGTCCTTAGGAGCTTTGGTTTTTGCAGCAGATTTGTTTCCTTGATTTCCCAATTGCTAGTTAACTACTGGTTTTCTATCTCTTTTAATGGTCAAATAAAAGGTTACTTTAAGTCCACCAGAGGTGTTCGCCAAGGAGATCCCCTTGCTCCATCTTTATTCATTATTGCTGAAGAGGTCATGAGTAGGGGTCTTGCACAGCTTTTCCAGTCTGGTCGGTGTAAATATTTTCATCTCTCTAGAAGGGTTCAGCCCATAACTCATTTACTTTATGCTGATGATTCTTTGATATTCATTAATGGTTGTATGGCCTCCATAAAGCAGTTAATGTTCTTCCTGGGGAGATACCAAGCTGCATCCGGTCAATGCATCAATGCTCACAAAAGTTATTTCCTAACTGCTAAGAAAATGCCTTAGTGCTCTATTGCCCGGATAACTCAATTGACTGGGTACTGCTCAAGGATTGGCAGCATCACTTACCTCGGTATTCCTCTCTTCAAGGGTCGTGTGAAGACTTCTCACTTTAAGTATCTCATTGATAAAATCAACATCAGATTGGCTAGTTGGCAAAGTAAGCTGTTATCACAGGCAGGCAGACTGGTCCTAATTAGGACAGTTTTATTTGCTATTCATGTATACACAGCTAATGCAGCCTCAATCCCATACACTATTCTTAAACAGATTGGGAGTATTTGCTCAAAATTTTTCTGGCAGGGCTATGAAAATTCCCACAGGAAGCATTGGGTTTCATGGGATAGAATCTGCTATCCGATAGAAGAAGGAGGTCTTGGAATAAGAGGTTTGAAGGAAATTCAGCTATGCTTTTATGTGAAATTGATTTGGCAGGCTATAAACAGCAACTCCCCCTGGGCTATTTTTGTTAGAAGCAAATATCTCAATGGTCGGCATATTTCAGATTGCAAAGTTCCTTTCCTGGCAGGTATTAAGAAACAGGACTTTGAGAAGGCTAAAATCATCTACATGGCAGGCTCCAGAATGATTATTCAGGACGGGGCCAACACTAATTTTCTCAAGGACTGCTGGTGCAAAGACACATCCCTGGCTACTCTTTTTTCTTTGCAGCTTGACTCAGACTCCTTGAACTGCTCTGTTCAAGAGGCCTTAGCTAATCGCCTTCATCCAGTCTGGGATAAAGTTGAAGACCTACAATTGAAAGACCAACTTCAAGCGATGGTCTTACAAAGAGGAGAAGACATCTCTGTTTGGGCTCTTTCAAGCTCAGGTAAATTCAGTTTTAAAACTGCGCATAGCATATGCATAATTCAAACTCCTCGACCGGATGTAAAGTTTAGAAATCTTTGGTAGAAATACCTCTCTCCCCGAGCTTCCATATTTTGTTGGAAGGTTTTGTGTCAAGCTGTTCCTGTTGATAGCTTAATTCAGAAGAGTGGTATAAACCTGGCCTCCTGCTGCAACTGCTGCTCTTCCGTCCAGAATACTGAAGACATGGACCATCTATTTGTTAATAGTGATATAGCTACTTTCCTTTCAAATAGATTTGGATCTCTGATCAATGCAAGCTGTCTGGAACTTAACAATATTACAAGTAGGCTGAAGTTTGCTATGAATAAGGCTGCTCTTTATAAATCGAAAGCATTTATATCTCTATTGTTAATCATCATGATTATCTAGGAGATCTGGAAATATAGATGCAGAGTGAGATATGAAGGTAAATACTTCAGTTTTTCCAATATTGTAGATCATATAATTATAGAAGTTGCATATGCTGTTAGCAAGACAAAGTTTAAGCAAGGGGTCAACACAGATTATCAGGGAATCCTGCAGGAATTTGGCATTGCTCTCTCCTACTCCCATCCAAGTTCCTTAGTGTTCGCTGGGTTGCTCCTGCTGAGGGTCTAGCTTTAAATGTGGACGGTGCAAGTAAGGGAAACCCAGGTTTAGCCGGGGGGGGTGGCTACATTAGAGACAAAAATGGGAAGCTTTTCATGGGGTTTGCCTTCTTCTATGGCTCTGGTACAAATATGGCTGCAGAAGGTCGTGCTTTGTTGGATGGATTACGGCTAGCACAGGTCCATGGCATCTCTTTGGCTGTGATATATACTGATTCAATGGCTTTAATTGATATGTTGGCTTCTAAAAGAGACCCCCCGTGGACTCTTCTCCCCTGGTGGTAGGAACTTTTACAATTGTTTCCAACCTTTCACTGCCCTATTGTTCACTCCTATAGAGAGTCTAACCAAGTGGCAGATGCATTAGCCGATTATGCAGTAGCTAAGGAAAGTAGCTCTGTATTTTCATGTATTCGGGAGCTGCCATTGCTGGCCAAGGGGTATGTTTTGGCTGATGCTTGGGGTTTGCCAAACATCCGCATTAAGCTTGTATAGGATTTTTCTCCATTTTACATACAAGAGGTTTTATCCTCTATTGATGATGTAATTACATTCTGATAGCAATAAAATGAGCATCTAGTGGGTGATTGGTGGAGTGAGAACATTCCCGTCCTTTGGATGGGGGTGCACTCTCCCTATTCTCTTCCTAGATGACTGGCTTTATAAAAAAAAAACCAACAAAGAGAGATCAAGGGGGAGGCTATCAAGGCAAGAAGAAGGCTACTGCAACTCTCATAAACATACTCCATCTAGTAAGTTCTTCATCTAACTGGAGTCATTCTTGCACCATCTGAAGCCAAGGAACTTCCAATCAAGAGAAGAAGCAATTCAAGAGTTTCAAGAAGAGATCAAAGGAAGGTTGTTCAAGTGAAGAAGGAAGAGTACTGTAGCCGTGAACAGTACCCTATGCAGCAAACTCTACATCCACTCCAAGGGCATTCAAGCCTAATCTGAAGCAATTCAAGTGAAGAAGGAATCAACGCAAAGATCTGGAACATATCTTCAGGGGGAGCCTAAATCAGGAGCATTCTTCACTTTGGTTTATTTGTTTTGGTGTCTTGTGCTTTGAGTTTCAAATTTGTGTTTCTTATAAACTGTAAACTCGTGTGTGTGTGGATCGTTTTAGATCCATGGCCGTGTGTGATCGTGGAGTTCCTTTCGTGTGTGTGCGTGGATCTTCTTAGATCTACGTGTGTATGTGTGGATCTATTTAGATCTGGTCGGTTTAGTGTCTAAAGTGCTGCATCTGTCGCAACGTGTGTGTGTGTTGTTGATCCGGCTATTGGATTGTGTTGGAGACCTCATCTCCGTGTATGTGTGTGTATTTGGTGTGTGTCCCCATGTGTGTGCAGGCGTCGTCCTGCGTGTGTGGTTGGAGCGTCGTCTCCGTTTGGGGATTTATCCCCGAGTGTAGCCTTACTGGGTTTGGTGAGGGTGGACGTAGGATTGGCGTCGTTGCATCCGAACCACCTCAAAAACCGCTGTGCACTATGGTTTGAATTGTGTGGTTTGGTCCTTTTCTTCTACCTCCATTCTACGTGAGTGTTAGTGTGCTTTGTTGTTCATGTTTTATTCTTGTTCATCTTGCATAATCTATCTCATTACTAATTAGATTTTGATAAATCCAACTTGTGATTGAATAGTTTTGAATCTCTTAACTAGCATTCTATCACATATTTCAAAAAGGGCAATAGTTTTCTTAAAATCTGTAAACACCCAATTCACCCCCCTCTTGGGTGTCATTGATCGCGGGACTTCAGAGCAGTCCCAGCTGTGGGTGGCCGAGCTAACAGGTGCAGTGGGGGCGTACCAGTAGTCCCTCCAGGCGATGAGTCAGTGGTCGGAGCAACGCTTATAGAGATTACTTCACGGGTTCCTCCGGCCATCGGAGGAACGAGGAGGAGGAGCGACGCCGGCGGCGGCGAGAGGGGAGCACCTCCATGGCACCACCAGGGAAGCACCCTGAGGGCTCAGGAGAGAGCGACGGTCCAGGGGAGGGACAGCCCTGATGTACTTCACGAGATGTATGCATATATGAGTTCAGTGGAATGACATGATTTTTTGACTTTTTTTGATGAATGCATTCACAATGACACTAACTAATCCTAACTTAACGACACCTATGACTGACAACGCGGGAGTACAAAAGAGAGTGATGAAAAAGGAGAAGGGGAGAGAAACTTAGGTATGGGATGTTTGAAAAAGAAAACTAAGACAGTAGAGAGAAACGCTCTCGACAAGGCCGCTAAATGGGCTTGGCGGTCCCTTGACAGGCCGCTAAAGACTGAACGAACCACAACTGGACGGATGATGAAGATGGTTCATTCAAGACCGCAAAGCAGGAAAGACGGTCCCATTAAGACCGCTTTAAAATGAAGACGGTCTAGCCAAGACCGTTAACCACACAGATGGATAAGAATGTGAGCGGAGATGGAAACAGTTGTGGAAAGACTGCTAAGACTGGGTAGCGGTCGCTCAATAGACCGCAAGGTCGGAAAGACTGTTAACTCCGATCGGGACTCTCTTGGGGAGTCCCGACCCATGGATAAACCTATCCAACCGCGCTAAGAGTGATCCTAACCTTGACTGAGCCTATCCTAACTCAATCCTAGTGGCTGAAGGCTAAGAACTTGGGCTCTATAAGTAGGGGGACTCTCAAATTCGTAACTCACACCAAACCCCTCTTTCTAGCCTTGAAAATCTTAGTGCAACCACCCAAATCAATATGAAAAGGGCTCTTGGGGCTAGCACAATGGGGGAGAGCTCCCACAGCGGGCCACAACCAGCTAGGAAGGAGCGTGAGGTGCTACAACGGCTGACTTCCATTCCAAATCATTTGGGCACCAATCCCTTGCGAGAGGTAGGC
This sequence comes from Amorphophallus konjac, assembly GCA_022559845.1. Taxonomy (NCBI): domain Eukaryota; kingdom Viridiplantae; phylum Streptophyta; class Magnoliopsida; order Alismatales; family Araceae; genus Amorphophallus; species Amorphophallus konjac. The sequence continues at coordinate 405,767,557 of CM040118.1, forward strand.
TTTATCAATCACCTTTCAAATTTGATGAAATTATTTTCCAAATCCTTATATTGCTCCTCTCTTTCTCCTCTTTTTTCTTTCTTTCTTTCCATGGCTTCTTCCTGGACCTAGACGTTACTCCAACCTAAAACGGGTGGCTCCTATGGTCCGTGAACTTCCACTAGATGTGATCTCCATCCTAAAAGCCCGGCACCTCCATCCATTACTTGTCTTGGCTAAAAATTACCACAAACTCTCACTCGATTGGCACAACATTTTAGCTCTAGTGGAGATATGGCCTCCTCAGACCCACACTTTTGTCTTCCCCTCGTTTGAAGCTACTATCCTCCTAGAAGAGGTTGAGACATTGCTAGCCCTTCCTAGGTCCAAGGTAGGGGACGAAGACTTAGTGTGTCATACAGTTGCCCCTATAGACCCCTCTCTTATCCTAGAGGAATTTCTACCCAACTCGAAGGACATAAGGACGATGATTAGTTCTCAACACGTCCACTTGTTTCCCATGGCCTAGTGGGTTATTGCCCATTGCAAAAATAAATGTAGGTGGAATGAGGCTATAGCTAAGGCCACTTCTATCTGTCTATGGGGGGCCATACTTTTCCCTACCACTGACCACCTTCTAGACATACCAAACCTGAGCATCATTAGTGGGTTGTGGCGAGGGTTGTCTATCTCACAGGCCATCCTTTCTTACCTATACGAAGGCCTTAGTTCAGATTCCCTTGGTGGGCCTCTCTTTGGATCTATGATCTTGCTTTAATGTTGGATGGAGGTCAGATTGAAGTTCCTACCAAAGGAGGACATTCCTTCTCTCAGTCGGATCTTTGGGAGCCACCCACTTTTCTTCATTGGGGGCACATTTGGGTTTCCTCAGCAGGTTGAGTGCAGGACTGCATATAGGAAGTGAAGGGGCGTGATCTCGCGCTGGTCCTGAGCTGGGAGGGTGATCACCGGATAGTGAACTGTAGAGAAAGGGAAACTAGTCAGGAGGCCCAGGGATGGTTCCCTGGGGAAAACCCTCCGATGCTTAAGTCAGTAGAGCAATGGTGGAAGGTATTTAGGGAGATAAAAAGAGGTGCACGAGATCCCCCAACACAAAGAGTGTGAAGTGGTTCCTGCTCAGGGAGTTTTAGGCCTATATCTACCTTACCTACCGCCGGAGGGAGTCCTTGGTTTATATAGCGAACTCCCCTGATGAGTCCCATAAGCTGAGGAGTTTCAGGCGGTCGTTACGTCCTCATCATGGGATCGTTAAGTCCTCATCGTGGGATCGTTACGTCCTCGTCGTGGGATCTTCATGGGCTTGAGGGATCATGGCTCCCTTATCCCCCTAAACTCCTACTCATAAAGGGCTTTCAACGGCTGCATGGATAAACACTTGTCAGTCGATCTGAGCATAAGAGGTGCCAACCCTGTCCGGGCAATAGGCGTAGCTCGGATGCTGTCAGGTCAGAGTGGGCGCGGAGCGCTCGCCCTTATCCCGGTGGAGGGATAGCTCGGGCGTGGGTCTTCCTCTGTTCTGACGTTCGGGCCTCCCGAGCCTAAGGGCCACCGAGGAAGGATGGGATCCCGAGTGATCTTTATTGGGCTTTTTTGCCAAAGTGGGCCCTAGAGGGCTGTCACTTGGATGAGCTGAGCCTCGTTCGGTCCTGATGGGCCTAGTTTGGCTGCTCTTGATTGGGTTATAGAAATCCCTCTCTCCACTTGTCCCCCTCCTACTCCCGAGCTTTAGTAAGCTCGGACGAGTAGCTGTTTGGGGTTTCGGACCAGCGTGGCTCAGGCGGGTGGAGATCTGGCGGTGTTAGGAAGCCACGTGTCGTGGTCACCTGGGCCCGTGTTAATGATGATCTTGACGGATTTGAACTGAAGGGGCCCCCTTTTCTCGGAGGTCGGAACGACGCGCCGCCTCCCGCGTGGGTTTATAGGCGTTGGATGCTTGTTGCCATTCCAGACTCCCTCCGTCTTTAGGGTTTTGGCTCTCCCTTGTTTTTATTTTTGGGGCTCTTCGATGCGCCGTGAGGACACGACGGAGGAGCAGAGGCTTGCAGCGGCGTTTGAGGAGTTGGCGGAGATAACCGCGAAGGCAGTCCGGTAGCTTCCTCCTCCCCCGGAATCTTCAGGGTCTCGGGATCGCCTTTCCTTAGAGTCTTCTCCTGACTCCATGGCTGGCCAGCGTCCAGATGTTGAGGAGTGGGAGGATGAGCCGGTGGCGAGGGCGCCGATCCCCAACTGCAGCGAACTGGGGGAGGCGGATGTGAGGAGGCTGGAGCACCAGTATCGCTTGCCCCACAAGTTCAGTTTTGCCGCTGCTACTCCATACGAGACGAGCCTGGACTCTCGTACAGGCCACATATGTATGTTTCTTCTGTCGTGGAAGGGTGGATTCCGCCTTCCTTTCGAACCTTTCGTCCTTCAGCTTCTTGATTTTTTTCGGTTGGCGCCCATTCAGTTGGTAGCCAACTCTTATCTCCTCCTTTTCGCCTTCCGTATTCTCTGCCGCCAGTGCGGAGATCCTCCTTCCATGGACCTCTTCCACTATTTCTTTGAGTTGAAAGCACATCCTTCGGCTGAAAAGGGCTTCTATTTCATCCAGGTGAGGCGGAATAGGAGTTGTATCTCTTTGGCGGTGAAGGATTCTTCGCATAAGGGGTGGAAGACCCAATTCTTCTGGGTGGGGATTTGTTCAGTGGAGGAAACCTGGAGGTGCCTAGTGATCCCCAATTTCCACCCTAATATCCCTCCTAGATAGGACGAGTTCCCCCCTCACGTGGAGAAGTATGCAGCCATGTTGCTGAAGCACCGCCAGTCCACCCAGGAACTGGTGACACCGGAGAATATCGAGCGGTGTCTTCTCACGCGGCTGCACCCGTCGGGCTCAGGTGCCACAACTTAGATTTTCCTTCGGATGCGGGGGTCATCTTTATTTTTCTGAACACGTCTTCTTTTTCGTGCAGACACCAGGCGGGAGCCTCTGAAGGAGGCCGCAGAGGTGATCGAGCTTGGAGATGACTCGTCTGCCGACAAACCGACTGCTCCCGTGGGTTGCTCCCGAACCAAAGATAAGGGCAAGGGAGTGGCCTAGGGAGAATCCTCCAGACCGCGAGGACCCAAGCGCAAGGACCCCGTGGAGGGTATTATCTGGGCCGCTGCGAGGGCCAGAAAGCGGGCCAAGAAGGCCGGGGTCATACCCGCAGTCGAAGGTGACCCTACCGCGGCTCACCCCTCCGCCGGGCATAGTGGGGCCGACCCTACCGGGCGGGCTCTCCCACTAGCCGAGCTAGAGGGGGCCGAGGAGGTCGGGCCTGCCCCTGCGGGCGGCGACGATGCGGGCTCGGTTCCTCCTTTGGCCTGGACCGAGGGGGCCGAGGGTGCCCCTGCAACTGGCAACGGGGCCTACCCGGCTCTCCCCTCGGCCGGAGCCAAGGGGGCCGTGGCCGAAGTTGGGGATGCTGTGATTGCGGCCGAGGCTGGCACTTCAGGTGGTGATGCTAGTGCCGAGCCGGTCCATGTTGAGAGGCTGCAGGAAAATCCAGCCGGGGCGTGAGGGGAGACTGAGGCTGGGGCTCGATCCGGGCCATACGGTGGGGCCCCTGGCGATGGGGGCGGCCTTGGAGAGGCTGGGTATCTCGGGCCCCCTGCACCAGGTGTGTCGCGGTATATCCGCGAAGGTGAGGGGGGGAGGTAGGTAGCACTCCCCATCCACGGCTCTCGTCGGGGTTATGGAGGGTGGCTTGGCCCTGGCACAGATGGGGCGGTTCTGGCAGAAGCGTACACTCGATCGGAGTGGGAGCGAGCGAACTTGGCCTAGACTCTCGGTAGATCGGACAGGAGGTTGACTCGGCTATTCGAGGAGCGTGACGGGCTTCGGCGGGAGCTTTCCTCAATCAGGGAGCAAGTACGGTCGAGCTAGGTGGAGACCCGGGTGCTAGCCGAGCAGCTAGCCAAGGCTATAGACACGCTATTCCTGACATCACCCTGAGAAAATCTCATATTACTATATGACGCCCCGCAGTGGCTTTCGCATTTTGAATCACTTGAGTGCTTCCCATTCTTGGGTCTTCTTTCGCCTTTTGAGTGGGTAACGTGACGCTTCTTCGGCATCCGAAAACCGCCTCGTTACGAAAATCGTGCAGCATACGGACGACATCGCCACCAATCGGACGTACCGGAAGATTCCAGAATCAGGAGATGTCTGGCGGATGGCTGCCGACGACGTTCCGGGGTGGGCCCGACAGATTTTCATGGAGGCGTCCAGGACCCTAGACGCCTCCATCAATGAAAGAAAATAAAAAAATATAAATACAAATAATAAATAAAAAAAATAATTGTGAAGGCGTCCAAGCACCTGGACGCCTCAGTCTTGAGGCGTCCAGGGGCCTGGTCGCCTCCATCTTCCGCATCCGGACAATCCCGGCACGCCGCTCGATTTGACGCTTCGAAAAAATCCAAAACATTGAGGCATCCAGGTGTGTGGACGCCTTCAGTTTCCGACGTCCGGACAAGCCGAACCATCGCTCGATTTGACGTTGCGGAAAAATCCAAAAAATATAGGGACGTCTTGCCAGCTAGACGTGCCCACTCGTGAGTCACGGGTGCCCACCGAAACCACGCGCTTTACCCACTGTCTACGGCTTTCGGCGGAATTCCGGTGGGCGGGCATGGAGGCGTCCAGTCTCCTGGACGCCTTCATAAAAAGGTGAAAAAAAAATAAAAATAAAAAATATTAATCTATTGATGGAGGCGTCCAGGGTCCTGGATGCCCCCATATTGAGACGTCCAGTCTCCTGGACGCCTCAATCTACTTCCCCTCTATAAATAGAGGACCCCCTCCCTCGAAGGGAAGGGGCTTCAGATCCGACAGAGGAAGGAGAGACTCTACCGGATCACATTTATAACCTGTGGGTTTTTGTAGGAGGAGGTTCTGCCGGCTTCTCGGGTGCCCACGCTCGCAAGAGGAATGCCGCCTTCGTCCACCGTGCTTCCACGTCGTCCCTACGCTGTCGAAGCTCTGCCGAATCCCGCCATCGGCACATCCAATAAGCCAACTCTCTCCCCTTTTCTCCGTAGTTCTTTTGCATTCATCATCTCGCATTCTCCATCTCCCTTCATAAGGGAGTCTTCTTTTATATACGCTTGCATATCCATTCATCATCATATTTTCCTCCTACTCGTGTCTGAGAGGGGTTTAAAAACAACACCAACCAGGTGTGTGTCTTGCCACGATTTCATTTTTTATCGCAAGGGATTGATACTGCACTGCCATTCTCTAATTCCATTTGTTTATTGTCTGTTATTTTGTAAGGGTAACCGAGGAAAGCCCTCTCCATCGGTCGGTAGAAGGGAGAGGAAGAAGCAACCCGCCATCTCCTGCTTTTGAGGTAGGCGCGATCACTCTTTATTTTGGGGTCCCCGGCCCCTCGCGATCACATCATAATCTCGAGGCCGCAGCGAGTCATTTCCCGCAATGGCCGTTTGAATTTCTGTCTCTATATTTTTATGCTACTCTTATACCTATTATACTCTCGAGACCGCGGCGAGTCATTTCCCGCAATGGCCGTTTGAATTTCTATCTCTACATTTTTATGCTACTCTTATATCTGTCATACTCTCGAGGCCGCGGCAAGTCATTTCCCGCAATGGCCGTTTGAATTTCTGTCTCTATATTTTTATGCTGCTCTTATATCTGTCATACTCTCGAGGCCACGGCGAGTCACTTCCCGCAATGACCGTTTGAATTCTTGCCTCTATATTTTTATGCTGCTCTTATAACTACCATACTCTCGAGGCCGCGGCGAGTCATTTCCCGCAATGGCCGTTTGAATTCTGTCTCTCATATCTTGAACTGCCCTATTCTGTCATACTCTCGAGGCCGCGGCGAGTTACTTCCCTCAATGGCCGTTTGAATTCTGCCCCCTTTAGTATATCTATCGCTTCTATATCTGCTGTACTCTTGAGGCCGCGGCGAGTCACTTCTAGCTATGGCCGTTTAATCCCCATATTTTATTACATTGCATCTGTCCCGCACACCCCGCCGTAGCAATCTCTTGTGGTGGCCTCTCTTCTCTTCTCTCTTCTTTCTGTGTTACAGCAAAACGAGCCCCTCGCGCGCTCCGCTTCGCCTCCTCCGGTAATTAATTCCGCGTGACGTCGCTCACAGATTGGTGATCACGGTGGGACGTCTTCTTGCTTTCTTTTCAGTTACCCTTACAGTTTCTTGTGATTTGCTATCTCTTGCGTGTTGTTATATCCTGGTTGTTATTGTTCTATTGTGCTCCATATATCTGTCAGCATTTCATTGTATACATCCATCCTCCTTTTCTACCTTTTTTTAAAATTTTTTTTAAGGATCACCCTCTCTCGGTGAAGGAAGGACTCTCCGTTCGGGGATTCCTCTCGACGGACTAGAATCTCCTCCACTGGGACCTCCGTAAGTCCCCGACAGTGAAGGATTTCCTCCTCGTTCACTGGGCTGATTGTACCATTGAAGTTCCTCGGAGTTAGTCAACCCATTTGTGGTGAGACGAGAGACCCTAGTTGACACGGCGGTGAAACAAAAACTAACTAGGGTCCCCATTTTTGTGTGAACTTCAGATCTGGTTAAAAACACAAAAAATTATCAAAATCAAAACAAAAAAAGGGCGTAAAGGCATTCACTTGTTTGATAATCTTTGCTATCTGTGTGTTGGTGTATGTTTTTACGTTCCGAAAAAACTCTGAGCATGGCTCACGTGTCCTTTGAGGAGAACCACCCCGATCGTGGTCAGTCAGTCGAGCCGCGAGTCCATGCTATAGACTCGGGCCCTTCTTATGAGCCCTCACGTGAGGTGCAGGTTACCGCAGGGGATACATCCCCGCCACAAGACATCTTCTCTTTGCTAGGTGTCCTCGCCAACACGGAGCTTACCTCTAAGCAGCTCCGGGCCTTCCAGGCCATTCTGAAAGGGAAATCTATTTCTCCCGCCCCCCAAGAGTCAACTCCAGCCATCGCACCCCTCCAACAGTCAGTGCAGGCCATCCCATCTCCTTCACTGGCGCAAGCCATCCAGTCTCCCTCGCTTCAAGGGCAGGTGAGCCAACAACCACCCTCATTCCAATTCCCTTCACAATCTCAAACCCCTGCTGTTCCCCACATACCGCTCCAGCCGGGGCCAACTGTCGACGGTCCGGTAGCTCCCTCTCATTCGGGGTTTCCCCCTCAAGTCTCCGGGAGACATTTTCCTCCCCAGTGGCACTTGCCACCTTCACCTCCCGAGGAGCTTGCCCAATCGCTCCTCAACAGGTTCAATAGAATGGATGAACAGTTTCAGAATTTGAAGAAAATGGTGGACGTGAAATCCACCCCAGAGGTTGCTTTGCCAATCCTTCCGATGATCCATCTTCCTCCCTCTGAAATGCCCACGTACCGCAGGTACAATGGCACTGGCAACCCCTTTTTTCACCTCAAGGATTTCATGTATGAATCCTCCTATTGGCAAAATGACCAGAGATCCCTGGCATACCTCTTTCGGAGATCATTGGATGGTCCTGCGCTAGAGTGGTTCTATTCTTTGGAGCCCGGCGAGGTCGAGAACTTTGATACGGTACAAAGAAGATTCTTGCAAAAGTATCGGGATAGGGTCGGTCCCTCTCTTTCCAATACCGACCTAGTGGCCGAGAAAATGAAGCTCGACGAAGATTTTGTCCGCTATGCCGACAGATGGAGGTCCATGGCAGAAAGAATAAGAGATACCCTCTCAGAGCCTGAATAAGTAAAGATGATTGTGTCCAATGCAACCCCACAGTTCAGGCACGTCCTGGCCATGAACAAGCTTACCACAATGGAGGAACTCTATGAAAGGGCCCGATATGTCCAGACCCAGTTAAAAGACTCCCCCATTATGCACATGTTTGAGCCGCCGAAGCCCAAGGTGATCAGAAAGATAGGCACTGGTGTCCCAAGTGGAGCGACAGAAGGGGTGGTGACAAATGAGCAGGTGAGTGCAGTCAACAACGCCAACTATGCACTCAACCCAAGGCCTCCACAAATGCCATGACTTCCCCTCCAACAAGGTCCTTTCCCCTCTCGTCCTCCACCCCAAAACAATCCACCCCAGAATAATATGCCTCAACTACTTCAACCCCAGCAACAACCCCGACCCCAGCAACAACAACCGCCACTTTAGTACCACCAAGTTCCACCCCCAGGGAATTATGGCCTCCCACAACAACAAAGGAGGCCGATTGGTCCCAAGAGAGCCTATTACCCACCATTGCCAGAAACTTTGGCAGATATTTTCAGCACCCTCATGGCCTCAAACACACTCATCCTACCCAGGGAAAGGCTCGCATGGCCCCTGAATGTTGATACCTCCAGATACTGCGTCTATCACAGGCAGCCAGGACACACAGTAGACAACTGCTTTCAGTTTAAAGATTACATCCACGATACGAATGATGAAGGCGGAATTGACTGGGATAAAATGAGGTGATACATCGCCACTCTCAAAGTCAGGAGACCTCCTCCTAGGCCACAGTTCCAGCAACTAATACAGCAGCCACAGCAACAACCACAACAACAGCAGCAGCCTCAGCAGGCCCAACCACAACAGCCCAACATGGGCATAATCCAGAATCCATTGCCGGAGCACCAACAGCCCAATCACCAGGTCAACCCCATCTCCTCCTTCCCGGAAGTCGGGAGAGAGCAGGTGTGGCACCCAGAAAGTACGTCTATTCTTGCTACCGCCAACCCTATCATCAGGTAACCCCCTCACCTTGCCCGGGTAGCACCTCTCTCTCATCAACCCGCATTACAACCTACAGTACCACTTTCACCATTCCCACTACCAACACGTCCTCTCATTCGCACCCCTCCCATTAACTTACCAATGACCTATCAGCCAACACCCTCCACTATGCCCTCACACCCTCTTATCTTCTCTCACTCCTCCATTTTGCCATCCACCTCTACTGCATCTACCCCTATGCCTTCCAAATCTCTTATCATCCGACAACCATACGTGACCCCGCCTGTCTCCACAATACCCCCACCAATGCCTTCAAAACCACTCATCACCCACCATCCACCTCAAAACCATTACCCACCTCAAGCCTTATCCACTTCCACTTTGCCTCCACCTCCACCTTCCAAACCCCTTATCCTTCATACCCCTTATGATATCCCCTCTACCTCCACCATGCCTCCACCGAACAAACCCCTCATCAGAATCCCTGCTCCCATTGCTACTTCGGCTTCATCAACCATCCCTATACCACTCCCCCTCAAACCTTTGCTTAAACCCACACATAATCCTGTCGAGGTGCAAAAACCGCAGGCAATGGTGCTCCGGAGTGGAAGGATTTTCCATAGAGTTTTCCCTTAGAATAGTCAGGACCCCGAGCAGTCTCAGCCAGAAAAGGACGGAGAGCAGCCAGAAAAGTCCATCCCTGGAACACATTATGATTTGTTAAAACACCTGGATAAGATGCCCGCTCAGATCTCCATCCTTGAGCTGCTTCAAAGGTCCACGTCCCATCAGGCGGCCTTAATTAAATATCTGCAAAAGGTCATGGTGAATGAAGACCTCCCTATAGAGAAGATTTCAGCCGTCCTGACACCAACAGACACACAACCGGCCATCATGTTCCACAACTATGAGCTCGCCCCCAAGGAAGCTTGAAAGTATGCATTGTGTGTTTTGATAAAAATTAATGGGGTATCCATAAACCCGTGCCTTGTAGACACGGGTGCGTCCATAAATGTGATCTCCATGAGCACCCTTCAGTTGTGTGGGGTCGACGAGGAACAAATAAGACCTTCCTCGATCACAGTCACAGCTTATGACAATAGTAAAAGGTCGTCACAAGGGATGATTATCCTGAAGGCAGAGCTAGGCCCTATGTCAGTCTCCACAGAATTCCATGTCCTCGACATGGACCCCACATTCAAGGCCATACTGGGTCGCCCCTACATTGAAGCCATGGATGCTGTGCCTTCCACCAACCATCAGTGCTTAAAGTTTCCTTACAATGGGAGAATTATTAAAGTGGTCAGTACACCTGTCCTTCATACGGTGGATGCTATCAACACCTCTCTGCCCTCTGTTTGGCCGTCTCATCGGTCCATATTGTCGCTGCTAGATATGTGTGATTCATCTCAAATTCCGCTAGCACCAAAGAAGCCGATCAAGGCGACAACGCCATATCTCCCTTTTCATTCCAAAGGTTGGGAGATTATGAGGAATATCGGCTATCAACAGGGCAAAGGTCTGGGCGCGCAACTACAAGGTAGGCTGAAATCGCCAAAGGAGATCAGGCCGAACAGCAGATTTGGCCTAGGCTTCAAAGGACCACTCAAGGCGGATTGGAAGCCCCTCACGTGGACCCTATCAAACCACTTCAACAAAGGGCCCGTTATTCAGATGTGGGATTACCCGCAAGAAGCACATGGGGGATCACATGCTGTATATTTGGCTGAAAAATATCCGAGGGTCACCAAAAGAGGAAAGATCAAAGATCCGGAATGCGAATGGGACAAGTGGTTTGATATACGGGATATTTTCATTGCACTAGAAAGGATGTTCTCACCTCCACAGCTTGAAGGACCGCCATTGATCTCCGAAATGCTAGAGAATGTCACTACTGTTGCCAAGGTTCCAAACTACCCTCGTCCTCGCCAGAAGGACTCTGTCACCGACGGATCTTCATCCGTCATCAACATTGCCACCGACGGCTCATTAGCCGTCGTCTTCTCCATTCACTCACCTCAGCCTTCGCTGATGTCTTCCTCCTGGGCCAGACGGTTGTCTGATGATCTTCCCAGGTCCCCTTCTCTACTTACATACCTGCGCGGGTTTCGCTACCTGTGCCATGTTTTCAATCATGATCTACTCTACGAGCCTCCCAATCCTTTAGCCATAACCACTTTTCTCTCTCCTCTGATTTCTTTTCATTATTTTGTCATCAAAAATGAAAACGAAAAAAAAATGTCAATTTTCAAACTCCTCAACAACACATCATTGTTGAGGAAACCTCCTACATCTCTCACGAGTGCGTCCCGCCCTGTGAGCCACCCATCCAAGGTCCTATGAGTGACCTTTTCTACTCCTCCTCTGAGGGGTCTTTCCCTGTACATTCTTCGGCATCTTCTTTAGCTTCTTCTTCGTCCGTAGGTCAACCCAATCAACTTAGGAATAATGAGTCAAGGGTAGTCTCCACAAAGAAATCCAAGGGTAAGCAGATCCCTCGCCGATTCCTTCTGGATTTAGCCACCAGGTGTTAGGCCCTTCTTGCCATCCCCCAGTTGCTAGAAAATCCCATCCAACTACCGGAGATAGAATGTGTGGGCAATTGTGTGATTGATGAAGGATATGGGGTTTATGAAATTACCAATGAAGAATACCCTATTGAAGAAGGGGATGAAGAATATGAGGATGCGGCTGGCACATATGCTAGTGGAATAAGAAGATTCGACGAGCCGTCAGCCGCCGTAGAAGAGTCCACCAAAGAAGTCAACTTGGGAACTGAGGAAGACCCTAAGATCATCCTCATAAGTGATAATCTACCACCCTCTGAAGAAGAGGCATTGATTGAAGTTCTCAAGGAATATAAGGACACATTTACATGGAGCTACGAGGATATGCCGGGTCTAGATTCCACCTTTGTTGAACATCACTTAACTCTAAAACCAGGGTCCGCCTCGGTAAAACAAAGGTTAAGGCGTTTCCACCCTCAGATGGCTTTAAAAATGAAAGAAGAGGTCGACAAGCTCCACAAAGCCAGGTTTATCAGAGTCGTTCTTTATCCTCAATGGGTGGCGAACATTGTCCCGGTCATGAAGAAGGATGGAAAAGTCAGGATTTACATCGACTTCCGGGACCTTAACTGCGCGTGTCCAAAGGATGATTTTCCCTTGCCTCACATTGATGTGTTAATCGATAACACAGCAGGTTATGAGACCCTCTCATTCATGGATGGATTTTCGGGATATAATCAAATTTGTTTGGCAGAAGAGGATCAGGAGAAGACGTCATTCACTACACCATGGGGAACATATTGTTACGTGGTCATGCCGTTTGGGTTAAAGAATGCTGGAGCTACTTACCAAAGAGCTATAATGGCCATATTTCATGACATGATGCATATATATCTGGAGGTGTATGTGGATGATTTATTGGTGAAATCAAGAACCAGGGTGGAACATCCGAAAGTTTTGGCTAAGGTGTTGCAAAGATCACAGGAGTTCCAATTGAAAATGAACCCGAAGAAGTGTGTGTTTGGTGTATCATCGGGTAAATTACTGGGTTTCATTGTGAGTAAAAGGGGGATCAAGATAGATCCCAACAAAGCTAAGGCCATCAGGGACATGCCGCCTCCCAAAAATTTGAGGGAAGTTCGAGGTTTAATTGGGAGGTTGCAATTCATTCGTCAGTTTGTGTCTCAGCACTCACAAAGGTGTAGACCTTTCTACGAGTTGACCAAGCCAGGAGTAGAATTCCATTGGGATTCTAAATGTCAAAAAGCTTTTGAAGGGTTAAAGGAATATCTGGCTAGTCCACCTGTTCTCATTCCACCCAAACCAGAAAAACCTCTGATCCTTTACATCTCAGTCTTGGATGACTCCGTGGGAGCCGTCCTCGCACAAGCCGATGAAGAAGGCAAGGAACGGGTAACCTACTACCTGTCCAAACTCCTCAACCCCTGTGAGCAGAAGTACACCGCCATGGAGCAAACCTGTGCTGCCCTCGTTTGGGTAGTACAGAAATTAAAGCATTACTTTCTGGCTCATGAAGTCCATTTGATTGCTCGCATGAACCCTATCAAGTTCTTTCTGGAGAAATCCATCCTTACTGATAGGCTAGCACGCTGGCAGAGTTTCCTATCTCAATTCGACATCACCTACATCCAGTAAAAGGCAATTAAAGGCTATGCTATAGCCGAGCACCTCGCTCATCACCCTCTCCCCAAGTTCGACCTTGTCCAATCAGAGTTTCCAGATGAGGAACTAATGTCTGTCACCCAATCTGATGAGCCAATGTGGACGTTATATTTTGATTGAGCTATGAATTCCCAAGGGAAGGGTATTGGCATTGTCCTTCTAACGCCTAAAGGCGTTACCATCCCAGAGGCATTTCACCTCGCATTTCCAGTCACCAACAACACTGCTGAGTATGAGGCTCTTCTAGCTTGTCTAGAACTGGCCCATTCGTTCTATATCACCGAATTATGAGTCATGGGTGATAGTCAACTTGTTCTCTGCCAGGTGCTTACCAAGTATCGCACCCTTGATCCTAAACTCAAGCCTTATCAGGAGTTGGTCTCCGCCTATGCCAAATTGTTCACCAAACTGATCTTTGTCCATGTCCCTCGCGAACAGAATATTCTGGCCGATGCCCTCGCCTCCTTGGCCTCATCTTTTAGATTCCTTCTAGGTGTATGGTTTGAATCCATCACCCTCTACAAGCGTCTTGTCCCTGCCGTTCAAGACCCGTTCAAGACCTGCCTATGCCAAAAGGGAGATCATGTTGGCAGAAGTCGAAGAAGAACTGGCTGACGAGGAGAAACCATGGTTCTATGAAATTGTCAAGTATTGTAAAGATTAGTCTTACCCTGAAGAATCCACCACAGAAGATAAGAAAGCCAGAAGAAGGGTGGCCCAAAAATACACCTTGGTTGGAGGTCTACTGTACAGGAGAAGCCTTACGGGTGTTCTATTAAGATGTCTTGATGACGATGAGGTCTGAAAATGTGTAGAGGAAGCACACTCAGGTGTATGCGGTGGCCTTGTAAATAGCCAAATGCTCACTAAGAAGATCATTAGGCAAGGCCTTTACTGACCCACTATGGAAGAGGATTGTGTTGTCTATGTCCGCAGGTGTGTTAAGTGTCAGCTTCACGCCGACAAGATTCATTCACCAGTATTCTCCCCATGGCCTTTCTCCATGTGGGCATTCGACATCATTGGTCCCCTAGGTGATCTTAACTCTCTCACCAAGCAGAAATCTTTCATCCTCACTGCAACAGAGTACTTCACCAAATGGGCCGAAGCCGAAGCTTACGCAAAAATTAAGGCATCAACAGTCTGCAAGTTCATCATGAAGAACATCCTCACCAGGTTCGGCATCCCAAGCACAATCGTCACCGACAATGGGTCACAGTTCATTTCTCAGGATCTTCAAGACCTCTGCAAAAGGTACGCAATCGCATTGCATCATTCATCACCTTATTACCCACAAGGTAATGGCCAACCAGAGGCCACCAACAAAACATTGATCAAAATCATAAAGAAAACCTGCGAGTCTAATAAGTTTTCAGACTGGCCAGAAAAGCTTATCGAAGCTCTATGGGCCTATCGCACTTCAATCCGTACCCCCACCAGGCAGACTCCATTTGCCCTTACTTATGAGATGGAAGCGGTAGTCCCGTACGAGACTCTGATCCCTTCTCTCAGGGTACAATTGGATGAGGAATTTTCCCTCGACGAACGTCATAATTCACTCCTTGCCCAATTGGAACTCTTAGACGAGAAGCGGCTGGCTGCTGCCGAGCATGCACGTGTTTATCAAAATAGACTCGCTCGCTTTTACCAAAAGAAGGTCATTGAGAGAAAATTCAAAATCGGTGAGATGGTCATGAAAATTTTTTTTTTCAAACCTGGAGGGCCGCGTTCTAAGCTCCAACCCAACTGGGAAGGACCGTTTGTGATTCAAGCCGTGTACCCCGGCAACGCCTACAAGCTAGTCAATGCCGAAGGGACCGAGTTATCCCACCCCTGGAACGGGCTTTATCTTAAGAAATACTACCCTTAGATAGCCGTAACAACTGGCATGGTACGAGGATCAGCGAGCTGGAATTCACTCTTCGATCTTTGCAGTCTAGCTCAGGTTAATCCCTGCTCACTCCCGTACCCCACTTTTGGGATCGATTGGAACGGAACCCGAGGGGAGCCTCGAAAAAAAAGAAAAAAGAAAATAAAGAAGAGAAAAAAAAAGAAAAGAGAAAAAAGGGAAAAAAGAACTAATGCCTGGTGTCTATCATGCGGTCAGGTCTTTGCATCTATCCTTCATATTAAGATAGGACACATTGAGGTCGGTAGGTCTCGGGTCTTGGTCTGCCAGAACTGTGGAGACTCATGTCCGATCATGTCGGATTATGCCCATTAAAAGAAGACAACGCACACACGCGGCCGTTTTAGCTAGAAAATTGGTAGTTTTGCTCATCATGGGGCTGTGCTCGAAGGTCGCCAAGAAAGTTGTAATCTTTGTTCTCTCCTTTCTCGACCCAATGAGACAGCCGGCGCCCTTAAAACGCTGAGCGCAAGGGAACTGAAACACAATACCCCGAAGGCGAGAGTAGGATTCATCTCCTCGAACCTGAGTCAGAGCACGAGAAGAGGGCAGTGTCCCCGCAGGCATACAAAAGGGATTCCTACATATCAAATTCTCATACCTCCCTCAAAAAAAAAGGAAAGAGAAAAGTCAAAGTCAAAAGCCAGGTCGTGACCGTGCCTGATTTTGACAAACGAAACCCCCCAAACAAAGGAAATTCTACAAAGGGGCAACGTAAGTCTGTTCGAGGATTGGTCCGAAGTCGCACAAAAGGGAAAGGTCAAGTAGATCCCGGTTAGCTCATCGGGTTAACGGTTTTGCCGGTCCTCTCGGAAGGTTTATCCCACCTTACTCTTCTTTCTTCCCTCAAAGATGAAAGCTCAATGGAATGCCTGAGAGGCGCGCCCCCACTAAGGCAAACAACCCCAGTTTTTGTAAAACACACATATTTGTCTACTTCAAAGAGCAAAAGACGTCGCTGTGAAAGAGTCTTGGTGTTTCTGGCTAGTCAAGACCTCTATCTACCACTTTGATGGCTTCTTACTTCAACCTCGGGCTTAGGTCAATGCAAGCGCGTCACCAATAGGTGCGACGGCATCTGATTCTAGGTCAGCGTCGAGCGGTTGACCGTTAGGGTTCCAAGGTGTTCCATCATATACCATCTAGAGTTGTGAATAAAAAGACCCGGGTCGGGCAAATCCTTTACCCTGAACACTCTTTCGGTGTCTCCTTGTGGTCGGAAGCAACTGGGAGCCTAAGCATGGCATGACGGTTTTGTCATCAGGTTAAGTCTTAACCGGCAGGACTATCACTTGAGGGGTCTAGGGGCCCAAATCAACGTAGATGTGCACGCAGGATACCCGTGAGGTTAGTGAGAAAACCTATCTTTATATAGGTCAGGTTCCATAAGGATGGTTGCCAGGCATTAGTTACAAAAATGTACAAAAAAATGGTAATATTTGTGATTAAGAGGCCCCCCGGAGGGCTCCGTCGAGTAAGTCCAAGCGGGGATTCCCTTGGAGCATGTTAACCCCGCATTACGCTACTTAAGAATGATTTAAGCACCTCTGGTCCAAGAACCATGCCGATTGTAACAACAATGTCTTTCAAAAAAAAATAAGTTTTCAAAAAGGCCATAAACAAACAACACAAAAAAATGCATCCGTGTGATCTCATTTGTGTGCTACATTTTTACGTTATGTTCCCATTTGTGTGCCCGTATGTTGCATTCATCATCTTTGCTCTTGCCTTAATTAATAAAAGTTTGTCCCCTTGACTCGTTATCAAGGCTAGTCTCAAAACAATCACCCACTCTTGAGCAAGGGGCCAAGTCAGAACGGAAAAACTGACTTGTTTCATTGAGTAATGTGTACATGATTGAAAAGCAGGAATGAAGGCAGAAGACATGAAACTAAACATTCCTTCCTTTATTTCCTTCTAGGAATTGTACATTAAGTTACGTCCCCTCTCTCAGTGTTACCCCTTTCTTCACTCTCCAGGCGAAGAACCCTGGAGGGTGTTGCTAAACCATGCGAGGCGGTGCCTCTGCTGCTCTGTACCCCTCTTCCCGTCTCTGCTCCCCATCGATCGACAGGGGCAGCAAAGAAGCTATTAACACGAAAGCCACGCTCTCGTGCTCTTCAGTAGCGCTCTTCGCCATCTCTTAGCCATTGTTCAGCGAGACCAAGGCTGGTCCGGAGTTCAAACAGTTGGGCCTCCATGGCCTTACGCTCCTCCCTCTCAGCCAATCTGTTGGTTCTCCATCTTTCAGTGTCTCTTTCCCTTTCCGTGCGTTCTCTCTCGCGGTCCTCCCTTTCCAGCTGAAGGGTAATCCTCAGCTCCACGGCGTCCCGAGAAGAGCCATCGTCTGGACGATGCCGTAACTCTTCCTCCAGTTCCACTATTCTAGCTTCTCCTTGCGCGGTGCGAGCAAGTGCATCTTGCACCTCTTTCGTCTGCCATAACCATCATCTCAGATATGTGGAGGCATGAATAATTGAAATTCAATGACGAGACTCTCACCTGTGCAGAGAGCATTTCTTCTGCCTCCGCGGCTCGCTGCGTAGTATGAGCAAGCTGCTCATGAAGCAAATTAAGTTCAGAAGTGGGTATCCACAAACTGGAAGAGACACCATCCGCCCCCATTGCTGAGGAAGCCGCATCAAGCTGGGCGCGCTGCAACACACATAAGGTGACACCAAGAACCTAACGCCAGGAATCTTGGTCTATGATCGTGTGTATGTAGGCTTACCGAAGAACTCAAGGCTGAGCGAGTATCATGTAATTGCCGCTCCGTGCCTATCAGGCGAGCTTGCAGATTCGCTATCATAGTGTCGCGAACATCCTTTGGCCAGGACATAGGTTAACAAAAAAAACATAAAATAATAAAAAAAACATAAAAAATGTTGTTCACCTCCATGGTCCCTTCAGGATGGAGTCGCTCTGCATACATCGCCTTATAGAGGTGCATATAATCCTCGCTGTCTTGAGCATGTGACTCCACGGGAGTGCCACCCCGTCGCCAGTCCTCGTATTGCTCAGGAAACCGCACTCTCCAATCAACGGAGGTCACCGGCCCACGCGTCTTCCTCCCGACACGTGGTGTGGTAGTCATGTCCACCCATTCTTGGGCAAGCCCTAGAGTCCTTATGGCCAATCGTAGCCGAAGTGGCTCGATTTCGTTCAAACAGTGCATCCAGAGGTCACGTCCGAACCGGGCACGGCTCATTATGACCCAGGGCTGATCGGCGTCGGTCATGCCCGCATAAGGCCTCCAGATCACCTAAGTCAGGCAAATATTTCTATTTACGAGAAGGATAAAATAGCACAAAATAAAATGGATGGCGATTGATAACCACCATTGCTGCAGGGAACTCTTGCAACTCGCGTCTCCTCACTATCAGCTGGTAGGACATAGGGGCCGGGTTCATGATGGGTTGCCACCGCCTAGCCAACGGCACCGCCATTGGGCGCCATTGATGGGCCTTTCCCATTGGAAGGTAATAATAGATCCACAACTGCCTTGTCATGTGTTATGAACATCATCAAAAAAAAGAGATACAGTTGAAGCTAGGAAAGAAGTCGGGTACCTGGATGAACGGCGTGAAACCACTCACTGTTACCTCTCGATCTACTCTTTCAGACAGACCCGCAAATTGATGCGCCAGCATGGTTACCCCCCAGGTGTATCGTCCCACTTTCTCAGGGTCTACCAGGAATTCTAAGAAGCGGCAATGAATGCTGTATCCTTTCGAGCCCAGCAACAATTTCCCCAACAAGAAGAAGAGGAATCTCCTCAAATCCATGTTGGCCCTCTCCCAATTGCTCGCATCTACGCAGTAGACGGCGCAGCATCCTCTTTCAGTCCTCTCCACGAACTCTTCCGAGGACTCGTCATCATGAGGACGAACATCAGTAAGCCCCAGTGTCTCCATGATAGGCGTCTTGGCTATGGACATGTTCTTGCGATCATCTAGGTCCACCCCTAGTAACCTCTGGGTAACCTCTCTATAGTCGGAGTACGTGATGCCGGTCAGTGCCTCGCCATCCACTTTCAGGCCCGTAATTTGGACCACATCTTCCAGGCTGGGCACCATGTGCCCCCAGGGCATCAAGAAGGCACGGCTCATTGGATCCCACCTTTCACGCAATGCTTGGACGAGACAGAGGTCGAGCCTGATTGGCTTGATCCGAAGAAAGACTCCGAGCCCCATCACGTCTAGCCTGGCCTTCTGAAAATCCGGGAGACCCCGGTATGCGGCCACTACCAACTCCCATGGAATATGTGATTTCATCACACCCTGCGCATACACGAGGAATGGAGAGGAGTTTTACCAGAAGAGAAAAGGAAGAAGAAAGACTGGAAGAAGAGACGAGCAAGCTCAACTTACAAGTTACGATTGGGTCCTATCATTCAGCTGCCCTTCAAGGTCCGAGAGTCTCCGAGAGCTGCTACCGTTGGAGCTGCTTCTCTTCGAAGAATGGGAAGATTCGGCCTCCATCCCAAGTCTTAAAACTCTTAGCTCTTCCATGCTGTGGAAGCCCCTACTCTTCAAGATGGCTTTCGATATCCCTGGGAGAACAAAGAGCAGAGGTATTTATGGGAATGGGAGAAGTGCGAGCCATAACCCCCCCCCCCATGCTAGGGCACCTTCCTTGTGGTCCCATGTGTCACTTCGCCGCTCGCACAGGGAAGCTGATTGAGTGGTGCGACACGACGACTCAGAAATGACCCCCCAAGTCCGAATGGATGCAATAGGGAATAGGCGAAGGCCATTGTCGTTGACTTCGATGGTAGATTCTCATGGAAAAAGGGGCATGGCAAAGCACGAGTCTCTATTTCGCGGCTAGGCCTTGTTGAGCGCGTCACATAGAAACGGTCAAAGAGAAGAAGCGTAGGAAGGAAGGAACGCGCAAGAGGACAAATAAGTGGCAGGAAATCAAATCACTCCATTCATAAGTCTACATAAACTGTCATAAACATCACAATCATAGAGAGGAGGCGTATGCTAGCTCACCAACTCTCGCCATCACCATCACACTCATCTCTCTAGGCATCCCTCTCCTCTCCTCTAAGGTGAGCGTCCCTAAGGGGCCTTCTAGAGCCCCGTACAGCAGCACTCGCCTCGCCTCGTGGCGCCTGCTCGGCAGCGGCGACCCGCTGGTGCTCCCCAGGCATAGCAAAGAAGCCACCCATATGGAGCTGGTCGGACTGGCGGAGTCGTGTCCCAAATTCTCGTGCCCTCTCATAGCTTGCCTCCATGCTCTCTAGCCTCTGTCCCATAGCTCGAAGGCCTAGCTGGAGCTCCCTCACCTGGGCCTCCATGGCTCTTCTGTGCTCTCTCTCCTTCTCCCTCTCTAGTCTTCCTCTTTCCGCCTCTCTCTTGGCCACCTAGAGAAACACCCTCAACTCTAGGATGTCCGGATGTGTCCTCTCCTCACTGTGACGCCGCAGCTCCGCTACAGTTGCTACCCAAGCATCACGCTCCTCTTCAGCCTGGGCCGCGTGGGCCACCGCACCGGCAAGTTGCTCTCGGTGGGAGGCAATCTCAAGAAAAGGGGCCGAGGAGCTGAAAGATGCGCCGCCAGCCATTCCTGCCATCGCTGCCTGCTGGGCACGCTGGAACAAACATAACAGCCATCGGCTAAGTTCCAAATTTTAAAAAAAAATTAAATTAAAAAAAATGGCTTTACTAGGATCGCTAGTTCCTGTTGAGTGACGGTCAGTTGCCGCCTAGCCTCTGCTAGTTGGGTACGCAAGCCGCTGATGTCGTGCGCATCCCCGGATTGGAGAGGTACCACATGGCTCTCTCTCCGCTACCGTAGGAAGTTGGCACTATCCTGCACCAGTACGCTCCCTTGCTGTCCAGGGAGACCTATGCGCCAGTCCTCGAGCTTCGCCTTGCCGCGACTCTCCTTCCTGACACGGCTCGGCTCATCAGCGCTCGCCCATTCATTGACCAAGCCCGGGGTCCTTGCCATGCCCTACATCAAGAAAGAAGGGTCTTACGTCAAACAACGAGAACGCGTCTCCTGTCAAGGACGCGTCCATCATTTGAGTGCAACACTCGCCGAACCCTTTTTCCCTCTCACACAGCTCGCTCCAAACTCAAAACGAATCAAAGAGGAGGAGACTAGAGGACCTACCGGGCCGTGTTCACCTCCCTCCATGCCATCGGGCCCCTCGGGTCCCTCAAGTGCCCGAAGGGGCCCTTCCTCTTCCATAGACGCCTCTCCGAGCTCTTGCGCGTCCCTCCTCGGGCGAGGAGTTCCTCGCCCCTCTCTCCCTTCATCACAATTTGGCCCACCGAACTCCATCGATCGAGAGTGGAAGAAGACGAAGATAGGTGAGCAAATCTCGAAGGGAGGCGGGCTCGTTTGCGGGCAAGGCACGGAAGAAGAAGGGCCGCCTAGCGCTTTAAATTTGAATTTGAAAGTTAAGACGTATCCCCGCGCCTAGACGCGCCCAAAAAAAAAAGAAAAAGAAAAAAAAAGAGAGACGATCCCTCCATGCAAAGCGTAATTCCCTACTTTTCAGGACAAGGTCTCGTGAAGCGTGCCTCGAAAGAACAGGTGCAAGAAAAGAAGCGTGGGAAAGGGTAAGTGCACACAACAAAAGGAACCATTTCATGTCACATAAGCAAATAGGCAGTCGTACATCATAAAGTGAGAAAGGTGGAGTGTACAAGCAACTCTCTAACTCTCGCGACCACCTTCCTGATCATCTCTCTCCTCCCTCCGCTGACGGGGATCCCTAGGGGACCTCCGTGAACTCTGAGAGGCGGTGCTCGCCTCGCCCTGTGGTGCCACGCCAGCCTCGAAGGCGCGACGATGCTCCTCAGCCGAAGAAACCAAGAAGCTGCCTACAGAAAATGAACCAGACTGACGAAGTCACGTCCCGCGCTCCTTCGCCCTCTGATACTGCTCCTCACTCTCCCGAAGCCTCCCCTCCGCTGTGCCGAGGCTCAATCGGAGCCCTCCTCTCGTCCCAATCTCGCTGTCGCTCCACCCTCCTGTCCTCCCTCTCTCTCTCTCTCTCTCCCACTCCCTGTCCTCCCTCTCTCTCTCTCCTCCCTCTCCTCTCTCTCTCTCATCGCCTCTCTCCTCGACAGCTCGAGAGCAATCCATAGCTCCAGCACGTCGTGAGGAAGCTCCTCAACCTCCCGCCGTCGCTCCTCCTGTAGCTCCGCTATCCGGGCATCACGCTCTGCCACCCAGGTGTCACGCTCCTGCTCAGCACGGACTGTACGAGCCAGGGCATCCCGGATCTCCACCACCTGTCAAAGCCCACATGACCCGTAAAAGATCGGTGAAGGAAGAAGAGCAATTGGAAGGAGAGCTGGGGTCAAGCAAGCACTCACTCGAGCCGCGCGGTCGCGCTCGGCCTCCTCGGCCCGGGCCACCGCATGCGCCAGCTGATCCTGGAGGGAAGAGACCTCCGGAGGAGGGCCCCACAAACTAGAACCTGCTCCGCCAGCCATCCCGGCTGCCGTTGCTTGATGGGCACGCTAAAACACAAGAGTAAATGATAGTTAGAGTCCAAGCATCGAAAAATCTAGGTCAAAAAAAATGCATAATACATTGCATAGACTCACCAGGATCTCCAACTCCTGCCGGATGGCCGCCAACAACTGTCTGGCGTCCGCCAGCTGGGCCCGCAAGTCGGTAATAATGTTATCACGAGCATCCTACATTTATGCACATAGGTTAGTGTTACATGCATATGCATATAGAGAAGGAAAAATCTTTTGCTCACACTTACCCCCTGCCGCCCCACCGAGGTGTAGACGCTCCGCGTACGTGGCCCGATACCGTCGCAGGTAGTCGGTGCTGTCCTGTACGTGGGACACCACCGGGACGCCACCTTGCTGCCAGTCTAGGTACTGTGCAGGGAAGCGCGTACGCCAGTCGACGATCTTCGCCTTGCCTCGGGTCTTCCGCCCGACATGGCTCGGCTCCTCCACGTCAACCCACTCCTGGGCTAGCCCCAACGTCCTCATGACCAGCCTAAGCCGCAGCAGCTCAATCTCGTTCAGGCAATGGACCCACACATCTCGACCGAAACGAGGATGGCCCGCTATGACCCAAGGCTGGCCAGCATCGGCCATGCCCAGGTAGGGCCTCGACACCACCTGCATCGCCATACATGCATCATATTAGTTGCCATTTTGGAGTCACATGCATAAAAATAAAAAACCATACGCATCATACCATGGCCTCAGGGTACTCGCTCAGCTCACGTCGAAGCGACGCCAGCTGGTAGCCGTGCGGTGCCGCAACCATGACCGGCCTCCATCGCCGTGCTAGGGGCACGGCTCTCCTATTCCCCTGCCTGGCTCTTCCCATCGGGAAATAGTAGTAGCTCCACACCTGCATCTATCATACATCATTAGGACGAGTAATTGCATATTTAACTACGGTAAAATGCATTAACAAATGTTTACCTGAAGAAAAGGTGCGAAGCCACTAACTATCGTCTCCCTCTCTGTGCTCTGAGAGAGATCGGCGATCAAATGGGCGAGTAGGGCTGCTCCCCACGCGTAGTCCCCCACTCGGTCCAAGTCCGCTAGGATCCCAAGGAAGCGGCAATGGATGCCGTCCCCCTTCGTCCCCAGCAGAAGGTGGCCTAGTAAGAAGAAGAGGAACCTCCGGAGGTCCAGGTCAGCCAACCCCCGCTCGCTCGGGTCCTGAGTAAAAGCCGCCCGAGCATCTCCCTCCAGACGCGCTAGGAACTCTGCTCCGCTCTCACTAACCCGCTGCCGCGGGTCCTCGAATCCGAGCGCCTCCATGATATCCACTCGTCCAACCACCCTACTGTCCCTGTCGGTAGCGCTCGTCTCCAGCGACAGCAGGTCTAGGGCGCTCTCCCTGTAGTCAGGGTAGGTGACCCTGCTGACCGCCTCTCCGTTCACTCGTAGCCCGGTGATCCGTGCTACGTCCTCCAGTGTCGGCACCATATGCCCCCAGGGCATCAGGAAAGCTCGACTCGGGGTGTGCCACCGCTCCCTCAGCGCCTGGATAAGGAAAAGGTCAAGCCGGAAGGGCTCAATCCTCAGGAACGCCCCAAATCCCAAGGCGTCCACCCGCGCCCTCTGGAAGTCCCGTAGCCCTCGGTACGCTGCGATTACCAAGGACCAGCTGATCCGACTCTTCATCACGCCCTGCACACCACAAAGAACAAACACAAAAATCACATCAGTAAAAACAGGGCTGTAATAAATGAACATAATAACAACAACAAAAATAATAATAAATAACAAAAAACAAAACAAAAAACCCACAAAATGTTTTGAGGCGGCGAGAGGCCTGGACGCCTCTATATCCCTTTTTTAAAATCCAAAAAAAGATCCAAAAAAATAACAAAATAATAATAATAATAAATTCTTTGAGGCGTCTAGGGGCCTGAACGCCTCTATACATTTATTTAATTAATTCCGTAAAAATATAAAAAAAATACATAAAAGTAAAAAAAATAATATAAAAAATAATAAAAAACATAGAGGCGTCCAATGTGTTGGGTGCCTCAAATAGTCAGCTTTCTCCCACACCCACCTCCCTCCTGAACGCCATGTCTCACCCATTTCACGCATGAAATCACACAATAATACAATGTAGAAGTTCTAAGGCACTTACCGAATCATGCTCATCCTCTCCCGCGTCACCGGGGCCCTCAGGACCCTCCACGGCCAAGGGAGGCGCCTCCTCTTCCATGACGACCTCCTCCTCCACTGCAGCCCTCTCTGCGTGATCCCTCGACCTCCTCGGTCGAAGAGCAAGTCGTTTTCACTTCTCTCCACCTTGGCTCGGGCCTCCTTGCTCCATTAGGAACTGAGAATGGGTTGTTCAGGGTAGAATGGGTCGTTGGAATGAACATGGAAAGAGAAAAGGAGGCGAAGCCGCCCTTTTATAGAAATTCAACTTTTTTTGGGGCGTCCAGGCGCCTAGACGCCCCCATAAATAAAAAAAAGAAAGAAAATATTGGGGCATCTAGGTTCCTGGACGCCCCTATAAAAATATTAATTAAACAAATCTGAAAATATTGGGGCGTCTAGGCGCTTGGACGCCCCCATAAATAAAAAAATTAAAAAAAAGGAAAATATTGGGGCATCCATGTGCCTGGACGCCCCCCCAAAAAAAAATTTAATTAAAAAAAATCCAAATAATATTGGGGCGTCCAGGCCCCTGGACGCCCCCATTAATATATATATATATATATAATATGAATAAATAAGAGGACGAAGAAAAAAGAGAAGAAAAGAAAAAAAAATATGTTAACAAAGGGGGACAATGGTCCAAAAATGTCTGACTTCACGTTTATTCCATTAAAGCAACAGGGTGAGCTACATTAGGGGCTTATGCGCTTTAGGCCTTAACTTCCCCAGTTCGGTTACATAAGTCCTCCACAGCTCGCATTCTTCCTCCACATGCGTTAATGCCTTTCCCGCAACACTTATCTTCCAGGGTGCTTTAAGGGCCTTCACTTCCTTTGCATCCGCTTCCGTGCCCAACTCCCTCTTCTTCAATGGAACGATGCCGGTTAGCAGTGAGACGAGTGGCGTGGAATGCTGATTTGGATACAGCACCGATACGCGTTATAAAGAACAAACTCCGTCGCGCCGATCAATTGAAGTTTAGTTCCGGGAGAAGACCTCGTGAGGAGTTCGAGTGAGAGTAAGCATGCCGGTGCACAAGTGAAAAAGCTTTGCGTCATGGTTCTGTAATGAGACCGCCAGTCTTCGCGTTTCCTCAGCCACGGAACACGGTTCGCTATGGTACCACCGAAGCCTAACACATCGGCTATGTGATAAAGGGGGCTTTGTTGGAAGAGCTTCGAAGCAGCTGGCATCCCCTCGCGGTGGTCAAATTTGAAGTGCAAATCAATCCAACAATTCAGAAGAAGTGCGCAACCGAAAGGAGGCTTACCCATGCTGGAGGCAGTAAGGCCACTGTAAAGGTAGGCAAGGACGACGGGTCCCACCCTCTTTCCACTCCAAATCCCACAGATGGCACTCAATTAGTCCTCCTCCACTATGTTGTCGGTATAAGGGAACATGAGAGCACCCGCCAAACAGATGGTAAACCCTTTCATGATTCCTTCCAAGTGGTCATCGTCTGGTGACCCTCTCAGGGCCTCCATGACCCATTCCGTGAGCTTTTGCAGATCAATTCCCTTTTGAGTCCGGACCTTCCTCGCAGCACCAGGCGGCATGAAGCTTACGAGGACACTCTCGGAAGTCACCCTTGTCAGCATCCGCAACCTTTATCCTCCCGTCACTCTTGACTTTCTTCAGTCCGAGCAGAAGTTCCACCTCCTCGAGGAGGATGGTCGCCTCGAAGGTAGGGAAGATGAAAGTGTGGGTCTGGGGATGCCAGATCTCCACCAATGCGCCCATAGCCGCCCAGTCCATGCGAATCCTCTCGTAGTGCTTGGCCTGAATAAGGAGTCCCTGAAGATGCCACCTCGTGAGTATGGCCCTCATGCCGATAGAGATGTTGGCGGTTAGCTTCGAAAGCCACGGCAGCTTGGAAAATTTCCTCGGGCCTGGGAAAAGAGGGTATGGCTGGAAGAGAAAAAGAAAACAAGGAAAAGAAGTGAAAAGAGAGATCGCATAGAGAATTTGAAATGAATCAACTTACCATATGCGACTGAATCATCCCACTCAGATGACCTTCGAGGTCGGAAAGTCGCCTGATCTCACCGCTAGGCCTGCTCCTCTTCACAGGGCGGGAAGACTCTCCTTCCATGCTGGAAATCCCTAGATTCTCCTCTCCTCCTCCTCTTGAGCTTTCAAAGCTCTCCTTGGTGCATTTGGCTGAACTAGCCTAAGGGGAGTACTTATAGGAAAGGAGAGGCGCTAAAGGATGAAATGCATCACATCAGTGGTCAGTCATCAGTGTTTTGTCTGGATCTCCCTTGTACTGTGGTGCGATTCTGTTGCTTTCTGATGTTATTAATCTGTGTAGGTTTTACTAACGGACGCCACTATCCCACCTTGTGTACCACCGTTCGGTGATTGGTCCCACCATGTCATGCATCATATTATATGATATTTACGCTATTAGAACATGTCAAGGACCTTGCGACCCGAACGAATCTGGGATTTGAGTTCCCCTTCAACAAAAATAGTGATGATTTCAAAAGAACTTAGGTTGTACGGATAGGCCGTTAATTTGTGATAGCGTGGGGACGATGGTTCCGTTCAGTGAGTAGGTGCATGGATAAACGAGCCCCAGCTCAGTGTCAGCTCACCGAATCGGTATCCTGACCCATTCTGAACGAATTGATAATATTATCCTTGGCTATTTTCTATTTTTTTTAAATTTTCTTTAAACCCAGCATGCATTCATATAGGACTTTGATTTTATTACGGAAGATCATTCAAAGTGATTCGATTGTGACAACCACTGTGCTTCAATTCTTACAAATATGAGATATTCCACTCCGAATAAAACGCGGAGTTTCCTTGAGACGGCCCTACGCTGTTCTTCCAAAAGAGACCCTTGTTTGAATTGACCCTCAGATATTCCTCTGCTTTTCACCTTGTTTGACCCACCTTGGCCGCAGCACTTCCACATTGGCTGGTAACCGCTCCCCAAAGGTGAAAACTCCAGGTTTACGACCCAGGTACTTCCACACTGAGAAGTTGGTCTCCTTTTATTTCGTGCCTGAGCGCACATCTCCCCCTCCCTTGTTTGATCTCCGTCCAAGCAATCGTCAAAATTTGAAGACCTTCTTCAAGGCCGCCACATTGAAAATCCGGGAAAGATTCCAAACAGTAATGTCAAAAGCGTGTCCCATCACACCTTGACATCAACTTTTCAGTCCATTCCCACTCCATTTCACTTCACTTCGATACCATTCCATTACGTATCACTCCCTTGCAAAGCAGACGCCAAGGCGGGGCAGCTGTAGACACGCTATTCCTGACATCACCCTGAGAAAATCTCATATTACTATATGACGCCCCGCAGTGGCTTTCGCATTTTGAATCGCTTGAGTGCTTCCCATTCTTGGGTCTTCTTTCACCTTTTGAGTGGGTAATGTGACTCTTCTTCGGCATCCGAAAACCGCCTCGTTACGAAAATCATGCAGCATACAGACGGCATCGCCACCAATCGGACGTATGGGAAGATTCCAGAATCAGGAGATGTCTGGCGGATGGCTGCCGACGACGTTCCGGGGGGGGCCCGACAGATTTTCATGGAGCCGTCCAGGACCCTGGACGCCTCCATCAATGAAAGAAAATAAAAAAAATATATAAATAAAAAAATAAATAAAAAAAATAATTGTGAAGGCGTCCAAGCACTTGGACGCCTCAGTCTTGAGGCGTCCAAGGGCCTAGACGCCTCCATCTTCCGCATCCAGACAATCCAGGCACGCTGCTCGATTTGACGCTTTGAAAAAATCCAAAACATTGAGGCGTCCAGCTGTCTGGACGCCTTCAGTTTCCGACATCCGGACAAGCCGAACCGCCGCTCGATTTGATGTTGCGGAAAAATCCAAAAATATAGGGACATCTTGCCAGCTAGACGCGCCCACTCGTGAGTCATGGGTGCCCACCGAAACTACGCGCTTTACCCACTATCTACGGCTTTCGGCAGAATTCCGTTGGGCGGGGATGGAGGCGTCTAGTCTCCTGGAAGCCTTCATAAAAAGGTTAAAAATAAAAAAAATAAAAAATATTAATCTATTAATGGAGGCGTCCAGTGTCCTGGACGCCCCTATATTGAGGCGTCCAGTCTGCTGGACGCCTCAATCTACTTCTCCTCTATAAATAGAGGACACCCTCCCTCGAAGGGAAGGGGCTTCAGATCCGACAGAGGAAGGAGAGACTCTACCGGATCCCATTTATAACCTATGGGTTTTTGTAGGAGGAGGTTATGCCGGCTTCTCGGGTGCCCGCGCTCGTAAGAGGAAGGCCGCCTTCGTCCACCGTGCTTCCACGTCGTCCGTACGCTGCCGAAGCTCTGCCGAATCCCGCCATCGGCACATCCAATAAGCCAACTCTCTCCCCTTTTCTCCATAGTTCTTTTGCATTCATCATCTCACATTCTCCGTCTCCCTTCATAAGGGAGTCTTCTTTTATATACGCTTGCATATCCATTCATCATCATATTTTCCTCCTACTCGTGTCCGAGAGGGGTTTAAAAATAACACCAACCAGGTGTGTGTCTTGCCACGATTTTATTTTTTATCGCAAGGGATTGATACTGCGCTGCCATTCTCTAATTCCATTTTTTTATTATCTGTTGTTTTGCAAGGGTAACCGAGGAAAGCCCTCTCCATCGGCCGGCCGAAGGGAGAGGAAGAAGCAACCCGCCATCTCCTGCTTTTGAGGTAGGCGCGATCACTCTTTATTTTGGGGTCCCCGGCCCCTGACAATCACATCATAATCTCGAGGCCGCGGCGAGTCATTTCCCGCAATGGCTGTTTGAATTTCTGTCTCTATATTTTTATGCTACTCTTATACCTGTTATACTCTTGAGGCCGTGGCGAGTCATTTCCCGCAATGGCCGTTTGAATTTCTATCTCTACATTTTTATGCTACTCTTATATCTGTCATACTCTCGAGGCCACGGCGAGTCATTTCCCGCAATGGCCATTTGAATTTCTGTCTCTATATTTTTATGCGGCTCTTATATCTATCATACTCTCGATGCCGCGGCGAGTCACTTCCCACAATGGCCATTTGAATTCTTACCTCTATATTTTTATGCTGTTCTTATAACTGTCATACTCTCGAGGCCGGGGCGAGTCATTTCCCGCAATGGCCGTTTTAATTCTGTCTCTCATATCTTGAACTGCCCTATTCTGTCATACTCTCGAGGCCGTGGCGAGTTACTTCCCGCAATGGCCGTTTGAATTCTACCCCCCTTTTTTTGTATCTATCACTTCTATATCTGCTGTACTCTTGAGGCCACGGCGAGTCACTTCCTGCTATGGCCGTTTAATCCCCATATTTTATTACATTGCATCTGTCCCGCACGCCCCACCGGAGCAATCTCCGGTGGTGGCCTCTCTTCTCTTCTCTCTTCTTTCTGTGTTGCTGCAAAACGAGCCCCTCGCGCACTCCGCTTCGCGTCCTCCGGCAATTAATTCCGCGTGACGTCGCTCACAAAGGCCCGTGAATCGCTCGAGAGGAAGAATCGGCTTCTCGAAGAGGAGAGCTTAGCACGCATTGAGCTGGACGGCCGGTGGGAGACCGAGCATGCCGAGCTAGTAGACCGTGCGGAGGAAGCCGAGCGTCTTCGGCGGGAGGCCGAGGCTGATCGAGCTGAGGCGGAGAAGCAGGTGGCGGTGGCCGAAGGGCGGACTGTTGAGGCCGAGCGGAAGGCAGTCGAGGCAGAGCTGAGGGAGGCCGAGCTCGCCGGTAGGGTGGGATCGGCCAGGGAGGAGGCCCTCGAGCAATACAAGAGCTCAGAGGCTTACCGGTTCGACCTTAAGGAGGCTGCCCTCCCCTACTACGAGCTAGGACTTCGCCGGGGCATCCGCAAGGGGTTCCAGCAGGGCTACAACCGGGCCATCTCTTACGCCGAGGAGCAGGCGTCCAGAGTGGTTGACTTCCCATCTGGTCAATGTTATGACTCAGACTTGTCATCCTCCAGTTCCTCTGTTTCGGCGCAGGATGAAGAGATCCTGAGGGCTCATCATCCGAGGGGTCACCAACTCCGGATGCCTCGGGAGGGCATGCAACCGAGGTAGTTCCCACGCCGGTGGGGTCGGTGCCAGGGTCGACCATCGTCGAGGCTGTCGGGGGCAGACCACTCGAGCCCTCTACTTCCGGTCTTCAAGGTGGGCCAGAGGCCTGATGTATCTGTTTCACTTTTCTTTTTGTATACCTTTTTCCTTTTTGAAGAAAAAGACTTCCTTTTTTGTGTAGAGATAAATAAGGTAGTAGCATTGTGATGAAGACTTATCTATTCCATATCGCCATTGTCGTACTTTGTTCAACGTATCTGCAGTGGTTGGAAAGAACCGATATTTTCTGCGTGAATCTCGCATAATGGTTGGGTGAGCGTCTGACATGGTGTCTTTCCGTTTTCTCACGCTTTAAATGCCTGGCCGCTTCGTGTGTCCCGCTGGGGCGGAAGACGAGAAGTTTGAGGTGACCGTTAGTAGGGAGAAATCCTTCTGGCATGTTTTCGAGGAGGGAAATCATTTACGGCAAGTAGGCTCCCTTCGCCTATAAAAAGGACTGAAGGGCGTCCCTTCCTCTCCACCGCTTAGGGTTTTCCCTGACAGTCTTTCCTCATTCCTTCTTCACGCAGCGTTGTGCCATTGTATTCGGAGCATGGAGGAAGTTCCAGAAGATGAGGCTGCTGACGATGAGGGGCAGAGAGTTCTTGCTGCTCCGGACTTGAAGAGGATTCGACGGCCGGCGGGCAAACTTGAAAAGGGTTCGACGTGCGGAGGCACGCCATTTTCCCTTTATCAGTTCCGGTGGCGCTTGTAGGGGGGCGAGATGGAGGACGGATGGGGGCATCAGACATCCCTTCCGGGCCTTCCCCTGCCTCCTCATCCAGCTCTGCTGGTTTCTTTTTCTTTCTTGCAGCCTCTTTTTCCTTCTTCTGCTCTGGTCCTCCTTTCTTTCACTCTTCGGAGGGAGCCTGCACTCTCTTTCTTCCAAAGAGTTGGTAGTTTGGCGGGGAAGATGCTTTCATATGCATTCCCTCTCCCCCTTCTCGTCCAAGTTCAACTTGGAAGGTAGCCTTCTCTTTCGTAATCCCTCTGTCACCTTTGTCTCGAGCTACCCGAGCCAACGGGGTCAACTATCCTTTATCCGAGCCAGTTTCTACGCGAGGCAAAGTTAGTGGCAGGACACAGGAAGGTCATCCGAGTCAGCTGAGCGATGGGCTCATACGGCGGCGCCAGATGGATCTTTTGCTTTTTTGACATGTATTCTATTGGCTTCGCTCCTGATGTACAAACGGGTTGTTTGAATAAAGAGAAAGGAGCCTTTTGTTTTATCTCATGTCGTTTGCACAGTACTCAGTACTCAGAAGTAGAACTTGCGTAATGTAGTTGCATTCCAGGTCCGAGGGATGAGCTCTCCTTCCATCGTAGATAGACGATATGCCCCTTTTCCAAGCATCTCGACCACTCAGTAGGGACCTTCCCAGTTAGGGGATAACTTGCCCGCCACCTCAAGTGGTCGAGAGGCTTCGACTTTCCTGAGGACGAAGTCTCCCGTCTGGAAGTGTCTATTTCGGACTTTGGCGTTGTAGTATAGAGTGAGGCGGCATCGGTATTCCGTTGCTCTGATGCTGGTAATCTCACGGATTTCATCTGCTAAGTTGTGATTTTCGAGCAGTTTCTGGTCGTTTTTCTCGGACGAGAAGCAGATGACTCGGAGGGAGGGGTTGCCAATCTCCAACGGGATCACGGCCTCGGTACCGTACACCAGCTGAAAGGGGCTTTCACCGGTTGCCGCTCTAGGAGTCGTTCTGTGCGACCAAAGTACGTTCGGCAATTCCTCGAGCCAACTGCCCTTGGCTTTGCTGAGCCTAGTCTTGATGCCTTTTAAGATAGTCTTATTGACATTTTTGACCAGCCCGTTAGCCTGAGGGTGGGCGACCGAAGTGAGGTGATTGCGAATGTTGAGGTCGGCGCATCTGTCTCGGAAATACCGAGAATCAAGTTGCCGACCATTATCGCTCACTATCACCCGGGGGATGCCGTAGCGATAGATGATCAATTTCCAGACGAAATTCCAGACGACTGTCTCGGTGATCCTTGTAGTGGCTTCGGCCTCGATCTACTTAGTGAAGTAGTCGATGGCGACGATAATGAACTTCTTCTGGGCCTGGGCCATGGGGAATGGCCCGAGGATGTCGATTCCGCAACGAGCGAAAGGATAAGGCACGGCTAGGGTGATAAGCTCCGTTACTGGCTGATGGACCTAGTGGTCGAATCGCTAGCAACGGTCACATCATTGTGTGTAGGCCGAGCAGTCACGCTGTAGGGTGGGCCACCAATAACCTTGCCGTAGCAAGATCCTGGCGAGGGACCTTCCCCCCAAATGCGCTCCGCACAGACCTTCGTGAACTTCTTCGATCGCTCGGTCGGCTTCGTCAGTACCGAGGCACTTCAAAAGAGGGCCGGAGAAGGATCTCTGGTAGAGTGCGCCATCCAGAGTGACGAATCACCGAGCTTGGTATTTCAATCTTCGCGCTTCCTGAGGGTCGGGAGGCTCGTGGGAGTCTTGGAGCCACGACAGGTAGGGGGCACGCCAGTCGCTTGGGGAGGCTGAGTCAACAGCTAGGAGCTCCGAATCGATGCTCGGGTGCTCTAGTTCTTCAAGAAGGACCGATCGAGTACCCTCGGGGTCAAGAGAGGAGGCCAGCCGAGAGAGGGCATCCGCTCGGGAGTTTTCCTCCCGAGCTATTCGGACTACCTCAAAACTCTCGAACTATTGTGCCACAGTCTTGACTAGTTGGAGGTATTTGATCATCGGTGACTCCCTAGCTTCATAATCGCCGATGACCTGGCTAGCGACCAATTGGGAGTCGGTGTGTATCCTGACCTCCTCAGCCCCTAACCGCCGGGCCATGCGGGCTCCCGATATGAGGGCCTCATACTCGGAAACATTATTGGATGCTTGGAAGTTGAACTTCAGGGTGTACTGCAGCTCTGCTCCTTCGGGGGACTTTAGGAGGATGCCGGCACCACTTCCGGCTGAGTTGGAAGATCCGTTGACGAACAGTTCCCAGGTCGGGCCGGGTGCGGATGGAGATCTTTCTTCAGTCGGGATGGTGCTCTCCGCGATGAAGTCGGCGAGCGCCTAGCCTTTGATAGCTGAGCAAGGTCAATACGATATATCGTAGGCCCCGAGCATGATGGCCCACTTGACAAGGCATCCTGAGGCTTTAGGGTGAGCGAGGATCCTCTTCAATGGTTCGCCAGTCAGCACGGTGATGGAGTGCCCTTGGAAATAGGGTCGGAGGTGCTTGGCCGAGGTAACCAACGCTAGCACGAGTTTCTCGGTTGCGGGGTACCTTTTCTCAGCCTTATTGAGCACCTTGTTGGTGTAGTAAACCGGTCTCTTGATTCCCGAGTCATTTTTGACTAGGACCGAGCTAACCGTAGAAGGAGTCACCGAGAGATAGAGATGCAAGGCTTCACCTGGGATGGGCTTGGCAAGCACTAGGGGCGAAGCCAGGAACTCCTTAAGCTCGATGAACGCTCTTTGGCATTCCTCGTCCCACGCGAATGTAGCAGATGCTATTTTGGGCCCCCTCAACAGTTTGAAGAAGGGTAGGCATCGTTCGGCCGCGCGAGATAGGAATCTACTGAGCGCAGCGATGCGCCCGGTAAGGCGTTGAATGTCTTTGATGCAGGTGGGTGGGCGCATGTCCAGGATGGCCTGGACCTTGTTGGGGTTGGCCTCGATCCCACGCTGGGTGACTAAGAAGCCCAAGAATTTCTCGGACCTTACTCCGAAGGCGCACTTGGCGGGGTTGAGCTTCATGTTGTACTTCAAGAGGGTGTCAAAAGTTTCTGCTAGGTCGGCGAAGTGGTCCTCGGCCTTGGGGGTCTTTACGAGCATGTCGTCATTATAGGCCTCGACGTTTCGACCGAGCTGTCCCTCGAACATATGGTTGACCAGCCTTTGGTACGTGGCTCCGGCATTCTTCAACCCAAAAGGCATCCGGGTATAGCAGTGTACGCCAAAGTCGGTGATAAAGGCTGTCTTCTCGATGTCTTCGGGGTGCATTCTTATCTGGTGGTAACCTGAGTAGGCATCCAGGAAGCTGAGTATCTCATTGCCCGAGGTTGAATCAACCAGTTGGTCGATGCTCGGCAAGGGATAGCAGTCCTTTTGAGTAGCCTTGTTCAAGTCGGTGAAGTCCACGCACATCCGCCACTTTCCTGAATCCTTCGGCACCAGGACGACGTTAGCTAGCCACGTCGGGTACAGGACCGGTCTAAAATGGCCAGTCTTCTGCCCCTTGGTGACCTGCTCCTTGATAATCGTCTGCTTCTCTGGGTCATGCTTCCTTCTGCGTTGTTGCACGGGCTTCATGGTTGGGTCGAGGTTGAGTTTATGCACCACCGTCTCTTCTGGTATCTCGGGGAGTTGATCATCAGACCATGCAAAGACCCCAATGTACGCAGAAAGGAACTCTTTGTATTGCTGTTGAACCTCAGATGTTAGGTCGGCTCCGATCTTTACTCCTAGGGTCGGGTCGTCGTTTAGGAAAACCGCTAGCAATTCACCTCCAGGTTCGGCGGTTGCGGATTTTTCCTCGACTTCCCGGGGGCCCTTGTTTTTCCCGTCCGGCCTTGTGGCTTCAACCGAGATATTGTAGCACCTTCGGGCCATTGCCTGGTTACCTCGGACTTCTCCCAATCCATTTTTGGTGGGGAACTTCATCTTTTGGTGATAGGTAGAAGGCACCGCTTTCGTTCGACTGAGGATTCCTCGGCCGAAGATTGCGTTGTATGCTATCATACCTTTGATCACTATGAAGTTCACCATGATTGTAACGGTTTTGGGTGGGGTGCCAAGAGTAACCGGCAGGCTTAGGTCTCCCTCGGGATAGGTGGCCTAGCCATTGAACCCGTATAGGGGGGTTCGGATCGGGCGGAGTTTAGATGGATCCTCCCCCATCTTAAGAAAACATTCGTAGGATAATACATCAGGGGCACTTCCATTGTCAACCAAAATCCTATCTACGTTACAATGGTTTATTGTAGCCGATATCACTAGGGCGTCGTCATGCGGGGTGCTCAGCCCCTCTAGGTCTTGGTCGGAGAAGAATATGACATGGGGCTCACTTGGCGGGGCCCTGGGAGGCTCGATGGCTCGGCTCACCCGCTCAGCATGATGCTTCCTTCCTCGGCCACTGTCTCCTCCTGATGCAGCTCCTCCGGTGATGACGTTGATGTGGATCCCTCGGGGGGCATTGTCGATCTCCTCTGGGGCGCCTCGGTCTTCCTGGTGCCCGGCCACGAACCAGGAGAGGTGCCCCTGACGAACGAGACGCTCGATCTCATCCTGGAGCTGGTGGCAGTCGCCGGTATGATGCCCGTGGTTACTGTGGAACAGGCAATGCTTGCTACGACTGCGGTTCTTTGACTTCATTGGCTCGGGTTGGTGGAGGAGGCCCGAGCCTTTGATGTCTTCATAAATCTCGTATACTGGAGTAGTTAGGGGAGTGTACCACTCGTACTTCCGTGACGGTTCCTTGCATTCCATGTCTCGGTTCCGCCTTTTCCCTTGGCCCGAGCTTGGCTCGGGTGCCCACTTCTTGTCCCCCTCCCGACCCGAGCCGGTTGCATCTCGGCATGAACTGAGCACTTCCTCGAACTCGACGTGGCGCAATGCCAGAGTTACTAGCGCTGCAAGGGTCGAGGGAGGGTGGAGGACAAGCTCACGGCGGAGGTTCTCGTCGTGGGTGCCCCTGGTCAGAGCGGTTATGGCCGAGGCGACGTCCAGGCGGGGGATCCTCAGGGCTTCTGATTTGAATCGGAGAATGTAGGCCCGAAGTTTTTCTCCTTGTGCCTGTTTGAGGGCCAAAAGCCCCGCTACCGACCTTGGGGGGCCGCTACCGGCGAAACTCTCCTTGAATACTCGCCCGAATTGCTTGAAGTCTTGGATGGATCCAGGGGCGAGGGCCCGGAACCATGCTTGGGCGCCTTGGACCAGGGTGGTCACAAAGGCTCGGCATTTGATGGCATTGGATGCTCCGTGAAGGGTCATCAGAGCGTCGAAGCTGTCGAAGTGGTCGGCCGAGTCGCCCTGGCCGTCGTAGGGCTTGAAGGTCGGGAGGGAGGCTCGGGGAGATACCTCTGCCTTCAAGATATGGTCGGAGAACGGGGATCTCTCCTCATCCTTTGGTGGAGAGGTCTTCTACAGGGCTCGCAGGGCGCGCTCCTGCTCTGCGAAACGCCTCTCAAATTCTCACAGTCGGAGGGATAGCTCCGGCTGCCGCTGCGCCATAAGGCTAAGGGGGCGTGAAGGCAGGCTGTCCTGGCGCTCCCTGGGGACTTCGATCTCCGGGAGGGGACGGCGTTCCCCATGCCTGCCCCACTTCGGCGTGGAGGAAGCCTCTTGCTCCGGAGGGGGGGCTTACGAGGGTCCTCCTACTTTGTTGCGGATGAGTTGCTGTCCTCGGAGGGTGAAGTGGCCTACGATGGTGTGCTGGGACACATTCTCAAGGGGCGGGCTCTCCGGAGGGGCGTGACCTTCCATCCCTAGCCTCCTGGGTCCTCATGAGTTCCACGAGGACGTCCAGTTTCACGTTGAGGGCTTGGAAGGCGTCGGCGCCACTGTTGAGCGACAGCCCCACCGCCGTGGGAGGCGGGGGCGGTAGCCCGGCCACAGGCGGAGGGGGCGGTCCGTCGGTGGGAGTGCTGGCATCGGAGGGGGGGTTTTGGGAGGCTTGTGAGGGGCCTTCCCCCGCAGCCGTCGTGGCCTTTCCCCTGTCGCTGGCGGACCTCCTCCCTGAACTTCTTCTCACCATACTGGCTCTTTGGTCGTTTCCCACAGACGGCGCCAGATGAAGGGGCGTGATCTCGTGCTGGTCTTGAGCTGGGAGGGTGATCACCGGATAGTGAACTGTAGAGAAAGGGAAACAAATCAGGAGGCCCAGGGATGGTTCCCTGGGGAAAACCCTCCGATGCTTAAGTCAGTAGAGCAATGGTGGAAGGTATTGAGAGAGATAAAAAGAGGTGCACGAGATCTCCCAACACCAAGATGGTGAAGTGGTTCCTGCTCATGGAGTTTTAGGCCTATATCTGCCTTACCTGCCGCCGGAGGGAGTCCCTGGTTTATATAGCGAGCTCCCCTGATGAGTCCCATAAGCTGAGGAGTTTCAGGCGGGAGTTACGTCCTCATCATGGGATCGTTACGTCCTCATCGTGGGATCGTTACGTCCTCGTCGTGGGCTCTTCATGGGCTTGAGGGATCATGGCTCCCTTATCCCCCTAAACTCCTGCTCATAAAGGGCTTTCAACGGCTGCATGGATAAACACTTATCAGTCGATCCGAGCATAAGAGGTGCCAACCCTGTCCGAGCGATAGGCGTAGCTCAGATGCTGTCAGGTCGGAGTGGGCGCGGAGCGCTCGCCCTTATCCCGGTGGAGGGATAGCTCGGGCGTGGGTCTTCCTCCGTTCTGACGTTCGGGCCTCCCGAGCCTAAGGGCCTCCGAGAAAGGATGGGATCCCGAGTAATCTTTATTGGGCTTTTTTGCCGAAGTGGGACCTAGAGGGCTGTCACTTGGATGAGCTGAGCCTCGTTCGGTCCTGATGGGCCTAGTTTGGCTGCTCTTGATTGGGCTACAGAAATCCCCCTCTCCAGGAAGACTAGAGATGAATGGCGGATCTACCTCAACACTCTGCCCATTGATCGGTTCGTGATGCGCCCAGCTTTCCTTGTTGGTACTACCCTCAAACTTCCTAGGAGGCTTGGGTTGCACTTGAGGCTCATGGGGAACACCACCTTGGCGATGTACAGCCCCCACAGGTTCTCTCTACAGGTTGGACTCCCGCGCATCATGGTTCAGCACTACCCCACCTGCCCGCGCTACAGGAGAGAAGACTTGGGACGAAGGAGGATCAGCAGGCAGTGAGGAGCGTGCTGATCATGTGGGAGATCAGCAAGACGCACATTCTACCAGCAGAGGTGATCGAGATTTAGGAGGAGTACCAGTTTTACCGGAGAGAGCTACACGAGATCAGACCTCGCATGGATGCCCGACTGAGGGATCGAGTGATTTTAGCATGATGTATAGGGGCTGAGAGCTTGAATTTGATGTTCTTGAGATTGAATAAATGAATGAAAGAATTTGGTTGTTTTAGCAATCGATTTGCCTCTCTTTTTCGCTCCTATGTGTGGTTTGATATGGCTCTCGGAAATGGAAATGGCCAAGGTTAGGACCGCCACAGGAACAAGACGGTAATAAGATGACCGCTACAATGAGAGAAACGGCTTCTAATAGGCCGCCACTAGGTAGCCGTTTGAATAGGCCAACGAGCTCATGGTTAACCAGTCCTCGGGGGAGACAAGCGGTCGATCGAGGAATCGCTATATAATAAGACGGTCAATGTTTGATCGCTGGAATTAAAGAAACGGTCTCTTCTAGACCGCCAGGGGATAGAAATTAGAAGGGCCCATGCCGGTCAGAAAGTGACCGCTAAGTGAATATAAACGGTCCTCATAAGACTGCATACAAGAAGATATGAGAGGAATCCATGGGTTTTGAGGTTCGGGCCTTGCAGACCAGTCTCTGTGCACACTAAACAAGAAAAATATGTTAGATCTGTTCTAGGCTTAACCCCTTGCTGAGGGCAAGCCTGATGTTGTTGTATGCCTTGCATATTGCATATATTTTTGATGATAACTAAACATTATGTTTGCTTGCATATGTTCTTGATGGACAGTGTTGGACAGTGTGCATTCATGAGCATTATAATGATTCATACGTTTCAGAATCTAGAAAAGCTTTTGGCTACATGGTCTTGTGATATGTGGAGTCACACCCTTGCTTCTGTCACACTCTTGCATGTACTACATTGAGCCTTTGCATTCTTAATTCTGAAATGGTGAAGATGAGATATGGATTTTGAGGCTCATACATGTTATTTGACTGCATGACTATTTGGAGTTGGTTTTTTGGTTGAAGAAAACTTATATTCTTCAAGAGGTTTCGAAGCCTACTCTGCATGAACAAAGTCTTTGTACAACTCATGATGTATTAACTTTGACTATTTTGAATTGTAGGATCAAATCTCATGGTGGTCGTTTAAAAGGTAAAAGAAACATGTGGATAAGCACCTTGCTTTCTACAATCTAAAAATATGTGGTATATGTCTTGTCTAGTCTGTCAATAACCATCGGTAAGATTCTTGCTTTGTTATAGCATCGATCTCACCATATGCATTTCACGAAGCTCTCCTTAATACACTTAATTAATGGCATTTGAGGTTCACAATGTGCTTAAGAATTTCACATAAGTCTTGGGCGAAACCGGCTTGGACGATGCTCTTTCACTGAAATGGTTGCATGGCTTGATAGCTTAATAGTTTTGTTTGAATGCATGGTTTTTCATTTCACTCTTTAATTGTGTGAAATTGAGTAGCATACATCTTGATGGTTTGAGAATGTAATTCATGCATTTTCAACATGAAGCTTTTTGGCTTGAATGTGGTTTGCAAATGAATGTTCAATAGGTCTTTTGTATTGTTCATAAATGCATTCTATGCATAATCTTCAAGAGCGATTTTTGAATGT
This sequence comes from Amorphophallus konjac, assembly GCA_022559845.1. Taxonomy (NCBI): domain Eukaryota; kingdom Viridiplantae; phylum Streptophyta; class Magnoliopsida; order Alismatales; family Araceae; genus Amorphophallus; species Amorphophallus konjac. Next base: position 405,807,594 of record CM040118.1, read on the forward strand.
GTTTAAGGCCACTTTGTGTAATGCTAAAAGCTTAAATGTAAGAATGAATATGAAGCTCAAATGAACATCTCCAAATGCATAATCAAAGCAAGATTAAGACCAAAATGCATGAATTGAATGAGGACATGAAGCTCTTATCATATGGATATGATCTACTAGGCTAACAATTCATTTCTGCTGATTTTCCAGGCTTCGGTCGACCTAAGGGCATGGTCTGGTCGACCTAAATTGCCAGGGATCACATATCTATAGAACTGTCACAGTTCGGTCGACCAAAGGGTATGGGTCGGTCGACCGAAAATTCTAGGGATCTAAAATCTACAGTTTTTTACTGTTAGGTCGACCGCCCTATGGCTCCCAGTCGACCGAACTCCCCGAGGTAGCAATTGTTGACTTTGTATTCTTCGACGTGGGAAACCCTTCTCCTTAGATTTTTTTAATCCCAAAGCCACCAGACATGCCATGATTTGTGGATCTGATTCCTCGCTTGTCCCTTGACCATCCTAGTTGTGTAAAAACATCTCTTTGGAGTCAAAAACCCTAATCACCAAAAATGATGAAGAGGAGGCTATAAAGGTGAGAAGGAGAGCTGCTGTGAGAACTCCGTGAGCAGTTATTCGTCCACAAATTCTTCATCCGAGAGTAAGCTTCTCAAGATCAAGCTGAGGCATATCAAGGGGAAATCAAGTGGAGAAGCAACATCAGCCCAAGATCTGCATCATTATCTAAGGGAGAGCCTAGATATGAAGTTTTTATTTTTGTTTCCTCTTCTAAATTGCTTTGAGCTTCAAGTGTGCATTTCTTTCTAAATCTGTGAACATCAAGTGTGTGGTCGGATTGTGCAGAGTGCACATCCGAGTTGTGTGTGGTCAGATTGTGCCGTGTGCACATCCGAGTCTGTTAAGCTTGCTGCAACTTACAGCGTGTGCATCTGTGAGCTGCATTTCTAGCAGCGTGTTCTGGGGTTCATCCCCATGTGTGTATGTGTGTATGGATCGATTCAGATCCATAGTGGTGTGTGTCGTCTCATTCAGATCCGTGGTTGTTCATTGGTCTTTTTAGATCTACATGTGTGTGTGTGTGTGGATCTATCCAGATACGGGTCTTCGTGTGTGTAGAGTGTTGTATCTGTTGTAGTGTGTGTGTTTTGTTGATCTGGTCATCGGATCGTGTTGGAAACTCTGTTTCCGTGTGTGTGTGTGTTGGGGTTTGTTCCCTGTGTGTGTGCAGGCGTCGCCCTGCGTGTGTGTTGGAACTTAGTTCCATGTGTGTGGGGGGGGATTTATCCCCGTACTGGTTTACCAGTTGTGAAGTCTCATTCAGTTGAGTGAGGGGTGGACGTAGGGAGCCCGTCGTGATCCCGAACCACCTTAAAAATCCCCGTGTCCAGTAGTTTGCCTTGTGTTATGTATGTTTGTGGGATTGTAATGTTAACATTGTTTATCTTGATCATGTGTGAATGGCGAGATTGAGAGAATTTGTTTATCCTTGTTTACTCTATTTCTATCAATCTTGTTAAACTTGGTAATTCCGTTGCATAAGTTTTAATTTGACATATCGCGTAGGGGGCAATTCAACCCCCCTTCTTGTCCGCTCGCCTACCCAGGGACCAACAATTGGTATTAGAGTTAAGGCTCTGTTTTTCATAGATCTAACGATCTAGAGCAAGATCCAGATCGTGGCTACCAAAGTTTTCACTATGGATTCTCCACCTGTGTTTGATGGTTGTAACTTCGATTTGTTGTTAGGAAGAATGTGCAGTCTTGTCAACTCATATGACCCAAAGCTATGGAAGCTTATCTCACATAGTCTTTATAAGTTGCCTGAAGATGAATCTGTCTGGACTGTAGATTATGAAACTAAACATGATCAAAATTACTTAGTTCTAAGTTTGCTTATTGCCGTAGTTGATGTTAATAGTTTTCCTTTTGCTTCCAGCTGTAGCTCCGCAAAGGACATACTAGATGGCTTGGTTGGCTTCCATGAGAAGAATGGGGACAAATGTGTTATGGCAGGTACGAGTGATCACGGCAGTGATCAGCCGAATGGATCGCCCTTGGAGGTAAATTCAGATTCTGAAAATATACATCTTGATGAGCTATTAGATGCATACAATGAGCTTGCAAGTAAATATAAGAAGCTAAAATCTAAGAATACAAAATTGAAAAAGAAGGTTGAACAAAACAATTGTGACTCCTCCTGTAAAAAAATGCTCACATTTAGAGGAATTGATTGAGGCTCATGTGTTTGATATTGAATTTCATAAAGTTAAAATTTACTTCTTAAGAAAAGAAAACAGGGAGATGAAAGTAAAAGTAAATTCAATGGCCAATGATCAAACCTTGATAAATGAACTCATTCATGATGAAAAGCTTGCAAAAGAAAATGAGAAACTAAAGGAATTGAACACGGCCATTTATGAAAGATTGTTGTTTCTAGAAAAAGAAAAATCTGTGGTTGTAAGTGAATGTGAAAATGTGGATGAATTAAAGCAAGAAGTAGAATGCCTCAAGACTACCAATGCTGTGTTAAATGTCAGCCTTGCTACTTGTGAAGAGAAACTTGCTAATACTGAACTACATATGACATCTTTAGAAACTGAAATCCAGGACTTGCATAATTCATTGTCTAGATTTGTGGATGGTCAAAATAATCTGAAGAAAATCTTGGGGACCAAGGTAAATTTTCAACGGGAAGGTCTTGGGTATGAATCCACTAAAAAGAAAGCCTTTGGTCTTAAAACACAAACATATTTTGTGCATGCATCATGTTCCTCAAATATGTCAAATGCTTCTTATGTTGAGAAACAAGATTCTAAAGCTCAGGCTCAACCTAGGAACAATAGAATTGATGCTCACCCAGTCCAGCATGCAAAAAGGAAAATCCATAAATGTGATGTTAAGTAGATCTCGAACCAAAATTCAAAGTTGAAAATAAATTCTGCTTGTGCTAATGTGAATGCTAGAAAGCAAAATCATTCCACACACACACGTGTATCCATAAATATTGTCTCATGTTTTTATTGTGGTAAACGTGGTCATATGATGGATGATTGTCCTGTTATGAAATCTGATGATCTAAAAGCATGCGGAAATGAATTTGATTGAAAAAGAAAAAAGAGTGTTCCCTGTTTCAGATGTGGAAAGCTAGGACACCATGTGTCACAGTGTTGGCAAGCAAGTAGAAGAAAGAATTTTCATGTTAAAAATAATTACACTCTTGCCAACCCACAGAGTTTCCATGCTTATCCTGTTAAGAAGAATGCAAAGTCTTTTGTTAGTTGTCACTACAGTGGAAATTTTGGGCATACTATGCATGACTGTGCCTTAGTGAAAATTGATGATATGCATGTCCAAAAATTATGGAAAGCACCCACTAAAAGTACAACTAATCATCCGGGACCCAAGAAGATTTGGATACCCAAAACTGTTGAATGAGAATTTTGTTGCAGGGTTGCCTTGAGGCCAAGTGGAAGGCTTGGAAGATGATAGATGCTCAAGGCACAGGTGTTGAAAATAAATTTCTGAGTTCTTTTTCGAAAACTCAAATTTATTTTTACCAAAACTCCATTAATAAAAATTTCAAAAAAAAATTTGTTTTTGTTGTTAGAATGCATTGTATCGTGCATGAATCACTAGTGCATAATTACATTTCATAAAACTGAATATTCATCCATCGGATTATCATTGCATCACTTCATGGTATATTAAATGGTGACCTGAGGAAGGACATGTCATTCCTGACTGAAATCTATCACCATGCGTGAGAATGCGTCTTTGCCTGGTACCATGAGTCACTTGTTCATATAAGTCAGAGGATGCATATTTTTCTGTTAAAACATCATTTGTGTAATTCATGCACATTGTGAGGGGGAGCTATTAGCTGGCATCTGTAAACTGTCTATGATGAAAACTGCTGGCCTATTCAAAGAATTGCATACATTGAGTTTGCATAAAATCTCACGCACTGTCTTGCACAATTTTTTTTTAAAAAAAACTTGCTTCTCATATTAGAATGCATATCCATTCTCATACATATACATTGTTGATGAAACTTAATATTTACATGTGCGAGACTATGGAATTTACCTCTCAAAGGTGCTGTTGAACCCTAGGGATCCAAGAAAGCTTGGGTACCAAAATCTGTAAAATGAGAACCTTAATTACAGGAGTGACTTGAGGGCAATGAAGAAATTGAGAAAAATAAGAGATTCTCAAGGCAAAGGTAAGAAAACAAAAATCTGAAATACTGACCTTCATGAGGCTAGTGATTTTGGTGCTTGAAGGTATACGGTACTGCCTGCTGAACTAAGGTAACTCAACCTTTCGCTATAGAAATGAAATTTCATGTATTGGCTTATGGCATTAGGTGATATTGTTCTTATGAAAAGAATTGTGTCCAAAAATCTTGAACTGTTGTTCCTCTACTCTGTTGTGCTAAAAATGTCCAAATGGTTATTTGAACATTTCTTGATTGAAACTGCATGTGTGATATCACATTCAAGCTTAACTGCGTTTCTGGTATATCAAATCGTGTTAGTAGAAGAGTGGATCACGTCCACTTGGAAGCTTTCACCATGTGTGAGTCAGGTCTTCGGACCTCAAACTCCGCCTTGTACCAGAACTTGGAGAAATCAAATGGCTAACTTGTGATTAGATTGGTTTTCTTCTGAAGAGTCTTTGAAAAATCTGTTTGGCTTGTGGATGATTTTCTGAACTTCTGAAATGCTGTTGAAAATTTGTTTTTGAAAAGTTTTTGAAAATAAAATGGGTTGCATTACACATTTCTGATCTTCTCTACACCCTTGTTCATAAAGGCCATGTGATGGAAGATGCTTGTTGTTCATCCTTCAAAACTGAATGTCCTCTTGTGAAATCTGACAAATGTTCTAAAAATCAAGCTTTCCCATCTTGCTTTTGCATCTTGCATTCCATTCTCATATAGTTATAGGTTGCATCAATGCATTAGGTGCATTTAGATCATCCAAATGAAAAATTAAAAACTTGTAATTTACATCCATGCTGCGTCTTGCACTTTGCATTGCATTTAGGACATTCATATAAAAATATGAAGTTTTGCATTCATAATGCATTCTGCATTTTACATTGCACATTACATAACCTTCAAATTGTGTGCTTGCATGTTATATATGTTATTCACCCCCATCCTTGGAATATCTAAGACCTCATAATTCTTGCTAAATAATGTTACATTTGAGTCATCACTAGAGTGTTTCTTGTCAATACACTTAGGGGGAGTAAAAGATTTGATAAGTGCATCTACTTCGGGGGAGCTGCACTATTATGTGTTCATGAAATTTTCGGTATACATGATGAATCAAATTTATACACTTCATGCACAAGATGTGAAAGTGAGTGTTAAGGATAAGGATATAGGAATTTCTTTTCAACACTCTAGAGATATTAAACTTACTGCATGAATGTTAAAGAGACAGTTGAGGAAAAAGCTACATGTCTATTTTTTTTAAAAAAAAAATTAAAATTAAGGCATATCAATGCTTAGTCTCACTGAGTAAATTGGGCACATGTCACCTGAGACGTGATATCGTTCATTTCAGAAAAGTGTTCTGCTATAGTATCTCTGCTCAAAATGAAGTGAAATAGTCAATATTCTGAATAATCGGGGAGTCTGGCATGAGCTCCATGTGTCTACTCGCGTAAAAAGGAATATTTGAACTTGATCACTCTTTCAAAATTCTGATTGTCATTGCCAAATTTTTGAATAGAAAAATTCTGAAAAAATCTTTGTGGCAGAGCGTAGCCTTCAACACGTTGCTCTCATAAATTGAAGTGTAGTCTGTAAAATCTCTCCTTGTGTTGATTAGAAATTCTGAATATCCATATTGCAAGAGTCTATTTTCATGTTATTCACTTACACATATGGATATTCGATTTAATATGTATTCAGAAAATTGATCGACTGCTTTGACTATTGCATAACTCTTCTATGTGATTGCACAATCTCGTATGTGTTATACTTGAACACTCTGGATGTATTGACTCTCCTACACTTTTCGTACACATATTCCATCTCTTTAAATAAAGAGAGGGAGCTATGTTGCATGCATATATACGTATCTGTTTGGTTGCATTGCATGCATTTATGTGTCCTCTTTTGTTAGCATCTAACTTTATGCATTTTAATAAAAAACTAAAAATTTGAAACTCAAAAAAAAATTTCACTTGTGTGTCATCGCTTGCATGCAATTATGAGTTTTTATGCATTTCACCCAAAAAATCTAAAAATTTAGAAATCAAAGAAAAAATATTGTCTTTGCCTTGCCATTACATATTGTGAAAATCTGAAATGGGCTTTAGGCTTTCAGTGGTATTAACTTGATGTGTTTACTTAGTCTGTAAGTCGTAAGTCTACACACCTGTCATCTCCATCACCAACAATTGGAATCACAAAGAATAAACATGTTTTGATCACCATATCCTTGCATTGCTCTTGCCTCATTTGAACTTCTGAACTGGGCTCTTATTGAGTTATGAATCTGCTTTGCTGATATTTGCCTTCCTCCCACTTTTTGATCATGTCAAAGGGGGAGAAGAATATGATCTGTCTATGCCAGTCATAAAGTTTGTCATCATCAAAAAAGGGGAGATTATTATATGCCTTGCATATTGCATATGTTTTAGATGATAACTAAACTTTATGTTTGCTTGCATATGTTCTTGATGGACAGTGTGCATTCATGAGCATTACAATGATTCATATGTTTCGGAATCTAGAAAAGCTTTTGGCTACATGGTCTTGTGATATGTGGAGTCACACCCTTGCTTCTGTCACACTCTTGCATGTGCTACATTGAGCCTTTGCGTTCTTAATTCTGAAACGGTGGAGATGAGATATGGATTTTGAGGCTTATACATGTTGTTTGACTGCATGACTATTTGGAGTTGGTTTTTTGGTTGAAGAAAACTTAGATTCTTCAAGAGGTTTCAAAGCCTACTCTGAATGAACAAAGACTTTGTGCAACTCATGATGTATTAACTTTGACTATTTTGAATTGTAGGACCAAATCTCATGGCGGTCGCTTGGAAGGTAAAACAAACATGTGGATAAGCACCTTGCTTTCTACAATCTAAAAACAGGTGGTATATGTCTTGTCTAGTCTGTCAATAACCATTGGTAAGATTCTTGCTTTGTTATAGCATCGATATCACCATGTGCATTTCATGTAGCTCTCCTTAATACACTTAATTCATGGCATTTGAGGTTCACAATGTACTTAAGAATTTCACATAAGTCTTGGTAGAAACCGGCTTGGATGATGCTCTTTCACTAAAATGGTTTCATGGCTTGATAGCTTAATAGTTTTGTTTGAATGCATGATTTTTCATTTCACTCTTTAATTGTATGAAATTGAGTAGCATACATCTTGATGGTTTGAGAATGTAATTCATGCATTTTTAACATGAAGCTTTTTGGCTTGAATGTGGTTTGCAAATGAAGGTTCAATAGGTCTTTTGTATTGTTCATAAATGCACTCTATGCATAATCTTCAAGAGCGAGTTTTGAATGTGTTTAAGGCCACTTTGTGTAATGCTAAAAGCTTAAATGTAAGAATGGATATGAAGCTCAAATGAACATCTCCAAATGCATAATCAAAGCTAGATTAAGACCATAATGCATGAATTGAATGAGGACATGAAGCTCTTATCATATGGATATGATCTACTAGGCTAACAATTCATTTCTGTAGGTTTTCTAGGCTTCGGTCGACCTAAGGGCATGGTCCGGTCGACCTAAATTTCCAGGGATCACATATCTACAGAACTATCATAGTTCGGTCGACCGAAAATTTCAGGGATCTAAAATCTACAATTTTTTACAGTTAGGTCGACCGCGTGATGGCTCCCGGTCGACCGAACTCCCCGAGGTAGCAATTGTTAACTTTGTATTCTTCAATGTGGGAAGCCCTTCTCCTTGGATTTTTTTAATCCCAAAGCCACCAGACATGCCATGATTTGTGGATCTGGTTCCTGGCTTGTCCCTTGACCATCCTAGTTGTGTAAAAATATCTCTTTGTATCAAAAACTCCAATCACCAAAAAGGATGAAGAGGAGGCTACCAAGGTGAGAAGGAGAGCTACTGTGAGAACTCCGTGAACAGTGATTCGTCCCAAAATTCTTCATCCATGAGCAAGCTTCTCAAGATCAAGCTGAGGCATATGAAGGGGAAATCAAGTGGAGAAGCAACATCAGCCCAAGATCTGCATCATTCTCTAAGGGGGAGCCGAGATCTGAAGTTTTTATTTCTGTTTCCTCTTCTAAATTGCTTTGAGCTTCAAGTGTCTATTTCCTTATAAATCTGTGAACATCAAGTGTGTGGTCGGATTGTGCGGAGTCCACATCCGAGTTGTGTGTGGTTGGATTCTGTGGTGTGCACATCCGAGTCTGTTAAGTTTGCTGCAACTTGCAACGTGTGCATCTGTGAGCTGCGTTTCTAGTAGCGTGTTCTGGGGTTCATCCCCGTGTGTGTATGTGTGTATGGATCGATTCAGATCCATAGTGGTGTGTGTTGTCTCGCTCAGATTTGTGGTTGTGTGTGGATCTATCCAGATCCGGGTGTTCGTGTGTGTAGAGTGTTGCATCTGTTGTAGTGTGTGTGTGTTTTGTTCATCCGGTCGTCAGATCGTGTTGGAAACTCTATTTCTATGTGTGTGTGTGTTGGGGTTTGTTCCCCGTATGTGTGCAGGCGTCGCCCTGCATGTGTGTTCGAACTTGGTTCCGTGTGTGTGGGGGGGGATTTATCCCCGTACTGGTTTACCAGTAGTGAAGCGTCATTCAGTTGAGTGAAGGGTTGACGTAGGGAACCCGTCGTGGTCCCAAACAACGTTAAAAATCCCCGTGTCCAGTGGTTTGCCTTGTGGTATGTATGTTTGTGGGATTGTAATGTTAACGTTGTTTATCTTGATCGTGTGTGAACGGCGAGATTGAGAGAATTTGTTTATCCTTGCTTACTCTATTTCTATCAATCTTGTTAAACTGGGTAATTCCGTTGCATAAGTTTTAATTTGTCATATCGCGTGGGGGACAATTCAACCGCCCCTTCTTGTCCGCTCGCCTACCCAGGGACCAACAGATGTGATACCAATTCTTGGAGTTTGGTCAAGGGGTTAAGCCTTATCAAATAGGCCACAATGACATAAAATGAAAATGCAATGTATGCCATGAAATGCAAAAAAAAAAACACGTGATGGTTTTACGTTTTGAAAATATTTGATGTTTTGTTTGAGTTATGAAAATATGTAATTTTTTTTAGTTTTGAAAATATTTGATTTTTTGAGTTTTGGAAATATTTGATTTTTCAAGTTTTAAAAATATTTGATTTTTTTGAGTTTTGAAAATATTTGATTTTTTTTAGTTTTGAAAATATTTGATTTTTTTGAGTTTTGAAAATATTTGATTTTTTTTAGTTTTGAAAATGTTTTATTTTTTTCTACTCCTCTATCTCTCTCTCTCTCTCTCTCTCTCTCTCTCTCTCTCTCTCTCTCTCTTTTAGGCTAACTGAAACCAGGCGAGGGGAACCTTAACCTATGTCATTAGGAGTCTTCTAAAACATAGCGTGTGCTCAAGATGACAACCCCTTGGCGAGGGGTCCAGTTCGCATGACGATGCCTCTCCCAGGGCCATACCTAGGGTAGGACCTAGTCTTCAGGGAGAGAATGGAAGAAAATTGGGGGCAAGCCTTACGTAGGGATGGGAGATATCATGACTCGACTTCCCTCCAGGGCACTACCCCTAAAAGAGTTGGCTTGTTGTGCCGGGGCATTGTGTCTTTGATTTTATGAATTTCGTTGATTTTGATACACACAACCCTTCACCGTTTTACGCGAACCTTGACTCTTGCCTTAGGATAAGCAAGCCCGGTTACTATGATCATGGGCATTTTTCATGGTCTTTTTTTTCTTTTTCCTCTTTTTTCTCTTCATCTTTCTTTTTTTGAAGACTGCCCCTATTTGAAACCACTCTCATATTGGGGATTGGCTAGGTTGGTTATTCCATCCATCAATCTCTTGCCCCTACGTTTGGCCGAAGAAAGAAAAGCAAGGACCTTCACCTCCCCCGAGCATGGCCGAAGGAGAAACGATGTTTCGCAAAAGAGAAGACCCTGACCAAGGGTGTCATGTAGTGAGTGATGTGCTAAAGAATCTTCTCTAGTGATTAAAGGAAAGACGACTGGCCACCCGGTTATCGTTAGCCAGACACTTTAAGGATAAAAATGTTTAAGATGAAGCCCATTCCATGCGTGAGACAATTCCTCACCCTCAGCGTTAATCAAGCGATACGTGTTCCCAGGATAGACCTCCTTGACTACGAATGGGCCCTCCCAGTTGGGTTGCAGCTTAGACTTGGGACCTCCTGTTCTAGTAAATTTATGCTTCAAAACCATATTACCAACTTGAAATTTACGTTTAATGCCCTTCTTTTGAAAATGACACGAAACTCGCTTTTGATATACAGAGACATGATTGGCCGCATTAAGTCTCTTCTCGTCCAAGAGTTCCAGCTGGACTAGCAACGCCTCTCGACGCTCATCGAGATTAAGTTCCTTATCAAGCTGCACTCTTAGGGAAGGGATCAGAATCTCGTACGGAAGTACCGCCTCCATCCTATAAGTGAGAGCAAAATGAGTTTGTCCCGTGGGAGTACGGATGGAGGTGCGATAAGCCCATAGAGCTTCTACTAATCTTTCAGGCCAATCAAAAAATTTGTGCGACTTGCATGTTTTCTTGATGATTTTAAGAAGGGTTTTATTAGTGGCCTCGGCTTGGCCGTTACCTTGTGGATAATATGGAGATGAATGATGTAATGTAATATTAAACTTCTTACAGAGGTCTTGGAGCTCTTGTGACACGAACTGCGGTCCGTTGTCGGTGACGATGTCGCATGGCACTCCAAATTGCGAGATGATGTTCTTTAAGATGAAGCGATAAACTGTGGAAGCTTTGATTTCTGCGTATGCTTCGGCTTCAGCCCACTTGGTGAAATACGCAGTGGCAGTAAGGATGAAGGACTTCTGCTTGGTCTGAGAGTTGGGGTCACCCAGCGAGCCTACAATGTCAATGGCCCACATGGAGAATGGCCAAGGAGTAGAAAGAGGATGAAGGGATGAAGCGGGGGCATGAATCTTATCAGCGTAAAGTTGGCATTGAATACACCTACGAACATAGATGGAGCAATCTTCTTCTAAGGTTGGCCAGTAATAGCCATGCCTAAGAATTTTCTTTGCCAACGCCTGACCATTAACATGCCCTCCACACTCACTTGAATGAGCTGCTTCAACGACCTTCCAGGCCTCATCATCGTCTAAACATCTCATAAGAACTCTGTTAAGAGCGCGCCTATACAATTCTCCAGCAACAATTATGTATCTTGAGGTGACCCTTCTGATGGCCTTACGCTGCTCTGTGTTAGCTGACTCCGGGAATGAACCATCTCTACAATACATCTCAATTTCATAGTACCAAGGCAACTCCTCTTCTTCCAAGATCTCTTCCAATTCTGTTAACGATACTTCTTTCAAATCTTCCTTCTCAGCCTTCTTCTCTACGGACTTCCTAAGGTTATCAAACCAGGGATCCTGAAGGGAAGGGGGGTCTAACCGCTGGACCATAATGGTCTCAGTAGTGCGACTGAGAGAGAAGGACATGGAAAAAGTGAGCGATGCAAGTGCATCGGCAAGAATGTTTTGAGATCAAGGAGTATGAATATAAATCAATTTGCCGAACTGCCTAGCCAAGAGAATGACCATGTCTTGATAGGGCTTGAGCTTTGGGTCACGGGTGCGATAGGTAGAAAGGACTTGGCGTAGCACCAGCTGAGAATCTCCTATAATGTTCAAATACCGTGTGCCCAAGAGATAGGCGTGCTGTAATCCAGTGAGGAGAGCCTCATACTCGGCTATATTATTGGTAGTATGAAAAGAGATTTGATATGCAAACGGAATGGTTACTCCCTCTGGAGTGAGGAGAACAGCGCCGATCCCTCAGCCCTGAGAATTAAGCGCACCATTAAAGTGCAGGGACTAGAAGGGGTGACGAGTGAGAACGGCAAGGTGTTCATCTGGAAACTCATCCTGGATGGAATCTGTGCAAGGAACAAGCAAATGGGCAAGATGTTTAGCGATGGCATAGCCCTTAACTGCTTTTTGGATGACGAAGGTGATGTCGAATTAGGAAAGGAAGCTCTCCTAGCGAGCCAATCTGCTAGAGAGGATGGGCTTCTCCAAGAGATAACGAATTGGGTCCATTCTAGAGATCAATTTATCCTCATGGGTGAGGAAATAATGTTTCAGTTTCTGGGCTACCCAAAGTAATGCTCCACAGGTCTTCTCCATGGCAGTGTATTTGGCCTCTACAGGGTTGAACAACCTACAGAGGTAATAAGTTGCCCTTTCTCTCCCTTCATCGTCTACTTGCGCCAGGATGGCTCCTAGGGAGTCCTCAATGATGGAAATGTATAAGATTAGGGGTTTCCCAGGGACAAGAGGTTGCAGAATTGGGAGATTAGATAGATAAACCTTCAGATCCTCATAGGCCTTCTGACATTCCTCATTCCATTCAAATTTAACCCCCGCCTTAAGCAGTTCGTAAAATGGACGGCACTTTGAGAATGCTGAGATATAAATCTTCGAATGAACTGTAGACGTCACATTAACCCTCGAAGTTTACTGATGTTCTTTGGCGGGGCATATCCATGACGGCCTTTGCCTTATTAGGATCGATCTGAATTCCCCGTTTGATAACTATGAATCCTAACAGCTTCCCTGAGGACACTCCAAATACACATTTCTTCGGATTCATCTTCAATTTATACTCCCGAGCCCTTTGTAACACCTTGGCCAAAATAGCGGGGTGTTCTTTCTTCGACCTCGACTTCACCAGAATGTCATCCACATAAGCTTCCATATATACATGTATCATATCGTGGAATATTGCCATCATTGCCTGTTGATAAGTGGCACCTGCATTCTTCAGACCGAACGACATGACCACATAACAGTAAGTGCCCCAGGGCGTGGTGAACGAGGTCTTTTCTTGGTCTTCTGGAGCGAGACGGATTTGGTTATACCCAGAATAACCATCCCTGAATGAGAGAGCTTCGTACCCAGCGGTATTGTCTACTAACACATCGATATGAGGCAGCGAAAAATCATCTTTGGGACATGCCTTTCTCAAATCCCTGAAATCAATGCAAATTCGCACGTTTCCATCTTTTTTCATAACAGGGACTATATTCGCCACCCACTAAGGATATAAGATGACGCGAATGAATCTAGCCTTATGTAGTTTATCAACCTCTTCCATCATCTTCAAGTCCATATGGGGGTGAAATCTTCTTAGTTTTTGCTTCACGGGTCTTGCCCCTGGTTTAAGCACTAGTCGATGTTCCACCAAGGAGGGGTCAAGACCCGACATGTCCTCATAGGACTAGGCAAAAGAATCGCTATACTCCATCAAAACTTTGACCAATTCTTCTTCAACCTGAGGAGAGAGATTAGAAGAAATAAGAATGATCCTGGGGTCCTCTTCAGTTCCAAGATTTATTTCCTTCGCAGGTTCATCCACTGCCGACGATGGATCATCGAATCTCTTTAAACCTTGTGCGTACAAGTCGGTAGTGTCATCTACATTGTTGTCCTCAAAGTCAACCGGGTCTTTCTTATCCATGATCTTGTAGACTCCTAGTCCGTCATCGCTCCACACCCCTTCTTACTCCTCATCGTCCTCGAGGGCGATGGCTGTTTCTACAAACTCTGGGCACTTAAGGAGGGCATGACAACATTGGGCGAGATCCTGGAGGAACCTATCAGGGATGGATTTAGAATGACGCGTCATCGGGCACGCCGCAAGCATGGAAGGACTAGAAACCTTAGAACATGAACCTACTTCAATAGACTCTACTATCCTAGGAGACTCGACAGACTCTGAATGTAACCTAGAAGGGACAGGATCAAACAAGCCTAATGAAAGGGAATCAGGGGCCTCGTGCCCCTGGAAGGAGGATAACTCAAGAACAATGTTGTCCTCAACTGAAATCTCCATTTTAAAATTGGCATTTTTTTGGAGACTAGTAGAGAGCACACAACAGGATGGAGTAGAAGAGGAAGGAGGAGGAGGAGGAAGTGTAAGAGGATAGAGGGATGGAAAAAGGACATCGAAGAAGGGATCGAAGGAGGAAAACCATATGTTTGAAAGATCAACTGGTGGGCAACGCCCACATGGACATGTCACAATTAGAAACACCATTGGCATTTCCACCAACCATGGATCAATCATAATGGGAGGTGAGCGGGGTAAAAACTCTAGCTTTTGAAAAAAGGAAGCAAGACGGGAAGGAGACTAAGAAAAGGCAATGAGTGAGCTCCCCTCTTCCCTCGGACTTTGAGCTGGCTTTCCTCGCAAGTGTTCCACGATCCGCATCTCCAGCCTTACCGAACAATCTTCTTCGTCAAACATCTTTGTAAAATCTTCGTGGAAATCACTTATATCATCAACTGGCCCCTTTTGTGGCAATGGCGGGCCGGAAACTGTATAGGCATCATCTTCTTTCTGATCAGCACGGGGCGCTGTCTTCAAGGTACCCGACTGTAACGGCCCCCTTACAAAGTGTTGGCGATAGTCCCAGGTCAATGGCCATGAGTCTACCAGAACTGACAATGAGGACTCTCGATATCTGAGACTCCTCCTGTTCATCTTTCTAATCCTGGGAATCGGCTTAGTCTGCCCCTACAGTTGAGCACCGAGACCCATGCCGTGCTGATAGCCTAGTTTTAATATCATATTCCAGCCCTTAGGATCTCTCATCTTGGGCTTCACCTTGATGTTTATTGGCGCAATGGCCCGCTTGCATGGCGCATAGGCCCACGGAAAGTCAAGGTCCATTACAGAGATGACAGGCTTGTTGCTTGTCCAGAGTGTTGGCAGTATCTTGTTGGAAATGGCCTCGACTGTCTGGACTATGGATATGCTCTTGACCTTTACCACCCGCCCTTGAAATGGGAATTTAAGGCACTAGTGGGCGGTAGATGGCACAGCATGGAGGTTGTCAATCCACGGACAACCCAGAATAGCCTTGAACATTTGGTCAATGTCGAATACATAAAATTCAACAGGTATGGTCAGAGGCCCGAGTTCAGCTTGAATAGTTATCACCCTGTGGCAGGCCCTCCTTGAGTTGTCGTAACTTGCAATGGTAGTTGGAGTGGGCCTTAACATGTCTTCAAAAATGTTGCATGAACACAGGGTGTGATGCCCTTTCTTTGAGAGTGATTCCCACTTCTACCTCCTCCACTAGATGCGACTTCCAGCCACCGCCGCCGCCGCCTCCATTCGTGCTGCCATCGAGCTGCCACGGGCCTTTCTCTGGCTTGCTGTCCAGATCTGTGACCTGCAGGATAGAAGGTGAAAGAGGAGGTTGGATCTCCAGATCCAACTGTCTGATCGAGCAGAGATTTTGATGGTTTGTTCCCCACCTCCTTCCCTACTCCCAGTTCAATTTTCATGCCGATCAGCCTCCGTTTGAGTCCCTTCCCACTGCCGTCTTTCCATCCCTCACAGTCTGCCTGGGTGCAGATCTGCGAGACAGTAGTCTGAAGGTCCATTTTTCCCACCCCACAAACCACCTCAGAGAGTCAGCAAATTTGGTGTGCACGATCCTCACTTCCCCCTCTCTCACCCATAAAATTCCCTAGACCCAGATCTACTAATTTCCCTACGGTCAAACCCCTTAATCAGGCAGATCACAGTCTGCCCTATAACCCAAGCCGGAACCAACACAAGGATGCAGAGTTTCTCATGGTAAATCCAACTGTTGCATAGTCCCCAAATCTTGATGATTTGAGGCCCTTCTAGTACCCTCCGCAACGGCGCTGGTTTCGTCCCAATCTGACATCGGATCTGGGCGTGGTAACTGTTTTCGTCGGATCGCGCAACTCTATCCCGTGACAGGCTAGCAAGAGCAGTCCCCGTTTAAATCTTCGAGAAGTACGCTGGTTCAGATCCAGTAACCGCCGCTTCCAGGGATCGACCAAGGATGCCCCACCATCATCCCAGTCGATCGCCGCCATCAGAAGATCTCCGGAGAACCCCATTCCAGCGTCGCCATCGCTTGGTGTCTTGCTTACCAGATTCCGCTGATCCGGACTAGCAACCCGCATCCGCCCCGGGAACCCCGTTGACGTGCTACCCGTCAACCCGAGATCAGTGCTACCAGGTCCATCGTGTAGCCTATTACCTCCCTGCATGGAGTGGGCCGTAGATTTAATTATGTAATTATTGATTATTCACTGTACCGGGAGTTACGGGTCTTGGCCGGGACGTCTTCCCCACACCCTGAGCATGGAGGTATGCATACCACCCTTCTTTGTAGCATTGCTTATTCCGTATACGTTCTTTATGCTGCTGCTTGTGAGCATGTTAGGTTCCTAGCTTGACCTAGTTTAGTCACCGCTACGAGAGTGAGTGCGTGACTTGTCCCGTGACTCGATCCGAGCACAAGTGAGTATTGACCACCCGAGACTCAGTGCCGATTTCTCAACCGCGCAGATCGACAAGTTTCCCTCGCTTGGGACGATTGTGAGCTTGCACTTCTTGTTGAGGGCATGTTCGCCTCTTCTAGAGCTCTTTTGGTGTCGAGTTGTTCGCGTCGTCGCTGGTCGCATTGTCCGCTTGATCGCGTCGTCACCTAGAGTCCCAGATTTGCATCAAATTGGTCTCGACCCTCATTTCGTCCTGCATCAGAAACTAATCGGGAACGTGAATAGCCGACAAGAGAAGTCTAAAGTGATAATAATAATCATAGCGCTAATCATTCACACATAAGAGTGAATGCAAGAGAGTATAATCCAAAAACCTTGACATTATTGAATCATAATGAAAAGTTTACAAAAACTCTTTGACTAACTAGACTCAATAAAAGGTAAATTACATAATTGACTCTTTTTACTAGACTCAAATAAATGGAAAATTTCATAGACTCGACTTGACTCATGACTCTACTAGGTCTTCTCTCGATCTTTAATCACCCTTGGACTCGTCACATGAGTAGTCCGAATCTCCGTTAGAATGTCCTGAAAAGATTGGAAAAGTAGGGAATGAGCACACTTGTCTAGTAGGTATCTTCGTATCAACATGAATGTAATTTTTAAGTAATTTAGCATTTTTACTCTAGAAAATGAGATAAATGAAATACGGTAAAACATGCGGTATAAACCAAAGTAACATAAGTAACAAGATATGATCAAGATGAGATATGAGAGTTTATGTAGATTGGGAATATGATCAAGCAAGAATATAGCATGAATGTAAATATGGCCTTTCACGAACAAGAATGTAACGAGAATGCACTTTTCATAACCATAAAGGCTATGCACTAGAAAGTCACTTAACACGCAAGAATGTAATTTCACTAGATTACCTCGTGGATTTCACTCATTTATAAAAGAAAGTACTCCCAGCATAATGCGACGCCAGTGTTCATCACACCCCATGGTTTATAGCATGTTTCCGGCAATCAGCTGAGGGGGCTAGAGTCGAGCCCTTGGACACAATCAGTGCCCGATCTGCATCTTCACATTATAAATCCAACTACTTCTATGAGTATAACAATAAAGTCTGGCCACTAATGTAACACTTCAAATAATAAGCTCATGATAGCAATGTCAAGGTAAGAATGCGCCAATTAGATCATAAGAGTTCAAAGAATGCATTAAGGACAAGGTCATGCCCCGGGGAGAATCCGATTGCTTAATGGTACATTCATTACCTTCCATAATTCATTAGATAACTTTTTGCACAAAGTGTTAGGTTCTAGATAATGAATAGACCATCTAGGAACTTAGAAAAATTAACCCTTAGGTCAAACCTCTGGTTAAGAACAACTGAGACAGAAACGGTCATGCTAGGGCCGTCTCTTGAATTAGCAGTCAAATCTGGGCCCTTCTATGATATAGCGGTCAAGTAAGGACCGTTTCATGAGGAAATAGCGGTCAGGGAAAAGGCCGCTAACTGATATTGGCGGTCTCCTGGAAGGCCGCTAATTTACATTGGCGGTCTCTTGAGGGCCGTTACTAGCCAGGACACAAAAAATTGCCGGTAAAGTGCTTTCTAGAGAATTGGGTTTTGAGGGTACAACCAGATTAGCGTCTAAAGAGGGGCGATCTCGCACTACTTCTGAGTGGGGAAGAGGATAACCACGTAGCCTTGAAGTATGAACTGCAAGAGGAAAAATAGGTCAGGGGTGCCCAGGGATGGATCCCCGGGGAAAACCCTCCGATGCTTAAGTCAGCAAGTGTAGTGGAGCACAAGTGCAAAGGGAGGAGTTAGGAGGAAGATGAGAGCGCGAGATCCCTCTCCACCGAAAGGTGAAGTGGTTCTTGCTCAGGGTTTTTGGCTTATCCCTGCACAATAGGGCTCTTCCAGTTTAAATAATGGCTCGTTGAGTGCATGATCCCTGTAAGCTGAGGAGATTCGGGGGGGGGGGGTTACGTCCTCCTTGCGGGCTCTTTATAGCATACGGACTCTTGGTTTCCCCTATCCCCTTGAGCTCCCAGCTTTTAAGGGACGCGTAACGGTTGTACATATAAGCTTCCATCAGTTGGCTCGAGCATATGGTGCTCGCCCAGGAGGTGCCTGCTGAGCGATAAGTGCACGGTTTGGGCAAGGAATATGGGGCTCTGTGGATGTTGAAAGATGACAATGATGATCATACGGCACTCGCGTCTACGCGCTCAAGCGCAAGTCAAAGACGGGAAGGCCGAACAAACCCATGTCTCGCCCGACCAGGACGAGAACTCACTCGGGGGTCCACTACTCGATAACAAAGTCCCTCAAGCAGAAGATACGACTACAATTCTCCAATCGGCCGTGCCGAGAGCTGAATCACGGAAAAGTCAGGGACCTGGGGCACAGGTCCTGCATGCACCGAAAGTCACGCAAAGTCTGCGACCGAGGCCCAGAGACTGTGAATGAAACATTACGGACGTCATGCATTACAACTAGAGCATTCCGGGAATGCCAACATTCATATAAATGGCCGCGACTCCGATAAGAATCCATTTGGTGCTTAAAATGGCGCGGCCTAAACTAGCGCGCCCCTCTTCATTGCCTTGATACGACGCCCCTAAAATCGGCGCGCCTCATTTCCCATTTGCACCCTTGCTTTCGTTAAAATGGCATGCTCCCTTTGCTTCGGTTAAAACGGCGCGGCACCTTTGTATGTTGTTAATCCGGCACGCACAACACCGCACCGGTTTAACCTCAAATGCCACCCCCTTGCAATGCTTACACGGCGTGGCCCCCTTGCAAAGCTTTAATCCGGCGCACTCCCCGCCGCACCGGTTTAACCCCATGCCATCCCATCTACACTCCGACACTCTGTTTCGCACCAGTCTGAGCGCACAGAGAACATTCAATGCCACGAGCCGTGTCTCCTCCTTCGTTCGACAGCAAAGCGGTAGTGATAGCAGCAACATGCATCAACGGTGGCAACAGCAGCAGAAGATCTCCTGGAAAATCCGTAACCGTGTTGTCCTCGGACGAACAACAGTGTACGACACGAATCGCCGGATGCCAGCGACATGCCAACCCTGTTCGTCTGGCAGAGGAATGAAGTGGCAGGAGTTTCTTCCATTCGAGCAAAGAAAAGGCAACCCATTATATATACTCTACAGGTTCGACAGAGCAACCCCCTGGCTTCCCCCCCCCCCCCCCCGGCTAGCGATCAAGAAAAAAAAGGGTCGCTCGGCTGTGTGCAGTGAAGAGAAGAAGAAAAAGAGAGAAGGAGCTCTGTCCACCCACGCCGGTAAGGTGAATAAAAAGAAAGAGAGAGTGTGTGAGAGAGGGAAGGTGAGTCCGGAGGGGGGAGGATCTTGTGCTCCATCCCCTCTCCCCCACCGGTGCATCTCCTTCATCCCCCTCCAATGTATTTCCCCTTTCCTTCGGGATGGGCTTCCCTGTGTCTAAACCTTCCCCGTTTGTGTGGATGAATAAAAGAGAAGAGTTTTCTTTTTGCAAGCCTAATCTTCCTCGTGTAACCTCCGCTTCCTTTCTTCACTCTCCGATCATCCCAGGCCTTTGAGGTCTGCCTCTCCATGGCATGACCCTCAAAGGAGCCCTCCGACGGATGAACAATCATGGCCCTCTGGTGGCAAACATTCACCACGACTCGAAGGATCATCACCCGTGAGTTGTGGTGGCTCTTGAAGGCTAGCCCTCGAGCTTTCCACACTCACATATGGGTCATCGGACCGCCGCGAGGCCGTTCCGAATTTTGAGGGTCACCCTGGAGCAATCCGTTTGGTGGCTCTCTATTACCTCTGGCAAGTCTCGGTCCGGGGATGATGCTGCCCAATTTTTGCCAGGGGATTAAGAACACTCAAGAACAAACGAACAAGACACCCTTTGAAGAACACACAATGAACCCTCTGTGAACTAACCCCTAAAATCTTACACAATAAACTCCTCCGAATAAATCACTTAAACCCCACCTCATTACCTATCTAATCCACCAAATGGAGGAACAAACCAATCATTAAATCCACCTACGGGTGAAAGAAAAGAAAAACACAGTCAAAGCAATAAACCCTCGGGAGAGGCTAATCCAGTGTGGTTACTGTTCCCCCGCGCCGTTTTAGCCCCTCTCACAAAAGCCCTCATCTCCTTCTTTGAATCCAGAAACGGCGCGCTCCCACTCCTCTATACATCTTAAAATGGCGCGCCCCCTTGCCCATTCCTAATACGGCGCCCCCCCCCCTTGCCACCCTTAAAATGGCACGCTCCCCTACTTACCTCCCAAATACGGCGCCCCCCCTCCCTTGCACATCCTATCCCGGCGTGGCCAAATACGGCGCGCCTCCCCTTTGCCTATCCTAATCCGGCGCGCCTCCAAAAGAAAAGGAAAAATAACTAGTAAATAGAGGGGTTTAAAGCTAAATAAAAAATGAAATAATATAAAGAATCAGTGAAAAGATCAATAGTAATAAATGATCACGATGGTGAGCTCGATGGTGAGGTCGATCCGCATGCGAGGGCACACGATGGTGAGCTCGGGCTCTACACTTAACAATTCACTCCCCCGGACTGGGTGCAAAGAGAAAATCAATGATGCCTTGTGGTATCTGACGTGGACCTCGGAACCCCCGACATGGTCATGATCCGAACACATCTTGGCCAATAGCTCGTTAACTCGACCCGCTTCTACCGGGATTCAATCCCGCACCCGCATTAAACTTGCCGTACCTACGGTAGACATCTGTATGGCTTTGTCATTCTCTTCGATGTTTCAAATGCAGACTCTCGTCCAAATAATGAATGATCTGTTAGGGACCGACGTATATACCGGGATCTAATTCGGCACTTGCATTAAACTTGCCGTACTCATGGTAGACATTTGTACGGGTTTATTTCCGTTTACGTCGTGCCTTCAATACGGATCTTTATCTGAACATAAAGTGGTCCATGAATGACCAACAAAATCTGAATGGAACGAGACGGCTCTCGTCTTCCCCAAACCCTACATGTGGGAATATCAATAAGACCTTCGTGAGTCACGTTTGGACCTCGGGTTCGCCCCGACCATGGTCATTGCTTGACCCACATCCTAGGCCTATAGCCAGCTATCTTTATACACGTCTTTGATTTGGAATCTAGTTCCGAGACACTTTTTCCGCTGCCCTTCGGCACCAGAAAAATTAACGATGCCCACGCAAGCCTTGTTTGGACCTCGGGAGGCGCCCCTCGGAATGATCCTGAGTCGATCTCGCACCGGGCCAATAAACTCGCTGATCCCCAACCACCCTAACCGGGATTCAACCGAATGTCTCCTATCCCTTTGAACAATAAATTTGCCGTACCCCGGCATACATATGCTCTGGTTTTCCCCATGACGATCATGATTTTCTGAAGCTGGATGCTCGTCCGAATATCAAAAATGGTCCCTTGAGTGACCGACATATTTCGAATGCTTGCTTCCCTAGACATCGGGCTTTCTAACTGATTCGAGACAGCTCTCGGCTTATTTCTCTTGATATAGTTTCCTGGCCATGAGGTCCTGATTCCCTGCGATTAATCAAGGGTGTTCCCCTCTCCGAGGGGATGTAAATGACGCCGTGACCTTTACGGCGCGATAGGTTTTGGTCCCGACACAAACTACACAATCGTCTGATTAGTCAGATCGAGCCCACCATGGGCTTCCGTGAAGCCCGAATGAATCGTCACTTTGTGACTGGCACGCAACGCACTTAATAAACAAATAAACCCACCAAATAAATCGACTTAAAGAACAAACAAATGAGCGTGTCGAAAAGTTCGTCCACAGGCTCCGAAGGAGCTCTCCCGATCAACTGATGCTTGGACTTCCTAACCCGAAGGCCGCCTAGGAAGCGCTTGTTCCGAGTGAGTTATTGGGCTTATATTGAGTCGACCCAGTGATGCGAGACGGACACGCGACTCGACTCCAAATGGGTATGCGACCCTCGTGTTGTGCCCCTGTGATTTTGATGATAGCAAACACCATGAGTCATCATTCAGGTTGATGGCACATACACATATTCTTCTTTTGCATAAGTAGAAGGTCCGTACAGGCAAGTCTACTTTGAGTCGGTGCATCACGGCATTATGCATGTATGTCCGTGTAGGCAAGTCGGTGCACTCAAACACTTGCTAGATGCATTGCATTCTGAGCGTCTCATGTTGCGTCTCATGTACCATCTCAACATATCCAGCATCTTATGTTGTGTCTCACTGAGCGTCTCATGCAAAGTCTGTACATCGGACCAAGTCTGTACAGTCTGCGTGTTTCACACATTTAAAGTCTATACATTCCTATCTTTACCTACGTTCCCTGGTTTTGTAAACACACAAAGTCTATACACTGCATTGGTTGCATAGACTGCCATTCAAAGTCGGTGCAGCTTTGCTTGCACGAGCTGAAGTCTACTGGTGCGGACACCCGAGCAGTTGATCGGCACGATATGCCGAGCCACCGGTACCGCACGCGGAGTACGACACGAGCCACCTCGGCGTCCATCTGGCTCGGAGACAGCCTGGAGACACCGCCCTGAGTCTCCCCATTTATTATATTTAGTTAGTCGTATATGTGTGTAATTTGTGTTTATTTCATTGCATTCGGTTTGCCATTTTGATTGTAATAGGGGCTTATGTGTAATTTGGACCCGTGGGCCCCACGGGCCCCCCCAAGCCCCATCCCATTGGGCCACCTCAGCCTAGGGTCCCACGTGGGGTCAGTCAACATGCCAAATGGAGGAATCTAGAAGTTTGACTGGTAAAATGACACATGGGGGACAAATGGCTTGAAAAGTCTAAGTAGGCTACCCACCCACACCTACCAAGTCCACATGCTACATCCTAGTCCAAGGGCCGCCCCCCTCCCCTTAGTTTTTTATAATTTTTGTGTGATGTGTCACACTCCATCCCAACCCTCCATTCCCATCCCCTAGATCCAATTGTTGTGGATGGAAGTGAGATGTAACCTATTTAAGCTTGTATTTTCCATTTTAGTAGAATAAATGCCATTTTGATTCAAACAAATTCAAGAGCAAGGGCTGGTGCGCCCCCCTCCTCTCTCCTCCCTCTCCCCCTTGAAGCTGTGAAGGCTTCCATTTTGAGGTGTGACGCCTCGTGTATCGGTTCCGACGATCGCCGCCGCCGCCACGTGCCGCCACCGCACCGCCATCGCCATCAACAGAGTTCTGCCCGCCCAGTACCACAGAAGCTTCCACGAATTTCCTGTCTCAGCCCTAAGCTCAGATAGATCTGGGAATTTTATTGGATGTTCCAGAGGTGTCAAGGACATCCCACAAATTTTGGTTTGCCATTCAGATCCCGTTTCATATTTTTTGATTTTCGTCCACTCTTCAATTTCAGTTCTACCAGAGTTCTGTCCAGATTCATCCCCGCCATGAGTTTCATGTCTTAGGTCCACTTTTGATTTATTTTGGTTCGCCCAATTTTACTGGAGGTTCCACCCATCCACCCCTTCATCCACAATTTTTCTCAATTTTTGGTTCGTCAATCTCATATTTTCTAAAAATCGTTCTCAGTCCCAGCTACAGTTCTGTCCCCCTGTTCCCAGATCCGACCACTAGTCACCCCAAAAATCATAGTAAATCACCACCACCTCCAAATCAAATTCCAAAAATAGTCACCGTTCCGTGGTTTGATCCCCTACAACTGTGAAGAAGGGCTCAAGAGCTGAATCGGATGTTTACTAGGCGGTCAACGGTGGTTCTCAGATATGTATCCTGTAAATATAAGTTTTCAGTTACTGTACAACAGGGGCTTGTAAATTCATTAAAGTTCTGATCCAACCAGATCCAACAGATCTCTTTGGGTCTAGATTGAAGCATTTGAAGAGAGCTTTCCAACGATAGCTCATGCGTCCCGATCCGACGTCAGGATTGATCGCAGCGGCCATTTTCGCCGGAGCGCGCGCCTGAAAACAGCAACTAAAAATCCGTGGGCAGCAACTTCAAGCTTGGGAATCGGGACCGATCGACCCCCGATCGGTGTTCCCGGCCGACCGCCGTCCGTGGAGGCGCGCCACCAGGGGTCCCCATCATAGTGGGTCCCACCCCCGTAGATCCGGAGGACAGCGCCATCCGTGGGCCCCGCGGGCCTGCAGAACCCGCCGTTCGGAAAGCCCGAAAACGCGGAGTTCGGCACCGCCGGGCGACATCAAGATGCTGCCCGTCAACCCGAGTTGGGTGATTCCCGGGCTCCACATGTGACCTTTTACCTCCCTGCGTGGAGTGGGTCAAATCTTTGTATTGCTGTGATATTGTTTAACCGGGAGTCCGTGATTTGGCCGGGGTTGTCTTCGCCACGCCGGGTGCGTGGAGGTAATGGTCCGAACCTCTTGGCGTTCATTTGCTTAGCTAGTATACGGTTTTTTACCGCTGCCGAGAGCGTAGGTACTAGACCATGTGTCCATGTCACCGCTGTGAGAGTGAGTGTGACCCGTCCCGTGACTCGATCCGAGTCCGGAAGTTGAGTCGGACTACCCTTGACCTCCGCCGGTTCCTTAACCGCGCACGGTCCGCGCTTTCCCTCGCTTGGGACGACGAGTGAGCTTCCACTTCTGTTAGCGACATTTTGCCACTAGGAGCTCGTAGTGTCGGGCTTAGTGCCTCCCTGGTGTGTGCTACTGGTCGCGTCTTCATCTAGAGTCCGAGGGTGGCACCTAATAGTGTCGTCTCCCGTGTCCGTCCCGCATCATCTACACATTGTCTTGTTGCACGCACTTGAAGTCTGTACATTGTCCACTTGCAGTATTAGCACAAGTCTGTACAGCCTGTGTGCTTCATAACGCCAAGTCTATACAAAGGGCTAGCTGCACAAACGCCAAGTCTATACATTGGCTAGCTGCACAAACACTAAGTCTACACATTGATGCTGCAACAAGTCTATACATTCTTTGCAGTTCTGCGTCTCATGTTGCGTCTCACTTAGCGTCTCATGTTGTGTCTCATGCAAGTATGTACATCGTCAGTCTGCACAAGTCTATACATCCGCAAGCTAGCAAGTCTGCACAAGTCTATACATCCGCATGCTAGCAAGTCTGCACATGGTTGCTTTGATGCTGCATCAAGTCTATACATCGTTGTTTGTTCATGCATCATTTCTATAGTCTGTACATCCTTTAGTGGCATATCAATGGAACGTTTGAACATTGTATCGGCTAAGTCTATACATTGCTCCGTCTCACTCAGCGTCTCATGTGCATAAATCAAAGTCTATGCATTGCTTGTTAAAGTCAATCTCACTTAGCGTCTCACTCAGCGTCTCATGTGCATATGCAAAGCCTGTACATCCACCAGTTGATAATTGAACAAGTCTATACATCGTGTGTTCACAGCATATGCAAAGTCTGCACATCGCCGTGTTCATCTCACTTAGCGTCTCACTTAGCGTCTTTGTGCATGGAGCATTCAAGTCTATACAGCGCCGTGTTCACATGCTTCAAAGTCTGTACAACGTTCTTCGCATGCACACAAAGTCTATGCATCGTTTCTCAAAGTCTGTACAGCCCGTGGTCGCAAGACCAAGTCTGTACATCATCTTGTGCATGCATCGTTACACTAAGTCTATACATCGTTGCATACACTATGCATTTGGGCATTGTTCCTTACAGCAAGTCTGTACATTGCTTTCTCATGCACGAAAACATCAAGTCTATACATCATCTTCTCGCATTCACGCTAAGTCCATACACTATGCATTTGGGCATCGTTCATTATAGCAAGTCTGTACATCGCCCTATGTCATGCACTCAAAGTCCACACATGCACACAGTTAGCTTGTGCATTGTGCTGTCATGCTTTAACACTAGGCATTGCAAAGTCTGTACATGGCTCTGTGCATTAGATACAAAGTCTGTACATTCGTAAAGGCATGTCTGTGTATTCAATCTCAATGTACATACTTTGCTTATTAAAACTGAAAATAATTTTAACCTGACAGGACTTATACTCAAGGAGCTAAATGAGGGCACGTGATCCAAGAAGCTAGGATCGTGACACGTGTCATCCTGCAGGCTGAAATGCTGCCACGCAGCCAAGGTGTTAGGGCGGGAACTGAGGAGGACACACGCCCTATCTGTGCTGCTGCTATATAAAGAGGACTTCTCCATCTGGAGAAGACTGATCGTGATCAAAAGGAGCAGAAGCAGAAAGAGAGCTTCCACGATCCAGAAGAAAAAGAAAGAGAAGAAAAAGAGAAGCAGAAGAAGAAAGAAGAGAGTGAAGAGAGAGAGAGAGAGAGAGCTCATGAAGAAGAAGGGAAGATTGAGAGAGAGGAGTTGAGAGAGCTTGTTTGAATGTTCCTCAGTCTCTTGGTTCAGATACCAGAGCTGAGTTTGCTCATTGCGAGCTATATTCTCTTTTGAGTTTTCCCATTTTCGTTTGATTCTATTTTTCTTATTTTCGGAACTCTTGTTTTCAAGCTGTGTGCCAGCGTTTGCAGTGGAGGATTCCACTGGACGGGTAAGCTGTAATCCCCAGCGTTGCAGAGAACGTGGTTCTCTGGACAACAAGCCGTGAGGCTCAGCGCAAGCTGTTAGGCAGCGGATGGCTAAGCTGTATTGCCCAGCGGAAGCAAGTTGTGAGGCTCAGCGGTTGTAGGCTAAGCTGTATTGCCCAGCAGACGCAAGCTGTGTTGCGCAGCAGTAAGCCACACTTGGGTTTGAGTGTGGGGTGGACGTAGGTCTGGAGGACCGAACCACCTAAAAAAATGGTGTGTTATGTGCTTGTGTGATTGCTTATGAACTGGTGTGTGGTTGCTTCTCTTGATTCTCTTCTCAGATCGCTTTGTTTCTGATTAGATCCAATGCTCTAGTTAGTAATCTTGTAGATCTGTTAAAATTCCGCATTAGAGCCTTATTTTGGTTTTAAATTAGGCCATCAATCTATTCACCCCCCTCTAGATCCACACTTCGTGGTGACAGAGTGTTTCCATCTAACACAACAGTTGGTATCAGAGCCTAACTCTTCTACAGGGACTTACAGCCCGAAGAGGAAGGTACAGATGGATGCAAGAGGGTTGATCGCTGAAGGACATTCTACCACCAAGCCCCCTTACTTTGATGGATCAAATTATGCATACTGGAAAAACCGTATGCAAGTCTTCTTGAGGGCGAAGGATTTTGAGACTTGGAAGGTGGTGAGTAAGGGACCTTTTGAGCTGTCCCCGAACGAGGATGTCTGGACCAAGGAAGAGATCTGAAGGTCCACTCTGAACTGGAGCCCCATCAATGCGATTCAGTGCGCCCTGCACCCCACAGAGTTCTCTCGTGTATCGTCTTGCACTTCAGCCAAAGAGATGTGGGATAAGCTAGAGGCTATCTACGAAGGGACCTCTCATGTCAAAGAGACGAAGGCAAACCTCCTGGTGTCAGAGTATGAAGCTTTCAGGATGAAGCCCAATGAGGCCATCAAGGATATGTACGCTCGACTGACAGTCATCACAAATGGTCTCAGAGGTCTTGGTAAGACATATTCAGAATATGAGATTGTAAGGAAAATCCTGCGTTCCCTGACTCATATTTGGCACACTAAGGCTACTGTAATGGAAGAGTCAAGGGATCTGCAAAACACCAGGGCAGATGAGTTGATTGGATCGCTGATGGCTTATGAAATACATCTGCCGAAAATAGAGGAAGCTGAGAAGAAGAAAAAACCGATCGCTCTGAAAGCTGGTGCTAGCAAATCCAGCCGATCCAGCTATAATGGATCATCATCCGAGGAGAGCCTGTCTGTAGAAGAAATAGAAGGTGATGAGATAGTAATGATCACCAGAGAATTCAGGCGGTTCCTCAGGAAAGAAGGAAGGTGATTCAGTCAAAGAAATCATGGTGGTGGCCGACGGGATATAAGGTATAAATCTAATCCTGTAAGGAAAACTGAAACTAATGTGTGTTACCAATGCAGGAAGTCCGGCCATCTGAAAGTTGATTGTCTAGAGATTCAGAAGCACAAGGACAAGGCCAAGAGAAAGAACACTAAAGGGAAACCCATGGTAAGTACCTGGAGTGATGAGGACGAAGGTACCTTGAGCAGCAGCTCGGACAGTGAGGAAGAATCAGAAAAACCTATGTGTCTTATGGCAACCAGTTCTGAAGACAGAGAGGAAGATTCTGATGAGGTACCCTCTCGATTTGATAATTTTACCATTGCTGATTGGGTAGATACCTATCATGATATTGCTAATAAAGAAGATTATATTAGAAAAGAAAATAGGCATCTAAGAAGAAAAATAAATTCCATGCAAAATGGCAAAACCTTGACTGATAAAATTGCATGCCTCGAATCTGAAAATGCTAAGCTGAAACTCACATGTTCTGAAATTGAAGAAATCAAGCATGAGTTAAAAATTTCTAAGGAAGAGAATGAGAGGCTAGAAAATGCAATTGATGAATGGAAATTGAAAATACAAAAATATGAGAGTGAGATGAAGCTTGTAAATGAAAAGTATGAAGCTGTCCTAATTGTGAACACTGAACTGAAGAAATCTATTGAAAATGTTCAGAAAGATAATGAGGACAAGCTGAGAACAATAGAGAAAATGACCCAAGGTTCAGAGAACTTAAATGCCTTATTAGGGTCAAAAGTCAACTTCAGGAGAGAGGGTCTTGGATTTAATTCCAGTGCAACTAAAAGCTTTGCAATGAAGACTATATCATTTGCTGCACAGAAAGAGAAAAGACCTCTCATTAACATGAATTCAGACAACTCTGTGAATAAAACTGTGAACCTGAAGAAGCCCAGTGCTGAGGAGAAGGGCAAACAAAAGATTGGTGAGCCTAACAGACCTGGTACATCCAAGCCAAATCCTAAAGCTTAGTCTCAGGTTAGGGGTCAGCCTACACATGCATATAAACCCCATGCTAAGGCCACTAAGTCTCACAGACCTTGCACCAGAAATTGGGTTGGTGGGTATGGCAATTGGACACCTAGGAACATGCATTTCTTCAGCGAGCCCAGAAACTACTATGGCCACAATTTCGTGAATGCACCCTGGCCAAGGCACTGGCACAGAAGCAACAAATCTGTCAATAATTATGCTGGTGCCAACAAGAATAAAAACAACAAAAAGAAGAGGAATAATAACAAAAGGAAATCTGTAAAATCCAATGAACAGAATTCTTTTAAACAAATGTGGATTCCAAAAAGTTTGCTTTCATGCTTTACCTGCATTTCATCTGCTCTGGAGCATAAACAGACTTGGGTTCCAAAATTCTCTACCTAATTGTGTGTGCAGGTGTTCCTGGCAGCCAAGAACAACTTGTGGTACCTGGATAGTGGCTGCTCTAGGCATATGACAGGAGATAAGGCCAAGTTCTGCATGCTGACAGAGAAACATAGAGGCCTTGTCACCTTTGGTAGCAACACAAAAGGTAGAATTGTCGGGTCAGGTAAGGTAGGTAAGTGTACTACCTGTTGCATTGAAGATGTCATGCTGGTTGAAGGTTTAGCATATAATTTACTTAATATCAGCTAGTTATGTGATAAAGGAAATTGAATTGAATTTTGTTGAAACATAAAATCAAATTGCTGACATCTTTACTAAGCCACTAGGGAATGAAAGGTTCAAATTTTTTAGAAGAGAACTTGGATTACGTAAAGTTCAGCATGATGAATAAAATTCTTGCAGTCTGATCTGGATTTAAATTTGGTTGCCTGAATAAAACTCTGTGTCTGTTGAATGTTGCACCAGACCATGCATGAATAACATTCATATTCTTCATGACATATCAATTGGCATCACACTCATGATCCTCATTGCATATCATTCAGCCATGACTATGTCTAAGCTCTCTCTCCTCTAATTCTTCCCATTCATTTGCAAAACCACATGCATATAGACAGGGGGAGTGTTGTATGTAATTCAGAGAGGTCATCAACTTCATTGATACTCAAACTCGTTTCTCTCTTGATTTCATTAAACCCCTTGACCCTGAATGAGTTGAGTCTGACAATATGGCAATCTGTTAGTCAGTTCTAATTCTTAAGCAATAGAAAACAGACTTCTTCCGTTATAAGAATTTTAATTACTTAAGGACTGACTTAATGGTTTAAATTTTATAAATTTTAGAGTTTAAAGATTGCAATCAGTAAATAAGAATGCTGATAATTGATAAAGCTCTCAACCCTTATTTCATTACATGTCAGACAAAGTTAACTGTATCTGAAATCTGAAAACTCACCTGAAATCCTGTTAGAGAAGGCTAAGTATGTGTATTGTCCTTAAACAAGTCATTCTGAAACAAATAAAGGACAACTAAGAAAAATATTGAAAATCCTTGAAAAATAATGTTGGCAGAGCAATGACTGGTAAAGCACTGAGAAACTGAGTGATCTATCAAAGAAATGGATAACACTTATGTCATGATGTTCATCAGTTATCTCTGCATAAATGGTCAAAACAGTAGGGTGGTTTCACTGAGTACCTGGGGATACCTGCGTCTCATAAACGTGTATCGTCACACAAAAATGTGTAAATCAGTCCTGTTGAATTTGATCATATGCAGAATGGTCCATCATGTTGAGTATCTAGGGGTATTGGCGTCTGATAAACGTGTACCCTTACGTAAAAAGATAAATGGTACCTGAATGCCCTTAATGAAATAAAATTTAAATGTTGTTCCTTCAAAAAGAAAACTCAGGTATGTCAAATTTTTTAATTACAATACATGACCTGGTATGTCTTAACAAATTTTACTGAGTCTAAGACTGTCAGATACTTTGAAACTGAATCTGTCATGCTCAAATGTGATTCTGGTTTATTGCTATTATCATGCACTACAAACTCATTCAATGATTGTAGTGCATGAACTCTAATTTTTATAACCTTCAAACTAGAATTCAATCTCTAAGCAGTTTCTAAATTCATATGACTGAAGGCTCTGTGCTTTAGAATGCTTAATTCTTAAACTACTTGCTCAGAATGCCAGTCACATATCCTTCTTCCCTTACACTATTCTTTCCCTCTTCTTTATTGATGGCAAAGGGGGAGAATATATTGTCTGTTTGATGAATTCCAGGGGGAGTGTATACATTGTTATTTTCAAAGGGGGAGTGTATGCATCATGTTATGGTAAAGGGGAAGATCCTGTTAGAACTTGCATTAGTTAGTTCTCATCTCATAGCATGCATTCGGAGTCAGTATGACTCATAGTGTTGCCATCATCAAAAAGGGGGAGATTGTTGTGCCCCAGTGGTTTTGATGATCGCAAACACCATGAGTCATCATTCAGGTTGATGGCACATACACATATTCTTCTTTTGCATAAGTAGAAGGTCCGTACAGGCAAGTCTGCTTTCAGTCGGTGCATCACTGCATTATGCATGTATGTCCGTGCAGGCAAGTCGGTGCACTCAAACACTTGCTAGATGCATTGCATTCTAAGCGTCTCATGTTGCGTCTCATGTACCGTCTCAACATATCCAGCGTCTTATGTTGTGTCTCACTGAGCGTCTCATGCAAAGTCTGTACATCGGTCAAGTCTGTACATCGGACCAAGTCTGTACAGTCTATGTGTTTCACACATTTAAAGTCTATACATTCCTATCTTTACCTATGTTCCCTGGTTTTGTAAACACACAAAGTCTGTACACTGCATTGGTTGCATAGACTGCCATTCAAAGTCGGTGCAGCTTTGCTTGCACGAGCTGAAGTCTACACATTGTCTTGTTGCACGCACTTGAAGTCTGTACATTATCCACTTGCAGCATTAGCACACGTCTGTACAGCCTGTGTGCATCATAACGCCAAGTCTATACAACGGCTAGCTGCACAAATGCCAAGTCTATACATTGGCTAGCTGCACAAACACTAAGTCTACACATTGATGCTGCAACAAGTCTATACATTCTTTGCAGTTCTGCGTCTCATGTTGCGTCTCACTTAGCGTCTCATGTTGTGTCTCATGCAAGTATGTACATCGTCTGTCTGCACAAGTCTATACATCCGCAAGCTAGCAAGTCTGCACAAGTCTATACATCCGCATGCTAGCAAGTCTGCACATTGTTGCTTTGATGCTGCATCAAGTCTATACATCGTTGTTTGTTCATGCATCATTTCTATAGTCTGTACATCCTTTAGTGGCATATCAATGGAACGTTTGAACATTATATCGGCTAAGTCTATACATTGCTCCGTCTCACTCAGCGTCTCATGTGCATAAATCAAAGTCTATGCATTGCTTGTTAAAGTCAATCTCACTTAGCGTCTCACTCAGCGTCTCATGTGCATATGCAAAGCCTGTACATCCACCAGTTGATAATTGAACAAGTCTATACATCGTGTGTTCACAGCATATGCAAAGTCTGCACATCACCGTGTTCATCTCACTTAGCGTCTCACTTAGCGTCTTTGTGCATGGAGCATTCAAGTCTATACAGCGCCGTGTTCACATGCTTCAAAGTCTGTACAACGTCCTTCGCATGCACACGAAGTCTATGCATCGTTTCTCAAAGTCTGTACAGCCCGTGGTCGCAAGACCAAGTCTGTACATCGTCTTGTGCATGCATCGTTACACTAAGTCTATACATCGCTGCATACACTATGCATTTGGGCATTGTTCATTACAGCAAGTCTGTACATTGCTTTCTCATGCACGAAAACATCAAGTCTATACATCATCTTATCGCATTCATGCTAAGTCCATACACTATGCATTTGGGCATCGTTCATTATAGCAAGTCTGTACATCTCCCTGTGTCATGCACTCAAAGTCCACACATGCACACAGTTAGCTTGTGCATTGTGCTGTCATGCTTTAACACTAGGCATTGCAAAGTCTGTACATGGCTCTGCGCATTAGATACAAAGTCTGTACATTCGTAAAGGCATGTCTGTGTATTCAATCTCAATGTACATACTTTGCTTATTAAAACTGAAAATAATTTTAACCTGACAGGACTTATACTCGAGGAGCTAAATGAGGGCACGTGATCCAATAAGCTAGGATCGTGACACGTGTCATCCTGCAGGCTGAAATGCTGCCATGCAGCCAAGGTGTTAGGGTGGGAACTGAGGAGGACACACGCCCTATCTGTGCTGCTGCTATATAAAGAGGACTTCTCCATCTGGAGAAGACTGATCGTGATCAAAAGGAGCAGAAGCAGAAAGAGAGCTTCCATGATCCAGAAGAAAAAGAAAGAGAAGAAAAAGAGAAGCAGAAGAAGAAAGAAGAGAGTGAAGAGAGAGAGAGAGAGCTCGTGAAGAAGAAGAAGAGAAGATTGAGAGAGAGGAGTTGAGAGAGCTTGTTTGAATGTTCCTCAGTCTCTTGGTTCAGATACCAGAGCTGAGTTTGCTCATTGCGAGCTATATTCTCTTTTGAGTTTTCCCATTTTCGTTTGATTCTATTTTTCTTATTTTCGGAACTCTTGTTTTCAAGCTGTGTGCCAATGTTTGCAGTTGAGGATTCCACTGGACGGGTAAGCTGTAATCCCCAGCGTTGCAGAGAACGTGGTTCTCTGGACAACAAGCTGTGAGGCTCAGTGCAAGCTGTTAGGCAGCGGATGGCAAAGCTGTATTGCCCAGCGGAAGCAAGTTGTGAGGCTCAGCGGTTGTAGGCTAAGCTATATTGCCCAGCGGAAGCAAGCTGTGTTGCGCAGCAGTAAGCCACACTTGGGTTTGAGTGTGGGGTGGACGTAGGTCTGGAGGACCGAACCACCTAAAAATCTGGTGTGTTATGTGCTTGTGTGATTGCTTATGAACTGTCTGTGGTTGCTTCTCTTGATTCTCTTCTCAGCTTGCTTCGTTTCTGATCAGATCCAACGCTCTAGTTAGTAATCTTGTAGATCTGTTGAAATTCCGATTAGAGCCTTATTTTGGTTTTAAATTAGGCCATCGATCTATTCACCCCCCTCTAGATCCACGCATCATGGTGACAGAGTGTTTCCATCTAACACAACACCTCGGACTCTAAACAAGCTCGCGATCGTCCCTTTTCGAGGGAAGGGTCGGACGTGCGCGGTTGAGAAACCGGCAAGAGCTAGGGTGGTCAATTCTCTCTTGTGCCCAGATCGGGTCATGGGATGGTCTCGCTCTGTCTCGCAGCAGTGATGAATATCAATATATAGCGAGCTAGATTAACCTAACATGCTCTCTAGCAGCGGCATAAACAAGCATATATGAAATAAAGCAAAGTGCCAAGCAAGGAGCGAATACGATACCACCACGCTCTCGGCGTGGGGAAGACGATCCCGGCCGAATTCGGTAACTCCCGGTAACAATAATGAATTAAATTACAGCAATGAAATATCGCCCACTCCACGTAGGGAGGTAAAGGGCTACACAAGTGGGTCTGGGAGGACCGATCTCGAGTTGACGGGCTGCATTTGATCACCCCGTTGGCATGGTTCGGACGGCGTATGCTGCTGGTTGTGGGGCCCATGCGCTGGTCGGTGGGCCCGTGTGGGACCGGGGTGGCACCACTGTAGTGGAGTTGCCTGGGGAAGCGCTTCCTGGGATGGCGGCGCCCTGGTTCGCCGGCCGGAGGCCGGGCGGCTCTGATCATCACCTGTCGGAAAAGGTGCCCACGGATCTGTTGTTTCTATTTTCAGGCGCGCGACCCGGCGAGATCTGTCGTTGCGATCACTCCCAACGTCGGATCGATACACAAGAGGTATCGTTGGAAAGCTCTCTCGAAGTCCTTCGACCTTGTGAGACTCAGAAAAATTCACCAGAGCAGTATTTCGGATGGCCGATTTTTGAAGCTTGCTGTACTCAGTCTCAGATCTGATCAGGAAAACTGAGATCTGATTGAGAACCAGCGTTAACCATAAAGGAGACTTCTGATTCAGATCTTGAGCTCTTCTTAAAAGTTGTAGAGAATGGAACAAGGAAGACGGGAATATTTTTTGTGAAAGGTTTTGTGGAGAATTAAAGTTTCTGGAGATTTTATACTGGACTGTGGTCGGATCAGGACTGATGAAGATAGAACTATTTTGGATCAGAAGGGGATTTTTAGAAAATAAGTGGAGGTCTTTAGAAATTCCAAGAAAATTTTTGGATGGAGGGGATGGTGGACAGAACCTCTAGTAAATTTGGTGATTCACGTAAAAATCATTTAGAGGGTCGAAGTTGATGATCTCAGGCCTACTGCCACAGTGAACAGAAAGCTGACAGATCTGGGAGGACTTGAAGACCGAAAATGTAAAAATAGCATAAGAAAAATTTTGGACGTGAAATTTTTTTTGGAGATGGAGAATCAAGATAAGAACACACTCTAAAATTTTCATATCCATAAGATCTCGAGGTGGAGAGTAGAAATTCTCGTAGTGGACCTCTGTTCAGCAGGACAGAACCTTGGACAGCACCTCGGAGATGGCTTCGCGGCGGCTCGATGGCGGCACGAACGGCGGCGGCGGCACCAGAGATGAAGATCAGAGATAGAGGAGAGGGGATAGAGAGGTTGTACACTCTAGAAAGCTGGAGGAGGGGGAGGGAACCAGAGGAGAGAGGGGAGGGGGCGTAAATGGCTCTCTTGCTTCACAAGCTTTTTTTCTCTTCATTAATTGTTACAAATGGAAAAATACAAGCATATATACTAAATGACAAATGACCAAAAATGACCTCAGATCTAGGGTTTAGAGAATATTAAATGTTTCAAACAAAATAAAAAATCCTAATTAGATCTAATGGGGGGGCGCCCCCTTGACCATGGGCATGGGTAGGTGGAGGTGGGTGGAGAATATTGACATTTTTCACCCTTTGTCCCCCATGTGTCCATTTGGCATTCAAACCTTCTAGATGGCCACCTAGGATGGTTGACCAGCCCCACATAACTTAGGTGGACCAATGGGAAAGGAGGGAGGGCCCCCTAGCTGGACCTACTACACATTTGCACAAAAACTCACTAAGACTTACAATTACGTACCCATATAACACAAGGGTATACATACAAATATGAAAGGACATAAATCTAAACAAAAGGTGGACGGTCTTGCTTCGATGTCCCCATCAATTCTCCCCGGGTGGGAAGAACTCGACCCCGTCGAGTAAAGGGGTGACTGCTCGAGTAGCTCCGGCGGATCCGTCACCGTACCAAGCAGCGCGGGTACGCTCCACTCCAAATGATCGTCACCTGCTCATTCCGTATATACTCGATATGTGCATGCTGCTATGGGAAGAGGCTAGTGGTGGAACACTCCGGGGTGGGGTCACTCTCAAGGGGAAGGAGGCAGCTTGAAGACTCACTAGGAATCACCGCTGGGTCCCTATAGGTGACTAGATCCGGGGTATAGATGTAGAACTGATCCCATACTCATCGAGCGAGTCCGCTCGCCTCTCACTCATAAGAGACCGACAACGAGCTTGCACAAGACACATGCAGACTCCTAACAAACCACAAACCACACAAACAAAAAATTGACTCATGCATGACCCTAGACAAACCTATTGTTAGTCCGACCCGTACGTGTGTGACGGCGGACCAGGACACCCGAATGTGTGTCATTCATGCATGTTATGTAACCGGAGATGGGTGGCATGGGGAACACCTAAACGTCCAAGTATGACCCAGTCATGCATGGCCGGCCCTTTGGATTTGGAAGACTTGAGAGGGCTAGGAGAGCTGGGTGTGGAAGAGCCGGGTGTGGGTGTATCGAGGATGGGTTTAGGTGGGCCGGGGAAACCAAAGTCTTCGTTACCCCCAAATGATGGTTTGGACCTATGGCTATGTAGAGGTTGCTTGGCCCGAGTGGAAAAGGTGGGATAGTGAACTCCGCGGAAGAAGTGGAGTGAGTATGAAAGCTCGGGAGGTTCACCAGTGAAGGGGTCAAAAGGGTCGAAGAAGGTATGACCCCGTGAGATGGGTTCCAACATGACATGGTCCCAAGTTTGGAATTCATAGTCACCGTCATACATTATGATCGGTGGGACGACGGACATGTGTTGAAAATAAGATTCCTCTCTTGGGCAGAAGGGAATGAAGTCAGATTCGACCGACATAGGGAGGAATAAGAGAATCTCCGTGGTGACACAACCCATGGTGCACACGGAGGTAATGGACCCTATGGCCGGGTGGGTGAAGCTAAGACTACTGGGTTGGTCAAAGCCTCGGGCCAATAAGTGCGTCGACTTCCATTGTGAATCTAATCCCATAACAAGATCATCTAAGGTATCAACATGGTGACTAGACTGAAATGGTGTGTGGTAGGGGTTGACGGGCACTAGAGGTAAGGTAGGGTCCGTAGAAGGGTAAGGATGTGGCACCAATCCATCTTTGAGCTAACTAAGAAGCGGCTCGGCTATGTATAGCGTTCCCGTAAGAAACACGGGTGGCTCGGGCTTTGGTGGCTCCAAATGAGAGGGCTCCGAAATAAGATCGGAAGGTGAGGTTGATAACGGAGCACTCACGGGTGGTGAAGGCAATGGCGTAGGTAGTCCGATCGGCTCGGGACTTGGTTGGGAGGTAGATGCTTGTCGAAGGGCAGCCAAGGTAGCCTCATACGGATACTCAAATGACTCGACCTCTAGAGCGACCAGATAAGACTGCGGCAGAGAGATCACGTTACGGAGCACATATTCCGACTGGAAGTGAAGGCGTAAAGCTCTCCGGAAATGAAATGCGGCCGTGGTACTCTCCTCTCTAAAGCCATATTCCAACCAGTACTGATGATAGTCCCGAATGTACTCGAGTACGGACCTATCGCCTTGGACGGGTCGACATGGGTTGGCCATAGTTGCCAAGATGTGGGAATGGATACCTAGGAATAGATATGCAAGGCCATTTTTTTTATAAGCCAAATTTGATGCAAACTAATACAAACTCCTAGACACGACTTAGAATGCAATGCAAATGCAAAGTCGAAATGAGACTCGACTACACACCTAGACACGACCAAGATTCGGTACGCGGCGGAGTTAATCAACCCGAAGATCACTCGCGCAAGTGAATCACCTCTCCGATAGGCATAACCTAACGGTCGGGTGACACCTTTTTTTATACCGAACAATGGTATGCGGATGCAACCTTAGACCGACTTAGACGATGACTAGACGTAAATGCCACTTTTTTTTTGATTTTAGACACCCTAGACTCAACTCGCTCTGATACCAAGTTGATGCGGGACAGACACGCGACTCGACTCCAAATGGGTATGCGACCCTCAGACTTTAAACAAGCTCGCGATCGTCCCTTTTCGAGGGAAGTGTCGGACGTGTGCGGTTGAGAAACCGGTAAGAGCTAGGGTGGTCAATTTTCTCTTGTGCCTGGATCGGGTCATG
This sequence comes from Amorphophallus konjac, assembly GCA_022559845.1. Classification (NCBI taxonomy): domain Eukaryota; kingdom Viridiplantae; phylum Streptophyta; class Magnoliopsida; order Alismatales; family Araceae; genus Amorphophallus; species Amorphophallus konjac. The sequence goes on from CM040118.1 coordinate 405,846,379, forward strand.
GGACGGTCTCGCTCTCTCTCGCAGCAGCGATGAATATCAATATATAGTGAGCTAGATTGACCTAAAATGCTCTCTAGCAGCGGCATAAATAAGCATATATGAAATAAAGCAAAGTGCCAAGCAAGGAGCGAATACGATACCTCCACGCTCTCGGCGTGGGGAAGACGATCCCGGCCGAATTCGGTAACTCCCGGTAACAATAATGAATTAAATTACAGCAATGAAATATCGCCCACTCCACGCAGGGAGGTAAGGGCTACACAAGTGGGTCCGGGAGGACCGATCTCGAGTTGACGGGCTGCACTTGATCACCCCATCGGCACGGTTCGGACGGCGTATGCTGCTGGTTGTGGGGCCCACGCGCTGGTCGGTGGGGCTGTGTGGGACCGGGGTGGCACCACTGTAGTGGGGATGCCTGGGGAAGCGCTTCCTGGGATGGCGGCACGCTGGTTCACCGGCCGGAGGCCGGGCGGCTCCGATCATCACCGGTCGGAAAAGGTGCCCACGGATCAGTTGTTTCTATTTTCAGACGCACGACCCGACGAGATCTGTTGCTGCGATCACTCCCGATGTCGGATTGACGTACAAGAGGTATCGTTGGAAAGCTCTCTCGAAGTCCTTCGACCCCGTGGGACTCAAAAAAATTCACCAGAGCAGTATTTCGGATGGCCGATTTTTGAAGCTTGTTGTACTCAGTCTCAGATCTGATCAGGAAAACTGAGATCTGACTGAGAACCAGCGTTAACCGTAAAGGAGACTTCCGATTCAGATCTTGAGCTCTTCTTAAAAGTTGTAGAGAATGGAACAAGGAAGACGGGAATATTTTTTGTGAAAGGTTTTGTGGAGAATTAAAGTTTCTGGAGATTTTATACTGGACTGTGGTCGGATCAGGACTGATGAAGACAGAACTATTTTGGATCAGAAGGGGATTTTTAGAAAATAGGTGGAGATCTTTAGAAATTTGACGAAAATTTGTGGATGGAGGGGATGGTGGAAAGAACCTTTAGTAAATTTGATGATTCAAGTAAAAATCATTTAGAGGGTCGAAGTTGATGATCTCAGGCCTGCTTCCATAGTGAACATAAAGCTGACAGATATGGGAGGACTTGAAGACCGAAAATGTAAAAATAGCAGAAGAAAAATTTTGGACGTGAAATTTTTTTTGGAGATGGGGAATCAAGATAAGAACACACTCTGAAAATTTCAGCTCCAGAAGATCTCAAGGTGGATAGTAGAAATTCTCGTAGTGGATCTCTATTCAGCAGGACAGAACCTTGGACAGCACCTCGGAGATGGCTTCGCAGCGGCTCGATGGCGGCACGAACGGCGGCTGCGGCACCAGAGATGAAGATCAGAGATAGAGGAGAGGGGATAGAGAGGTTGTACACTCTAGAAAGCTGGAGGAGGGGGAGGGAACCAGATGAGAGAGGGGAGGGGGCGCAAATGGCTCTCTTGCTTCACAAGCTTTTTTTCTCTTCATTAATTGTTACAAATGGAAAAATACAAGCATATATACTAAATGACAAATGACCAAAAATGACCTCAGATCTAGGGTTTAGAGAATATTAAATGTTTCAAACAAAATAAAAAATCCTAATTAGATCTAATGGGGGGGCGCCCCCTTGACCATGGGCATGGGTAGGTGGAGGTGGGTGGAGAATATTGACATTTTTCACCCTTTGTCCCCCATGTGTCCATTTGACATTCAAACCTTCTAGATGGCCACCTAGGATGGTTGACCAGCCCCACATAACTTAGGTGGACCAATGGGAAAGGAGGGAGGGCCCCCTAGCTGGACCTACTACACATTTGCACAAAAATCCACTAAGACTTACAATTGTGTACCCATATAACACAAGGGTATACATACAAATATGAAAGGACATAAATGCAAACAAAAGGTGGACGGTCTTGCTTCGATGTCCCCATCACCCAGGGGCTACCACTGTAAGGAGCTGGGCCTCGTTGGGTCAGGTCGGACCTCATTTTGCCTCTCCGTACGGGCGGCTAGATTTCCCCTCTCCACTTGTCCCCCTCCTACTCCCGAGCCAAGATTAGGCTCGGTCGAGTAGCATTTTGGGCTGGACCTTTCGTGGCTCTAGTTAGGTGGAGATCTCTCTCTGGCAGGGGCCATATGATGCGGCTTGCCCTGAGAATATGCCCATCATGATGAATAAAAGAAGGCCCCTCTTTGGGAGATCGGATCGCCACACCGCCTCCGGCTAGTTGCGCGTTGTTTGCTTCCCTTTATATCCGGGGGTTTAGAGTTTTGCCTTCCTTTGCATTTATATAGGGGGGATCAGGCGCCGTGTGAGTAGTTCGGAGGAGCGGGGAATCGCAGTGGCTTTTACGGAGCAAGAAGATTTTTCTGCGACGACGATCCATTAGCTTCTTTCCCCTCTGGAGTCCTCTGGCCTAGAGCTTTCCCCTTCTTCTTCTAGTTGCTCCATCTGTTCAATGGCGGACCAAAATCTTGAGGACGAGGGGTCGCAGAAAGAATAGACCCCAAGGGTTTTTTTGGTGCAGTCGGAGCCTCTCCGCAGCGAGTTGGGGGAGGCTGAGGTGAAACGACTGGAGAACCAGTATGGGCTGCCTTGGTGATTCCAGTTTTTCATGCCTGAGCCTCATGAGTCTAGCCTGGCCACTCGTTATGGCCTCTTCTGTTCCTTCCTCTTGGCCTGGGAGTGTGGCTTTCGCCTCCCCCTCCATTCCTTTATCGTCGAGTTGCTTCGGTTCTACCAGCTAGCTCCCGTCCAACTAGTCTCCAATTCTTATACCTTCATCTTCTCCTTCATTTTCCTTGGTGGCCAGTGTGGGGTGAGGACCTTGCTGGACCTCTTCCATTATTTTTTCGAGCTGAAGGATAATCTTCATGCGGAGAAGGGCTTCTTCTTCTTCCAGGCGAAGCGGAACAGGAGTTGTGTGTCCCTTTTCATGAAGGACTCATCTCACAAGGGGTGGAAGACCCAATATTTCTGGGTGGGCGCATCGGCGGTCGGTGTGGTCTGGAATTTCCCGACGGCACCCAACTTTCACCCGAACATCCCTCCGAAGCAAACAGAGGTCTCCCCCGAGGGTGGAGAGAGATGTTGCCATCCTTCTGCAGGGTCGTCGGCTGACTGCTGAGCTGGTGACCACGTCCAACATCGAGGAGTACCTTTCTCGAGCACTGCTACCGACAGGTAAGGATCTCAGGGGCTTGTTCTCTTTCTTGTCGAGTAAGTGCCTTTCTTCTTTTAATTTGCTCTTCTTCGTTCAGACCAGAGGTGAGCGATTGAGGATGAGGCACCGCCAGCCGAGTTGGGGATCATCGAAGAGGATGATACGCCGGCTCCGAGTGATCTCCAAGCTTTGGAGGGTTCCTCCCGTGCCCGAGATAAGGGCAAGAAGGTCGCCCGGGATGACACTTTCGAACGCCGGGGGGTGAAGCGTAAGGATCCCGTGGCAAAATTGCTGAGGTCTTCGATGCAGGCTCAGTCTGCCGAGAGAAAATGGGCGAGGAAGGCGGAGGTCGCCCGCCTGGCCGAAGAGGTTTCCTTGCCGGCTCTCCCCTGTATAGAGCAAGAAGGGGCCAACAATGATGGGGTCATAGCTGATGTTGGGACGTCGAGCGAAGCAGAGGGGGGGCCAGATGGAGGAGCCCGATCCGAGCCGGTCGAGGCTGGAGGGTCGCAGGCTGAAGAGACTCAATCATAGCCGACCGAGGCTGGGGAGGTATGCGGCGGGGCGGCTCATCCCGAGCCAACTGGTGGGGCCCCCGAGGCGGGATCGCTCAGGGGAGGTGCCCCGATCCCGGCCACTCTGGAGAGGACTTCCCTTCCCTCGACCAGTGCCTTCAGCATCTGGGCCTCTCTGTACCGGAGGTTCCACTCTATAGCTTCAGGAGTCGTGCGAGAGAAACTCCAGAGGGGTCCCCCCTCCACGCTTTTCGAGCAACTTATAAAAGGTGGCCTAGTCTTAGCCCAGCTTGGAGCTGAGGTAGTGGGCGCGTATGCTCAGGTGGAGTCGGAGTGGGAGACTCTTTTATGGGCCCGTGGTGCGCTTGATCAAAAGGTCGAGCGTTTGACCTTTGATCTCGCGGAGTTTCATCGGGAGGTGGCCCCGCTCCGGGCACAGGTGCAGTCGAACCAGGCGTAGGCTCAGTCGTTGACGGTGCAGCTGGCCTAGGCCCGTCGTATGGTCGATCAGAAGAATGAGCTCCTAGATGTGGAACGCAGGATTCAGGTCGATCGCGACGATCAATGGAAGGCCAAGCGAGAGGGGCTCAAAGGCCGAGTTTGGGGGGCCGAGGATGCGTGGACCGAGGCCCAGAGAAGGTTGTGCGAGTCAGAACAGAGGATAGCCGAAGGTGGAGCTGGCGGGGCTAGAAGCTCTCGAGCAACATAGACGCTCAAAGGCTTACCATGTTGATCTTCTTATGGCTGCCTTCCCGTACTATGAGTCGGGCTTCCGCCGGGTCCTTCGAAAGGGCTTCTCCCAGGGCTTCGATCGGGCCATCATAGAGGTGGAGGCCTAAGTGTCCGGGCTCAATTTTCCTTCCGGGCAACGCTATGACTCGGATTGGGGTTCGACCAACTCTTCCCATTATACGTCGAGCGAAGAGGAGGGTCGGTCGGCCTCGACCTCGCCCGAGTGATCGTTGGCTCCAGCAGTCTCGGGAGGGCATGCGACCGAGACAGTTCCCACACAGGTGGGGTCAGTGCCTGGGTCGGCCGTCGCTGAGAATACTGGGGGCAGATCGTCTGATGCTGAGGGGGCCTTGTCTACCGAGCTTGGAGATGGGCATGAGGCCTGATGTATAAGCTCTTTATTTCCCCTTTTTTTCTTCATGTAGCTGTGTAAGACTTTCTTGGGAAAATATAGCGGCGGCAATATTAAGTATTGATTTGACTTTTCCTTATCGCTTTTGGCGTGATTTGACTACCGTATCCGTAGTCGTTTGGGGAAGGAGCTGATTTTCTCTGTGGATATCGTGCGTGCCGATCTGTCAAATAACTGACATGGCACTAGCACCTTTCCATTTTTCCATGCCGCCCTTAATGACTTGCCACTTCGCGCGTCCCGCTGGAGGGGGATGTTGGGAAATGAGGTAACCATCTCAGGGAAGGCTCCTTTGAGCATGTTTTTAAGGGGAGAGTCATTTAAGGCGATCAGCTCCCCTTTGGCCTATAAAAGGTCCGAGGGGTGTCTCTTCCTTCTTCCATCGCTTAAGGCCATCCCTGGCAGTTTCTCCTTCTTCCCTTTCCACAAAGCGTTGTGCTGTCGATCTCGGCGGGGCATGGAAGGCGCTTTAGAAGACAATGATGCAGACGACGGCAGGAGGAGAGCTCCTACTATTCTAGTTTGGAAGAGGGTTCGACAGCCGGGGGTCAATTTGGGAGAGGGTTCGACATGCAGGAGCATGTCGCCTTCCAGTCCCTGTCCCGCCGACGCCATCCTAATCAGGAGTGGGAGATCTTTAAGCTCCCTCCTTTATGTTTTGCCTCCCCCTCCCTCCTCTTTCACTCTTTGGAGGGTGCTTCCACTATCTACCTTCCAAAGAGTTGGCAGAGGGGAGGCCTTCACTTGTATTCCTTCCTCTCTCTTTTTTGTTGTCCTTCCAATCCCTCTGGCACCTTTCCTCCGAGCTTCTCAAACTAATGGGGCCGGCTATCCTTTATCCGAGCCAGTTTCTGCACTAGGCAGAGTCAGTGGCTGGACGCAGGAGTGCTTACTGAGTTGGCCGAATGATTTGCTCGCGTCATAGTACCAGTGGGTGTAACTTTTTGTTTTTTGGCATGTAATGCATCGACTGTATTTGTATGAGAATCATTAATGGATGGAAAAGCTTTGCCATTTGTTCCTTACATGCTATTGAAAAAGCTCAAAAATAGAACTTTCGCAACGTTGTCACATTCCACGTCCGAGGGATAGGTGTTCCTTCCATGGTAGATAATTGATATGCTCCTTTCGCGAGTGTCTCGACCACTCAGGAGGGACCTTCCCAGTTAGGGGCTAGCTTCCCCGCCGCTTCCAGTGGTCGAGAGGCTTCATCCTTTCTCAGGACGAAGTCCCCTGGCTGGAACTGTCTATTTTGGACTCTGGAGTTGTAGTATCGAGTGACGCACCGTTGATATTCCATTGCTCGGATACTTGTAATCTCTCGGATCTCGTCCACTAGGTCGAGGTTTTCCATTAGTTTTTGCTCGTCCACCTCGGGTTTGAAGTGGAAGACTCGGAAAGAGGGATTGCCGACCACCAATGGAATCACGGCTTCCGTGCCATACACCAACTGGAAGGGTGTTTCACCGGTAGGCGTTCTCGGAGTAGTTCGGTGTGACCATATGTAGCAACCCTGGTAAAATAAAAGGAAGATTTCAAGAAAAATTAAGTAAGTAAATGATAAGAACCAAAATGAATAAATAATAAGTCAAATGTAAATAACGCCTCTCAACAAGGCGCGATTTAAATAAGAAACGCCTTCACCTGAGGCGTTAATTCAAAAAGTGACGCCTATACCAAAGGTCGTCAAATTTCAAAATGGCCAAAATGAATAAAAGGAAAGAGAAAGAAACGCCCTCTTCTTGGGTGCAAATTACAAAAGAAATGGTACATGTCAAGACGTCAATTAAAATGCACGCCCTAACCTAAGGCGTTAATTGCATTTGTGTTCCATTCGAACCAGGAGACTATCCAGGGTAAGTTTTAGGATTGGTACGTGTTTGGTTGAATATAGAAGGACTCTATCCAAGAAATATATCTTCCAATCGAATTCTAACTCCATTGGGATTCCAAAAATCCTATAAATACCTTTCCAATCGAACCCTAATGGCTATTTTGTCGAAGGAAGGCCTACTGCTGTCTCTTGTGTGAAGAACAGGTATGTTCTTCTTCCTTTTTATCTTCAGTCAGGGAAGCATGAAGAATATTAATGCTTCTTCCTCTTCTTTCCCTGTAGGTGGCCTGCCTTGTGAAGGTGTTCCTGTCTAGCTGAAGAACATGGGTTCTTCATCAACATCGTTTTCCCAGAAGACTCTGTTTAGAACAGAGTATCATTTTCTCTTCACATCCTTCACGTCCCTTCACCCAGATCATCATCAGGTAGGTTTTCTCAAGAATTGTAGCCCAAACTAGCATAAAAATTTGTGATAATATCATATGTAATTCATGCATATAGTTTTACTGCGTTTTAGAGGTTTTCTGTGAAATTTTGGCAAGAGGCGACCCAAGTCAGGGCGCTAATTCATGAACTGACGCCCGAACTAAGAGTCATCAATTTTAAGAAATTAATAAATACGCACGTTTAAAATTGAATATCTATAAAGCCTGTAGTTAAATCAAATGCATGATCATATACCCTGAATCCTTCTATTTTTCTTGTCCAGTTCATATATGTGGTTCCTGTAAATTATTCATCATGAAAAACCTTTACTGTTCATATTCCTGGAAACCAAAAGGAATTAACGACCTCCAGTAGGTCATCTTTTATGAAAGTGACGCCCCTGGATAAGGCGCATTTTATCAAAAATACAGAATTAAGAAAATGTCAGAAAATAGAAAATTATAATGGACGACTGCTCCTGAAGTCATCAAACTGAAAATAAACGACCCAGTGAAGGGCGTTAATTCATTAAATAGTGACTTAGGTTAAGTCGCTAATTTCCTGTATAAATTATATTTCCACTGTGTTTCTGTGAACCGAGGGTTTTATTTATGTACATATATATATATATATATCGGCACTATATTCCATTCCGTGAATATAGTCCCATGTTTTACGATGTTTTATCGATTATCCCTCAACTCTCGGTGACATACAAGCCCTCCATTGGACACTCCGTTCCTTTGGACTGGCGAGTTAGTCATTGGGACCTCCGTAAGTCTCCTCGTAGTCTTGGATTCCCTCAAGGCCGACCGAGCGGGTTGTACCATAAAAACCCTTTACACTATTTTGTCATGTCACTCTATAGAAATATGGTATACCGGACCTCATGATATGCTATGTGGATATCATGAGAATATTCTTAATGGGATGTGGAAATCATGCCATTATTATGATGCTCTTGTGGACCTCAATTCTATATCAAATGACATGACCATCTATATATGGACACTTAATTGTCATGGTACCGAATTAGGGAACCAACTCCACCCAGTTTTATCGATACTCGTGTTTGTATCGTTATTATCGTCCTTATACATCAAGTTCAATTTTGAACTCTACTCTATCTTGAGTATCCACAAGCTTTTTCTTGAAATTCCATATTGGCTATACTATAAAGTGGATGTCTAGATCTATCTTTAATGCTGTGCATATAAGGGCCCGATCTGGTCCTGGGAGGAGCACCCAAAAGTACTAGTGCCCATGGGAGTTGTAATGATCACGGTGTCTAGCATTGCACCGAAGTACTTTTTCTCTTGATCTTTGGCATTACACACACACACACTCTCTCTCCTGCATGCGTGACTCGACTTGCGTGACTTTACTAGTATGGCCCGACACGGGCAAAGTACTTGCGTGAAATAGCCAATAATCTATAAAGTCTCTCATGAATATTTCTTGTTTAAGACTCGCTTGGATGTTTTACACGACGTGTTATTCTATTGATTAGTTATTTCTACATGCATAGCCATATTGCATTTACCTGTGAAAAATTGTAATTACTTAAACCCATTGCTAGTTCTTGAGATGTAATTTCCTACTGAGCGTTCGCTCACTCAGTGTTTCCCTACTTTTCAGGTAAATCCGACGACGAGACCCAATCGGACAGGGAAGGTCAAGAGTGAAAGAGATTAGAGCTTCTTAAAGCGTCATCTAGTCTTGTCTTTTCTATATTTTCTTGAGTCAATTTTGTACTTTTCTTTTTATTAAGTTTAGTATTTTCAAGGGATTGTAATAGAAATACTTTTGTGAAGGAATAAAAGGATTGGGTTATCTTTACTCTTGCGTATCTCTGATTTGGTGTCGAATACACTAATACTCTGATTGACATGATCGATATAAACTCGTCACGCATCTCCGGGTATCTTCCGCGCTCGGGGCGTGACAATTTTTATGGTATCAGAGACTAGGGTATTCAATTCCTAGGAAACCCAAGTCCAAGGATAAGTCTGAACCTCTAACCAGTGAGATTGGGTAGAACCAAGGGTTAAAGTCAACATAGAATTAAAAGCCTTTTAACGCCATCACATACTAATATAGCTATTGTAATTGTAGGACAATGGCTGCCGAACGTGCTCAATGGCGCAACATGCAACACACTCTTCAAGGCATGACCCAGGCACTTCAACAAGTGGCACAAGGAGGTGCACATCGTGGAGCAGGAAATCTCCACCAAAGCTGCAAGAACATGAACCCTCCTAAGTTCATGGGATCCACTGATCCAGATGATGCCGAGCACTGGATCCGAGAGACGGAACGTGTTTTTAGAGTCATGCAATGTTCGGACCAAGAGAAGGTCCTATTAGCCACATTTCAACTAGAAAGAGACGCCCGATGCTGGTGGGAGTCGGTGGAAGCCACATTAGATCAAGGACAAGTTACTTGGGAGGAGTTTGTTGAACATTTCAACAATAAATATTTCTCAGATCGAGTTCAAGAGAAGAAAGCCGCTGAATTCGCCGCACTTAAGCAACGATCTTTGTCGGTGGCTGAATATGAAGCGCAGTTCTCAAGGCTGTCTCGGTACGCTAAACACTTAGTTAGTACTGAGAAGATGAAAGCTCAAAGATTCCTTAATGGGCTCAGGCCCCAATATATCACACAACTGGCACCGATGGACATACAAGTCTATTCGGAGATGGTTCAACGAGCCCAATTACTAGAAGATGCCACGGAACTATCTGATAGGATCCGTGGGAAAGACAAGAAGGAGAATGTTCCTAGCTCCGGCACCTTCAAACCTAATTTCAAGAAGAGGCCAAGTAATGGAGGCACTCCCTCCCAAAAGCAAAAGTTCAAGAAGACCAAACCTTTCTCCATCACCACTACACCTGCTAAGGTGATATGTAAGCACTGTGATAAGGCCGGGCATAAGGCCGAAGAATGTTGGAGGAAACTTGGAGCGTGTCTCCGTTGTGGGAGCCGTGATCATCGGATTCCCGACTGTCCCCTACTCAATGATCAAGCCGGTGATGGAAAGCGCCCGGTGACAAAGAATGCTCGTCTCCAAGCTATTAAGGAGGCGGAACAAGACGAAGGAGGACTAGTAGAAGGTACACTGAAAGTTTGTTCCAAGTCTGCACATGTCTTATTTGATACGGGTGCATCACATTCTTTTATTTCCTAGAAGTTTGCTGACCCACTACCTATGGAACTGGAATGGATGAAAATATCTTTATCTACTCCTCTCGGAAATGAAACCGATATTACTCACCATTATCAAAACTGTGAAGTCTTGGTAAAAGGAAGAAATCTTCCTATCAACCTCATATGTTTAGACCTAAAGGAATATGATGTCATTTTGGGAGCAGACTGGTTATCTAGGTATCAGGCAACTGTGGATTGCCGTAATAGCAAAGTTACTTTCAAGGACTTTCCAGAACTAGTCTATTCTAGCCCTAAGAGTCGGAGCAAGTCACCTCTTATTTCGGCTCTCCGAGCTAGCAAGCTAATAAGGAAAGGATGTGTATCTTTCCTTGCATTTGTCACCATTAAGGAGACTAAGGAGACTAAGCTAGAAGACATCCCAGTTGTGCAAGAATTTCCAGACGTGTTTCCGGAGGACTTGCCTGGATTACCTCCACAAAGAGAAATGGCCTTCACCATCAACTTGGTCCCTGGTGCTGGACCAGTTTCTAAGGCACCATATAGGATGTCCCCTACCGAACTCAAGGAGCTGAAGGAGCAATTGATGGAACTTCTCAAGAAGGGATTTATTAGACCAAGCACTTCTCCGTGGGGAGCACATGTGCTATTTGTAAAGAAGAAAGATGGATCCATGAGGTTATGCATCGACTATCGACAGTTGAATCATCTCACTATCAAGAACAAGTATCCACTATCGAGAATCGATGAGTTATTTGATCAAATATCTGGATCCATGTATTTTTCGAAGATTGATCTCAGGTCGGGATATCACCAACTAAGGATCAAAGATAATGACATTTATAAGACCACGTTCAGAAGCAGGTATGGGCACTATGAATTTGTTGTTATGTCTTTTGGACTAACAAATGCCCCTACTGCCTTTATGCAGTTGATGAATAGTATATTCAGGCCTCATCTAGATCAATTCATAGTGATTTTCATTGATGATATACTGATCTATTCTAAGACCAAGGAAGAGCACGAGGAGCATTTGAGAATAGCATTACAAATATTAAGGATAAATCAGTTATATGCAAAGCTCAGCAAATGTGAATTTTGGTTAGGAGAAGTAGCTTTCTTGGAGCATGTTATATTAAAAGACGGTTTATCCGTAGATCCATCAAAGGTTGAAGCTGTAAGGAATTGGGAAAGACCGACCAATGCTAGCGAGATCTGTAGTTTCTTGGGTCTTGCGGGCTACTATCGGCGATTCATCAAGGATTTCTCCAAGATAGCCGTACCACTCACTAGGCTAACTCGCAAGGAGATACGTTATGAATGGAGTGCAGAATGTGAAAGAAGCTTCCAAGCTCTCAAAGATCATCTAACTACTGCCCCGGTTTTAGCTTTACCAATTGAAGGCGAGAGATTCAAAATATACACCTATGCATCTGGCATTGGCCTCAGATGTGTTTTAATGCAACAAGGGAAGGTTATAGCCTACTCTTCTCGCCAATTGAAGAAGCACGAGGAGAACTACCCAGTTCATGATTTAGAATTGGCTGCGGTAGTATTTGCACTGAAGATATGGAGACATTATCTGTACGGAGTGCAGTTTATTGTATACTCTGACCATAAAAGTCTTAAGTATCTCTTCTCTCAGAAGGAAATGAATATGAGGCAAAGACGTTGGCTAGAATATCTCAAGGACTTCGACTTCACTATACAATATCATCCTGGAAAGGGTAATCCTGTAGCCGATGCCCTCAGTCGAAAGCCGAGAGCACTATTAGCCAATTGTATGATTCAGGAGTGGAAGTTGCTAGAACAATTCTCTAAACTTAATATAAGCATGGACAAGGACAGTAGGTGTGTCACCTTATCCCATATAAGCATACAACCAGACTTGCTATCCGAAATACAAGGACTTCAAGGTAGTGATCCTATACTAGTGGAAATCAAGGGCAAAATGGAAGAACAACCTGATTTCAAATTAGCACCAGATGGAAGATTGATGTTCAGAAATAAAACATGTATACCGAATTACCCAGAGCTAAAGAAGAAAATCTTAGATGAAGCTCACAGATCAAGGTACATGATTCATCCAGGATCAACTAAGATGTACCAAGATTTGAAAAGGACCTTTTGGTGGCCCAATATGAAAAGAGAAATAGCGAATTTTGTGTCTCGCTGTCTCACATGTCAACAAGTCAAGGTAGAACACCAAAAGCCTGCCGGTAAGCTACATCCTCTGGATATTCCCAAGTGGAAGTGGGAGGATGTCAGTATGGACTTCATTATGGGTCTGTCCAAATCAAAGGGAGGATATGACAGAATATGGGTTATCATCGACCGATTGACCAAATCAAAGGGAGGATATGACGGAATATGGGTTTGTGTCTCGCTGTCTCACATGTCAACAAGTCAAGGCAGAACACCAAAAGCCTGCCGGTAAGCTACATCCTCTAGATATTCCCAAGTGGAAGTGGGAGGATGTCGGTATGGACTTCATTATGGGTCTGTCCAAATCAAAGGGAGGATATGACGGAATATGGGTTATCATCGACCGATTGACCAAATCGGCACACTTTTTGCCAATCAAGAGTCGATGGTCTGATGTTCTTGCTGCATTATACCTTAAAGAGATAGTCAGGTTACAAGGAGTACCTGTCTCAATCGTGTCTGACAGAGACCCCCGTTTTACTACTCACTTTTGGAAGGGTTTACAACATTCACTGGGGACGAGACTTAACTTTAGTACAGCTTTTCATCCTCAAACGGATGGTCAGACCGAGAGAACTAATCAGGTGGTTGAAGATATGCTCAGAGCTTGCATCACTGATTTTGGTGGAAGCTGGCATGATCACTTGCCTTTGGTTGAATTTGCATACAATAACAGCTACCAGGTAAGTATACAATTGGCACCTTTCGAAGCTTTATACGGAAGGAGTTGCCGATCGCCTTTGTGCTGGGACGAAGTTGGCGAAAAACAACTATTAGGTCCAGACATGGTAAGGGATACCACTGAAAAGATTCAGTTGATTAGAGAAAGACTTCAAGTTGCTCAGTCTAGACAAAAGACTTATGCGGACACAAGAAGGAGAGATCTTGAATTCCAAGTCGGAGATCACGTTTTTCTTAAGATATCACCTGGACGTGGAATAAGGAGATTTGGTGTTAAGGGCAAACTTACACCAAGGTTTATCGAACCTTTTGAGATACTAGAAAGAGTTGGCGAAGTTGCTTACCACGTCGCTTTACCTCCTCAATTGTCCGAAGCTCATAATGTATTCCACATATCAATGTTGAAGAAATATGTGCATGATCCGTCACATATCATTGATCATGGAGACCTGGTGATTCAAAGGGATCTCACTTATGAACAAAGGCCCATGAAGATCCTCGATCGCGAGGTACGAACATTAAGAAACAAAATTATTCCCATGGTTAAGGTGCAATGGAGTAAATGTTCAGAACACGAAGCCACATGGGAGACCGAGGAGTCTATGAGGAAACGATTCCCGGACTTATTCTAAAAAGGTATATATTCTACACTCTCCACGTTTATATGTGATGGAATTTGGGGACCAAATTCTTTTAAGTGGGGGAGGGTGTAGCAACCCTGGTAAAATGAAAGGAAATTTTCAAGAAAAATTAAGTAAGTAAATGATAAGAATCAAAATGAATAAATAATAAGTCAAATGTAAATAACACCTCTCAACAAGGCACGATTTAAATAAGAAACGCCTTCACCTGAGACGTTAATTCAAAAAGTGACGCCTATACCAAAGGTCGTCAAATTTCAAAACGGCCAAAATGAATAAAAGGAAAGAGAAAGAAACGCCCTCTTCTTGGGCGCGAATTACAAAAGAAACGGTACAAGTCAAGACGTCAATTAAAATGCACGCCCTAACCTAAGGCGTTAATTGCATTTGTGTTCCATTCGAACCAGGAGACTATCCAGGGTAAGTTTTAGGATTGGTACGTGTTTGGTTGAATATAGAAGGACTCTATCCAGGAAATATATCTTCCAATCGAATTCTAACTCCATTGGGATTCCAAAAATCCTATAAATACCTTTCCAATCGAACCCTAATGGCTATTTTGTCGAAGGAAGGCCTACTGCTGTCTCTTGTGTGAAGAACATGTATGTTCTTCTTCCTTTTTATCTTCAGTCAGGGAAGCATGAAGAATATTAATGCTTCTTCCTCTTCTTTCCCTGTAGGTGGCCTGCCTTGTGAAGGTGTTCCTGTCTAGCTGAAGAACGTGGGTTCTTCATCAACATCATTTTCCCAGAAGACTCTGTTTAGAACAGAGTATCGTTTCCTCTTCACATCCTTCACGTCCCTTCACCCAGATCATCATCAGGTAGGTTTTCTCAAGAATTGTAGCCCAAACTAGCATAAAAATTTGTGATAATATCATCTGTAATTTATGCATATAGTTTTACTGCGTTTTAGAGGTTTTCTGTGAAATTTTGGCAAGAGGCGACCCAAGTCAGGGCGCTAATTCATGAACTGACGCTCGAACTAAGAGTCGTCAATTTTAAGAAATTGATAAATACGCACGTTTAAAATTTAATATCTATGAAACCTGTAGTTAAATCTAATGCATGATCATATACCCTGAATCCTTCTATTTTTCTTGTCCAATTCATATATGTGGTTCCTGTAAATTATTCATCATGAAAAACCTTTACTGTTCATATTCCTGGAAACCAAAAGGAATTAACGACCTCCAGTAGGTCATCTTTTATGAAAGTGACGCCCCTGGATAAGGCGCGTTTTATCAAAAATACAGAATTAAGAAAATGTCAGAAAATAGAAAATTATAATGGACGACTGCTCCTGAAGTCATCAAACTGAAAATAAACGACCCAGTGAAGGGCGTTAATTCATTAAATAGTGACTTAGGTTAAGTCGCTAATTTCCTGTATAAATTATTTTTCCACTGTGTTTCTGTGAACCGAGGGTTTTATTTATGTACATATATATATATATCGGCACTATATTCCATTCCATGAATATAGTCCCATATTTTACGATGTTTTATCGATTACCCCTCAACTCTCGGTGACATACAAGCCCTCCATTGGACACTCCGTTCCTTTGGACTGGCGAGTTAGTCATTGGGACCTCCGTAAGTCTCCTCGTAGCCTTGGATTCCCTCAAGGCCGACCGAGCGGGTTGTACCATAAAAACCCTTTACACTATTTTGTCATGTCACTTTATAGAAATATGGTATACCGGCCCTCATGATATGCTATGTGGATATCATGAGAATATTCTTAATGGGATGTGGAAATCATGCCATTATTATGATGCTCTTGTGGACCTCAATTCTATATCAAATGACATGACTATCTATATATGGACACTTAATTGTCATGGTACCCAATTAGGGAACCAACTCCACCCAGTTTTATCGATACTCATGTTTGTATCGTTATTATCATCCTTATACATCAAGTTCAATTTTGAACTCTACTCTATCTTGAATATCCACAAGCTTTTTCTTGAAATTCCATATTGGCTATACTATAAAGTGGATGTCTAGATCTATCTTTAATGCTGTGTATATAAGGGCCCGATCTGGTCCTAGGAGGAGCACCCAAAAGTACTAGTGCCCATGGGAGTTGTAATGATCACGGTGTCTAGCATTGCACCGAAGTACTTTTTCTCTTGATCTTTGGCATTACACACACACATACTCTCTCTCCTGCATGCATGACTCGACTTGCGTGACTTTACTAGTATGGCCCGACACGGGCAAAGTACTTGCGTGAAATAGCCAATAATCTATAAAGTCTCTCATGAATATTTCTTGTTTAAGACTCGCTTGGATGTTTTACATGACGTGTTATTCTATTGATTAGTTATTTCTACATGCATAGCCATATTGCATTTACCTGTGAAAAATTGTAATTACTTAAACCCATTGCTAGTTCTTGAGATATAATTTCCTACTGAGCGTTCGCTCACTTAGTGTTTCCCTACTTTTCAGCTAAGTCCGACGACGAGACCCAATCGGACAGGGAAGGTCAAGAGTGAAAGAGATTAGAGCTTCTCAAAGCGTCATCTAGTCTTGTCTTTTCTATATTTTCTTGAGTCAATACTTTTCTTTTTATTAAGCTTAGTATTTTCAAGGGATTGTAATAGAAATACTTTTGTGAAGGAATAAAAGGATTGGGTTATCTTTACTCTTGCGCATCTCTGATTTGGTGTCGAATACACTAATACTCTGATTGACATGATCAATATAAACTCGTCACGCGTCTCGGGGTATCTTCCGCGCTCGGGACGTGACACCATAGTACGCTCGGTAATTCCTTGAGCCAGCTTCCCTTGGCCTTGCCGAGCCTAGTTTTGATGCCTTTTAAAATAGTTTTGTTGGCATTTTCGACCAATCCGTTAGCCTGAGGGTGGGCTACCGAAGTGAAATGATTGAGAATGTTTAGGTCGGCGCATCTGTCTCTGAAGTAATGAGAATCAAACTGCCGACCATTATCGCTCACGATCACTCGGGGGACACCGTAATGATAAATCATCGACTTCCAAACAAAACTCCCTACGACTGATTCGGTGATCCTGGTGGTGGCCTCGGCCTCGACCCACTTGGTGAAGTAGTCGATGGCGACGATGACAAACTTCTTCAAATCCTAAGCCGTAGAAAATGGCCCCAAGATGTCGATCCCCCACCGAGCGAAGGGGTATGGCTCGGCAAGGGTGATGAGCTCCGCTGTAGGTTGGTGGATCAAATGGTCGAAGCGCTGACATCGGTCGCACTTCTGTACGTAGGCCGTGCAGTCACGCTGGAGAGTGGGCCACCAATAACCTTGCCGTAGCAAGATCGAAGCGAGCGATCTTCCTCCTTGGTGTGCACCATAGATGCCTTCGTGTACTTCCTGAACCGCTCGGCTGGCTTCGTCGGTGCTGATGCACTTGAGAAGGGGACCGGAGAAAGATCTGCGGTACAAGTCATCATCCAGCATGACGAAATGTCGAGCTTGGTACTTGAGTTTCCAAGCCTTCCGAGGGTCGGGGGGCTCTTGAGAATTCCGAAGCTAGGATATGTAGGGGGTCCGCCAGTCACTCGGGGGTGCCGGGTCAACAGTCATAAGCTCAGATTCGATGCTCGGTTGCTCGAGCTCTTCGAGGAAGACCGATCGTGTACCTTCGGGGTCGAGGGAGGAGTCCAGGCGAGAGAGGGCGTCCGCTCGGGAGTTTTCCTCCCGGGCTATCCGGACTACCTCAAAGCTCTCGAAGAGTTGGGCCATCCTCTTGACCACCTGAAGGTACTTGATCATTTGTCCTTCCCGAGCTTCATAATCACCGTTGACCCGGCTAGCGACTAATTGGGAGTCGGTGTGGATCCTGATTCGCTCAGCCCCAAGTCATTGAGCCATCCTGGCCCCTGAGATAAGGGCTTCGTACTTGGAGGCGTTGTTGGATGCCTGGAAATTGAACTTCAAGGCGTATCGCAGCTCCGCTCCTTCAGGGGACTTGAGAAGGACACCGGCATTGCATCCAGCTGAGTTGGAGGACCCGTCGACGCATAAGTCCCAAGTGGGGTTGGGCGCAGGTGGAAGTGCTTCTTCAATCGGGATCGTGCTTTCGGTGATGAAGTCTTCGAGGGCCTGTCCTTTGATGGCCAAACAGGGGCGAAACGAGATATCGTAGGCCCCGAGCATGATGGCCCATTTGACGAGGCGTCTTGAGGCTTCAGGGGGAAAGAGAATCCTCTTCAGGGGTTCGCCGGTCAATACGACGATAGAGTGCCCTTGAAAGTAGGGTAGGAGGCGCTTGGCTGAGGTAACCAACACTAGCACAAGTTTCTCGGTTGCGGGGTACCTTCTTTCAGCCTCATTAAGCACCTTGCTGGTATTGTAAACCGGTCTCTCGACCCCCGCGTCGTTCATGACTAGGACCGAGCTTACTGCGGAAGGGGTCACCGAGAGGTAGAGGTGTAGAGCTTCGCACTGGACCGGCTTGGACAGCACCGGGGGTGAGGCCAAGAATTCCTTGAGTTTGGTGAACGCCTTCTAGCATTCCTCATCCTAGGTGAACGTAGCAGATGCCATTTTGGGTCCCCTCAAAAATTTGAAGAAAGGTAGGCATCGTTCGGTCACCCGGGACAGGAAGCGGTTGAGCGCAGCAATGCCCCATAAGGCGTTGGACTTTCTTGATGCAGGTGGGTGGCCGCATGTTCAGGATGACCTGAACCTTGTCGGGGTTGGCTTCGATCCCACGCTGAGTTACCAGGAAGCCTAGGAACATCCCGGATCTGACTCCGAAGGTGCATTTAGTAGGATTGAGCTTCATGTTGCACCTCAGGAGGGTGTCGAAGGTCTCGGCTAAGTCGGCAAGGTGGTCTTCGGCCTTCGGTGTTTTGATGAGCATATCATCAATGTAGGCCTCGACATTCCGACCAAGCTATCCTTCGAAGATGTGGTTGATCGGTCTCTAATATGTTGCTCCAGCATTCTTCAATCCGAACGGCATTCGGGTGTAGCAGTGTACGCCGAAGTCGGTGATGAAGGCCGTCTTCTCGATGTCCTCCGGGTGCATCCTAATCTGATGGTAACCAGAGTAGGCATGTAGGAAGCTGAGCAGCTCGTTGCCAGAGGTTGAGTCGATCAGTTGATCGATGCTTGGCAGCGGGTAGCAATCCTTCGGGGTAGCCTTGTTGAGGTCGGTGAAGTCTACGCACATTCGCCACTTTCCTGAAGCTTTCGGTACCAAGAAGACGTTGGCGAGCCACGTAGGGTACATGATCGGACGGAAGAGACCAGTCTTTTGCCCCTTGGTGACTTGCTCCTTGATGACCGTTTACTTCTTCGGGGCGTGCTTTCTCCTGCGTTGTTGGACGGGCTTCACCGTTAGGTCGAGGTTGAGCTTATGCATCACCACATCTGCCGGGATCCCGAGAGGGTGCTCGTCCGACCATGCAAAGACTCAGATGTACTGGGCAAGGAGATCCTTATATGTTTTTTGTTCCTTCAGTGGTAGATTGGCTCCGATCTTGACTCTTAGTGTCAGGTCACCACTGAGAAAGACCGTTAGAAACTCACCGCCAGGCTTAGATGTTGCTAGTCCCTCGTCGGCTCCCTTTACTCCTTTATTTTTCCCTTCTGGCCTAGTGGCTTCAACTGAGATTATATAGTACCGTCTAGCTAATGCCTGGTTGCCTTAGACCTCCCCCACGCCATACTTGGTGGGGAACTTCATTTTTTGGTGAAAGGTAGAGGGCACCGCTTTCATTCGACTGAGGATACCTCGGCCAAAGATGGTGTTATATGCCGTCATCCGCTTAGTCGTGATGAAGTGCACCATAACCATAGCGATTTTGGGCGGGGTGCCGATATTAACTGGCAGGCTCAGGGCTACCTCGAGATAAGTTGCCTGGCCATTGAACCCACAGAGGGGGGGTTCGAATAGGGCAGAGTTTAGATGGATTCTCTCCCATCTTGAGGAAACATTCATAGGATAATACATCATGTGTACTGCCATTGTCAACTAAGATCCTGTCTACGTTACAATGGTTTATCGTGGCCGATACAACGAGAGCGTCGTCATGCAGGGTGGTTAACCCTTCCAGGTCCTGGTCAGAGAATACCAGGGCCTGCGGTTTGCTCGCCTGTGGGGCCTTAGGGTGCTCAACAGAGGCTCGGCTCGCCCGCTCAGTGTGATGCTTTCTTCCTTGGACGATGTCTCCTCCTGATTCCGCACCTCCTGCGATGACGTTGATGTGGACTCCGCGGGGCGCATTGTCGATTTCTTCGGCGGCGCCTTGGTCTTCCTTCTGCCCAGACACATATCGGGATAGGTGTCCCTGGCGGACGAGGCGCTCGATCTTGTCTTGGAGTTGATGGTAATCTCTGGTGTGATGCCCGTGATCGCTGTGGAACAGGCAATGCTTGTGGCGATTGCGGTGCTTGGCCTTCATATGCTCGGGCTGGTGGAGGAGACACGAGCCTTTGATGTCTTCGTAGATTTCGTAGATGGGAGCAGTAAGGGGAGTATACCGCTCGTACTTTCGAGACGGCTCCTTGCAATCTCTGTCCTAGTTTCGCCTCTTTCCTTGTCCCGTCCCTTGCTCGGACGGTCGCTTCTTGTCCCCCTCCCGACCTGAGCCTATCATGCCCCGGCAGGCACTGAGGACTTCTTCGCACTCTGCATGGCGTAGGGCAAGGGTCACTAGCTCGGAGAGGGAGGTGGGAGAATGAAGCACTAGCTCACGCCGTAGGTTTTCATCGCGGGTACCCCCAGTTAATGCGGTGATGGCCGAGGCAACATCCAGGCGGGGGATGTGCAGGGCTTCCGATTTAAATTGGTTGGTATAAGCCCGCAACTTCTCCCCCTGTTTCTACTTGAGTGCCAGTAATCTCGCCACCGACTGGGGTGGACCGCTGCCGGAGAAGCTTTCCTTGAACACTCGCCCGAATTGCTTGAAGCTGTGGATGCTGCCATAGGCGAGGGCCCTGAACCAGGCCTGAGTGCCCTGAACCAGAGTGGTCACGAACGCTCAGCACTTGATTACGTCGTATGCCCCATGCAGGGTCATTAGGGCATCGAAGCTGTCGTAGTGATCGGCCGGGTCTCCCCGGCCGTCGTATGACTTGAAGGGTGGAAGTGAGATCCTTGGGGAAATCCCGATCTTCAAGATATAGTCGGAGAACGGGGATCACTCCTCATCCTCCACGAGAGAGGTCTTCTGCAAGGTGCGGAAGGCGCGCTCTTGCTCCGCAAAATGCCTCTCAAAGTCTCACAACCGGAGGGACAGCTCCAGTTGTCATTAGCCCGAGGGACTGGGGGGACGCACTTGCATGCTGTCCCGACGTTCCTCAGGGCCCTCGATCTCTGGGAACGGTCGGCGTGATCCGGACTTCTCCCTCCTCGGGGTGGAGGAGGCTTCCTGCTCCAGGGGAGGGGCATGCGATGGTCCTCCTGACAGGTTGCAGATGTGCCGCTGCCCCCTGAGAGTAAAACGGCCTCCAGCGGTTTACTGGGAGGCATCTCCACGAGGGGGTCTCTTCTAGGGGAGATGCGACTTCTCCTCCCTGGCCGCCTGGGCCCTCATGAGATCCACGAGGACATCCAATTTTACGTTGAGGGTTTGGAGGGCGTCGGTACTCCCGTCGGGAAGCTGTTCCCCCGCCTTCGACGGAGGTATCTCGTTGGCGTGGTTGCCTAACGAGGAATTCTCTGTGGGGAGGGAAGGTGCACCTTCTTCCGTCACCAGGGCCTTTCCCATGTCGCCGGCAGTCTTCCTGCCAAAATTCCTTCGCACCATGATGGCTTTTTATTTGTTTCCCACAGACGGCACCAGATGAAGAGGGGCGATCTCGCACTACTCCTGAACGGGGAAGAGCATAACCACGTAGCCTTGAAGTATGAACTGCAAGAGGGGAAACGGGTCAGGGGTGCCCAGGGATGGATCCCCGGGGAAAACCCTCTGATGCTTAAGTCAGCAAGTGTAGTAGAGCACAAGTGCAGAGGGAGGAGTTAGGAGGAAGATGGGAGCATGAGATCCCTCTCCACTGATAGGTGAAGTGGTTCCTGCTCAGGGTTTTTGGCTTATCTTTGCACAATAGGGCTCTTCCGGTTTAAATAATGGCTCGTTGAGTGCATGATCCCTGTAAGCTGAGGAGATTCGGGGAGGGGGGGTTACGTCCTCCTTGCGGGCTCTTGATAGCATACGGACTCTTGGTTTCCCCTATCCCCTTGGGCTCCCAGCTTTTATGGGACGCGTAACGGCCGTACATATAAGCTTCCATCAGTTGGCCCGAGCATATGGTGCTCGCCCAGGAGGTGCCTCCCGAGCGATAAGTGCACGGTTTGGGCAAGGAATATGGGGCTCCGAAGGAGCTCTCTCGATCAACTGATGCTCGGACTTCCTAACCCGAAGGCCGCCTAGGAAGCGCTTGTTCCGAGTGAGTTATTGGGCTTATATTGAGTGGGCTCAGGGGCTACGACTTCAAGGAGCTGGGCCTCGTTGGGTCGGGTCGGACCTCGTTTGGCCTCTCTGTACGGGCGGCTAGATTTCCCCTCTCCAGCGTCTTAGTGGGAATCTCCGGCTCGCGGAGACTTTCGGAGGCCTTGAAGCAAGATCACCTAGTCAGGTGGAAGGAATATCCAACGGAGAGGATCACAAGTCCAAGAAAGTGTGCCTATAAGTGCCAAGTGTAACTAATAGTCACATACCGGAGTATGCACTATATACTTATGAAATACTAGGAGATGAGAGTAGAACCGCGTAGAAATGACGATCAAATCATCAATAAAAACAAATCCATTTACCATTTGAAATATGAATTTAATACAAGAGTATATGATTTTGGCATGAAAATAACATAAGTTTAAAATATGATTATGACACATAACGGACATGAGACCTATTATGATTGAAGCACAACATATCCAATATCACGAATATGGGGTCATAACTAGGAATAGAACCTATTTACCTAAGTTTATCGCATAGTTAATAGGGCCAATCTGCAATCTGTTTAGAGTTAACAGGGTGCAGACGCAAAAAGCATATAGCGGTCATAGTAGGGCCGCATGCTGGAGGTTTGCGGTCTATCGTAGGGCCGCTATACACATATGGCGGTCTTAAAGGAGACCGTTTCTTTCCTACAACAGACAGAGTTAAAAACTGAAAAATATGCCTAATCCAGGGCACATAGATGCATGGAAAAATATGCCAACTGATAAGTAAGGCCTGATACAACCATATTAAAATATGGAGATGCAAGAGGATGCATAATTTAAACCAATACTATAACTTTTGTCTTAAGGTGAAAGGGTAAGCATGCTGTCACACCCCAACGCGGAATATCGGGATGTACAGTTAGAAACGAGCTAGAGATAATATTAATATGCTAAACTAAACATTTGTACAGGTGCTATAGAAAGAAGTACTTCTATTGATCAAGGAAGACTCCAAGTTTTATTACAATAACCATCAATGCTTAAACACGATCAACCATAACTTCCAAACTGATTCTAATACAATAACTGACTCCAAAAGGTAAATAAAGTGCTAACATAACACTAAGGAGTAACTAATGTAAATAACTATGCCAACTCGGCATCTACTAACAGGTACACTCAAGGTATCACTCCTGTCCCTCCCCTTCAGTATGTGCATCGTCACCTAAATAGCCTGGAAATGGGGAAAACAACTATATGAGCTAACGCTCAGTAGATAATAACAGGCAAGTTTACATGATTAACCAATTAGTTACATTTTCATATGCAATGACAAGAAAAGAAATAATTGACGAGATGATAAAACAGCGTAATATAAAATCTTGCAAGGTCAAGAAATATATGATGACAAGAATTAACAAGATATCAAGTATAAGAATTTAGAACAGAAGATAGCAATATAGAATTGGCCAACAAGCAAGTAATTTAAACATCAAGTCAAGCACGATAATGTAACAAGTATAACAAGAGATTTTCTGTCGTAGACGTCACGCTGATCATGCACTCGGTGCAATGCCTCACCATGACATTACAAACTCCCATGGGCACAAGTACTTTTCGGGCGCTCTCCCCAGGACCAGACCGGGCCCTTATGATGCGTTGGCATTGATTTGTTGGATCCAAGATCCCAAGTTTTGTCTAGACATTTAATCAAGTTTAATGGCCAATTAATCAGAGGAATTTCTGTCAAAAGTACGAGATTTAAGGACTAACATGTCCTTGGATTCATTAACTTAAAAACTCGGTATACGGTCACTTCCGGGCCGTTTGACAGGACATACGGCTACTACTGGCCGCATTACAAGAGCTGGACCAAACTCAGTCCACGAGGTCAAGAATGAACGGTTGACAGTGTGCCGTTCAGGTAAGTAAGCAATACGTGACCTTAAGACACAATTACGATACTTATACGGACTACACTAGAGCGTTAATGGAGACAAGCAGTCAACTATGGGCTGCTCATGTGCTGATTAGCACAAGTTGATCCGTGACTTATAACCCAGCGATTTGGTCACGAATTTCTAGGTTGTAGACGGGTCATACGGGTCTCAAAATGGCTGATTCTAACTTGCCGGATAGAGTGTCCGGGTAGAATCGTACTAAGGGACAGCAATTTAGGCTTAATGGCCGTAATGCCATATAGATTGTTAGTGTGCTATTAGTCTATTCTACCGAGGTATAAGGGCTTTTAATTGATTTCCTAACAGCCATTTCAATATACCTTGATTCGTGAATTATTATAAATCTCAATTTCAAGAGATAAGTTAATTACAAGATGGTAACTCAAGATACTAGAACAAGCCAATAATGACAATAGACGGTAATACAAGACATCAATTTACTTTCAAAATTACCATTTTATTATATGGGTTTCTAATTAACCATTTGTGTGCGTTGAAGCGGAGATAGTAATCGGAATGGTTTTTACACTTAGATTGAGTGCAGGGATCATTGTTCTTCAATTTTGGATTGAGGAACACCGGGCTTAATTTGAGATCATAGGGTTGCATGTATTGGTCATTGGTTCCTCAAAATATGGTTTTCAATTGGACTAGGCTTGAATGGGTCGATCCCCTCACGGTCCGGATCGATCCTCGGGTCGAAAACACGTAAATCGGGTCTTCCAGCACATGGGTCGACCCCTGGAAAACCAGGGGTCTGTCTGTGTGTGGGTCGACCCTTGGGGTCGACCCCTGCACAAACAGACTGATGTCTGTTGAATGCGTCGACCCCATGGGTCGACCCCCTCGCACGCCTACTGTTTGGGTCGACCCCATGGGTCGACCCCCGCACGGCTGCTGCCTGGGTCGACCCCATGGGTCGACCCTCGGGCAGACAGATTCTAGTTTGTGTATGGGTCGACCCCTGCGTTCGCAGATGCGAACGTGACTTCCGGAAACCAACAAATCTCACCCAATTGGGGTCTAATTGGACTGAGAACTTAACCCCATGCCCCTGGGTTCTTGATGGACATATTAGGGTCATTATACAAGGGTTTGGAACATGAAATTCATCAGAAAATCAATCGAAATCACAACCCATCTAGGAAGAACACTTAAAAACCTAGTCTTAGCATGCTTCTAATCAAACACGAAATTCTCTAAGCATGGTCTATAAAAATTGGGGCTTTTTATGCCAAATGATAGATAACATGCTGATGATTACAACCGTATATATTAATTAGAGTTGGGTCTGTTATCATCTACCTGAATCGAAGAGAGATTTAGAAGTTAGAACGAATAATACCCGTTTGACAGCCCTTCACTATTTCCACGAGATCTCCCTCCACACCGAATAGAATTTGGGGCCTTTACAACCAATGAAAAGAGCTATCCGAGAGGATCAAAATGGTATACTCATGTGCAGATTTTGGTTGAGGCTACCTACCTTATCGAAGGAACAAAGAAGAAGGAAAGAGGATGACGGGATGCCGACACACCTCCACTAATCTCCAAAGATCTCCCTAGATCGATCTCCACTGCGGCTGCCGCTGCTACAAAAGGATTCTAGGGTTAAAGAGCTTTATTTTTATAGCTCATACACCTTCTAGAGCCTTCGGTGCTAGGAGAATTTGTCGATGCAAGGTGAGTATTTGAAACGGCGCCGAAATGTTTGGCCTAATCCATGCGCGACCAAATGCTTCCCATACGATAAAAATTTCGTGACATTGTGAGAGGGGAAATGATCCTCTCTTTAATACCTTTCATTTGCCCCTAGTTTGGGCTCATTTGGTTAAGGAATGAGCTCGAATTTGATGTTTTAAGGTGGTGGTTACTATTGAGCACGAATTTGGTTAGGTAAGTGTGAAAATTTGACTAATCCCACTAATTCGACCTAGTTAATGATTTTATTAGGGTTGGCCATAGAAGAACAAATTGTTAAACGTAATTGATTCTATAAGAATATGATTTTTATGGATTTTTATAAAATAGTCGAAATGTGACTTATTCTATTTATTAAAGAATTAATCTAATTAATTTTGAATTAATTCCCATTAATTCAAATAAATTCAAATAATTTCTAATTAAATGCAAATAAATTTCTAATTAATTTCTAAAAGAATTTGGGGTATTACACCCTCCCCCATTAAAAGAATTTGGTCCTCCAAATTCACTGCACTTTAATACAGAGATAGGGAAAGACTAGCTCACCTAGAATAAGTCAGGATACTGCTTCCGCATAGTATCTTCAGACTCCCAAGTAGCTTCCTCAGCTCCACGCCGACTCCACTGAGTTTTGACCATAGGTATGGAACGATTCCGGAGTTGCTGTTGCTTCCGATCTAGAATCTTGATAAGTCTTTCTTCATAGGTCAAATCTTCCTTCAATTCGAAATCCACATGCTGAATGATATGAGTGGGGTCGTACACATATTTCTGTAACATAGACACGTGGAAAATATTGTGTACGCCTAACAATTGAGGCGGTAATGCCAATCTGTAAGCAACCTCTCCCACTGTATCCAGGATCTCGAACGGACCAATATATCTCGGACTCAGCTGGCCATGAATGCCAAATCTTCGAATCCCTCTTGTAGGAGAGACTTTCAGAAATACATGCTCGCCAACTTGAAATTCTAATGCTCTTCTCCTTGTGTCGGCATAACTCTTCTGTCTTGATTGAGCTACTTGTAATCGGTCTCGGATAATACAGATGTTCTGTGATGATTCTGAAATAAGATCCGGTCCAAGCCATTGCTTCTCACCTATCTCATCCCAACATAACGGGGAACAACAACTTCTTCCATACAATGCTTCAAAAGGAGCCATTTGAATGATGGATTGATAACTGTTGTTGTAGGCGAATTCAATCAAAGCCAAATGGTCATTCCAACTGCCTCCAAAATCGATCATGCAGGCTCTAAGCATATCTTCCACTATCTGGTTGGTTCTTTCAGTCTGTTCATCTGTCTATGGATGAAAGGCAGTACTGAAATTCAGACGAGTACCCAAAGACGCTTGTAGTCCCTTCCAGAAATGTGAAGTAAATCTGGGATCTCTATCAGACACAATGCTGACTGGTATACCATGGAGCCTTACCACTTCCTTCAAATACAAAGCAGCCAATACATCAACTGTCCATTTGGACTTAACGGGTAAGAAATGAGCTGACTTTGTCAATCGATCGACAATCACCCATATTGCATCAAGTTCACCACGAGTCCTAGGTTGACCCATAATGAAGTCCATGCCAATGCTTTCCCACTTCCATTGGGGTATGTCGAGTGGTTTCAATTTTTCTGCCGGTCTGAAATGTTCAGCCTTGACTTGCTGACAAACCAAGCTTCTGCTCACGAAGTCTGCAACTTCCCTTTTCATATTCGGCCACCAAAAGGATCTCTTCAAATCCTTGAACATTTTAGTGCCTCTAGGATGAATGGTGTATTTGGATCTATGAGCCTCCTCCAGAATCTTGTTCTTTATTCCAGCTTCATCAGGTACACAAGTTCTACCCTGGAATAACAATCTTCCATCGTCAGTCATCGTGAAGTCAGGTCTGCTGCTCAAGCTTCCCTTGGTCTCTACTAGCTCGGGATCATTATCTTGCAAAGATTTGATTTCCATCAACAATTCGGGCTTAAGTTGAATCTATGCAATCATAATCTGATCATTGTCAATATTCAGATCCAGACTAGCTAATTGTTCCAGTAGCTTCCATTCTTGTAACATGAGACTTGACAATCTAGCTACAGGCTTCCAGCTTAATGCATCTGCCACAACATTACCTTTTCCAAGATGATACTCAATCGAGAAGTCAAAGTCCTTCAAGTACTCCAACCATCTTCTCTGCCTCATATTGAGTTCCTTCTGAGAAAATAAATATTTCAGACTCTTATGATCTGAAAACACTGTGAATGTTTCTCCATACAAGTAGTGCCTCCATATCTTCAATGCGAACACGACTGCTGCAAGTTCCAAATCGTGAATGGGGTAGTTCTGTTCATGCTTCCTCAACTGCCTAGAAGAATAGGCAATCACCTTCCCGTGTTGCATGAGTACACAGCCTAAACCGATACCTGAAGCATCCGTGTATACCACAAAACCTCCTTCACCAGAAGGTAAAGCCAATACAGGTGCAGTAGTTAAACATTCCTTCAAAGTCTGAAAGCTTCGCGGGCAATCTTCTGACCAATCAAATTTGTTCTCCTTGCGGGTTAATCTTGTCATAGGTACCGCAATCTTAGAGAAATCTTGGATAAATCTTCGATAGTAGCCTGCCAGGCCTAGAAAACTTCTCACTTAAGTCACACTGGTAGGCTGGTCCCAATTCTTTACTGCCTCTACCTTCGAAGGATCAACAAAAATTCCTTCCTTTGTGATGATATGTCCGAGAAAGGACACCTCTTGTAGCCAGAACTCACACTTACTGAACTTGTCATATAGCTGATGATCTCTCAATAGTTATAATGCCATCCTCAGATGTTCAGCATGCTCCTCTTCATTCTTGGAATAAATCAGGATGTCATCAATGAACAACACGACCCATTGATCAAGATAGGGCCGAAATACATTGTTCATCAACTGCATGAAAGCTGCTGGTGCATTCGTTAGACCAAAAGGCATAACGACAAATTCAAAATGACCATACCTACTGCGGAAAGCTGTTTTATAGATATCCTCTTCCTTGATCCGCAACTGATGATATCCAGATCGAAGATCGATCTTAGAAAAATACTGAGCTCCCGCTATCTGGTCAAATAATTCGTCAATCCTCGATAATGGATATTTGTTCTTGACAGTCTGCTGGTTCAATTGCCAATAATAGATGCACAACCTCATCAAACCATCTTTCTTCCGAACGAATAATACAGGGGCTCCCCAAGGGGAAGTACTTGGACGAATGAAACCCTTCTCGAGCAATTCCATCAACTGTTGCTTTAATTCTCTCAGTTCGCAGGAGACATACGATAAGGAGCCTTGGAAATAGGAGATGTGCCAGGAATAAGATCAATAGAGAAGATAACTTCCCGCTCAGGTAGAAGTCCTGGTAGTTCATCTGGAAAGACATCAAGAAAATCTCGGACAACAGAAATGTCCTTAATCTCAATCTGCTGCTCAGGGGTTGCACAGATAAAGGCTAGAAAAGCCTCGCATCCTCGTCTCATCAGTTTATCAGCTGGAAGGGCCGAGATAAGTGATACAGGGTTATTGTGCTTAACTCACACAAAAGAAAGTCTCGGGTGCCTAGTAAAAGACACAGAGCTAGAACTACAGTGAACACCTGCCTCATATCTAGCTAACCAATCTGCTCCTAGGATTACATCATAATCCTTCATGTCCATGTAAACTAAATCAGCTGGTAAATTCTGTTCATCAATCATAACCTTACTAGAAGGATAGAAATACTGAATTACCGATCTGGAACCAATAGGCGTTGAGATTTCTAACGGAGAATTCATCAAAACAGGTTCCACAGCTAAAGACTTAGCAAATCTCCAAGAAATAAAAGAATGTGTGGCACCCGTATCAAAAAGAACAAATGCTGGCTTGTCGAGTATAATAAGAGTACCTTCGATGAGTCCACCATCCTCGGCGGTTCCTGCTTCATCAGCGTGCAAAGCTTGGAGCTTGCCTTGCAGCTTTCTGATGCCTTATGGTTTTGCCGGGGTAGCTTGCTCTGATAAAAGAGGACAATTAGGGATACGGTGCTCCTTACTTCCACATCGCAAACAGGCACCCAGCTTGCGCCAGCACTCCTCCATCTTGTGACCAGGACGATCACAAAACTTTCACACGCCCTTGAATGGAACAATAGGGCCAGGCTTCTTGTCTTCATGCTTCGGCATCTTGCCCTTCCACGATCCAGAACCACTCCACGAACTAGGTCCACTAATAGGCCTCTTCTTGCCATACCCGGGTTTGATATTCCCGGAACCCGTAGGTTGTTCCTTCTTTGTGCCATTTTCACGGATTCTCTCCGTCATTTCTAGAGTATCTTTTATGACTTGAGTTTTCCTCACCATCTCAGAATAGGTTGAGATCTCCATCGGTGCCAATTGATTGATATAATGCAGCCTCAGTCCATTAAGAAAGCACTTAGCCTTCATTTTCTTGGTGGATATTAAGTGAGTAGCATAACGAGAAAGCCGAGAAAGCTGAGCTTCATATTCTGCCACGGATAGACTTCGCTGCTTCAAAGCCGCGAACTCCACTGCCTTCTTCTCTTGCACTCTATCAAAAAAATATTTACCATTGAAGAACTCCTCGAACTCCTCCCATGTGACTTGTTGATCACCGAGAGTCGCCTTTACTGATTCCCACCATGTTCTTGCATCACGTTCCAGTTGAAAGGTCGAGAGAAGGACACGTTCTTGATTGCTGCACTGCATTACTTCGAATATCCTTCCCATCTCATCCAGCTAGTGCTCAGCTTCATCAGGATCAGTCGAGCCACCAAATCTCGGTGGATTCATTCCCCGAAAGTTTCGATATAAATCACCAGTGCCATGGTGTGCAGCTCCTGCTTGGGCCGCTTGTTGCAAGGCCTGAGTAAGGCCTTGAACCGTACGCTGCAAGTTCCTCCATTTCGCATGATCAGCTACCATTGCTAAGGCCTACACGTGGAATAGATTACTTAGGTTCATTAAAAATAGATAATAACACGATTAAGATATGAACTTAACCCAAGTTTCTACCCAATCTCACCAGGTCAGGTCCTTAGACTTTAACAAGGTTAGGGGTCCTATGATAACACTTAGAACCCTAGAACTTGGAAAACCTAGAACTTTTAGGGAAACCTAGGAATATTTAACCTAGGGCTCTGATACCATTCTGTCACGCCCTATACTCTATACCGTCGAGGTATTATCCGCTTTGGCCAACCGACCTCACGGTTTTGTTCCTTTCTGATAGTGATCGGCTCCAGAATGGGGGACTTCCCGAGAGGTCACCCATCCCAATACTACTCCCCATTAAGCACGCTTAACTTCGGAGTTCTTTTCAAGAACTGAGCCGATACTTCAAAAGGCGTCTCGATGATATATAGTACAACTTAGCTATATTTGAGGGTGTTATAATCTACCCCTCTTATATAGGCGACGTCCTTGTCGCTGGGCACATATAGCACGTAATCACGCAATCAAGCCCCCAGGCAGGTAGGACTCTAGAGGTGGCCCCTACAGGCTCAAGAGGTGGCTCCCACTATGTTGCACTTTGTCCCATTGCGGGTTCAAGAGGTGGCTCCCATAGCGTAGCACTTTGCCCTACATGGCACTTTGTTCCCACACTTCCGGCTGGGGTATGGCTCTAATACCAACTAAACTGTCACGCCCCATCGCGGAATATCGGGACGTACAGTTAGAAACTAGCTAGAGATAATATTAATATGCTAAACTAAACATTCGTACAGGTGCTATGGAAAGAAGTACTTCTATTGATCAAGGAAGACTCCAAGTTTTATTACAATAACCATCAATGCTTAAACATGATCAACCATAACTTCCAAACTGATTCTAATACAATAACTGACTCCAAAAGGTAAATAAAGTGCTAACACAATACTAAGCAGTATCTAATGTAAACAACTATGCCAACTCGGCATCTACTAAAAGGTACACTCAAGGTATCACTCTTGTCCCTCCCCTTCAGTATGTGCATCGTCACCTGAATAGCCTGGAAAGGGGGAAAACAACTATATGAGCTAACGCTCAGTGGATAATAACAGACAAGTTTACATGATTAACCAATTAGTTACATTTTCATATGCAATGACAAGAAAAGAAATAACTGACGAGATGATAAAATAGCGTAATATAAAATATTGCAAGGTCAAGAAATATAAGATGACAAGAATTAACAAGATATCAAGTACAAGAATTTACAACAGGAGATAATAATATAGAATTGGCCAACAAGCAAGTAATTTAAACATCAAGTCAAGCCTGATAATGTAACAAGTATAACAAGAGATTTCCTCTCGTAGACGTCACGCTGATCATGCACTCGGTGCAATGCCTCACCATGTCATTACAAACTCCCATGGGCACAAGTACTTTTCGGGCGCTCTCCCCAGGACCAGACCGGGCCCTTATGATGCGTTGGCATTGATTTGTTGGATCCAAGATCCCAAGTTTTGTCTAGACATTTAATCAAGTTTAATGGCCAATTAATCAGAAGAATTTCTGTCAAAAGTACGAGATTTAAGGACTAACATGTCCTTGGATTCATTAACTTAAAAACTCGGTATATGGTCACTTCCGGGCCGTTTGACAGGACATACGGCTACTACTGGCCGCATTACAAGAGCTGGACCAAACTCAGACCACGAGGTCAAGAATGAACGGTTGACAGTGTGCCGTTCAGGTAAGTAAGCAATACGTGACCATAAGACACAATTACGATACTTATACGGACTACACTAGAGCTTTAATGGAGACAAGCAGTCAACTATGGGCTACTCATGTGCTGATTAGCCCAAGTTGATCCGTGACTTATAACCCAGCGATTTGGTCACGAATTTCCAGGTTGTAGCCGGGTCATACGGGTCTCAAAATGGCGGATTCTAACTTGTCGGATAGAGTGTCCGGGTAGAATCGTACTAAGGGACAGCAATTTAGGCTTAATGGCCGTAATGCCATATAGATTGTTAGTGTGCTATTAGTCTATTCTACCGGGGTATAAGGGCTTTTAATTGATTTCCTAACAACCACTTCAAAATACCTTGATTCGTGAATTATTATAAATCTTAATTTCAAGAGATAAGTTAATTACAAGATGGTAACTCAAGATACTAGAACAAGCCAATAATGACAATAGACAGTAATACAAGACATCAATTTACTTTCAAAATTACCATTTTATTATATGAGTTTCTAATTAACCATTTGTGTGCGTTAAAGTGGAGATAGTAATCGGAATGGTTTTTACACTTTGATTGAGTGCAGGGATCATTGTTCTTCAATTTTGGATTGAGGAACACCGGGCTTAATTTGAGATCATAGGGTTGCATGTATGGGTCATAGGTTCCTCAAAATATGGTTTTTAATTGGACTAGGCTTGAATGGGTCGTTCCCTCACAGTCCGGATCGATCCTCAGGTCAAAAACACGTAAACCGGGTCTGCCAGCACATGGGTCGACCCCTGGAAAACCAGGGGTCTGTCTGTGTGTGGGTCGGCCCCTGGGGTCGACCCCTGCACAAACAGACTGCTGTCTGTTGAATGGGTCGACCCCATGGGTCGACCCCCTCGCACGCCTGCTGTTTGGGTTGACCCCATGGGTCGACCCCCACACGCTGCTGTATGGGTCGACCCCATGGGTCGACCCTCGGGCAGACAGATTCTAGTTTGTGTATGGGTCGACCCCTGCGTTCGTAGATGCGAACGTGACTTCCGGAAACCAACAAATCTCACCCAATTGGGGTCTAATTGGACTGAGAACTTAACCCCATGCCCCTGGGTTCTTGATGGACATATTAGGGTCATTATACAAGGGTTTGGAACATGAAATTCATCAGAAAATCAATCAAAATCACAACCCATCTAGGAAGAACACTTAAAAACCTAGTCTTAGCATGCTTCTAATCAAACACGAAATTCTCTAAGCATGGTCTATAAAAATTGGGGCTTTTTATGCCAAATGATAGATAACATGCTGATGATTACAACCATATATATTAATTAGAGTTGGGTCTGTTATCATCTACCTGAATCGAAGAGAGATTTAGAAGTTAGAACGAATAATACCCGTTTGACAGCCCTTCACTATTTCCACGAGATCTCCCTCCACACCGAATAGAATTTGGGGCCTTTACAACCAATGAAAAGAGCTATCCGAGAGGATCAAAATGGTATACTCATGTGCAGATTTTGGTCGAGGGTACCTACCTTAATCGAAGGAACAAAGAAGAAGGAAGGAGGACGACGGGATGCCGACACACCTCCACTAATCTCCAGAGATCTCCCTGGATCGATCTCTACTGCGGCCGCCGCTGCTACCAAAGGATTCTAGGGTTGAAGAGCTTTATTATTATAGCTCATACACCTTCTGGAGCCTTCGGTGCTAGGAGAATTCGTCGATGCAAGGTGAGTGTTTGAAACGGCGCCGAAATGTTTGACCTAATCCATGCGCGACCAAATGCTTCCCATACGATAAAAATTTTGTGGCATTGTGAGAGGGGAAATGATCCTCTCTTTAATACCTTTCATTTGCCCCAGGTTTGGGCTCATTTGGTTAAGGAATGAGCTCGAATTTGATGTTTTAAGGTGGTGGTTACTATTGAGCAAGAATTTGGTTAGGTAAGTGTGAAAATTTGACTAATCCCACTAATTCGGCCTAGTTAATGATTTTATTAGGGTTGGCCATAGAAGAACAAATTGTTAAACGCAATTGATTCTACAAGAATATGATTTTTATGGATTTTTATAAAATAGTCAAAATGTGACTTATTCTATTTATTAAAGAATTAATCTAATTAATTTTGAATTAATTCCCATTAATTCAAATAAATTAAAAAAATTTCTAATTAAATTCAAAATAAATTTTTAATTAATTTCTAAAAGAATTTGGGGTATTACACATGCAGACTTAACCTAGATGCGCAGTCATGATAAAACATGAAATACTACCAGTAGAAAGCATGAAACAGAATGAAACCATAGGGCTTTTATTCCTAACATGTTGTTTTAGTCTTTTTATGAGATAACCTACCTGTGATTCGATACCTAGACTTCAAATTTCTGACTGGAAGAAGTCCCTAGTTTCTGCACGTCCTGTGCTAAACCAGCAACTTCTTGTCCCTCGTTCTCCTTAATCTCTTAACCTAAATCAATGAAATTTTTAGGGTAGGTAGAAGATAGAAAGGGGAACAAAAAGTTCTAAAGACACTACGTGAGCTAAACTTGTTTAGGGCTTCTAATCTCCTGATCCTCACTGGATCGGCACACTGCTTCCTGTGCAGTCAACAGCGAACCAGAGATTTGTTGGGCTTCTAACTCTCCAACGATGTGTCCTTCTGGTACGAGATTTTGAGGGGAGTTAGAAAAAACTAAGGGGAACAAATTATTCTAAAGGATTAACCTGAGAAGATGTCTCCTTACCTTCGAATTACGTGAGCCAACATTAGGGTTCACAAGGGTCGAAGTGAGGGTCTATTTATAGGGTTTTGAGTTAGGGCTGAGGATTTGATCGAGTTGGGAGTCCTAATTAGAGGTAGGATCGATCCCCTAGAGTCCTAGACATGTTTACATGTCTACACTCTTCGATCCATGGAGATTTGGATGCCAAAGATCCAAACTTTCCATGCTTCTTCCACTTACGGAATCAGAACGACTTAGCAGCCACGTCTGGACCGCTAAAAGGAAATGGTGGTCTCGCAATAGACCGCCACTTGGAGTTTATTCTGAAAATTTTGGATTTCCTTATTATCTCCCTATTTATCCAATTTAATTGCAAAAATTGCTCAAAGTACATTTCTATTAGGTGGGCTTGGGCTCAAAGTCATAGAATTAAGTTTATGGGCCTCCTCTAAGTGGGCCTAATTAATTGATTATTATTTGGGCTTTCATAATGATTTATTTAACCCAAAATTCATTTAATAACCCATTAGCCTTTCTTAAATGCTTAATAATCATTTTAATTTGAGAAAAAATGTAAATAAATCCCAAAAAATTCCTAAAAAATCTAGGGTGTTACAGATGTATAGCCGCCTCGTGATGTGTCACACATGTACGGAGAGTTACGTATGAACCGGCAGTATTCCGGTGGTTTTCGCTTCCTCAGCGAGTTCTCACCTCCAGTGACTTTTCCTACCAGTCGTAGCTTTCCTGCGCACGCGTGCGCGGACCCACTTGGCAGTGGTGGAGAGCTTTCCTGATGTGACGATTTTTAGGTTGGTTACCGTAGGCCCCCTCATTTTGCAGCCTGAGTTCGGGCTAGGGGGAAAACCAGCTAGAGGACCCGACTTAGAGTGCATAGTCTGTGTGTGCACACGTGGTTGGGGGCGTCGGACACGTGCTGACGAGCGTAATCCCAGCTAGTCCTTGTTCTATGGTTCCATAGTGAGTGTGTCTCAATTTCCGCCTGGGGCGAGTAGGGAGACACTTGAGGCACGGACTAAGACGTTAGTGGACACATCTGGCCTTACTTCTAATGGATACCGCTCCTATCACCTGAGAGGTTTTTGACTCAGGGTTCCTTCTACCGAGGTTCAATGTTTTGGCAGCTCGGTGTCCTTGTTACACGTGATCGAGACGTGGTTCCTTGCTGTCTTCGAGAGTCCCATCCGGCTGTGTAGCCGGGTTCCCTGGTGGATTGATTGAGTGTCTACCTGGTAGCCTAGATCCTAGTGTTCGTGTCCGAGGAGAGGTTGGTGAGGACACCCGAGCAAGAATATAGATCGACTTGGAGAGCCGCCGATACCGGACACGCAGTACGACCCGGTCGACACCGACATCCTTGTGGCTGGGGGACAGTCTGGAGTCTCCATTGGAGCTTTGACACTTAGTACGTATTTTTAAACGTATTCATATTTTGTATGTATTTTGTACGTATTTTTATACGTACTTGTATTGTGTACATATTTGGCATTATGTACGTATTTGGTCATATTATGTATTGTGTACGTCTTAGGTGTGTCTTTGGTATGTAATTTGAATTTTATCCAAGGTGGGAAAGGGAGCCCATGGATTTGAAATTCAAATGGGTTCAAAATCCAAGGAGAGAAAGTGGAGCTCATGATGGGTTCCAACTCCAAGGTGGAAAAGAGAGCCCATGGATTTCAAATTCAAATGGGTTCAAATTCAAACTCCAAGGAGGGAAGATGGAGCCCATACTCTATATATTACCTTGTATTCCCCTCTTGGGAGGATTGATGAATGAATGAATGAAAATCTGAGTTTTGCCTAGAGCATTTCCCTCTTCTTCCTCCTCTCCCCTCTAGGGTGTGACACCCTCTATCTCTCCTCTTCCTCTCCCTCTCCCTCTAGGGTGCGACGCCCTATCCCCCCATCTCTTGCAGGTTTCGGCTTCTACAACATCAGGGAGGTTACCGCTCTCACCTCTCCTCAAGCCCGGAGTTCATGGATCGAAGGTTGCTACATGTCCGGAGGAGATAGCCCTTGCTGCCCTACGCATCAATTTTTTTCTTATCTGCCTGCAGAATTAGGCCGCAAAGATCAGGTTGGAACCCTTCCTTCACGTCCTCATATCCTCTCAGCCTCTTCTTGAATTTTGTTTCTCTCCCTGTCCCCTAGACTTCCTCAAAATCCCGCACCCAAACTCGACAAGGAGCAAAAGCTGCCTTTGTAGGCCTTTTTGCTGCGCTGGCTGCCCCTGTGCAGGCCTGCCAGAACCCAGAGCCGCAAAGATCCAACCGGTACGCCCCCTTCCCGACATCAGGCCGCCATAGCCCCTTCACAACATTTCTTCCCCTACCTGCCCCCAAACCAGTCGCGCAAACCTCACCCAAAAATTCGGTCAGGACAAAAAAACTCCTTTGGAGCCACTTTTGCTGCGCAGACTGCACCTAAACTGCCCTAGCGGGACAGAGTCACAAACCCTACAAAGGGATGACCCCAAACCCACCTCAGTTCGACCTGGGATTTTGAGCATTGCTCATACACATCCCATGGCATCCTACATAATTTCCCTGTACCCTCGGGAGCCCATTTTCCCGGCTTGACACATCCACCTTCTCAACCCTTAGTTCTGACTGCACGGGATTACAGAACTGATCCCAAACTGTTTGCGCCGCCCACGCCCAAAACCACCACTGCACGCCACCCCACCACTGCTACCACTTCACCCCACGTCCCCTACCAGTCCACCACAGAAAATCCGGTCCCATTTTCCCCTAGGAAGCCCGGGTTCCAACCCCTTCATTGGCCCTTGGTCATGCTACCCATAGACAGGCCAGATTGCGCAAGGTCTGCTTCAAAATTCGCCACGGTCGCCACGGTGCTTGTTCGCAGCTCTAGTTCCTCGGGCGCCCTTGGGACCTACCCACCAGAGACCACGTCAAATTTCGTGGCCAACGGACAAGAGGAAGGTTGCCGTCCAGATCCGCCTTCCTGCTGCTCTCCAAGACCTGCGCAGACCAAGCGGCAGCCTGCCCGCCGGTTCGAGCCACTTCGGAGGTCCGCTCCGGTGCTGTCGTCGTCCACCTTCCTCCAGGAGGTACAGCACCCACTGCCTCCCTCCGTCAGAGGGAACCAGCACCATCCACGACATCCGGGACTCGCCATCCTTGCTGTTGGTTCCTGGCTGATCCACGGAGGCAACGCCGTCCGACCGGTTCGCAGCGACACACGTGGGCGACGAGAGCCACCGACCCCGTGCCCGTCACCCCACTTCGCACGATCCCCGGATATCACTGTGTAGCCCTTTACCTCCCTGTGAGGAGTGGGTATTTTGTTGAGTTGTACTTGCTTAGCTTTGTACCGGGATCGTGTGACTTGGCTGGGCCTCTTCCCCACGCCCCGAGCGTGGAGGTATGCGTCTACTCCTCCCCCGGTATTCCTTGCTTATTTAGTATACTCTCTTGAAGCCACTGCTTGTGCGTAGTAGGGTCCTAGCTAGTTCTTTATTCACTGCTGCGGTGAGTGAGTGAGACCGTCCCGTGACTCATCCGAGTTGCGAGTGCGGATTTGCCTACCCTAGACTCGCCGGTTTCTCAACCGTGCGGATCGGCGCGCTTACCCCTCTTGGGGCACTTGCGAGCTTGTGTTCCTTGTTATATAGCATAATTCCTCTCTTGGGAACTTTAGGCGTCGAGTTACGCTACTCGGATTGTTTTGCCATTGCTGGTCATAGGAGTCTGTTTAGTCATATCGTTGCATAGGGTCCTAGTTCGCATTGCGTTCCGCATCAAATTTGGTATCAGAGCCATAGGTTGTCTAGGGTGCATTTGAGTCTTTGTTCTACCCCCTTTTGTCCCTTAGAGTCTTGCATTAGTTTGCATTAGAAAAAAAATAAAAAAAAAATCCCCTTGCATTTAGTTCCATTACATGCCCACTCGGCGTGGTACAGATTACCAACACCTGGTCCCAATGGCTGACCCTAGGAATGCTGCCCCTAGTGACTTCTCCCTTCAGGATATGATGCAGGCTCTCATGAATCGGATAGATCAGTCCGATAAGAGCTTTAGAGATCATGCTGCATTCATGGAGGGCCGGATGAAGGCCATGGAGGACCGGATGGAGGCTTCCGACTGGACCATTCAAGGTCTAGTTGGACGGCCCAACCAGGATAGAGCTCCACGTGAGGATGTCCCCGGGCAGGCCCAAGGCCCAGTTGACCCTGCTCTTCGGCCCGCACATGCTAGGGCCGACAACCGGAGACCACGTATTCAGGAGTTTGATGATTTTGGGTCTGATAATGAGGTTGAGGGTTATGGTCGTGCTCGGCGTGGCTATAGGCCCCATAGGGACGACGAGGATGACCGTCTCCTTAGGTCCG
Organism: Amorphophallus konjac; assembly: GCA_022559845.1. Lineage (NCBI taxonomy): Eukaryota > Viridiplantae > Streptophyta > Magnoliopsida > Alismatales > Araceae > Amorphophallus > Amorphophallus konjac. Next base: position 405,885,991 of record CM040118.1, read on the forward strand.
TGCGTGCAGATCCTCCCACCTTCGATGGGTCCTTGCACCCTAAGGTCTATGTTGATTGGGAAGCGGGGATGGACTGCTACTTTGAGTGGTATGAGATGACGGACCACCGGAGAGTCCGATTTGCCAAAATGAAATTGCTAGGACAGGCCCGGACTTATTGGAGAAACGTGGAGAGCCTATTGATGCAACGACATCAACCCCAAATTGAGACATGGGATGATATGAAGGTAAAGCTCAGGCAAAAATACCTTCCTGCCACATACCGTTAGAGGCTTATTGATAGGTGGCAGAGTCTCAGCCAAGGGGATCGGGTCGTGACCGACTACATCGCTGACTTTGATGAGTACTACTTGCGATGTGGGGTCACGGAGGAGAGTGCCATGACCATCTCTCGCTTCCGTCGGGGTCTGCGGCCGCACTACCAGTATGAGTTATTTCACCGCCATGCCACAACCCTGGAGGAGGCTTATCAGATCGCACTCGAGTTAGAGCAGTTTGAGTCCGAGTTTGCGCCGGTCCAGCGCCTGAGACCCACATATCCTCGTGGGTCGGACCCTCGTGCTATGACTGGACCTTACCCTCGGAGACCTGTGGCCCATCCACAGGAACCCACTCGTCAGGACTTCACTATCCCTAGACCTCGTCCTCCCCCTCCGAGGGACTATCCCCCTCGACCCCAGGCTCCAGCCGCTGCCCCTCGGTCTCAGTAGCCCACCATTCCTACCCGACCCCAGCTTCCACCACCGCCGGCCCATCGTGATGACAAGGGAAAAGGGCCGATGACTAGTGGAGCACCTCAGGGCACTGGGTCCCGTCATGAGTGTTTTAGGTGCGGAGGAGTTGGTCATTATGCTGTTAGTTGTCCTACCCGATCTTCTTTGGTCATCGGGGAGTCTTTGATCGGTGAGCTCGCACATGGGATCGTATCCGTCAGTTATGAGGCTGACCAGGAGCTCACAAAGGAGTTCTTTGATGAGCTGATTGAGGGCGAGCAGCTAGATGTCCAGGGCACGCAGTGCCAAGATGATGTTCAGTTGGGTGTTGTCAGGTGTATCTTGACCCAGCCGTTGGTGAGTGATGACTGGCGTCGCACCACCATCTTTCATACCTTTTGCCGGCTGGGTGGGAAAGCCTGCAATGTGATCATAGATAGCGGGAGTTGCATTAACGCTATCTCCACGGGTACTGTGACACACATAGGGTTGACCCCCATGGACCACCCCTCCCCTTACCGCGTGTCATGGGTAGATTCCACCTCTATTCCTGTCAGACTGCGATGTCTGGTGCCATTGCAGTTCCATGCCTACCAGGACGGGATCTGGTGTGATGTGTTGCCTATGGAGGTAGGCAGTATTATCCTAGGAAGGCCTTGGTTATTTGATCGGGATGCTACCCTCCATGGCCGGTCAAACACATGCACATTCGACCATAATGGCCAACGGATTACCCTTCACCCGTCCCAACCGAGGAGTCCATCAATCCGGGGTCCCGCTGGGCCTAGTACCCCGACTCCTACTATTCCAGGGCCCAGTATCCCATTTCCAGTGCAAGATACAACCTTGCCTCCGAATGTCCCCGCCCCGAGTGTTCCTCCGACTAGGAGGTTGATGCTAGTCAGCTCCCGGGAGTTGGAGCGTGACTTTGTTAGAGGGGACCCTATTTTTGCCATTGTAGTCCGAGAGGTGGTTGGAGAGACGGAGAGTGATCTCCCATCTAATGTTGCTGATGTCCTTCGGGAGTTTACTGATGTATTTCCCGATGATTTACCCGAGGGTCTTCCACCCATGCGGGAGATTCAGCATGCCATTGACCTAATTCTGGGGTCCTCATTGCCCAACTTGCCACATTATAGGATGAGCCCCGCTGATCACGCTGAGCTTCAGCGTCAGGTTGAGGAGTTGATGACGAGGGGATCTCTTCGTGAGAGCATGAGTCCATGTGCCGTCCCTGCATTGCTTGCTCCTAAGAAGGATGGCACTTGGAGAATGTGTGTTGACAGCCGTGCAATCAATAAAATCACGGTGAAGTATAGGTTTCCCATTCCCCGCTTAGATGACATGCTTGATATGATGGCGGGAGCCACTATGTTTTCCAAGATTGATCTGAAGAGTGGCTATCACCAGGTGAAGATCAGGCCCGGTGATGAGTGGAAGACGGCCTTTAAGACCAAAGATGGTCTTTATGAGTGGTTGGTCATGCCCTTTGGGCTGACCAATGCTCCCAGCACTTTTATGCGGTTAATGACCCAGGTCCTTCGACCTTTGATTGGGGTCTTTGTAGTGGTATATTTCGATGATATCCTTATCTATAGCGGCACTAGGGAGGCCCACTTAGACCATCTACGGCAGGTCTGTCTTATTCTGAGGAGAGAGAGTCTTTATGCCAACCCTACGAAATGTGCTTTCATGACTAGTCAGGTCACTTTCTTAGGGTTTATTGTGTCTAGCGAAGGAGTCTCTGCCAACCCCGAGAAGGTCAGGGCCATAGTGGAGTGGCCCGAGCCTCGTACTCTTCATGATGTCCGTAGCTTTCACGGACTGGCGACCTTCTATCGCCATTTTATTCGAGGCTTCAGTTCCATCACGGCCCCTATCACTGATTGCATCCGAAAGGGGACGTTTGAGTGGACGAAGGCCGCCTCGGCTGCATTTGGGCTCCTCAAAGAGCGCATGACCCAGGCACCTATCCTTAGACTTCCTGATTTCACAAAGGTGTTTGAAGTCTCTTGCGATGCCGCCGGGGTTGGTATTGGTGGTGTTCTGAGTCAGGAGACCCACCCCATTGCATACTTCAGTGAGAAATTGAGCGATGCTAAACTACGTTATTCTACGTACGATAAAGAGTTTTACGCAGTTGTGCAGGCCCTTCGGCATTGGAGACATTACTTGTTGCACCAGGAGTTTGTCATGTTTTCTGATCATGAGGCGCTCAAGTATCTCCATGCCCAGAAGAAGCTCAATTCTCGTCACAGTCGCTGGGTAGAGTTCCTTCAGGATTATACCTTTGTGCTGAAGCACAAGGCCGGTGCAGAGAATCGGGTGGCCGACGCTCTTAGTCGTCGCGCTTATCTTTTGTCCACCATGAATATAGAGGTGGTTGGGATGGATAGGATGAAGGAGGCTTATGCGGATTGTCTGGATTTCGGTCCGATTTATACTACCCTCCAAGGTGGACCGTCCCGAGAGTATCCAGATTATGCCATGCAGGATGGTTACCTTTTTCGAGGGAGTCGGTTGTGTATTCCGCGGACTTCAGTTCGTGACTTCCTCACTTGGGAGATACATACAGGAGGTCTAGCTGGCCACTTTAGTCGGAACAAGACCATCGAGGCTGTTGAGCACCGGTTTTATTGGCCCAGTTTAAAACGCGATGTTGCTCGCATTGTGGCCCAGTGTCGCACTTGCACTGTGGCCAAGATGACGAAGCAAGTTTCTGGCCCATACACTCCACTCCCTGTGCCCGATAGGCCATGGCAGGATATTAGTATGGATTTTCTTTTGGGTTTGCCACGGACCACCCGTAGGCATGATTCCATCTTTGTGGTGGTTGATAGGTTTTCCAAGATGGCCCTCTTCATTCCTTGCTCTAAGACATCAGATGCCTCACGGGTTGCTCATATATTCTTCTCTAGTGTAGTAAGCCGATTCGGACTTCCTAAGTCCATTGTTTCAGATCGAGATGTGCGGTTCACTAGCTATTTTTGGAAGACCCTTTGGCATTTGTTGGGCACTCAGCTTAAATTCTCCACAGCTTACCATCCCCAGACTGATGGGCAGACTGAGGTAGTTAATAGAAGTTTGGGGAACCTCTTGAGGTGCTTGATTAGGGAACGCGAGAGGGACTGGGATCTCATTTTGCCACTTGCCGAATTTGCATATAATGACTCAGTCAATAGGTCTACAGGCATGAGTCCATTTGAGGTTGTCATCGGATATAGACCTAGGAAGCCAGTAGATCTAGTTCCCTTGCCCATGCATGCTAGAGTGTCGCAGTCTGCAGAGTCATTTGTCGAGCATGTTAGGGGTTTGCATGATGGTATTCGTCGCCATATAGAGACCAGCAATGCGCGATATAAAGAGTTGGCTGATGCTCATAGACACCCCCGCGAGTTCCAGGAGGGAGATTATGTCATGATCCGGGTCAGACCGGAACGGTTTCCTTCTGGATCTATAAAGAAACTACAAGCTCGTGGTGCTGGCCCCTTTAGAGTTTTGAAGCGAGTTGGATCCAACGCATATGTTGTAGACCTGCCGGATGACTATGGTATCAGTTTCACATTCAATGTCTCGGACTTAGTCGTATATAGGGACCCGACAGTGATCCCTAGTGAGTTGTTCGGGCTTTCTCCACCCCTTGCGAGTGAACCCTCCCCTGAGAGTCCACTTCCAACCTTGTCACCTCAGCAGCGTGAGCGGATAGAGTCTATACTGGATGAGCAGGTGACCTCCACTAGGAGTGGCGTGTATCACCGCTACTTGGTGCGTTGGAGGGGACGACCCGTGTCCGATGATGCATGGATCACCTGGGCGGAGCTGTAAAGGTTAGATCCAGACTTGCTAGAGCGGTACCAGAGTGACAGAGACCCTTACTCGACAGGGTCGAGTTCTTCCCACCCGGGGAGAGTTGGTGAGGACACCCGAGCAAGAATACGGATCGACTCGGAGAGCCGCCGATACCGGACACGCAGTACGACCCGGTCGACACCGACATCCTTGTGGCTGGGGGACAGTCTGGAGTCTCCATTGGAGCTTTGACACTTAGTACGTATTTTTATACATATTCATATTTTGTACGTATTTTTGTACGTACTTGTATTGTGTACATATTTGGCATTATGTACGTATTTGGTCGTATTATGTATTGTGTACATCTTAGGTGTGTCTTTGGTATGTAATTTGAATTTTATCCAAGGAGGGAAAGGGAGCCCATGGATTTGAAATTCAAATGGGTTCAAAATCCAAGGAGAGAAAGTGGAGCTCATGATGGGTTCCAACTCCAAGGTGGAAAAGAGAGCCCATGGATTTCAAATTCAAATGGGTTCAAATTCAAACTCCAAGGAGGGAAGATGGAGCCCATACTCTATATATTACCTTGTATTCCCCTCTTCGGAGGATTGATGAATGAATGAATGAAAATCTGAGTTTTGCCAAGAGCATTTCCCTCTTCTTCCTCCTCTCCCCTCTAGGGTGTGACACCCTCTATCTCTCCTCTTCCTCTCCCTCTCCCTCTAGGGTGCGACGCCCTATCCCCCCATCCCTTGCAGGTTTCGGCTTCTACAACATCAGGGAGGTTACCGCTCTCACCTCTCCTCAAGCCCGGAGTTCATGGATCGAAGGTTGCTACATGTCCGGAGGAGATAGCCCTTGCTGCCCTACGCATCAGTTTTTTTCTTATCTGCCTGCAGAATTAGGCCGCAAAGATCAGGTTGGAACCCTTCCTTCCCGTCCTCATATCCTCTCAGCCTCTTCTTGAATTTTGTTTCTCTCCCTGTCCCCTAGACTTCCTCAAAATCCCGCACCCAAACTCGTCAAGGAGCAAAAGTTGCCTTTGTAGGCATTTTTGCTGCGCTGGCTGCCCCTGTGCAGGCCTGCCAGAACCCAGAGCCGCAAAGATCCAACCGGTACACCCCCCTCCCGACATCATGCCGCCATAGCCCCTTCACAACATTTCTTCCCCTACCTGCCCCCAAATCCGTCGCGCAAACTTCACCCAAAAATTCGCTCAGGGTGAAAAAACTCCTTTGGAGCCACTTTTGCTGCGCAGACTGCTCCTAAACTGCCCTAGCGGGACAGAGTCACAAACCCTACAAAGGGATGACCCCCAACCCACCTCAGTTTGACCTGGGATTTTGAGCATTGCTCATACACATCCCATGGCATCCCACATAATTTCCATGTACCCTCGGGAGCCCATTTTCCCAGCTTGACAAATCCACCTTCTCAACCCTCAGTTCTGACTGCACTGGATTGCAGAACTGATCCCAAACTGTTTACGCCGCCCACGCCCAAAACCACCACTGCACACCACCCCGCCACTGCTACCACTTCACCCCACGTCCCCTACCAGTCCTCCACAGAAATCCAGGTCCCATTTGCCCCTAGGAAGCCCGGGTTCCAACCCCTTCATTGGCCCTTGGTCCTGCTACCCATAGACAGGCCAGATTGCGCAAGGTCTGCTTCAAAATTCGCCACGGTCGCCACGGTGCTTGTTCGCAGCTCTACTTCCTCGGGCGCCCTTGGGACCTACCCACCAGAGACCACGTCAAATTTTGTGGCCAACGGACGAGAGGAAGGTTGCTGTCCAGATCCTCCTTCCTGCTGCTCTCCAGGACCTGCGCAGACCAAGCGGCAGCCTGCCCGCCGGTTCGAGCCACTTCGGAGGTCCGCGCCGGTGCTGTCGTCTTCCGCCTTCCTCCAGGAGGTCCAGCACCTAATGCCTCCCTCCGTCAGGGGAACCAGCACCATCCACGACATCCGGGACTCGCCATCCTTGCTGTTGGTTCCTGGCCGATCCACGGAGGCAACGCCGTCCGACCGGTTCGCAGCGACACACGTGGGCGACGAGCGCCACCGACCCCGCGCCCGTCACCCCACTTCGCACGATCCCCGGATATCACTGTGTATCCCTTTACCTCCCTGCGAGGAGTGGGCATTTTGTTGAGTTGTACTTGCTTAGATTTGTACCGGGATCGTGTGACTTGGCCGGGCCTCTTCCCCACGCCCCGAGCGTGGAGGTATGCGTCTACTCCTCCCCCGGTATTCCTTGCTTATTTAGTATACTCTCTTGAAGACGCTGCTTGTGCGTAGTAGGGTCCTAGCTAGTTCTTTATTCACTGCTGCGGTGAGTGAGTGAGACCGTCCCGTGACTCATCCGAGTTGCGAGTGTGGATTTGCCTACCCTAGACTCGCCGGTTTCTCAACCGTGCGAATCGGCGCGCTTCCCCCTCTCGCTTGCGAGCTTGTGTTCCTTGTTATATAGCATAATTCCTCTCTTGGGAACTTTAGGCGTCGAGTTACGCTACTCGGATTGTTGTGCCATTGCTGGTCATAGGAGTCCGTTTAGTCATATCGTTGCATAGGGTCCTAGTTCGCATTGCGTTCCGCATCAGAGATGTTCCGAGACAGGTCATTGTGTGGCCCAGATTAGGAGAATCCGCTTTAGTGTGGGTTGTGTTCGATACTCAAGGTATCCCGACGGTGTGCAAGCTTTCAACAGTTAGTGGTTTAGCGTGTTTATTTGTTTGTTGTGCTATTCTTTTTGCCTTATTACTTTTCTTGCTTTATTGTCCTTTATATTTTATTACATGCTGCTCTATTTATTTCGTTCTATTGTGGTGGGGATCCACGGGACCCCTACTGAGCCAATGAGATGAGACTCACCCCTTTTCTTTTCAAGTTGGTATGCCTCCTCATTGTTGGAGGCCTTGAGCAGCATCCAAGGTCGTAGTGTCGCTAGCTTTTGCTAGTCGGGGTATGCCCTATGGCTTTGTACTTTTCCTTTATTGAGCTGTACCTTTGGGACTTGTATATCTAGACTGAAAATTATATAAAATTGTGTAAATCTATTTTTAAATGTAAATTTTAATTTCAGCACTTTAATTTCTACATTTATTTTAGATTTTTGTATGCTCCCGTGTCACCTATTAAACCCTTCCGAGCTTCCCAGCTCGTGGGTGGTGGCGTAGGATCCGAATGGTATCGGGTTTGACTCGATATCCAGATCTTGGGTCGTTACAATCATACTTTCTTTCCTTTGCAATAATGGTCCTTACCAACCAGCCCTTATGCAATATCCTCCACAACCCTGATGCCTTAGGAAGGCCCATCAGGTGGGCCACCGAGCTGGAAGAATTCAACATCAGCTTTTGCCAAAGGACGACGATCAAGGCTCTGGCATTGGCAGACTTCGTCACAGAATGCACGTTCCCTGAGGAGGAAATGTCCAAGCAAGCCCCTGGACCTACATGGGAACTCTATATGGATGGATCTTCTTGCACGACTGGCAGCGGAGTGGGCCTGGTCCTCTTATCACTGAAAGGTTCCCTTCACTTCAACTTCCTGGCCACCAACAACGCACCCAGTACAAGGCTAAGCATCTCGTGATGACCAATCTCCAGGTGTACAATGGCTCCTTGCTCATCTCCAGTCAAGTTTCTGGGGACTTCGAGACCAGAGAACCAACATTGATTAAATACCTCAAGAAGACAAAGGAGGCCACCGCGGTCTTCTCTCGCATTGAGATGGTCCATAACCCGAGGGCATAGAATGTCCTAGCAAACCCTCTCTCTCACTTGGCATCCTCCACTTCTCTCACGAACTCGAGGGTAGTATTGGTGGAAGAATTATGAGCACCGAGCATTGAAGAACCTGATCCCCAGGTGAACGCCATAAATTACGAGCTGTCATGGACGGACCCTATCCTCGACTTCCTCCTGCGTTAACATCTCCTCGATGACCGCTCGGAGGCTCGCCGTGTGCTAGCATGAGCGACGCACTTTACGGTCATCGACGGGCGATTGTTCAGACAATTGCTCTCTGCTTTACTACTGAAGTGCTTGTTCCCCACTGAGGCAAAATAAGCAATCCAGGAGCTTCATGAAGGCCTCTACAGAAGCCATATTGCAGGGCGAGCACTCGCCAGAAGCTTGATCGGGTAAGGATACTGGTGACCCACTCTACAGTAGGACTGCCTTAGCTACGTATAGAGTTGCCCCTAGTGCCAAAAGTTTGCATATTTACATCACCAATTGGAAACACTGCTACACGGTTTAATGAAGCCTCGCCCTTTCGCTCGTTGGGAGGTAGATATACTTGGTCCCTTTCTAGAAGCGACGGGGAGGAAGAAATTTCTCATAGTCACCATAGATTATTTTACCAAAATGGGTCGAGGTAGAGCCCTTGGGGAAGATCACGAGTGCAGCGACTTGGAAGTTCATCCTGTGCAGTATTATTTGCCATTTCGAGATCCCGCGAGTTCTCACCACTGATATGGGCAGCGAAGAGTGATATAGAAGGGGGGGATGAATAGATCACTCCCGAAATTAAAAACACAGCGGTAAATCACAACTTCCATTTCTCAACCCTTCAGATACAGCGAAAGAAATAGCTAAGGCAGATAATAACCAAGACAGAATAAGTGAGTGATATCGAGAGGGTTGTTCACAGTGAGGCAAAATGACGAGCAGAGGAAGTGCAACACAAAATTAACAAACAAACCACATAAGAGACAGAGAGTTTTTAAGGTGGTTCGATTGTAGTCCACAATCTACATCCACCCCTCACTCCAAACCAGAGTGAGGCTTCCACTGACAAACCAAGGGAAACAAATCCCTCAACCCAAGCTCTGCAACCCACAGAAGCTTGACACCTGATCTTGCTACCCACAAGATCAGAACCGGAGACGAATCTCTCTTCCTCCAAACCGGAGGGAACCTGCTAGTGACAGCCCGTCACTGGCAAACCAGAGATCACAGATCTCTCTTCCTCTGAAGCCCAGAGGGAAACCGGAGAATCTCTCCCTTCCTCCGAACACTGGAGGGTAACAAGATGGAATAAGAAAGATGAAATGAAAAATAGAAAAAATAAGACAATCGATGAAGACAATCGTTTCTGAAAACCAAAAAATAATGTAGCTTCCGAAGAAGCAGATCTTCACAGTGACATACTCTTCTCTCTCTCTCAAATACTTTTCACTCAGATCAACTCTCTCAAATTCTTCTCTCTGTCTTCTCTCTGGAACGTGGAGGGTCTCTCTATTCTTCTTCTGCTCAGGCACTAATTTCTCTCAGCTTTTCCTCCAGTTCCGTTCTTTCAGTCACAGAGGTCATCCTTTTATATGGCTTCCGACCTGAATTCCATGACTTCACTCATGTGGCGTGAGTAGGGCTCGTGCCCTCCTTTTCCAGAGAAATCTCGGATCACGTGCCAGGCATCAACCTCGGATCACGTGCCCAATCATCAACCTGAATCATCTGCAGGAACAGAAGAAAGGGATGCAACCAGTTAGTTCAGGTTTTGAACAAGGCGTGTATAGACATGATGCAGCATTGAGTGTATGGACTTAGTATCCAAGCGAGAGCTATGTACAGACTTGTTTTGAACAATGCACAAAGCATATAGGAGTGTGTGTACATTGACGATGAGTGCTCAGGCGTGCTGTGAAGCAATGTACAGACTTGATGAGAACGATGAATGAACAATGTATAGACATGGAGTGCAATGTCTAACTAATGTACATACTTTGCAATGCCTAGTGTTAAAGCATGGGAACACAGTGCATCATGTACAGACTATGCGATATGCAACCAGACGATGTCTAGACTTTGTTAAATTGATGCACAACAAAAAGATGACTCTTTCCTAGGCGTCAGATTCAGAACGGACTCCCCTATTGATGGGCGTCAAATTTCAAGCATAATAGAATGTATAGACTTTCTACGGCATCAAGGCAACCATGATGATGTGCAATGTTCAGACTTGACAATATATGAAGAACATATGCTGTACAGACTTCGAATCAATAGATGCACGATGTACAGACTTCAAATCAAGGGATGCACAATGTACAGACTTTGCATGAGATGCTAGACGTTGTACAGACTTGGAGACAATGCATGCTGCAATGTATAGACTTATCATATGCATGAGACGCTACGTGAGACGGAGCTGGCTGTACAGACTTTGAGAGACGATGCACTGTAGGCTAACGCTGTACAGACTTTGAGAGAGATGATGCATGAGACGATGCATGCATAAGGTTGTACAGAGTTGGTCTTACAATGTATAGACTTGGCCAACTATCAACTGATGGATGTATAGACTTTGCCAGCGCCAAGTCGATGTACAGACTCTGCGAGCGCCAGGCCGATGTACAGACTTTGTAAACAGGATGTGCAGACTTTGTAGCATGCAATGTATAGACTTCAGCTCGTGTAATGTAGACAGTGTATAGACTTGCAATGCGTGAGACGCTGAATGAGATAGTCAGATGTACATACTTGGCTAATGCATGAAGCACATGATGCAACAACGTATAGAATTGACGCAGCATCAAAGTAACCATGTGCAGACTTTGTGTAGTCTACAAGCAATTTGTAGACTTGCACAAATGCATGAACAGCACTGTCCTAAATGATCAAGCATGAATTGATCTAGAGATAAAAATAGATTGATTTATAGTGTGAGACATCATCAAAACCGTAGGGATGCAACAATCTCCCCCTTTTTGATGATGGCAACACTATGAATCAAGGAATATCAAGGCTTAAAAAGAAATAACAATAGCTTTAACAGTCAAAGCAAATTCAAAGCAAGTGCATGCAGACAAATTAAATACTGCTGCTGAAGCTCTTCTTTCTACAAAACCACTCCCCCACAACTCACTCTCAGCTCCCCCACAACTCACTCTCAGATATTGACATGACAAACTATTCTCCCCCACAGCTCATGAACAACTCTCCCCCAAAACTCATGACAACTCATGACCTACTGATATAGCAAAACCTCTCTCCCCCTTTGACATCATCAAAAGGAAATGAAGAATATATGAAAGTGCTAGGGACATGAGGAAGAAATACAGTAACATCTTAGTGTAGAAAGACACGAGCAAGTCTTAGGAGAATAAGTGAGGTGCTAAACTCAAGTGAAGATTCTTGAACTCCAGTAAACAATAGAGAGCTAGAATGAGAGAAAAATTTATCAACAGACATAGTATATGATTTAGAACAGGAGTTAACAAGTATGGCATGATTTAGCTGAACAGGCAACTATCCCAGAAGAAAACAAGAGACAAAATCAGAGAAGGTGTACTCAAGGTATTGAGGACAAGCAATCCATTAACTTGTAAAGACAAGGGATTTTAAGGTGATTTTCAAGAAGTCCAATGAGTAAGTTGGTAATTCACACTTTTGACATTAGGGAGACACCTTGATTAGAGGCCTGAATCCCCAGTTACTCAGTGTGAGTACCTCATTACCTCCTCCTTTTTTTTTAAAGGAACAGAGTTAGTAACTGTGGCTTTTGACATGAGGAAACACCTTGATTAGAGGCCAGAGTCCCCAGTTACTCACCAGCTAGCCACCATTGCTCTGTGATGGTCAGAATATTAATGTCATGATTTTTTTTTCGTTAAGCATTTGACACCTCATGACATAGGAGAAAAACTTCATTTCATTGATGAAGCTCCTAGTTTCTCAGTGACCAAATCAGGACCTTTGTTCATTCAGTTTTCCCTTGTGTTGAGGAGATGGAATGATTGAAAACAATACCAGAAGGACTATTTCTTGAAGTGAATCTTGAAGTCTAGATTTTAAGTTGTTTTGGTCAGATATCAAGACATACAGGTTTTGGCCTGAACCGGAATCACTGACAATGTAGGAAGATATACTTTATACAATTAATCCAGATCTCTGATAGACTACCAGAGGAAAGATTCTAGCTGGAGTTTAGTAACACAGACTTATAGACTTAAGAGATGAGTGAGATTCTACTGTCTGAGAGAACCACACTAGTTCAGTCATGAGAACCAGCAATGACACACATCTGGTCAGTCTTTTTGAATCAGTCAAAGAACTCCCCTTCTCACAGCTCAACCAGGTCCCCCTTAACCATAGCATTACAGAAAGCTAACCACCAGACACACAGAACTCCCCCTCACAATAGGAACAGACTTCACAATTAAGACAACTTGAATAAGCCTAATTCCCTTCTCAGTGTAGTGAATTTTTCATTGTCCAGAGGTTTAGTGAAGATGTCAGCAATCAGATTAGCAGTGCCTACATGAATCAATTCAAAGTTGTTCTTAGAAATCTCATCTCTTATGAAATGATGCCTTATCTCTATGTGTTTGGTGCGGGAATGCAAAACAGGGTTCTTGGCAAGATTGATGGCACTGGTATTATCACAAAAGATAGGTGTGCACCCCAGATCTACTTAGTAGTCCTGAAGCTGGTGTTTAATCCAAATGACTAGTGTACCACAACTCCCTGCAGCCACATATTCAGCCTTTGTAGTGGAGAGGGCCACAGAATGTTGTTTCTTGGAACCCCAAGACACTAAACACCCACCCAAAAATTCACAGTGACCACTAGTGCTTTTCCTGTCTAGTTTACACCCTGCATAATCTGCATCTGTGTATGCAACTAAATCAAGTGTGTGTGAAGCAGGAAACCATAGACCAAGAGAGTGTGTATCAGACAAATATCTAAAAATTCTTTTCACTGCAGCTAAATGTAATTCAGTGAGTCTAGACTGATACCTTGCACACATACCTACACTGAACTATATATCAGGTCTAGAGGCTGTCAAGTAAAGTAGAGATCCAATCATACCTCGATAGAGCTTGGCATTTACTTCTTTACCTGTCTCATCTACATCCAGTGACGTATTGGTACCCATGGGTGTTGTAATGTGCTTCAGGTTGTTCATACCAAACCTCTTGAATAGTTCCTTTGTGTATTTAGTCTGGTTGATGAAGCATTCATCCTCTAACTATTGTACCTGCAAGCCAAGAAAGTACTTTAGTTCACCAACCAAACTCATCTCAAATTCAGCAGACATCATTTTAGAGAATTCATCACATAGTTCACAGCTAGTTGATCCAAACACAATGTCATCTACATATACCTTAACTATGATGAGATCTTTATTTGTACCCTTGGTAAATAAAGTTTGATCAACCTTACCTCTGTTGTAGCTCTTGCTGATCAGAAATTCAGTCAGTCTTTCATACCATGCTCGAAGAGCTTGCTTTAGACCATACAGGGCTTTGTTTAACCTGAAAACTTGGTTAGGTTGAGGAGAGAATTAAAATCCAGGGGGTTGTTCAACAAAAATCTCTTCCTTAATGACTCCATTTAAGAAGGCACTTTTAACATCCATTTGTTGGAGTTTTATATTCTTGGAACATGCAAAAGCTAGCAAAATTCTTATTGCTTCCATCCTAGCAACAGGTGCATAGGATTCATCGAAGTCAACTCCAAATTCCTGACAGTAGCCCTTGGCTACTAGTCTGGTCTTATTCATGGAAATGATTCCATCTTCATTCATTTTATTTTTAAACACCCACTTAGTTCCTATGATATTAACACTTTCTGGTCTTGGAACAAGCTCCCAGACATTATTTCTTTCGAACTGACCTAATTCCTCACACATAGCATTAATCCAAGATTGATCAGCCAAGGCCTCTTCTACTGATTTGGGTTCAATTTGTGAGACCAAAGCAATTAGGTCTTGATTATTAACATTCCTAAAATGAGACCTAGTTCGAAGAGGATCTTCAGGGTTGCCTATGACATTATCTATCGGATGATCTTTCAGAAGTCTAACATTTATTGAAGACTCACCTGTTTCTTCTAGCCCTTCCTGGTTGGGAGGATTTGATGTTCCACTCGGTTGAGTCTTCTCTTCTTCTTGGTCTTCTAGGAAATCCCCATCGTGATTGGAATCCTTGTCAATATTTTCAATGTTAGTAACACCTTTCTCATTACTAAAAAGGATGTGTGGAGACTCTTCAACTTTTTGGTATGTTTTGTTAAAGACCCTATATGCCCTTGACACTTCAGAGTATCCTAAAAATATTCCAGGGGACCTTTTAGCTTCAAACTTATCTAAATCTTTCTTGTCATTATTATGAATAAAGCATTTAGCTCCAAAAATTCTGAAATGAACCAAGTTTGGTTTCTTACCTTTTAGTAGCTCATAGGGTGTTTTCTTGTGAATAGGTCTTACCATGGCCCTGTTGATTAGATAAGTTGCTGTATTGGCCGCCTCTGCCCAGAACTTCCTTGGCAATTGACTCTCAATCAGCATGGTTCGGGCCATCTCTACAATAGTTCTATTTCTTCTCTCCACAATTCCATTCTGTTCAGGTGTCCTGGGAGAAGAAAACATGTGTGTTAGTCCCTCTTTTTCACAAAGATCAGAAAACATGGAATTTTCAAATTCACCCCCATGGTCAGATTGAATTGTACAAATCTTGTATTTTCCTTCTTGTTTGACCTTATTGAAAAACTGGTTAAACTTTTGAAAAGCATCGCATTTATTGGCTAAAAAAAAGATCCATGAAAATCTAGAGTGGTCATCAATGATCACATAGCCAAACCTATTCCCATTAAGACTCTGAGTCCTAGTAGGACCAAAGAGGTCCATATGGAGAAGTTCCATTGGTTTAGAGGACAATGGCTCAGATCTTAGCTTGAAAGAATTCCTGGTCTGTTTGCCTAGAGCACAGGCATCACATAATTTTGAAATAGAATTGAACTTAATTCTAGGCATGCCTCTAACTAAATCATGCTTGACCAATTTATTTAAAGTAGAGAAACTAGCATGGCCTAGATGTCTATGCCATTCAAAAGCATCACTTTCAGAATTAGCAGATAAACAAAGATTAGGTTCAGATTCAGCATCCAAGTCTATAATGTAGACATTATTAATCTTGTTGGCTACAAATTTAACCACATCGGAATTTATTTCAAAAATTTTGCATGAGTTATCATCAAACACAACCTTGTGACCCTTGTCACATAATTGACTAATGCTAATCAGGTTGTGTTGAAGACCTTCCACAAGTAGAACTTTTTCAATGGAGTTTGTGGAAGACTTACCTACTGTGCCAACTCCAATTATCTTACCTTTGTTCTTTCCCCCAAATTTGACCAGACCCCCTTCCTTCATCTCTATCTTGCTGAACATGGATCGGTCTCCTGTCATGTGCCTGGAGCAGCCACTATCGAGGTACCACTTGTCGTTCTCAGCTGCCAGGCAGACCTACACAATCAAAATCAAGCAAAATGATTTGGAACCCAAGATGAGTTGGGTCCAAAGACATTATTCAAATCTCTAAGCAGATGTTTAGGAATCCAGATCTGCTTCAACATGGTTTTCTCTGGCACCTTTACTTCGAGTTTATTGAAATTATAACCGGGGTTATGTCCAGCTGGTCTGGAGAAGTAAACTCTATTCCAGTCATTGGGCTTCCCATTCCTGGAATATCTCCTGTGAGCTTATTGATTAACAGATTTTTGAGGATGATAGTTATTTCTCCAGTAGGTCCTGTTTGGACCCATCTGTTTGTGGTAATTCAAGCTTTTATTCTGATCCACTTGCT
The DNA here is from genome assembly GCA_022559845.1 of Amorphophallus konjac. NCBI lineage: Eukaryota > Viridiplantae > Streptophyta > Magnoliopsida > Alismatales > Araceae > Amorphophallus > Amorphophallus konjac. Next base: position 405,902,095 of record CM040118.1, read on the forward strand.
TGGTCCATCTACCATTTATGTTCTGGTGAGTGGGCTTAGTGAAGTTCTTCACAGAATTCATTCCCATTTTAAATGGTCGACCAGCACTGTTTGTTAAATCTTCTTTCGGACGTTGAGCTCCTTGACTGCTATTTGAGCTGGATGGTGTGTCCAACTTCTCTTTTCCCTTCTCTGGGCAGAAGGTGGTGGTTTTAAATTGAAAGGGTCTCTAGTTAGTTGGGTCATAGCATAGACCCTCCCTGTTGAAGTTAACCCTTGTCCCTAGTATAGCATCCAGACTTGTTTTTCCTTAGACAAATTTTTCCAAAACCTTCTGTTTATCTTCCAGCTCTTTTTGAAGAGACTCAGAATTTTTTAGAAGCTCAGCGTTCACTATCTTAACAGCTTCATATTTCTCTGAGATCACTCTATTTTCATTCAGGCTTTCTTCAATTTTGATTTTGAGTTCGTTGAGCTGGGTGTGACTCTCCTGGTTTTCTCCCTTGAGCTTTTCATTTTCTTTTCTTAGAGGAGTCATTTCTTCTAGTTCTTCTTTTAGTTTCTGATTTTCCTCACATACTTGGGTTTGTTCTTCAACATTGGAATTGAATTTTCTCTTCAGAACCCTATGCTCTTTACTAAGTGAATTGAACTTATCTAATAATTCAGCATAGGCATCTTCCCAGTCATCAATAGAAAAAATTTCAAAGACATTTGTTACCTCCTCTTCGCTATTTGCCATTAGGCAAATTCCTTCTTCATCTTCCTCTGAGGAAGTGCTTTCCGAATCTTCTTCCTCATCGCTCCACGTGCAGACCATTGCCTGTGGCTTCTTCTTTTTCTGCACCTTTGAGCTATTCTTCTGAAAGGAGGGACCCTTCTTCTGGAGATCTGGGCATTCCCCTTTCATGTGTCCATGTTTGTTGCAATGAAAGCAAGTCATTCTCTTAGTATTTCTATCCTTATTATTGCTAGATTCAACGTTTTTACTAAAGGAGTATGGCTTCTTCCTCTTAAAGGTCTTCCCCTTAGTCTTTAAAAATTTTCTGAACTGTCGAGTGAGCATTGCCTGCTCCTCCTGATCGAGATCGGAAAAACCATCGGACCCGGAGCTACTGCTACTGCTGCTGCTACCCTTGTTGCGGGATGCCTTGAGAGCAATATTCTTGCCCTTCCTGTCACTTCCTTCACCACCTCTTTTAAAGTTCATCTCATAGGTCATGAGGGATCCTATGAGTCCATTCACTGTCAAAGTCGTCAGATCCTTTGACTCTTCTATCACGATGGCCTTAGTGTGCCATGCCGGGGTTAGAGATCTAAGAATCTTCCTGACTACATATGCCTCAGCTATCTCTTTCCCTAGCCCCTTAAGAGTGTTCGTGATCAAGGACAACCTGGCATACATTTTAGTGATATTCTCCTCTGGATTCATCTTAAACAATTCATACTCAGAGGTGAAGAGATTTACCTTCGAGGCTCTCACTTGAGCTGTACCTTCGTAGATTAGTTCCAGCTCATCCCACATCCGCTTGACCGTCCTATAGGCTGATATGCGGGCGTATTCGTCTGGGTGAACAGCACACTAGATGATGTTCAGGGCCATCCAGTTGAGTGAAGATAACTTGACACGTTCATCTGTCCACGCGTCCTCGTTCGGTGCCAGATCATACGGCCATGTAGTGATTACCCTCCACAGCTTGTGGCTCTGTGCCCTGATGAACACCTCCATCCTATTTTTCCAGAAGAGATAGTTATTACCATCAAAGAATGGAGGGCGACTAATGGATTGACCCTCAGGCATGAAACTTCGAGGACTATTAGGATTACCCTGATCGTTGGTCCACATGATGCAAACCTGCTCTGATATCAATTGATATGGGCAGCGAAGAGTGATATAGAAGGGGGGGATGAATAGATCACTCCCGAAATTAAAAACACAGCGGTAAATCACAACTTCCGTTTCTCAACCCTTCAGATACAGCGAAAGCAATAGCTAAGGCAGACAATAACCAAGACAGAATAAGTGAGTGATATCGAGAGGGCTGTTCACAGTGAAGCAAAATGACGAGTAGAGGAAGTGCAACACAAAAGTAACAAACAAACCACAGAAGAGATAGAGAGTTTTTAAGGTGGTTCGATTGTAGTCCACAATCTACATCCACCCCTCACTCCAAACCAGAGTGAGGCTTCCACTAGCAAAGGCTAGAACGCAGACTCAGTCTGCAACAAGTGCTGCCTAACAGCTTGACAAACCAAGGGAAACAAATCCCTCAACCCAAGCTCTGCAACCCACAGAAGCTTGACACCTGATCTTGCTACCCACAAGATCAGAACCGGAGACGAATCTCCCTTCCTCCAAACCGGAGGGAACCTGCTAGTGACAGCCCGTCACTGGCAAACCAGAGATCACAGATCTCTCTTCCTCTGAAGCCTAGAGGGAAACCGGAGAATCTCTCCCTTCCTCCGAACACTGGAGGGTAACAAGATGGAATAAAAAAGATGAAATGAAAAATAGAAAAAACAAGACAATCGATGAAGATAATCGTTTCTGAAAACCAAAAAACAATGTAGCTTCCGAAGAAGCAGATCTTCACAGTGACAGACTCTTCTCTCTCTCTCAAATACTTTTCACTCAGATCAACTCTCTCAAATTCTTCTCTCTGTCTTCTCTCTGGAACGCTCTCTCTATTCTTCTTTTGCTCAGGCACTAATTTCTCTCAGCTTTTCCTCCAGTTCCGTTCCTTCAGTCGCAGAGGTCATCCTTTTATATGGCTTCCGACCTGAATTCCATGACTTCACTCGTGTGGCGTGAGTAGGGCTCGTGCCCTCCTTTTCCAGAGAAATCTTGGATCACGTGCCAGGCATCAACCTCGGATCACGTGTCCAATCATCAGCCTGAATCATCTGCAGGAACAAAATAAAGGGATGCAACCAGTTAGTTCAGGTTTTGAACAAGGCGTGTATAGACATGATGCAGCATTGAGTGTATGGACTTAGTATCCAAGCGAGAGCTATGTACAGACTTGTTTTGAACAATGCACAAAGCATATGGGAGTGTGTGTACATTGACGATGAGTGCTCAGGCGTGCTGTGAAGCAATGTATAGACTTGATGAGAACAATGCATGAACAATGTATAGACATGGAGTGCAATGTGCAACTAATGTACATACTTTGCAATGCCTAGTGTTAAAGCATGGGAACACAGTGCATCATGTACAGACTATGCGATATGCAACCAGACGATGTCTAGACTTTGTTAAATTGATGCACAACAAAAAGATGACTCTTTCCTAGGCTTCAGATTCAGAACAGACGCCCCTATTGATGGGCGTCAAATTTCAAGCATAATAGAATGTATAGACTTTCTACGGCATCAAGGCAACCATGATGATGTGCAATGTTCAGACTTGACAATATATGAAGAACATATGTTGTACAAACTTCGAATCAATAGATGCATGATGTACAGACTTCAAATCAAAGGATGCACAATGTACAGACTTTGCATGGGACGCTAGACGCTGTACAGACTTGGAGACAATGCATGCTGCAATGTATAGACTTAGCATATGCATGAGACGCTACGTGAGACAGAGCTGGCTGTACAGACTTTGAGAGACGATGCACTGTAGGCTAACGCTGTACAGACTTTGAGAGAGATGATGCATGAGACGATGCATGCACAAGGTTGTACAGACTTGGTCTTACAATGTATAGACTTGGCCAACTATCAACTGATGGATGTATAGACTTTGCCAGCACCAAGTCGATGTACAGACTCTGCGAGCGCCAGGCCGATGTACAGACTTTGTAAACGGGATGTGCAGACTTTGTAGCATGCAATGTATAGACTTTAGCTCGTACAATGCAGACAGTGTATAGACTTTCAATGCGTGAGACGCTGAATGAGACAGTCGGATGTACAGACTTGGCTAATGCATGAAGCACATGATGCAACAACGTATAGACTTGACGCAGCATCAAAGTAACCATGTGCAGACTTTGTGTAGTCTACAAGCAATGTGTAGACTTGCACAAATGCATGAACAGCACTGTCCTAAATGATCAAGCATGAATTGATCTAGAGATAAAAATAGATTGATTTATAGTGTGAGACATCATCAAAACCGTAGGGATGCAAAAACCACCGATAATGGTAAGCAAATAGCTTAGTGGAGAATGCTAATCGGACACTTCTTCACGACATTAAGACCCGCCTTGAGCAAGCTGGCGAGTCGTGGGTGGATTCTATCCCAAGTGTCCTATAGGCATATCGGACCACTGCTGGGGCTGCCATAGGAGAAACACCCTTCCACTTAGCCTACAGAGCTGAAGCCATCATTCTGATCAAGATCTCTAACCCATCATTGAGGGTTAGCCAATTCAATGAGGCAAAGAACAACCAGGCAATGTGGGATAACCTAGACCTACTAACAGAAGTAAGAGAACGTGCTCAGGTAAAGTTGATTGCCTATCAACAATAACTGGCGCAGTACTACAATGCTCGGGTCAGAAAATGTCACTTCCTGCCCGGTTAATATGTGTTACGTCATGCCAGTGTCTCCAACCCTAGAGCCACTGCTGGGAAGCTATCCCAAAACTGGGAAGGCCTATAACAGGTGACAGAAGTCCTCGACAAAGGTGCATATAGGCTATCAGCCTTAGATGGGCGAGAAATTCCACGCACCTGGCATTCTGTAAATCATGGAACGTTCTATCAATAAATGGACAAAGTTGCCTTTTCTCACCTCCTCAACACATCTCCAACACTAATGAGTTGTGCCCCATGTTCAACAATTGGTGCCTTCTGAGCTCCCAAGAGGCGAGCATTTATGCTCCCCTCGGAAACCGTGATGGCTACTCTGTCTCTAAGAGGCGAGCAATAATCCTCTCCTCCTCAGGAGACGAATGTATGCTTACCACCAAAATCGCCAAGGGTAGCTTCCGAGCTTCCAAGAGGTGAGCAGTTACGCTCCCCTTGAAAACCATGGTGGCTACTTAGCCTCCAAGAGGCGAACAATAAATCTCTCCTCCTCAAGAGACGGACATATGCCTACCTCCAAAATCGCCAAGAGTATCTTCGAAGCTTCCAAGATGTGAGCAGTTACGCTCCCCTCAGAAATGAAGTTGGCTATTCAGCCCCCAAGAGGCGAGCAATAATCCTCTCCTCGTTAGGAAAAGGACACACACTCCCCTCGAAAAGTCAGGTGGCCATCCAGCCCTAAGAAATAAGCAACGACCTAGTCTACCCTATGAGATAGACAAACACTTCTTTTGAAGACGTTAATAATAGCTTTATGAAGGCTACCAAGAATCGTGGCGTCTCTTGTCCCTAAAAAGCACGTCCCATGCTTGACTTGGCAGTAAGCAAGTCCTAGCAATGATGGCTACCATGATAAAGAACTCAAAGTAGGGACCAAGAGCAAGCACATGCAAGGACAAAATGAAAGAAGAAGGAAATTCCTTTTATTTATGATAAAAGGTACAAGAGGCGTTAATCATCATCCTCCAAGTTGTCCGAGAAGGCGGAGGGCCCCAGCAGCTCCCCATCATTGCAAAAGCTAGGGACCAACGCTAGCACGACCTTCAAGCCTTGGTGGAAGCCCTCTTGATAACCCCACAAGAAATCCTCGTTGGTCTAGTCTTGCTCGACGAGTCCTGCTAGAGGGGGATCAAACTCTATTGGGGGACCAGTGGACGGATAGGGTCACTTGGGGAGCTCACTCTGTAGTCCCACCGGAGGGGGATCAGACCCCATCATGATTCCGACAGAAGAACAGGGACCCTTGGGGGGCTCACCCCCCACAAGAGAGCCAGGAGATTGCTGAGACATGGCTGCAAGGAAGTGAAGATAGATGTGAAGTAAGAAGTAACGTGTGTTGACGCATACCCTTGTGTGCCTACTATTTATAGGGGGGTCACCCTCCCTAAAAGATCAATGACAAGCTACTTCCCTCCAATGGCGTTCAACCTTCCTCAAGGAACCTAAGCGTCACAAGAATGTTTAGGCTTATTCATTGCATGCCAACAAAAAGAAAATCGAGTAAACATCAAAGAAGGATAGAAACGGGGTCTATCAACATCCCATGAACAAAAAAGAAGTAACAAAAGGTGGTTTTTTTATTGCTTTGAGGGGAGGTATAGAGGTTCATTCTTCGCCGTCGGGGAGGTACAGGTCGGGGGTGAGCTCTAACACCCCCTTGATATAGTAAAAATAGTGAACCTTCATCAGGGCATCACGCTAGCCCTAGAGTTACCCCTCTGGTAGTCCTCGGAAGTCCTGCTAGTGCCATTGTTGCCAGTCATGGATGGACCCAACTTGGGAAGAGCTTCCTTTTGAAAGAAAGCACACTTGGGGGAAGGCTCCCCTGATGATGACTTAGAATTTCCAGATGACATGGCTTCAGAGGATAGTCTGGAAGATGAAGGGAAGATATCGAGTGCCCTAGAGGCTCCACACAAATCTCCTATTTATAGGGGATAAGCGAAGTCTCTAGAGAATGACAAGGGCCTCCTTCCTCTCCTGTTACATGGGAGACGAGGCGGTGAACATCCCAGAAATCACGTTCATGAATGCCTTACACTTTCCAAAGGAGCTCAACTATCAATCCATGCTCCCTAGGGAGACTAAAAACCACTACAGGCAAGTCCCCATAAAAGGTACGTCAACTGAGCCGCCGAAGAGTTAACAAGAAATATTTTCATTAAAAAAAGTAGGATTACAGTGCAAATAGGCTTCAAGTGGTAGTAGTGCTCTCCCCTGACGTGCTCGCCATAGCAACATCCTGGGCAGGCGGGACGTCTTCGTCTGTGGCGTATTCTCTGGGCACCATCCTCGGTAGTAGGAGATCATCAACCAGGATGATCAGCTCTCGCTCTACTCTCGGTTGACCCTCTAGGTGCTCGGCCTCCACGCCTTGTTCCTTCTCGCCCTGTTCACCCTCAGGCTCGAATGACGTAAAAGGGGGATGCACATCCAGCATCGGAGCCGCAATGGCATCAGCAAACACTTGGAGAGCTACCGCCCATCATTCCTTGAAGCTGGCATCTTTTACCAGGCCATAGACCTCAATGAGGATGGCATTTTACTTGGCCTCATATTCCGAGGACTCTCGGAAGCTCTCAATAGCTTCCTCGCCAGCCGCCGCCACCTCTACCCTAGTAGCAGCGACCACCGCCTCCAACTTCATGATCGTAGTCACCACTCCCTATGTCTCTTTCTTCACCTCGACAGTCGCAGCTTCAAGCTCCACTGCATGTGTCTCCGCTGGCTCAGCTCGCCCTTTCATCTATCGCCAAGAATCCTTGGACGCCTGGACCTGCACCCGGAAGGTGTCCCAATGGCACTTGACCTCCGCCAAGACTCACCCTTGCGACTCCAGGAGATCTTGAAGGCCAACATGCTTGGTCATCACTGACCGGAGCTAAGCCTCCAACGCCGCCCGATTGGTCCGACTAGCGGCCAATTTCCGCTCAAGCTCCTAGTAATGGACTACCCATAAGCCAAGGGCCCGAGCCATTGAGCACAAGTTCTTGGCCGATAGGGTGTATAGCTCCCCGTCGACTCCTGACGAGAGTGTCACCAAATGCTCCCTTGGCCTCAAGGACTTTTCCATTAGCGTGTAGGCCTCCATTTGATAAGCGAGCAGCCCTCGGGCATCATCGACCTGGGGAGAGCTGGGATCGGTGGTAGGGTGAGACGTTTAGCCTCATTCAGCCCATTCCTCGATTCGAACCGAAGGACCTGCCCCCGACGGCTGTGAACGAGTAGGCGATGGCATCGGTAGCTGGATCTCTGTAGGGCCAGGTCCAGTGGCTGGAGGAGATTTTGATGGCAGGGGAAGTGGCATATGAGCACGCGGTGGCTCGGCGGTCACTTGGTCGGTGATGGTTTTCTTCTTCTTCTCTAGACGACACTGGCGATCCATCGCCACCATCGCACAGAGATTGACCCGCCGGCTCTTATCTCCAGTGATCAGTGAGTATTCACCCAACGCCCTCGAAGAGCTCCTTGAAGAAATGAAAGTCCCCCTTGGACTAATCGCGCGAGTGCCCGAGCTAGCGCTAGGCACGGAAAGAGCGACGACGGAGGAAGGTACGAGCTCTCCGCTGGAGCCGCTATTGGCAGAGGGTGATATGGTAGACGCCTCAGCTCAAAGGTAACTACCATCTAGGGGGCTGGAGCTGCCACAACTGTGACCTGATCAGCTCCAGGCTCGATGCGATCACACGGCCATGGGATAAACAACGGTAACTCTACCATTTCAAACTGTAGCTCCGGTGGCACCGGAGCCCCTACAACGTGATGAAAATAGTTAAAATTTAAGGCAAAGGAACTGAGAAAACAACAAGGGCCGTACCATGAGACAATGGGGGGCTCAATCCTAGTTCTCGAAGAATAGCATGGGTCAGCCTCATGTCGACGTCACGAAGGGGGTAACGGAGAATGGCTATTACCGCCCTGGCCTCCTCACTAGTCTGAGTCGGAAAATTATTGCCCATGCGAAGCTAGGGGATCTAAACAAAGCCCCAGTCACTAGCCCAACTAGAACCCCTCACTTTCATCAAGATGACAAAGTGCTCTGCCCAACGCTTGATGTTGGAAATGGCGGAAGAAACAAATATGATACACCTATTATTCCTAGCCCGAAGATAAAAAGATAGATGTTTGGCACTAGGACAGTGCCGAAGGCTGTAGAACTGATGGAAGAGGTGGACGGTTGGTGTGACCTCCGCCTGGTTGCAAATATATATAAAGGCACAAAGAATGAGATAAGAATTAAGGGAGAGGTCGCTTGGATGCCTACCATAGAAATGAAGGATAGACTCCAAGAGGGGTAGAGAGGAAGATGGAATCCCGTCCATAAGGACTCTATCAGGACACTAATACCGTCAGGGTGATAGCATCCCAAATACTCCTTCACGGTGGGGAAGATGATGTCAAAGTCTGCCGGAATATGAAAGGCCTCCCTGAGACCATGAACGTAACTACCTAATAAGATGTCAGAGAGGAAGAACGTCAACAGCTGGGGTCAGCGCCCGAGGTACTAGGTACACTGGCATGGTTGACCTCTTCCTCCGTGGAAGGCTCAGAGGTAGAGGGTAAGATCCTCCTATGGGGCACCATGGGATTTGAAAGGAAGAAGAGAGAAAGGGGTCCTCACTAGGACACGGAACAAACGGCAAGGATGCGACGGAGACCTACTGTCACTCCCCGAATCGATAGCAGCGGAAACTACTCGGAACGTGACAGCGAACAATCATGAATAATTAGAGCAAACCACAAGACACACAAAAAGGCCAGAACTAACAAAACTATAATTTCATTAATATCAAAATGTCATTATTGCATTTTCTTTACTCAAACTTACATTGATAAAATGAATAAAAAGACTCGAATTACAGGACTAGACTCAAGAGAAAGAAAAGACACAGACTCCGATCCTCTAGAGCACTCATCACTCTTGCTCTTCCGCTTCCGATTGAACATCTTCATCATTATTACCTGAAAAAAATGTTAAGAGAAACTAGGTGAGCAAGAACGCTTAGTAGGAATTACATCTCTATTGCCAGGCAAAATATAAGTAATTAACCAATTATCCAATATTCAATGAAATGCTATGCCAAGAGCGATATAAACCATAATCAATATGGAATGCAATCTATTAATCAGGGGAGACATTCAATACTAACTTTTAATGTCAAGGATAGACATAGAACTCAAAGGAAAAGGGAACAATCCCGATATAGAACCAAGGACAAGTTAACAGTATAAGACAAGAATTTACGAACTAGATGAATATAAATTTTGAATTGGCCAGAATATTAGACTTTCAATAACGTTAAGAAGGACAACAGAGCATTAGTCTAGTAGAATATTTGAATATCAGTTTGCCAGAATAAAAAAAATTATAGAATATGAGAATATCATAATAATAGAATAACAGAATATTAGAATAACAAAAGTTCATGCAATGCCACACCCAGAATTTCCCATGGTTTATATAATAGATTTCCGTCTTACCAGACATTGGTTATCAGTGGACCCACAACCCTTAATAAATTCATAGTTTGCAGATATGGCCAACATGGAGTCAAGGGGTTATGTTCTAGAAATATCGTGAGTGAAATTCCAAAAGGGAATAGCATGAATGAATTTCTAAAGGGAAATATCAAGACATAAGAGGTATGGATGATATTCAGGAAGGATATAAGGTCAACATTACTTTAGACAATCAAATCTCGGACTTATAAACCATAATCAAATCAAAGAAATGAGCACGAGAAACTAGATTAAACGCGGTCATGAATAGTGCCACAGTCTTATAGAAAGCGGATGGTCGTGAGGCTGCAATCATACAGAGGTTCTAGATACGGGGTCTTACATAGACCGTGATCAAGGTAGCAGCCGAGACTAAGATGAACGCGGTCTCTGGGCAGGCCGAGTTCAGATTAGGACGGATAGAGCCCGAACAGAACCCCATTCTATGGGTCCAAAGGATGGTCAAACCCTATCCTACACAATAGGACGAAGATTCCAATGGGTTACATGATTTTATGGTACAACCAGCTCGACGTTCTTATGAGAATCCAAGGCTCGTGGAGACTTATGGAGGCGTCGATGAAGAAAGTTCTAGTCTAGTCGGAAGGAATATCCGGCGGAGGGTCCTAACTTCACCAAGAATAGTGTTCCAATCTCACTACCAAAAATCAATAGATAGCGGTAGGTTATTATCACCGGAGTGACAAAACCTTAAGAGTAATATATTCATAATATATCCCAAGATAAAATCATGAATGCACAATCAAAGGAACTATCATGCATGGAAAGTAAAACATGCTATCATGAGTCATTTTCAGGCTACCGGGAGGTTAACTACTCTTTTCAACATGACATGATCATTAGAAATAGGTTGAGAATATAGAATCAAAAGAACTAAGAACAAGGCTCATGAACTTAGAGAAATTAGTGTTAAAACATATTTCCTAATTACAATAGTTGGTTCAGATGACATGCAGTTGTTAAAACATGCATTTAGACTTACTAATATTTACTTATCATGTTGGACATGGCAATAGAGTTCTTGGGAACCCGAGCCAAAACGTGGTCATCAGGAGTGCCACAACTATGACTAACGCAGTCAGTCGAGGCACCGCAATCTTAACAGAAAAATTAATAAAAATAAAATTACAAATATTAGGTCAAGGTCTATCGTTCCACCGCGTTCAGAGACGCCGTTCCTGGGTAGACAAAGACTACAAATAGAGAACCATTCCAGCAGAAAAACCCTAAAACGGTGATAACGAGTCCGTGATTCATGAAATTCATGCAATATAGCCCCTAAAAATTGGGGAAAACGATGTAGGAAGATAGGGGACATGCAGATGCACTTCTTTGAGTCATTAATTGAAGGTTTAGCTCGAGAGATCACCTATCTTAGAGCCAGATTAGGAAGAATAGGAAGACGAATGAAGAACAACACAACTCGAAGAAAAACCCATGAATTCTCCTCCTAGATCGATCCTCCCACGCCTAGCAGCCTTCTCCCATGATCTAAGGTCGACTATGGAGGCTATGGGGTCCTATTTATAGGATTTAAGGCTCCTAAGAGTCCTAATTAGATCAATGAAACCTAGATAGGGAAGAACTCCAAAAATTTTGATTTCTGTCTATATCTAGGGCCGCCCCTACTCTATCTAGTTCAAATTAGGGTTAGGGTTTAGGTTAGACTCGACTTTCTTGTTGGCCCAGACTAGATGGCAGACAAGAAGGGGGGTTGAATTGTCCCCTTGCCGAGATGGCAGATTTTAAAAACAACTCCCACTAAACATAGCGGAAACAAGATTAACTACATTAATTTGCCCAATCAGAACTAAAGTGAGATTTAGGTAGACTCAATATTTCCGATCTCACTTGAACAATCTATGCACTAAATGATTAAGCATAAACTAAACACGAACAGCAGAGTAGCAAAGTGTAGTGGTGCAGTGAATAAAATCTACAAGTTGACCTGTGAATGGAGATAGAAGAAATGGACAAACATACAGGCATGTCACAAAGAACACAAAGATTTTTAGGGGGTTCGGGACCACGACGGGCTCCCTACGTCCACCCCTCACCGAACCCGGTGCGGCTTCACTACCACGCTACGAACCATAGCAAGACGGAGATGAGCCCCAACACCACACACGCTGCTTCCGCAGCAATACACACACGGGGACTAGCCCCAAGACGCTGCCGCTATAGCACACACACACACACACACGGTCAGGGAACACACCCCGGACACTAAACCACATGGAGTCGCAGTTCCGTCTTCACACACAGACTCGGGGAAACTTTCCCCACAATAAAATCCAACACACTCGGAGACGTAGCTCCGCCCACACATGACAATATTCTGAGTTTTGTTAAAATAAAAGGATATACAATAGCCACCCAAAATATTAATCTATGCTCAATAAAAAGAGTAGAGATGAGAGAAGAAGAAATCCCCCTCAAATCTGCTATGAATCCCGTCCATTTGGGTAGTAGAGTGCACTAAAATGTTTCTTCGTGGAGTGGAAGCCAACCAAGGTCGCAAGAGACGCCCAGGGATGAATCTTCAGCAAATGCTTTCAGAACTGGGACAGATCCGCAGAGATAAGCTTGTGGATGCCATCCTCCTCTTCTTTTTCTTCCTCCTCCAAGTAGAGTGGCGCCCTTACCCTTGTCCTCCTTCACCTGCAACAGATAGAACAATATTAGCCCCGGAGGAATAGCTCCTTCGATGGAGATCGCAACATACATATACCATCAAGAAGGCAGCAATAAAAGACCACAAAGGCCCTTGTAAAAACCTCTCTAAACTACACCCATACCATAGGAGAAACCCATAAGGGTAAAGGTGTAAAAAGCCCATGGCAAACGGATCTAGATCGATGGAGAACGAAACAAAGACGGTAGACCCGATTTGGGCCGCCCGGGACAAGTGTCGACTCTCAAAGTCGACTCTTGTTCACGGGAGTTCTGCCAGAAGACAGAAATCAACACACAAGACAAAAGTGTCGACTCTTGGAGTCGACACTTTTGGCCATGTGAATAACCAAACCACAAGACAGCAAGCAGCGAATCATTAAAAGCGAATAAACACTTTTCAGATACAATCAGGTGGCATGGATTAAAAGGAATAAAAACAACAATGAAAACTTGTTTAAGACATATAAAATCCATGTTAAGCAAAAGGGCCACCTCAAAAAGCCTCCGACTTTGAAGGCACAGGGCACATGTGCACTAACATATATATGCATAAGGTAGAAAAGGTGCACCAACCTTATTTGCATATGCTCTGACTTCTACATGAACATGCTCGGACTTTGAATGCATGTGCACTGACCTAGAATGGCATGTGCACTGACCACTGTATGAGGTTGCACAGTACTAGCATCGACCCAATGCTCAAGTGCACAGACTTTGTGCATAGATAGCACCGACCTTGCTTCAGTCGAAGCAAGACATGCATAGACATAGACTCTATGCATAGAAGATAGCACCGACCTTCCTAGCACCGACCTTTATGCATTTGACACCTAAACCTGCACCGACTCTAGCATGAAACTAAGATGTGCACTGACCTAGTATCGTACAAGGGCAAAAACTACACCGACTTTATCATGCATGAGATAGAGATTGCACCGACCCTTGTATGCGAATGGAAAAATAACATCGACTATGTGTGACACTAGCACCAAGTTTATGCAACTAGCATTGACTTGTACAGTAACTGCTTCGACCTTAGGACCAAGCCAATGATACAAGCAATTTGATTCATAAGAGATGTTGTGCCCCTGTGGTTTTGATGCCAGCAAGCACTATGAGTATGAATGATTGATTGTTGTGTGGTTTTGATGTCAGCAAGCACTATGAGTATGAATGATTGATCACCATGTGTCTGCATATGAATGATTGATTTAGCATCTTACTTCCATGCAAGCATAAAGAGTCGTATGGGTTCTAGTATATAGAGTGCGTTGACGCACTGTAGTCGCTGCGTCGACTCAGTCTAGCATTTCTGGAAGGATACCCATTCTGGAAGGGGGTGTGCGTTGATGCAGTATGGGCACTACGTTGACGCAGTCAGTTGTGTGTTCTAGCATTAACTCTATAAAAACACATGCATACTCGGTGCATTGTTAGTTCTCCTGCACATTGCATCGGTGCATTCATCAGTTGCTTCAACACTAAGTCAGTACAGTTCATGCATACCGCATACACATATTCGGTGCAATTTATAGCTCCGCATTAACGACAAGTTTGTCCATGCATAACTTGAAGTCGATGCATTCAAGTGCATTTCATGATAACTAGCATAGTCAAAGCCTGTGTATACTTTATTTACGCATTGAAAGTCGATGTGTGTTCATTGCATCTGTCAGGTCTGTACATCGCCGCATGCTATCAAGTCTGTACATCGCCGCATGCTATCAAGTCTGTACATTGCCGCATGCTATCAAGTCTATACATCGACGCATGCTATCAAGTCTATACATCACTGTATGCTATCAAAACTGCTGGTCGAGGAACTTAAGAAGGGCACGTGATCCAAGAATGGAGGATGTGCCAGGATCGTGACACGTGTATTGCAGCAGGCTGAAATACTGCCACATGGTCAAGGTGCTAGGGCGGGAATTCATGGAAGACACACGCCCATCTACCTTCACTGCTCTATAAATAAGAGACTTCTCCATTTGGAGAAAGTGATCGTGAAAAGAGTGATCGAAATAGGGGAACTTACTTGAAAGAGCAGAAGCAGAAAGAGCCTGCACGATCCAGAAAAAGAAGAAAGAGAGAAGAAGAGAACGAGAGAGTTGAGAAAGAAAGAGTGAGCATTAAAGAAGAAGAAGAAGAAGAAAGAGAGATCGAGAGTTTAGAAGAAGAAGAAGAGAGTCATCTGAAGCTTTGTCTATACTGGACTGTGGATCAAATCCAGGCCAGTCAACTCTTTGAGAGCCACTTTGTGTTTTATCATCTACAGCTTTCTATTGCTGTGTCCATTCCATATTTTGTTTTCTTTTGAACCTTTATTCAAGCTGTTAGTCAGCAGAGCTAAGCTGTATTGCTCAGCGTTGCAGAGGATTCCTCTAGACAGCAAGCTGTGTTGCTCAGCGGGCGAGGTGGATACCTCGGACAGCAAGCTGTGTTGCTCAGCGGGCGAGGTGGATACCTCGGACAGCAAGCTGTGATGCTCAGCTATTTGTAGGCAAGCTGTGAGGCCCAGCCGTTCAAGCTGTGAGTCAGCGGGAAGCCACACTCGGGTTTGAGTGTGGGGTGGACGTAGGTCTATGGACCGAACCACCTAAAAATTTCTTCGTGCACTGTGGTTTGAATGCTTACTGTTTGCTTCTGCTAGATGAATGCTTAGGCTCGATCTGTCTTTCTATGTCCAGTGAGCCAATTGACTGCACGTTCTTTGTTTGATTAAACGCACCAGTCTTTCAGATTCGATTGAACTTAGTTCATTTAAATTCCGTATCTCCGAGTGTTCAAATTTATCAATTGGGCAAAATTATTAAGGTTAGATTCATTCACCCCCCTCTGAATCCTTCGCACCAGCTCCAACAATTGGTATCAGAGCAAGGTTTCTGACTTTCCAGATCCAACAATCTACAGAGGATCCTGCTGTCTTCGGTGCTATATTGCTATTGGTGCATTTCTTATCGACTGCTTTGTGCGTTGAACCTCTTTGCTATCTGTCTTAATAGCTCGTCCGTTTGCATTTCATGGTTCTAATTTTAGTAATTGGTTAGGCGGCCTATGCATTTATATAAATTCCGTTGACCCTAATCTATGGAGTTTGGTTTCAAAAGGCCCACACCAATTACTTCATGATGAGACCAATTCCCTCATGGTCTGATTCACTCCTGACAACTTGATCAACAGGAACTTTGTTGACAATTATCTCTTATCGGTTGATTGATTGCTCCTTGAGATGTACTATGCTTTGACGATTTCTCACCCCTACTCTTGTCCACACTATTGGAATCTTCCATCTTTTTTCTGTAACCAGTTCTGGTTCTGTGGACTTTCCACCTGCTTTATTCTGTCCATACATATGTGAGGTGCCTCAACCATTATTGTTTTGGATTCCTTCTGTTGGCAGATTTCAGATTGCTTCATTGGATAACCAGAGTTCATTCCTGCACTTTGGGGGAAGTTCTGGGTCATCTGCATTTAAGGGGAGAGTAGTCAAGCATTCATGTTGAACAGATTTCATTTATTGCTTCTTAAAGGGGGAGGATTGATCTTGGCTGTCTAACTGCCCATGTGCTTGTTGATTGTATTCCTTTATTCAGGGGAAGTTTCTTGTATGGTTGTTCTTCCTTTTTATCTAGGGAGAATATGTGGTGTCATGTTGCTCTTTGGGGGGAGAATAGCTATCACTAATGTGCTTTCATGTAGTTAAAGGGGGAGATGTTATATCAATCTTTTCATGTTGATAAAGTCAAAGGGGGAGAATAGTTTGAGTCTGTGTGACTCATAGTGTTGCCATCATCAAAAAGGGGGAGATTGTTGTGCCCCTGTGGTTTTGATGTCAGCAAGCACTATGAGTATGAATGATTGATCACCATGTGTCTGCATATAAATGATTGATTGAGCATCTTACTTCCATGCATGCATAAAGAGTCGTATGGGTTCTAGTATATAGAGTGCGTCGACGCACTGTAGTCGCTGCGTCGACTCAGTCTAGCATTTCTGGAAGGATACCCATTCTGGAAGGGGGTGTGCGCTGACGCAGTATGGGCACTGCGTTGACATAGTCAGTTGTGTGTTCTACCATTAACTCTGTAAAAACACATGCATACTCGGTGCATTGTTAGTTCTCCTACACATTGCATCTGTGCATTCATCAGTTGCTTCAATACTATGTCAGTACAGTTCATGCATACCGCATACACATATTCGGTGGAATTTATAGCTCCGCATTCACGACAAGTTTGTCCATGCATAACTTATGATAACCAGCATAGTCAAAGCATGTGTATACTTTATTTACGCATTGAAAGTCGATGTGTGTTCATTGCATCTGTCAGGTCTGTACATCGCCGCATGCTATCAAGTCTGTACATCGCCGCATGCTATCAAGTCTATACATCGCCGCATGCTATCAAGTCTGTACATCACCGCATGCTATCAAGTCTATACATCGCCGCATGCTATCTAGTCTATACATCGCCGTATGCTATCAAAACTGCTGGTCGAGAAACTTAAGAAGGGCACGTGATCCAAGAATGGAGGAAGTGCCAGGATCGTGACACGTGTATTGCAGCAGGCTGGAATATTGCCACGTGGTCAAGGTGCTAGGGCGGGAATTCATGGAAGACACACGCCCATCTACCTTCACTGCTCTATAAATAAGAGACTTCTCCATCTGGAGAAAGTGATCATGAAAAGAGTGATCGAAATAGGGGAACTTACTTGAAAGAGCGGAAGCAGAAAGAGCATGCACGATCCAGAAAAAGAAGAAAGAGAGAAGAAGAGAACGAGAGAGTTGAGAAAGAAAGAGTGAGCATTAAAGAAGAAGAAGAAGAAGAAAGAGAGATCAAGAGTTTAGAAGAAGAAGAAGAGAGTCATCTGAAGCTTTGTCTATACTGGACTGTGGATCAAATCCAGGCCAGTCAACTCTTTGAGAGCCACTTTGTGTTTTATCGTCTACAGCTTTCTATTGCTGTGTCCATTCCATATTTTGTTTTCTTTTGAACCATTATTCAAGCTGTTAGTCAGCAGAGCTAAGCTGTATTGCTTAGCGTTGTAGAGGATTCCTCTAGACAGCAAGCTGTGTTGCTCAGCAGGCGAGGTGGATACCTCGGACAGCAAGCTGTGTTGCTCAGCGGGCGAGGTGGATACCTCGGACAGCAAGCTATGATGCTCAGCTATTTGTAGGAAAGCTGTGAGGCCCAGCCATTCAAGCTGTGAGTCAGCGGGAAGCCACACTCGGGTTTGAGTGTGGGGTGGACGTAGGTCTATGGACCGAACCACCTAAAAATTTCTTCGTGCACTTTGGTTTGAATGCTTACTGTTTGCTTCCGCTAGATGAATGCTTAGGCTCGATCTGTCTTTCTATGTCCAGTGAGCCAATTGACTGCACGTTCTTTGTTTGATTAAACGCACCAGTCTTTCAGATTCGATTGAACTTAGTTCATTTAAATTCCGTATCTCCGAGTGTTCAAATTTATCAATTGGGCAAAATTATTAAGGTTAGATTCATTCACCCCCCTCTGAATCCTTCACACCAGCTCCAACAATTGGTATCAGAGCAAGGTTTCTGACTTTCCAGATCCAACAATCTACAGAGGATCCTGCTGTCTTCGGTGCTATATTGCTATTGGTGCATTTCTTATCGACTGCTTTGTGCGTTGAACCTCTTTGCTATCTGTCTTAATAGCTCGTCCGTTTGCATTTCATGGTTCTAATTTTAGTAATTGGTTAGGCGGCCTATGCATTTATATAAATTCCGTTGACCCTAATCTATGGAGTTTGGTTTCAAAAGGCCCACACCAATTACTTCATGATGAGACCAATTCCCTCATGGTCTGATTCACTCCTGACAACTTGATCAACAGGAACTTTGTTGACAATTATCTCTTATCGGTTGATTGATTGCTCCTTGAGATGTACTATGCTTTGACGATTTCTCACCCCTACTCTTGTCCACACTATTGGAATCTTCCATCTTTTTTCTGTAACCAGTTCTGGTTCTGTGGACTTTCCACCTGCTTTATTCTGTCCATACATATGTGAGGTGCCTCAACCATTATTGTTTTGGATTCCTTCTGTTGGCAGATTTCAGATTGCTTCATTGGATAACCAGAGTTCATTCCTGCACTTTGGGGGAAGTTCTGGGTCATCTGCATTTAAGGGGAGAGTAGTCAAGCATTCATGTTGAATAGATTTCATTTATTGCTTCTTAAAGGGGGAGGATTGATCTTGGCTGTCTAACTGCCCATGTGCTTGTTGATTGTATTCCTTTATTCAGGGGAAGTTTCTTGTATGGTTGTTCTTCCTTTTTATCTAGGGAGAATATGTGGTGTCATGTTGCTCTTTGGGGGGAGAATAGCTATCACTAATGTGCTTTCATGTAGTTAAAGGGGGAGATGTTATATCAATCTTTTCATGCCTGCTTAATTTCTCTCTCAAACTATTTTCTTTTTGATAAAGTCAAAGGGGGAGAATAGTTTGAGTCTGTGTGACTCATCGTGTTGCCATCATCAAAAAGGGGGAGATTGTTGTGCCCCTATGGTTTTGATGTCAGCAAGCACTATGAGTATGAATGATTGATCACCATGTGTCTGCATATGAATGATTGATTGAGCATCTTACTTCCATGCATGCATAAAGAGTCGTATGGGTTCTAGTATATAGAGTGTGTCGACGCACTGTAGTGGCTGCGTCGACTCAGTCTAGCATTTCTGGAAGGATACCCATTCTGGAAGGGGGTGTGCGCTGACGCAGTATGGGCACTGCGTTGACACAGTCAGTTGTGTGTTCTACCATTAACTCTGTAAAAACACATGCATACTCGGTGCATTGTTAGTTCTCCTGCACATTGCATCTGTGCATTCATCAGTTGCTTCAATACTATGTCAGTACAGTTCATGCATACCGCATACACATATTCGGTGGAATTTATAGCTCCGCATTCACGACAAGTTTGTCCATGCATAACTTAAAGTCGATGCATTCAAGTGCATTTCATGATAACCAGCATAGTCAAAGCATGTGTATACTTTATTTACGCATTGAAAGTCGATGTGTGTTCATTGCATCTGTCAGGTCTGTACATCGCCGCATGCTATCAAGTCTGTACATCGCCGCATGCTATCAAGTCTATACATCGCCGCATGCTATCAAGTCTGTACATCACCGCATGCTATCAAGTCTATACATTGCCGCATGCTATCTAGTCTATACATCGCCGTATGCTATCAAAACTGCTGGTCGAGGAACTTATGAAGGGCACGTGATCCAAAAATGGAGGAAGTGCCAGGATCGTGACACGTGTATTGCAGCAGGCTGAAATATTGCCACGTGGTCAAGGTGCTAGGGCGGGAATTCATGGAAGACACACGCCCATCTACCTTCACTGCTCTATAAATAAGAGACTTCTCCATCTGGAGAAAGTGATCATGAAAAGAGTGATCGAAATAGGGGAACTTACTTGAAAGAGCGGAAGCAGAAAGAGCCTGCACGATCCAGAAAAAGAAGAAAGAGAGAAGAAGAGAACGAGAGAGTTGAGAAAGAAAGAGTGAGCATTAAAGAAGAAGAAGAAGAAGAAAGAGAGATCGAGAGTTTAGAAGAAGAAGAAGAGAGTCATCTGAAGCTTTGTCTATACTGGACTGTGGATCAAATCCAGGCTAGTCAACTCTTTGAGAGCCACTTTGTGTTTTATCGTCTACAGCTTTCTATTGCTGTGTCCATTCCATATTTTGTTTTCTTTTGAACCTTTATTCAAGCTGTTAGTCAGTAGAGCTAAGCTGTATTGATCAGCGTTGCAGAGGATTCCTTTAGACAGCAAGCTGTGTTGCTCAGCGGGCGAGGTGGATACCTCGGACAGCAAGCTGTGTTGCTCAGCGAGTGAGGTGGATGCCTCGGACAGCAAGCTGTGATGCTTAGCTCTTTGTAGGCAAGCTGTGAGGCCCAGCCGTTCAAGCTGTGAGTCAGCGGGAAGCCACACTCGGGTTTGAGTGTAGGGTGGACGTAGGTCTGTGAACCGAACCACCTAAAAATTTCTTCGTGCATTGTGGTTTGAATGCTTACTGTTTGCTTCCGCTAGATGAATGCTTAGGCTCGATCTGTCTTTCTATGTCCAGTGAGCCAATTGACTGCACGTTCTTTGTTTGATTAAACGCACTAGTCTTTCAGATTCGATTGAGCTTAGTTCGTTTCAATTCCGTATCTCCGAGTGTTCAAATTTATCAATTGGGCAAAATTATTAAGGATAGATTCATTCACCCCCGTCTGAATCCTTCGCACCAGCCCCAACATGAGACTCTTTCATGTCAACCAGATAATCACAGATAAGACTAGAGTTTAACCAGGAAACATGGGAAGCTAAAAGGGCAATGATGATGCCACAAGATTATCATGACAAGCATGCTTGAAGGGCACTTGAGAACAAACTTATGAAGGGTATTTCAAACCCTTTCATGGCAGCTATAATTCAAGTCCAGAGATAGAATCTCACCGTGGATCCATTGGTTGAAGGCAACACAAACCTGCTCTCATATAAACAAGTCACTCATGTCAATTCACACATGAATTTCAAATGCAGTCCAATTCAAATTCAGCAATCTACCATCATTCATCTAAGTTTCATTGACAGCCATTTGATCTATAATTGATCATGCAATTCAACACTCAAGAGCTCATCAAGATCCATTTAAACATAACAACCAACTTTCTTTACAACCTGACATATCAAGCAATTGAACATGTAGGTAAAGGGTATTTCCAAACAATCAAAACCTCAAGTAAGAATTCAGTCAACAGGACATGTATTGCTATACATGAAATTCATTCAACCCAAAACATCAATTCACATATGAATGGTTAAACCTTATTCAAGCTAATTTCATCAAGGAGCATGCATGCATAAATTGATCCATATACTTCCTCAAAATGCCCATGACAGTATGAAATGAAAACCATGAGCAGATGGAATGGGTTAAGCTTGTGAACAAATGGAAGCCAAGGCGTCAATATGCATAGGCCACCCTCCATATAGAAACTACAGCAGATGGAAGTGTCGACACTTAGTTAGAAGATTAAAACCTGCAAGACAAGATGTCAATATATTAGCTCATCTGACATCAAGACATTTTCCACAATACTTACACACAATATATTGTTATCATCAAAACCATCACCAAGGACAAAGAGGGAGTGCCATGAACCCAACACTTCTCTTAGTGGATTAGGGTTTGGTTGAAGTTATTAGCCCATTAGGGTTAGGTTAAAACCAATTAAGCCCATTTAAAACAAACATTTAAGAAATTTTAAAATTTAGGAATTAATTTAGCCTTTTAGTCCGTTAAGCCTTAATTTATTGGCCCATTATTGTATTTCGCTTGACTTCCATTATAATTATTCCAGTTCTTTCCCTTCTTAAATTATTTACACTCATTTAATTTAATCCTAGAGAAATCAGGTTGCTACACCTATGCCGGAGATGAAGAAGACAGACAAACATCCCCAGAAGCCCTTCCACCCTTATTTGTAAACCCAGAAGAGGAAATGTGATGACCCGGACTGCGGATACCGGATATACCCGATAGGACTACCGAGTAGACCCGATACCACTTGGAACCCGTGAAGCCTACCAAGAGCTGTAAAGCTCCGAAGGGATAAAAGGAATGTCGTGTAGTATATTAAAGTCACAGATATAATAGTAAGCAATTAAATTTTATTAATTAGGTTTGCTAAAGTAGCATAAATAAAATTACTTTTTAATTAACAGTTAAAGTTAATAATTATATTAGAGTCCAGTCCAATGGAAAGACAAGTACAGTCCAACAGAAAGAAAGACATACACTGAGGTCGGGGGAAGCCTGACGCAGGTACCGCTGGCAACTACGAGCACGCCACACCAGGAACCACAAAGGAAGAAGAGCGCCACACCTGAAAATGAAGGGTGAGCCTCGTGTCACTGGCCCAGTAGGGGTCACGCGGATCCCCACTGAAAAACAACACAGTAACACGGAACAACAGCTAAAACGGCAGGAGTAGTAAAGCAGGAAAAGCTAAACTACAACTAGAAAGCTGTAAAAGAAAGCCGTAACAGAAGGAGTAGAAATAGCTAAAAGAAAAGGGAAAAGTAAAGCTGTAAAGAATGAGAACACGGCTACCGAGAGAAGCTCGGCTCCCTAAGCTATTCCAAACAACGACAGAAGGGCGAACCCTGATCTCACAAAGTCAGGAGTTATCGATCCGTCAGCCAACCGTTAGCCCATAGGCTAAAGCTCATGTAACCAGGCAAAAGCCCTAGAAAAGACCTAGACAGACACAGACACCGAAGCATACATGACTAGATTGTCATGCACGGAACAGAGAGCCGACCTCGGGTAAAGTCAAGAACAGACTAACCCAGAAAAGGTCACGACACGAAGGACGAGAAACTCGGGAGTCACGTGTCACGTGACGGAAGCACCTCCTCACTAGAAGAATAGCCAGATGCGTCCACTGACATCTTACACTGCGCCACAAGTATCTCCCTACGGACGCCGAGAATGACGGAGACTGAGATACTCACAGAATCATAATAGGAACTACAGTAACGAGTGACTAGTCAGGGTCACGCCCGTCGGTGTTTGTCCAAACGCCCCTGACCACGTGTGAACACACCAACTCATGCCTAGAGCCATGCCTCTAGCTAGTTTTCCCCCCCAGTAGGACGCTACCGTAAAGCAGGGGCCCACGGAAACTAGCCTAAAAACCGTATCTCGGGAACTACCTCAACCACCACTCCCAGGTGGGCCGACACCAGGAACGTGTCGTTAGGCTACGACTAGTGGAGGCTCACTAGACACAGAGACTCAGAAATACGAGTGCTGGAGTGCAGATAGGCCGAGAAAGCACTGTCACACGTACTACGAAGCACCAAGGTAGCATACCAAATAGCCAATAGACTCAGGACAGGACAACTAGACCTGCTAACACAATGATCCTTGAGTCTCATGACTCAGAGTCAAGATCGTCGCGTAACGACAGAACAAGCCACCAATCGGTCTAATTCTAAGCCAGAGGAAATGACACATCCACATAAAACGACTCATGGAGACCTGAGGGATCGCCAAGACCCTCAGCACACCTGGACACATAGACCAAGGTAAGATGATACCTCAAGACATCCAGAACCACTGTCTCGAGCCATCCAGAATAGTCGAGACACACACAAGGTTACTGTTGACACCCGTTTATGACCAATGAGTTGGGTCATCTTCTTACTTATCTTTATGATGCTCCGAGTTATACGCCATCTTTGGGCCATCTTAGTCAGTTTTTGGGGCTTATTTCATGGGTCATTCTTCTTGATTGGGTCTCGCTCCTTATTTGTTTTTCGTGGGTTGAAGCTTGGTGGGCTTTCAATGGTTTTGTTGCAATCTGGAACCTAGCGGTCTATAACACGGCCGTTAGACGTTGTTGGCGGTCTATTCCTTGACCATTTTCTGCACATGTGCACCGACCTGATCCACTGTTACACCGACCTGATCCACTGTTGCACCGACCTGGTTTCGCTCTTGCACTGACCCGATCTTTTCCTGCATCGATCTGCATTGTCTCTGGCGGTCTATTGAATGGGTGTTTGATGACGTTTGGCGGTCTATGTATGAACCGTTTGCTGACGTCAGAGTCCAAAGCCAACGTCTTTCCTTCCGTCTGTCCTTCCGTCTTATCCGTTGAGCCTTGGCGCTTTATCGTATGGCCATTATAGGCATTGTGGCGCTCCTCCCTTCGACCACTAGATGACGCCATAGTCTAAAAGCCAACATCTTTCCTTCCGTCTTATCGTTGTGCTTTAGCAGTCTATCGTGGGACCGTCATTTGCTTCTGGCGCATGAACCTTGGACCGCCAACTCCTTGCAGAGTCCTTATTTCAAAAACTTTGCCTGTTGGCCTTATCTTTTGTTGGATAACGCTGGATGGCGGTCCATTCTTTGGCCGTTAAATGCTTATGTCCGTTTATCGTAAGGCCGTTACATCAGGCAGAGAGTTCTAGCAGAACTGCTCTTTCTCTGCTACTCCGTGGTCGAATTAAGAGTTTGATCTGATGATTTCTCCCTCGATACTCATCCTTAGAAGCTCCCGTTTGTTTCTATGAACTCTTGGGAGTATTATCTTCAAAGATTATTTGATTTCAAGCTTGATTTCGAGTCATTGTCTCTCCAACTCGGACCTAGAGTTTGAGGGTCTATAAATAGAACCCTTGACTTCATGGCTTGAGGAGGAGATTTCTGGAGTTCACGTCGAAGTGCTGCCGCATCCTGGAGCTAGAACCAATCAAGGAGAACAGCTTCCCACGTCCATCTACTTCCTAAGTCCAGGGAGTATCAAGTTCCAAGGATTTTTTAGTGTTTTCTTGTGTTCTTAGTTCTTATTTCCCCTCATAGCATCAAAGCATCTTCCCTCTTCTTCTCTAATGTTCTTCATCTTCTACATCATTTTAAAACCTCCTCCCATCTTTTAAAACGCCCCACAGGGGTTAAAAAACCAACCTCCTAGGTATCCACCCTTCCAATTGCATGTTTCTAGTTTTTTTTGCCTTATAGTTACTACACTCTTCAAAGGGCTAATCTGGCTATTTTTCTGTGTCTCTACGCGTTTTTACAGGTTTTACAGGTCCATAGCACAAGGCCCAAGTCTTCTGGCCAGCTGGAAGAAGTGGAGATCAAACTCCCAAAGTTCCTTTTCTACGGTTCTCTGGCGATTGTGTATCGGAGTGCTAAAGTCCTGTAGCGGTTTATCGTAAGACCGTCATCTTCATCTGGCGAGCCTGTCTTCGACCGTCATTATTCGCAGAAGTGCAGTCTTCTTTCTCCCGTGGGCGGGTGTTGCATCCACCTATTTCCAAGGTATTTATCCTATTTTTGGCTAGTTTAATACTTTGGTGGCGATCACATCTTTCTAGTTTGGGTATTAGTCTTCTCTCTCTCATCATATTTCTTCTTTACTTGCTTTTGCTTGCTTGTCCCACACCTACGGTGTGTGTTTTCTTTTATTCCTTTTCTCCATGCCCCGGCGTGTGTTTTTCTTTTCCTTTGCTTAGTTCTGAAAGGGATGGCATGCTCATGCTTAGAATCCATTTTGATTGCCTAGGTTCATGTTACACATGTTCATAGGTTGATTGCATATTGCACATTGTTCATTTGTCATACTTCCATGGTTGATGTTCACATTCATTTGAAAGGAACCAATACAAATCAACAGATTTTTTTGACGATCACGGTGGGACATCTAGTGCCAATCGTGCTTTGAATCTCTGTTAAACCTGCTATTCATCTTTTACCTCAGTTGCCCGTGTTTTCCCCAGATTTTCCCTTTATTTCCTGCTATTTCTGGTTCTCTGGGTATTCTGGCGGTCGGACCTTAAGCCGTTACAAACTTAAGAGCGGTCTATTTTTAGACTGTCTCATCTCTTTGGCGCTCTTATATCAGGCTACCACTCCAATGATAGGTACGTATCTCGAGGTGTAGTTTATTTCCGTAGTTTCTGCTGTGACTTTTATATTTGGGTGCTATCTAGTCTCCTCCTTAGTTGTTTGGCATATTCATATCATTGTGTGCATATTGGATTGCTAGTTTTTAGGCTAGAATTTGCATGCACTCCGGTGCACATAGGGTCATATATTGCGTATCATAGTTACATTTCCTACCTTGGTAAGTTATCCTCTCGCCTCCATATTCCTTGAGGTCGACTAGGTGATCTTATCTGGAACCTCCATAAGTCCCAGCGAGCCGTGGATTCCCACATAGACATCGGGCCGGTTGTACCTTTCCACCCCTTAGGCTTGCATTTGCATCCGTGTGAGGGAGTTAACCTTAGTCAACCTAAAGTTTGGACCTTATTCCCATAGGATTCCTATCTTGAGGGAATTATTATTAATTCAAACTATTAAAAGGTCTATTAAAATCCCTAAAATATTTCCCTTCATATCAACTTGTGTGACTTGGGTGAAGACTATTGCATTGTTTATGTTGTTTGGGCTTGTCCAAGCCCATTAGTGGTGTTTGTGTTGCATTCTTTCATCATCCACATGTTTTATTGTTATTAGGCCCACTTAAGTCAGTCCATTTCGTGTGTTCATTGTCTAGTCCATTGTCCCGTGGTCCGTTGTCCATTGGTCTTTGCATTAGTGGGTCGGCCCCCTCTTAGCCTCAAGCCCATTAAGCCATTGCTTCCCCACTTGTATTCTCCTTGATATCCTTGTATTAAGTCTCCATTTACCCTCATGGAGTATCATTCCAACCCCTTGTATCATTCTTCTTTCCAATATACATCCTATCCCCGCGTGGAATCATCTTCCCAAGCGGGCCCATCTTCTCGTGGTCCTTCTGATCCATCCGAGGAACAGGCTAACCTCATGGCCCATCTATCATCTCTTGTTCGCCAAATGGACCTGGCCCAGGGCCAACATCTTATTGCATCTCATCTTCATGAGCCTCCTTCTCTTAATGTGCCTTCTTCTCTCATTAATGGGCCTCATCATCTTAACGGGCCCCATTCTCCTAATGGGCCTTATTTTTCTAATGGGCCTCATTCTTCTGTTGAGTAGTGGATAGCGGATCTAGAGGGGAGGGGTGAATAGATCTGCCCCTCTTTTCACAATGCAACCCTCTTTGAAGCTAGATAATGATAATAGCAGCGGAATATAACTAGCTTAACGAAGGACAGTACGATTTGCTTGAAAAGATGAACAAATAATATATCGATTCAAACCTAAGCATGCATCTAGAACGAAATAATCACACAAATAAATCACAACACACAAGATTTTAAGGTTGTTCGGACTGAATCCCCAATCCTACGTCCACCCCTCACCAAATCCGGTGAGGCTCCACTAGTGCCACACACTGAACCATAAATCGAAAAGACCTCCGATTGCCTTCCTACTAACCACAGGTAGGGACGTCAACACCGCAGATCGAACAACTTCCGATTGCCTTCCTACTAACCACCGGTAGGGACGATCTTCAGTTTCAAAGTTTGAATGAAATGTAAAAAGAACAAGATATGAAAACACTCAAACAAGATATAGAATATACTTAAAGAGAAAAGATCTTGTCTGAGATTGCTGGATCTTGAGTCTTTTTTTCTTCACACGATGTAGATCACCAACAGAAGCTTATTTCTTCTTCACAAAGCTCTCTTCTTGATTCAGCAACAATGGCTTCTTCTTCCTTGTGAAATGAGCTTCCTTGGATCTACTTGAGTTGATGAAGAAGATGATGGTTGCAGCTTTATCTTCACTTGGCTTGAGGTTGATCTCCTCTTGAAGTAGCTTGAATCAATTGAGGATTTGATGAAGAACTTCTTCCCAAAGTACTGTTCACGGCTACAGTACTCGATCTCCTCTCCCTTGAACACACCCTTGTAGCCTCCTTTGATCACGCTTGGATTCACCAATGATCAACTAGGGTTTCTAACCCTCTTGCATTGGTTTTATATCTTTTGAATGGTCCTTGGAAATCCCCCATACCAGATCCACAATCCATGGGAGATTGGGTGACTTTGGGGTTAAACAAATACAAGGAAAGGGGCTCTTCTCAAAGTGGAAAACAAAGTCAACATTTGTTGGCTCGGGGCTGACGGTTGAGCTGCAGAAGTTGGCGGTCGACCGCTACTAAGAAACCCTGTAAAAATTTGATCTCTGAAATTTCTGATCGACCTCTACTGGGCTGGCGGTCGACTGCCACTGAGAATCCGTTAGCCAGGGAGCTGTTGGCAGGGGCGGTCGACCGCCCGTAGGCTGGTGGTCGACCGCTAGCTGGGCAGACCCCGGGTTATGCCGGGTCAGTCGGTTAACCCCTTTAGCTCCGTCGCTTGAGTCCTTTAGCAGCCCGTTCTCATCTGTGGCATCAACCTTGACTGCCTTGAAGGTGTCAACTGAGTCTTTGACCTTGGGCTCTCTTGGCTATGCTTCTTTGTGCATCGACCTTGGCTATGTGACGTGCCGAATGAGAAATGTCGACTTTTACTTGTAGAAGAGATTTGCATCCTTGCTTGGGCGCGATCAATGAGCTTTCACTTTTGCCATTTCCACTCGATTTTTTGTCCATTCATTGGCTTATCTGTCATGAACAAAATATCACATATGTAAGTCATATGAGAGTGAAAAATAACAATGACTTATAGTGTTTAGCCATTATCAAAACCAATAATATCAAATAACTCAAATGACCATAGGATGACATCGAATGATTCAAATGACCACAGGGGCACAACATTCTCCCCCTTTTTGATGATGGCAACACTGTGAGTCATTATGTGACAGTAATTTCCAAGATGGCAAAATTGATAACATATACGACATGTGCAGCTCAAGATCCATGATAATTAAAGCATGTGAATGCAGATATGAACACAAAACATATGAATGAATGCGGATATGTATGCGTGAACGATCAAAGCATATGAATGCTATGCAATTATGCAAACCCCCATCAACACTCAAACACACAAAGGTTTCTCCCCCAATGACAACCCTCGTAGATCGACAACGCACAACTCTTACAAAGGACTCACACAAAGAATTCTCCCCCTTTGACAACAGCAAAAAGGGAGGGATAATGTAGAGAAGGCTACGAAAGTCTGGGAGACCAGAGCTGAATGGAAGTGAAGAGCAAGCCATTATATGCAAACCTGAAACATGCCGTAAGCAATATATATGGTTCAAAGCTAATGAAATCCGAGATCAACAACGGAGTTCGAAAAGCAGCTACATCCAAGTTTTAATAGAAATGAACCAAAAGTGCATATCATAGCGGTGTGTAACCGTCCCTTGTCTTATACATCCATATTCAATAACTACAAAGGGAATAGCACAAAAACTAGTATTAAGGCTAAACAAGTATGAGTAAAGCATAGAATTTTATGAGTGTAGCAAATTGGATTTCTAATATCTTTTGAATTTGAAGGCACATGACTTATATTTTACGAGCAATCAAGTCTAGTACATGCCTCCTAGCCGTAAGAATACACGTTGTTTAGACGCCAGTATCCCTAGGTATTTGGCAAGACTGACGGTTATGCTTTAGAATGAATAGAGATAGAAAAGTCACATCATGACATATCCAATCTCATTTCTTTGATGAGAAGATATATTTCTTAGCAATTATGCCAGTGCTCTGCCTAGAGTCTAAATATAATTACGACAGAGATAACATGGGCACATCATGACATATCATTTGTTACTTGATTTGATGACATGACATGTTTCTCCGTGCAACAATACCATTGCTCTGTCAAATGGATTTCCAGGAATTCCAGCTCATCAAGATGTTTAAGAACAATACTAAGCCTGAGTGTATCACCAAGATGGTCAAAAATTTTAATTTTCAGATATCATGATAGTCATTCAAAGCACAATATGCAATCTCTAGTTAAGGTCTATTAAAACCACAGAACACATATGATTTCAGAACAAATATGTCAGAACTTCAAGGAAATCATTAAATCTGAACTATTTTCATTTGATGGACAATCATCAAGGCATATAATAGAAAGCTCTTACGCCGTAGTTCTGTCGGTCTCATGATCTCAAATCAGACTATAAGCCATTGAAGTTCAGATTGCAAGAGATTAAGAAAAGTAATAAGACTCCCCCTAAGGATATGCAATGAATGCACTCAAGGAGTTATGTTTGCAAGTGAAAAGATAATTATCAAGGAGAGGTTGACTAGAATCATGCAGGGGTTGACCTGATCAAACATGAAGTTGGCAGACATGAAATGCATGACCTAGCACATGGTTGTACACTTATTAAGTGAATGAAGATGAAACAAATGTATGAATGTTGCAAAGAGACAACTCCCATTACTATATGTCCTATATGCGACAGTGACGCATGGTACTTGGCGGAGGTGAAACCTCATGCATATTAAGTGCTTCTAGACAAGCATAGCCTGCCTTTCTATACATCAACATTTAATATACCATGGTCATGCAAGAATGATGCTACACAAACCATGCAATGCATCGTGAACATGAATTCAATTCGTTATTATGCATCATGACTACATGCAATGCCACACCATATGTAAAATGACATATTTACATATAAACAATGCATGGAGCGCCAATCGGTAAAAACACACACTAAATTGAACAAGATCATCATTTCAATTTTTATTGGCCCCAGGTCGACAAAGACCAAGCTCCCTTCTGAGTGTTGAAAACCTGTCATTACACAAGGGCTTGGTGAAAATATCAGCAATTTGATTTAGAGTATCAACAAAATATAGTTTAAAATTTTTCTTAACGACCTCATCTCTAATGAAGTGATGCCTAATCTTAATATGTTTAGTCCTAAAGTGCTAGACTGGATTTTTTGCAAAGTTGATAGCACTAGTGTTATCACACAGAATCGGGACACAACCAAGATCCACTAAGTAGTCTTGGAGTTGGTGTTTAATCCACAACACTTGGGTGCCACAGCTCCCCGCAGTAACATATTCTGCCTCTGCGGTTGAGAGGGCAACCGAGTGTTATTTCTTGGAGGCCCAAGAAACTAAACACCCGCCCAGAAACTGGCAGTAGCCACTAGTACTTTTATGATCCAGCTTGCATCCAGCATAGTCCACATCAGAATAAGATATAAGAGATAAATCACATGATGACGGATACCACAATCCCAAATGTTGAGTGCCAGCAAGATATCTAAGGATACGTTTGACGGTAATCAAGTGGGATTCTCTAGGACTAGCTTGAAATCTAGCACAAAGGCATACACTAAACTGGATATCTGGTCGGGATGCAGTTAAGTAAAGCAAAGAGCCGATCATACCTCTATAGATCTTTGCATTCACTAATTTACCATTTTCATCCGAATCCAGTGATGTTGTGGTGCTCATAGGAGTTGTAATTATTTTACTGTTTGTCATGTCAAATCTTTTCAGTAGCTCATTGATGTATTTGACTTGACTTATGAAGCACCCATATTCTCCTTGGTTGACCTGCAAACCGAGAAAGAATTGGAGTTCTCCTATTAGGCTCATCTCAAATTCGCTAGTCGTGAGGTTAGCAAATTCCTCACACATTTCAGATTTAGTAGAACCAAACACAATATCATCAACATAAATTTGAACAATCAAAATGTTCTTACCTTTCTTCTTGGTGAAAAGTGTTTGATCTACCTTACCTCATGTGTACCATTTCTCAATAAGGAATGAGCTTAGTCTCTCATACCAAGCTCTTGGTGCTTACTTCAGTCCATAAAGTGTCATGTCTAGCATGTATACAAAATCTGCATGGTTAGTGTTCTCAAAGCCAGGGGGCTGCTCAACATAGACTTCTTCTTTGATCAAGCCATTCAAGAAAGCACTTTTTACATCCATTTGATACACCTTTATTCTAAGGGAGCATGCAAAGGCAAGTAAAATTCTGATGACTTCGAGTCTAGTAACTAGGACATAAGATTCATCAAAATCTATCCCAAACTCTTGATTATACCCTTGAGGCACCAATCTAGCCTTGTTTCTTATTATCTTTCCATCCTCACTGAGTTTGTTCCTAAAGACCCATTTAGTGCCTATGACAGATTGTGATGAATGTCTAAGAACAAGATGCCAAACTTTGTTTCTCTCAAACTGGTTTAACTCGTCTTGCATTGAATTTATCCAGTTTTCATCCTTTAATGCCTCATCAACATTCTTGAGTTCAATCTGGGAGACAAGAGCAAGTTGATCTAATTCTTCCACAATTCTAAAATGTGACCTTGTTCTGGGTGGGTCATTCAGGCTACCAATGACATTTTCTAAAGGATGATCCTTAAGAATTCTAATGTTTGTAGAATCATTACCTTCTCCTGGAGCTTGATCTCTTGCATTACTTGATTCAGCTAGGTCACCATCTTCTCTTGTTTCTTCTTGTGGAGGATCATTCTTTTCCTTCATGCTTAGGAATTCCCCATCTTCATCATTTTTCCTGCAAGAGTTATCATTATTAGAATCATCGTGATATTCATCAAAGGAAACATGGGGTGATTCTTCCACAGTTTGACTCTTGACATTATAAATTCTATAAGCCCTATATCTATCAGAATATCCAAGGAATATACCTTCATCACTCTTGGGCTCGAATTTATCTAAGTCTCTTTTATCATTATTATAGATGAAGCATTTAGATCCAAATACTTTCATGTGTGTGAGAGAAGATTTTTTACCTTTCAGTAACTCATAAGGAGTCTTTTTGGTGTGTGGCCTTACTATAGAGCGGTTGATAATGTAACATGTCGAGTTTACCGCTTCAGCCCAAAATTTCCTTGGGAGTTGCCGTTCGACAAGCATTGTTCTTGCCATCTCTATGAGTGTTCGATTCCTTCTTTCATCTACACCATTTTGCTCTGGGGTTCTTGGTGAAGAAAATCGGTGTGAAATGCCTTCAGCCCTGCAAAGATTATAGAAGTCAGCATTTTCAAATTCACCACCATGATCAGATTGAATGTTGGAAATCTTAAACTCACCGTCTTACTTTATGTAGCAACCCTAATAAATGAATAATTGAAATGAATTAAAACATATATATTACAGAAGTAATATATATAAAAGGAATAGGGTTAATTGGACGAAATAAAACAAATTAAAAATAACGCCTCTTATTAAGGCGTTAATTTATAAAGAAACGCCTCTATCCATGGCGTGAATAAAGAAAGGACGCCCACACCTACGGTCGTCAGTTCTCACGCGACCAAATGGGTAAGTAAAAGAAACGCCCCTATCTTGGGCGTGTTTTAAAACACGAAACGCCCTTTTTCAAGGCGCTTTTTGAGAAATGCCCTTATGCAAGGCGTTAATTAAAGAATCGACGCCCTGACAAAAGGCGTTAATTCCGTTCGTGAACCGTTCGAACCCAGAGCTTATCCAGGGAAAGATTAACCTAATCTAGTAAGTGTCTAATAGAGTAAGGACTCTATTAGGGATATACTACCCTCACACAATCACTAACTCTAATAGGACTTCCAAAGTCTTATAAATAAACCTGTTCGGCCAACCCTAAATCTATTTGGACGAACTACTGCTGCACGGTACGTGAAGAACAAACTGTTCTTCTTATTCCCTTTTGTTTTTCTTGCTTCAGATTATATGAAGAATAATTAGTTTTCTTCTTGTTCAGGAAACTCTGCTACTGCCGTCGAAGAATAGGTAATATTCTTCTATCTTTTTTCCTTAAACGTCGATTATAACTATGAAGATTATTAACATC
The DNA here is from genome assembly GCA_022559845.1 of Amorphophallus konjac. Lineage (NCBI taxonomy): Eukaryota > Viridiplantae > Streptophyta > Magnoliopsida > Alismatales > Araceae > Amorphophallus > Amorphophallus konjac. The sequence continues at coordinate 405,936,029 of CM040118.1, forward strand.
TTCATCTTCCCTCTTTTTCTCTTCCTCTACAGGTTCTGTAGCGTGAAGATCTTTGAAGAACATTTGTTCTTCTTCCGGCTGCTGCTGCTGTTGCGGATTTTCGTTGCAACAGAGCTCATCTTCTATCTCATCCTTCACGTTCCATTAAAGGTAGGTTTTCTCAAGTTATTGTAGCCCAAATGAAATTAATGCAAGATATATATATATAAGCATGTCATGCATACAGTTATTATAGTTTCCATGCGTTTTCTGCAATATTTTGAAAGAGACGCCCCTGTCAAGGGCGCTAATTCACATGAAACGACTTTTCCCAGGTCGTTAATTTCACGTTTAACGCCCCGTACTCAGGCGTTAATTTCTTTAAACCGTTAATCACCCATCTTAAGAATTGATTATCTATGAAATCATGATTATAAAATAATGCATGATCCTCTGTCTTCAACCTGCTAACTTTACTGTCATGATATTACATTCGTTCCTCTGTTATCCTGAAATTGTTACTGTCCTTAAAGTTTCTGAAGGAACTTGAATTAACGACTTGGACAAAGTCATTTTCCACATATTAACGCCCCCTCATAGGGCGTGAATCTGAAAGGTAACGCCCCTTCCTAGGGCGTGTATCGGTTAAAATCCTGAAATTTATATATTCTGAAAAATAGAATTAAATAGTAACGCCCCTGCCCAGGGCGCGTTTTTGATAATTCCTGAAAATTAATTGTATTCTGTCAAATATGTAAACAATAAGACGCCTTCTGGTGTAGTCGTCAGATCTTGAAGAAACGACCCTGACCAAGGCGTGTTTTAGACAATTCATGAAATTATTGATATTCTGTCAAATATATATATAAGGAGACGCCTGCTACTGTAGTCGTCAACTCTTGAAGAGACGCCCCTTCCCAAGGCGCGTTTTAGATAAATTATTGAATTATTGAAAATTCTGCAAAACGGACCATATGTAAACGCCCTTCTGTTAGGCGTTAATTACTTTAGAAACGACTTGACCTAAGTCGTTATTTTACTATAAACTGATTTTCATCTGATTTGCTAACCGATGGTTTTATATATTATAATATATATATATATCGGCACTATTCTCCACTCCGTGAGTATAGTCCCATGTTTTCATGTTGATTTACCGATCACACTCAACTCTCATTGACATACAAGCTCTCCATTGGACATTCCGTTCCTTTGGACTAGCGAGTTAGTCATAGAGACCTCCGTAAGACTCCTCGTAGCCTTGGATTCCCTCAAGGCCGACTGAGCTGGTTGTACCCTAAAAACCCATTACACGATCCTTGCCATGTCAATCTAAAGAAACATGGTATACCGGCCCTTATGATTATACAAAGCGTATATCATAAGAAATTCTTAATGGGATGATGATATCATGCCATATCATGTCGTTCTTGTAAACCCCAATTCTGTGATAAGAATGAGGGTATCTTACCTTTGATATACTGTTCATGTGGACCTCAATTCTATATAAAGAATGTCCACACTGATTTGTCATGGTACCCAAGTTAAGGGAATCATGTTCTACCTAGTTTTATCGATATCGTGATTATACCGTTATTATCGCCATTCTATGTCCTTTGTCATATTTTGGACTCTATTCTATCAAAGTTGTCATACGTGTCTACAAGCTTGATTATTGAAATTCTATGTTGGCTATAAACAAGAGTGGATGTCAAAACACATGATAAATGCCTGCGCATATAGGGCCCGATCTGGTCCTGGGAGGAGCACCCGAAAGTACTTGTGCCCATGGGAGTTAAAATGATAAGGTATCTGGCATTATACCGAGTACTTGACTTGCTTGATTGGACATTCCACACACATCTTGTACTTGAATCGTACTTGACTTTACATGAAATGCGTGGCCCGAAAAAGGGTAATTTACTTGCTTGATACATGATAGCCAAAGTTCTTGACATGATTTGTTAAATGTACTTGCTTGAATACCTTGAATATACTTGTCATCTTGTTGGAAGTCATGATTAAGTCCATCTTATTTTCTTGATATTACATTCTCTCTATCTTGTCGTTTTATGCGAGCATGCATAGCTTTATTGCATTCATAAAAATGTAATTACTTAAACCCCTTGCTAGTACTTGAGATATAATTTCCTACTGAGCGTTCGCTCATTCCGTTTGTCCCTTTCTACTTTTCAGGTAAGTCCGACGACGATGGAAGTCAATCGGATGGGAATGGTCAAGAGTGAAAGTGATAGAGCTTTTACAAGTGTCGTCTAGTCTTTTCCATAGTTTCTTGAGTCAAATATGTATTCTTTTCCTTTTTGTTAAACAGAGTATTGGATTTGTAATAGTCTATCCATTATGAAATAAAGGATTGGGTTATCTTGCTATTTTGCGCATCTCTGTCTTTGTGTCGAATACACGACCACTCTGATTGACATGATTGATATAGACACGTCACGCATCTCCAGGTATCTTCTGCGCTCGGGGCGTGACAGTCTTTGTGGTATCAGAGCCTAAGGTATTCAATTCCTAGGAAACCCAAGTCCAAGGATAGGTTTCAAAACCTTTAACCAAGTGAGAGTGGGTAGAACCAAGGGTTAAATGATCAATGAGTCGTTTATAAGATCATAGTGATATAATACTAACATAGCTATTGTAATTGTAGGATAATGGCTACCGAACGTGCTCAATGGCGCAACATGCAGCGTACCCTTCAAGGGATGACCCAAGTGCTACAACAGGTAGCACAAGGTGGTGCTCCACGAGCTGGAAGCTTACACCAAGCATTCAAGAATATGAATCCCCCGAAGTTCATGGGATCGACCGATCCAGACGATGCCGAGCATTGGGTTCGGGAGGTTGAACGTATATTCCGTGTTATGCAATGCACGGATCAGGACAAAGTCTTATTAGCTACTTTCCAGTTAGAAAAGGATGCTAGATGCTGGTGGGAGTCGATTGAAGCTACTATAGACCCAACTCAAGTTACATGGGGAGAATTCGTTGAATATTTCAACGCCAAATATTTCTCTGATAGGGTCCAGGAAAAGAAGGCCGCCGAATTTGCCGCATTAAAGCAAAGATCTTTATCGGTGGCTGATTATGAAGCACAGTTCTCTAGACTGTCTAGATATGCTAAGCATTTAATTAGCACGGAAAAGATGAAAGCCCGTAGATTTCTTAATGGGCTTAGGCCTCACTACATTACTCAACTGGCACCTATGGATATTCAAGTTTATACTGAAATAGTGCGCCGAGCTCAGTTGCTTGAAGATGCCACGGAACTATCTGATAGGATCCGTGGGAAGGACAAAAAGGAGCAAGTCACAAGTTCGGGTTCTTTTAAACCCAACTTTAAGAAGAGGCCCAATAATGGAGGTTCTTCCTCTCAAGATCAGAAGTTCAAGAAATCCAAGCCTTTCTCTATCACCACTACACCTTCAAACGTAGTATGCAAGCATTGTGACAAGGCTGGTCACAAAACAGAAGAATGCTGGAGGAAATTAGGAGCATGTCTCCGTTGTGGGAGTCGTGAACATCGGATTCCCGATTGTCCATTAATGAATGACCAAGACGGTGAAGGTAAACGCCCAGTGACAAGGAACGCGCATCTTCATGCAATCCAAGAGACCGAACCAGAAGAAGAAGGCGGATTGGTGGAAGGTACATTAAAAATTTGTTCCAAATATGCACATGTCTTATTTGATACGGGTGCATCGCATTCCATTATTTCCAAGAAGTTTGCTGACCCATTACCTCTAGAACCAGAATGGATGAAGTTAATATTGTCTACTCCTCTCGGAAACGAGACGGATATCACACATCATTACCAAAACTGTGAGGTATTGGTTCGAGGAAAGAATTTTCCTATTGATCTTATCTGCTTAGATCTAAAAGAGTATGATGTTATACTAGGAGCAGATTGGTTATCCAAATACCAGGCAACGGTTGATTGCCGTGATAGCAAGATTGTTTTCAAGGAATTTCCGGAACTGACTTATACTAGTCCTAAGAGTCGAAGCAAATCCCCTCTTATCTCGGCTCTTCGAGCAAGCAAGCTCGTCAAGAAAGGATGTGTATCCTTCCTTGCTTTTGTCACTATTAAAGAAGCTAAGGAAACCAAGATAGAAGACGTTCAAGTAGTACGAGAATTCCCAGACGTATTTCCAGAAGATTTGCCGGGATTACCCCCTCAAAGAGAAGTGGCCTTCACCATTGACTTAGTCCCTGGTGCTGGTCCTGTTTCAAAGGCACCATATAGAATGTCCCCTGCTGAACTCAAGGAGTTGAAGGAGCAGCTGATGGAACTAATCCGAAAAGGGTTTATTAGACCAAGTACTTCCCCGTGGGGAGCACCAGTCTTATTTGTAAAGAAGAAGGATGGATCCATGAGATTGTGTATCGACTATCGACAGTTGAATCATCTTACTATCAAGAACAAGTATCCACTGCCGAGAATCGATGAGTTATTTGATCAGATTTCAGGATCCAAATATTTCTCCAAGATTGATCTCAGGTCGGGATATCATCAATTAAGAATCAAGGATGATGACATTCACAAGACCGCATTTAGAAGCAGGTATGGCCATTACGAATTTGTTGTTATGTCTTTTGGACTAACAAATGCCCCTGCTGCCTTTATGCAGTTAATGAATAGCATATTCAGGCCTTACTTGGATCAATTCATAGTAGTCTTCATTGATGATATATTGATATATTCTAAGACTAAGGAAGAACATGAAGAGCATTTGAGGATTGCATTGCAAGTCTTGAGGACAAATCAATTATATGCTAAACTCAGCAAATGCGAGTTCTGGCTTGAAGAAGTGGCTTTTCTCGGACATGTCATATCCAAGGACGGTTTATCTGTAGATCCGTCAAAGGTTGAAGCTGTAAGAAACTAGGAAAGACCCACTAATGCAAGCGAGATCAGAAGTTTCTTAGGTCTTGCAGGCTATTATCGGCGATTCATCAAAGATTTCTCTAAGATCGCCGTGCCCCTTACAAGGTTAACTCGCAAGGAGATCCGATACGAATGGAGTGAGGAATGTGAAAGAAGTTTTCAAACTCTCAAGGATCATCTCACCACAGCTCCGGTCTTAGCTCTACCGATAGAAGGAGAGAAATTCGAGGTCTACACTGATGCTTCTGGCATTGGCCTCGGATGTGTCCTAATGCAACAAGGAAAGGTCATAGCATACTCTTCACGTCAGCTGAAGAAGCATGAGGAGAATTACCCCGTCCATGACTTAGAACTGGCCGCGGTAGTATTTTCCCTAAAGATATGGAGACACTACTTATATGGAGCACAGTTTACTGTATACTCCGATCACAAAAGTCTCAAATATCTATTTTCACAAAAGGAGCTAAACATGAGACAAAGACGCTGGCTAGAATATCTCAAGGACTTCGACTTCAATATACAATACCATCCCGGAAAGGGTAATTATGTTGCTGACGCCCTTAGTCGAAAGCCGAGAGCAATGATAGCAAATTGTATGATGCAAGAATGGAGGTTACTTGAACAATTCTCCGAGCTCAATATAAGCTTGGACACGGAATCCAAATTTGTCACACTATCTCATGTAAGCATACAGTCAGATTTGTTATCTGAGATACAAACACTTCAGGATGATGATCCTATATTAGTAGAAATCAAAGGCAGATTAGAAGGACAATCTGATTTTCAACTAACTTCTGATGGAAGATTATCGTTCAAAGATAGAACTTGTATACCCGATTGTCCGGAATTAAAGAAGAAGATCTTAGATGAAGCTCACCGATCAAGGTACACTATTCATCCAGGATCAACCAAAATGTACCAAGATGTAAAGAGGAACTTTTGGTGGCCTAATATGAAAAGAGAAATAGCGGACTATGTATCACGCTGTCTCACATGCCAACAGGTCAAGGCGGAACACCAAAAGCCTGCGGGAAAACTACATCCTCTAGATATTCCTAAGTGGAAATGGGAGGATATTGGTATGGACTTCATCATGGGTTTGTCTAAATCTAAAGGAGGACATGATGGAATCTGGGTTATCATTGACCGATTGACTAAATCGGCACATTTCTTGCCAATCAAAAGCCGATGGTCAATTGATGTGCTAGCTGCACTATACATCAAAGAAATAGTCAGGATACATGGAATTCCTGTCTCAATCGTGTCTGATAGAGATCCCCGTTTTACTTCTCATTTTTGGAAGGGATTACAACATTTGTTGGGAACAAGGCTCAACTTTAGTACTGCTTTCCACCCACAAACGGATGGTCAGACCGAGCGAACTAATCAAGTTGTTGAAGATATGCTGAGAGCATGCATTATTGACTTTGGAGGAAGCTGGCATGACCACTTACCTTTAGTTGAATTTGCATATAATAATAGCTACCAAGATAGTATCCAAATGGCACCTTTCGAAGCCTTATACGGAAGAAGTTGCCGATCTCCCATATGTTGGAACGAAGTTGGAGAGAAACAACTATTAGGTCTAGACATGGTAAGGGATACAACTGAGAAGATACAGGTAATCAGAGAAAGATTACAAATTGCTCAGACAAGGCAAAAGGCTTATGCTGATACCAGGAGAAGAGATCTTGAATTCCAGGTTGGAGATCATGTATTTCTTAAAATATCCCCTGGACGTGGCATACGAAGATTTGGTGTTAAGGGCAAGCTTACGCCAAGATTCATCGGACCATTTGAGGTACTCGAAAGAGTTGGCGAGGTTGCTTATCGCATCGCGTTGCTTCCTCAGTTGTCCGAGGTACACAATGTATTTCACATATCTATGTTGAAGAAGTATGTGCACGATCCGTCACATATTATTGAGCATGGAGATCTGGTGATCCAGAAAGATCTCACATATGAACAGAGGCCTTTAAAGATATTAGATCGAGAAATACGAGCTCTAAGAAATAAGGTTATTCCCATGCTTAAGGTGCAATGGAATAAGAATCCTGAACACGAAGCGACATGGGAGACCGAGGAATCTATGAAGAAACGATTTCCCGAGTTATTCTAAGAGGTATATGTCCTACACTCTCCACGTGTATAATTATATGTATATTGAATTTGGGGATCAAATTCTTTTTAAGTGGGGGAGGGTGTAGCAACCCTAATAAATGAATAATTGAAATGAATTAAAACATATATATTACAGAAGTAATATATATAAAAGGAATAGGGTTAATTGGACGAAATAAAACAAATTAAAAATAACGCCTCTTATTAAGGCGTTAATTTATAAAGAAACGCCTCTATCCATGGCGTGAATAAAGAAAGGACGCCCACACCTACGGTCGTCAGTTCTCACGCGACCAAATGGGTAAGTAAAAGAAACGCCCCTATCTTGGGCGTGTTTTAAAACACGAAACGCCCTTTTTCAAGGCGCTTTTTGAGAAATGCCCTTATGCAAGGCGTTAATTAAAGAATCGACGCCCTGACAAAAGGCGTTAATTTCGTTCGTGAACTGTTCGAACCCAGAGCTTATCCAGGGAAAGATTAACCTAATCTAGTAAGTGTCTAATAGAGTAAGGACTCTATTAGGGATATACTACCCTCACACAATCACTAACTCTAATAGGACTTCCAAAGTCTTATAAATAAACCTGTTCGGCCAACCCTAAATCTATTTGGATGAACTACTGCTGCACGGTACGTGAAGAACAAAATGTTCTTCTTATTCCCTTTTGTTTTTCTTGCTTCAGATTATATGAAGAATAATTAGTTTTCTTCTTGTTCAGGAAACTCTGCTACTGCCGTCGAAGAATAGGTAATATTCTTCTATCTTTTTTCCTTAAACGTCGATTATAACTATGAAGATTATTAACATCTTCATCTTCCCTCTTTTTCTCTTCCTCTACAGGTTCTGTAGCGTGAAGATCTTTGAAGAACATTTGTTCTTCTTCCGGCTGCTGCTGCTGTTGCGGATTTTCGTTGCAACAGAGCTCATCTTCTATCTCATCCTTCACGTTCCATTAAAGGTAGGTTTTCTCAAGTTATTGTAGCCCAAATGAAATTAATACAAGATATATATATATAAGCATGTCATGCATACAGTTATTATAGTTTCCATGCGTTTTCTGCAATATTTTGAAAGAGACGCCCCTGTCAAGGGCGCTAATTCACATGAAACGACTTTTCCCAGGTCGTTAATTTCATGTTTAACGCCCCGTACTCAGGCGTTAATTTCTTTAAACCGTTAATCACCCATCTTAAGAATTGATTATCTATGAAATCATGATTATAAAATAATGCATGATCCTCTGTCTTCAACCTGCTAACTTTACTGTCATGATATTACATTCGTTCCTCTGTTATCCTGAAATTGTTACTGTCCTTAAAGTTTCTGAAGGAACTTGAATTAACGACTTGGACAAAGTCGTTTTCCACATATTAACGCCCCCTCATAGGGCGTGAATCTGAAAGGTAACGCCCCTTCCTAGGGCGTGTATCGGTTAAAATCCTGAAATTTATATATTCTGAAAAATAGAATTAAATAGTAACGCCCCTGCCCAGGGCGCGTTTTTGATAATTCCTGAAAATTAATTGTATTCTGTCAAATATGTAAACAATAAGACGCCTTCTGGTGTAGTCGTCAGATCTTGAAGAAACGACCCTGACCAAGGCGTGTTTTAGACAATTCATGAAATTATTGATATTCTGTCAAATATATATATAAGGAGACGCCTGCTACTGTAGTCGTCAACTCTTGAAGAGACGCCCCTTCCCAAGGCGCGTTTTAGATAAATTATTGAATTATTGAAAATTCTGCAAAACGGACCATATGTAAACGCCCTTCTGTTAGGCGTTAATTACTTGAGAAACGACTTGACCTAAGTCGTTATTTTACTATAAACTGATTTTCATCTGATTTGCTAACCGATGGTTTTATATATTATAATATATATATATATCGGCACTATTCTCCACTCCGTGAGTATAGTCCCATGTTTTCATGTTGATTTACCGATCACACTCAACTCTCATTGACATACAAGCTCTCCATTGGACATTCCGTTCCTTTGGACTAGCGAGTTAGTCATAGAGACCTCCGTAAGACTCCTCGTAGCCTTGGATTCCCTCAAGGCCGACTGAGCTGGTTGTACCCTAAAAACCCATTACACGATCCTTGCCATGTCAATCTAAAGAAACATGGTATACCGGCCCTTATGATTATACAAAGAGTATATCATAAGAAATTCTTAATGGGATGATGATATCATGCCATATCATGTCGTTCTTGTAAACCCCAATTCTGTGATAAGAATGAGGGTATCTTACCTTTGATATACTGTTCATGTGGACCTCAATTCTATATAAAGAATGTCCATACTGATTTGTCATGGTACCCAAGTTAAGGGAATCATGTTCTACCTAGTTTTATCGATATCGTGATTATACCGTTATTATCGCCATTCTATGTCCTTTGTCATATTTTGGACTCTATTCTATCAAAGTTGTCATACGTGTCTACAAGCTTGATTATTGAAATTCTATGTTGGCTATAAACAAGAGTGGATGTCAAAACACATGATAAATGCCTGCGCATATAGGGCCCGATCTGGTCCTGGGAGGAGCACCCGAAAGTACTTGTGCCCATGGGAGTTAAAATGATAAGGTATCTGGCATTATACCGAGTACTTGACTTGCTTGATTGGACATTCCACACACATCTTGTACTTGAATCGTACTTGACTTTACATGAAATGCGTGGCCCGAAAAAGGGTAATTTACTTGCTTGATACATGATAGCCAAAGTTCTTGACATGATTTGTTAAATGTACTTGCTTGAATACCTTGAATATACTTGTCATCTTGTTGGAAGTCATGATTAAGTCATCTTATTTTCTTGATATTACATTCTCTCTATCTTGTCGTTTTATGCGAGCATGCATAGCTTTATTGCATTCATAAAAATGTAATTACTTAAACCCCTTGCTAGTACTTGAGATATAATTTCCTACTGAGCGTTCGCTCATTCCGTTTGTCCCTTTCTACTTTTCAGGTAAGTCCGACGACGATGGAAGTCAATCGGATGGGAATGGTCAAGAGTGAAAATGATAGAGCTTCTACAAGTGTCGTCTAGTCTTTTCCATAGTTTCTTGAGTCAAATATGTATTCTTTTCCTTTTTGTTAAACAGAGTATTGGATTTGTAATAGTCTATCCATTATGAAATAAAGGATTGGGTTATCTTGCTATTTTGCGCATCTCTGTCTTTGTGTCGAATACACGACCACTCTGATTGACATGATTGATATAGACACGTCACGCATCTCCGGGTATCTTCCGCGCTCGGGGCGTGACACTTTATCTTCATATAGAGCGCCTGAAACTCATCAAAAGTATCATTTTTATGTGTGAGAAAGAAAATCCATGTGAACCTAGAGTAATCATCCACCAAGACATATCCATATTTTCGACCACTTAAACTAGCAGTTCTGGTTAGACCAAACAAATCCATATGAATCAGCTCAAGTGGTTTAGATGATATGTTTACAGATCTAGCCTTGAAGGATTTTCTTATTTGTTTACCTAGGGCATATGTATCACACAATTTGTTTTCTTGTTTAAAAGAAAGTCCAGACAACACATTCACCATTGAATGCATTAACAGTTTATGTAAGACATTGTAGCTAGCATGACCTAGTCTACGATGTCATAACCATGCAAGTTCAGATTTTGGTACAGCAAAATAAAGATTTATGTGAGAAGGATCATCTAAGTCAATCATGTAAACATTGTTGACTCTTTTTCCAGAAAATTTTACCTTGTCAGATTTTGGTTCAAAGATTCTACATTCATGAGAGTCAAACAACACTTTGTGACCCTTATCACAGAGTTGACTTATGCTAAGCAAGTTGTATTTCAAGCCTTCAACTAGCAGCACGTTACAAATGGAGTTGGAGAGGTTCTTACCTACATTACCTGTTCCAATGATTTTTCCTTTGTTGTTCTCTCCAAATGTGACGTATCATCCTTCCGTTTCCTTCAAGAGATAAAATTTTATTTTGTCTCCAATCATGTGTCTTGAACAGCCGCTATCAAGGTACCACCTGTTATACATGGCTGCAAGACACTCCTGAACAAGTAATTAAGCAATTGTGTTTGGAACCCAACCAAATTTGGGTCCCATCAAACTCTTCATATTTTCAAAACATGAAACCATTTCTTTTGGAATCTAAACCTTCCTAGCATTCACGTTTTGGTTGCTTCGAGCAGGGATTTGATTTTTCTTTTCAACTTTGACATTCACTTTTTGTTTAGAAGCTCTTTGTTGGATTTTGTGGAAATTTGAGGAAGTTTACTTCTTAAACCATTGAGGTCGTTGGTCGATTTTGGGTTGAAAGTTATTATTTTGCCACCTAGGGGATTGAGACTTATAAGATTAGTGAACACATGAATCACAATTTCTTCAAAAGTAGGGTGGTGTTGGCCTATATGAATGTGCAATCCAGTTATGGTGATATCTGGAAGATTGAGCATGCAATGGCCAAGGAAGTGTTGACCTGTGCTGTGGGGAAGGTCGACCTTTGTTAGGCTTTTGGACAGACTTTTTGGGAATTTCAGTGACTGCCTCTTCAATCTTTTCTTTCCCTTTCTCCTTTTGTTTTTGCTGATTTTGTGTGGGAATTGTGTTTGAGGTGGAAGCTTCGGAAGATGAAACAAATGTGACAGTTTTTAACCCAATTGGCCTTTTGTTTGTAGGTTGAAAACCTAACCCTTCCTTGTTGAAGTTCATTCTATTACCTAGCAATGCATCTAGGTTTTCTTTTCCATCCATAAATTTTTCTAAAGATTGTTGTTTGTCCTTCAACTCTTTTTGTAAGTTTTCAATGTTTTGCAGGAGTTGAATGTTGACTTGTTTGACAGCTTCATACTTCTCAGTGCTTAATTTGCTATCCTTTTCATAAGTTTGCATTTTGAGCTTCATGTTGTCAATCTCATTTCTCAAATCTTCATTTTCAGTTTCCAAGTCAGCCATTTCTTTTCTTCCTTCCTCCAAGTTCTCAATCATTTTCTTAAGATCTTCAATTTCAGTTTCAAGAAGAGCATTCTTATCATTCATATCATGATCATGCACAAAGAAGTTAATTTTATTTTTCAATGATTTATTCTCCTTTTTGTACATGTCATATTTTTCCATGAGCTATATATATGCTTCCTCCCAATCATCAAGTGTGTAATTTTCAAATGGAGAGTTTACCTTAGTTTCTTCATCACCTCTGGCCATGAGACAAAGATCTTCTTTTTCCTTGTCCGAGAAACTAGTTCCACCATCACTTTCTTCTTCGTCACTCCAGGTGGACACCATGGCCTTGTTCTTCTTCTTGCCCTTCCATTTGTCAGCCTTTTTGAATCTGTCAGGACAATCAGTCTTGAAATGCCCTGGTTTGTTGCAAGAATGACAAATGATTTTGTCAGATTTCTTAAAGTTTTCAAAATTAGATTTGAAACTATTTTTTACCTTTGACCTTCCTCTCATGAAGCTCTTACCTTCCTTTCTCAGAAATTTTCTGAACTTACGTGTGAGCATAGCTACGTCATCCTCATCTCGCTCACTTGCCAAATCCTCACATTCATTAGAAGTGCCTTCACCGCTGGGTCCTGCTTTAAGAGCTAGGGGCTTTTTCTTAAGAACATCAGCCTCTTTGTTCTTAAGGTTGATCTCATAGGTCATCAATGACCCAATGAGTTCATCTACCATGGTAGTTGCGAGATCTCTCAATTCTTCAACCACGGTAGCCTTTGTGTGCCATGGGGGAGTCAATGATATGAGAATCTTTCTCACAATTTCCTGTTCTGAGTATTTCTTTCCCAAATCAGTCAGACTATTAGTAAGCACAGTTAACCGGGCATACATATTTTGAATTGACTCATCAAGCTTCATGTGGAACATTTCATATTTAGAAACTAAAATATTGGCTTTTGTTTCTCGTACCAGAGAGGTTCCTTCGTAAATTACCTCTAACTTGTCTCACATTTGTTTTACCGTTGCGCAGGTAACCACTCTTGAGAATTCTACTGGATGGAGTGAGCATTGCATGATGTGTTTAGCACTCTAGTTGACAGTTGATTGTCTTATTTATTCTTTGGTCCACAAGTCCTCATTATCCGTAAGCTCATACGGACCTTTGCTGATCACTCGCCAAAGTTTATAGTCTTGGGCGCGAATGAACACCTGCATGCGATGTTTCCAATAAGGATAATTACTTCCAGTAAAGTAAGGAGGCCTATTCACAGAATGTCCTTCCGGTAAGAAACCTTTATACGCTAATCCACCATTTCCCTCAAGGTCGTTGGATCCCATAATGAGAGATTAGGCTCTGATACCACTTGTTGAGTAGTGGATAGCGGATCTAGAGGGGAGGGGTGAATAGATCTGCCCCTCTTTTCGCAATGCAACCCTCTTTAAAGCTAGATAATGATAATAGCAGCGGAATATAACTAGCTTAACGAAGGACAGTACGGTTTGCTTGAAAAGATGAACAAATAATATATCGATTCAAACCTAAGCATGCATCTAGAACGAAACAATCACAACACACAAGATTTTAAGGTGGTTCGGACTGAATCCCCAGTCCTATGTCTACCCCTCACCAAATCCAGTGAGGCTCCACTAGTGCCACGCACTGAACCACAAATCGGAAAGACCTCTGATTGCCTTCCTACTAACCACAGGTAGGGACATCAACACCGCAGACCGGACAACTTCTGATTGCCTTCCTACTAACCACCGGTAGGGACGATCTTCTGTTTCAAATGTTTGAATGAAATGTAAAAAGAACAAGATATGAAAACACTCAAACAAGATATAGAATATGCTCAAAGAGAAAAGGTCTTGTCTGAGATTGCTGGATCTTGAGTCTTTTTTTCTTCACACGATGTAGATCACCAACAGAAGCTTCTTTCTTCTTCACAAAGCTCTCTTCTTGATTCAGCAACAATGGCTTCTTCTTCCTTGTGAAATGAGCTTCCTTGGATCTACTTGAGTTGATGAAGAAGATGATGGTTGCAGCTTTATCTTCACTTGGCTTGGGGTTGATCTCCTCTTGAAGTAGCTTGAATCAATTGAGGATTTGATGAAGAACTTCTTCCCAGAGTATTGTTCACGGCTACAGTACTCGATCTCCTCTCCCTTGAACACACCCTTGTAGCCTCCTTTGATCACCCTTGGATTCACCAATGATTAACTAGGGTTTCTAACCCTCTTGCATTGGTTTTATATCTTTTGAATGGTCCTTGGACATCCCCCAGACCAGATCCACAATCCATGGGAGATTGGGTGACTTTGGGGTTAAACAAATACAAGGAAAGGGGCTCTTCTCAAAGTGAAAAACAAAGTCAACATTTGTTGGCTCGGGGCTGGCAGTCGAGCTGCAGAAGCTGGCGGTCGACCGCTACTAATAAACCCTGTAGAAATTTGATCTCTGGAATTTCCGATCGACCTCTACTGGGCTGGCGGTCGACTGCCACTGAGAATCCGTTAGCCAGGGAGCTGTTGGCAGGGGCGGTCGACCGCCCCTAGGCTGGCGGTCGACCGCCAGCTGGGCAGACCCCGGGGTATGCCGGGTCAGTCCATTAAGCCCTTTAGCTCCATCGCTTGAGTCCTTTAGCAGCCCGTTCTCATCTGTGGCATCAACCTTGACTGTCTTGAAGGTGTAAACTGAGTCTTTGACCTTGGGCTCTCTTGGCTATGCTTCTTTGTGCATCGACCTTGGCTATGTGAGGTGCCAAATGAGAAATGTCGACTTTTACTTGTAGAAGAGATTTGCATCCTTGCTTGGGCGCGATCAACGAGCTTTCACTTTTGCCATTTCCACTCGATTCTTTGTCCATTCATTGGCTTATCTGTCATGAACAAAATATCACATATGTTAGTCATATGAGAGTGAAAAATAATAATGACTTGTAGTGTTCAGCAATTATCAAAATCAAGAATATCAAATAACTCAAATGACCACAGGATAATGTCGAATGATTCAATTGACCACAGGGGCGCAACATCTTCTTCTCCTTATGTTGTCGGCTCAATGGGTCCTTATGCTCATGCTCCTTCCAGGCCCACACATCCTTCCATTCCCGGAATGGGCCCTTCTTCTTCTCAGCCCGGATCCTCTTATCCGGCCCAATATCATCCTAGTCCAAATTCACTTGCTCAAGTTGGCCCATATTCTTCTTGATCTCTCCCTACTCAGGAGATGATAGCTCAACCCCAACACCCGCTTGATGAACCCCAACGTCAAATTGATCCCAAATCCTTCTTAAGTATTCCATTTGCATTCCAAGGTCTTCATCTTCCGCCATCTTCAAAAATTCTCGCATATCGCCGTTATGGTGGAGTCGGTGACGCATATGTGCACTTGAAGGAGTTCGTTTATGAGTCGGCCTAGTTTCGACATGACCAACGCTTGATGGCCTATCTATTCGGTCTGTCATTAGAAGGTCCGGCTCGGGATTGGTTCTTCTCATTGTCGCTAGAGCAAGTTGTGAATTTCCAAGCCGTGCAAGAGAAGTTCATTCAGCAATTTCAGGACCAAGTTGGGCCCAAGTTCTCTGTTGTGGATCTGGCCCACAAGAAGATGAAGCCCGATGAGGATTTCTACACCTTTGTCGATCATTGGCGTCGCCTCACCGCGCAACTCCCGGGGCACATTCCCGATGGAGAACAAATCAAGATGCTTATATCCAATGTAACACCCGAGTATCGGTTTATCTTAGCCCTCAACGACATCACCTCCTGGCAACAACTTTATAGCCGAGCCTGCTTCGCTTGCCAACAACTTCAAGGTTCCCTTGACCTCGAGTCACCACCATCCACCTACACCTCGTCCTCCACAAGCCAACCTGACACCCCCATGAGTCAGCCCGCCATGAGTCAGCCTTCCGCCACATATCCTTCCATGAACCAACCTCCCGCCTCTACATATCCGTATACTCCCACATATCAACCCTCCACGAGTCAGCCTCCCGCACCTACATACCCGGCTCCATTTTCACCTCCGGTCAAGGGAACATCACACCCCGAGCAAGTGGATGCCGTCTATATACCCCCTCATCCCGCTCCATATATGCCTTCTCCCTTCACCACTAGCCACGCACTCTTGCCTACGCAACCCCCACAACTGTCTCCACCATTACATATCCATCGGCATCCACCTTGCCCAAAGCAGGCTCCTCATCCTCCGTTGCTGAAGTGCTTTATCGACATTTTTAGGGCTTTGATGGCCACTCACGCGTTGCCACTCTCTCCAATTGTGCCTTACCGACCCACGGTCGGGGATATGCTTCAGTTCTGTGAATTTCACTGCCAGCAGGGGCATTTGGTTGAGGATTGCCCCGAGTTCCAGGATTATGTTTATGATCTGGAAGCTAAGAAGATGATCGATTGGGCCGCCATGCATGAAGTTATTTTAAATCTCCACAGCGAGCAGCAGTAGCAGTTGCCGCCCAGGCAGCCATCTCAACAAGACCCGGGGCACCCCCGTAATCCTTTATCTAATGTTGCACCCGCTCTGTCACCTACTCCAATACCCGTTCCATTATTGTTACCTTCTCCCACCACATCTTCACAACCTCCACAAACCCAAGCCTCTGCTCATGCTAGTGCTCCCATTACCATAACTTCTTCCACCCCCACTTCTACCCCCAATGCCGATCGTCGTGTTGTGTCGATACATCGACGGTGGGCACCAGAACCCCCTTCTTCACCCATGCCATGTCCACCATCCACTCCATCAACCACGTCACCATGTCTACCATCCTCTCCATCGCCTACACCATCTCCACCACCCTCATCATCACCTAAAACGCCATCATCCCTGCCATCACATTTGCCCAAGCCTGAGCAAGTTCCGCCTTTGCCACCCTCGCCCGAGCAAGCCATACCTCCACCCTTACCTCTGCCTCCACCTAAACACCTCATTCCAATTGAAGCCTCCACGCCATCTGAACCTATTCCAATCCCCATTCCTTCACCTATTTCCACCCCACGGAGCGGGTGTGCGCTACCTATGGTGCCCCTTGGGTCTGGTCCCCAGGGAGACAATAAGCCAAGTCAGGATGATTCAGTGCCGGCCGTGCATTTCAAGATTCAAGATTTTATCTCTCGGATGCCGATCCGCATCCTAGTCTGTAACGACCCGAGAATCCGATTACCGGGAAGGCCCGATAACCCGAGACTCGTACCGCCACCCACGAGTCCGAAGACTAGGAAGGGTTAAAAGGATGGTGTGGAAACTACATAAGCATCACAGATAATTGCAGAAATTAAACAGTTAAAATATTAAGCAGGAAATAAATTAACATTTACATGGTCCACAATAAAAAACAATAATAACAGCAGTCCACGGCTAGTACAGTGACAAGAAAGAAAAGTACAGCTACACGGGACATCCCCCGGCTCTGACCTCTGGCACTACCTCTGGGCACCCGCACCACGCTGCGCTCCTGACGCGCTCCCCGAAGGTGGCGCCTCACCTGAAACACGGTGAAAACACGCAGGGAATGAGTCTCAGAACAAGACTCAATAGGGATCACTCGAACCCTACCTCAAAAATGAGAAACCACTACTCTAGCGGTAGGAAAGTACCTTGGAAAGGAAAGCCCTGTACTCTACAGAACTAGACCCTACGGCACGCAAACCGACACACGTGCCACGGTACGAAAAGACCGAAACTCAACGGTCGAACCGTCAAAACCCGAAGGTCGGAAACACACGACTGACAGTCTAACACTCCGTACTCGACAGGAGTACCACCCACTAGAAGGACAGCCGGTAGCGTCCCCTGACGTCTTACACCGCACCGCAGGTGAACCGCCTGACGTGGTAGGTCCTACCCGAGGCGCAAACACCGTACAAGTAACCGCAAACAAGTGACTAGCTGGGGTCACGCCCGTCGACGTGGGTCCAACTGCCCCCAACCACGTGTGCACACACAGACCTTGCGTCACTAGGTCTGGTCCTCTGACCGGTTTTCCCC
This sequence comes from Amorphophallus konjac, assembly GCA_022559845.1. Taxonomy (NCBI): domain Eukaryota; kingdom Viridiplantae; phylum Streptophyta; class Magnoliopsida; order Alismatales; family Araceae; genus Amorphophallus; species Amorphophallus konjac. The sequence goes on from CM040118.1 coordinate 405,953,994, forward strand.
CGCAGCCGGACTCTGGCTACGACGAGGGGCCTACGGTAACCGGTCCACAAACCGTCTCGAAAGGTGGGTGCCCGTACACCACTCCCAGGTGAGACCAGCACCTCGTACTGGTGGGCTACGACTAGTGGAGGGTCACTGAAGGAGTAGACTCTCGAGTCAACGGAAAACGACGTCCGAAACCGACAACGTGTGGGAATCACCCCACGCACCAGCCCCGTCGCACGGCGACCACGGTCGGAAAAGAAACAGATGCATTGCCCACGATCAAACGCCTGACCGAGGCGAACGGGACTTCCGGACACCAAAAACACGGTCACGGAACTCCACGGGGTGCCCGGGACGCACACACGGCCCAAGGGGAACACCCAACAACGAACCAAATCGCGCTAGGGCCACCTAGCGCGACAGGGCATGTCGCGCTAGGGTCCCCTAGCGCAACAAGGGTTGTCGCGCTATGGCCCCATAGCGCGACACGGACCATCGCGCTAGGGATACCTAGCGCGACAGGGACCATCGCGCTAGGTCCTCCTAGCGCGACAATGATGATCGCGCTAGGGCCCCATAGCGCGACACGAACCGCCAAACTGTTCATCTTCTCCGATGAATGCGCTCGGTCGGGGCAGCGCGACCTCCAAGAACGCGCTACTGGAGTATAGCGCGTTCTCAGTCTGCGGCCGAAAACGGTAAGAACGCCCAAAAATTCTAACCACGCCCCCATACCTCCATAGGAGAGGGGGAAAACAAAGGGGAAGACCCCTGGGGACCCCTAGCATGATTCTAGGCCCTCAAAACATGAATCCATGCATTGAATCCATAGATCGGGCGAGCTCTCCCCAAATCATGGAAAAACCCAAAAACGCTCAAATGATCCCCTCTCGGCCTCCCCGCGGCCTACAAATCACGGAAAAGAACGGCATGAGGCTAAGGAACGTCACCCTACCTCAATGGAGCAAATGCTCCGCCGGATTGATCACGAATCACGAAGAATGCTCGAAGCTTCACGAACTCCCCACGCTTCCCACGCTCGCTGCACGCCCACGAGATCGCCTCACCGTCGCCCACGCGTCCGCGCCGTCGCCCCGCCGCCGTCCGTAGCCGGAGAGGGGCTCGCCGCGTCCGAAAGGGAGAGAGGGAGAGAGAGGGGGCTCACGGTCGCGAGAGAGAGGAGGAGGAAGAAGAAAGAGAAAAGGGAAAGAAAAAGAAAAAGGAATTAGGCTTTATAGAAAATCCGAATTTTCGAAAAAATACCGAAAAATAGAAAAATACATTTCTGGAATCCTCGGAACGCACCGATCGCAACGGTACCACTCGTGCCCGGGTGAACGGCCCAGTTAACCCGCAGCGAGCGTCCGAAGGAAAAGCCGAAACACACACCGGGAATCGGAAAACACACGCGGAAAAGCCGCGGAACGCCTCCAGGCCTCCGAAACGACTCCGGATCGCGCCGATCCGAACACGAAAGATGTCCGAAACGAAATTTCGGACACAACAGAGCTGGACGCTCCGAAAACCAAATCCGGGACCCACGAAGAAGGATCCGAAAGGTCCGGGATATTACATAGTCCCTAGATATTTTGGGGATGATGCGCCTCTACTTTTAAAGATGACAGTTGCTAAGAAGAGTTCCCTTGAGTTGATGCCAATTTCTTCCCGAGCAAGGCCGGTGGCAATCTCTTTGCTCGCCGGAGAGTTCACCGTTGATGCTATTATTTCTCCTCGCTCGATTACTATTTAGTTCACAAGCCAAGAAGGGTTCTCTACCCGTGTTGTGCTAACTCATACGGTCGCCAAGCAAATTATGGACTCTATGTTCAAGGGGCAATTGGTCGTATCTTCTGCACGTTCGAAGGATGTTCTGCACATTCTATGCAATTTACCTCGGTTTATTAGCAAGGCGGCCATGTCAACGCCATGTATTACTCCCCCTTAGCTTCACCCGTCTCTTCTATTGAGGGAGTTGTGCTTCAAGGCTGAGTTCCGAGTGGAGTTGCCGAATCTCATGCTACTAGTGCCAAGTGATAAAACTCCGTGGTTTTCTGATATTCATTCATCTAAGGAGTTATCTATCCGAGAATATCCTACTATTGTTAGCACCGGGAGACTAGGGGCAACCGCCCCGATGAAGCTGCATATTCATAGTCGGGCCAGGTCGTCTGCTAGATGGGCCAGTTATTTGAGAAGCCACTACAAGTCAAAAGGCCCAAAGGTCCAAATCCGCGTCAGGCAGGTTCATTTCAAGGAAATTTCCGCTAAGAAGAGGCGGCGGCTCCGGTTCAAGGGCCGTCGATTGTGCACTCAGGGGTCCACTTCTCCTCCTTCGTCGTTTCATTCATCATTTCTCCTGTTGAGCTCTCACCCTTGGATGGTGTATCTTACTTTCTCTGATTCAATTCCCATGATTCTCTCCTCTCTCCCTAGGTCCGTGAACCCCCATTCTTCTTTTTCCCATCCAGATTCTCTTGATTCTTCTCGCACTGACAATTTTAAGCCTCGGCCTATGCCCTCTCATCATCCCGATCCTGGGACATCTTCTGATTCTTCTCCTCAGGTATCTCTGGGTTCTTACTCTCCTTCCCCGACCCTGTCGAGTGTCCATAATTCTTATTCCTCGACCTTGTCGGGTGTCTATAATTCTCTTTCCCCGACCCTACCGGGTGTCTCTCATTCTCCTTCTCCGACCCTATCGGATGACCACAACTTCTCTTCTCCGACCGTGTCAGATGATTCCTCCTCCTCTTCCTCACTTTCACAGCAATCTTCTCATCTTTCCACTCACTCTTCCTCACCCTTTCGGGGTCATTATTCTTTTTCTTGCTATTTTTGAGGCTTTAGTCCTCCTTGATCTCGGCTAATCTGGTTTCTTCTATATTTGGTTCCTTGTTATCAGGGTCTCGATGCCTTAACGAGGGAGTTCTAGCCCTCGTCTCTCTTCTTTTTATCCTTCTTCGTCCAGTTTGATGTCTACCACTCCTCTGTGTAGGGGAATCTTTAATCCTTGTTATCCTCCTCATCTTTGTCCTGACAAGCAATGAAATACAAAGCTCGTGCAGCCCAAAGCTTGATGATCAAGATCGCTTCAGGATGCTACTTCCACACTATGGATTTGTAAGGTATCTTTATTTTGTGCAAGAATATGCTATCATTTGCATTATTACTTCATGTGGTTTGAGTGGCTTTAGAAGGCTTGCTTAGTTTAGTCAAAAATGAGTTTGCTTCTGCAGCATTCTTAGGCTGGTGATAGCTCCGTACTGGGAGTCTAGTTTCTTTCCCCGATCGTTGAGAGTGACCATTGAGCATGGGTTTTCACACACTACACGATGAGCCATAACCGATTCCTCTGAGTAACACCGTTGCTGCTTTGGCCATACTTTGGGTATGCACAAAAGCCTTTTCTTTTCTGTGCTCGGCCGAGTGTAGGGGCAAGAGATTGATGGATGAGATGACCAACCTAGGCGCTCCCTAATACAAGAGAGGTCTCAAATAGGGGCAGTCTTGACTCTCAAATATGAGCGTTCATGTAAAATCTAGCCAATAAGGGCTGTCAAAAATAAATGGATGAATCAATGCAAAATTATGAATCAAAGCCATGGCAAGAGTGGCAGTACAGTTCCCCGCGGGACGTCATGAGCCCGATCACATGCATGCCTGAAAAATATGGGTATCAAAATCAAAGACACAAAGCCCCGACGCAACAGACTGTATCTTTGAGGGGTAGTGCCCTGGATGGAATTCAAATCTCGATGTTTCCCATCCTGCATAAAGCTTGTCTCCAATTTTCTTATGTTTCTCCCTCTTAGGCTGGGTTGTATCCCGGGTATGGCCTTAGTAGGGGCACCGTTCTTTAGGGGCGGTTGGTTGTGGTGAGCCACCCTCACATGCACGCCCTACTTAAGGGAAGCCTTTAATGAGAGGGGTAGGAACGACGATCTCTGACCAGTAGCTCGAGCCTATCTTTGGGTGCTACAGATTGCTATTATCAAAAAAAAAGAGCTATTGTCAAAAAAAATGAGATATTCTCAAAAAACCAAAGAAATGATGAGATATTGTTGATATTCCAAAAAAATGAAATATTGTTCAAAAAAATTAAATATTTTCAAAATCCAAAAAAATCAAGAAAATTGAAAACTCTAAAAATATTTATCTTTTACATTTTATTTTGAGAACAGATACGTAATCTGTTTGTTAAGTGTGCAGGTTGCAAGTGTTCAAGCTTCTTTGCTATATCTTTTACTCTGTCCATTGTTCACGTGCTTCTGATCCGTTCTACCTCTTCTTCAATCTTATCTCTCGATCTGTTCTGAAGTTTGTGTCCTTCTTAGCTATTGCCTCGCTTCACCATATCTTTATGGGAGGGCTTTGCCTCACGATTATGAACCTGACGGTTCTGCTTCATTCTGATCTAGGGTTTTGATTGAAGGGTGCATTTGTCATGTCTTTTGTTCCGCCGTATCCTTGTCAAGTGTTTATGTCCCTCCGTGTCATCCCACACATGTTATTTTATCCTTCACCGCGTGTTGTTAGCTATCTTGCATGTTGTTTAGTCGCCCCTCTATGTCCCTTGTGTTGTCCCAACCGTGTGGTCATCCCTCATGTTCTTGTCCCAACCATGTGTTGTCCCACCGCGTTGTTATCTAGTCCCACCATGTTCATTGTGCATACATGTGGTTTGTTCATATCTTGCATATGTGGCTTGTTCGTTCATTCTTTGTTGTGTTATGCTATCTTTCGTTCATTTGTTCGTTACATGATGTTCATGCTTGTTATGTTCATATTTGTCTTATACATGAAATTCCATAAAATTTTGAAAATTAGAAAAATCAAAAAAAATGCCGCTTCGTTTGGCAAGTAAGTCAGGTAAGTATCTCGATCCCTAGTTTCTTAAATGCATTACTATATAGTAACTATGATATATATCATCTCGAGAACTGGCTGGTCATTCATGTGTTCTAGGATCTGATGTTCCCCTTTAACAAAATGATGATGATCTAAGTTCACATGTTTAATCATTGGATAGGCCGTTAGCTTGGTAAAATTAGGGGATGATGATTCTATCTTGCACGCCGTGGTTGCAGATAGTGTCTTGACCCTGATTTATCCGGTCTAGCAATATTATTCTCGAGTATCTTGTTATTTTATCTTTTGTTTGCATTTATTTTGAAGACTTCTTTATTTTAGCCCAGCATGCATCATACGCATCTTTGAGCATTCACGTGCCCTCATCTATCTGAGTATCTCGGTAATGGTGGATAACTATGTTCATGATCTCGAGTAAGGAGAATTATTCCATTCTGAGTTGGAAGGTTTCCTTCGGTCTATTTTCTTGGTCTGGTTAGCTAAGGATTCTTGTCTGGAGTTTAGTTAATCATCTCTTTACTTTTCCGTTTCTCTGGCCGTTGGCCGTGTTTTCCTTTCCTTAGTTGTTAGTTCCTCCAGACATGCGTCATTCGGTTTTACCATTCCTTGTGATTAGTTTGAAGTTTTCCGGAAGGTTCCTATCGCTTATTGGTTTAGGACGGGGGTCGGTTTACCTTAACGTCCACTTTTCAGTCCACTCCGCTTCATTTTTCGTTTCACCTCCATGTTCCATGTTGCTTTCACTTCACCTCCGCTCGTTCCCCTACAAAGAGGACGTTAAGGAGGGGCATCTGTTGACACCCATTTTATGACCAATTAGTTGGGTCATCTTCTTACTTATCTTTATGATGCTCCGAGTTATACGTCATTTTTGGGCCATCTTAGTCAGTTTTTGGGGCTTATTTCATGGGTCATTCTTCTTGATTGGGTCTCGCTCCTTATTTGTTTTTCGTGGGTTGAAGCTTGGTGGGCTTTCAATGGTTTTGTTGCAATCTGGCACCTAGCGGTCTATAACACGGCCGTTAGACGTTGTTGGCGGTCTATTCTTTGACCATTTTCTGCACATGTGCACCGACCTGATCCACTGTTGCACCGACCTGATCCACTGTTGCACCGACCTGGTTTTTCTCTTGCACCGACCCGATCTTTAATTGCATCGACCTGCATTGCCTCTAGCGGTCTATTGAATGGGTGTTTGATGACGTTTGGCGGTCTATCTATGAACCATTTGCTGACGTCAGAGTCCAAACCCAACGTCTTTCCTTCCGTCTTTCCTTCCGTCTTATCCGCTGAGGACTGGCGGTTTATCGTATGGCCGTTAAAGGCATTGTGGCGCTCCTCCCTTCGACCGCTAGATGACGCCAGAGTCCAAAAGCCAATGTCTTTCCTTCCGTCTTATCCGTTGTGCTTTAGCGGTCTATCGTGGGATCGTCATTTGCTTCTGGCGCATGAACCTTGGACCGCCAACTTCTTGCAGAGTCCTTATTTCAAAAACTTTGCCCGTGGCCTTATCTTTTGTTGGATAACGCTAGATGGCAGTCCATTCTTTGGCCGTTAAATTCTTATGGCGGTTTATCGTAAGGCCGTTACATCAGGCAGAGAGTTCTAGCAGAACTGCTGTTTCTCTGCTACTCCGTAGTCAAATTAAGGGTTTGATCTGACGATTTCTCCCTCGATACTCATCCTTAGAAGCTCACATTTGTTTCTATGAACTCTTGGGAGTATTATCTTCAAAGATTATCTAGTGTTAGGCTTGATTTCGAGTCATTATCTCTCCAACTCGGACCTAGAGTTTGAGGCTCTATAAATAGAACCCTTGACTTCATAGCTTGAGGAGGAGATTTCTGGAGTTCGTGTCGAAGTGCTGCCGCATCCTGGAGCTAGAACCAATCAAGGAGAACTGCTTCCCACGTCCATCTGCTTCCTAAGTCCAGGGAGTATCAAGTTCCAAGGATTTTTTAGTGTTTTCTTGTGTTCTTAGTTCTTATTTCCCCTCATAGCATCAAAGCATCTTCCCTCTTCTTCTCTCACGTTCTTCATCTTCTGCATCATTTTAAAACCTCCTCCCATCTTTTAAAATGCCCCACAGGGGTTAAAAAACCAACCTCCTAGGTATCCACCCTTCCAATTGCATGTTTCTAGTTTTTTTTCCGTATAGTTACTACACTCTTCAAAGGGCTAATCTGGGTATTTTTCTCTATCTCTACGCGTTTTTATAGGTTTTACAGGTCCATAGCACGAGGCCCAAGTCTTCTGGCCAGCTGGAAGAAGTGGAGATCAAAGTCCCAAAGTTCCTTTTCTGCGGTTCTCTGGCGATTGTGTATCGGAGCGCTAAAGTCCTGCAGCGGTTTATCGTAAGACCGTCATCTTCATCTGGCACGCCTGTCTTCGACCGTCATTATTCGCAGAAGTGTAGTCTTCTTTCTCCCGTGGGCAGGTGTTGCATCCACCTATTTCCAAGATATTTATCCTAGTTTTGGCTAGTTTAATACTTTGGTGGCGATCACATCTTTCTAGTTTGGGCATTAGTCTTCTCTCTCTCATCATATTTCTTCTTTACTTGCTTTTGCTTGCTTGTCTCACACCTACGGTGTGTGTTTTCTTTTATTCCTTTGCTTCACGCCTCAGCATGTATTTTTCTTTTCCTTTGCTTAGTTCTGAAAGGGATGGCATGCTCATGCTTAGAATCCATGCTGATTGCCTAGGTTCGTGTTACACATGTTCATAGGTTGATTGTATATTGCACATCGTTCATTTTTCATACTTCCATGGTTGATGTTCACATTCATTTGAAAGGAACCAATACAAATCAATAGTTACGTGTCAACCACTAGGTCACACCGGGTTGACCAGAACCTGACAATGACTGTACAGTAGTATAGAAACCAAGGCATGCCTGACAACCTTATATCGTGGTCATAGCCCTCATTGGACATCAAGAGACATCCACGGGACGACGGACAAACCACAAGGTCAAGCCAAGACAATTGGAAACCAAAATCTCGGTAAACCATCCTCTGGGACGCAAGCGGTGCATCACTCGGCCGCTAAGCAACACAAGCAGTCAAGGAAGAAGCCGCTACACACACAGAGGCAAAGACTCTGGCGGTCTTACACTGGGCCGCGAGATGACAGTGGCGGTCAAAGATATGGCCGCTACACTCAGTCAACCCTCGAACTGACCTACCCAGTTAATCCACCATAGCGGTCTAATAAAGACGCGCTACAGGGACTAGGCGGTCTAAACATGAGCTGCCACACTAACCGCCCTAAAACATTGACCTAAGACAAACAGATTGTAGCGGTCTAAGGAAGGTGCGCTACAACAAAGAGGCGGTTGAAGGTTGGTTCGCCACAGCCAACCGACTTAAACCATTGACCCGGGCAAACGGATAGTAGTGGCCTAAGAAAGGCGCACTACAGCACATTGGCGGTCAGAACTAGGGCCGCCAACTTGAACCGACATACACCCGTTGACTCATTCAACGGACCGTAGCGGTCAAGACTAGGGCCGCTACAGCAAGCATAGCGATCTATCGTAAAACCGCTAAGCTGAACCGACTTACACTAGAATCGAGGAAAAATGAACCTTGGCGCACCCCCATAGGGCCGCCAGAGGCAAGTGGCAGTCAGAGGTTGGGCCACCAACCTCAGCCGGCCTAAAACTAACTGACACACTATGAAGTGTGGCGGTCCATCGTGGGGCTGCCAAAGACCTGTAGCGGTCTCTGAAATGATCGCCAGCACGATACGGCGGGAAAACCATGGAAATGGCCGGATCCGACCATTCCACGCCCCATACGTGTATAAACATAGGGGAAACAAACCTAATCGACAAAATTAACCTTCCACAGGCCGGAAGGGGTCCATGCAACATCTAAATCGCAAGAAACGGGCGATTTCAACAAATCGACCCTAATTGGGTCACCGGGGTTCTCGGACTTATACCGGCCCCAAATGACGACCAATCAACACGAAATCAGTAAAAATGGAATACAGACATGCTGGGGGTCACAATGAAACTAATTTAGTCGAAAACCGTCACCGTTTTCCAGCGAACCCGATGCACACCCCCTGAGCATGCTTTTCCTGAAACAGAACGAAACCCACTCTAATGCGCACCGTTCGGCATGAAACTGCGAGGGAACACAGAAGAGAAGTAGGTGATCCATCTCCCTACCTCCACCGAAGATTTCGCGCACCGTAGTGATTAAACCATGCCTAAAACCACATCGCGAACTCGACCGTCGACTTTGAATCCACTGTTCGGGATCGCGCCAGAAACGGTCCGATCCTCGCGCCATCGCGCACCCGATCACTGCCATAGTATCTCCACTGCCTGCCCATGCCTCCTCCATCTGCAGCCGGAGCCGAAAGGGCGAGAGAGGAGAGAAAACGGGAGAGAGAGAGGGATGCGCGCGAATGAGGAAAGGAAAGAGTAAAAGAAAAGAAATTAGGAATTTTCCTAATTTTTGAAGATTCTGATTTTTGAGCCAAAAATCCACTAATTCATAAAAATACGCAAAAATAGTCGAAACGATCCTCTCAAAGAGTACATCGCAATTGTAGCGACCTCGAGTCGATGAATTGAGAAATAAACAAACCATAGGGTTCCGTAACTTGTACGAGAGAAAAACCCACGTGGATCGTAAAACTCAACTCAGGACCTACAAAAGCGATCCGAACTCTCCGAAAAGGATCTAAAAGATCCGATAAGAATCCATTGTGTTACACGAAATGACCACCTCGAAGGATCACATGGTCAGGAAAGCAACCACCACCGCCAATGTTTGCAGCAGGAAACCCAAGTGGCCATCGTACCAACTTCTCCTAGTAAAAATTGTAGCAACCCGGATAAATTAGAAGATATAAAAACTTTCTAGTAAATAAAAACCTTCAGTTAAATGATAAAGGGGCCTAAATCAAACTAGATTGTACAAAAGGCCTTAACCAAATGGGCCTCTTACGTAGATGAACTAATGGGCTTCTAATATATATGTATATATATATATATAATCACTATGGAGCCTTAAAAGCCCATAAACCTCCTTACGTCCAAAAGAAAGATAAGATATATATATATATATATATATATTTCAAAAGCTAATTTCCCTCATCCCGTTCGAAGCATGCATTAAGTTTTAGGGTTTTTAGTTTGTTTTGGGAAAGCGGCTGCATATATGGATAAAGGAGCTTAGCATAGGAAGTTTAAAACTTACTAGGATTGCTACGAGGGAAACTTAAATCCCATTAGGTTGCTTAAACCCCATTAGGTCTTTTCTTCTCTATAAATACCCTGCCCTATCGACGAGCAGAACCCTATTTGCTGCATTCGAAGGGAGCCCCTACGTGCGTCGACATCCTGCTATGTGCTGTCGTCATCGTCCTCTTCATCCTCTTCCTCTTGCAGCTATCATGATTGCAGCATCCCTATCGCCGCAGTTGCTATTGCCAATTGCTGGATGAAGGAGTCATCTTCTTCATGTTGATGTTTTAATCCTCTGCACTATCGTTGCAGAGATATTCTTCTTCTTATACCGTTGCTACTGTTGCTCGACTGCAGTTGCTGGGAAGAGTTTCTCTTCATCCTCTATGGTGCTGCTGCCTCTTCTTAATGACAAGGATGGCAGTACAGTCATTGCAGTTGCTGATTGTTCTTATTTCTTTTCCGTTCATCGTTCTTCATTCACCAATCAAGGTAGGTGTCATATAGCTTGATACCTTGTGTAAATAGCGACCTTGTCATATAGGTCATATAGCTTGATACCTTGTGTTCTGTTTCAGTATCCGTAGGTTTTACTGTGTTTTAGTAAGTAGCAACCTTGTCATGGGCGCTTATTTAATGAACGACCGCATGCACGGTCGCTAATTCTCTGGAAATAGCGACAGCGGTTATGGCATCGTTTAATGAACGACCCTTTGTCAATCCGCTAATTCTTTTAGGTATTTAATAATTACCGCATGCTTAAAAATTTATATCTATACAACCCGATGAATAAAATTAATGCATGAATGTGGTTTAGATTCCTGATATTTTTCTCTACCTGCTCATGTCTTTACTTTCCTGTTATTGTAAACTTTCATCCTGTGAATAGTAACATGTGTCTATGAACGTATCTGCCCTATGCGTATCACCTGACAAATAATGGGCGACAACTATATAGTCGCTATTTAAATAATGAACGCCTTCATGCAAAGGAGCTAATTTGTAAATAAACAGTAAATAGAGAATATACTGAAAATTGTGAATATACGATCGAGGTCAGGGCGCCATTCAAGGAATGAACGCCACTGTACACAGTCACTATTTGAAAACTTAGATATTAAATTATGAAAAATTCTAGAATTAACGCCCTTATACAGTGTCGTTAATTTTAGATATTTACATGAAAATTCTGATATAAGCCTGATTGAACGACCTTTCAGAAGGTCGCTATTTCATTAAATAGCACATTCTGTACAGGCGCAGTTTTCCTGTCTCACAGTTTTATCAGTTTTCTGGCCCATATCGTGGGACCATTAACACTCTCATCTCACATCCGTAGATGGGGTTTCAGTTTTGATTTCATCGATTACACACTTAATTCTCGGTGATGTTTGAACCCTCTGCGGGATATTCCTTCCTCCGGACTGGTGATTACATCATAGAGACTTCTGTAAGTCTACGCGAAGCCTTGGATTCCCTCAAGGCCACCGAGCAGGTTGTACCCTAAAAACCCATGACACTGTATCTTATCACGTCACTCTAAAGAAACGTGATGCTTTAGCCCTCTTAGAGCGTTGTTTCAAGCCTCTTTGAGAAGTCTATCATTTGTCATTAATTGGCGACACAGACATGGGTGCCAGAAGGAATTGGCGACCTGTGCAGTGTCGTTATTTTTCTGATATAGCGACCTAAGCCTGGGCGCTATTTCATCTAGCCTATACTGTTCGCAGGAATGGGCGACCACGCGTGTGGGCGCTATTTTTGTAATTGGTGGCGACTGAGTGGGCACCATTTACCTTATTTTATGACATGTCTTGGTTTTCGTGATGTTTAATACTTGTTGAAAGTTCAGCCCTTAAGTTCCTTCATTCGTGAAATCTACCTTATTATCCTACAATGGTTATTCCTTTGGAACTCTATATTGGCTATAACTATAGTTGATGTCTCTAAAATACATGACTCAATGCTTGTGCATATAGGGCCGATCTGGTCCTGGGAGGAGCACCCGAAAGTACTTTACCCATGGGACCTATATTGATCACGATGTGGCATTGCACAAAAGTGCATGACTAGCTAGATTTGACATTCCACGACTCGTACTTGACTTGACATGACATGACTTGCGTGGCCCGAAAAGGGTATTTACTTGCTTGATAATATGATAGCCAATTCACGAGACATGACTTGATATGTTTACACCTTGATACATTCTATATGAGTATCTTGAAATCTTGTTAGCTCGTTTCTATTATCTCTTGACATTCTCTCTTTTGTCGTTTTTATGCATACATGCATAGCTATACTTGCATTCATATAACATGTAATTACTTAAAGCTAACTTGTACTTGAGATATAATTCCTACTGAGTGTTCGCTCACCCTAGTGTTTCCCATATTTTTCAGGTAATTTTAATGACGAGGATCACTCGGAAGGGAACGGACATGAGTGAAGAGCATAGAGCCACCCGACTATTAAAGCGTCTATCCAATCGTGTCTTTTTCTACTCTCTTGAGTCATTCATTGTAATTGTCTTTTATTGAGTCAAGATCATCCTTAGTTCGTTTATTGAAATTATGTAATAAGAATTACCTTGGTGGTTAATAAAGGATTTTGTTTATCTCTACCTTTTGCGCGCTCTGTCTATGTGTCGAATACACTTATGCTCTGATTGACATGAATGATATAACTCGTCACGCATACCGAGTTCCTTCCGCGCTCGGGGCGTGACAATTTTTGTGGTATCAGAGCCTAGGATATTCAATTCCTAAGAAACAAAGTCCAAGGATAGGCTATACCTTTACCCGGTGAGATTGGGTAGAACCATGGGTTAAGTTAACTTAGGGACTTAGACCCTTAGGTTAGTCTCATATATTAATATAGCTATTTGAATTCTTGTAGGATCATGGCCACCGAACGTGCCCAGTGGCGTGATATGCAACGCACAGTTCAGGGTCTTACTGACGTGCTGAAATGTTCGTCGTTAAAAACATACGGTAATCAATCAAAATACCGAACTCGCAATTCAATTCAAATTTACCGTAGTACACTGGCGCGAACGAGTTGAATCCACAGAGAGGTTGAGTTTGAAATTGAAAACTTAGAATTTCTTCTAGCGAAAGAATAGATGAATATTTTCTTTTTTATTTTTAGAATTTAAAGAACATGAAATTTATTTAAAGAAAAAATAGAGTGTTAAGAAAAGAAATTTAGAAATCTAGAGAGAGAGAATTTTAATCCAACAAAAATTAAATACGAAATAAAAATGGATGAACTGGGATAGATTTACGGCCATGGTGTGAGGGTAACGACGTCGTCTCCTCGAGCCTTTGATTTACGAATCATCGAAGATGACTACGTACACTCGACTGGAGCTGCGGACCGCTTCTCTTGACCGTCTTTGGAATAATTTTAGAAAATGATCGAGAAAGAATTTTGAAGAGAGGGTAAGGAGATGGAGAAAGACTGTGCAACATAAAAATGAAGATAACAACACCAGCATTAAACTTAAATTAAACCAACTCAAAAGTGCATACAAATTATAACAAGAGCAAAATAAATTACAACAACAATAAGAGAGGGGGATAGAAAGGAAAGCCTAATCCTAACACTAGAAATGAAAGGAAACAGAATGAGGCCTTGAATCTACGTATGTGCATATGAGCCTATGAGCATTCCTATGCCCTCCTTTTGTAGGGCTCTAAAATAAACACTATTCCTCTCCATGTGAACACCCCATTTACATTTCTTTGCTGCTTTTGTTGAAAGTCTAAGCTGCCCATTTTTTATTCTCCTCTTCTTTCCCCACGTGAAGAAGCCGCATTGCATCCCCTCTCTCCTCTATTCTCTCTCTTTTCTCTCCTCCCGCGTCGGCATGCGCCCAAAGTGTTGAGTTATGATTTGATGATTGTTGGCGTTATGGTTTTGATGATAACTAAACTTAATGTGTGATTGAGTGATGATAACTAAACTTATGGTTGATTGCATATTCATGTTTAAATATGTTTGAGATGGCAAATGGCAATGGTACATGGTCTTGATTCATGCTTGATTGAATTGTTTTTACAAGAGGCAAGAGGTTTCATAACCTCTTTAATGTGAACAAGCATGGTATTAACCTTAACTATCCTGCTTGCAGGATCAAACACATGGAAGTCACCTGGTGAACTAAACTTGTGGATAAGCACCCTGCTCCTCTACAATCCAAAATAGGTGGTATATGTCATTTACTATCAAGAACCATTGGTGAGACTCTTACCTTGTGTATCTCATGCTTAGCATCGATCTCACCTTGTGTATCTTATGTATACACCTCATTCATGCACATTCAACATGAAACCCTTCTGGCCATCGTGCGCCCTCACCCGCGGATCGACCTGCGCGGTCAGGTCGCGGGGGGTCAAGGGGGCAGCGCCCCGTTCGGGGGTTTCCGGGGGCGGAGCCCCCGGAACAAAATTTAGAAATGCTCAAAGCATATTCTAAGTTGAATTCAATCCCAAAATGCATGGATTTGATATGGACTTGAAGCTCTTGACTTTTGGACATGTTTCATTGGTCTAACATTTCATTTTTACAGGTTTGGAGATTGGCGGTCGACCTGTGGACCCTTGGCGGTCGACCTGAAATAACAGAATTGAAGATTTGCAACCTGTAAACCTGGCGGTCGACCGCCAGGACCCTAGCGGTCGACCGTTTTTTTCAGCAGCCACACAACTACAGGATGGCCCCTAGCGGTCGACCGCCAGCCCTCCACCGGTCGACCGCCGGCCCCGAGGCCCCCTTTTGTTGACTTTTGTTTCAAGCTCGAGGAGTGGTCTTTCCACCCATTTGTTTAATTCTAAAGACACTCAATCCACCATGATTTGTGGATCTGGTCTGGGGCTTGTCTTTGGACCATTTAAGAGATATAAAACATCTCATTGAAGCCATAACCCTAACCAACCAAGAGGGCTTCAAGGGAGATCTAAGGGGAGGCTGTCCAAGGAGGAAGAAGAGGTATTGTAGCTCCGTGAACAGTAACTCGTGCAGCAAGTTCTTCATCCATCTACAAGCTATTCAAGGTACTTCTCAAGCCAACAAGCATCTATGAAGTGAAGAATCAAGGAACCAACAAAGAGAGATCAAGGGGGAGGCTATCAAGAAGCAAGCAAGAGTTTAAAGATGGGATCAAAGGGAGGTTATCCAAGTGAAGAAGGAAGAGTACTGTAGCCGTGAATAGTACTCCGTGCAGCAACTCTACATCCACTCCAAGCCCATTCAAGCTTAATCTGAAGCCATTCAAGTGAAGCAGGAAGCATCGTTCCAAGCTTTATATCATACACTCAAGGGAAACCAAATCAGGAGTCTTCTAAACTGTGCCTCATTGTTGTTGTGTTTTGGGCTTTATATTTGTGTTCTTCACAATCTGGAAACATTCGTGTGTGTGTGGATCGTTGTGGGTCCGTGGTCGTGTATGGTCATTGTGTTCCATTCGTGTGTGCGTAGATCTTCCTAGATCTACGTGTGTGTGTGTGGATCTCTTAGATCTAGTTGTTTTAGTGGGTGGTTTGCTGCACTTGTCGCAGCGTGTGTGTGTGGTAGTGATCCAGTTGTCGGATCGTGTTGGAGTTCATCTCCGTGTGTGTGTGTGTGTTGGAGCTTATCTCCGTGTGTAGTTTGGGGCACGTCCCCGTGTGTGTGTGCAGGTGTCATCCTGCATGTGTGTTTGGAGCATCGTCTCTGTTTGGGGATTCATTCCCAAGTGAAGCCTCACCGGATTTGGTGAGGGGTGGACGTAGTATTACCGCCGTTGCATCCGAACCACCTTAAAAACCGCTGTGCATTGTGTGTTATTTGTGTGGTTTGATTGCTTTCGTTGTATGGTCGTGTGGGAACGGTGAGTTTGAGAGAATTGGTTAATTAGTTTTCAATTGCTAATTATTGTTTACCACATATTTTGTAAAAAGCTAAAAGTTTTCCTTAAAATTGGTGAACACCCAATTCACCCCCCTCTTGGGTGTCATTGATCGCGGGACTTCACAAAGAAGCCAGCTGGCCACCCGAAGTCTCCCACATCGACCGCGCGCCTGTCAGCGTTGAAGCTGTTGCCGAAGAACTGCCAACCGCGCCCGTACACTCTCTCTCCTGCCGCCGCGTGAGCCTCCTGCGTTGACCCCCCGTCGCGTGAGAAGGCCACCCGCCTTCTCTCCTCTGTGTGCGCCCAAGGCGGCTTAGCTGCCTGCGTGTTCCCCCGTCGCGTTAGAAGACCACTGCCGACCTCCTCGCGTGAGAATGCCTTTGGCCGCGTGTAGCTTCTACCTTCGCGTGTTTGAAGCCGACTGAAGCCCGCGCTATATATATATATATATTTATAAACAACTGCTTTACTTTTTTTTCTTTTTTTTCTTTTGAAAACAAGCCCATGGGCCTTTGGCGGTGTGAATGGGCTTTGGCCCATTTGTCTCTTTTTTTTCTTTTCATCTTCTTGTTGTCTTATTTTATGTCCCTGAAAAATAGTATTAAAATTTAATTAAATCTAGTAATTAAACATTTTGATATGAAATGGAGATTAAGTGTGATAAGTGCATATTGATGAATATTAAAGCTCATAAAAAGTGTGTATAACATAACTTAACATGTAAAAATGCACACTCATCACACCTCCCAACTTACTCATTCCTAGTCCCTTAGCAATGCAAATAATTAAAAATTAAGGACCAACAAGAGTTTAAACTATCCAGGTCTCATTTTCAAATCATCTTTTATAGAGTTGACGTAGGAGCAAGATTTTCAAATCATCGAAGCATACTAGATTTAAATGAGATATTAATGGACATAACTGAGAATACAACCAAAGTTCAATAGCACTCGTGCTCGTAAAATCTAAATCCACAGCTAGATAATTGCATCCCTCATATTGCTATTCTAGATAGGTGTCATTTAACTTTACAATTTTCAGTTCGGAACATTGAGCATGGTAGCTTTCACTCTGTCTTATTTCATTTTTTCTTTTTTCAAACACATGGTGCTGCACATCCATTCACCGTTTGACGTGAACCTCATATCTTGCCATAGGAGAAGTAGGCCCAGTTACTAAGATCTAGGACATTTTCCATAGTGATTTTTTTATTTTTTTAAGGTGTGATTTTCACACTTGATTTGGCAGGTAGCTATTTCCAAAAAGATTTCTTTACTGCAAACTGTAAACTATCAAACATCACACTTAAATAACAGAAGGCTTGTCCACTTGCTTCATTAGTGTGTAAGTGATTTTCTTTTTATCAGTGCTAATGGACTTTTAGAAGATTCAAAGTCAGTTTTCCTTGGCTAGTTTTCAAAACAATCTCCATTATCCTTCTTCATAGTCTCTTCCATTCCAGATTTTCTTTCATGAGAGCATGAAGCATGAAAACTCAGATGGGTTGGTTTCATAATGCTGTTATTTTTTTTATGTGAAATGAGGTTGTATAAGATAACATGATTTCCGTCCGCTACCTAGCCACCACACTTTTTCTAAGTAGATGTAAAAAGGGGAGACATACTTCAATTTTATTTCTTTTTTTTAGTATAAATATATACAAAAGAAAAATAAAGTTTTCAACTCAAAACTAACCTCCCCGGTAACGGCGCCATAAATTGACGTGCCGAAATGTTCGTCGTTAAAAATATGCGACAATCAATCAAAATATCGAACTCGCAATTCAATTCAAATTTACCATAGTACACTTGCGAGAATAGGTCGAATCCACAGAGAGGTTGAGTTTTAAATTGAAAACTTACAATTTCTTCTAGCGAAAGAATAGATGAATGTTTTCTTTTTGATTTTTAGAATTTAAAGAACATGAAATTTATTTAAAGAAAAAATAGAGCATTAAGAAAAGAAATTTAGAAATCTAGAGAGAGAGAATTTTAATCCAACAAAAATTAAATACGAAATAAAAATGGACGAACTGGGATATATTTACAGCCGTGGTGTGAGGGTAACGGAGTCATCTCCTCGAGCTTTTAATTTAAGATTCGGCGAAGACGACTACGTACACTCGACTGGAGCTGCGGACCGCTTCTCTTGACCGTCTTTGGAATAATTTTAGAAAATGATCGAGAAAGAATTTTGAAGAGAGGTTAAGGAGATGGAGAAAGACTGTGCAACATAAAAATGAAAATAACAACACCATCATTAAACTTAAATTAAACCAACTCAAAAGTGCATACAAGTTATAACAAGAGCAAAATAAATTACAACAACAATAAGAGGGGGGGATAGAAAGGAAAGCCTAATCCTAACACAATAAAAGGAAACAGAATGAGGCCTTGAATCTACGTATGTGCATATGAGCCTATGAGCATTCCTATGCCCTCCTTTTATAGGGCTCTAAAACAAACACTATTCCTCTCCATGTGAACACCCCATTTACATTTCTTTGCTGATTTTGTTGAAAGTTTAAGCTGCCCATTTTTTATTCTCCTCTTCTTTCCCCACGTGAAGAAGCCGCATTACATCCCCTCTCTCCTCTATTCTCTCTCTTTTCCCTCCTCCCGCGTCGGCATGCGCCCAAAGAAGCCAGTTGGCCACCCGAAGTCTCCCACGTCGACCGCATGCCTGTCAGCGTTGAAACTGTTGTCGAAGAACCACCAACCGCGCCCACGCACTCTCTCTCCACCCGCAGCGTGAGCCTCCTGCGTTGACCCCCCGTCGCATGAGAAGGCCACTCGCCTTCTCTCCTCCGCGTGCGCCTAAGGCGGCTTAGCTGCCTGCGTGTTCCCCCGTCACGTGAGAAGACCGCTGTAGACCTCCTCGCGTGAGAATGCCTTTGGCTGCGTGAAGCATCTGCCTTCGCGCGTTTGAAGCCCTCCGCCGACTGAAGCCCGCGCTATATATATATATATATATATATATATATATATATATATATATATATATATATATATATATATATATATATATATATATAATAGCTGCTTTGCTTTTTTTTTCTTTTTTTTCTTATGAAAACAAGCCCATGGGCCTTTGGCGGTGTGAATGGGCTTCGGCCCATTTGTCTTTTTTTTTCTTTTCATCTTCTTGTTGTCTTCTTCTGTGTGCCTGTAAAATAGTATTAAAATTTAATTAAATCTAGCAATTAAATATTTTGATATGAAATTTAGATTAAGTGTGATAAATGCATATTGATGAATATTAAAGCTCATAAAAAGTGTGTATAACATAACTTAACATGTAAAAATGCACACTCATCACTTACTCAGGCGCTACAACAAGTAGCGCAGGGAGGAGACAACCGTGGAGTGGGAGATCTCCATCGTAGCTTTCGAAACATGAACCCACCAAAATTTACTAGTTCGACCGACCCCGATGATGCCGAGCACTAGATCAGGGAGATCGAGCTTATATTCCGTGTCATGCAATGCACGGATGAAGAAAAGGTCCTGCTAGCGACTTTTCAACTAGAGCGGGACGCCCGATTCTGGTGGGAGTCAGTAGAAGCTACCTTGCACCAAGAACAAGTCACGTGGGGTGAGTTTGTTGACTACTTCAACAATAAATACTATTCAGACCGCATCCAAGAGAAGAAGGCTGCGGAGTTCGCCCCATTAAAGCAAAGGACATTATCTGTGGCCGAGTATGAGGCCCAATTTTCCCGTCTGTCAAGGTATGCACCACATCTAGTGCATACGGAGAAGATGAAAGCCCGAAGGTTTCTAAACGGACTTAGGCCGCAATATATAACCCAGTTAGCGCCGATGGACATTCAAGTCTATTCGGAGATAATAAGGCGTGCCCAGTTGTTAGAAGACGCCATGGAGTTGTCTGATTGGATCCGTGGGAAGGACAAGAAGGAGCAAGTTACAAGCTCCGGTACTTTCAAGCCAACCTTTAATAAGAAAAGGACTAGCAACAGAGGAGATTCCTCCTAGGAAAAGAAGTTTAAGAAGAGCAACAAGCCCTTATCCATTACTACCACACCTTCCAAAGAGGTGTGTAAGCACTGCGACAAGGCCGGCCATAGGGCCGAGGAATGCTGGAAGACACTGGGAGCTTGTCTCCGTTGCAGGAGCTGTGATCATCGAATTCTCGACTGCCCCTTGCTTAATGATAAAGCCGGAGACGAGAAGCGCTTGGTGTGACGACCCAAGATCCGGATACCGGGAAGAACCCGATACCATTCGAATCCTAGCCCACTGCTCACGAGCCGGGAGGGCGCGGAAGGGCTAAAAGGTGTGTGGGGGCACAAAGAAATAAGAAATAATGTAGGATAATTCAAAAGTTATCAGAAATAAATAAACCATTATAGCAGAGTCCAGTCCAACAGAAAGCACAGTCTTAAGCAGTAAAACGTACCACATGCCAAGTGAACACTCGGCCTGGCGAGCTGGCAACTAAGAACCTCCGAACAGCACCCTCGAACCTCGAGGAAGAACCACCGCACCTAAAATGCAGGGGTGAGCCTCCTATCACTGGCTCAGTAGGGATCCCACAGAACCCCAACTAAGAACAACGGCGGTAGTGGAAAGGAACGCTAACAAGAGCAACAACCGCAACAGCAGGAACAACAAATCGGTGGCCGGTAAAAACTCGGTGCTACAGCTACAGCTACCCCTATTGTACCGATCAAGCAGAAAGAGAAATCCTGATCTCACAATCGGGAACCATACCACTCTAACACCAGGCCTATCAAGGAATATCGGATGGTCTAGAAAACCACGTCTCACAGACGGGAAACGGAACCCAAAAATAGGAGAGTCACGTCTCACGTGACAGGAGTACCTGCCCACCAAAATCAAGGCCGGATACATCCACAGATATCTTAGACAGTGCCTCAGGTGTATCCCTCCGGCCTAGCGGGAACTGAGACACCGTACAAGTAACCACAAAGCAAGTGACTAGCTGGGGTCGCGCTCGTCAGCGCGGGTCCACTGCCCCCAACCACGTGTGCACACACAGACCATGCGTCCTAGGTCTGGCCTCTAACTGGTTTTCCCCTCAGCCAGACTCTTGCTGCAAGACGTGGGGCCCTACGGTAACCAGTCTAAAAATTGTCTCTCGGGGTAGCCTAGCCACCACTCCCTGGTGGGACCACTCGCGTGTCGGAAGGCTATGACTAGTGGGGAGTCACTGATGTGACCACTCTCCGAAGAGAAACTCCGTGAACCACACACACACCCTGCATGAAAGTCGAGAAGAACTAAGTGGTGCCGAGCCACAGGACTCTGGATAGTCCTCTAGACTCACTAAATCCAACGGTCCTTGAGTCACAAGACTCGGGGTCAAGACCGTCGCACGCCACGGCACAATGCCGTTAATCTTGCCTAATCCCTAGGTCTAAAATCGTGGTATCACGAGTACCGAGGTAGCTCACGAGCCGCCGAGACCATTCCCTCAGGAAGGGAACGGAGAAGCCTTCCAGCCCCAGGCTGGACAACTAGACTCACAATCCAAGGCCACACATATGGCCCACGCGGAAAGCACAGAAGCATGATTCCCAAGGTAGCTCACATGCCGCCGCGTAGATTCCCCATCCCTGGGAAAAGTGGGAAATCTCCAGCCCTAGGCTGGCAACTGGACTCGTGGTCCAAGGCCAAACACTTGGCCCAATCGGGAACCATCTTCCGTAGAATCTCCCGACATGCGCGGGAACCCCACCGCACTCACACCGATATACGGGGACTCAATCTAGCGTAACACGAAAGCCCGGAACACCTGGGGTCACCCGGACCCACTACACCTACGGGCATGCTAATCGAGGTAACACGGTATCTCCATACTTCCTAGGAACATGGTCACGGAACCCTAGGGCTATCTGGGACACTCACAAAGCCAAAGATCGACCATTGGGTCACAACCGGGTCAATCGGAGACCAACACAACGCGAACCCGACATCGCAAGCCCGAAAATCACCAGGCGGTCTAACCCTAGACCACCACGATGGTTTGCGGTCTAACTTTAGGATGCTAAAGCAAGGGTAGCGGTCTACCACTGGACCGCCACACACTGAAATCATGGACCCCTCGTGGTGTACACTTGGACCGCGAGGCACTGGCTAGCGGGCTACCTCTAGATCGCTAAACCCTCGGAACACACGAAACTCAAGCGGTCTTAGCGGTCTAACCCTGGACCGCCAAGGACCCTGGAGGTCTATCGCGTGACCGCCAGCCTTGCGCCGACACAGGGAGACCCCTAGCGGTCTGCCCTTGGTCCGCTTGGCGCCCCTAGCGGTCTCTGGAACGACCGCTAAGGCGTCCCGAACCCGAAACGACGGGAAACGCCCCAAAAACCCGATCTACGCCCCAATCATCCCTGGGTGATGGGGAAACAAAGGGGAATCCATCCTCAAGCCTCCTAGCATGCATCTAAGCCCTTAGATTGGTCAAAAACCTCACGAAATGGGAGATCCAGCTCACACCCCAAAAATATTAATTTTCCCCAAAATGAACAAATAGGCCCTCTTGGCTCACCACGACCTACAAAACTCGCGAGAAAGGAAAAGCACGAGCTGGGGGTCCATCTCCCTACCTCCACTGAAGATTCGACGTGCCATGGACGTCGATCCGCGAAGAAAACACCGTGAAAGCCTCGCCGTTCTACGAACCCGCGGCCGAGCTTCCACGCGCCACCGTCGCTCGATCCTCCACCCGTTCCTCCTTCCTCGCCTCCCGCCATCACCACCGCGCCCTCCTCCGTCACCGTCGGCCGCCCGGGGAAAGGGGGAGAGAAAGAGACGAGAGAGAGTGAGAAATAGAGAATGGGAAGAAAAGAGGAAAAGGGGTTATATATATAGACAATCTAGAAATTACTAAAAATATGAAAAATAGGGAAAAATCACCTCCCTGATCCTCAGAAAACGTGTAACATCGTGGTGGCGTCCCAGAGTCAGAGAACGCAACGGTTCACCCTATACGGGGTTCCGAAGGTCCGACAGCCAAAAACACGCGTAAAACCCAAAACGCAACCTGGGACCCACAAAGGCGCTCCGAAAATTCCAGGAAATTACCGGCGTGCTCCTCACAACACCACGGACCCAAGGAAACTCACGGGCACAATACCAATGGGTCCGACAATCCGGTAAAAATAGTCCGAAGCTCAATCGGACAGAATTTGTAACCCGCGAAAAGCGATCCGAAACCCACAGATCCAGATCCGAAAAATATCCGACAAATCCGGGGCATTACAGCCCTCCCCCCTTAAATAAATTTTATCCTCAAAATTCAGGACTAGCACCAAGTCACAGGGGAAGAACACTGAACCAACTGACAGCGCTGTCAGAGCTCCAACACATAAACCTCGATTCTCATGAAAACACCAATCTTGAGGGACACAGCTAGACTACCATCACGAATGACACCTCACTCTGCATGCCACGCACACCGGCCATCAGAGTAGGCATACACCAAAGGACACAATCCGGCATCACCTCAGTCACAAGGAAAACCAATCATGGCACCGCTGCCACCCTCTCGCTCACCGATGAGACACAATCCTCGTCACGAGAAATAACTACCAATCCATCCTATGGTCGGCAGACAAAACACACATCAGCTTCACAACCAGCTGACAGGTCACACACCCAACTCCAGGGACCAACCAATACAGAGCCTCCATCACTCACAATAGCACGGAACCAATAGCATCATCTGCCTGTGAAAGACCACACGCCGGTCACTAGCTGCTCGTCAATGGGAAACCTTCGCCGGCCCAACAGGCACGATCTAACTCATAACAGGCCATCCGCGGACTCACACACAGATAATTACCACATCACGAGCTAAACTTCTCTCGGACACTGCAACCGATCTCGATCATTATGTCAACTCAACCCTCTCAGAGGAGCACGACAAAACCAACGACAAGACTCAAAGGTCTTCGGTCATCACCTCACTCGACTCAGACTTACAGGGAATTTCTCCTAGGCTGGTCACAGACCAGGGATAACCACTCCAACGCCAACGTCCCATCAAGGATCACCAATCCGACGCCAATCTCACTTAAAGGCCTCCGCCCATAGGCGTCACTCTTCCGCCTTGTCTCATCGAAACCTATCTCAATTAATCCAAGTGGACACCTGCCAATCCTGGTTCCGCCCTTATCATAGAGCCACGGGACACCACCAGAACAATTCATGGCACACGTCTCTAGGGGAGGAAAGTGCCATCCAAATATTACGGCAACCTGGTCACCAACGCCACGACCAATGCACACGGGTCCCCAAGCAATACACATCTTACCATGGTCGACTACGAGACTAGCCTTACCAGTCACTCGCAGCTACCAACCGGAACCCAAAATCTCTCAGAGATCACTTCCTCTAGAACACGATCTCATCTGAGAACACGACTTGGCACACAAGTTGGGCACCAAACCACCGACTCTAACCAACACGTCCTCGACCTCCGTCAGGCGAAATCCTCAACAACCCCATTCGGGCTCACACCGACACCTGACACGGCTTCCATCACAGGAACAGGGTACTCATGCGGCACACTTGCCAACATTTTTCCCCAACACTCCATCCTGCCAGTGCCAAGAACCACAATACCTCGATCAATGACACGGCAACAACACGTCTCACACCGAGAAACCAATCCTTCGATGCTCAACGCAACCTCAGGAATCCGCTCGTAGCAACTAACACTACGATCCTGAGACCTATGGGTTACGGGCCCACCAGGCTTCCGCTGCGCACTCTGATCCACTCGCATAGCCATCATAGCAACTCGGGACTCGCCATCCCAACAATCTGCAACTTGGCTGGCCAACTTCAGAAAATAGGGTGAGGAAAAGCTCCCTTACCTCGAACCCCAAGTACAGATTCACCCAAATCTGGCAATCCTCTGCAACTCTGCAGGCTCCGAACCGCCACGCATCAGAAAATCACGACACCAGCCATAAATTCTCAAGAAGACCGCCCAACTGGCACATGTCCTTACGGAACAGTGCCAACACACCCTCACGCGACTAGGGAATTGGGCAGGACATCTCACAGGCGACCACCTTGCCAAAACACGGATCACGTCTCGCACGGACTTTATGGCACACGAAGGCCAACCAATCCAGACACGCGATGCAAGACGACGAACCTTAGCTAAACACAATGTCTCCAACCAAAGGAGAAACTGGTCACACCTCCGACCAGTGGAAAAACTCCACACTTGACCTGACATTGAACCTCGCGCATGCTGGGAACAGCACCTTCCAGTACCGAGAAAACTATCGCTTCCATCAGGTCAGCACCTCCGACACACTCAGCAAGTGTCATATTGGACCACGATCAAAGCATCTCTCGATGCACCACCACTACAATCCCTCGAACTGCAACACGCCATGCCAAGAGCTGCACACGAGCCATAATTGACAACCGTCAACGCTCATCCTCGAGTCCCGAAACCACTACGGAACCTTCTCATCTCAAACCAAATCCAAAGCGAACACAATCCATTCGCACACAAGAGCGCAGGAGCAAGAACTCACTAGGACAACTCCGCCCAATCTTGCCTCAAAATCCGTAAAATAATCAGGACTGACATGTCATTTCTGACGCCACAGAGCATGACAAGAACATCAGGCTCGACGAAACAGCAGCTCACCGAGAAGATCCTCCGCTCACCCGAGCACACTTCTCGATCAGAACACCCGCTCTGCCACCTTAAACCACAACCTTAAAACATCAGGGGCTGGGTAAACCTCAAGTTGTAGTGGCCAGACTTGACAACAGCTCTCTCAAAGCACGCTCATGGCCACTTAACCACAACCAATCCTCGCCAACCACCTGATGTCGCGGCAAACACCTTGAACGCGGCACCGCAAATCCGCGCCTACCGGCAACCTCTGCTCAACGCAGCACAACCGGGGCCACAACCCATTGGGAAGAAATCTCTTTATCACATCCCTAGGGCCCCACACCGGCACGAAAGCCGCGAATAGCAACCACCTTCACAGTGCCACGCAGCGCACTCAAGGTCTTAAGTGAGAAACTAAGCGAAAAACATGCACAAAACCCTATGCCAGCTGCGGACTGTACTGGACCTTATGGACTCTGATCACTGTGATATCTCGAATTCCTATGTACGTCCAAAACCATCGCTCTGATACCAGCTGTGACGACCCAAGATCCGAATACCGGGAAGAACCCGATACCATTCAAATCCTAGCCCGCCGCCCACGAGTCGAGAGGGCTCGGCAGGGCTAAAAGGAGCGTGGAGGCACAAAGAAATAGGAAATAATGTAGGACAGTTCAATAATTAACAGAAATAAATAAACAACTACAACAGAGTCCAGTCCAATAGAAAGTACAGTCTAAAGCAGTAAAACGTACCACATGTCAAGTGAACACTCGGCCCGGCGAGCTGGCAACTAAGAACCTCTGAACATCACCCTCGAACTTCGAGGATGAACCGCCGCACCTGAAATGCAGGGGTGACCCTCCTGTCACTGGCTCAGTAGGGATCCCGCAGAACCCCAACCAAGAACAATGGCTGTAGCGGAAAGGAACGCTAACAAGAGCAGCAACCGCAATAGCAGGAACAGCAAACCGGTGGCCGGTAAAAACTCGGCACTACAGCTACTCCTATTGTACCGGTCAAGCAGAAAGAGAAATCTCGATCTCATAATCGGGAACCGGACCACTGTAACACCAGGCCTACCGAGGAACACCGGACGGTCCAGAAAACCACGTCTCGCAGACGGGAAACGGAACACGAAAATAGGAGAGTCACGTCTCACGTGACAGGAGTACCTGTCCGCCAGAAGCAAGGCCGGATGTGTCCACTGACGTCTTAGACCACGCCTCAGGTGTCTCCCTCCGGCCTAGCGGGAACTGAGACATCGTACAAGTAACCACAAAGCAAGTGACTTGCTGGGGTCGCGCTCGTCAGCTCGGGTCCACTGCCCCCAACCACGTGTGCACACACAAACCATGTGTCATAGGTCTGGCCTCTAACTGGTTTTCCCCTCAGCCAGACTCTGGCTGCAAGATGTGGCGCCCTACGGTAACCAGTCTAAAAACCTTCTCTCGGGGTAGCCTCGCCACCACTCCCTGGTGGGACCACTCGCGTGTCGGAAGGCTACGACTAGTGGGGAGTCACTGATGTGACCACTCTCCGAAGAGAAACTCTGTGAACCACACACGCACCCTACACGAAAGTCGAGAAGAACTAAGTGGCGCCGAGCCACTGGACTTTGGACAGTCCTCTAGACTCACTAAATCCAACGGTCCTTGAGTCACAAGACTCAGGGTCAAGACCATCGTACGCCACGGCACAATGCCGTTAATCTTGCCTAATCCCTAGGTCTAAAATCGCGGTATCACGAGTACCGAGGTAGCTCACGAGCCACCGAGACCATTCCCTCAGGAAGGGAACGGAGAAGCCTTCCAGCCCCAGGCTGGACAACTAGACTCACAATCCAAAGCCACACATATGGCCCACGCGGAAAGCACAGAAGCATGATTCCCAAGGTAGCTCACATGCCGCCACGTAGATTCCCCATCCCTGGGAAAAGTGGGAAACCTCCTGCCCTAGGCTGGCAACTGGACTCGTGGTCCAAGGCCAAACACTTGGCCCAATCGGGAACCATCTTCCGTAGAATCTCCCGACATGCGCGGGAACCCCACCGCACTCACACCGATATACGGGGACTCAATCTAGCGTAACACGAAAGCCCGGAACAACTGGGGTCACCCGGACCCACTACACCTACGGGCATGCTAATCGAGGTAACACGGTATCTCCATACTTCCTAGGAACATGGTCACGGAACCCTAGGGCTATCTGGGACACTAACAAGGCCAAAGATCGACCATTGGGTCACAACCAGGTTGACCAGAGACCAACACAATGCGAACCCGACATCGCAAGCATGAAAATCGCCTGGCGGTCTAACCCTAGACCACCATGATGGCTAGCGGTCTAACTTTAGGCCGCGAAAGCAAGGGTTGCGGTCTACCACTGGACCGCCAAACACTGAAATCACGGACCCCTCGCGGTCTACCCTTGGACCGCGAGGCACTGGCTAGCGGGCTACCTCTGGACCGCTAAACCTCAGAACACATGAAACTCAAGCTGTCTTAGCGGTCTAACCCTAGACCGCCAAGGACCCTGGCAGTCTATCGCGTGACCGCCAGCCTTGAGCCGACACAGGGAGACCCCTAGCGGTCTACCCTTGGTCCGCTTGGCCCCCCTAGCGGTCTTTGGAACGAGCGCTAAGGCGTCTCGAACCCGAAATGGCGGGAAACGCCCCAAAAAACCGATCCACGCCCCAATCACCCCCGGGTGATTGATGGGGAAACAAAGGGGAATCCATCCCCAAGCCTCCTAGCATGCATGTAAGCCCTTAGATCGGTCAAAAATCTCACGAAACGGGAGATCCGGCTCACACCCCAAAAATATTGATTTTTCCCAAAATGCACAAATAGGCCCTCTCGGCTCACCACGGCCTACAAAACTCATGGAAAAGGAAGAGCACGAGCTGGGAGTCCATCTCCCTACCTTCACCGAAGATTCGACGCGTCGTGGACGCCGATCCGTGAAGAAAACGCCGTGAAACCCTCGCCGTTCCACGAACCCGCGACCGAGCTTCCACGTGGCATCGTCCCTCGATCCTTGACCCGTTCCTCCTTCCTCGCCTCCCGCCATCGCCACCTCACCCTCCTCTGCCACCATCGGCCGCCCGGGGAGAGGGGGAGAGAAAGAGATGAGAGAGAGTGAGAAAGGGAGAATAGGGAGAAAAGAGGAAAAGGGGTTATATATATAGAAAATCTGATAATTACCAAAAATATGGAAAAGAGGGAAAAATCACATCCCAGATCCTCGAAAAATGTGCAATGTCGTGGTAGCGTCCCGGAGTCGAAGAACGCAACGGTTCACCCTATACGGGATTCCAAAAGTCCGACAGCCAAAAACACGCGTAAAACCCAAAACGCAACCCGGGACCCACAAAGGCGCTCCGAAAATTCTAGGAAATTATCGGCGTGCTCCTCACAACACCACGGACCCAAGGAAACTCACGAGCACACCACCAATGGGTCCGAAAATTTGGTAAAAATAGTCTGAAGCTCAATCGGACAGAATTCGCAACCCGCGAAAAGTGATTCGAAACCTACGGATCCAGATCCGAAAAATATCTGACAAATCCGGGGCATTACACTCGGTGAAGATGCAAGCACGACTCCAAGCTCTCCAAGAGGCGGAACATGATGAAGGCGGACTGGTGGAAGGTGCCTTAAAGATTTGTTTCAAGTTTGCTCATGTCTTGTTTGATATCGGTGCATCACATTGTTTTGTTTCCAAGAAGTTTGCTAATCCATTACCTATGGAGCCGGAATGGATAGATTTAATTATTTCAACTCCTCTCGAAAACGAATCCGACATTACACACCATTATCTAAACTGTGAAGTTATGGTAAAAGAGAAGAATCTACCTGCCAACTTAATATGCTTTGACATCAAAGATTATGATGTTATCCTAGGAGCCGACTGGCTGTCCACTTACAAGGCGGTTATAGATTGCCGGAATGGCAAGGTGACTTTTAAGGAGTTCCCGAAACTTGTCTACACTAGCCCTAAGGGTCGGAACAAGTCAACCATTATTTCGGCTCTCCGAGCTAATAAGCTCTTAAGGAAAGGAAGCATGGCTTTCCTAGCTCTTGTGACTTCCACAGAAGCGAAGGAGACTAACATAGAAGACATCCGAGTGGTTTGGGAGTTTCCCGATGTATTTCCGGAAGATTTGCCCGGATTACCCCCCCAAAGAGAGGTGGCCATCACCATTGACCTTGTCCCTGGTGTTGGTCCAGTTTCTAAGGCACCTTATAGGATGTCCCCTACCGAGCTCAAGGAATTAAAGGAGCAATTGTTGGAGCTTTTGAAGAAAGGGTTTATCAGACCGAGCACTTCTCTGTGGGGAGCGCCCATGTTATTTGTAAAGAAGAAGGATGGATCGATGAGACTTTGCATCGACTATCGGAAGTTAAACCATCTTACTATCAAGAACAAGTATCCACTGTCGAGGATCGATGAGTTATTTGATCAGATATCTAGATCCAAGTATTTCTCCAAGATTGATCTCAGGTCAATATATCACCAACTGAGGATCAAGGATGAGGACATTCATAAGACCGCATTTCGGAGCAGGTATGGGCACTACAAATTTGTTGTTATGCCTTTTGGACTAACGAATGCCCCTGCAGCCTTTATGTAGTTGATGAATAGCATATTCAGGTCTCATCTGGATCAATTTGTTGTGGTCTTCATTGATGACATATTAATTTATTCAAAGATCGAGGGAGATCATGAGGAACACTTGAGGATTGCATTACAAATATTGAGGAGTAATCAACTCTATGCCAAACTCAGCAAGTGCAACTTTTGGCTCGAGGAAGTGTCCGTCTTAGGACATGTGATCTCAAAGGATGGGATTTCTGTTGACCCGTCAAAAGTCGAGACCGTGAAGAGTTGGGAAAGGCCGACCAATGCTACCGAGATCCGTAGTTTCTTGGGTCTAGCTGGCTATTACAGGCGATTGATCAAGGATTTCTCAAATATCACCATTCCTCTTACTAGGCTGACCTGTAAGGAGATTCCTTATAAGTGGGACGAAGAGTGCGAGAAGAGCTTTCAAGCCTTGAAGGATCATCTAACAACCACCCCGGTGTTGGCATAACCGATTGAAGGGGAGAAATTCGAGGTATATACCGATGCGTCTGGCATTGGCCTCGGATGTGTTTTAATGTAACAAGGGAGAGTCATTGCCTACTCATCCCAACAGTTAAAGAAGCAAGAAGAGAACTACCCGGTGCATGACATAGAGTTGGCCGCAGTGGTATTTGCTTTAAAGATCTGGAGACACTACCTCTATGGAGAACAGTTCACTGTGTACTCCGATCACAAGAGTCTCAAGTATCTATTTTCTTAGAAAGAATTGAACATGAGACAGAGACGTTGGCTAGAGTATCTCAAGGACTTCGACTTCACAATACAATACCATCCTGGAAAGGGTAATCCTGTAGCCGATGCCCTCAGTCGGAAGCCGAGAGCTTCATTAGCCAACTGTATGATCCAAGAGTGGAAGATGCTGGAACAATTCTCCAAACTTGATATAAGTACGGATCAGGAGAAACAGTGTCTTACTCTATCACACATGAGGATACAACCGGATCTGCTCTTCGAGATGAAGGAGCTTCAAGACAGTGACCCGGTGTTAGTAGAGATCAAGGATAAGCTAGAAGAACGACCAGACTTCATGGTAGCATCAGATGGAAGATTATTATTCAGGGAAAGGACTTGTGTATCGGATTGTCCGGAATTGAAGAAGAAAATTACAGAAGATGTTGGAACCCTGGTTTTGATAATGACATACTATGAGTCATTATTTAAGGTCTATGCATCATTTGCTTTAAGTGTTCATCTGTCATATGACCTTGGTGCATTAATAGTAGCTGCATGCCATAGCATGATTGCATTGAGCATATAGTCTGTGCACTCGTCTGCACATCGCTCTTGCATATGCAGTGTCTTGCACGCAAAGTCTTTACATAGTGTCCATGCATATAAAGTCTATACACTCTGTTGCATACAGACTTTGCCAATGTACATCGTCTTTCAAAGTCTGTACATCGGTCAGTCTCACTCAGCGTCTCATGATATCAAGTCTATACATCGCATGCATTACACACAGCAAGTCTGTACATCCCCCGTCTCACTCAGCGTCTCACTCAAAGTCTATACATTGCAGCTTGTTCGTGTTCAAGCTTTCCATGTCTATACAATGTATGCATAGGCTATACATATATTAGCCATAGTCAACGCATTTGGGCATCGTTCGTTACAGCAAGTCTGTACATCGCATCGCATGCACATTGCATATGCAAAGTCTGTACATTGGTGTCGTCTGAACACATGTCACAGCAAGTCTGTACACTGGTGTCGTCTGCACACTTGTCATAGCAAGTCTGTACATTGATGGCAAGTCTGTACATTGCCCTATTTCAGGCACGCAAAGTCTGTACAGAGTTTGCCCAGTCTGCATCATTCAAAGTCTATACATTCTTGCGTCGTCGTGCTTCACGCATACATAAAAAGTCTGTACATCGTTTTGTGCATCACATGTCATAGCAAGTCTGAACATTGTTTGCACATCGCACGCAGAGTCTGCACACAGTGCCTTAGCAAGTCTATACATTGTGCATTCAGGCTTACGTGTTAAGCACAGAATGTCTGTACATCATTTGTACATTGCACGCAAGTCTGTACACTCATGCTGGCCTGTCTATGCATTCACTCTGATTGTATATACTTATGCATAATGCAAACTGCATCTCATGCACTTAAAGTCTATACACTCTCTCCTGCACACCTGTTGTCAGCTTCGCATTCACTTAAGAGTCTGCACACTTGGTCTGCTTCACAAGCACCCAAGTCTATACACTCTTTATGTCTGCATCACATGCACTCAAAGGCTGTATACTTGTGAAGGTAATGTCTGTACATTTATTCTCATTGTACACACTTTCTCTTATATGCACACTGCATCTAGTGCATCAAGTCTGTACAGGCCATGACTCATTTAACATACAGACTCGATGCATTCAATTCTTCATGTCAGTTAAGTCTCTACTGATAACAGTCTATTATTACAGAGCTGCTGCTCGAGGAGGTTAATGATGCACGTGATCCAAGAATAGAAGATGGCCCTGATCATGACACGTGGAACCACTGTGCTAAAATGCTGCCACGTGGACTGAGGCCTCTGGGCGGGAATCATGGAGACCACACGCCCTAGCTGTCATCTGCTATATAAACAAAATTTCTCCATCTGGAGAAAGAAAGAGCTGAGAGTGATCGAAGAAGCAGATAGAAGCAGAAAGAGCTAGCAGAAGAAGAAAAAGAGAGAACAGAAGAGAAAGAAGAGAAAGAGGAGAAAGAGAGAAGAAGAAGAAGGAAGAGAGAGAGATCCTTTGAGAGCAGAGATCGAGAGAAGAAGAGAAGTGCAGCAGAGAAGAAGAGAGTTAGAGAGTTAGAGGAGAAGAAGGGAAGCTGCTTGAAGATCTGTTCCTGTTGGACCGTGGATCAAATCCAGGCCAGTTGGCTCCGTTGAGAGCCACATTTGTGCTATCATCTTTTACAGCTTTCAGTCGCTGTGTTTTTATCATTTCTTATTTTTCTTTTTAACTGATCACTTTGTTCTTCCGATTCTCTGGTTTGAGGTCGGGTTTGAGGTCGGGTTCCTCCTGTGGACTCAGGAGAAGGGAGACTTGGTGTCTCCGGTTGCAAGTGACTGGTGTCGCTTGTGGGTTCCCTCCTGGGTGGAGGAAGAGAGACCTCGGTCTCTGGTTGCTAGTGACGGGTAGTCACTAGTGGTTTCCCTCCGGTCTGGAAAAAGAGGGGAGGTTGTTCCTCTGGTCAAGCAGTTAGGCAACACCTGTTTGCAGACTGAGTCTACGGTTCTAGCATTTGCTAGTGGAAGCCTCACTCCGATTTGGAGTGAGGGGTGGACGTAGGTCTGTGGACCGAACCACCTAAAAAATCCATTGTCTTCGTGGTTTGTTCTTTTATCTGCTTAGCGCTAGATGCATGGCTAGGACCGTCTCTAATGAGTCATCTGCTTGAATTCTTTATGGCACACACTGTTTCAATTTGATGCTGTCTCGGCTTAGACTTGCTCAGGTGCCTACATTGTTGCAGTCCAACTGGTTGATCAAGTGTGTCTTGGAATCTCGTCTTGAAGAGCTCAATAGTTTTTATTCCGCAACTGTGTCTAGCTACAGGCTTTTATTTGGGCAATTTTGAAGAGGGATACATTCACCCCCCTCTGTATCCATCGCATCGGTCCCATCAATTGGTATCAGAGCAGTCTCTGACTTCCAGATCCAACGATCTGCAGAGGATCCTGCTGATTTGATTTCGTGCTTTACAGTGCCAGTGCGGTGCATTCTTCTGATATTGCTTTCTAACTCATTGATCTGAGTCTATTCGATTGCTTTGTGCGTTGAATCTATTTGCTATCTGTCTTAATGGCTCGTCCGTTTGCGTTTGATGGTTCTAATTTTAGTAATTGGATTGGCGGCCTATTTGTTTATATGAACTCCATCGACCCAAATCTATGGAGTTTGGTTTCCAAAGGCCCATACCCATTACCTCATGATGATACCAAGTGGTCAAGAGAGGACAGAGTAAAGAACCGTGATAATGTCACAGTTCTTAATATTTTGCAAGCTGTAGTTAATACTGACAGATTTCCTTTTGTTCTTAGGTGCGTTTCTGGAAAAGAAATTCTTGATAGAATCATGGCTTCAAATGGGGAACAAGAATAGGAATGTCTGATGGCCAACCGGAGTGATCATAGCAGTAGTCACATTAATGAAGATTCATCATCTCAAGTAAGCTCTGGATCAGAAGACCCCTCATTTGATGAATTGGTAGAAATGTATGAAAACATGTTAGAAGAATACAAATCTCTTAAGACTGAAAAGAGAAAAAGGAAAAAGGAAATGTTGTACGAAATAAGAGAACTGAAATGTGAAATTGACTCTCTGAAAGAAAAATTAGAAGAATTGAAGAATAGAAATTCTGAGTTAGAAATATCTAAACAGCAAGTGAATGAGAATTTGAAAACTGTGGATCAAAATAATTTGATTGATGAAAATAAATTGTTAAAAGATCAGAATAAGAAGTTGATGGTATTGAACATTGTTGCTACTGAAAGATGCATGAATGTTGAACGGGAAAAATGTGCTGAAATTAAACTTAATGATGAAAAAGAACAAAAACTTCTGCATGAGATTCAAATTTTGAAAAATCTGAATGATGCCATGCAGAAAGATCAAATTCTCACCTGTGAAGAAGATCTAACAAACTCTGAAACACAGATCACTTCACTTAAATGTGAAATTGCTGATTTGAATAAATCACTGTCTAAATTTGTTAAGGGAAAAGAGAATCTGGATAAACTACTGGGAAATAAAGTGAACATTCAAAAAGAAGGATTAGGTTTTAATCCGGATAATAAGAGAAGTATGAAAGGAAAAGAACAAATGATTTTTGTGAAAAGTTCAGAATGTGCTAGTACCTCAAAATGTATTTCTCCTAAGAAATCTCAGAACATCCATAAGCACGGGGCTGAACAAAAGAAAAAGAAAAATTGCTGTGAAAAAACTTCTCATAAAATTCAGTTTAAAAAGAAAAAGAATGTGCAGTATTTTTATTGCAATAAGATAGGTCATATGATGCATGAGTGTAAGTTGTTTGAATTAGATGACCTAGCTGCTACTACTACACAGAAAATTCCTGTTAGAAATCATGTTTTTCAAAGAAAGAAAATAAAATTGTTTTTGCTGTGGAAAAGTAGGACACACGGCTGCTCAATGTTGGTTTACAAGTGGTAAGAAAAGATCACGTTCATATCATACAAAATTCTCTGCAAACCAACATGGTTTTAATAAGAACAAACTTGTTCCTGTAAACCAGCACATCACTTGCTATAACTATAACAAATCTGGTCACAAGGCCACCGAATGCTGGTCAGGCTCTTTCAAAAGAAATCCAGTTAGTTGTTCTCAATGTAGAAAGCATGGCCATACAGTCAAGGACTGTTGGCATGCCCAAGGAAGCCATGTTAATGACAAATCTTTTAAATTCTCTACCAAAAGACCTGTGAATTTTTCATGTTTTAACTGTGGCAAGTCATGTCATAAGTCTGCGGAATGTTGGTTGTCAGTTAATGAGAAACAAAATTTCTATGAGAACAGCAGAAAACTTCACGCTTATGTTCACGGATCTCAGACTGCTATTGACATGCATTATAGTACCAGAAAATCTGTTGCTTCATGTAGATATTGTGGAAAATCTGGTCACTCCATGGATAGTTGTTATTTGATGAACTTTGATGATCATCTTGCTCAGAAATTGTTTAGAGCACCTGCAGGGAGTAGTACAGGACCCAAGGCTGTTTGGGTTCCTGCTGGATTAAAATAATCTAATTATTGCAAGTGTGCCTTGGAAAGGAATAAAAAGGGGTAATAATCTAAGGCACTCAAGAATGAAACCCCTAGGATTGCACTATTCAGGTCAGTTCTGAAAACTTGTCCTAAACTCTGCTATCTGAAATTGTGAACTTTGGATAACTGCATATCTTGTTTGATGTGTCCATGCATTTGACATACAGTCATTGAAAATCTGATGCACTTAGGACTGTTGGTATTGCATTGTCATGCATGATCACTATGGTATATTAAATGGTAAGCTACCAAAAGGCAGGTGAAATCTGTCTGGAGGTTCTTACAATGTGTGAGATGGTCCGTTAGACCAAGTTCTCCGCCTAGTACCATGGGTCATGTTGCTGCATGAGTCACAAAATCATATGTTCAATCTTCAGTGCAAACATTGCATGTATTTAGGGGGAGTCTGTCTAGCTCTTGCATGTCTTCATGCCACATGTGTCTTGCATAGTCACTGAAAATCTGATAGGACTACATATGCCCCCGATGCATCCATAAGCATAGTTCATGACATCCCGTACATAAAGTCCCATGCTCTGTCTTCATGACATATATGTTGATTCAATGCATTTAGTTAGAGGGAGTCAACCATTTCAATAATCTAAATTTAACTTCAATCATGGCATCTAGACAGGGGGAGTGCTTCATGCATAATTGGCTTCTTCATGAATAAATTCTGATTGATTGGCTATTCAACCGATATTCCTCCTATACAACCACACTTTCACTCATTCATCAGCCTATGCTCTTCCTGCATCATATACCATCAATTGGCATCATTGATACTCTGGATGTTTCTGAAAGCTTTCTTGATGTAGCTGCAATTGAGAAGATCTCAAATTGTATACATTGCTCATAAATCTGAATAATTATTTCAATAAGGAATCTTCTATTATACAGATTTATGAATATCAGAAAGATCAAAATGGTTTACATTTAATGTATTCGGTTAGGTTGGCTAAATGTCCTGAAAAATATCTGAATCAACATTAATAAACCTTAACCAATTGATTCATGTTAAGTCTTGTTAAATCTTCTATAATCTGAAAATATGGATATCATGACTTTATTTGGATGAAATACATGAAATATGTATTGTTTTCAAACATCTGAACTTCCTGAAAATGTCTAAGGGCCAAATCTGTTGAATCTTGCATGAGCAATGACTTTGATCACTGAGAAACACATGTCCAAAGGACTGTGTCATGAGGTGTCTTAGTTAACTCTGCCTAAAATTAATTAAAAAATAGGCAGAGCAATAGCTGACACACTGAGAAACATATCTCACTCGTTAAAGAAATGAGAAAAGACATGTCATGAGGTGAACAGTCAACTCTGTTAATTATAAAGCATGACTGTTAGTCACACTAAGTGCTTAGGTTTATTGACGTCTGATCAACGTATATCCTCTAGTTACAAGGTGTGCATTGAACTTGAGTGCTCTTGAAATTTGTAGCATGAAAATTCTTGTTGAACAAATTGTAATATTTGAAAAAGAATGCAAAGGATAATCTGCTATAACCCTTGATATGATCAAATGGTTTCATGCATGTTTAAACTCAATACTTAAGAGTGTATTTTTTAA
Organism: Amorphophallus konjac; assembly: GCA_022559845.1. NCBI lineage: Eukaryota > Viridiplantae > Streptophyta > Magnoliopsida > Alismatales > Araceae > Amorphophallus > Amorphophallus konjac. The sequence continues at coordinate 405,991,595 of CM040118.1, forward strand.
AGAAGTCATTGAAATTGATTGAGTAAGATGGAGGGAGATTAATCAAGATGTACATCTGAGTTTTTGGTTCATTTGTTATTAAATCTTGATTTCAGATATGAGTACAGAATTTTTTTGTCGAACCTGGTATACATCATCTTTAAACCATGGAGTTCAATAAAGTTTATTCATAAATCTTTATAATGGGAGACTCGCTGGAAAATTCGTTAGATTTATGAAATTGGTATACTCTTTGGAAATCTTGCTAAATGTGTTTAACTTTCACTTCTATTGAAAACATTCTGACTATGCTTAGTTCTTCTGCTCTCATTTGATCTCAGTATTTGACTGTGTTTCATCTGACTATCTGTGATATACTTCAATTGATCTCAGTATTTGCCATATCTACATGCCCTGTGGTCTCCTTCTCATCCACCTCAAAAGACTCCATCTATTCAGGGGGAGCTTCCTTGTCATATGAATCATGCTGCATAGAAATTCTTAAAGGGGGAGAATTGTATGCTTACATTCATATATTTAGGGGGAGTTCTTGCATTTCTTGTTGCATCTGCATCTCTGCATTCATACCTCCCCATGGTTCTTTTTGATAATAACAAAGGGGGAGAAATTGGTATGAGTCATAAATATGTTTGTCTGAAGAAATGATGAAATAAAATGGTTGTGTGAATAAGCACACATGACTCATAGTACTGTCATAATCAAAAAGGGGGAGAATGTTGGAAGCCTGGTTTTGATAATGACATACTATGAGTCATGGTTTAAGGTCTATGCATCATTTGCTTTAAGTGTTCATCTGTCATATGACCTCAGTGCATTAACAGTAGCTGCATGCCATAGCACGATTGCATTGAGCATATAGTCTGTGCACTCATCTGTAGATCGCTCTTGCATATTTAGTGTCTTGCACGCAAAGTCTTTACATAGTGTCCATGCATATAACGTCTATACACTCCGTTGCATACAGACTTTGCCAATGTACATCATCTTTCAAAGTCTGTACATCGGTCAGTCTCACTCAGCGTCTCATGCTATCAAGTCTATACATCGCATGCATTACACACAGCAAGTCTGTACATCCTCCGTCTCACTCAGCGTCTCACTCAAAGTCTATACATTGCAGCCTGTTCATGTTCAAGCTTTCGAAGTCTATACAATGTCCGCACAGTCTATACATATATTAGCCATAGTCAATGCATTTAGGCATCGTTCGTTACAGCAAGTATGTACATCGCATCGCATGCACATTGCATATGCAAAGTCTGTACATTGGTGTCGTCTGAACACATGTCACAGCAAGTCTATACACTGGTGTCGTCTGCACACATATCATAGCAAGTCTGTACATTGGTGGCAAGTCTGTACATTTTCCTATTTCAGGCACGCAAAGTCTGTACAGAGTTTGCCCAGTCTGCATCATTCAAAGTCTATACATTCTTGCGTCGTCGTGCTTCACGCATACATAAAAAGTCTGTACATCGTTTTGTGCATCACATGTCATAGCAAGTCTGAACATTGTTTGCACATCGCACGCAGAGTCTGCACACAGTGCCTTAGCAAGTCTATACATTGTGCATTCAGGCTTACGTGTTAAGCACAGAATGTCTGTACATCATTTGTACATTGCACGCAAGTCTGTACACTCGTGCTGGCCTGTCTATGCATTCACTCTGATTGTATATACTTATGCATAATGCAAACTGCATCTCATGCACTTAAAGTCTATACACTCTCTCCTGCACACCTGTTGTCAGCTTCGCATCCATTTAAGAGTCTGCACACTTGGTCTACTTCACAAGCACCCAAGTCTATATACTCCTTATGTCTGCATCACATGCACTCAAAGGCTGTATACTTGTGAAGGTAATGTCTTTACATTCATTCTCATTGTACACACTTTCTCTTATATGCACACTGCATCTAGTGCATCAAGTCTGTACAGGCCATGACTCATTTAACGTACAGACTCGATGCATTCAATTCTTCATGTCAGTTAAGTCTCTACTGATAACAGTCTGTTATTACAGAGCTGCTGCTCGAGGAGGTTAATGATGCACGTGATCCAAGAATAGAAGATGGCCCTGATCGTGACACGTGAAACCACTGTGTTGAAATGCTGCCACGTGGACTGAGCCCTCTGGGCGGGAATCATGGAGACCACATGTACGCCCTAGCTGTCATCTGCTATATAAACAAAATTTCTCCATCTGGAGAAAGAAAGAGCTGAGAGTGATCGAAGAAGCAGATAGAAGCAGAAAGAGCTAGCAGAAGAAGAAAAAGAGAGAACAGAAGAGAAAGAGGAGAAAGAGAGAAGAAGAAGAAGGAAGAGAGAGAGAGAGATCCTTTGAGAGCAGAGATCGAGAGAAGAAGAGAAGTGCAGCAGAGAAGAAGAGAGATAGAGAGAGAGATAGAGAGTTAGAGGAGAAGAAGGGAAGCTGCTTGAAGATCTGTTCCTGCTGGACCGTGGATCAAATCCAGGCCAGTCAGCTCCATTGAGAGCCACATTTGTGCTATCATCTTTTACAGCTTTCAGTCGCTGTGTTTTTATCATTTCTTGTTTTTCTTTTTAACTGATCACTTTGTTCTTCCGAATCTCTGGTTTGAGGTCGGGTTCCTCCTGTGGACTCGGAGAAGGGAGACTTGGTGTCTCCAGTTGCAAGTGACTGGTGTCACTTGTGGGTTCCCTCCTGGGTGGAGGAAGAGAGACCTCGGTCTCTGGTTGCTAGTGACGGGTAGTCACTAGTGGTTTTCCTCTGGTCTGGAAAAAGAGGGGAGGTTGTTCCTCTGGTCAAGCTGTTAGGCAGCACCTGTTTGCAGACTGAGTCTGCGGTTCTAGCATTTGCTAGTGGAAGCCTCACTCCGGTTTGGAGTGAGGGGTGGACGTTGGTTTGTGGACCGAACCACCTAAAAAATCCATTGTCTTCGTGGTTTGTTCTTTTATCTGCTTAGCGCTAGATGCATGGCTAGGACCGTCTCTAATGAGTCATCTGCTTGAATGCTTTATGGCACACACTGTTTCAATTTGATGATGTCTCACCTTAGACTTGCTCAGGTGCCTGCATTGTTGCAGTCCAACTAGTTGATCAAGTGTGTCTTGGTATCTCATCTTGAAGAACTCAATAGTTTTTATTCCGCAACTGTGTCTAGCTACAGGCTTTTATTTGGGCAATTTTGAAGAGGTGTACATTCACCCCCCTTTGTATCCATCGCACCGGTCCCATCAGAAGAAGCTCACCGATCAAAGTACACGATTCATCCCAGATCTACCAAGATGTACCAAGACTTGAAACGGACCTTTTGGTGGCCCAACATGAAAAGGGAGGTAGTGGACTTCTTGTCTCGCTGTCTCACTTGCCAACAAGTCAAGGCAGAACACCAAAAGCTTGCCGGTAACCTACATCCTCTGGATATTCCCAAGTGGAAGTGGGAGGATATCGGCATGGACTTCATTATGGGACTATCTAAATCTAAAGGAGGACATGATGCAATATGGGTCATCATAGATCGATTGACTGGTGAGGACATCAGAGCACAAGTACGGCTCGACTCAGCGAGCCGTCGGTACCGGACCCGCAGCACGACTCGGTCGACACCGACCTCTTTGTGGCTGGGGGACAGTCTAGAGTCGCCACCGGGGCATTGATATTTCAGTATGTATTCTTATACGTATTTGTACATTATACGTATTTGGTCGTATTTGGTGTGTATTTAGCATGTATTTGGTGTGTATTTGGTTTGTATTATCTTGGGTTTTTATATTGGGTCAATGGTAGATTAATTGACCATGTATTTGTATTTTGATTTATTTTGGTCCAAAGGGGGATAAATATGGTCCAAGGGGATTAAATATAGTAAGCCCCTTATGTTGACATTAAGGGAGGGGCGCCCCCTCTTTTGTCTCTACATGGGAGATTGTTTATTAGTTGTTTATCCCATCTCCCCATTATACCCCCTTGACCAAGGGTAACCTAGGTCATTTGGCTAGGTCTAGGGTTTGATTATATATAGTCTCTTGTTGTATTTGGAACAAATTAATGAGGAAATTATATGGAATATTGATTTGGGCGCACCTCTCCCCCTCTCTCCTTGTTCTTGGTGTTCTTCCCCCTTCTTCTCCATTTCTTCTTCAGATCTGATCTAAATCCTCTATCTCCCTCAAATTTCTTCTTCTTATCTTCTTCCTCTATCATCTGTGATCATTCACCGCCGCCACCGCCGCCGTTCGTGCCGCCGTTGAGCCACCACAAGCCGGTCATCATCCTGTTACCCCAAAACTCAGAGTTACAGGATAGCAGCTCGGAGAGAGGTTTGGTACAAGAGATTCGACCGTTGGATCGTGACGAAACTTTTAGGATAGGTTCCCCCTATCATAAGCCATTCCTAGTTTAATTTTGAGGTCGATCAGAATCCGTTTGCCCCTTTCCTAGCCACCTGTTCTTCTTCCCCAAAGTCTACCTGTGTGTAGATCTGCGGGATAGATCTTAGTAGCCGATTTTTCCACCCCCTCAAATGTTACCCAAAGTTTACAAAAAAAGTATGTGCGTCACCGTAACCATCCCCTCTACCTAATATAAAAATCCCAGGTCTTAACTCGTTCATTTGATCCCCGGTCAAAGCCCTTGATCAGGGAGTTCAAGTTCTGTCCTACCTGTTCTGAGTTCCGGGACAGTGTGCTCAGTCAATTTGCAGTCACTCCCATTTTTATTCCAGCAGTTGGACAAGTCTAATTCCATTATGTCTTAGGATTTTGAATCATGTTTCCAATGGTACCCTTTGTGTCCCGATCCGACGTCGGAGTTGGGCGTACCAGCCGATATCGTCGGAGCGCGCAGATCTGGCCAGAAGCTGAGCTGCGGGACAGCCTTGGGAAACAAATCCCAAGAAATCGCCCGCCTGCACTCCGGTGACCGTCGCTCCCGGGGATCGACCTGGGACACTCCAGGAATGTCCTCGCCAGTCGCTGCAGCCAGGAGCCGCCCTAGATGTCACCGTACATGTAGTGGGTCCCACGTGCTGTCCTGTGGGCCACAGTGAACCGAGCTGAACTGGTCGACCGCATCCGCTCGGGCACCACCGACTGCTGCCCGCCAACCCGAGATTGGTGCTCTTGGACCCCACGTGTCGCCTATTACCTCCCTACGTGGAGTGGGCTATAGAATTCATTCTGTAATTATTAATTATTACTGTATCGAGAGATCCAAATCTCGGTCGGGAAGTCTTCCCCACGCCCCGAGCGTGGAGGTACACTCGTTTTCCCCCTTTGTCGTATTTGCTTGTTTAGTATGCGTTCTAGATGCCGCAGGATGTGAGTAGGATATCTTGCTAGCTAGTTAAATATTAATCACCGCTGTGAGTTGTGAGTGCGAGACCCGTCCCATGACTCGTTCCGAGCACAAGAGTGAGCCGACCACCGAAACTCAAAGTCGGTTTCCCAACCATGCAAGATCGTCACGTTTCCCTCGCCGGGGATGACTGTGAGTTAGTGCTTCTTGTTTGGGGCATGATCGTCTCTTCTGGAGCTCATTCGGTGCCGCGTTGTAGTCTCGTTGCTAGTCGCATCGTCTTGTGAGTCGCGTCGTCCTTTAGAGTCCAAGGGCACAGCCCGTTCGCGTCGAGTCTCGTAGTCGTCCCGCATCAAATTGGTATCAGAGCCGATTTGAGTCTAGGGTAGTCGGTCCCAGGTGCTCCATTCCATCTGGTATATCCAAAGGTGTTCCCAGAACGTTAGGCTATGCCTATTGGGAAAGGGACACACTTGCGTGAGCGTGATCTTCGGATCAAACCTCCGCCTCGTACCGGATTTTGGAGTGTAGGTCGTCCGTCTTTTGCATTAGTCCGTCCATATAGGTCATAGTGAGTCTCCCCCCCCACCTTAGCTCCCTCTAGGTCCTCACCCATTGCATGCCAACCTGTGGAGGTGCCGAGTACCATCGCCCTGACACTATGGGTGACCCTCGAGGTGCCAACCCGGTAGGCCAAACTCTGGATGACGTGGTCGCTCTACTCATGAAGTGCATCGATCGGTTTGAACAAATTAGTAGGGAGAATACCGAGCGCATAGAGGGCCGTCTCAAAATCATGGGGGATCATGCCAAGGTCTCTGACCGATCTATCCAAGGTCTGGTCGAAAGGATGGAAAATGTGAAGAGAGTCCCCCGCCAGGAGCTCCCCGAAGCTGTCCCGGCCCCACAGGTGCCCCCTTCGGCTCCTGTTATCCAGCCCGCCCCACTTAGGGCTGAGGTGCGACAGCCACGTGCCTCTGATGTTGAGGACTACGGGTCCGAAAATGAGTATGGGGGAGATGGCCGATGCCACTGTGGTCATCGACCACAAAGGGATGATGAGGACGAGCGGGTCCTTAGACCTGAAGGTGTACCTTGATTGGGAGGTCGATATGGACCGGTATTTCGAGTGGTTTGAGATGTCGGACCACCGGAAGGTCAAGTTCGCCAAAATGAAACTGCTAGGGCAGGCAAACTTATTGGAGAAACATGGAGAACCTATTGTTTAACCGTCAGGAGCCCCAGGTAGAGACGTGGGATGAGATGAGGTCCAAGCTTAGGAAGAAGTACCTCCCTACCACCTACCGCCAGCGTCTCATAGATAGGTGGCATAGTCTCACCCAAGGAGATCGGTCCGTCTTCGATTACATCATCGAGTTTGATTAATACTTTTTACGATGTGATGCCACGGAGGAAAGCTCCCTTACTGTCTCCCGATTTCGGCGTGGTCTGCGACCATACCTACAGTATGAGCTTTTTCGCTGTAAGGTGGACAAGTTGGAGGATGCATACCAGGTTGCTCTCGAGGTGGAGCAATTTGAGGCGGAGTTTGCTCCTACTCCGCGCCAAGGGGTCCCATATCCGCGTGTGTCTGACCCTAGGACCACGCCTGGTTCCTATACTCGGTGGCCTGTGGCCCGCCCCCAGGAACCTCCTCGCCAGGACCTTGTTGTTCCTAGGCGCCCCCTCCCTATGAGGAATCCTCCCCCTCGCCAGTAGGCACCCGTCCCTGCCCCTAGACCTGCCCAACCCACCATACCGACCCAACCACCCCTACTTCCTACACCCCCAGTCCGTCTTGTGGACAAGGGTAAGGGGCCGATGGTTGGTGGAACATCCCAGGGCTTCGAGACTCTGGGAACCTGCTATAGGTGTGGTGGGGTTGGCCACTATTCGGCCAAGTGTCCCACTCGGGAGTTGCTTGTCATCTCTGATCCATCTGCTAGCGACCCCACACCTGAGCTAGTGCCGATCAGTTACGAGGCTGATCAGGATTTAGCAGAGGAGTTCTTTGCTGAGCTCATGGTGGGAGAACCAGTTGATGCCCCAGGTACCCAGCATCAGGGAGATGTACAGCTGGGAGTAGTCATGTGCATCCTTACCCAGCCCCAGGTGAGTGACGACTGACGTTGTACCACCATCTTCCATACATTTTGTAGGCCGGGAGGAAAGGCTTGCAAGGTAATCATTGATAGCGGGAGTTGCATTAACGTCATCTCTAAGGGCACGGTTAAGCGTCTGGGTTTGACGTCCGTAGATCACCCCGCACCTTATAGGGTTATGTCTGGGGCCACTACAGTTCCAAGCTTACCATGATGAGATCTGGTGTGATGTGTTGCCTATGGAGGTAGGTAGCATTATCCTAGGTAGGCCTTGGCTATTTGATTGGGATGCCACCCTCCAAGGTCGGTCGAACACTTGCATGTTCGACCACGGGGGCCATAGGATCACCCTCCATCCTTCCCAGCCGAAGGATCCTTCTGTGCGAGGACCAGCCAGTCCCAACACTTTCACCCCTCCTAGTCAGGGGATTGCTGGTCCTTCCACCTCATCCACGACGTGGGCTACTACCTCTTCGACTACTCCTAGCACAGGCGGCCTCCCACCCCGGAGGTTAATGATGATTAGCCCGCGAGAGATGGAGCAAGAGGTGACCATGGGTAGCCCTATCCTTGCCGTTGTTTTCCGAGGAGTGGAGGATGTCACTCCTAGGTCTGATGATGAGCACCCCCCAGAGGTAGCTGCGATCCTCCTGGACTTTTCTGATGTCTTCCTAGAAGACCTCCCCGAGGGCCTTCCGCCTATGAGGGACATCCAGCATGAGATCGACCTTGTCCCAGGCTCGTCCTTGCCCAACCTCCCCCACTACAGGATGAGTCCCACGGACCATGCCGAGCTTCAAAGGCAGGTCGAGGAGTTGATGCGTCGGGGATCTCTTAGGGACAGCAAGGGCCCTTGCGTTGCTCCCGCATTGTTGGCCCCGAAGAAGGATGGCACATGGAGGATGTGCATCGATAGCTGTGCGATCAACAAGATCACAGTAAAGTATCGCTTTCCCATTCCACGATTGGATGACTTGTTAGACATGATGTCGGGAGCCACTATCTTTTCAAAGATAGATCTTCGTAGTGGCTATCACCAGGTACGGATCAGGCCTGGGGATGAGTGGAAGACGGCATTCAAGACCAAGGATGGTCTTTATGAGTGGTTGGTTATGCCCTTCGGGTTGTCCAACTCCCCTAGTACCTTCATCCGGTTGATGACCCAGGCTTTACGCACTATGATATGAGTCTTCTTGGTCGTCTACTTTGATGACATTCTTATCTACAACCGCACTAGGGAGGACCACTTAGACCACCTTAGGAAGGTCTGTGTCGTTTTGAGGCGAGAGAGCTTATTCGCCAACCCGAAGAAGTGTGCCTTCATGACTGATCAGATCACCTTCCTCGGGTTCATTGTGTCTAGAGATGGAGTCTCCGCTGATCCGGAGAAGATTAGGGCCATCAGGAAGTGGCCCGAGCCCCGCACCCTCCACGATGTCTGGAGCTTCCATGGCTTAGCGATGTTCTATTGCCGCTTCATTCGTGGCTTCAATTCTATCATTGTCCTGATCACTGATTGCATTAAGAAGGGGGCATCCGTATGGACTAAGGCTGTAGCCACGACCTTTCAGGACATTAAGGAGCGCATGACCCAGGCACCTGTTCTTGCTTTACCTGATTTTTCTAAAGTGTTTGAGGTCACATGTGATGCTTCTGGAGTGGGCATTGGTGGTGTGTTGAGTTAGGGGTCCCACCCCATAGCATTCTTTAGCGAGAAGCTTAATGATGCCAAACTGTGATATTCCAAATATGATAAAGAATTTTACGCAATTGTCCAGGCATTAAGGTATTGGAGGCATTATCTTTTGCACCAGGAGTTTGTCCTCTTCTCTGATCATGAGGCCTTACGATTCCTCCATACCCAAAAGAAGCTGAACGCTCGCCACAGTCATTGGGTGGAGTATCTCCAAGAGTACACCTTTGTGCTCAAGCACAAGACAAGGGTGGAGAACAAGGTCGCCAATGCGCTGAGTCGACGGATGATGGTGTTGACCACCATGAGTGTTGAGGTTGTAGGATTAGAGAGGCTGAAGGATGCTTATGTTGATTGTCCGGATTTCGGTCCGATCTATGCAGCCCTTCAGGCCGGTCCCTCGCGCGATTATAGCGAGTTTGTGCTATAGGAGGGTCATCTATTTCAGAGTGACAAGTTGTGCATCCCATGGATGTCTATTCGTGATTTTCTTACGTGCGAGAAGCACACAAGAGGTCTTGCTGGCCACTTCGGCCAGAACAAGACCATAGAGTCGGTTGAGCATAGATTCTATTGGCCTAGCTTGAAGAGGGATGTCACTCGCATCGTGACCCAGTGCCGCACATACGCTATGGCCAAGCAAAGGAAGCAGAATATCGGCCTCTATACTCCCCTCCCCGTCCCAAATAGTCCATGGCAGGACATTAGCATGGACTTTGTGTTGGGATTGCCCCGCACCCTCTGACGGCATGACTCTATCTTTGTGGTTGTAGACAAGTTCTCGAAGATGGCATTATTCATCCCGTGCTCCAAAACCTCAGATGCCTCTAGAGTTGCCGGTCTATTCTTTTCACACTGTGTCTCCAGGTTCGGACTCCCCCGCACTATAGTGTCTGATTGGGATGTGCGCTTTACTAGCTATTTCTGGAAAACCCTATGGTACATGCTGGGCACCCAACTGAAATTCTCCACTGCATACCACCCCCAGACCGATGGTCAAACTAAGGTTGTCAATAGTAGTTTGGGGGATCTTCTTAGGTGTCTTGTCCGAGATCGAGTCAGGGATTGGGATTTGGTCTTACCCTTAGCAGAGCTGGCCTATAACGCGGTCAATAGGTCTACAGGTATGAGCCCCTTTGAGATTGTCACTGGCCGTAGACCTAGGAAGCCCATAGACCTAGTCCCATCTCCCATCCAGTCCCGTGTGTCCGAGTCAGTCGAGTCTTTTGCAAGCCATATTAGACAGTTGCATGAGCATATCCGTCGTCATATTGAGTCCAGCAACGCACGATACAAAGAATTGGTTGATGCTCATAGGCACCACCGTGAGTTTTAGGAGGGCGATTCTGTCATGATCATGGTCAGACCTGAATGGTTTTCCTCGAGAGCCGTGAAGAAGTTGCATACTCGCGGTGCCGGTACGTTTCGGGTAGTGAGGCGAGTCGGATCAAACGCATATGTTATGGACTTGCCAGAGGATTACGGGACCAGCTCCACTTTCAACGTCTCGGATCTCATCGCTTATAGGGACTCAGCGGTGATACCCAGTGAGCCCTTTGAGCCATCCCCACCCATTGTGAGTGACACCACCCTAGAGCGCCCACCTCCAGCCTTGTTACCTCAGCAGCGAGAGCAGATAGAATGTATACTAGACGAGCATGTGACGACTACTCGAGGCGGAGCGTACCGGCGCTATTTGGTGTGTTGGAGGGGACGGCCTGTGTCCGAGGACACTTGGATCATCTGGGATGAGTTACAGAGGATAGATCCAGATCTGCTAGATCGATACCAGAGCGACCCGGACCCTTACTCGATGGGGTCGAGCTTCTCCCACCCGGGGAGTATTGGTGAGGACACCAGAGCACTAGTACGGCTCGACTCCGCGAGGCATCAGTACCGGACCCGTAGCACGACTTGGTCGACACCGACCTCTTTGTGGCTGGGGGATAGTCTGGAGTCACCACCGGAACATTGATATTTCGGTATGTATTCTTATACGTTTTTGTACGGTATATGTATTTGGTCGTATTTCGTGTGTATTTAGCATGTATTTGGTGTGTATTTGGTTTGTATTATCTTAGGTTTTTATATTGGGTCAATGGTAGATTAATTGACCATGTATTTGTATTTTGATTTATTTTGGTCCAAAGAGGGATAAATATGGTCCAAGGGGATTAAATATATTAAGCCCCTTATGTTGACATTAAGGAAGGGGCGCCCCCTCTTTTGTCTCCACATGGGAGATTGTTTATTAGTTGTTTATCCCATCTCCCCATTATACCCCCTTGACCAAGGGTAACCTAGGTCATTTGGCTAGGTCTAGGGTTTGATTATATATAGTCTCTTGTTGTATTTGGAACAAATTAATGAAGAAATTATATAGAATATTGATTTGGGCGCACCGCTCCCCCTCTCTCCTTGTTCTTGGTGTTCTTCCCTCTTCTTCCCCATTCCTTCTTCAGATCTGACATAAATCCTCTATCTCCCTCAAATTTCTTCTTCTTCTCTTATTCCTCTATTATCTGTGATCATTCGCTGCCGCCACCGCCGCCGTTCATGCCGCCGTTGAGCCACCACAAGCCGGTCATCATCCTGCTGCCCTAAAACTTGGAGTTGCAGGATAGTAGCTTAGTGAGAGGTCTAGTACAAAAGTTCCGACCATTGGATCGTGACGAAACTTTGAGGGTAGGTTTCCCTTCTCATAGGCCATTCTCAGTTTAATTTTTAGGTCAATCAGAACCCGTTTCCCCCCTTTACCAGCCACCTGTTCTTCCTTCCCAAAGTATACCTGTGTGTAGATCTGCGGGATAGATCTTGGTATCCGATTTTTCCACCCCCTCAAATGTTGTCTAAAGTTTTAAAAAAAACTATGTGCGTCACCATAACCCTCCCCTCTACCCACTATAAAAAGTCTAGGTCCTAACTTATTTATTTGATCCCTGGTCAAAGCCCTTGATCAAGGAGTTCAAGTTCTATCCTGCCTGTTCTGAGTTTCAGGACAGTGTGCTCAATCAATTTGCAGTCACTCCCATTTTCATTCCAGCCCTTGGACAAGTCTATAATTCCAGTATGTTATAGGATTTTGAGTCCTCTTTCCAACGGTACCCTTTGTGAACCGATCCGACGTCGGAGTGTGCAGATCTGGCCAGAAGCTGAGCTGCGGGACAACCTTGGGAAATAAATACCAAGAAATCGCCCGCCTCCACTCCGGTGACCGCCGCTCCCAGGGATCGACCCAGGACACTCCAAGAACGCCCCCTCCAGTCGCTGCAGCCAGGAGCCGCCCCGGACGTCACCGTACCAGTAGCGGGTCCCACGTGCTGTCCTGCGGGCCCGAGTGAACCGAGCTGAACTGGTCGACCGCGTCCACCCGAGCGCCACCGACTGCTGCCCGCCAACCCGATATTGGTGCTCCCGGACCCCACGTGTCACCTGTTACCTCCCTGCGTGGAGTGGCCTATAGAATTCATTCTGTAATTATTAATTATTCATGTACCGGGAGTTCTGGATCTCGGCCGGGAAGTCTTCCCCATGCCCCGAGCGTGGAGGTACACTCACTTTCCCCCTTTGTCATATTTACTTGTTTAGTATGCGTTCTAGATGCCGCTGCATGTGAGTAGGATATCTTGCTAGCTAGTTAAATATTAATCACCGCTGTGAGTTGTGAGTGCGAGACTCGTCCCGTGTGTCACGCCCCGACGCAGAATATCGGAACGCGGCAGCAGAAAGAGATTAAAATATGTTGATTTCCAGACATGTTGTACCTTGGGCTAACGATTAGATACATCCACCATGCACCACATCAGAGCGAAATAGAAGGAATAATACCACCATAGGCAAATACCATTAATTAGAACATAACGTAGATTATACCCAATATTCCATCAACACTGACAAATCTCAAGTTTAACAACTTAACAGAGTCTACATCACAACTGACTGAAACAAATTACAATCTTCATCAACCACAATCTCAGATTCAAACTATCTAGTAAAGACTCCTCGAGACTATCTGGCAGGTTCACTCCAAGGTCTTCACTCTTGCCCATCCCCCTCAGTTTGAGAGTCCTCACCTGAGCTACCTGAAAAGGGGGGAAACAATTGGGTGAGCGAACGCTCAGTAGGTAATAACATGCATGTTTAAGTAATTAACCATTTTCAATAATGTGATGATAAACAAAAAGATAATCAATAACGAACTACTCAAACAAAAGAACAAGAATATAGCATATCCAAGAATTGGCCGATCAAGCATGTAACAAGCAAGTCATGTAGATATTTTCATGAAGGAAAGTTCAAGAGAAAGAATCATGTGAATGGAACATTATAGACATCACGCTAGTCATGCACTCGGTGTAATACCTCACCATGTCATTACAAACTCCCATGGGCACAAGTACTTTTCAGGCGCTCTCCCCAGGACCAGACCGGGCCATTTACGTTGCGTTGGCATTGATTTGGTGGATCCAAGATCCCAAGTTATGTCTAGACATTCACAGGAATTCGGCCAGGAAGTTTCAAGATATAGTGAGAATAATCAAGGAATATAATAATACAAGCCACTCCTGGCTCGAATATCGAGGCACATAAGAAATCGTGAATCATCACAAGCTGGAAGATACGCGGTTATGTTTGGGCCGCTTAATAATAGGACGGTCAACCATGGACCGTGTAGGGTAAACTGGGCCAGGGACAACCCAGCTCGGTGCCAAGGAAATAAACGGTCTTATCATGGGCCGTTCAGTACTGAACGGTCCGAAAAGGGCCGTTGGAAGCAATAATGGGGTGTACACGGTCCATGTTGGGCCGTTCAAATGATGGAACGGTCAATAAGGGGCCGTGTACCATCCGAGGTCGGTGCACACTCCAGGTCGGTGCAAGCAAGGTAGGTCGATGCACCTCCAGTTATTAAATGGTCAGGGACGGGCCGCTCAATAATAGAACGGTACATATATAGCCATGTACATACCTAGAGTCGACCCACAGCAGAGGTCAGTGCACAACTCAAGAAGGTTGGTGCACCTGGCAATTGTGCACGGTCTCATCAGGGCCGTTCGATGACTCAAACGGTCTGGATCCAACCGTGTAAGACTCAGATGGTCCAAAATGGGCCGTGACAAGGAACAGAGCCAAATGAGCGATCCGGTCGAGATAATCAGGTGCAGGATTTGTGGTACAACATGCCCAGTGTCCTAGTGGGAATCCCAGGCTCGCGGGGGCTTACGTAGGTCCCATAACGGAGGTCCTAGTCCGACGGAAGGAGTATCCGGCGGAGAGTTCCAACCATTACAAGAAATGAGGGCTAGTAAGACATCAGAAAACGATATGTATCGATCAGTCAGTTCCACCAGAGTAGAGTGACTGTGAAAATACTCCTAATGAGAGGTCCCCCTTTATTGAAACATGATTAAGGTTATACATTCATGAAATAATAACAAGAAGGACAAGATTGATAACAAGGATCAAAAGTAAGTTAGACAAGATTAAGCATTCCAATCTTTCATTTATTTCCAATAATTTTGTGGGTTCGCTACCTTATTTACAGACTAGATCAAAGAGAACTCGACATGCTTAAATCAATGATAATCTATTCTGCATGACAGAACGGTCCATCCATAACCGTTCAATAGGCGTCAGCGGTCTATCGATAGGCTGTTCAGGTCCTGCAACCACGTAGGTTATACAGGCTCTAAGCGGTCTATCGAGGGCCGCTGAGGTCACTGCACGGTCTAGTTGGAACCGTCGCCCAAGACCACACGGTCTATCGAGGGGCTGTTCAACACAAAGTGGTTACTGTAAAACCGTTATTGAAACAGTAAGGCAGAACGATAACGATCATGATAACCACCATTTAGAAAGTCAAACTCGCGAGATATACAACATGAAATTTGGGCAAAAATATACCAATAGAAAGATTACAAAAAACTACATAAGATGGATAGATTAATTGAGTCGTTAAGCCTATTTAACCAAACATTAATCGATGATAATAAGATAAACCCTAATTCTAACATGCGCTAACCAAAACGATCATTTCTCTCTGGATACGACATAACTTTTAGGGATTTTTATATCAATGGAAAGAGGATTGAGAGACGAGTCCACCCATCTATAACTCTTAGGGTTTGGTCTGCTAAAACCCGCCTTAAACGAAGGAAGAAGATGACAATAGGTCGATGGCCGAACGCGCGAAGAATACCAAATATCTCACACGATCTAACTCCTCGTCGATCGCCACAGCATCCAAGCGAGTCTATGTCGGTCTAGGGTTTGCTTAAATAGAAGGAATGATAGCTAGGGCGTCGATTGGGATGGATAGAGTCCATGAACCTCCACTCGCGCACGAATCGCGCAAGGCCCGGTCAAGCCGCCGCACATTCCCCAAATTTGAAGTCTAGGGTTTAGGGTTTCAGCTGGAACAGAAGGGAAAATGATCTCCTCATCGTGGCCATTCATTAGGGTCCGATCTGAGCTCAAACGGTCAGGTATTGGGTTTGAATTCAACGATCCAAGGTCTGACAAGCTAAAACGTGGATTACGCCCTAATTCCTTAAATTCGGCTGGCTTAAGATTTTAATTAGGGGTAGACCCAGAAGAACAAAAGTTTAAAGTATTCGTCCTCTATGCGATTATAATTTTTTTAGATTTTTATAAATTGGTTGCAACTTGGCCTATCGGAATTTCCGTTAATTTCTTTATAATTACCCTTTTAATTTATTCAATTATACACTAGGGTGTTACACCCTCCCCCACTTTAAAGAATTTTATCCTCCAAATTCATTGCTCTTCTCGAAATGGGGAGTGAGATCACTTACCTTAAAACAAATCGGGATATTGCTTCCGAATAGCATCTTCTGATTCCCAAGTAGCTTCTTCAATTCCACGTCGACTCCACTAAACTTTGACCATAGGTATAGATCGATTCATGAGTTGCTGCTGCTTGCGGTCCAAAATTTTGATAGGTTTCTCCTCATAAGTCAAATCTTCTTTCAGTTCCAGGTCTACATGTTGAATGATATGAGTGGGGTCATAAACGTACTTTCCCAACATCGATACATGGAAGACGTTGTGTACTCCCGATAACTACGGTGGTAAAGCTAATCTGTAAGCAACTTCTCCCACTATTTCCAGAATCTCGAAAGGGCCAACATATCTTGGACTCAACTTGCCACGGATGCCAAACCTTTGAATTTCTCTCATGGGTGACACCTTCGAGAATGCGTGCTCGCCAACTTCGAATTCTAAAGCTCTCCTTCTACAATCAACATAACTTTTCTATCTTGATTGGGCTACTTGCAGATGGTCTCGGATAAGGCAGATATTCTTGGTTGATTCTGAAACGAGATCCGGTCCCAACCATTGCTTCTCGCCCACCTCGTCCCAACACAAAGGTGATCGACAACTTCTTCCCTAAAGAGCTTCAAACGGAGTGATCTGGATACTTGACTGGTAACTGTTATTGTAAGCAAACTCAATCAAAGCCAAATGCTCATGCCACCTGCCTCCAAAATCAATTACACACGCTCTTAACATATCCTCCACAATCTGATTTGTTCTCTCCGTCTATCCGTCTGTCTGAGGATGAAAGGCAATGCTAAAATTCAGACGGGTTCCCAAGGACTCTTGTAGCGCTTTCCAGAAATGCGAAGTGAACCTTGGGTCTCTATTTGACACAATGCTTACTGGTATTCCATGAAGTCTCACAACTTCCTTGATATACAGAGCATCCAAAACATCAATGGTCCATTTGGACTTAATGGACAAGAAATGAGCAGACTTAGTCAATCTATCAACAATGACCCATATTGCATTGAATCCACTGCGAGTTCTAGGTAGACCCATGATGAAATCCATCCCAATACTCTCCCATTTGCATTGGGGTATGTCAAGTGGCTTCAACTTCCCAGCAGGTCTAAAGTGCTCAGCCTTTACTTATTGACATATTAAACATCTGCTCACAAATTCTGTAACTTCCTTCTTCATGTTTGGCCACTAGAAGGATCTTTTCAAATCCCGGTACATTTTAGTACCTCCAGGATGAATAGTATACTTGGACCTATGAGCTTCCTCAAGGATCTTGTTTTTCACTTCAGCTACTTCAGGCACACAGGTCCTTCCTCGAAATAACAATTTACCGTCATCGGCTAAGATGAAATCTGGTCTACTACTTAGACTTTCCTTGATCTCTACTAACATCGGATCATTTTCTTGCATAGACTTGATTTCCATTAATAGTTCAGGACGAAGCTGCATTGTTGAAATCATGACCTGATTTTTACTAATGTTGAGGTCTAAGCTAGCCAACTGCTCCAACAACCTCCATTCTTACAACATGAGGCTCGATAATTTAGCTATTGACTTGCGGCTCAAGGCATCTGCCACCACATTACCTTTCCCAGGATGGTACTCTATAGAAAAATTGAAGTTCTTTAAATACTCAAGCCATCTCCTCTGCCTCATATTAAGCTCTTTCTGAGAAAATAAGTACTTCAAGCTCTTATGATCTGAAAATATCATGAATGTGCCTCCGTACAAGTAGTGCCTCCAAATCTTTAAGGCAAATACTACAGCCGCTAATTCCAAATCATGGATAGGATAATTCTCTTCGTGCTTCCTTAACTGCCTAGAAGAATAGGCTATCACCTTTCCATGTTGCATCAGCACACAACCTAGGCCAATACCTGAAGCATCAGTGTAAACTATAAAACCTCCTTCTCCAGAAGGTAAGGCCAAAATAGGTGCAGTGGTCAGACATTCCTTTAAAGTCTGAAAACTCCGTTCACAATCTTCTGACCACTCAAATCGGTTTTCCTTGCGGGTTAATCTGGTCAGAGGTACTGCAATCTTTGAGAAATCCTTAATAAATCTCCGATAATAACCTGCCAAGACTAGAAAAATTCTTACTTCAGTTACATTTGCAGGTCTATCCCAATTCTTTACGGCCTCCACTTTCGAAGGATCCACTAAAATACCTTCCTTGGTGATAATGTGTCCCAAAAAAGACACTTTTTACAACCAGAAATCACATTTACTAAACTCGGCGTATAACTGGTGATCTCTTAGTAATTACAACGCCACCTTCAAATGCTCAGCATGCTCCTTCTTACTCTTAGAATATATCAGGATATCATCAATAAACACCATGACCCACTAATCAAGGTAGGGCCGGAACACGCTATTCATCAAATGCATGAAAGCTGCAGGAGCATTCGTTAGTCCAAAAGGCATTACTACAAATTCAAAATGCCCATACCTGCTATGGAAGGCTGTTTTGAAAATGTCATCATCCTTAATTTGTAACTGATGGTATCCTGATCGAAGATCGATCTTAGAAAAATATTGAGCTCCTGCTATCTAGTCAAATAGTTCGTCAATCCTCGGTAATAGGTACTTGTTCTTGATTGTAAGTTGGTTCAATTGCCGATAATCAATACACAGTCTCATTGAACCATCCTTCTTATGGATGAACAACACAGGGGCTCCCCACGGGGATGTACTTGGACGAATAAACCCCTTCTCGAGCATCTCCATTAATTGTCGCTTCAATTCTCTTAACTTCGCAGAAGACATACGATACGGAGTCTTAGAAACAGGGGACGTGCCCGGAATCAAATCAATAGAAAAGACTACCTCCCTCTCGGGTGGAAGTCCTGGCAATTCCTCAAGAAAAACATCTTGAAAGTCTCGAACAACAGAAATATCTTTAATCTCAATCTCCTTCTCAAGAGTCAAAGAAACAAAGGCTAGAAAAGCCTGACACCCTTTCTTCAATAACTTCTCAGCTCGAATTGCTGAAATAAGCCGTACGGATATAGAACGCCTAACTCCAGTAAAAGAAAGCTCGGGGTGTCCAGAAAAAGACACAGAGCTAGTTCTGCAATGGACATTAGCTTCGTATCTAGCCAACCAATCTGCTCCTAGGATTACATCGTAATCCTTCATGTCCATACAAACTAAATCAGCCGACATAATCTGCCCACTCACTATAACCTTCGTAGAAGAATAGAAATATTTAATTGCTGATCCTGACCCGATAAGGGTCGAAATTGCTAATGGAGAACTCATTAACACAAGTTTCACAGCTAACGATGTAGCTCCGAGAAATGAAAGATTGTGTTGCTCTAGTGTCGAAAAGAACAAAACCTGGCTTATCATGAACAACAAGTGTACCTTCAACAAGTCCACTGATGCGGGATAGACACGGGGACCGACTCTACGTGGTATAGACCTCGAACTCTAGATGCGGACACGACCAGCAACACATGATGGGAGAGACATTAGGCCCGACACGGAGAGCTCCTATGGGCTATACGTCGCTAACAGAAACGCAAGCTCACTCGTCGTCCCAAGCGAGGGAAACGCGGATCGTGCGCGGTTGAAGAACCGGCAGAGTTCACGGGTAGTCGACTCACTTCCGGACTCGGATTGAGTCACGGGACGGGTCACTCTCACACTCACAGCGGTCACATGAACACACGGGCTAGTACCTATCGCTCTCGACAGCAGCAAAGACCATATACTAGTTAAGCAAATGAACGCCAAGAAGTTCGGACCATTACCTCCACGCACCAGGCGTGGCGAAGATAACCCCGGCCGAATTACGGACTCCCGGTTAACAATGATTACAGCAATACACTACGTCGACCCACTCCACACAAGGAGGTAAAAGGTCACATGTGGGGTCCAGGAATCGCGCAAATCGGGTTGACGGGTAGCATCTTGATGTCGCCCGGCGATGCCGAACTCCGCGTTTTCGTGCTTTCCGAGTGACTGGTTTTACGGACCCGTGGGGCCCGCGGATGGCGCTGTCCTCCGGATCAGTGGGGGTGGGACCCACTGTGATGGGGACCCCTGGTGGCGCGCCTCCACGGACGGTGGTCGGCCGGGAACACCGATCGGGGGTCGATCGGTCCCGATTCCCAATTCTGGAACTAACTTCCCATGGATTTTGGTTGCTGTCTTCCGGCGCGCGCTCCGGTGAAAACGGCCGCTGCGATCAATCTTGACGTCGGATCGGGACGCATGAGCTATTTTGGGAAAGCTCTCTTCAAATGCTTCAATCTAGAGCCAGAAAGATCTGCTGGATCTGGTCGGATCAGAACTTTATTTAATTTACAAGTCCCTATTGTACAGTAACCGAAATCTCAGATCTACAGGTGAGTTGTCTAAAGACTGCCTTTGACCGCGAAGAAGATGGCCGATTCAGCTCCTGAGCTCTTCATCAAACTTGTGAGATTTTGAACAAGGAAAACGGGGATATTTTTGTTGAACTGATTGGAGGTGGCTGTGATTTTTTATGATTTATTTACTGGAGGGTGGTCGGATCTGGGAACGGGCAGAAAGTACTGTAGCTGGAGAAGAACTCGATTTTTATAAAATATGAGATGGCCTCACAAAAATTAAAGAAACTTTGGGGACGGTGGGGTGGACAGAACTCCCAGTAAAATTGAGAGTTGCAACAAAAATCCGAAAGAGGTCCGAAACGTTAAAACACAGGGCGGGTGGAAATGGGAACAGATAGCAGATAGATCTGGAAATTAAGATTGGACGAAAATGAAAAAATATCAAATGGGATCTTTATGACCAACAAAAAATTTTGGGACGTGTTTGACACCTCTGGAGCATCCCCTAAAATCCCCAGGTCGATCTGAGCTCGTGGCTGACGCAGAGAATTCGTGGAAGCTGATGTGGTCGGATGAAGGCAGAACTCCGGCGATCTTGGCGGTGATGCGATGGCGGCTCGTGGCGACGGCGGCGGCGACCGGAATGATAAGGGGAGGAGTCACACCTCCAGAGGGAAGCCTTCACAGCTCCAAGGGGGAGAGAGGGGCGGCCTAAGCCTTTGCTCAAGCAATTTTCCAAGTTCAAAATGGCATTAATTGTCCAAAATGGGAAATTACAAGTATTTATGTGTTACATCTCAAATCCATTGTCCACCGTTGGATCTAGGGGATGGGAATGGGTGGCCTGGATTGAGTGTGACACATACACAAAAATTACAATAAAAAAAACAAGGGGGGGGTGCACCATTGACTATGGAGGCAAGGGGGGACATGGTAGTTAGCCACCTTGGACTTTGAAGTCCACTTGCCTCCCATGTGCCTTTTACCATTCAACCTTCTAGATGCCTCCATTTGACATATTGACTGACCCCACATGGGGCCCATGAGCTGAGGTGGATCAATGGGAGGGGGTCTGTGGGCCCGTGGGACCCAGGGGTCCCATTTTACAAATAAACCCCTCTTACAATCAAAATTACATACCGAATAAAATGAAATAAACACACATCACACAAATAAAGTCTGACTAAATATGATAAATGCCGGGACACAAGGGGGCGTCTCCAGGCTGTCTCCGAGCCAGATGGATGCTGAGGTGGCTCGCGTCGTACTCCGTGTGCAGTACCGGTGGCTCGGCGTATCGCGCCGCTCAACTGCTCGGGTGTCCGCACCAATTCTCCCTGGGTGGGAGAAACTCGACCCTGTCGAGTAAGGGTCTGCATCACTCCTGTATCGCTCCAGAAGGTCCAGATTGATCCGCTGCAACTCGCCATGCGTGATCCATGTGTCCTCAGTAGCGGGCCGTCCTCTCCACCGCACTAGGTAGCGCGGGAGGATCCACTCCTGGTAACTGTCACCTGCTCATCTAGTATATGATCTATATGCTCACGCTGCCGTGACAAATGGGCTGGAGGTGGACACTCAGGTGTGGGATCACTCACAAGGGGAGGAGATGGCTCGAAAGGCTCACTCGGGATCACCGCTGGGTCCCTATATGCAACTAGATCTGAAACATTAAAAGTAGAGCTTATACCGTATTCCTCGGGCAAGTCCACAACGTACGTATTGGATCCAACGCGTTTCAACACTCTGAATGGACCGGCTCCGCGAGCTTGCAATTTCTTAACGGTTCCAGAGAGAAACCGTTCAGGTCTTACCCTGATCATGACATATTCACCCTCTTGGAACTCTCGGTGGTGTCGGTGGGCATCGGCTAACTCCTTGTAACGTGCATTGCTGGCCTCAATGTGACGACGGATGTCATCATGCAAACTCCTAACATGCCTAGCAAACGACTCGGTCGACTCCGACACTCTAGCATGGATAGGCATGGGGACAAGGTCAACGGGTTTCCTAGGCCTACGACCTGTGACAATCTCAAATGGACTCATGCCGGTAGACCTATTCACCGAATCATTATATGCAAACTCGGCCATGGGTAGAATGAGATCCCAATCCCCAATGCGGTCCCTAACAAGACACCTCAAAAGGTCTCCCAGACTCCTATTGACCACCTTGGTCTGACCATCTGTCTGGGGATGATATGCAGTGGAAAACTTGAGGTGCGTACCCATCGTATGCCATAGTGTCTTCCAAAAGTAGGAAGTGAATCTAACATCACGGTCAGACACTATAGTGCGAGGCAACCCGAACTTGCACACCACATGCGTAAGGAAAAGGCAGGCTACCCTCGAAGCATCCGAAGTTTTCGAGCAAGGAATAAAGAGGGCCATCTTCGAGAAACGGTCAACCACCACATAGACCGAATCATGCTTCCTGGAGGTACGTGGCAATCCCAAAACAAAGTCCATGCTAACATCCTGCCACGGGGCATCAGGCACGAGAAGAGGCGTATAAAGGCTGGAGCTTTGCTTCTTCATCTTGGCCGTAGCATAGGTACGGCACTGAGCCACGATGTTAGCAGCATCGCGCTTCAAGCTCGGCTAATAAAATCGATGCTCCACTGCCTCAATAGTCTTGTTCCGACCAAAGTGGCTGGCTAGACCTCCCGCATGTAGTTCCCACATTAAGAAATCTCTAACCGAAGTTCGGGGAACACATAGCTTGCTACCTCGAAAGAGGTAACCCTCCTGAAGCACATACTCATCAAGGTCTCTCGAGGGTCCGGCCTGGAGAGTGGTAAAAATCTGACCAAAGTCAGGACAATCAACATAGGTCTCCTTCATCTTCTCTAACCCTATGACCTCGGCACTCATGGTGGTAAGGAAACATGCTCGCCGACTCAAGGCATCAGCCACCTTGTTTTCCACTCCAGCCTTATGTTTAAGCACAAAGGTGAACTTCTGGAGATACTCGACCCAACGACTGTGACGGGAGTTCAACTTCTTTTGGGAGTGGAGATACCTCAATGTCTCGTGATCGGAGTATAGGACAAACTCCCGATGTAAAAGATAGTGCCTCCAATGCCTAAGAGCCTGAACAACTGCGTAGAATTCTTTATCATATGTGGAATATCACAGCTTCGCGTCATTCATCTTCTCGCTGAAATATGCGATCGGGTGGGACTCCTGACTCAAAACTCCTCCAATTCCCACGCCCGACGCATCACAAGAGACCTCAAACACCATCGAGAAATCAGGCAGTCGAAGGATAGGTGTCTGGGTCATGTGCTCCTTGATGTCCTTGAAGGCGACAGATGCGGCCTTCGTCCATATAAATGTGCCCTTTCGGATACAATCCGTGATCGGGGCGGTGACGGAGCTAAATCCGCGGATGAAGCGACGATAGAATGTCGCAAGACCATGAAAGCTGCGGACATCATGAACGGTGCGGGGTTCCGGCCACTCAACAATGGCCCGGACCTTCTCCGGATCGGCGGAGACCCCCGTACTAGACACAATGAAACCCAAGAAGGTAAGCTGAGGTGTCATGAAGGCACACTTCTGTGGGTTCGCAAACAGCTGCTCTCGCCAAAGAAGTAGATAGACCTGCTGAAGGTGGTCTAAGTGGTCCCCTGTGGTGCGGCTATAGATAAGGATATCATCAAAATACACCACTACAAAGACTCTAATGAAAGGTCGAAGGACCTGAGTCATGAGCCGCATGAAAGTGCTAGGGGCATTGGTCAACTCAAAAGGCATGACCAACCACTCATAGAGACCGTCCTTGGTCTTAAATGCTATCTTCCACTCATCACCTGGCCTAATCCTCACCTGATGGTAGCCACTCTTAAGATCGATCTTCGAAAAGATAGTGGCACCTGCCATCATGTCCAGCATGTCATCAAGGCGGGGAATAGGGAACCTGTACTTCACGGTGATTTTGTTGATGGCAGGACTATCAATGCACATTCTCCACGTGCCATCCTTCTTCGGGGCGTGTAATGCGGGTACAGCACATGGACTCATGTTGTCCCGAACAGACCCTCTCTGCACTAACTCATCGACCTGCCGTTTAAGCTCGGCATGCTCCGTGGGAGTCATGCGATAATGAGGAAGGTTGGGCAAAGAAGAGCCCGGAACAAGGTCGATGGCATGGTGAATATCCCGCATAGGTGGGAGTCCCTCCGGAAGCTCATCGGGAAAGACATCAGCATACTCCTGCAGAATGGGAACAACCTCGGGTGGGAGCTCACCCTCGGAGTCCCGCTCCACCTCTCGGACCGTAATGGCAAACACCGGACAGCCCTGACTAAGCTCCTGCTCCATTTCCCGGGAGCTAATCATCATCAATCTCCTCGTCGAGGGCTCTCCTGGGCCAGAGGTAACGGTCATAGCCCGAGCTGGGGATGGGGTACTAGGCCCGGGAACGGAAGGCTTCAGAGTACTAGGGCCAGTAGGACCCCTGACTGATGGGCTCCTGGGCCTAACGGGTTGGAGGGTGACCCGCTGGCCAGCGTGGTCGAAGGTACAGGTGTTCCACCGGCCATGGAGCGTGGCATCCCGGTCAAATAACCACGGCCTACCAAGAATGAGACTACCCACTTCCATGGGGAGAACATCACACCAGATCTCGTCACGGTAGGAGTGGAGCTGCAGCGGGACCAAGCACCGTAGCCTGACCGAAATGGAAGTGGTATCCACCCATGATACCTGATAGGGACAAGGATGGTCTACGGGTGTGAGACCAAGACGGGCGACAGCGTTCGTGGAGATTGCATTGATACAACTCCCGCTATCGATGACCACCTTGCAAATTTGCTTTCCCAGCCTACAGAATACATGAAGGATAGTAGTCCGACGCCAGTCATCACTGACCTGTGGCTGGGTGAGGATACATCTGACGACCCCCACGTGGGTATCGTCCGAAGGCTGGGCATCCTGGGCCTCACCTCCCATCTCATAGTACTCGTCAGCTAACTCTTCATCTGCCTCATAGCTGACTAACTCGAGGCCCGTAGGGGTGGTATCCTCGACCTGTGTGTCCCCAATGTGAAGAGATGGGCGGGTGGGACACTGGTTGGCGACATGATAAACCCATTGCAGCGATAACACTACTGCTGTGATCCACTAGGCTCCCCAATCATAGGTCCTTTACCTTTATCCTCCCGACGGATAGGAGGTGTAGGCAACAAAGGACGTGCAGGAGGTGCGGGTGCCGGTGGACGGGCTGTGGGTGCGGCCGTAAGATGCTGGGGACGAGGAAGGTCCCTCGGGGGTGGAGGACGAGGCCTAGGAGCAAAAGGCTCGGGGCGAGCGGGCTCCTGAGGTCGAGTAATGGGGGCCCTCGGATACGTGCCAGATGAGCCACGGGGCTCGACACTACGAAGGGGAAAGGAGCCCAACCGATGGGGTGACTCGAACTCGGCCTCGAACTGCTCCAATTCGAGAGCGATCTGATATGCCTGCTCCAAAGTGGTTGCATTGCGGCGAAAGAGTTCATATTTATAATTGGGCTGTAAACCTCTTCGAAAGTGGGATATAGTCATGGTGCTCTCTTCCGTGACCCTACACCGTAAGTAATACTCATCGAACTCGGCGGTGTACTCAGTCACGGATCGGTTCCCTTGGGAGATGCTTTGCCACTTGTCTATAAGACGTTGGCGATATGAGGCGGGAATGTATTTCTCCCTCAATTTGATTTTCATATCATCCCAAGTATCGATTTGGGGTTGACGTCGCTGATTGAGCAGGCTCTCCACATTGATCCAATAAGTTTGGGCCTGCCCTTGCAGCTTCATCTTCGCGTATCGGACTCTTCGGTGGTCTGTCATCTCAAACCACTCGAAGTACCGGTCCATGCCTGCCTCCCAATCTAGATACACCCTAGGGTCCAAGGACCCGCTAAAGGTGGGAGGGTCCGCACGCACACCCCTAAGGATGCGGTCGTCATCATCATCATCACGATTCCGTCGTTGATTCCGACGACCATTTCCCCCTGATCATTGTCGGAGGCATAATCATCCACTATAGGCGCCTGTTGCCTCCCGACATCATCCACTTGAGCCCTTGGCACGGCGGGTGGCTGTGCCGGCTCTTGTTGGCCGTTCGTCGGCGCGGGTTGCGCCGCTACTGGGCCCCTCTCTAGGACAGCGATCCTCCCAACTAAGCCCTGGATGGACTGATCCGAACTCTCGGCCCGATCCTCGAGGGCTTTCTAGTCGCGTTCCTATGCCATCCATACACCTACTAAGACCATCCATACGCGTGTCAAGACGTTCCATAATGGCTCGGAACATCTCAGCCGTCGAGGACTCATCGTACCTACGGGCTCGGGAGTCCGCCATAGGTGGTGGTGGCGAGTATTGGGTACCTCGACGGGTGGGCATGCAAAGACACACGACCTAGAAGACACCGACTAATGCAAACACTCACTAGATGATGCACTTAGACCTAACCAATATCCGGTACGAGGCGAAGATAAGTGATCTGAGATCACTCGCGCAAGTACGCTACCCTCCCGATAGGTATAACCTAATGTTCGGGCAACGCCTTTTAATATACCGAGCTATTGGGTGAAATGCAATTTGAAAACACTTTTTTTTGTTGTTTTGAAATGATGATCCTAGACTCGACTTATACTATGCAAGACATATGCAACGACTACCCTAGACTCGACTGTCTCTGATACCAAACTGATGCGGGACGGACACGGGGACCGACTCTACGTGGTATGGACCTCGGACTCTAGATGCGGACACGACCAGCAACACATGATGGGAGAGACATTAGGCCCGACACGGAGAGCTCCTATGGGCTATACGTCGCTAACAGAAATGCAAGCTCACTCATCGTCCCAAGCGAGGGAAACGCGGATCGTGCGCGGTTGAAGAACCGGCAGAGTTCACGGGTAGTCGACTCACTTCCGGACTCGGATCGAGTTGCGGGACGGGTCACTCTCACACTCACAGCGGTGACATGAACACACGGGCTAGTACCTATCGCTCTCGACAGCGGCAAAGACCATATACTAGCTAAGCAAATGAACGCCAAGAAGTTCGGACCATTACCTCCACGCACCCGGCGTGGCGAAGATAACCCCGACCGAATTACGGACTCCCGGTTAACAATGATTAACGCAATACACTAAGTCGACCGACTCCACGCAGGGTGGTAAAAGGTCACATGTGGGGTCCGGGAATCGCACAAATCGGGTTGACGGGCAGCATCTTGATGTCGCCCGGTGATGCCGAACTCCGTATTTTCGTGCTTTCCGAGTGGCGGGTTTTACGGACCCGTGGGGCCCGCGGACGACGCTATCCTCCGGATCTGTGGGGGTGGGACCCACTGTGATGGGGACCCATGGTGGTGCGCCTCCACGGACGGCGGTCGACCGGGAACACCGATCGGGGGTCGATCGGTCCCGATTCCCAATTCTGGAACTAACTTCCTACGGATTTTGGTTGCTGTCTTCCGGCGCGCGCTCCGGCGAAAACGGCCGCTGCGATCAATCCCCACTTCGGATCGGGACGCATGAGCTATTTTGGGAAAGCTCTCTTCAAATGCTTCAATCTAGAGCCAGAAAGATCTGTTGGATCTGGTCAGATCAGAACTTTATTGAATTTACAAGTCCCTGTTGTACAGTAACCGAAATCTCAGATCTACAGGTGAGTTGTCTAAAGACTACCTTTGACCGTGAGGAAGATGGCTGATTCAGCTCCTGAGCCCTTCATCAAACTTGTGAGATTTTGAACAAGGAAAATGGGGATATTTTTGTTGAACTGCTTGTAGGTGGCTGTGATTTTTTATGATTTGGTTACTAGAGGGTGGTCGGATCTGGGAACTGGCAGAAAGTACTGTAGCGGGAGAACAACTCGATTTTTATAAAATATGAGATAGCCTCACAAAAATTCAAGAAAATTTGGGGACGGTGGGGTTGATGGACAGAACTCCCAGTAAAATTGGGAGTTCCAAAATAAATCAGAAAGAGGTCCGAAACGTGGAAACACAGGGCGGGTGGAAATGGGAATAGATAGCAGATAGATCTGGAAATTAAGATTGGACGAAAATGAAAAAATATCAAATGGGATCTTTATGACCAACAAAAAATTTTGGGACGTGTTTGACACCTCTGGAGCATCCCCTAAAATCCTGAGGTCGATCTGAGCTTGTGGCTGACACAGAGAATTCGTGGAAGCTGCTGTGGTCGGATGAAGGCAGAACTCCGGTGATCTCGGCGGTGATGCGATGGCGGCTCGTGGCGGCGGCGGCAGCGACCGGAATGATAAGGGGAGGAGTCACACCTCCAGAGGGAAGCCTTCACAGCTCCAAGGGAGAAAGAGGGGCGGCCTAGGCCTTTGCTCAAGCAATTTTCCAAGTTCAAAATGGCATTAATTGTCCAAAATGGAAAATTACAAGTATTTATGTGTTACATCTCAAATCCATTGTCCACCGCTGGATCTAGGGGATGGGAATGGGTGGCCTGGATTGAGTGTGACGCATACACAAAAATTACAATAAAAAAAACAAGGGGGGGGGGGGCTCACCATTGACTAGGGAGGCAAGGGGGGACATGGTAGTTAGCCACCTTGGACTTTGAAGTCCACTTGTCTTCCTTGTGCCTTTTACCATTCAACCTTCTAGATGCCTCCATTTGCCATGTTGACTGACCCCACATGGGGCCCATGAGCTGAGGTGGATCAATGGGAGGGGGTCTGTGGGCCCGTGGGACCCGGGGGTCCCCTTTTACAAATAAACCCCTCTTACAATCAAAATTACATACCGAATAAAATGAAATAAAAACACATCACACAAATAAAGTCTGACTAAATATGATAAATGCCGGGACTCAAGGGGGCGTCTCCAGGCTGTCTCCGAGCCAGATGGATGCTGAGGTGGCTCACGTCGTACTCCGCGTGCGGTACCGGTGGCTCGGCGTATCGCGCCGCTCAACTGCTCGGGTGTCCGCACCATCCACCCTCCTCGGTGGGTTCTGTCTCATCTTCCTATAGGGCTTGAAGCTTGCCCTGGCGCTTCTGACCTCCTTACGGTTTGGTCGATGTAACTTGGTCAGACAAGAGGGGACATTCTGGAATACGATGGTCCCAACTTCCACAACATAAACATGTGCCCAACTTGCGCCAACACTCCTCCATCTTGTGACCTGGGCGGTCACAGTACTTGCAGAGGGCCTTAGATGGTGTAACAGGACCAGGCTTCTTCTCATCATTCTTCGGCATCTTTCCCTTCCATGAGCTAGACCCACCGTTGGGTCTCTTCTTGCCATTACCGGGTTTAAAGTTCCCGGAACTTGTTGTTGATTCTTTCTTGGAGCTCTTCCCACGGATCTTCTCCGTCAACTCCCGGGTATCAGGACTTGGGCTTTCCTCACCATCTCGACGTAAGTCTGGATCTCCATAGGTGCCAATTGATTAATATAATGTATCTTCAGGCCATTAAGAAATCTCTTGGCCTTCATCTTCTCCGTGGACACTAGATGAGTTGCATAACGAGACAACCGAGAAAACTGGGCCTCATACTCTGCAACAGAAAGATTCCTCTGCTTCAAAGTAGCGAACTCTGTTGCCTTCTTCTCTTGTATTCTATCAGAAAAATACTTGTTGTTGAAGAGTTCCTCGAACTCCTTCCACGTTACTTGACGGTCTCCCAGCGTAACTTTCACAGCATCCCACCATGTTCTGGCATCACGTTCTAGTTGGAAGGTAGTCAAGAGGACCCGCTCATGGTCACTGCACTGCATAACTTCAAAAATGCGCTCCATCTCCTTCAGCCAGTGCTCGGCTTCATCCGGATCTGTCGAACCACCGAATCACGGGGGATTCATCCCATGGAAGTTTCGATGAAGATCTCAAGCTCCCTGGTGCGCCGCGCCTCCCTGGGCTACTTGCTGCAGTGCCCGCGTTAATCCTTGCACCATACGTTGCATGTCTCTCCACTGCGCACGTTAAGCCGCCATTGCACGAACCCTACACGTGGAATAATTAATTTAGAACCACCTAGGAGGAATCTTCTAGAGTTATTTAATTAAGTTAACCCGAGTCTCTACCCAATCTCACTGGGTGAAATTCTTAAACTCATAACTAGTCATGGTTCTATGACATCACTAGGGAGCCTAGGAACCTTAGAACACCTAGGCTCTGATACCACCAAACTGTCACGCCCCGATGCGGAATATCAGAACGCGGCCGCAGAAAGAGATTAAAACATGTTGATTTCCAAACATGCTGTGCCTTGGGCTAACTATTAGATACATACACCATGCACCACATCAGAGCGAAATAGAAGGAATAATACCACCATAGGCAAATACCATTAATTAGAATATAACGTAGATTATACCCAATATTCCATCAACACTGACAAATCTCAAGTTTAACAACTTAACAGAGTCTACATCACAACTGACTGAAACAAATTACAATCTTCATCAACCACAATCTCAGATTCAAACTATCTAGTAAAGACTCCTCGAGACTATCTGGCAGGTTCGCTCCAAGGTCTTCACTCTTGTCCATCCCCATCAGTTTGAGAGTCCTCACCTGAGCTACCTGAAAAGGGGGGAAACAACTAGGTGAGCGAACGCTCAGTAGGTAATAATATGCATGTTTAAGTAATTAACCATTTTCAATAATGTGATGATAAACAAAAAGATAATCAATAACGAACTACTCAAACAAAAGAACAATAATATAGCATACCCACGAATTGGCCGATCAAGCATGTAACATGCAAGTCATGTAGATATTTCCATGAAGGAAAGTTCAAGAGAAAGAATCATGTGAATGGAACGTCATAGATATCACGCTAGTCATTCACTCGGTGCAATACCTCACCATGTCATTACAAACTCCCATGGTCACAAATACTTTTCGGGCGCTCTCCCCAGGACCAGACCGGGCCTTTTACGTTGCATTGGCATTGATTTGGTGGATCCAAGATCCCAAGTTATGTCTAGACATTCACAGGAATTCGGCCAGGAAGTTGCATAATATAGCGAGAATAATCAAGGAATATAATAGTACAAGCCACTCCTGGATCGACTATCGAGGCACACCAGAAATCGCGAATCATCACAAGCTGGAAGATATGCGGTCATGTTTGGGCCGCTTAATAATAGGATGGTCAACCATGGACCGTGTAGGGTAAACTGGGCCAGGGACAACCCAGCTCGGTGCCAAGGAAATAAACAGTCTTATCATGGGCCGTTCAGTACTGAATGGTCCGAAAAGGGCCGCTGGAAGCAATACTGGGGTGTACACGGTCCATGTTGGGCCGTTCAAATGATGGAACGGTCAATAAGGGGCCGTCTACCATCCGAGGTCGGTGCACACTCCAGGTCGGTGCAAGCAAGGTAGGTCGGTGCACCTCCAGTTATTAAATGGTCAGGGACGGGCCGCTTAACAATAGAACGATACATATATAGCAGTGTACATACCTAGAGTCGACCCACAGCAGAGGTCAGTGCACAACTCAAGAAGGTTGGTGCACCTGGCAATTGTACGCGGTCTCATCCGGGCCGTTCGATAACTCAAACGGTCTGGATCCAACCGTGTACGGCTCAGATGGTCCAAAATGGGCCGTGACAAGGAACAGAGCCAAATGAGCGATCCGGTCGAGATAATCAGGTGCAGGATTTGTGGTACAACATGCCCAGTGTCCTAGTGGGAATCCCACGCTCGCGGGGGCTTACGGAGGTCCCATAATGGAGGTCCTAGTCCGATGGAAGGAATATCCGGCGGAGAGTTCCAACCATTACAAGAAATGAGGGCTAGTAAGACATCAAAAAATGATATGTATCGGTCAGTCAGTTCCACCAGAGTGGAGTGACTGTCAAAATACTCCTAATGAGAGGTCCCCCTTTATTGAAACATGATTAAGGTTATATATTCATGAAATAACAACAAGAAGGACAAGATTGATAACAATGATCAAAAGTAAGTTAGACAAGATTAAGCATTCTAATCTTTCATTTATTTCCAATAATTTTGTGGGTTCGCTACCTTATTTACAGACTAGATCAAAGAGAACTCGACATGCTTAAATCAGTGATAATCTATTCTGCATGACAGAATGGTCCATCCATAACCGTTCAATAGGCGTCAGCGGTCTATCGATAGGCCGTTCAGGTCCTGCAGCCCCGTAGGTTATACAGGCCCTGAGCGGTCTATCGCGGGCCGCTGAGGTCACTGCACGGTCTAGTTGGAACCGTCGCCCAAGACCACACGGTCTATCGAGGGGCCGTTCAACACAAAGCGGTTACTGTAAAACCGTTATTGAAACAGTAAGGCAGAACGATAACGATCATGATAACCACCATTTAGAAAGTCAAACTCGCGAGATATATAACATGAAATTTGGGCAAAAATATTCCAATAGAAAAAGTACGAAAAACTACATAAGATGGATGGATTAATTGAGTCGTTAAGCCTATTTAACCCAACATTAATTGATGATAACAAGATAAACCCTAATCCTAACATGCGCCAACCAAAACGATGATTTCTCTCTGGATACGACATAACTTTTAGGGCTTTTTATATCAATGGAAATAGGACTAAGAGATGAATCCACCCATCTATAACTCTTAGGGTTTGGTCTGCTAAAAAATACCTTAAACGAAGGAAGAAGATGACAATAGGTCGCCGACTGTCCGCGCGAAGAATACCAAATATCTCCAATGATCTAACTCCTCGTCGGTCGCCACAGCATCCAAGCGAGTCTATGTCAGTCTAGGGTTCGCTTAAATAGAAGGAATGATAGCTAGGGCATCGATTAGGATTGATAGAGTCCATGAACCTCCACTCGCGCGTGAATCGTGCAAGACCCGGTCAAGCCGCCGCTCATTCCCCAAATTCGAAGTCTAGGGTTTAGGGTTTCGACTGGAACAGAGGGGAAAATGATCTCCTCATCAAGGCCGTTCAATAGGGTCCGATCTGAGCTCAAACGGTCAGGTATTGGGTTTGAATTCAACGATCCAAGGTCCGACAAGCTAAAATGTGGATTATGCCCTAATTCCCTGAATTTGGCTGGCTTAAGATTTTAATTAGGGGTAGACCCAGAAGAATAAAAGTTTAAACTATTCGTCCTCTATGCGATTATAATTTTTTTAGATTTTTATAAATTAGTTGCAACTTGACCTATCGGAATTTCCTTTAATTTCTTTATAATTACCCTTTTAATTTATTCAATTATACACTGGGGTGTTACACCGTGACTCGTTCCGAGCACGAGAGTGAACCGACCACCCGAAACTTAAAGTCGGTTTCCCAACCGTGCAAGATCATCATGTTTCCCTCGCCGGCGACGACTGTGAGTTAGTGCTTCTTGTTTGGGGCATGATCGCCTCTTCTAAAGCTCGTTCGGTGCCGCATTGTAGTGTCATTGCTGGTCGCGTCGTCTTGTGAGTCGCGTCGTCCTTTAGAGTCCAAGGGCGCAACCCGTCCGCGTCGAGTCTCGTAGTCGTCCCGCATCATTGACCAAGTCAGCTCACTTCCTACCAATAAAGAGTCGATGGTTAGTTGATGTTCTTGCTGTTTTGTATATCAAAGAAGTTGCCGACTGCATGGAGTTCCTGTTTCGATCGTGTCTGACAGAGATCCACATTTTACTTCTCATTTTTGGAAGGGTCTACATCATTCGTTGGGGACAAAACTGAACTTTAGTACAGCTTTTCATCCTCAGACGGATGGTCAGACCGAGAGAACGAATCAAGTTGTAGAAGACATGCTGTGAGCTTGTATCATTCATTTAATTACTTGCCTTTGGTTGAGTTTGCATATAATAACAGCTATCAGGCAAGTATTCAAATGGCACCTTTCGAAACATTATACGGAAGGAGTTGTCGATCACCCTTATGATGGGACGAAGTTGGCGAAAAATAACTACTAGGCCCAGACATGGTCAGAGACACTACAGAGAAGATTCATCTAATTAGAGAGAGACTTCAAATGGCTTAGTCTATACAAAAGACTTACGCCGATACTAAAGGAGAGACCTCGAGTTCCAAATCGGAGATCACGTCTTCCTTAAGGTTTCTCCAGGATGAGGTATCCGAAAATTTGGTGTTAAGGGCAAGCTTACACCAAGATATATCGGTCCCTTCGAGGTGTTAGAAAGAGTTGGCGAGGTTGCCTACCGCATCGCCTTGCCTCCTCAACTGTCTGAGGTTCACAATGTGTTCCACATTTCTATGTTGAAGAAATATGTGCACGATCCATCACACGTCATAGATCATGACAACCTGGTGACACAAAAGGATCTCACTTATGAATAAAAGCCTTTGAAGATCCTTGATCCTGAGGTTCGTGCGCTAAGGAACAAAACTATTCCCATGGTAAAGGTGCAATGGAGCAAGTGTCCAGAACAAGAAGCAACATGGGAGACCGAAGAATCCATGAAGAAGAGATTCCCGGACTTATTTCGAAATGATATGTACTTTGCACCCTCATGTCTATATACAATTAAATTTGGGGACCAAATTCTTTTAAGTGGGGGAGAGTGTAGCAACCCGGATAAATTAGAAGAGATAAAAACTTTCTAGTAAGTAAAAACCTTCAGTTAAATGATAAAGGGGCCTAAATCAAACCAGATTGTACAAAAGGCCTTAACCAAATGGGCCCTTATGTACATGAACTAATGGGCTTATATATATATATATATATATATATATATATATATATATATATATATATATAAAATCACTAAAGGGCCTTAAAAGCCCATAAACCTCCTTACGTCCAAAAGAAAGATAAGATGTATATATATATATATATATTATTCCAAAAGCTAATTTCCCACATCCCGTTCGAAGCATGCATAAACTTTTAGGGTTTTTAGTTTGCTTTGAGAAAGCGGCTGCATATATGGATAAAGGAGCTTAGCGTAGGAAGTTTAAAACTTACTAGGATTGCTACGAGGGAAACTTAAATCACATTAGGTTGCTTAAACCCCCTTAGGTCTTTTCTTCTCTATAAATACCCTACCATATCGACGAGCAGAACCCTATTTGCTGCATTCGAAGGGAGCCCCTACGTGCGTCGACATCCTGCTGTGTGCTGTCGTCATCGTCCTCTTCCTCCTGCAGCTATCACGATCGTAGCATCCCTGTCGCCGCAGTTGCTATTGCCAATTGCTGGATGAAGGAGTCATATTCTTCATGTTGATGTTTTAATCCTCTGCACTATCGTTGCAGAGATATTCTTCTTCTTCTACCATTGCTACGATTGCTCGACTACAGTTGCTGGGAAGAGTTTCTCTTCATCCTCCATGGTGCTGCTGCCTCTTCTTCACGACAAGGAGGGAGTGCAGTCGTTGCAGTTGCTGATTGTTCTTATTTCTTTTCCGTTCATCGTTCTTCATTCACCAAACAAGGTAGGTGTTCTCAAGTAACGAAGCCCAACTTGTTAAAATCACAGTAATCACATGCATATAGGTCATATAGCTTGATACCTTGTGTTCTGTTTCAGTATCCGTAGGTTTTACTACATTTTAGTAAATAGCGACCTTGTCATGGGCACTTATTTAATGAACGACCGCATGCACGATCGCTAATTATCTGGAAATAGCGATAGCGGTCAGGTCGTCCTTTAATGAATGACCCTTTTTCAATCCGCTAATTCTTTTAGGTATTTAATAATTACCACTTTCTTAAAAATTTATACCTACAAAACCTGATGAACAAAATTAATGCATGAATGTGGTTTAGATTCCTGATATTTTCCTCTACCTACTCATGTCTTTACTTTCCTGTTATTGTAAACTTCCATCCTGTGAATAGTAACATGTGTTTATGAACGTATCTGTCCGATGCGTATCAGCTGACAAATAATGGGCGACAGCTATATAGTTGCTATTCAAATAATGAACGCCATCATGCAAGGGCGCTAATTTGTAAATAACCAGTAAATAGAGAATATACTTAAAATTGTGAATATACGACCGAGGTCAGGGCGCCATTCAAGGAATGAACGCCACTGTACTCAGTCGCTATTTGAAAACTTAGATATTAAATTCTGGAAAGTCCTAGAATTAACGCCCTTATATAGTGTCGTTAATTTTAGATATTTACATGAAAATTATGATATAATCCTGATTGAACGACCTTTCAGAAGGTCGCTATTTCATTAAATAGCACCTTCTGTGCAGGCGCAGTTTTCCTGTCTCACAGTTTTATCGGTTTTCTGGTCCATATCGTGGGACCATTGACACTCTCATCTCACATCCGTAGATGGGGTTTCAGTTTTGATTTCATCAATTACACACTTAATTCTCGGTGATGTTTGAACCCTTCGTGGGATATTCCTTCCTTCGGACTCGAGATTACGTCATAGAGACCTCTGTAAGTCTACACGAAGCATTGGATTCTCTCAAGGCCGCTGAGCAGGTTGTACACTAAAAACTCATGACACCGTGTCTTATCACGTCACTCTGAAGAAACGTGATGCTTTAGCCCTCTTAGAGCGTTGTTTCTAGCCTCTTTGAGAAGTCTGTCATCTGTCAGTGATTGGAGACACAGACATGGGTGCCAGAAGGAATTGGCAACCTATCCAATGTCATTATTTCCCTGATATAGTGACCTGAGCCTGGATGCTATTTCATCTAGCTTGTACTGTTCACAGGAATGGGCGACCACATGTGTGGGCACTATTTCTATAATTGGTGGCGACTGAGTGGGCGCCATTTACCCTATTTTATGACATGTCTTGGTTTTTGTGATGTTTAATACTTGTTCAAAGTTCAGCCATTAAACTCCTTCATTCGTGAAATCTACCTTATCATCCTACAATGGTTATTCCTTTGGAACTCTATATTGGCTATAACTGTAGTGGATGTCTCTAAAATACATGACTCAATGCTTGTGCATATAGGGTCCGATCTTATCCTAGGAGGAGCATCCGAAAGTACTTGTACTCATGGGAGCTATATTGATCACGGTGTGGCATTACACCGAAGTGAATGACTAGTTAGATTTGACATTCCACGACTCGTACTTGACTTGACATGACTTGCGTGGCCCTAAAAGGGTATTTACTTACTTGATAATATGATAGCCAATTCACGTGACATGACTTGATATGTTTACACCTTGATACATTCTATATGAATATCTTGAAATCTTGCTAGCTCATTTCTATTATCTCTTGACATTCTCTCTTTTGTCATTTTTATGCATACATGCATAGGTATACTTGCATTCATGTAACATGTAATTACTTAAAGCTAACTTGTACTTGAGATATAATTCCTACTGAGCATTCGCTCACCCTAGTGTTTCCCATATTTTTCAGCTAATTTCGATGACGAGGATCACTCAGAAGGGAATGGACATGAGTGAAGAACATAGAGCCACCCGACTATATATTAAAGCATCTATCCAGTCGTGCCTTTTCCACTTTCTTGAGTCAATCATTATAATTTTCTTTTATTGAGTCAAGATCATCCTTAGTTCGTTTATTGAAATTATGTAATAAGAATTACCTTTGTGGTTAATAAAGGATTTGGTTTATCTCTACCTTTTGTGCGCTCTGTCTATGTGTCGAATACACTTATGCTCTGATTGACATGAATGATATAACTCGTCACGCATACCGGGTTCCTTCTGTGCTCGGGGTGTGACAGAAATGGCTATGCCATGATGATAGTGACGTCACCTAACACCCCGACGTAGACTGCCTTACGTGCCAAGAACTGCGGTAGGTGGTGGGGCCCGCGTGCTAACGAAGTCGGACGACTTGAAGAGCATCTTCTAGACATTATTCATCGTACTGATTCATCAGGCGTCCCCTCCGAACATTCTCCCTCGGCCAACTTCGGATGACTCCTCTCGAGCTCCGAGCATGCTCGGTGCTCGAGAGTGTGGGGCTAGTGAGGAGGGGAATGTTTGCCAGGCCCAAAAGGGGCCCAGAATCGCCAGGCCCAATGGTCGGCCCGATACAGCCCGGAGTGTGTGAGCTAAGGCGGGCTAAGCTTTGGCCCACCTGCCTTGGCCTAACTGGGGTCCAACAAAGTCCTGACAGCCCGTTGGAGGAATTACGGTGCGCAGTACGAGTGGCGTAATGCTCGCCTAATGGGAAAGACGCTGACACCATTATGGAGCCCTCTCTAAGGACGGTTGGGATGCACCCCTAATGTCGAGATACTCGCCACGAGGCCTCTCCCCTTTCGGAAGGGACAGGTGCACAACGGATAACTCTCCCCATGATCAAGGGGGCGTTACTCAATCTTACAAGCCCCTGGAGCTCGCGATCATTGCTAAATGCTCTTATGGGAGACCTTCGATTCCGGAAATCAAGACCTGTCTTTCTCAAAGACTAAGGTTGCAGAATGATTTCCTACTTAGTGTGCTAAATCAACGTCACCTCCTATTGAGATTTTTGAATGAAGCAGACTTTCTGAAGGTTTATCTCCGAAAGAACTTGTATGTCAAAGGGTTTCTCTTTAGATTCTTCCGATGGTCTGCTGACTTTGATTTCAATACTGACCCTTCTTTGATGCCTATATGGGTGAGCTTTCCTTCTCTCCCTGTAAATCTCTACAATGAAGATTTCCTCTGTTCCATTGCTTGCAACCTGGGAAGAGTTCTCTGTATTCATGATGCTACTAGGTCTTGGACACACACCACTGAAGCTTTAGTGTGCATTGAAATTGACATTGCTAAACCCTTAATTGAACGTATTTGGATTGACATCAGCGGCAATGGGTTCTGGCAACACATCAAATACCATCGGCATCCAAATTTGTGTAGTTCCTGCCATAAAGTTGGTCACGACTCAACCTCCTGCTTAAAGAATAAAAGGCACGATTCATGTTGTGTAGTGGACAACGGATCTAGAGGGGAGGGGTGAATAGATCAGCCCCACTTTTCGCAATGCGGCCCTCTAAACAGCTAGTTAAAATGAATTGCAGCGGAATAGAAACTAGCTTCCAAGAATGCTACGATTCACTTAGCAAGATAAGCAAGATATATAATAATTCGATCCTAAGCATGCATCTAGAACGAATCAATCACACAAGTAAACCACACTAGACAGGATTTTTAAGGTGGTTCGGACTGAATCCTCAGCCCTACGTCCACCCCTCACCAAAACCCGGTGAGGCTTCACTTGTGCAGCGCACCAACCCGCAAATCGGAAACCACCGATTGCCTTCCTACTAACCAACGGTAGGGACGTCAACACCGCAGATCGGAAACACCTCCGATTGCCTTCCTACTAACCAACGGTAGGGACGAATCACAACTTCAATGTTTAATCAATATTGAAAGAAAAACAAATGTGAATGAACTAAGACAAGAAATTGAGTTATGAGTAGAAATGAATTGGCCCTTGTATGAAATGTTGATCAGCAACAAGGATCCTCTTGGCTTCAACTCAATCTTCTTGATTCACCCTTGATTGGATGAATGTTCTTCACGGAGTACTGTTCACGTGAACAGTACCTCTTCCTTCAATTCTTCTCTCTTGATCTTCTCTTTGAACTTGAATGAGGTTGAAAGAACTTGAATGGATGAAGATGATCTCCCTTGAGAGTGAGCATCAATGGATCCCCTTGAGATGATGAAGAGGATGGATGAAGATTTGATGAAGAGCTTCTTCCCGGAGTATCTTGATTTCCTTCTTGAAGTATACTCCTTCTAGCTTTCTTTGATCACCCTTCTTGCCCTTGATTGCTTCTTGCTTTGTAGGAGGTTGCTTGGCTTCAGATCTGAGCTTGAATCACCTTGGATGGATGAAGAACTTCCTCCCGAAACACTGTTCACGGAGGTGCTACAGTAGCTCGAAAATGGGCTCCCTTGAAGGCTTGAAGCATTAGGGTTTTCATCCCCTCATGTGTTGGTTTTATAGACCTTGAATGGTCTATAGACAAGCCTCAGACCAGATCCATAATTTGTGGGTGATTAGGTGACATTTGGATTAAAGAAATCAAGGTTGAATGGCCCTTTTCGAAGTTGGAAACAAAGTCAAAAATGAAGGCTCGGGGCTGGCGGTCGACCGGAATTCATGGGCCGGTCGACCGGAACCTGCTGCAGCCAGAACGTTTCGGCTCTGGCAAAATCGGTCGACCGGACGCCTGGGGGCAGTCGACCGAAACCTGTAACAATGTCAACATTTCAGTTCTGGGAAAATCGGTCGACCGGAAAAGTAGGGGCGGTCGACCGAAATCTGTAATTCCTGGAGTGTTTCGTTTCTGGAAGAACCGGTCGACCGGAAAGGCAGGGGCGGTCGACCGAAACCTGTAAAACGTGAAATTCTTAGGCTCTGGCAATTCTGGTCGACCGGCCAAGGTGTGTAGGTCGACCGGAAATACCTATACCTGCAAAAATGAAGTGTTAGACCAATGAAACATGTTCATAAGTCAAGATATTCATGTCCTCATCAATTTCATGTATTTTGGGATTGAAATCAACATAGAATATGCTTTGAGCATTTCTAAATTTTGTTCCGGGGGCTCCGCCCCTGGAAACCCCCGCAAGGGGCGCTGCCCCCTTGACCCCCGCGACCTGACCGCGCAGGTCGATCCGCGTGCGAGGGCGCAACATTGAGCTTTCATGTGCATATCTGTCATAAACACAACAGAACATATGTCAGTCATATAAGAGTGAAAAGCAACAATGACGAATAGTGTTTAGCCATTATCAAAACCAAGAATATCACAGAACACATATGACCATAGAATGATGTCGAATGACCCAAGTGACCATGTGAAACTCAAATAACCACAGGGGCACAACAATTCGGACAACCACTTTATGAAGAAGCCAGAGAACTCTAAGGACAAAGTGATGTCAAGCAACAAAGAATCTATGTGGATTCCTGTGGGGTCTAGGAAGCATAAGACTTCGTGTCAGGCTGAAGGGTCCCTCCATAATAGTGTCATGCCCACTTCCAATTCCTTGGATAAACTTGATGCTTCAGGGGATACTAATCTCGTTGAGAATTCTATGGAATGTGACAAAGCTAGGATTGACCCTCAATCAGGTAATGCTAATATTCTTTTGACCCCTGTGGCACCTACTGTTTCTGGGATACTTCACATTGATCAGGCCTCTCCCCAACCAATGGTGTGCCCTCAAGATCCAAATAGTGTAAGTGAGGCTGAAGGTCTTCTTGGGGCCACGGTGCCCCATGTTGACTATGAAGTTGCACCTCCCCCTCCCACTCCGACTGTCCCTCCTTCTATATTCATTATTGGTGATGGCAACAACTCTGAAGATACTCCAGATAATGCTGATTTTAATTATCCAGCAGATG
Source organism: Amorphophallus konjac (assembly GCA_022559845.1). Taxonomy (NCBI): domain Eukaryota; kingdom Viridiplantae; phylum Streptophyta; class Magnoliopsida; order Alismatales; family Araceae; genus Amorphophallus; species Amorphophallus konjac. Next base: position 406,033,057 of record CM040118.1, read on the forward strand.
TTTGTATATTTGTACCTAAAGAGAATCACATAATGCAAGTCCCTGTCCCGGACAAACCGCCTAGACCCTTTACTAGAAGCATGCTTAACAGATCGGCTTCGATGGGTGCATTGTCCCCCAATAATTCCCAATGAATGCTATAATCTGGAATATCAGAGGAGTGTCAAATAATTTATCTACTGGTAGATTGAAGTTTCTTATTAAAGCTCACAATTTGAATATGCTGGCTATTATTGAACCCATGGTGGATGAATGCAAGATTAACATTTTTCGAAGGAAGCTGAACATGGATCATGGTGTGGCCAATGGGCCTGGACGAGCTCATATCTGGTTTTTCTGGAATTCCCCTCTACAGTTTTCTATTATACACCAACATAAGCAATTCCTCTCTCTGTGCGCTGGGGACATCACCAGCCCATAATTTATAATCACCATTGTACATGCTAAATGCAACTACATGGATAGAAGACATCTTTGGGATACTTTAAAATCCCTCTATACTAGATGCACATCCCCCTGGATTATAGCAGGAGATTTCAATGCCATCCTCTCAGGAGATGAGAAAGCAGGGGGCAGGCACCCTCACATTGTTAGTTCTTCTGACTTTCATGATTGCATCTCTTCTCTGGGTTTACAAGATGCAGGTTTCAATGGCAGCAGATTCACTTGGCACAATGGGCAGCAAGGTGGAAATGCAATTTCGGCTAGACTTGACAGAGTCTTGCTCAATTCTTCCTGGATTTCACAATACCCCACTATTGTCACTCACCTTTCCAGGGAAGCATCGGACCACGCACCCCTCCTAGTTTCTTTACCTTCTGATCATCAGCACTTTAAATCCAGATTCATTTTTAAGAAGATGTGGCTTTCACATGAGGGGTTTATGGAGACATCACAGAGATGCTGGGAGGCTGCGCCCATTTCTTATTCCCCTCTTCTGACTATGCAACTTAAACTCAAATCTATGAAATCTATGCTCTGAGATTGGAATAAACAGGTTTTTGGAAACATCTTCAGCAACATCTCTGAGGTAGAGGATAAAGTGGTCAAAGCTCAAGCTTCTTATGATAGGGATCCTTCGGGTAATAATCATGAAAGTCTTGAATTTGAAAGAGTTGCCCTCTCCCAATTATATGATTAGGAAGAAGTTTTCTGGAAGCAAAAGTCTCACATCCAATGGCTTAAAAAAGGGGATTGCAACACTAAGTATTTCCATGCAGTAGTGATTAATAAAAGGAGGCATAACCTGGTAACTGGTCTCAAGGATGACAATGGCAATATCATTAATAATGAGGATAGTCTCCAATCAATGACTGTTGAACACTTTGAGAAAGCTTTCACTTCTCAAACACATGTCATTTCCCATCAACTGCTTCAAGGCATCCCCCAACTCATCTCCATGCAGGAAAATGACTTCTTATGTGCTATTCCCGAAGAGGAGGAAATCAAGAAAGCTGTCTTCTCCGTGTCTCCTGACAGCGCCCCCGGTCCTGATGGTTTCACAGGATATTTTTACCAATTTTGCTAGCCCTTTATCAAGAATGATTTGTGCTCGGCTATCAGGGAATTTTTCTTGGGTAGTGATATTCCCCGGGCTATGTCAGCAACAATTATTGCTCTCATCCTTAAAATCTCCAAGCCTGAGACTTTTAAGGACTTTAGACCGATAAGTCTTTGCAACTTTTCATTCAAGATCATCTCAAAAATTCTGAATGATAGAATTGCAGTGATACTGCCCTCTCTTATATATGTGGAACAAGGAGCTTTTGTTAAGGGCAGATTTATCGGGGAGAATATTCTCCTAGCTAAGGAGATCATCAATGATATTGGCAGGAAATCTAGAGGGGAGAATGTTGTCTTCAAGCTTGATATGGCCAAGGCATATGACAGGTTGGAGTGGGACTTTCTGATTGCTATTTTGAGCAAATTTGGATTTTCTAATATGTTCAATAACATTATCTTTAGGCTTACCTCCAATTCTTGGTTCTCCATCCTGCTGAATGGGAATTTGGCTAGCTTCTTTAAATCAACCAGGGCAGTCAGGCAAGGCGACCCCATTGCCCCAACACTATTTTTTTTGGCTGAAGAGGCTTTAAGTAGGGGCCCCACTAATCTATTCCTCTCAAAGAAAATGGGTTTCTTCTATACTCCCCGAGACTGCCCAAGAATTTCCCATTTATTGTTTGTAGATGATACCTTAGTATTTGCTAATGGATGCAAATCTTCTTTGAAAAATCTGATGGATTTTCTGCACTCCTATGAAGACTCCTCGGGACAGCTCATCAATATATCCAAAAGCTCATATTATACTCACAGTAAAGCTTCTACCTCTCTCAAACAGAGACTTCTAACCATCACTGGTATTGAGCACAATAAATTCCCGTTCAGATATCTTGGTGTGCCTCTCTTCCCTGGGAAAGCCAAAATTAATTTTTTCACTCCCATGATCACCAAAATTCAAGCTAGAATTCAAAGCTGGAGTTCTGCCTTTCTATCCTCTGTTGGGAGACTTTGCTTGATTACGCGCGTGCTAGCATCCATCCCTCTTCATATTCTATCCTGCTGTTCCTTGCCTGCTACTATCCTCAAATTAATAAACAGGTCATTTTCTAACTTCTTCTGGGTTCCAATGATGGCAACTCTAAAAGACACTGGAAAAACTGGCATAGTATTTGCAGTCCGATCGAGAATGGAGGTCTAGGCATCCTATCCTTGAAAGACATGCAAAAAGCATTCAAGGTTAAAATGCTCTAGAGTGCCTTAACTTCACAGAATTCCTTATGGGGCAATTATTTCAAGGCCAAGCACTTGACTAAGCGCCATCTATCTGAAGCTGATTTCAACAGATGCAAAGGTAATAGCAGAAAAGATTGGATTCTTGCAAAGGATACTATTCTGAAGCATAGCAAATACTTTAAAGGCCCAGGTAACTTCTCCTTTCGGAAGGACATTTGGATTGGTAATAGTGCCCTCAAAGATCTGATTCCGGACTATCAATGGCAATAAATAGAAGACAAAAATATTATAGTCAATTCCCTTTGTGATACAAGCCACCATGCCTGGAACAGTATCCGCCAATTGCTACCTGCTGACTCTTTAGCAGCTGTTGAATTTTGCATCTCCAGAAACCCCCTGCCTCAGGACAAGCGCATCTGGTGTCTAAACTCTGCTGGTTCCTTCTCAATAAACTCACTGAGGAAGCTCACAGATACCCCATCTGGATCATTTCCATATAAACTGATTTGGACTAACTACATCCCCCCGAAGATATCTGTCTTTCTGTGGAAACTCATCCATGGCATATTACCCACTGATAACAAGGTTCAACAATGTGGCATTATGCTATGCTCCAAGTGTACTTGTTGCCACGAACCCCATAATGAAACTGCTTCCCATCTCCTCCTACGCAGTGGTCTCGCTCGCTCAACTTGGAGCTTCTTCAACCGTTGCTTCCAGATTGACCCTGCAAACTGTGGCTCGTGACAAGCATTCTTATACTAGGTGATCCAATCCTCTCGGTTATCTACCCAAGCTGGAATGGTATCCCTGCTCATTGCTTCTCTATGGCTGTAGGAGACATGGTGTGAAAGGAACAAACGACGATATGAAGGAAAACAGAGCACTCCAGCAACCATTTACCACAGGATCATTCACAAGATTAACAACACTAATTTCCCTGCCTGCCACTCGACGGGAGACCTTTCCACTCTGAAATCTTTGCAGCACCTTTCTATTGCTGCCTGTCTTCCTATATCAAGAAAACCTATTATTGTAAGGTGGTCTCTATAGCCCACTGGAACTTTCAAGCTCAACATTGATGGCGCCAGCAAAGGCAGCCCCGGGTATGGTGGAGGTGGAGGTCTGATCAGGGATCATAATGGTGATATCCTTCTAGCTTTTAGTCATTTCTATGGCAGGTGCTTCAGTCTGGTAGCTGAAGCCCATGCTATGCTCGATGGCCTTCGATATGCTTCCCTACACGGCATCAGAATTCACATTGTAGAAACTGATTCCAAAACTTTGGTGAGTATCATCAAGGAGGAATGTTCTTGCCCATGGAGGTTACTGCCAATTATATGTGAGCTACGCGAACTTGTTCGTAGACTGAAGATGAACATCATTCACATTTACAGAGAAGGCAATCAGGTAACGGATGGTCTAGCCAATCTAGCATGTCAATGTAAATCTAATTCTGTGTTCCACAACAACTTTGATTTGATTCCACCACGAATACGTGGAGCTTGTAGGCTAGATAGGATTGGTCTCCCTAATCTGAGAATGTAATCCCCACCTTCGTTATTTTTTTAACTCAGGGGTATGCCTCGAGGGTATTGTAATTATCATTTTATTCAATAAAATCTTGCCTTCGGATTTGATCTGGTAGAGTGATCACATCCAACCAGGATGGGCTCACCCTCCCAGATCAGTCCAAGGTATTATTTGCTCAAAAAAAGGGGGGGGGGGGGCGTTACTCCACGGCCCACGTCATTGCCCTATTGATGAACCTCCAGCTAGCGCCAGGACAACCCCTATAAATATGTTCCTCTTCGGACTCACAGGGACAGACACATACACAAACATAGACACATTAAGAAAGGGAAAGAGGGAGACCCTACGCATCCACTCGCCTACTAACACAGAGTCGCATCGAGAGAGAAGAATCCAGGCCCTTATCCTCCTCAACTACAGTGCTCACAAAATAGAGAGGTGGAGCGGGAAAGTTCTGACGCTTGTGGCCTCCTATTCCTTCATGCCGTCGCCCACAGTGCTGAGCACCCACCAGGATCTGCGAGCACTCCAGGAGTCTCCATCTATACCCGCAAGCTTGCTCACTCTGCTCCCAAAACTCACCTACCTCTCTCCCTCTCGCTGTTCTCCCTAATACGTCTCTGACTTAATTATCGGAGAGTTGTCCCCTAAGGTCGTGCCCAGGACTCCTTCTGACACATATTTTCTAATGTTTGTAGGCTTTCACGGGTGGCCCATTGCTCTTCCCCAACAACAAATCTTAAAAGTGTGATACGAGGATTAGTGACTATTTTTCTGTCTCTACAATTATATTTTTAAAAAGTGTATTAAATATAATTGTCTCTCCATATTATCCACTTTAAGCCCCGCGATGACTAGAATCCATTTGAAAAATTGATACCCAATGCAACCTAAAGTGCTATAGCTGGAAGTTGATGGGGGTAGGTAAGGACACAAACGGGCACATTCAGGTGCGGAAACGGGTCTACCCGAATGTGGTAAGAAAATGTTGTTTATTGGATACATTATCCATCGATTACAAGAACGGTAAGTATAATTATTCAATTATATAGAAAGAAAAACATTTAAGAGCATCATATCTGTTCGTTTATTTTTAATGCGCTATCCATTATGTCGACCATGATTGCACCTATTAAACCTTTTTGAAATATCATATCCAATTTTGCACTGATACATCGATAATTGGGCCAGTTTTTGTATTATCCACTGTTGTTTACATCCCCGAAGTCAGGGTTGGTCCTACACGATCAATGCCGTAGCATAGCACTACAACCCAAAATTTAGATAATTAAAGAGATATATATTAATGTAATTTGATCGAGCCAGCTCACAAATGCCTATTGCTGTATGAAAAACTTATTTTATAAAAGTAATTAAAATAATATTTCAAGCAAGCTCCAAAAATATCTTATAGAATTTGAATAACTGATTAGACTCATGTGGATTAAGCAAGCAATAAGACGGGTCTAGAGCTTAGGACCCATGAACTTTGTCCTTGGATTTACGAATTTCTTACACAGTAGTAAGAGACTCATTTGTTTGTATTAGAAGAAAACATGATCGGATTTGTATGAATCTGTGCTTAAAGTCAAACCCGTTTGTCAATCTACAAGAGATTTAGATGAATAAATTATTTATTTTTACTTGAATTTCGATGTCGAACAAATAAAAGCATGTGTGAAAACCAACTCATCCACCCAATGCCTACTTATTAGTTAGTGTTGGTCCGCCCAAATCCGCATTATTTACGTCCTTTAGTCTCGGTGACCAAACAACAACCCATGAATGAAGAATGCGTGCATGCAACCCACCGTGAATGACTATCATGAATGCATTGCGTGCAAAAGAAGGGAACATGGTAAAAAGGGGACGAGGGGCCCGGAGAACCCTTTTATTTAATTTCCTCAGTGGATTCCTACTCACACACACACACACACGCACGCAAGTTTTTCTGTCTCTCCTCTTCTTCTTCTTTTTGGGAATGGAGGGGCCCTCCTTCCTCGTCGGTTTGTGTTGTGTTCGTTCCAACTCCCTCCCACTGCCCCCCCACCCACCCAACACACACACACACACACACACACACACACACACCCTAATCCCAAGTGGGATTCCGCATCGGAAACCCTCGTCCTCCTCCCCCGGTCTCCCTCCATTATGATCCTCTTTATCCAAGCTTTTCCCCCTCACATGAAGACCATTTCATTAGAGCATCTGCCCCATGCCTCATCTTTTGCAAAAGGTTGGAATCTGATCACCTTTTGGCGTACTACAACGGGTCTACAGACAGAAATCAGGTTCATTTAATAAGTCTGGTGACTCTTTTTTTCCTCTTTAGTTCATTAGAGGTTTAATTCATGTAAGAGTTCAACATTCAGACTCTAAATGTAATTAACATAGTTATCCATTTACTTGCTTAGTAATCTTGATGAAAATTGATTATCGCTCCTATCAGACGTCTCGTCTTATTTTTCACTCTGATCGATTTTTCATTGACCGCCAGATTCTTCTTTTACGAGAAGCGTTGTTTTTTTGTATTGCAACTGAAGATGTTGAGCACATTGTTTAGTTGCTATGTAAGTAAAGAGGTTAGGCGAATTACGGGTTAGCTTCTACACATTACAATCAACATCGATTCATGTGATGGAATGTGAAATCTTTTCAAACATATCCGACAACAAATGAGCTCGAGTACCACAGGCTGGATTTTCATGCTGTTAAGATATGCTTAATGATGGAGTATATATAGAGACAAGAGAGGAAGCAATAACGACATCTTCAAGGAAAATATTTGTTGAATAATACTTGGAATCTGTTGTCAGGACGGAGCAAGAGAGTTTGAACTATCATGATCTGAGCATGAAACAGAGCATCGAGTGTTGATCATTCATTCGTTTAGGTGTTGGGAAGAGGTAGCCTTTGGAGAGGGGAGGAGGTACGGGGAACCTAGTGGAGTCACCGGGCACTAAAGCAAATGATGATATTGCAAAAACAAGTTCGGCCCAGGGTGGTGTGTCTCAAGAGAGCTTTTCGATGTCTAAATCAGTGACGGGTGGAGGAGAAAAAAATACTATAGTTGAAGGAGAAGTTCTTGTGTATCTTATGTATCTTGTGATGTTGATGTTATGTATCTCCTAAGAGGAAATTTAATTTAATAATTTTATTATTTAAATAATTCGGGGTGCTACAGTAAGTACCTTCAACTTTAGGCATTCGGATGAAATACTTTATGATAAATGTGTATCATATGAAAAGTGGTATGGTATTAATACGAGACAAAATCACAACTCCAATATCCAGTTAGCATAGAATTTGAACTATGTTAAAAACGCATCTAAGTTTCATGTTGGGTAGAACATATAGATGCAATTATCTTCGTACACACGGATAGACATCTAACCATCTGCACACGATCTAGCATCTACGCTAATATAGTAGGCATTAAGCAATGATTAGACGAGAAAAAAAGTAATATTCCTAATCAGAATTATGCACTCTCAAAGGGATAAAGAAGATTATTTACCAACCTACCTGAACTGGGCATTGTCGTAGTTCTTTAAACACAATAACGTCTTTAAATGTTATCTGATACTATCTAAGTCAGAAAAGTTGAACAATGTTTTAATTAGCAAATACATAATCCTCTGAAGAAGACAAAGGATACAAAACAACTGCATGAATAGCAAGTTTTAAAAATCATAGATTTTTGGGAGAAAAAGTAAAGTTCAAGTTGAATCTAGATTGATAGATTTAATCCACTAGTTGTGCAATTCAATTTATTAAGACATTAGTGTTAACTTGAAGTCTGTTCTTAGCTAATTGCAACGATGATGATTAACTAGAAAATTTCATACCCACTACATAAAGAATGAACAAAATTTTGCTTTGTTTCTAGCCATATAAAAGTCGCAAGTATGATCTCCAATTATTTCAGGAAAAAACATCCTTGAGAAATATGTATGGATGGTAAAAAATAAAAGTTTTTAGATAAAATTTTAATGTAACAAAAGTTTTAAAAGGATTGATGGAAAAATTAAACTTCACTTGGTGCACTTAGCCTAACCAGTAGCAATCTACCAAACAAAAAAAAATACACTCATGAAAATATGGCAACAAAGCACCTGCCTACATTTTTTTTCTGAAACATGGGATTCCTCTTGATAAATCACAAGCTAAGCTGTAAACCTCACTGAATATCCAAAACAGAGGATGAAAAGGGAATTCCAAGTAGTCCCACAGACATGCCAAAATAAAAGTAGTTTCAAAAGACCAAAATCCTAAAACTAATTAAATTTAGTAAAAGTAGAAATATGAAAAGAAAAATGTGCTTTAAAGAAAGTATCAAAATTGTAAAACGCCAAACACAAAGAATCAGCTAAAAGAACAATAGGAATCTATAGTAAATGAAATCAAATTTACTGACACAAGGGATTGACATGTTGGGCTTGTACAGCTTGTTGGGAGAGAACTAGTCACAGCCGAAGCCATTACAGGTGTTTATCTATCAATAAAAAAATCCATTCAAACTCATCAAACAATCCATTGTAGTCTATAGATTGTGGATGTCTAATACTTAGCATGAGATAAAAAGCATAACATGATTCAAAAACTAAAATCATTCTCAACCTTAAGTCCCAAAGAGAAAAAAAGTATAAATGGCAAAAGACGGATATCCCTTTAAAAAGTACATCTAAAGCAACTTTATAAGTCTTCATAAATGAAGAAAAAAAATCTACATCTATCTCAAATGTATATAAGTGAAGAGCAATTATACATAATTAATATCAAGAAAAGGCACCTGAACATGCTCTCACATTATTAATAGAGGGGCCTAGCTCCCCCTTTGAAATTGGAAAAAAAGTCATGCTGGCAATCCTCTTTTACGGAAAAATAGAGCATGAGTTGAAGCTGGTAATATTTCCGGCTTGCTGAGTTTCCCATTGGCTTTCTTTACAGCACCCTCCAAAAGGGTCCATCATGGATTAGAACTGTCCACAGAAGTAACAGCAGGCTTGCCAAACATGTAATACACAGAGCTATTTTGCTTAAACTGCCCAAGATGAAAATACAACTGGCTCTTCAGCAATATGGAGACACTATAATATTCAAGTTTAAAGTTAATGAAAAATCTAAAATATGCTAAGAATCCAACCGCTACCTGTCATATCTCAAGGAAGGCATGCTGCGTATGAGCCTAGTACATAGTTTTACTGAATAGTCCAAGAGGCTCGCAAAGGGTGGAGGGAGGAAGAAAAAGGTATTCAATCATCTAATCCACTAATCCCATTGCAATACATGGTTTTTAGCTTTCCTACGTACACGTCCTCGAAGTTCTTCAATAGCCTACAAACGAGTCTATTAAATCTTGAAACATATGGCAAGCACACTTGTTCCGAATTGAGGTTGAGAGATGTTAAAATACCTCAGCCTTTGAGGAAATAAAAGATTGCACATCTCCTTCAGTTGGTTCTCCTGTTGCATCATAGAAGCTAAGACTATACTATGTAAAAGCTCCAACTGCTCGTTTAATTGAGATTGAAATTTTTGGATGAGGGATCTGTTTCCATCTTCTATCTTATCTTTACGCTCTGCAGAGAGGCAAGTATTTAGCAATAATCATACACATGCATGTCCTTCCTGCAAGATAGCACCATTGCGTAGGAAACATATAACGCACAGGAATTGACCAATTTTTTCAAATAAACTGGACACATCTGATTCTGATCATTCTAGCTCAGTTCGAAGCTCAAGCGCACGCTCAACAAGTGCTTTCTCTGGAGATAATGAGAATAAACAGGACCATGTCAAGATCTGATGGTGGACTTTACAAAAAGAAGCATATCTTAGCTGAACCTATACAACCAATGATGACCCAGGACGCTAGACTGAGTTGGTAGGTGTCACTCAGGTAAGAGGTCCACATACCTTAAAGTATATATTTGGAATTCCATAAAAATTTCAGCAATAGAATCATAATCACAAGATATATACATTCATTGGATTGGACAAACTGTAGACCAACAATATCTATACATCAGTTAGTATAAAAGAAAAGAGTACAATTGCCAGAAATTATTGACATATGGATGCTTTGGAGACAACAATGCACACTTCACATCCTCTCAATTGGGTAATAAGAGGTGGACCAAAAAAATTGGGTGTTGGGTGCTACTTGAACAGATGGCATTATTTCTTGTTTCCTGTGCTTGTGTCAAGGAGGAATATGATGGCACTTCAATGAACCTGATCTCAAGAGGTTTGATATCAAGTATTCCTTTTCTTTGATTGTGACATTTGCATGTCTGTGTTTTTCTTCCAGACAAAATAAAACATTTCTGTGCCCTCGAGTTTCCTCTGTAAAGACACAACAATAATGAAGATGACTATATTGGCAGGCACCGTGTTTTGATTCATAATAAGCAACCAGACATAGATGTCACCTCAATCTTTTCAAGCTTGTCACTTAAATCTGCGGTTAATAATTGTTGAGTGATGTAGAGCTCTTGAAGGCCGATTAGTTGCTGTTCACACCACGTAAGAATCAAAATCACTTCATAGTGCACAGGGAACTGAAAAATCTAGCCTTGTGCATACCTTGTCTTTTGATTCTAAGTCAAGCTCTAAATGCTCCATTTTCTCTGTCATAGCCTGATCAAAAAGGAAAAAGATAAACAATGGTTAGTTGCCCTCTTTTTCTTTTAGTGACAGTGGATGTATCACAGTCCATTAATGGTTAAAAAAGAAAACAACATAATTCCCTTTTCACTTACCTGAAAATAAATGTCAGAGGTCAAAAAAGAATCATGAAGAGGCATCAAGTTAAAGAAAATGCATCTATGTCATAATCAATCATAAGAACCAGCAGCTAACTTTTTTCTCAGCTTCTTCTTGGAGGTAACGATCTTTTGGAATATAAATGCCATTATTCTCTCTAGCCGCGAATACCTCTGCCAGAGAAGAAAATTTTTAGTAATTGGATGTGCCAAAGGAAATAAATTCCATAATTTTAAAATGTAGTTTATGCTTTGTGAAATTTAGCACAGAAATTTTTGGATCACAAAAGCTCCTTCTGGGTGCTGCACATTATACTATGATACAAGGTTTGACATAAATCCATAACCTGAGGCATAATCTGACTAAGTGTCATGTGCATGCTTCATATTTCAAATAAATTGAAAAATTACCTGAAAAAATTTTCACAGGCATTTTAAATAACTTGGCAGAGAACCACTTCAAAATTAGAATTTCTAGTGCAACCTAGCAATCTTCATCATGTGACAAAAGAATAGTAGCTAATTCTTGTTGATATTCAACATCTTTTCTAACTCAGAGAGCCTAAGAGATGGGGATAGATAACCTTGTTTAAGGCGATCAATTTCAAAATAGAGATCCTTGATCATTGCTGATTTCATCATCTTCTAGTTAACCTGAGAATGCAGAATATCATTGGCATAAGAGGAATAAGGTGGAGAACAATAGCCTCATTGCCTTTAGTATCATTTCAAAACTTAGCCCATTGAAAGATGAAATATTGGCCTCTGGCCTGTTCTTGATAATCTTTGCACGGTGTGCATAGTCTAGAGTGCTTAGTGTCTCCTCCAAACAGAGGATTGAAGGTGAAATAGTAGCAATAATGCATGTCTTTGTTTTTCCTCCCAGTGAGTCTCTCAGCAATCTAGTCAATTGCTATCCCTGGAGAAAAACTAAGCAAAATGTGAGGTTAGGTAGCAAAATAAAGAGGATGAATGGTCAAAAGAGCTGATATTTACCTGTAAGGAACATGACCAGAGTGCTTAACAAGTGCATTAATGACACGACCAAGTGTAAGCAAGCTTTTATTGATCTCTCCAGCTTCCCTGGCCCTTCCCTGTACCAACAAGAATTTATCTCTTCATAACCAAATCAAGAGCAAAAATGCTATCCAACATATCTGTTATGGTCTCCAATTACACTTTTATGGGCTTTTCACGATATACGCATGCATGCATATATGTCAGTTTTCTTATTGAAAAACCACGGATGAACATTAACTTTACTTTCTACATCTTCTAACTAAAGACAAGGGAATGTACACACTATCCCATCATTTTATATCTGAAATATCATGGATGAAACATCAACATTTCTCTCTAGCATATTTCAATGAGGGAATATTTAAGATATATACACTCCCACGTAAAACATAAACATAGAATATCACCTTTCATGCATCATTTTATTTGAAAGATGAAAAATGAGATATCGACTTACCTCTTTGGCTCCTGATCGTGACATGTTCTCTTAACCAACAAGATCAACAAGATTAAGCTTTCCACATCTGATCAATTCTTCTCCCTCAGGTGTGTATTCTTTGATATGAATTGTAATAGAAAAAATGGAGTGTGATTTGCTACTTTGCTTGTTAAGCAGAGTCTTAGTAGTGCGCCTTTTAGAAGATCTTTTATCTAAAATCTTGCATATTTTAATGGCCAAATAGACTATCTCCTCTTCCAGGCCCCTTACAAAAACACCTCCCTTTCCATCTTCCATAAGAGCTATTGGTTTCTTTCCTTTATCCTCTACGAACTTGGACTCGTCTAGTGCCAAAAGATCTGTTATCTCCTCATTGTAGAGCTCTAGGAACATGACCTTCATGTTGTACTCAGCACTTTGAGCCTCAAGTATGTCAAAAATTTGCCGAACTACTCCCGAGATTACTCCAGCATCACTTGGGAACTCAACATTCTACATAACCAGCAGAAAATGATCTAACAAACTGACAAGTAGAGAGCTTTGAAATGCTTAACTACACTTAAGAGCACATAATACCTTTTTCTTCCTCCCTCCACCCTCCATTGTGTACGTTTTCCTAGTACCTGTTTGACCATAGGCAAAAATGTTGCAGTTATTCTGCTACGTAGTGATAAACACATTGTAACTCAATATTGTGACATGAGTATATACATATTATTCAATACCTTGCAGTTGCGGATCCACCGTCAGCATCTGTCGCGTCCCGAGATTATGCAGCAGAAATAATCGAGAATGTGAACAGCCGGCTAGTACGCCTCGAGCAAGCAATATAATTAGAGCGCAAGAACAATCACACAAAGTAATTGCACAATAATTTAATTAAACCTTCACCTTTATTTCATATAATCAAAATTCCAATACATGAATACTCAATTCTCTCTAGACTCAATAAAAATAAAATTACATATATGGACTCAATCTAGACATATTTGACATTCTAAGTCTTCTCTTGAATCCATAGACTTTTCAATCGCTCTCGGACCCGCTACTTGAGTAATCCGAATCCGATTCACTCGTATTTCCTGAAACAATGAGAAAGTAGATAATGAGTACACTTATTCAGTAGGCATCTTCGTATCAACATGATTGACAATGTTAAAGTAATTAATATTTTATCTCCAAAGAATAAGATAAATCACGTAATACGATGAATCATGCGAATAAAGTCAAAATAACAAGATAGATTGAGAATATGATTGAGCAAGTACGATCAAGCAAGAATATAACTATGACCTTTCATGAACAAGAATGTAACAAGAATGTACTTTTCATAACCTTAAAAGCTATGCACTAGAAAGTCATGTAACAAGCAAGAATGTACTCTTCACATAGTAACAAGTACTTCGTGAATTTATGTGGATCACCGTGGATATTTCACTTATTTATAGAGAAAGTACTCCCAGCGCAATGCGACGCTAGTAGCATCATACCCCATGGTTTACCATATGTTTTCGACAATCAGTCGAGGGGACTAGCATAGAGCTCTTAAACACAATCAATGCTCGAACTGCATCTTTAAGTATAAATCAAGCTACTCCCACGTTTATAATAATAATAATATGGCCAAGAATGTACAATTTCAACTATAGTTCCATGATAAAGTAACCAAAAATAAGAATGCTTCTATTGAGAATAAGAGATTTCAATAAATGTATTTAATAACTAGGTTATGCCATGAGAATAAATCGGCAGCATAACGGTATATTCTTTAATCTCTCAAAATTACTTAGATATTTTTGGAATAATGTGACAGGTTCTAGATGATCAATTGGACCATCTAGGAACTTAGGAAAATCAACCCTTGAGTCAAACCCCGGGTTAATCAAACACAGAACGCTACGGTCATTTACTAGACCATCTCTTGTCCCTGGCGGTCTAGTACATGACCGTTAACGATAAGATAATCCGATATTTAAAAACCAAACCTCTGGAGCTTTAGTTGTCTAGCAGAGTACCATTTAGAATCCGTTAGCGGTCAAGTGTAGGCTCGCTAGCAGTCATTGTCGGTCAACCATAAGGCCGCTTATTCTAGAAATATAAAACATCGGTATAAGTGCTTTCTAGACAATTGGGCTTTAATGGTACAACCAACTCAGCATCCTAGTGGGAATCCCAGGCTCGCGGAGAATTACGGAAGCCTTGAAACAAGATTTCCTAGTCCGTTGGAAGGAATATCCAAAGGAGATGTCATCAAGTCCAAGATTGTGTTCCTAATGTGCAAAGTATAACTAATGACAACATACGAGATATGTGCCATGTACTTATGAAAATGACTCTTAGATGAGAAAGAGAATCCTCTAAAACCATGTTAAAACAGTAATCATGAATCATCTATTCCTTTGAACATTTATTTATTACAAAATATATGAATTTGGACATAAATGAACATAAGTTAAAAATAATACCAATGTACATAAAAACATGAAATCCATTATGCCAATCAATGAAATCAACTAAGTATATAAAACCAGTGCTTAAATCAGGCTTAAAACTTAGTTAACTAGGCTTAATATATATTAACTATGGTTAATTCTGCAATATGGTTCGGATTACCAATATTACAAAATCATAAACAGAAAACGGTCAAATACAGGACCATTAATCTTGGCTAGCGGTCTATCATACGACCGTTAGATTTCCCTGGCAGTCAAGATGAAGGCCATTTCTTCCTGTGAAAAATCGAGTTCAATGAAAACAATATAAAATGCTAATCTAAGATACATCATGCATGGAAATCAGCATGTATAAACTTCCATAATCGTGATAGATCATATATAGGCCAACTATATGCCTAGGTTTGTATGAGCAACAAGAAATTCTATTTTTCTATTCATTAGACTAAGTATTATGCATGAAGACTAAACTAGATGCATAGTCCTGGTAAAAATATGAAATTCTCAAGATATAATGTATGAAAACGAATGAAACAAGAGGGCTTTTATTCCTGACATAAAGTTTGAGCCTTTCATGAGATAACCTACCTTTAATAGTGCTCCTAGACTTCAAATTTCTGATTGGAATCAAGCCCTAGTTTCTGAACTTTCTTGCTCTAAATCAGCAACTTCGCGTCCCTCTATCTCCTGATTCCCTTGACCTATGGACGTGAAATTTTGAGGGTAGATAGACGATATGAAGGGGAACATAAAGTTCTAAAGACACTTTTGCTAAATACCTTGTTTAGGGCTTGAATTCCTTGATCTTCTTGGGTCAGATGCACTAATTCCTAAGTTCTTAAGGTAGAATCAGCAACTTTAGAAGACTCTAACTTCTTGTAGGCTTGATCTCCTATAACGAAAATTGGAGAGTAGTTAGTTCTATATAAAATAAACATATTCCTAGAAGTAACTTACCACTAATTCATCCTCCTTTCCTGAGTTCCACGCGTGTCAAAAGTAAGGGTCGCACAGGCCAAATCTGGGATCTATTTATAGATTTTAGCTAGGGTTTGAGGATTAGAACGGACTTAGAGTCCCAATTAGACTTTCAATTCGATCTACAATCCTTCTAGACTTATCTAATTAGCTGAGAGGGTCGATCCTAGACGATTTGGATGCTAAAAATCTAACATTTTCATGTTTTCTTCCTCTCACGGAATCTGCATTCATTAGCGGTCATTGGACGGCCGTTTACAGCCCGTTAGCGGTCTCGCGATAGACCGTTTTTCACCCCATGCTCCGAATTTGAAACACATCAAACTCCTTTGATATTATCCCCAATATTATCCTTTTATTTATATTCCAATGAGTAATTATCTTCTTTATTCCATGATTAAGCTCATTCCTAGCTTCTAGAACATGGGCTAAAGTTCAAAACAATCCTTTTGGGCCTATTGGGTTTATTGGATGGGCCTAATCCTCTTGGATTAATGTAGGGCCTAATTAATTAGATTTAAATCTTTATAATGCATTTAATAGCCCATTAAATGTTTTAATAATTAATATAATTATATTTTAAATCTGAAAAATTCTTAGAAAATTCTCGGGCATTACACCCTCCCCCACTTAAAAAGAATTTGTCCCCAAATTCAATGCATGGATTTATGGAGAGTGTACTTACATTCAAAAAATTCTGGAAATCTTTTACGCATAGCTTCTTCCGTTTCCCATGTTTCTACTACTTTTGTCCACTGGATCTTGACCACAGGGATAGTTTTATTCTGCAGTTGACGTACTTCTCGTTCAATAATCTTGACTGGAATTTGCTAATATGTCAAGTCCTTTTTAATTTCCAAGTTGTCGTAAGTAATGACATGGAATGGATCAGGTACATACTTTTTGAGTATTGAGACGTGAAATACATCATGTACTTCGGATAATTGTGGCGGCAAAGCTATTCTATATGCAACTTCACCAACCCTTTCAAGAATCTCGAAGGGGCCAATGAATCTTGGAGTAAGCTTGCCCTTAATACCAAATCTTCGAATATCTCGACCCGGAGAAACGTTAAGAAATACATGGTCTCCTACTTGGAATTCCAGGTCGCGCCTTCGATTATCAGCATATGACTTCTGTCTGTCTTGGGCCATATGAAGTCTTTCCCGAATAAGCTTTATCTTCTCGGTAGTATCCCTAATAATGTCGGGACCGAGAAATTGCCTTTCTCCTACTTCATTCCAACAAATATGCAAACGACAGCTTCTGCCATATAAAGCTTCAAATGGTGCCATCTGAATACTAGCTTGGTAGCTATTATTGTATGAGAATTCCACTAGAGACAAGTGATCGTGCCAGCTTCCTCCAAAGTCAATAGCACATGCCCTAAGCATATTTTCCACCACTTGATTTGTCCTTTCAGTTTGACCATCAGTTTGTGGATGGAATGTAGTGCTAAAATTCAATCGAGTCCCCAAAGATTGTTGTAGGCCCTTCTAGAATTGTGATGTAAACCGAGGATCTCGGTCATATATGATGGTGACTGGGACGCCATGTAATTTGACAATCTCCTTCATGTATAATGCTACTAGTACATCCACAGACCATTGACTCTTGATTGGTAGAAAATGTGTAGATTTAGTCAATCGGTCTATGATTACCCATATACCATCATGTCCTCCATTTGTCCTAGGTAAACCCATGATGAAATCCATCCCTATACTTTCCCATTTCCATTCAGAAATATTTAAGGGTTGTAATTTCCCAGTGAGTTTTAAATGTTCTGCCTTTACCTGTTGACAAGTGAGATAGCGGGACACAAATTCTGCTACTTCTCTTTTCATATTGGGCCACCAAAAGTTCCTTTTTAAGTCTTGATACATCTTGGTAGCACCAAGATGAATAGCATACCTTGATTTATGCGCTTCCTCCATGATCAGTTTCTTAGTGTCATCATGATTCGGCACACAAATTCTATCCTTAAACAACAATCGTCCATCATGTGAGATAGAGAATTCTGGTCTTTGATCAATGTTATCTTTGATTTCCATCAATGTAGGATCATTCTCTTGCAATTTGACTACATCCTTAATTAATGTAGGTTGAGATCTTATATTGGCAATTATACATCTATCTTCTTCCCTGTCATTATCAAGATTTAAGTGAGAAAAATCGTTGATAAGACAAGTCATACCTTCTCTGAGGCTTGCTAATGTTGCCACCGGTCTTCTGCTAAGAGCGTCTGCTATAGCATTTGCTTTCCCTGGATGATATTGAATAGTGAAGTCAAAGTCCTTGAGATACTCCAACCATCTGCGTTTTCGCATGTTCAGCTCCTTCTGGATAAAGAGATATTTCAGACTTTTATGATGTGAAAATATAGTGAATTTCTCCCCATAAAGGTAATGTCACCAAATCTTCAATACAAATATAACCGCAACTAATTCTAGATCATGCACAGGGTAATTTTCTTCATGACATTTCAGCTATCTTGATGATTAACAAATCACCTTTCCATTTTACATAAGGACGCATCCAAGGCCAATGCCAGACGCATCCGTATAGACTTCAAAACCACCACCCTCAACGGGCAATGTTAAAATAGGAGCTGTAGTAAGGTGATCTTTAAGAGTTTGAAAACACTCTTCGTAGTCCTTCGACCATACAAAAGGACTCTCCTTTCTTGTGAGTCGAGTCAAAGGAACGGCGATCTTCGAGAAATCTTTAATGAATCGCCTATAGTATCCAGCCAGACCCAGAAAACTTCTTACTTCTGATACGGTTGTTGACCCGCTCCATTTCTTAACAACTTCTATCTTAGAAGAATTCACAACGATTCCTTCCTTTGAGATAATATGGCCAAGGAAAGAAACCTCCTTAAGCCAGAACTCGCACTTACTAAGCTTTGCATAAAGTTTGTGCTCTCGCAGCGTTTGTAATGCTATCCTTAAGTGCTCTTCATGTTCTTCCTTAGTCTTGGAATAAATAAGGATATCGTCAATAAAGACGATAATAAACTGGTCAAGATAAGGCCTGAAGATATTATTCATAAGTTGCATAAAAGCTTCCGGGGCATTGGTTAACCCGAATGGCATTACCACAAATTCATAGTGGCCATATCTGTTCCGAAAAGTAGTTTTGTAAATATCTTCATCTTTAATCCTGAGCTGATGGTAACCAGACCTGAGGTCTATTTTGGAAAAAATACTCTGCTCCTGAAAGTTGATCAAAGAGTTCATCAATACGCGGCAACGGATACTTGTTCTTGATAGTAAGCTGATTCAGTCGCCGGTAATCGATACACAGTCTGAGAGATCCATCCTTCTTTTTACCAAATAGAACTGGCACATCCCAAGGGGATGTGCGAGGTCGAATGAAACCCTTGTCTAATAACTCCTGAACCTGTTTCTTTAATTCCTTGAGTTCTGTAGGGGACATCCTATAGGGAGCTATTGAAATAGGTGCTGCTCCAGGAATGAGATCAATAAAGAAGTTTACTTCCCTTTCTGGTGGTAAACCGGGTGAATCCGATGGAAATACATCGGGAAATTCATTGACAATAGGAATATTATCTAAGATGATTTCCTTGGATTCGGTGAGGATTAGGGGAGCAAGAAAAGCTATACATCCTTGCGAAATTAGTTTGCAAGCGTGCAGAGATGAAATTATGGTAGGATGCTTCCTATATTTGATACCAAGGAAGGAAAACCTTGGAAGACCAGGTTTCTAAAAAGAAATAATTTGGTTGCGGCAATTGATGTAGGCGTCGTGGTCTACTAGCTAATCTACACCTAGAATAGCAATGTAGCCCTCCATGTCAAGACATACGAGATTTTCAGGAAGATTGTGACCTTCTACCACTACCTCGTTATCAGGATAATAGTTTGTAAGTTTAGTTCCGGGACCTAAAGGTGTAGTAATAGCAAGGTCGGAAGGTAAAGGAACTGATGAAATAGGTAAAGTTTTTGCGAAAGAAGTAGATATAAAGGAATGAGAAGCACCAGTATCAAATAGTACGAATGCAGGATGGGAATAGATTTGGACAATACCTTCCATTAGCCCGTCATTCGGGGGCGCTTCTTCCTCTTCCAGAATAGCATTTAAACGAGCCTGACACTTACGTCCACTCCCGGAAGGTAGTTCCTTCATAAGTGGGCAATCCGGCATGCGGTGCTCCCGATTGCCACAACGTAAACAAGCGCCGAGGTGCTTCCAGCACTCTTCGACTGAGTGGGCGAATTTCTCGCAAAAAGTACAAGCCGTGGCGACTTGCTTATCTTCTTCCTTAACTTTCTTGTTTTTGTGGTTACCACCACCCCTCCCATTTCGAGATCTTTTCTTGCTATCACGGTATTTGTAGGGTTCCGTGATACTAAACTTCTCTCTCTTCTTATGCCGATCTGACCTTCAGCTCTGTTCCTCGCCCTTGCCTTTTAATTTCTCGACCTTCTCTAAGGTCCTCTCGCATAGATGCGTCTGTTGTACCATCTCCGTGTAAGTACGTATATTCTGGGTCCAAGTTGTTCAATATAACCGGGCCTCAACTCGTCCATAAATCGATTAGCCTTCAATAAATCAGTGCTAATCAAGTGAGGAGCATAGGGTGCTAGCCTGGAGAACTGAAGTTCATATTCTGCCACTGACATCATGCCCTGGCGTAATGAGGCAAATTCCATAGCCTTCCTCTCCTTAATATGCTCAGAAAAGTACTTGGCTCGGAAGAGCATAAGAAAACCTTCCCATGTATGAGGTGCATCAGCTGGTGGTATAGGCACGACCTTCCAAACGAACCTTCTCTTGATCCGTACATTGCATTACTTCAAAGATGCGGTTCATCTCGTCTATCCAAGTTTGGCTTCGTCAGGATTAGAGGAACCCGAAAATCGAGGAGGATTTAAGCTCATAAAATTACGATGTAAATCTCCCGCTCTTGCTCCTGCGCCAGCTTGCGCCATGGTTTGTAATGCTTGAGTAAGACCCGCAACGGTCTCTTGCATACCATTCTAGTCCACGCGATGAGCCATTATGATGAAAATAAGGTACCTGAGGAGAGTAATGAATTTATTAATTCTAATGGAATGAGTGGGGTAGATTTTTGAAATAATTTGAATTTCTATCTTATCCCAAGTTCTACCTGATTCCTCTCATAGGTTGGGAATTGCTTTCCTAGTTGGTGAGGACACACGGCGCTATCCTCGACGGAGCACCCGGCACACCGCTACCTCCTTGTGGCTCGGCGACGGCGGCACCTTCTAGTTATCTTTTCATCATATTTAGGCCATGTTGGGCCTCAGTCTGGACTTGCTCAGGCCTTGTGGGCCTTGTCTTTTGGTCCCTGCGTGGACATCTTCTTGTTTGGGCACTTATTGGGCCATATAGTGGCCAGTTGGGTTGCTTTGTGGGGTAATGGATCTTGTTATTGGGTCAGGGGCTTATTGGGGCTTGAAGCCCACTTAAAAGAAGCCCATTAGGGTTTAGGGGGGCGGCCCCCCTCCCTATCTAGAGGAGGAGGAGGCAGCCGCCCACCCCTTCCTAGTTCTACTAGGGAAGGTGGGGGGCGCTCCCCTCTCCCTTCCCCTTTTCCCCTCTCCTCCTTTCCCCAACTCCATCCCTTCCTTCTCCCACTTAGATTCCTTTCTTATTTTTTCTAAGCTTGCTGAAATATGGGCCGCCTTTCTCTCCTTGGAGCTGGGCGCACCCCTCCCCTTCTAGTTAGATTAGGGTTTTCCCATCCCCTATAAGTAGTTCTCACCTTGTACCGATTACAGTTTTACACATGAATTTGAATACAAGTGGAGTATTGTGCAAAAGCTTTTTGCGCCCCTCTCTCTCTCTCTTTCTGCTCCTGCGACGGGAGAACGGCGAGGTGTGACACCTCAGCCCTCGGTGGACTCCGGGGTTCCCTCTTATCCTCGTCTTATTCCTCGACGGTTCGTGTTCGTGATTCCATATTTCTGCCCCAACTTGTAGCAGAGCTCGCGCCCCCTTCTTGGACGAGTTTTGCCACGACCTATTTTCCTGGAGATACGTCTGCGGATCAGCTTTGCGTCGGCGCCCGTTTTGCATCAATCGGAGATCGGCACCGCCCGTACCGATTTTCTCCGCCGACCTGCGCCAGCACCACTTTCTCTGCTCGCCCAGCGGGGAGGCCCTGATTGCAAATTTTCCCCAGGCCTCCACGCTGCGTCTTTTGCCCTGGTTTCTTCAGGGTTCGTAGATCTCCGAGTCAACTTTCCAACGCCGTCGACGGCGTCGCGTTTCAACATCGTCACCGTCCGTGGCGGTCGATCTCGTGGGGTTGCGCTAGCGTGTCTGCCCAGTCCGCCCAGCGAACCAGCCCCGACTTTCAGCGACTCCTGCGGCTCGCACCGGCGTCGTCTGCCAGCGCCATTTGGCCGAGGGCGATCTCTGCCAGTCAGTTTTCACCCCCAACCGGCCCGGACTTGTTCGGGCACCAGAAGGCCGATTTCCAGATTTTACCGTCGGCGTGCGCAGTTCTGTGCCCACAGAACCTGATCTGACTTTCAGCAGCGCCCACGGTCACCACCAGCGGATCCAGCGCGCCCCTTTGGCCGGAGCGTTCCTCCAACAGTCAGCGACGCGTCCTCTCTGACGGTGCCTCAAACGGGCGTCGTATCAGCCCGTGAGACCCCCCCTCCGCCCAGGCGCGCGCGACACCGGTTTCTGCAGCGTTGCACCCGAACCTCCTCGTGGCCGACCCGTCACCGAGTGCGGCCCGTCAACCCGTGTCCGGCAGCCCCGAACGTATTGGTTGTAGCCTTTTACCTCCCTGCGAGGAGTGGGCCGTTATTGGGTTGTATTTTATTGACCTCTGGTGTATCGGGGTTGTTGGTTCACGGCCGGGGTTCCTTCCCCACGCCTAGGCGTGGAGGTACGCGCTCCGACTCCCCTCCTTTTGCTTGCTCTTTTAGTATGTGATCGATTATGCCGCTTGAGAGAGGGTAGGTGCCTAGCCACTTATTGCCATCACCGCGGATCGTGAGTGAGAGCATCCATCCCTAGCACTAGTCGAGCACCGAGCTAGGACTCGACTCCCCTTGTCTTTGGAGGTCGACTATACGCCTAGACACGTGCGCTTCCCTCCTTGGGACGGCCGAGGTCGGAGTTTCTGTTGAGAGACGTCCCTCATTCTGTGGGATATCACGGTGGTCAGCCACTTGGCGACCCTTGAGCGTGCTACTGCCGGCCTCAGTTAGAGTCTTTTGTGAGTCTTAGTCCGTGTCGATCCCCGTCCCGCGTCAAATTTGGTATCAGAGCCAGGTTACCAACTTGTCCTTACAGGTTGGGTCTTAGGGTCGTGTCTAGGTTTTGGACGTGTCTTGTTTGAGTCTTGCATCTCATTGCATTCGTGTCCCTCTAGGTCTTAGGGTGTCAGCCTACCCTTCCCTTAGTCTCCTTTGCATGCCCACTCGGGGTGGTTCGGATTACCATCGCCCGGACGCCATGGGTGACCAACACCCACCTCAGGGACGCCCATCTCTAGAGGATCTGATTACCCAACTTATGACCCGTATGGACAGGTCCGACCAGTCCATCAAGGAGTTGACTGAGCATCTAGATGGCCGTCTGAAGATCATTGAGGATCGTGCCAGAGTGTCTGACTTAACCATCCAGGGCCTTGTTGGACGGATTGGGAGAGTTGATGAAGTGCCCCACCAGGACCCTCCTAGAGCCGATCGAGCCCCTCCAGTTGCTGCCGCTCAAGCCCCTCGGGCTCAGGAGCGACGTCCCCGAGCCCCCGACTTTGATGACTATGGGTCCGAGAATGATTTTGAGGGGAATGGGCGCCAGTACCGTGGTCGTCGACCACATCAGGATGAGGATGATAGGATCCTTAGGACCGTCCGTGCCGATCCACCCACTTTCGAGGGGTCCCTTGACCCAAAAGTCTACATAGACTGGGAGAATAGCATGGATAGGTATTTCGAATGGGTTGAGATGTCTGAGCTTCGGCAAGTCCGATTTGCCAAGATGAAGCTCGTGGGGAGAGCCCAGACCTACTGGAGGAATGTCGAGAGCCTGATGTTGCAGAGGCAGGATCCACCCATAGAAACCTGGATTGACATGCGGCGTAAGCTCCGCGAGAAGTATGTCCCTCCTTCTTACCGCCAGAGGCTCATCGACCGATGGCAGACCCTTAGTCAGGGCGATCGGTCCGTGACCGAGTACATCGCCGAGTTTGACGAGTATTATTTGCGATGTGGAGTTGATGAGGAGAAGGGCATGCCTGTTTCGCATTTTCGCCGTGGTTTGAGGCCCGAGTATCAGTATGAGCTCTACCGTCGCCAGGTAGACACTTTAGAGCTGGCTTACCAGGTTGCCCTAGAGTTAGAGCAATTTGAGTTGGAGTTTGGCCCCACCTTTCGTCAGGGGATGCCTAGTCAGCGGGGTCTTGACCCTCGCCCCACTTCCACCCAGTATGGTCGATATCCGGCGGCTCGGCCCGCGGAGCCTCTTCGCCAGGACCCCACTGGTCCCAGGCCTCGTCCACCCCTTCCTAGGGACCCGTTTCCTCCACCTCGCCAGCAGCCGCCCTACCCCCCCACACGCCCTACACTTCCACCTCCCGCGCACCCTGCGCATTCTCAGCCTTTACTCCCCGCGCCCCGTCATGATGACAAGGGCAAGAGTCCTATGACCGCTGGAGCCTCATCCAGTGCGGGCGCACGTACTACTTGTTACCGGTGTGGCGGATTTGGCCACTTTGCTGATAGATGCCCCACTCGAGAGAGGAAGGCCCTTGTCATGGCAGACCCCACTTCCACTGAGTCCCCCACTGAGCCTATTCCTGTTAGTTATGAGGTAGACCAGGACTTGGTTGAGGAGTTCTTCGATGATCTGCTCGAAGGAGAGCAGGATGGTGCCCAGGGTAGCCACTTTCAGGGTGACCCACAGTTAGGGGTAGTTAGGTGCATCCTAGCCCAGCCCCAGGTGAGTGACGACTGGCGTCGAACCACCATTTTTCACACCTTCTGCAGGCTTGGGGGTAAAGCTTGCAAGATTGTCATTGATAGCGGGAGTTGCATCAACGCCATATCTACTGGCACTGTTACCCGCCTTGGGTTGACCCCAGTTGACCACCCTGCCCCCTATAGGGTTTCGTGGGTCGATTCTACCTCCATTCCTGTTAGGCTCCGTTGCCTGGTGCCCCTTCAGTTCCAGACCTATCAGGATGAAATTTGGTGCGATGTTCTACCTATGGAGGTAGGTAGCATTATTTTAGGGAGGCCGTGGTTGTTTGACATGGATGCCACCCTACAGGGCCGTGCAAACACTTGCACATTTGATCACAACGGCCACAGGATCACCCTCCACCCAGCCCCACCTAGGGACCCTACTGTTAGGGGACCAGCCGGCCCTAGTGCCACGACCACCCCTCACCAGGGGAAGGTCAGCCCACCACCACCACCACCTCCGGTGTCAGTTTCCACCCCCTCTCCCACCCTCACCATAGAGGCCCCTCCGACTAGGAGGTTGATGATCATCAGTCCCCGAGAGATGGAGAGAGAGGTTGCTAGTGGTGTC
This sequence comes from Amorphophallus konjac, assembly GCA_022559845.1. Lineage (NCBI taxonomy): Eukaryota > Viridiplantae > Streptophyta > Magnoliopsida > Alismatales > Araceae > Amorphophallus > Amorphophallus konjac. The sequence continues at coordinate 406,058,532 of CM040118.1, forward strand.
CCTCTCTTAGCTGTGGTTGTCAGGGAGACGGGTGAGGTGGTCCCCAGTCTCGAGGGAGTGACAGACCCTCAGTTAGCTGAGATGTTGCGAGAGTTTGCTGATATTTTCCCGGAGGACCTTCCCGAAGGCCTTCCACCATTGCGTGACATTCAGCACGAGATTGATCTTGTCCCGGGCTCGTCCTTGCCCAATCTTCCACATTATAGGATGAGTCCCGCGGACCACGCTGAGCTACAGAGGCAGGTTGATGAGTTGATGAGTAGGGGTTCCCTTCGGGATAGCAAGAGTCCCTGTGCTGTTCCCGCCCTGCTAGCGCCGAAGAAGGATGGCACATGGCGTATGTGCATCGATAGCCGTGCGATCAATAAAATCACGGTTAAGTATAGGTTTCCCATTCCCCGGCTGGATGACTTGCTTGATATGATGTCGGGAGCCACGATTTTCTCGAAGATCGATCTTAGGAGTGGCTATCACCAGGTGAGGATCAGACCAGGTGATGAGTGGAAGACTGCATTTAAGACCAAGGATGGTCTTTACGAGTGGTTGGTCATGCCCTTCGGGCTGACTAACGCCCCTAGCACCTTCATGCGGGTGATGACGCAGGTGTTGCGTCCTATGATTGGAGTGTTTGTGGTCGTCTACTTCGACGACATCTTGATTTATAGCCGCACTAGGGAGTTACACCTAGACCACCTTAGGCAGGTGTGTGTTGTTCTGAGATGGGAGAGCTTGTTTGCCAACCCTAAGAAGTGTAGCTTCATGACTGACCAGGTTTCTTTCTTAGGGTTCATTGTGTCCCGTGACGGAGTCTCCGCTGATCCGGAGAAGATCCGTGCCATAGTGGAGTGGCCCGAGCCCCGCTCACTCCACGATGTTAGGAGCTTTCATGGTCTGGCGACATTCTATCGCCGTTTCATTAGGGGGTTCAGTTCTATCACCGCCCCGATCACGGATTGCATCCGTAAGGGCGAGTTTACCTGGACGAAGGCTGCTGCCACAGCCTTCCAGACTATCAAGGATCGCATGACCCAGGCACCCGTTCTTACACTTCCTGACTTTTCTAAGGTGTTTGAGGTTACATGTGATGCCTCAGGTGTAGGCATAGGGGGAGTGCTTAGCCAGGAGTCCCACCCTATAGCCTTTTTCAGTGAGAAACTCAATGATGCCAAACTGCGTTACTCTACTTATGACAAGGAATTCTACGCAGTTGTCCAGGGTTTGCGCTATTGGAGGCACTATCTCCTCCACCAGGAGTTCGTGCTCTTTTCTGACCACGAGGCATTGAGATTTCTCCACACCCAAAAGAAGTTGAATGCCAGACATAGTAGATGGGTGGAATATTTGCAGGAGTTTACATTCGTTCTCAAGCACAAGGCAGGTGCTGAGAACAAGGTGGCCGATGCTCTTAGTCGGCGGGTGATGTTGATATCCACCATGAATGTTCAGGTGGTTGGTTTAGAGAAGTTGAAGGAGGCCTACATTGATTGCCTGGACTTCGGTCCCATCTATTCTGCCCTTCAGTCAGGACCGTCCCGTGAGTTTAGCGAGTATGTCCTTCAGGATGGTCACTTATTTCGAGGTGATAGGTTGTGCATCCCACGGACTTCAGTTCGTGATTTTCTTACGTGGGAGCTTCATGCAGGAGGTCTTGCCGGCCACTTCGGCCGAAACAAGACCATAGAGGCTGTTGAGCACCGTTTCTGCTGGCCCAGTTTGAAGAGGGATGTGGCCCGCATAGTTGCCCAGTGTCGTATTTGTGCCCTAGCGAAGCAGAGGAAACAGAACACTGGCCTTTATACCCCTCTGCCTGTCCCTGATAGTCCTTGGCAGGATATCAGCATGGACTTTGTGCTTGGTTTGCCCCGTACTGCACGGCGGCATGATTCTATTTTTGTTGTGGTTGACCGCTTCTCCAAGATGGCCTTGTTTATTCCTTGTTCCAAGACATCGGATGCCTCTAGAGTTGCCAGGTTGTTCTTCACCCACTGTGTGTCCAGGTTTGGGTTGCCGCGTACCATTGTTTCTGATAGGGATGTGCGTTTTACGAGCTATTTTTGGAAAACCCTTTGGCGGATGATGGGCACCCAGTTGAAGTTCTCCACCGCATACCACCCCCAGACTGACGGTCAGACGGAGGTAGTCAATAGAAGTCTAGGGGATCTTCTGAGGTGTTTAGTGCGTGATAGAGTTGGAGATTGGGACCTTGTCTTACCATTAGCAGAGTTTGCATATAATGATTCGGTCAATAGGTCTACAGGGTTGAGTCCATTTGAGATTGTCACTGGTCGAAGACCTAGGAAGCCGATTGATTTGATTCCCTCCCCCATTCAGTCCCGAGTCTCTGAGTCAGCTGAGTCTTTTGCGGAGCATATTAGACAGTTGCATGACCATGTCCGTCGTCATATAGAGGCCAGCAACGCACGTTACAAGGAGTTAGCTGACGCGCACAGATGCACACGTGAGTTCCGCGAGGGAGAGTACGTCATGGTCCGGGTTAGACCGGAACGGTTTCCTTCGGGAGCCGTAAAGAAGCTCCAAGACCGCGGTGCAGGACCATTCAGAGTGTTGAGGCGTATTGGGTCGAACGCGTATGAGATCGAGCTACCAGACGACTACGGGATCAGTTCGACGTTCAATGTCTCTGATCTGGTAGCTTATCGGGATCCCGCGGTGATACCCAGTGAGTTATTTGGGCCTGACCCTCCTGTTGTGAGTGATACACCTACTGAGAGTCCACCTCCTCCAGCCCCATTACAAAAACGCGAGCATATAGATTGCATACTGGATGAGCAGGTGACTACTACCAGGAGCGGAGCCTACCAACGCTTCTTAGTGCGTTGGAGAGGGCGCCCCGAGTCGGACAACACCTGGATTACACGTGGAGAGCTGGAGCGGATCGATCAGGACCTGCTGGAGCGGTACCTCAGCGACCGTGACCCTTACTCGACGGGGTCGAGTTCTTCCCACCCGGGGAGAATTGGTGAGGACACACGGCGCTATCCTCGACGGAGCACCCGGCACACCGCTACCTCCTTGTGGCTCGGCGACGGCGGCACCTTCTAGTTATCTTTTCATCATATTTAGGCCATGTTGGGCCTCAGTCTGGACTTGCTCAGGCCTTGTGGGCCTTGTCTTTTGGTCCCTGCGTGGACATCTTCTTGTTTGGGCACTTATTGGGCCATATAGTGGCCAGTTGGGTTGCTTTGTGGGGTAATGGATCTTGTTATTGGGTCAGGGGCTTATTGGGGCTTGAAGCCCACTTAAAAGAAGCCCATTAGGGTTTAGGGGGGCGGCCCCCCTCCCTATCTAGAGGAGGAGGAGGCAGCCGCCCACCCCTTCCTAGTTCTACTAGGGAAGGTGGGGGGCGCTCCCCTCTCCCTTCCCCTTTTCCCCTCTCCTCCTTTCCCCAACTCCATCCCTTCCTTCTCCCACTTAGATTCCTTTCTTATTTTTTATAAGCTTGCTGAAATATGGGCCGCCTTTCTCTCCTTGGAGCTGGGCGCACCCCTCCCCTTCTAGTTAGATTAGGGTTTTCCCATCCCCTATAAGTAGTTCTCACCTTGTACCGATTACAGTTTTACACATGAATTTGAATACAAGTGGAGTATTGTGCAAAAGCTTTTTGCGCCCCTCTCTCTCTCTCTTTCTGCTCCTGCGACGGGAGAACGGCGAGGTGTGACGCCTCAGCCCTCGGTGGACTCCGGGGTTCCCTCTTATCCTCGTCTTCTTCCTCGACGGTTCGTGTTCGTGATTCCAGATTTCTGCCCCGACTTGTAGCAGAGCTCGCGCCCCCTTCTTGAATGAGTTTTGCCACGACCTATTTTCCTGGAGATACGTCTGCGGATCAGCTTTGCGTCGGCGCCCGTTTTGCATCAATCGGAGATCGGCACCGCCCGTACCGATTTTCTCCGCCGACCTGCGCCAGCACCACTTTCTCTGCTCGCCCAGCGGGGAGGCCCTGATTGCGAATTTTCCCCAGGCCTCCACGCTGCGTCTTTTGCCCTGGTTTCTTCAGGGTTCGTAGATCTCCGAGTCAACTTTCCAACGCCGCCGACGGCGTCGCGTTTCGACATCGTCACCGTCCGTGGCGGTCGATCTCGTGGGGTTGCGCCAGCGTGTCTGCCCAGTCCGCCCAGCGAACCAGCCCCGACTTTCAGCGACTCCTGCGGCTCGCACCGGCGTCGTCTGCCAGCGCCATTTGGCCGAGGGCGATCTCTGCCAGTCAGTTTTCACCCCCAACCGGCCCGGACTTGTTCGGGCACCAGAAGGCCGATTTCCAGATTTTACCGTCGGCGTGCGCAGTTCTGTGCCCACAGAACCTGATCTGACTTTCAGCAGCGCCCACGGTCACCACCGGCGGATCCAGCGCGCCCCTTTGGCCGGAGCGTTCCTCCAACAGTCAGCGACGCGTCCTCTCTGACGGTGCCTCAAACGGGCGTCGTATCAGCCCGTGAGACCCCCCCTCCGCCCAGGCGCGCGCGACACCGGTTTCTGCAGCGTTGCACCCGAACCTCCTCGTGGCCGACCCGTCACCGAGTGCGGCCCGTCAACCCGTGTCCGGCAGCCCCGAACGTATTGGTTGTAGCCTTTTACCTCCCTGCGAGGAGTGGGCCGTTATTGGGTTGTATTTTATTGACCTCTGGTGTATCGGGGTTGTTGGTTCACGGCCGGGGTTCCTTCCCCACGCCTAGGCGTGGAGGTACGCGCTCCGACTCCCCTCCTTTTGCTTGCTCTTTTAGTATGTGATCGATTATGCCGCTTGAGAGAGGGTAGGTGCCTAGCCACTTATTGCCATCACCGCGGATCGTGAGTGAGAGCATCCATCCCTAGCACTAGTCGAGCACCGAGCTAGGACTCGACTCCCCTTGTCTTTGGAGGTCGACTATACGCCTAGACACGTGCGCTTCCCTCCTTGGGACGGCCGAGGTCGGAGTTTCTGTTGAGAGACGTCCCTCATTCTGTGGGATATCACGGTGGTCAGCCACTTGGCGACCCTTGAGCGTGCTACTGCCGGCCTCAGTTAGAGTCTTTTGTGAGTCTTAGTCCGTGTCGGTCCCCGTCCCGCGTCACTAGTTTCATAGGTGTGGGTCCTTAAACCTTGGACTTAACCTATGACATGACTTTTTCCTAGGACTTCTAGTCCTAGTGCTCTGATACCACTTTCACTGTCACGTCCCGAGATTATGCAGCGAAAACAATCGAGAATGTGAACAGTCGGCTAGTACGCCTCGAGCAAGCAATATAATCAGAGCGCAAGAACAATCACACAAAGTAATTGCACAATAATTTAATCAAACCTTCACCTTTATTTCATATAATCAAAATTCCACATGAATACTCAATTCTCTCTAGACTCAATAAAAATAAAATTACATATATGGACTCAATCTAGACATATTTGACATTATAAGTCTTCTCTCGAATCCATAGACTTTTGAATCGCTCTCGGACCCGCTACTTGAGTAATCCAAATCCGATTCACTCGTATTTCCTGAAATAATGAGAAAGTAGGTAATGAGTACACTTGTCCAGTAGGTATCTTCGTATCAACATGATTGACAATGTTAAAGTAATTAATGTTTTAGCTCTAAAGAATAAGATAAATCATGCAATATGATGAATCATGCAAATAAAGTCAAAGTAACAAGATAGATTGAGAATATGATTGAGCAAGTACGATCAAGCAAGAATATAATTATGGCCTTTCATGAACAAGAATGTAACAAGAATGTACTTTTCATAACCTGAAAGGTTATGCACTAGAAAGTCATGTAACAAGTAAGAATGTACTCTTCACTTAGTAACAAGTACTTCGTGAATTTATGTGGATCACCGTGGATATTTCACTTATTTATAGAGAAAGTACTCCTAGCGCAATGCGACGCCAGTGACATCATATCCCGTGGTTTACAGTATGTTTCCGACAATCAGCCGAGGGGACTAGCATAGAGCCCTTGAACACAATCAGTGCTCGAACTGCATCTTCAAGTATAAATCAAGCTACTCTCACGTTTATAATAATAATAATATGACCAAGAATGTACAATTTCAACTATAGCTCCATGATAATGTAACCAAAAATAAGAATGCTTCTATTGAGAATAAGAGATTTTAATAAATGTATTTAATAACTAGGTTATGCCATGAGAATAAATCGACAGTATAATGGTACATTCTTTAATATCTCAAAATTACTTAGATATCTTTGGAATAATGTGACAGGTTCTAGATAATCAATTGGACCATCTAGTAACTTAGGAAAATCAACCCTTGAGTCAAACCCCGGGTTAATCAAACACAGAACGCTAGCGGTCATTTACTGGACCGTCTCTTGTCCCTGGCGGTCTAGTACAGGACCGTTAACGATAAGACAATTCGATATTTAAAAACCAAACCTCTGGAGCTTTAGTTGTCTAGCAGAGTACCATTTAGAATCCGTTAGCGGTCAAGTGTAGGCCCGCTAGCAGTCATTGTCGGTCAACCATAAGGCCGCTTATTCTAGAAATATAAAACATCGGTATAAGTGCTTTCTAGACAATTGGGCTTTAATGGTACAACCAACTCAGCATCCTAGTGGGAATCCCAGGCTCGCGGAGAATTACGGAAGCCTTGAAACAAGATTTCCTAGTCCGTTGGAAGGAATATCCAAAGGAGATGTCATCAAGTCCAAGATTGTGTTCCTAATGTGCAAAGTATAACTAATGACAACATACCGAGATATGTGCCATGTACTTATGAAAATGACACTTAGATGAGAAAGAGAATCATGTAAAACCATGTTAAAACATTAATCATGAATCATCTATTCCTTTGAACATTTATTTATTACAAAATATATGAATTTGGACACAAATTAACATAAGTTAAAAATAATACCATTGTACATAAAAGCATGAAATCTATTATGCCAATCAATGAAATCAACTAAGTATATAAAACCAGCGCTTAAATCAGGCTTAAAACTTAGTTAGCTAGGCTTAATATATATTAACTATGGTTAATTCTGTAATATGGTTCGGATTACCAATATTACAAAATCATAAACAAAAAATGATCAAATACAGGACCGTTAATCTTGGCTAGCGGTCTATCATATGACCGTTAGATTTCCCTGGCGGTCGAGATAAAGACCATTTCTTCCTGTGAAAAACCGAGTTCAATGAAAACAATATAAAATGCTAATCTAAGATACATCATGCATGGAAACCAACATGTGTAAACTTCCATAATCATGATAGATCATATATAGGCCAACTATATGCATAGGTTTGTATGAGCAACAATAAATTCCATTTTTCTGTTCATTAGGCTAAGTATTATGCATGAAGACTAAACTAGAGACATAGTCCTAGTAAAAACATGAAATTCTCAAGATATAATACATGAAATGAATGAAACAAGAGAGATTTTATTCCTGACATAAAGTTTGAGCCTTTCATGAGATAACCTACCTTTAATAGTGCTCCTAGACTTCAAATTTCTGATTGGAATCAAGCCCTAGTTTCTGCACTTTCTTGCTCTAAATCAGCAACTCCACGTCCCTCTATCTCCTGATTTCCTTGACTTATGGACGTGAAATTTTGAGGGTAGATAGACGATATGAAGGGGAACATAAAGTTCTAAAGACACTTTTGCTAAATACTTTGTTTAGGGCTCCGAATTCCTTTATCTTCTTGGGTCGGATGCATTAATTCCCGAGTTCTTAAGGTAGAATCAGCAACTTTAGAAGACTCTAACTTCCTGTAGGCTTGATCTCCTATCACGAAAATTGGAGAGTAGTTAGTTCTATCTAAAATAAACATATTCCTAGAAGAAACTTACCACTAATTCATCCTCCTTTCCTGAGTTCCACGCGTGCCAAAAGTAAGGGTCGCACAGGCCAAATCTGGGATCTATTTATAGGTTTTAGCTAGGTTTTGAGGATTAGAACGAACTTAGAGTCCCAATTAGACTTTCAATTTGATCTACAATCCTTATAGACTTATCTAATTAGCTGAGAGGGTCGATCTTAGATGATTTGGATGCTAAAAATCTAACATTTTCACGTTTTCTTCCTCTCACGGAATCTGTATTCATTAGCGGTCATTGGACGACCGTTTACAGCCCATTAGCGGTCTCGCGATAGACCATTTTTCACCCCAGGCGCCGAATTTTAAACACATCAAACTCTTTTGATATTATCCCCAATATTATCCTTTTATTTATATTCCAAGGAGTAATTATCTTCTTTATTCCGTGATTAAGCTCATTCCTAGCTTCTAGAACATGGGCTAAAGTTCAAAAAAATCCTTTTGGGCCTATTGGGTTTATTGGATGGGCCTAATCCTCTTGGATTAATGTAGGGCCTAATTAATTAGATTTAATTCCCCATAATGCATTTAATAGCCCATTAAATGTTTTAATAATTAATATAATTATATTTTATATCTAAAAAAATCTTAGAAAATTCTCGGGCGTGACAGCATCACTTGAGTCATTCTGTTGTTTGCATTCACCAGCATCTTCTTTCCGGGGACGTTCATTCCAATTTTCGGTCCTCTCATACCGCCCACCGCGTGGTCCACCATAGCGACGGCCTTCAGCACCATAGCCCCTAGAATCTTACCCCGAGCTCTAGTTCTCGTCACCGTACCTGCTGCTCTCGCTCCTGCCCCTGCGATTCCCATAGTATGCCCTTCCCTCCACCTCTTGCACCTCACCTCTCTCTACATCCACAGAGGCGGCACCACCATCTTGAGCCAGGTTCCTGCCAGTACCATGCTGGTCCCCGTTCCCATTCCCAGCTTCCCGGTACTCATAGTAGCCCCTACCCCTCCCACGGCCATGTCCTCCCCTGCCTCCCTAGCCACCATGCCTGCCACGTCCCTCATACTCTCCTCCGTAGGTCCCCGAGTACCTGCCGTACTGTCCCCATGATCCCCGCCGACACGCCCAGGTCTGTGACCCCGGCCGCCCCTTCCACCTCCCCTCCTCCTATCCGCCCTCCCTAACGCCAATCAATCAATAAACATCAAAAACAAGACCCAAGTAAGCAACGTCCTCAACAGAACGCACAAGAATGCAAGAACAAGCCAATAAATATGGCCAAAGAGGGGGGGGGGAATAAAGAAAAATAAAAGAATAGAAGAACACAGAAGAGGCATCAGACCCCCGTCATCGTCCTTCTTCTCCGGTAACAGCGGCTGCAAATCCTGCTCTACAGCCACCGCGCTCACCTCTGAGATCCTCTTGGCCTCGGCGCAGGCAAGGAGCACGACGGGGTTGACCTCATCATCATCAACCTCGAAGAAGGAAAAAGGGTTGTCGATCCACAGCTGGGGTTTTAGATTATGCTCGACGGTGACAAAGGTAATGGTGATGGAGGCCCCGTCCACAGCTATAGAGACGAAGGTGATGTCGTTAGGATCCAGAGAGAATAGAGGGGAATGGGTAGGGGAGGAAGAGAAAGAGGGAGAGGATGGGTGAAATTAGGGGGAAATCAAATGTTAAATGGGAAAAAAAATGAAAAATATCGGGCGGTAGCTTTCCCGCCATCAGGGCCAGCTCAATTCCTACGTTTTTAATTTATTATTATTTTTTGTTTTAAGTGACTCATTCCTATGCTTTGTTAAAAGTGAAAGAATATCTATGACCTATTCCCACATTCATTCAAAAAGCGTAGGAATTGAAAAACTTTTCCTATGTTTCTCAATGAGCCGTTGGAATAAGATGAGCATATAGCTACGCTATAATAAGACGTAGGAAATTTACCTACGTATTTTTAAAAATGTCAGAATACGTCGTATATACCTATATTTTCTGCAAACGTAGGTAAAATTTGTGGCTATAGGTCCCATTTCTTGTAGTGCATGTTGTGTGCCTTTTAGTTTCATTTTGTTATTCCATAGTTGCATTTTTTCATTGTTTCTTGTGCATAGAGTTAACCAGCCTCCTGTTTCATAGAGTTGTTTCGTGATTGTCTTAGTGACTGTGTTCTTTTGAACGTGGCACCTCGGTACACCGCATTTATCTCCTGAGAGCTGCCCTCCAACTCCTTTCTGCCCTCTTCCTTGACTTGTATTACACCTTAGTCTCTGTATTTTGGGTAGGTCTCCTTCCCCTCTCATGGAATCCCATTTCAATTCTATGTATCCTTCTTATATCTCCTACTCCCACGTGGAATCTTCTTCTCACGTGGACCCTTCTCCCCGTGGGCCCTCTAATGAACAAACAGATCTTGGGGCCCACATAACATACCTCCTTTGCCAAATGGACCCTAGTCAGACCCATAAAGTTTTTTTGAATCTTCCAAATGGGCCTCCCCTTACTGTTGGTCCAAATGGCCCATATTCTAATGTCCAATCTAGGTCCATAGCCCTTCAACTCCTAGAATGGGCCTTTCTTTTTTTTAGCCCAGTTCCTCTTATCCAGCCCGTTACCCTGGTCCTAGTCCATATCCACAATCATATTCTCAAGTTGGCCCACATACTCTTAAATCTCTCCCTACTAGGAGATGGTTTCTAAAGCCCAATGCTAGCTTGATGACCTTCAAAGGCGGATTGACCCGAAACCCTCCATCAAGGTCCCTTTTACCTTTCAAAATCTCTGCCTTCCACCACCTTCTCAAATTCCTACTTAACGTCGGTATGGTGGAACCGATTATCCCTTTATACACTTGAAGGTGTTCATCTACGAGTCGGCCTAATTCCAACACGATCGCTATTTGATGGCCTATCTATTCGAATTGTCATTAGAAGGCCCGGCTCAAGATTGATTTTTGTAACGCCCAAGAAAATTCTGAGATTTAAAATATAATTATATTAATTATTCGATGGGCAAAAAGGGCTATTAAATGAATTATGTTTAATTAAATCCAGTTATTATGGCCCTGCACTGATCCAAAAGGATTAGGCCCAATTTGACAAATCCAATTGGCCCAAATTATAAATTTTAACTTTGGCCCATGTTCTAGAAGCTTGGAATTGATGTATTTACGGAATTAAGAAGATAAGTAGGAATATTATTGGATAAAGAGGTGGATAAGAATACAAGAGTTTGAACTAGTTTCAAATTCGACGCCCTAAACCAAAAACGGTCTATCGCGAGACCGCCAGTCACAGGAAAACGGTCTCCCAAATGATCGCTAAGCTCTGCAGATTCCGTGAGTGGAAGAAAGTGCAAAAAGATTAGATTTTTGGCATCCAAACTCTTAGAGACCGAAGTATGAAGACTTGTAAGCATGCTTGGGATTCTCAGAGATCGATCTAATACCTAATTAGGACTCTAGAATCATTCTAATCCATGAAACCCTAGTTAAACCCTATAAATAGACCCCAGATCTCACCTACGCGACCCTTAATTTTGGCTCGCGTGGAACTAAGGTAAGGAGGTCGAATTAGAGGTAAGTTTCTTCTAGAAATTTGTTCATTTAGTTAGATCTAACTTTTCTCAAAATTTCGTTCTTGGAGATCAAGCTTACAGGAAGGTAGAGGCTTGCAAAGACGTTGGTTCAGTGGAAATAACTCAGGAAGTAGTGCGACCGACCCAGAAAGATATGCAAATTGGAAGACCTAAATGAGGTAATTAGATAGAGATTCTTTAGAACGAATTGTTCCTGTTAGTACCCTCTTCTTACCCTCAAAATTTCAAGTCTTGAAGTCAAGGGAATCAAGAGATAGAAGGCCACGAAGTTGCTGGATCAGTTCAGGAAGAGCAGGAATTAGGGTTAACTTCCAGCCCTAAATTCAAAGTCTAAAGTCCAGGACAGAGGTAGGTTATCTCATGAACAGCTTAAACATGACATTAGGGATAAAAGCCCTCTAATTTCAGTCGATTGCATGCATTGTATACGGAGAATTTTATGTTTTCATTAGGACTATGCATCTAGTATAATATTCATGCATGAACTAGCCCTAATGGAGTAAAAAGGCAATTCTCTTGTTAATACACAAACCCACGCATATTGGCTGACTTATCCTTGTTCTATCATGCTATAGAGTTTATTCATGTTGATTTCCATGCATGATATGCCTTAGATTAGTATTGTATTTTAATATTATCGAGTTTTTTGTTAACACAGGAAGAAACGGTCTTCCTGTAGACCGCCAGAATCCCTAGTGGTCGTACGATAGACCGCTAGACACAATAGACAGTCACCCACTAGACTGTTTGCGTTTGCTGAATTCTGTGATATTGTTAACCCAAAACATATTGCAGATTAGCCCTAATTATTATATGTTAAGCCTAGTTAAGTAGGTTTTACTCCTGTTTCAAGTGATATTTTTATATACCTTGTTATGTTAACAGAACATTCTAGTAGATTTTATGATTCTTTATGCACTTAGAATTATTTTTAAACTTATGTTATTTTAATGACCAAATCATATACTTTTGTAATTAACTTAAATTTATTTGATTCATGGACTAGCCATTATCTAATCGCTGTTACCATTATCTTTCTCTCTTCTAGAGTCATTTTCTTAAGTACATGTCACATATCCCGGTATGTTGTCATTAGTTACACCTTTGCACATTAAGAATACAATATTGGACTTGATAACCTCTCCATTGGATATTCCTTCCAACGGACTAGAAAATCTTATTTCAAGGCCTCCATAAGTCTCTGTGAGCCAGGGATTTCCACTAGGACGCCGAGCTGGTTGTACCATAAAAGCCCATTATCTAGAGAGCACATTTACCTGTGTTTTGTGAGATATGGACCTTTGCGGCCATCTCCTAGATTAAGTAAAATCTTGTAAAATAAGTTTAGATCAAGTTTTTCTCAATCGAGTAATTAGCAAAAAACCAAAGAAAACGCGGCCAGGTAAGAGGTGGGACAGTGGGAGGCTCCCCTTGTATTCACGAGGTCCTAATTAAGTAACCACTTATCCACTTAAAGTGTTTGCCCGTGGACCTCTAGCCTTAGACACCAATTCTTCTTGGTGAACTTGCTTGCTACACAATTTTTCGGAGACATGAAAACACGTAAATCAAACGGAAATCATTCTTGTATCTTCTAACATTTTCATTTGTGAAAGAATTTTAATGAAGGAAAAGACATTGAAAAAAGTTGTCAAGCTTCCAATTGCATAATATGTTCATGTATGAAGAGAAGTTGAAAGGAGACGTCAAGCTTTCAGATGGAGCTTAGATAAAAGAGATAGGGTCAATCATGTATAGGAATTGTACGAAAATTAGAGCATAGTTGTTTGAATAATTAATGATGATTTTACGAGTTCATTCACCTAGTCATTTCTTTGTTAATAGTATTCTTAAGGCAAGAACATGATTTTAAAATTTAAAATTTAAGTTTTGAAATAACGCACATAAACAAGGTAAATCGGGCATGGTTACCGTATTCAAATCATGGTCGATATGTGATCCACATTATTTAAACATGTTATGATAATGAAAACTCCATTTTTGAACTTTAAATCTTAAAATAAACTATAAATACATGATCATGAAAAATTTACATTGAATCAAAATACTCATGCAAGGAAACATATATGGAGACCTAATTAAGTTTTCGCCTGAGAGAAAACCTACCTCGTTGAAGATCAAAGAAGAAATTTAAGAACGAAGAATACTTTCGAACACTCCTCCAACTTCGAGGTGTCTCCCTCTCTCTACCAGCAATTCCTCTCAATAGATTTGTACTTTGAGTAGGAAGAGCCCAGCCCTATTTATAGGCCAAAATATCCCACCTACTTCATTCCACCATGTCACTATTACACCAACCTTGTTCCACTATTATACCAACCCCATTATACCAACTTTGTTCCACTATTACACCAACCCCATTACACCAACTTTGTTCCACTACGTGGGTGACATAATCTATGACCTCATTTATTCAATGATGTAAGAATGACCTCATCCATTAATTAGGATTACATTAAAGCTAATAATTCTCTCTTAAATCAGATGCTATAGTACTGCTACAGTACCGACGTCTTCGTGTTCTTAGAATCGTGCCGTGAATCTCATCGTTCTTGTTAACGAGTGGAATAGTGTTTTATGTTTATGTATTCTATGACAGAAAATATTCATAATTTATTTTATTTTCATCTTTCATTATTTCTTCTTGCATATAAATATATATATAAATTTTTGAGTTGCTACACTGCGCTTCCCCTGCATTCATTTCATCCATTTTAGATACATTTTAGTAAGTTAGTTTTGCATTTTGTCTCATTTGAATAAAATCATCAGGGTTTAACTCTCTGTTTGAAGAGCGGTTCTCTACGGGCTATTCATCGTTGGAACGGTCCCATGCCCACTGTTTGATTCTTCAGGTTCTGTGTTTAAGCGGTCTGCCTTTGACCATCCTTATCTTGGACGGGCCATCAAGAGCGATCCGTCTTTTCATCTTCCTAGGGTAGAACGGCCACTCCTGGGCCGCGTGAATCATGGACTGTCCTAGGGGAACCGTTTTGTTTTGCATTGTTTGGTTGTTGAACGGACCAATGTGGCCCGTTCACTTGACCCCTTCATCGTCCTGGCTTGGTTCGGTTCGTTTGTTGTGTGATTATGAACGGTCCTTCCAAGGCCGTATTGATTTGAGCAGTCCTATGTGGGCCGCGTGTCTTGGTTTGTGTGGTTTCTGATTGAACTGCCCCACCATCGTCTTCCCCGACGACGGTGGGCGTCCCCCTGTCGGCAAAGAGGCTACCGTAGCCCCCAAACCAGCCCCCCTAAGTTCTCTAAAACCCCCTAAACTAACATGCATGGCTTCAAAATGGAATAAAAATGGAAATGGGGAGGGTTTTTAGGGCTCCTACCTCGGGGTCCCGTGGTTGTTTGGCCGGTCTCTCCGCCGGTGTTTCTTCCCCGATGACGGCGAGTTCTTCCTTGGCCGCCTCTGTTTTCGGTTCCTCCTCGACGGTGGATGGTGGCGGGGGCGCGTCCTCCTCGGCCGTGGACGACGACGGCACCGCCACGGGCGGTGGTTCTTCGGTGCTCGCCGCCGCGGTAGTTGTCGACGGCGGTGGTACGGAGGTCCCCTCTTCGGCCATCCCTGGACGCCTCGCTAGGTACTTTTGGCGCATTGAGAGGGCGAGAGGGAGGATGAGAGGTGGAGAGAGGTTGAGAGAGGGTGAGAATGAGGGTTTGCCTTCGTTCTCCCTCCCACCGAATGTTACGGTGGAGGGAGACGAAGGGTTTTTGGCTTTTCGAGGTTGCAGAGGTTGTACGGTCTAGCGATAGACCGTCCTTGGGTTGTGCGGTTGTGCTATAGCCGTTTATCCTTAACGGTAAGTTTCTTAAGCCGGTTCAAATTCCCTGGTATATACGGTTGTAACATGACCGTTCTTAGTTGGACGGCTGATAATCAACCGTTCATACTTGAATATTGGTTGCACTTCAGTTGATGGATTTTGATATTATTGCAAATCTTGCTAATAATTTCGTGTGCAGTAATCCAAACTTTCGCTTGCCGTTTCACCTGCACAGGTAAGTTAGGTATGGCTTTCTATCCCTATCGCCTTTATTGCATTACTATATGGTATTATATTATATTATCTCGAGAACCAGTTGGTTACTTACGTGTTCCAGGATCTGATGTTCCCCTTCAACAAAAATGATGATGATCCAATTTCACATATTTAATCTTCGGATAGGCCATTAAGTTGAGATGTCACGGGGAGGATGGTTCTATCCTGCACGCTGTGGTTGCGGATGGTATCTTGACTCTGATTTTCCCAACCTAGCAATATTATTCTCGAGTATTTTATATTTTAAATATTTCTTTGCATTTGTTTTCAAATTTTCTTTTATTTTAGCCCAGGATGCATCATACGCATCTTTTGAGCATCCATGACCCATTGAATTTGTCTGAATAATGCCCCGCCGGTGATGGTTAATTATGCATTCAGTGATTGAGTAAGAGAGTTAATTCCACTCTGAATTGGAAGGTTTTCTTTGGTCGATTCACCTGGTTCGGTTGATTGAAAGGTCCCTGTCTGGAGCTTTAGCCTGTTTTCTTTTGTGGCCCCTCATTGAACCGCGGGATTGTGTCCCCCATGAGGTTGGTCTTGTCGATTCGTTTTATTTAGTTCCTCCAGATCGGCGTCACTTTTGGTTTAATTATTCCTTACGTTTGATTCTGAGTTTTTCGGAAGGTTCTCAACGCTTGTTGGTAGAAACGGGTGTCGTGTTACCTTAACGCCCACTTTTTCGGTCCACTCCGCTGCATTTTCGCTCCACCTCCATATTCCATGTCACCTCCGCTTCACCTCCACTCGCTCCCCTGCAAAGAGGACGTTAAGGAGGGGCATCTGTTGACACCCGTTTTATTCCGATAAGTTGAGTCGTTTCTCTTACTCCCTTTTGTTGATGCCTCGAGTTGCCCGTCGCTCGTTGGGGCTGTTTCAGGCATGTTTTGGGCCAATTTATGGGTTGCCTCCCTCCTTGGTTAAGTCCAGGTCGATTCAGGGCTTATTAGGCCGTGGTTTTGGGCTTTTCATTGAGTTTCAACGTCCACATGCATGAACGATTTATTCTTGGCCGCACTACTAATGTGCGGTTTAATAAGGACCGTCCATATATTTTGGGATATTTTGGTTGATTTTCTGAATTACCACCGATAGGAATTTATACGGTCCTTATATGGCCGTTCAAATTCAATGAACAGACGGAATCTGACTGTTGATCGCTCAGAGTCTTGCGCATGGAGGTTTTTTCAGATAATTATCCAATTATCCAATTATCACTGACAGGTCTGGAATGGTTGATCAATGGCCGCTCTACTGTGGAACGGTCTCCTAGGAACTGTTTATCTGTGAGGGTCTAACGGCGGACGTTTCGGTCAGTTCGAGCGATAATTGGGTTGATTTTTTGATTATCTGAATTTCCACCGACGGGTTTGGACGGTCAAAAGTGAACCACCCATCGGTTGAGCGGTCTATCGTAAGACCGTTCATCCCATCGGTTGCTGAATTTCAACAGATTTTGATCCTTTTATCCATGGTTTTATCCCCAACTTCTTTTGTCAATATCTCCGTGGATAATTAACCATTTTAGTTACCATTTCGACTGGACGATAGATAATGATATTATCTACGATTTATCTTTAATAATCTCGTCCCGAAAATTGCTCTAAACCCTGATTTCGGGGCTGGTTTTCTAGGCTCTATAAGTAGACCCTAAAGGCCGGACTTGAAAAGGGGGGGGGGGGAGATTTTGGTCGACTGCGAAGCCCTGCCGCATTCTTGAGCGACCTAACACCACGGAGGGAGGCTTTCTACGTCCATACAAGCCTCCGGTTCAGGGAGTAGTTCGATTTCTGAGTCTTTTCATTTCATAGCTTTCAACACTTCCTTTTCATTGCATGCATCACTTCTTTCTTATATCCCCCCTTTCTTTCTCATTACCATGCACACATCCACCCACGTTTTTGTCACCCTAGGGGTTTAAAACCCCCCAGGTATCCTCCTTTCCATTTGTTCATGTTCACCTTTTGCTACTTTGACATTTACTACATTGTCCAGTTCTAATTTAGGTTTTCTTTGTGTGTTTCTTACGTTGTTTTGCAGGTCAGCAATCATCAGCACGAGGCCCCCCTCTGGCCGGCCGGAGAGGGTGGAGGTTGGACCCCTTGCAACTTACTGTGTGGTAGACTTGTGCGGTTTAATTGAAGCCGTTCAACAGTACATGCGGTTCGGATAGGGCCGTTCTTCCTATTAGTGCGGTCAACAGGAAGCCGTTCGTCATCCAGCAGTGGTTCCTCCCGCACCTTCTGCAGCGTACTCAGGCGGTCTATCGTAAGACCGTGCAACATGTAGGCAATTTTTCAAGAAACGTTCATCTCCCCAGCGTTGCAACTTAGGCGAGTACCCCCTCCCTTTCCAAGGTACGGCGTGTTCATTACGTACGGCACCCTGGTGGCGATCACGGTCATCTGTTTTCTATTCTCCTATGATTGTTTCCATTTGTCCATTACATATTGGTCTAGTCATGAGGCATTGATCTTTAGTAGAGGAGAAAAATATATCTACGGACTTCTCCATTGAATATCATCCCGGAAAAGGGAATGTTGTAGCAGACACTTTGAGCAGGAAGCTGACAGCTAGATTAGCCAGTTTGATGCTTCAAGAGTGGAAGTTGTTAGAACAGTTTGCCAGTCTAGATATTACAGAAAAGAAAGATCGAATCTTGGTGGCTCATGTCCAGCTTCGTTCAGAATTGCTAGCAGAAATTAAGTAGTTGCAGGATAATGACCCATTGCTCGTTGAAATTAAAGAACAGATGGATAGTCGACCAGATTTTATGTTAGCTGTTGATGGAAGATTATTGTTTCGAGGGAGAACATTATGTGTCCCTAATTCCACGGAGATAAAGAAAAAAATTCTTGAAGAAGCGCACAGATCTAAGTATACTATACATCCAGGAGCTTCAAAGATGTATAGAGATTTGAAGAGAACTTTTTGGTGGCCAAACATGAAAAGAGAAGTGGCCGATTTTGTGAGCATGTGTTTAGTATGTCAACAAGTAAAAGCAGAGCATTTCAGGCCTGCTGGGAAAATAAAGTCTCTTGAAATACCACAATGGAAGTGGGAAAGTGTCGGTATGGATTTTATTATGGGTTTCCCCCGAACACGAGGAGGCCTTGATGGAATTTGGGTGATCATTGACCGACTAACAAAGTCCGCACACTTTTTGCCTATTAAGTCAAAGTGGACTGTGGATGTTTTGGCTGCCCTGTATGTCAAGGAAAAAATAAGATTACATGGAGTGCCTGTATCCATCATATCTGACAGAGACCCCAGGTTTACATATCATTTTTGGAAAGGACTACAAGCATCATTAGGAACCCGTTTGAACTTCAGTACAACTTTTCACCCTCAGACTGACGGGCAGACTGAGAGAGCGAACCAGATTGTTGAAGACATGTTGAGAGCCTGCGTAATTGATTTTGGAGGTAGTTGGCATGAAAACTTACCTTTGATTGAGTTTGCATACAATAATAGTTACCAATCCAGCATTCAGATGGCACCATTTGAAGCTTTGTATGCCAGGAGTTGTAGATCCCCTCTTTGTTGGGAAGAACTTGGTGAAAAGCAATGGCTCGGGCCAGATCTTATCTCAGAATCATCCAAGAACATTCAAGTTATTAGAGACCGTTTGAAGGTCACCCAGTCTAGACAAAAGAGCTATGTAGATAATAGAAGAAGGGAGTTAGAATTTCAGATTGGGGAACACGTATTTCTGAAAGTTTCACCATCAAGAGGAATTAGAAGATTTGGAATTCGCGGCAAGTTAAGCCCAAGGTTCATTGGCCCATTTGAAGTTTTAGAGAGGGTAGGCGAAGTTGCCTATAGATTGGCCTTACCACCATAGTTAGCAGGCATTCACAATGTGTTTCATATATCTATGCTTCGGAAGTATGTGTATGACCCTTCGCACATTATCCAGTATGCTGATTTGGAATTGAAGAAAGACTTATATTATGAAGAAAAGCCTATCAAGATATTGGACTTCAAGCAACAGTAACTCAGGAATCGATCTATTCTGATGGTCAAAGTCCAGTGGAGTCGGCGTGGAGCAGAGGAAGCAATATGGGAGTCCGAGGATGCAATCAGGAAACTATATCCCAAATTGTTTTAAGGTTGGTTGTTATCAAGTTCGATGAATTTGGGGACTAAATTCCTTAAAGAGGGGGAGGGTGTAGCATCCTACATCTTTATTATAATAATTCCATATAAGTTAATTATTTATTGGGTCAACTTCTAATGAAATTATTAAAAATCTAAAAAAATATGTATCTAGTGTAAAATTGAATTTGTAATAACTTTGTCTTCATGTAAGAGCCCAAAATAAAATTTGTGAAGACCTAATTTCATGTTTTAGTAGTTTTCGTGGGTTTAGAAGACCTAGTTTAACCATCGGAATTTGGGTCCAATTTAAGCCCATTTGCACCCCAATTTGAGCCAAACCCTAGCCCATTGATAGGTCCTTATTTTCTCTTCGAAAACCCTAAGTCTAGATGGTTCTACTGGCGGCGACGGTGGTGGATTAGAACCCCATCCGAGATTTTTGCTGGAGTTTCTTTATTGGACTCTTCAACCAAATTCGATCGCTAGGAGTCCCTATAGGTCCTATTTATTGAGGGCTTTCGACTCTCTAGAACCCTATTTGCACCAGCGGCGGGTGGCATAGCTGATCGTGACCGGACGGGAGAGAATTTGGGCGTTATAGGAGTGGTACCTAGGGTTCCGAAGACCCTTCCTTTTGTCTTTCTTTCCTTCAAGCAAAGGTAGGTGTCTCTCAGGCCAAACGAAAATCTAATGATACCATCCTGTTCATCTTCCTGAGATCTTTCTTTTGATACCTAATTGCCTAATTTTCGTACACCATGCTGTTCTAATTTCATGTTTTACTCCGAGGTATACAAAAAGGGTAACTTCCATGTTAACTAGTCTAATGTTGAAATTAATCATTTTAGGTCTTAATCAAAGCATGCTATCTTGTACAATTTTTAATGCTCTTTCGAACGGTGGTATTTTCCCTAAATTCTGTTCACTCTATCATGAGAAATCGAAGTTTTATCGTGGCATGTCGAGGTTCGCCGTTGGCGGGACTCGGATTGATCTGACGGCCCTTTCAGTGACCGTTACAACTCTGACGGTCGCACGATAAACCGTCACCATGGTGTAACTGCCCCACGATAGACCATCACGTTCCCTGTATTTATAAAATTTATAAGATTTATAACTAATTATTTCTATTGTGTAATGCCCCTACGATAGACCGTTACATACTTGTAACGCCCCTTATATGGACCGTCACGTTCTTCTGGCAAGGTGCTTTAAACTCTAATTCATACGTTTTGAACCAGGAACTTGCTATGTTTTAGTATGACATCTTGATCTGTAACAACGCAGAACGTGATGATAATCTAGTATCATGATCATAAACACTATTTTTTTTTATTCTCTACATGAAAGATGTCAGATAATCCTAAGATGAATGATCATATGGAAATTGATAAAAAACCTTAATACTTGTATAAATTTTGATCCATGCTAGAGGTATATTGGTCTTGCCATGTTTGTTTTATAGTCATTCCACTCCGGTGGGATTGACTGACCGCACCGTCTTGGTTTTCCATGTTTGTTTAAGCCTCAATTCTTGTAATAGATGGGACTCTCCGTCGGATATTCCTTCCATCGGACTAGGACCACTATTATGAGACCTCCGTAAGACCCCGTGAGCTTGGGATTCCTACCAGGACGTCGGGCAGGTTGTACCCCAAAGACC
The DNA here is from genome assembly GCA_022559845.1 of Amorphophallus konjac. Classification (NCBI taxonomy): domain Eukaryota; kingdom Viridiplantae; phylum Streptophyta; class Magnoliopsida; order Alismatales; family Araceae; genus Amorphophallus; species Amorphophallus konjac. Next base: position 406,079,769 of record CM040118.1, read on the forward strand.
TTAACACATGAACATGGTTTGAATCGTATATTGGGCCAGTCCAAACTGGACTGATCTGTGAACTGTAACGGCCCAAGGTTGGACCGTCACGTCACCGTAACGGACTAAGGTCAGACTATCACGTTCCTGTAGCGGCCCAGTTATCGACCGCCACAGGTAAGATATTTCATACGTTTCCCTTGTTTTATTATCGAGTAGCAGTCATCAAGGTTAGCCTTGAACTGTGAAATCGTGCATCCTTGTCTTTCTACCTTGTGTTCATTCCAATGATGTTGGAATTTCTCTCAATCTTAGAAGTAAGTTCGTGAGCTTAAACCTTGGAACTCTTGGCCATTTAATGTGATGAATGTCTAGACTAGGATCTATGATCCAACCCTTCAATGCCAACGCATCATAAAGGGCCCGGTCTGGTCCTGGGAGGAGCGCCCGAAAGTACTTGTGCCCCGGGTAGTTTGTAATGACAAGGTGTGACATTGCACCGAAGTGCATGACTGGCGTGATTGGTCTGAGACATTCCACTTTTACTCATTTACTTGAAATTCCTGCGTGACATGCGTGCTTGTTATGGCCAATTCCATATATCATTTTCGTGCAATTTTCAGGAGTAGTTCTTGCTATACTTGCTATATTCTTTACTTGAAAGTTCATATTCTTTTTCTATATATCTTTTGTCATTATTTATCATTACTTTTGTTGCAATGGTATTCCTAAATGAATGGTTAATTACTTTAATTATGCCTGATGATAGAGATATAAAATCCTACAGAGCTTTGCTCACCCCTACTTTCCAATCCTTTTCAGGTAGTTCAGATGAGGACGTGTGCTCCGATGGGGACGGGAACGAGTGATTCCAGGAGCGAGCCATTTGGAATGATGTTCAAGTCAAGTTTAGATTAGTTGTTGAGTTGTTATCTAGAGTTGATGCATTTTTCGTTAATAAGTTAGAAGTCCACAAGGAGTCGGGTGTAATTAAATACTTTCTCGTATTATTATCAATAAAGATGGGTTAATTGTCTTTCTTTATGATTAGCTTGGTGGTTTAGTCTCTTGTGGCAATGTATGCTCTGATTGACATGAATGATATAAAATGCTATGTTTCGATTTTCCACGTCGGGTCGTGACAGCACTCCTTCATAGTTTAGAGGGAACGGGTCACCCCCCATAACCTATGCATTCGTTATATGCTAATGATTCTAATGGCTACTTTCCATATGCTGATCGTTGTAATTCGCAATGCTAACTCAATAACCCCGTGAGCACTAACTTGATAACTCTGTGAGTGATGATTTGCCAAATCATCGGATGTTATGTTATGCCGTTGTATTTCCCCCTTTGTTCTATATACGATTTACCACTGCCGAGCTCTCTTACTTCTGATGACAGTAGCTTCAGTACTCCGGGGAGGGGAACATACCCCATTCGTACCTCAAGATCATCATTTGGTTAAAGGGCTCCATCTGTGAGTGATGAGTGTCCCTATGGGTCATAAGGTGAATATTGACAGGGCTTAGCCCGATATCAAACCCACTGTCCTCAGGGACATTGTGGTGGCCACGGGTTGTATGCCCCTTGTAGGCTAGTCCTCGGAGCATCCTTTCCCTATTGGCCGTCCCCTCCTGGATTGTGACTTGACCATGGGTCGTGCACCCCTCGTAGGCTAGCCCTCGGGGTTCTCCTTCCCTCATTGGTCATCTCATCCGATCGCTTCAACCCACAGAACCTTGGTGCCCCTAGTAGGCTAGTCCTCGGGGTTTCCTCTCAGATTGGGATCTGCTGGCCACCGTCGTGCCGTTCGACTTGTTAGGGGCTTACTCCGCACGTGAGTATGACTCCACTTCTCCCCTGTAATCCTTCATGGATGGGGAGATGCTGTCCAATTCTCACCAAGTTTTAACTTATCAGTGAACTTTGGGATTTGGACTTAATAAAACACGTGTTCTTAAAACAACGAACCTCCGTACTTGAGTACGAACCTCGCACGAGCTTATGAATTTGCACCTTGAGAGTCTGGGGCTCCGATTCAATAAACAATTAACCCAATCAAGCCCAAAATTCTCAAGAACATCTTAATAAACCAAATAGATTCAAAAATACCCCAAAAATCCACTTAAATGGCGCGGTCCTAATCCGGCGTGCCCTAATACGATGCGGTACCCCCCGCGTCGGATTAACACTAGACTCAAATTCAAATGGTTTTAAACGGTCCTTACCCGGCGCGCCCCAAGACCATCGCGCCGGGTACGTAGCTTGCCATGGCCACGTCGGATTAGGGTGCTTTACCTACGTTTGACTGCGCCGGGGAACCTTATTCCTACGCTTGCTCACACCGGTTTTGAATAGATATTCTCTATATCGCACTATTTTAATCCCTCACTCGTCTTCGGAGCAATCTTTGCCTCCCACGGTCGATGTTAATAAGCCCCAATCAATAATAAACCAAATAAAAGGGGCTGTTCAAGTTCAAACCATTTTCCTATTGTGCTTCTATTATTATGTTTGGGTATCATCATGCTTTGGTTATCATGCCTCTGTCACCATGTTCATCTCCCTCGGCGGAGATTAATAAACTCGATTAATCATTGTTTATCTTCATGATTCTGTTACCATGCTTTTGTATAATCATAAACGTCATGCTGATGCATACATGCTTGCATGGACCCTCGGCGTAACAAATGGCACTGACGGAAGGCCGGGTTACACCTGACTGGAAGTCTTTGCTATGCGCGATGGTGGTCTCCGGATCCATGTCCTCCGCCACGCCTCGAGGGTTTCCAACTAAAGAAACCATGCCTCTCTTGCATGATAGATAAAAGCATTTCATGTGGCTTCGTCACGTGCATCCTTTGCATCTTAGTTCGGCCTCGGACGGCCCACTATCTCGGCAATTAATCAAAGGTTTTCTCTCTTATGGGGGATGTAATTAATGTCATTGCCTTTACGATATGACGGACTGCTGGTCCCGACCCGAATCTCACTCTTGCCCAACACAGGTCAGAATGAGTGCAGAATAAATCTGTCACTTCTGTGACTGGCACGCCTGCGTGGTGAACTAATCAATTGATTATTGATTAATTAATTGGTTGGTCGACCCAAACAAAATGACCGAACAAATCCCATCACCCACAGTGTGCCAGTTACTAGGTGACGAGTTTATTATACGCTCAATCTGACCCGGGTCGGGCGAAAGTGGGTTTCGAGTCGGGACCGGAAGTCAGCCATACCATAAAGGCTATGGTGTTAATTACATCCTCCGATAAAGAGGAAAACCTCTGATTAATTATCGAGATAAGGGGTAGCCCGAGGTTGAAATAGAATGCAGGAAAATGCATGTGATGACGAGAGTTTCAAGGCCGCGTGAAATGATTCGCTTGTCATTCTCTTAATCATGCAGAGCAAGCATAATTCATTAAGTTCGAGCCCTCAGTACGAGGCGGAGGATAGGGGTCCGAAGACCACCGTCACACATAGCTAAAGCTTTCGGTTGGGTATAACCCAACCTTCCATCAGTGCCATTTGATATACCCAAGTCCCACTCAGGCAAGCACGCATCAACGTAGCATGTAGGAACGCATATCCATATCTAATGCATAGATTAGCAAAAGCATGATGACAGATGATTTAAACTTAAAAGGTCTCCTCTTATTTGGTTTATGGTTGATCGCATTGATCGACCCATGCCATGGAAGGCGACGATTGGCTCGAGAATGAGTGAGGAGTTAAAACAGTGCGACAGGTGCAGTTTTATATAAAACCGGTGCGGCTGGCATAGGTAATGTTGTATATGCCTTGCATATGTTTTTGATGATAACTAAACCTTATGTTTGCTTGAACGTGCTCTTGCTTAATATGGTTGAGATGGCAAATGGCTTTTGAGGCAAGCTCAAACATGTTGGTTGAATGCATGGCTATATGGTCTTGCTCCTTAGTTGAAGTTGGTTTTACAAAGAGGTTTTATAACCTTTCTAATGTGAACAAAGCTTGTGTGCCTCTCATGATATATTAACTTTTACTATCTTGAATTGTAGGATCAAAACATCATGGTGGTCGCTTAGAAGGCAAAACAAATGTGCGGATAAGCACATCGCTATCTACAATCTAAAACAAGTGGTAAACCATGTCTACACTCTTCAAGAACCCTTGGTAAGACTATGGCATTCTCAATTCTGGTAAAGCAAGTAAAATCAACTTGCCTCCATGGGAAGTCGATTTAGTCTGATGTGAAAAGGTTCTCTATGCTTGAACATATGGATTTGTTTGTTGATGGCTTTATTGACTTAACCTTGATCAATAGTTTGGAAGCTATGATACTCTGACTTTCAAAGGGTCCTCATGCATCTCCTTTTATGTGCTCTTAATACGTTGAACTTGTTCCTTGCATTTCCACAAAGGGTCATTTTGAAATAAGATTTCATGGGTCTTTTGCATAATGTTGAATGCATTCTATGCATAATCTCCTTGACATATCAAAAGCCTTGTTGGTGAGAATTGGGTTTGCAAATGAAGGTTCAATAGGTCATTTACATTGTTTCATGAATATCTTCAAGAGCGAGCATTGAACGTGTTTAAGGACCTATTATGTAATGACAAATTCTCAAATGTCTTGAGTTTTCCAAATGCATAAACTAAGCTAAATCAATCCCAAAATGCATGAAAAAACTAAGGACATGAAGCCATTGTCATATGGATATGTTTCATTGGGCTAACACTTCATTATCGCAGGTTATCAATAGTCCGGTCGACCAGCAGGCACAGAGCAGTCAACCAGTTTTCCCAGGGATCTCAAATCTACATGTTTTTACAGTAGCGGTCGACCGCCCAGCTAGTATTGGTCGACTGGTTTTCCCAGCAACGAAATCTTCATCTCCTGTAAAATTTCGGTCGACCACCCCTCCATTTCTGGTCGACCGCCAGCCTCGAAAGCCCTCATAGTTGACTTTGTATTCTCTACGTGGGATACCCCTCTTCTTTAATTTGTTTAATCCCAAACCCACCAAACCTTCCATGTTTTGTGGATCTGGTTCCTGGCTTATCTCTTGACCATTCAAGAGTTATAAAAACCTCTCTTTGGGGCAAGAAACCCTAAGGATCCAAGGAAGCTCAAGGAGGCTATCAAGGGGAGAGAAGGGTGCTGCTACTGTAGCCCTGAACAGTGATCTGTCTAGAAGTTCTTCATCAAACCTCAAGATTTTCATGATCTATTAGAAGCCAATCAACTGGGAATCAAGTATAGAGGCAAGCTTCATTCAGAATCTGCATCATCTACTCAGGGGGAGCCTAAATCAGGAGTTTTCTCAACTGTGTTTATTCATCTTTGTGTTTTCAGCTTCAAGTTTTGTTCTTTGTAATCTGTAAACATCTGTGTGTGTGTGTGGATCGATTCAGATCCGTGGTCGTGTGGATTGTATTGTTCAGATCCATGTGTGTGCATGGATCTTCTTAGATCTCTGTGTGTGTGTGTGGATCTCTCCAGATCCGGTTGTACAAGTGTGTAGAGTGCTGCATCTGTCGCAGCGTGTATGTGTGTGTATTGTTGATCCAGTCATCGGATCGTCTTGGAGGTCATCTCCGAGTGTGTGTTGGAGTTCGTGTCCGTGTATGTGTTGGAGCTCGTCTCCGTGTGTGTTGGGGAGCGTCCCCGTGTGTGTGTGTGTGTGTGCAGCCGTCGCCCTGCGTGTGTGGTTGGAGTGTATCTCCGTGTTGGGGATTCATCCCCGTGCTGGTTTACAACAGTGAAGCCTTACCAGGTTTTGGTGAGGGGTGGACGTAGGTTGCCATCGTTGCATCCGAACCACCTTAAAAATCATCGTGCATTGTGGTTTGATTTGTGTGGTTTGGATCATTTCTTCTACCTCCATTCTGTGTAATCGTACATATATATTGTTTCGTTCATATTGTATTCCTCGGATCTAGCATAATTAGTTATCTTGTGTGACAGATTTTGATAGATCCAATTCTTGTGTCGCTAGTTCATTACATCTTTTTTGAATCGGGCAAAGTTTTCCTAAAAGTTGTAGTTACCTAATTCACCCCCCCTCTTGGGTGTCATTGATTGCGGGACATCAATTGGTATCAGAGCCAAGACTCAATTTTTCATAGATTTAACAATCTAGAGAGATCTAGATCAATGACTACCAAAATGTACACCTTGAATTCTCCACTGGTGTTTGATGGTTCTAACTTTGATTTGTGGTTAGGAAGAATGTGCAGTAAGCTATGAAAGCTTATTTCACATGGTCCTTATGAGTTGCCTAAAGACAAATCTGTCTGGACTACAGATTATAAGTTCAAACATGATCAAAAATGCTTGATTCTAAGTTTATTCACTGCCCCAGTTAATGCTAATAGTTTTCCCTTTATCTCCCGTTGCAGCTCTGCAAAGGACATATTGGATGGCTTAGCCGGCTTCCAGGAATACCATGAAGACAAATGTCTTATGGCAGGCACGAGTGATCACGGTAGTGATCAGCAGAATGGATCACCCTTGGAGGTAAATTCAGATTCTGATGATCTATTGGTTGTATATGATGAGCTTGCAAATAAATATAAGAAGCTAAAATCTGAAAACAAAAAATTGAAAAAGAATATTGAACAAAATAACTGTGATTCCTCCAATAAAAAATGCTCACATTTAGAGGAATTGATTGAGGCTCATGTATTCGACATTGAATTTCACAAAGATCAAATTTCATCCTTGAGAAATGAAAATAAAGAGCTGAGAGAGAAAATAAGTTCAATGGACAATGGTCAAAATGAACTTGTTCATTATAAAAAGCTTGAAAAAGAAAATGAGAAACTGAAGGAATTGAACACGACCATTTCTGAAAGATTGATGATTCTAGAAAAAGGAAAGTTTGTGGCTGAAAGTGAATGTGAAAATGTGGATGGACTACAACAGGAAGTAGACAGCCTCAAGACCACTAATGCATTGTTGAATGACAGGCTTGCTAGTTATGAAGAGGAATTTGCCAATGTAAAATTACACATTTCATCTCTTCAATCTGAAATCCAAGACTTGAATAATTTGCTGTCCAAGTTTATGGATGGACAAGATAATATGGATAAACTTTTGGGCATGAAAGTTAATTTTCAAAGGGAAGGGCTTGGCTACAATCCTATAAAAAATAATTCTTTTGTGAATAAGGTTTATACCTCTTTTGTTCATAGTTCAAATATAGCCAGTACCTCTACTTTACCCACAAAGCAGTCTTTTGTCCAAGTGATTCAAAAAGAAAATAAAAATCAGAAAGTAAATTTACATCAAAAATCTAAAAATGATGCTAGCATCACTATACATGTTAAACATACTTCTGTCACACACACACATCCACCTAGAAAGAAAAACTCATGTTTTTATTGTGGAAGACATAGACATGCCATGCATGATTGCTTTACAATGAAGAATGATGATTTAGAAGCATGAAAAGAATGAACAATGGAAAAGGCAAGGGTAGGTCGATGCGTCCCAAGGCTAAACAACACTATCAACCTATGGTGTCAACACATCCTATGTTCTAGACTCATTACCCTCAGCCAAATCCTTGGGCAGGTCGACCTAGGATCTCCAATGTGTTCAACACACCACCTGCACATTGGGAATAATATCGGAACAAAAAGTCACATGCTTCAAATAATCTTCATGCTTTCAAGTATTCAAAGTCATGTTGTCATTACTGTGGGAAACCAGGGGATAACATACATGATTATTTTCTGAAGAAAAATGATGATTTCAATGTTGTCAAGAACTGGAAGCCACGTGCCAAAAGTGCTGCTAACCCACAAGGACCTAAGATGGTTTGGGTACTTAAGAATGCAAAATGAGAAATCTGTTTTGTAGGTGTGTCTTAGGAATAAGAAGCATGAAATATATCTTCAGTCAAGAAGGTAAGACACACGGGTCAAGCGGCATAAGTGAGGTTAAAGGAAAAACCAAAAATTAAAATCTGAATGCTTAGGTGATATCCCTCTCACTTCTCTAGAAAAGGTGTTATGTTTTGCTTTGTGTTGAATCTCATGTGCTAATGCATATGTATGTACATGCATTCCATCCATAGTTGTCTGCATATCATTGTGCATATCATCTGTCAGATAGCATCTTGTTCAAGGGGAGCTTAAAAATGTTCAAATCAAATTTCACTTCAAACATTGAATTTGCATATACTTTCACATTCTGTCATGCAAAAGTTGAACATGGTAAATTCATGTCATAATTTATTACAATCCTCCTTCCTTCATCACATCCATGACTACATAGTATATCAAATGATGACATGTAGAAGGGTAGGTTAAGCCTGTCTGAAAACTATCACCACGCGTGAGGTGATCTTCGGATCTAAGTTCTCCGCCCGGTACTATGAGTCAATTACTTAAAGGCTGCATATGGCATTAAAATTTCACTGAACATTTCACATTCTTGCACATTAAGGGGGAGTTTCTAGACTAGTCATCTGAACTTAGTGCCTAGGCTCATTCCTGAGTTATGCATTTAAGTCTAAAAGTTCTTAGGGTCACTGGTTGCTAAGGGAAGTCTTCATGTAATTGCTGTTAAATCTGAATCGAAATTAACAAATTAAATCATTTCAACTTTGGATGCAGATCACACTCTCAAGAATCCAAAGTGATGTTGGGCCAGCTATGACTACGTTTGAATCAACTGAAGGAGTATCCTGCAAGGATAAAGATAGGATGGTTTTGTAAAACAACCTCCAGGATCGACTCAACGTCCACAACATGTGTACAAGCTGCTGGAAGTCTTGTACGGACTGAAGCAAGTACCCAAGACATGGAATATGGCATGAAAGAAGCAAAGCCAATGTCAACTCCGTTGGCCACAGCCACGAAGTCAGACAAAGATAAAAAGGGAGTGACTTGAGGGGAATGTAGAAATTGAGAAAAACAAGGGACTTCAATTGGTATCGGTAAGGTAAGAAAACTCAAGGGATTCTCAAGGCTAAGGTAAGAAAACAAAAATCTGAATTATTAACCTTCATGTGGTTAGTAAGTTTTATGCTTGAAGGCATATGGTATTGCCAATTGAACTAAGGTAACTCAACCTTTTGCTATGGAAATGAAATTTCATGCATTAGCTTATCGCATTAGGTGGTATTGTTCTTATGACAGAAATTGAGTCTGAAAATCTTGAACTGTTGTCCCTCTACTATGTTGTGCCTGTCCAAATGGTTATTTGAAGCAATCTTGGTTGGAACTGCATGTATGATATCACATTTGAGCTTAATTGAGCCTCTGGTATATCAAATACTGAGTAGTGAAAAGGTGGATTAAGTCCATCTGGAAACTCTCACTATGCGTGAGTTGGTCTTTAGATCAAAGTTCTCCACCTTGTACCAGAACTTGAAGAAATCGAATGATTGGCTTTGAATGAATTTTCTGATGCTATTCTATGCTCCTATGTTAGCTAGCCCCATGTCATAAGTGAACACATTACACTTTCACTGAATTTTTCTGAAATTCATGTCTTACTAGCTAAACAACTTGAAATGAATGCTGTTTCATTCTCTATTGACTGAGTGACCTCCACTTGTAACATGCAACCTGCTCATGATAAATTGCTTCAAATTTTTTGAAATTGATCCTTAATGGTGTGAAAAATTCTGCAATGGATATGTCAACTCCTGAATGGTTTGTAAATGTCTTCAAACTTTTCAAAACCTTTGAAAATCTATTCTTGAACAATTTCTGACAATAAATGGTTTCCACTACATGACTCAAATGATTTCTGCACCCTTGTATATAAACCACTTGTGATGAAATATGTCCCATGCTCATCTTTCAAATCTGATTGCTCTCTTGTAAATTGTGTCATTTTGCATCTTGCATTCCATTCTCATATAGGTGATGGGTTGCATGCATTAGAATTTAATGCATTAAGTGCATTTAGATCATCCAAATGAAATTGAAAACTTGTAATTTACAACCATGCTACGTCTTGCACTTTGCATTGCATTTAGGTCATTCAAATAAAAATATGAAATTTTGCATTCATAATGCATTCTGCATTTTACAATGCACATTGCATATCTTCCAAATTATGTGCTTGCATGCTATTATATGCTATTCACACCCATCCTTGAAATTTCTAAGACCTCATAATTCTTGCTAAATAATATTGCATTTGAGTCGTCACTAGAGTGTTTCTTGTCGATACACTCAGGAGGAGTAAACCTTTGATAAGTGCAACTATTTAAGGGGAACTGCACTGTTATGTTTTCATAATATTTTTGATGTACATACTGAATCAAATTCGCACACATCATGCACAAAATGTGAAAAAGAGTGTTAAAGATAAGGATATAGGAATTTCTTTTCAACACTCTAGAGATATTGAACTTACTGCATGTATGTTGAAGAGGCAGTTGAGAAAAAAGTTATCTGCCTAATTTTTTAAGAAAGAATTTGAAAAGAAAAGGCAGAGCAATACTCAGTCTCACTGACTAAATTGGATACACGTCACCTGAGACGTGATGTGGTTCACTTCTAAAAAGTGTTGACTAAAGTACATCTGTTCAAAATGAAGTGAAATGGTTCAATATTCTTAGTAACCGAGGATTCTAGCATGAGCTCCATGCGTCTACTCGCGTAAAAAGGAATTATTTGAACCTGATCACTCATGAAAAATTCTGAGTATTAATGTTATATTGTTGAGTTGAAAAATTCTGGTGAAAGATTCATTATGGCAGAGCGTAGCTTCTAATACGCTGTTCTCATAAATTGTAGTGCAGTCTGTAAAATGTCTCCTTGTGTTGATCTGAAAATATGAATATCCATATTGCAACTATCATTTTTCATGTTACTCACTTACACTTCTGAAAATTTGATTTATTATGTATTCAGAAAATTGGTTGATTGCTTTAGCAATTGCATGAATCTCCTATTTAATTACACAATCTCCTACGTGCTACACATGTGCATTCCGGCTGTCAAGACTCTTATACATCTTTCTTATACCTATTCCCTTCTTAAATAAGTAAGGGGGAGATATGTTGCATGTATATATACATACTTGCTTGGTAGCATCATGTGCATCTCATTTCTCAATTAGTATGCATTTAGCTTCATGTATTCCTAAGGAAAATTCAAAAAGCTGAAAACCATGAAAATCTAATTCTGTTTAGTCACATTGCATGCATTCATAGTGTCATCATATGTTTGCATTGAGTTTTTACGCATTCCAAAAGAAAACTAAAAATCTAAAAATCTAAAAATCAATAAAATTCCAAAAATTTAGACTTTAAATTCTTTCCACTTGCTAGTGTTGACTTTGAATGGTATCATCTTACTTTGTGAATCTTGGTCTGCAACTCTTGAGACTACACATCCTTCTCTCTCCATAATCAATAATTGGAATCACAAGACTCAATATGTTTCTGTTCCCCATATCCTTGCCTTGGTATTGACTCATTTGAACTTACGGTGGGCTCTTATTGATTTATGCATCTGCTTGTTGAACTTTGAACTTCATTGTTTTCCTCCCACTTTTTGATCATGTCAAAGGGGGAGAAGAATATGGGCTATATGTGTCATCCAAAAAGTTTGTCATCATCAAAAAGGGGGAGATTGTTGTATATGCCTTGCATATATTTTTGATGATAACTAAACCTTATGTTTGCCTGAACGTGCTTTTGCTTAATATGGTTGAGATGTCAAATGGCTTTTGAGGCAAGCTCAAACATGTTGGTTGAATGCATGGCTATTTGGTCTTGCTCCTTAGTTGAAGTTGATTTTATAAAGAGGTTTTATAATATTTCTAATGTGAACAAAGCCTTTGTCCCTCTCACGATATATTAACTTTGACTATCTTGAATTGTAGGATCAAAACATCATGGTGGTCGCTTGGAAGGTAAAACAAATGTATGGATAAGCATATCGCTATCTACAATCTAAAACAAGTGGTAAACCATGTCTACACTCTTCAAGAACCCTTAGTAAGGCTATGGCATTCTTAATTCTGGTAAAGCAAGAAAAATCGACTTGCCTCCATGGGAAGTTGATTTAGTCTGATGTGAAAAGGTTCTCTATGCTTGAACATATAGATTTGTTTGTTGATGGCTTTATTGACTTAACCTTGATCAATAGTTTGGAAGCTATGATACTCTGGCTTTCAAAGGGTCCTCATGCATCTCCTTTTATGTGCTCTTAATACGTTGAACTTGTTCCTTGCATTTCCACAAAGGGTCATTTTGAAATAAGATTTCATGGGTCTTTTGCATAATGTTAAATGCATTCCATGCACAATCTCCTTGACATATCAAAAGCCTTGTTGGTGAGAATTGGGTTTGCAAATGAAGGTTCAATAGGTCATTTACATTGTTTCATGAATATCTTCAAGAGCGAGCATTGAACGTGTTTAAGGCCCTATTATGTAATGACAAATTCTCAAATGTCTTGAGTTTTCCAAATGCATAAACTAAGCTAAATCAATCCCGAAATGCATGAAAAAACTAAGGACATAAAGCCATTGTCGTATGGATATGTTTCATTGGGCTAACACTTCATTATCGCAGGTTTTCAACAGTCCGGTCGACCAGCACGCATAGAGCAGTCGACCAGTTTTCCCAGGGATCTCAAATCTACATGTTTTTACAGTAGTGGTCGACCGCCCAGCTAGTATTGGTCGACCGGCTTTCCCAGCAACAAAATCTTCATCTGTTGTAAAATTTCAGTCGACCACCCCTCCATTTCCGGTCGACGTCCAGCCTCGAAAGCCCTCATTGTTGACTTTGTATTCTCAACGTGGGAAGCCCCTCTTCATTAATTTGTTTAATCCCAAAGCCACCAAACCTTCCATGTTTTATGGATCTGGTTCCTGGCTTGTCTCTTGACCATTCAAGAGTTATAAAAACCTCTCTTTGGGGCAAGAAACCCTAAGGATCCAAGGAAGCTCAAGGAGGCTATCAAGGGGAGAGAAGAGTGCTGCTACTATAGCCGTGAACAGTGATCAGTCCAGAAGTTCTTCATCAAACCTCAAGCATTTGAAGATCAATCAAGTGGAGATTCAAGCCTCATTCAAGATCTGCATCATACACTCACGGGGAGCCTAAATCAGAAGTTTTCTCAACTGCGTTTCATTTGTCTTTGTGTTTGGAGCTTCAAGTCTTGTTCTTTGTAATCTTCAAACATCAGTGTGTGTGTGGATCGATTCAGATCCGTGGTTGTGTGAATTGTCTTGTTCAGATCCATGCGTGTGCGTGGATCTTTTTAGATATGCATGTGTGTGTGTGGATCTATCAAGATTCGATTGTTCAAGTGTGTAGAGTGCTGCATCTATCGTAGCGCGCGTGTGTGTGTGTGTTGTTGATCCGGTCATCGGATCGTGTTGGAGCTTGTCTCCGTGTGTGTGTGTTGGAGCTCGTCTCTGTGTGTGTGTTGGGGCGTGTCCCTGTGTGTGTGTATGCAGGCGTCACCCTGCATGTGTGGTTGGAGTGTGTCTCCGTGTTGGGGATTCATCCTTATGCTGGTTTACAGCAGTGAAGCCTCACCGGATTTTGGTGAGGGGTGGACATAGGTTGCTGTCGTTGCATCCAAACCACCTTAAAAATCGTCATGCATTGTGTTTGAATTGTATGGTTTGGCTTATTTCTTCTACCCCCATTCCATGTCGTCATTGCATCTGAACCACCTTAAATCTAAGTGATCAATCCAGAACAGCAATATGCACAAACAATCACAATGCATCTACCTCCATTTCCGGTCGACCGCCAGCCTCGAAAGCCCTCATTGTTGACTTTGTATTCTCAACGTGGGAAGCCCCTCTTCTTTAATTTGTTTAATCCCAAAGCCACCAAACCTTCCATGTTTTCTGGATCTGGTTCCTGGCTTGTCTCTTGATCATTCAAGAGTTATAAAAACCTCTCTTTGGGGCAAGAAACCATAAGGATCCAAGGAAGCTCGAGGAGGCTATCAAGGGGAGAGAAGGGTGCTGCTACTGTAGCCGTGAACAGTGATCCGTCCAGAAGTTCTTCATCAAACCTCAAGCCTTTCAAGATCTATTAGAAGCCAATCAACTGGGAATCAAATGGAGAAGCAAGCTTCATTTAGAATCTGCATCATCTACTCAGGGGGAGCCTAAATCAAGAGTTTTCTCAACTGTGTTTCATTTGTCTTTATGTTTTGAGCTTCAAGTTTTGTTCTTTGTAATATGCAAACATCTGTGTGTGTGTGGATCGATTCAGATCCGTGGTCGTGTGAATTGTATTGTTCAGATTCGTGTGTGTGCATGGATCTTCTTAGATCTACGTGTGTCTGTGTGTGGATCTATCCAGATCCGGTTGTACAAGTGTGTAGAGTGCTGCATCTGTCGCAGCGTGTACGTGTGTGTGTTGTTGATCCAGTCATCGGATCGTGTTGGAGCTCGTCTCCGTGTGTGTGTTAGAATTCATCTCCGTGTGTGTGTTGGAGCTCGTCTCCGTGAGTGTGCTGGGGCATGTCCCCGTGTGTGTGTGTGTATGTGGGCATCGCCCTGCGTGTGTGGTTGGAGTGTATCTCCGTGTTGGGGATTCATCCCCGTGATGGTTTACAGCAATGAAGCCTCACCGGGTTTTGGTGAGGGGTGGACGTAGGATGCCGTCGTTGCATCCGAACCACCTTAAAAATCATCGTGCATTGTGGTTTGATTTGTGTGGTTTGGATCATTTCTTCTACCTCCATTCTGTGTAATCGTACGTATATATTGTTTCCTTCATATTTTATTCCTCGGATCTAGCATAATTATTTATCTTGTGTGACAGATTTTGATAGATCCAATTCTTGTGTCGCTAGATCATTACATCTGTTTTGAATCGGGCAAAGTTTTCCTAAAAGTTGTAGTTACCCAATTCACCCCCCCTTTTGGGTGTCATTGATCGCGGGACTTCAGGTAAAGGGTTAAAAAGGCGCGAGGTAGCGTTGGTAAAAAGGTTAAAACGACGTGGGGAGGCAAATGGCCTTAACCGGGCCGACCCGCCCGGTGCGCGCCGGATTAGGGAGCGCCGGGTGGTGACCATCCAAAATTTGGTGAGTTTGAGTGTGGTGTTAAATCGGCACGGGGGGGGGGGGATACCACGCCGTATTAGGGCGCACCGGATTAGGGCCACGTCGGATTAGCTATTTTTTTGTATTTTTTAGTTTATTTAAACTATAAACATGTGTTGAGTTAATTGATGAGTGAATTGGGGTCCAGGATGTTATGCCCCTTAGGCACAAGCATATGTTATGATGTTTTGATGATAGCAACACAGTGAGAGTATCACAGGTGCATTCATAACAGTGAGTCAGTATAGATGCATTACATACTTTGCATATGCTATGTTGATGTGTTTAGCATTGATGGCATTTGTTCTCTGTATAGATGCATTGAATTCTGTCATGCATTGATGGCAATTGTTCTCTGTATAGATGCATTGCATTCTGTCAGATATCATGTCTATACATCAATTGCTTTAGTTCAATATCTGCTATGTGCATACATTACATCAGTGCTCTTAAGTGGGTTGACCCCCCAGCTTCGCATGTTTGTACATTGCATTTGTTCATCCCTGAGAGTCTATACATTCGTGGCTTAGCCAGTGCATCATATGTGCAAGTCTGTACATTGCCCATACATTGTCAGGGCTCTTCATGCACTAAGTCTATACAGGCTAAGTTTGTACATCGGCTTGTTCATGCTTCATCAAGTCTGTACATTGTCAGTGCATCATATGAAGTCTGTATAGAGTCTTCTTGTTCATGTATTGCATCATTTGATCTAAAGTCTATACATTGCATCAGCCTTTTCTTGCATGCACGAAGTAAAGTCTATACATTAGACTTAGCGTCTTACAAGTCTATACATTGTGCACCGTCTCAGTCAGCGTATGCATGCATTACATGAAGTCTGTACACTGCATCGTCTTATGTTGCGTCTCAGCATGCATTCACTGTAAAGTCTATCCAGACTTCATCGTCTTGGTCATTGTCTCACTCGAGTAAGTCTGTACAGCCTTTTGCGTTGCACTTAAAGTCTACACATTACTGTAGCACGCAGTTCAAGTCCATACATTGGTCGGTGGCAAGTCTATACAGTGCTTATCTTTACCTATGTTCAGCCACCAAGTCTATACATTCAGCAGATTGACTTTGCAAGTCTGTACAACGTCATGAATCATTCCCAAGTCTGTACATCCTTCTGTTGAAATGCCAAGTCTGTACATCCTTCTATTGAAATTCCACGTCTGTACATCGGACTGGTTGAGCAAGTCTGTACAGCGGTTGCATTCATATTGGAAGTCTATACATTGGGGTCTTCACCTACGTTGCATTTCAAAGTCTATACATGGTCACCGTTGCACGCATGAAGTCTGTACATCGTCTCAGCACTATAAAGTCTGTACAGACTTTCTCATGTGCAAAACGCATTTTATTCATCAAGTCTATACACTTGCTTCATTTATCAAGTCTGCACATCCCTTACAGCAAGTATACACATTCGTTGTGCATAGTCTTGAGCATATAGAAAGTATGTACATCGAGTATGTATGTACATCGTGCAACTTTTGATTCGAAGTCTGTACAGCATATGTTCTTCAAAGTCTTCACATTGCATCATGTGCTTCATCATTCAAGTCTGTACAGGGTTTTGCCTAGAATGCATTATTCATCAAGTCTACACACTCTGTGTGTCTACATCGGATTCATCAAGTCTATACACTCTTGTGTTTGAATTGCATTCATGCTAAGTCCATACACTGCATTTGGGCATTGGTCTTCATTGCAAGTATGTACATTGTTCAGAACGCCAAGTCCATACAGCCATTGTGCATACTTCATCTTGTGCATCACTGCACACACTGCAAAGTCTATACACTTTCTTCGCATTATCAAGTCTACACATTGCTTGATCCATCGAACGAAGTCTATACAATGTGTCGACATTAAACTGATAATTCTCTGTCTGACAAGCTCTGTTCGTGAAGCTTAATGAAGGGGCACGTGATCCGAGACTGGAAGGGCTGACAGGATGACACGTGGCCAAAACACTTGGGCGGGAAATGTCGAAGACACGCGCCCAGTGCTGCTCCTGCTGTGACTGCTTATAAAAGGAAACCTTCGTCCACAAATGAAGATGAGATTGAATGCAGAAGCCTTGAAGAAAAAGCAGAGAGCAGAGAGCCCTTTCGATCCAGCAAAAGAGAGAAAAGGAAGAGAGTTGAGAGAGTGAATAGTTGAGAGTTTTATTCCTCAGATCTCTGGTTCAAAACCAGATCTGAGGTTTGCTCACTTGTTTGAGCTATATTCCCTACAGGGATTCCTTTTGTCTTTCGTTTGTCTTTTGTTTTGTTTTTCAAAACTATTGTGTTCAAGCTGTGTGGCAGCACTTGCAGTGGTGGATTCCACTGGACGGCTAAGCTGTATTGCCCAGCGGGTTTTGCAGAGGAGGATTCCTCTGGACAGCAAGCTGTGAGGCTCAGCTGGCGAGGTGGATACCTCGGACAGCAAGCTTTGAGGCTCAGCGGATTGTAGGCAAGCTGTGAGGCCCAGCGATTCAAGCTGTGAGTCAGCAGTAAGCCACACTCGGGTTGAGTGTGGGGTGGATGTAGGTCAGGATGACCGAACCACCTAAAAAGCCTTTGTCTACTGTGTGATTATTTTGTGGTTTGCCTTGTTGTGTAGTGGACAACGGATCTAGAGGGGAGGGGTGAATAGATCAGCCCCACTTTTCGTAATGTGGCCCTCTATATAGCTAGTTGAAATGAATTGCAGCGGAATAGAAACTAGCTTCCAAGTGCGTTATGATTTGCTTAGCAATATAAGCAAGATATATAACAATTCGATCCTAAGCATGCTCCTAGAACGAATCAATCACACAAGCAAACCACACTAGACAGGATTTTAAGGTGGTTCGGACTGAATCCTCAGCCCTACGTCCACCCCTCACCAAAACCCGGTGAGGCTTCACTTGTGCAGCGCACAAAACCGCAAATCGGAAACCACTGATTGCCTTCCTACTCACCACCTGGTAGGAATGTCAACCGCAAATTGGAACAACCTCCAATTGCCTTCCTACTAACCACCGGCAGGGATGAATCACACTTTCAATGTTTAAACAATAATGAAAATGAAACAAATGTGAAGGAACTAAAACAAGAGATTGAGTTGTGAGTGAAAATGAATTGGCCCTTGTATGAAATGTTGATCAGCAACAAGGCTCCTCTTGACTTCAACTCAATCTTCTTGATTCACCCTTGATTGGATGAATGTTCTTCACGGAGTACTGTTCACGTGAACAGTACCTTTTCCTTCAATTCTTCTCTCTTGATCTTCTCTTTGAACTTCTTTGAATGAATGAAGGAGATGATGAAGCTACCTTGAATCTTGATTGCTTCTTTAGCTTCTAGGAGTTTGAATGCTTGAAATATCACCTTGAATGAGGTGGAAAGAACTTGAATGGATGAAGATGATTTCCTTTGAAGAACTTGAATCAAACCAGCTTCCTTGGATCACTTTGATAGCCTTGCTTTGATGTAATCTTCCTTGAGGTTTGCTGGCTTTGATTTGAGCTTGATTCCCCTTTGATTGGATGAAGAACACCTTCACGAACTACTGTTCACGTGAACAGTAGCTCGTCTCCAAGCTCTCTTGCAGCCACCCTAGATCTCACAAGAAGCCCCTTGAAGCATTAGGGTTTCTAACCCCTCATGTGTTAGTTTTATAACCCTTGAATGGTCCATAGATGCCCCCTAGACCAGATCCACAAATCATGGAAGATTAGGTAAGGTTTGATTAAACAAATCCATGGAAAGGGGCTAGCCACGAGGTTGATTTCGAAGTCAAACAAGGCTGCATCGGGGCTGGCGGTCGACCTAAGGCTCCTGGTGGTTGACCGTCACTGAAACACCTGCAAACGGGCGATCCCTGGGAAATCCGGTCGACCGCCACTGGCTGGCGGTCGACCGCCACTGAAAGACGTGCAGACTTGGGATCCCTGGCTAGGGCGGTCGACCGCCCCTGTGCTGGCGGTCGACCGCCAGCTGGGTAGAACCCGGCCCATCCCGGGTTGGTCCGTTATCCGCGTCAGCTCCGTCGTTCAACTTCTTTAGCAGCCCGGTCATGTCCGTGGCATCTTCCTTGACTGTCTTGAAGATTTTATTATTGAGTCTTCAATCAAATTTTGTTCCGGGGGCTCCGCCCCCGGAAACCCCCGCAAGGGGCGCTGCCCCCTTGATCCCCGCGACCTGACCGCGCAGGTCGATCCGCGTGCGAGGGCGCAACATTGAGCGTTCACTTGTCCATTTATTTGCATATCTGTCATGAACACAACAGCATATATGTTAGTCATATAAGAGTGAGAAACAACAATGACTAATAGTGTTAAGCCATTATCAAAACCAAGAATACCACAGAACTCATATGACTATAGAATGATGTCGAATGACCCAAGTGACCACAGAATGACTCAAATGACCTCAGGGACATAACATGCCTAGCTTCTATATTTCTATCTTTGCGCAGTAGATGTATGCTTAGGACGGTTCTTAATCTGTTCTGGGTGGTATTCGCATTGTGCCCACTATCTGTTCAGTAGAAGTTTTAATTCCGCATTTGATTCTACTGCAGTAATTTTTTAACGGGTGTGTGATCTATTCACCCCCCTCTAGATCACCCTTTAGCGTCCCAACAATTGGTATCAGAGCCTAACTCTTTGTGCAGGACTAACATCCGAAAGAGGATTGGCCATGGGTGCTAGAGGGCTAACAGCAGAGGGTCAGTCCACTATGAAGCCACCATTCTTCGATGGTTCCAACTACCCATATTGGAAGAACCGGATGCAGGTCTTCCTCCGAGCCAAAGATTATGAGATCTGGAAGATTATAAGCAAAGGTCCCTATGAGCTACACGAGAATGAGGAATTGTGGACCAGAGAAGAAGTCAGGAAATCTACTCTGAATTGGAGCGCCATCAACGCCATTCAGTGTGCACTTCATCCCACTGAATTTGACAGAGTGTCATCCTGCAAGACAGCGAAGGAGATGTGGGATACCCTCGAAGTCATTTATGAGGGAACATCTGAAGTGAGAGAGACGAGGGAAAACATGCTAGTGTCAAGGTATGAAGCATTTCGGATGAAGCCTGGTGAGACAGTGACCGAAATGTATGCTCGTCTGACCATCATAACAAATGGTCTAAGAAATCTGGGAAAGAGTTATACTGATCATGAAGTTGTGAGGAAGATCCTTCGATCGTTGACTTCTATATGGTATACCAAAGCAACTGTGGATGAGGAGTCAAAAGATCTACAAAAGATGAAACCCAATGAGCTGATAGGCTCCTTGATGGCGTACGAGATAAATTTACTTCAAACTGAAGAGCACGAATACAGGAAGCCTATTGCTCTGAAGGCCAAGCATAGCTGCTCAAAATAGTCCAGCAGTATTGGATCATCCAGTGATCGGAGTTCATCTGGATCAGATCTTGAAAATGATGAAATAGCTATGATCACAAAAGGGTTCAGTAGATTTCTTAAAAGAGAAGGGAAGAATCTCTACAGAAAATACCACAGCAGGAAGTAAAAATAGGTATAAATTTAACCCTGCTGAAAAATCTGATGTTAATGCTTGTTATCATTGCAGGAAGACAGGTCATATGAAGGCTGATTGTCCAGAGTTACAGAAAATGAAAGGAAGACCATGAAAGAAGGCGCCAAAGGGAAAGGCCATGGTCAATACATGGAGTGATGAGGAAGAAGGCACACTTAGCACTTCCTCAGATAGTGGAAAATCAGAAAAGGACATCTGCTTGATGGTCAGGAATGGAGAAGAATAAGAAGAGTCTGATCAGGTATCATCCCTTTTTGAACATTACACTATTTCTGATTGGGTAGATGCTTATGGAGACCTGTTAGATAAAGCTAATGATATTAAGAAGGAAAATAGACTCTTAAAGAAGAAAATGAATTCTCTGGTTAATGATAAAACTCTTTCTGATAAAGTTGCATGCTTACAATCAGAGAATGACAAATTAAAAAATGCATGTTCTGATTTTGATGAATTAAAGCATGTTGTGATTGATTGTAGGAAAGAAAATAATTTGCTGAAAAATGTTGTTGATGAATTGAAATTGAAAATTCAGAAGTCTGAAAATGAAATAAAGACTTCAAATGAAATATATGAAGCTGTTTTGTCAGTGAATGCTAAATTAAAGAAAACTATTGAAAATCTGGAAAATGAAAATTCTGACAAAATGAAAATCATTGAAAGCATGACCCAAGGAACTGAAAATCTAAATGCCTTGCTAGGGTCAAAAGTTAATTTCAGAAAGGAGGGTCTTGGTTTTAATCCCTCAGCTAAAAAGAGCTTTGAATTGAAAACCATTTCATGTGTGGGAGAAAAGAATAGAGGACCACTCATAAAAATGGTCAATGAAAAATTTGCCTTCAATAATGTTAAATCAAAAGTGTCCAGTGCTAAGGACAAGGGAAAGCAGAAAGTTATAGAGCCTAGAGTGCATGCTCTTCTTCCAAGGATAGGTCCAAGGCTAGGGTTCAGCCAGCTAGCACATCAAAACCCCAGCCCAAGGCTGCTAAGTCTCCATCACCATCAACTGCTCAGAAAAGACCCAATATAAGTCAGTTCAGAAACCTAGAGGGTCAAAGGTGGCAGGGAGACCAAGTGCAGCTAGGAACCCATTTGCTCATCCCTATTTCCCTAGAGCCCAAGTCTATCATAACTTTCATCCTCAACCACTTAATAGGTTTGGGTGGAACCCTGTATACATGAGATCTAGGTATCAGAATTTCCCCACTTGGTATCAGCCATATAAACCTCAGCCAGCTAGGAGATGGGATAGTCAGTTTAGGACATGGAGTCCTAGCCACCAAGGGTTCTATGGTCAGCCTAGGACCAATTTGGAACACAACTTCCAGTACACTCATTGGCCAAGGCACTGGCAGAAAAACAAAAACGTTTTTAATAAAATGAATGCCAGGACTACACAACAACCATCAAAGCACCAGGAAAAGAAAACTAAACCTGTTGGTGCTGAGAAAAAGAAAAATAACAAAAAGAACTCTCAAGCTGTAGAATCCACCAAACCTTCCATCTTTACACAAATGTGGATCCCTAAACAGCTGTTGTCTTGTTTTCACTCTCAAGTGTCTGGTTCTATCTTGGGTTCCAAAACCTGCTCCTCAAGTGTGTTTGCAGGTATGTCTGGTAGCCGGGAACAAACTGATGAAATAGAAAAAGATACTTCAGGCATATGACAAGAGGCAGAGCCAAAATCCTAAGAGCTGAAAGAAATTGGAGGCCTTGTCAAAAATCTGGTGCAACACCAAGGGTAAAAATAAATCAATCTGGTAAAGCTGGTAAGTGATTTACCTTCAGAACTTGAGTTGAGAAAGTCATGTTGATTTGATTGTTTGATGTCTGATATTCTATTCTTGTCTAGCTGATCTGTCTGTTTCCAGACTCAGCTATTGAATTTAATTCTACTCAAATTCAATGCTATTCTCTTGCCAGTTATTGCATGTGTACATAAGATGACAGATGCACTACACAACCATGTTCATAGTCAATGCATGTGTCTACTGTTTGCATATATCATTTGCATGACTATCATTTGCTTATTGTTGTAGTCTGCATGTTGTGTAATGCATATCATCATATGTTAAAAAAAAAATCTAAAAAGGATAAAAATGTTCATGACTTGCGTGCATAAACTTGAAATGATTGCATATCATCATTGTCAGGTTCGGATTTTCTGAACTTTCCTCATACATGATTTGCATATAGATGATTGTCTGAAATTGCATATGCATACATGTTGATTTGTTGGTGCTAAACTGAAGCTTCTACAATATGAATTGAACAATCATGCTAATGGTAATTCTCTTCTGTCTAATTTGTATGAATCATATTCGTATGCAAATTTTGATATCATGTGATGTGATTTCAATACATTTCATGCATATAGACAGGGGGAGCTTGTATGCTGTCGCTTGGTCATCATTATCAGATTTGTTGCATAGTCAGCATGTAGAACAGTGTATTGCATTGCATATATTTTGCATCATGGTGTCAGGGGGTGCTGTGAGTTCAGTTCAATTCTTTGAATCTTTTTCACTCCTCATAGTCCCCACTCAATTCATTTATATTCTTTGACATCAGATGCTCTTGGAACTTAATGACTATTGCTATCATTTCCCTAACCTTCACTGAACAACAGTATTGCATCTGGTTTAGTGCATTGAGCTGTGGTTATTGCAATTGTTCATTTATAAGAATTACTCTTACAAATTGAAAGGAACTAAAGGTTTAACCTTTATAAATTGAAGAGTTAAGTGTCTGCACTTCAGAACTTGAGATAAAAGAAAACTTTTATAGCTCTTAATCTTTGTCTCATGGTTAAAATAGAAAAAGTCTTTTTGTAATACCTGAAAGTGTTAAACTGGAAATGTCTAGAACAGGTGAATAAGAGTGTGTACTGATTTTTAAACAACCTCTCTAAAAAGATATCAGGGCAGCTGTAAAAAAGATCATAAATGTAATGAGCTGAACACAGTGACAGAGCAATGGCTGAATTGCACTGAGAAACTGTGATCTCCTCCAAAGAAGCAGGAGAATTCATAGTCATGAAGTGCTTTAGACTACCTCTGTTCATAGGGTCAAATCTATAGGGGGAGTCCTCACCAAGTAACAGGGGGTACTGGCCTCTGATCAAGGTGTACACCTAATGTCAAAGGTGAAGATAGTTCCTTGTAGGTCTTGATCTGAAATAGATCCAGTAGTTTATGCCTAGTAACTGGGGCTACCTGCCTCTGATCAAGGTGTACACCTAATGTCAACAGCATAAATGCCACTGATCTATTCACTTAGCTCAGTTTCTGAAAATGAAAAAGTGAAAAATAAACTGCTGTAACCCTTGAAATCAAAAGTCATTGGGTGAAAATTATTTTCTCAACACACATTCAAGTTGCCTTTCTTAAACTTCCATGCTTAATCACAAAGGGTATTATTTCTGACTTATCTATTAAAATCATGTGCCTTATATTCATTGTTATAAATGGAGTCTAAAACTCTTTTTCAGTGGTCAGCTGCTTTACTCTATCTTTATCACTGTTAAACTTGAATTTCTGTCAAGATTGTATATTGCTGATTCTTATGCCTTAACAGTTGTTTATAGTCATGCTCTTTTTCTGAACCAATGCTTCAGCTATTGTCTAGTAACCCTCCTACCTTCTCTACCTTTTGATTATCTGTCCATATTCCTTTTCATAGGGGGAGAAATATTTCAAGGGGAGTTATTAATTCAGGGGGAGTCTTGAGTATATTATCGGCACTTTGCACTCATGTGTTTCTTTCTTTTTGATCATGTCAAAGGGGGAGAATATTTTTGTTGGTTACTAACTCACTGTCACTGTGTTGCCATCATCAAAAAGGGGGAGAATGTTGTGCCCCTTAGGCACAAGCATATGTTATGATGTTTTGATGATAGCAACACAGTGAGAGTATCACAGGTGCATTCATAATAGTGAGTCAGTATAGATGCATTGCATGCTTTGCATATGCTATGTTGTTGTGTTTAGCATTGATGGCATTTGTTCTCTGTATAGATGCATTGCATTCTGTCACGCATTGATGGCAATTGTTCTCTATATAGATGCATTGCATTCTGTCAGATATCATGTCTATACATCCATTGCTTCAGTTCAATATCTGCTATGTAATATCTGCTATGTGCATACATTACATCAGTGCACTTAAGTGGGTTGACCCCCCAGCTTCGCATGTCTATACATTACATTTGTTCATCCCTGAGAGTCTATACATTCGTGGCTTAGCCAGTGCATCATATGTGCAAGTCTGTACATTGCCCATACATTGCCAAGGCTCTTCATGCACTAAGTCTATACAGGCTAAGTTTGTACATCGGCTTGTTCATGCTTCATCAAGTCTGTACATTGTCAGTGCATCATATGAAGTCTGTACAGAGTCTTCTTGTTCATGTATTGCATCATTTGATCTAAAGTCTATACATTGCATCAGCCTTGTCTTGCATGCACGAAGTAAAGTCTATACATTGGACTGTGTCATTTAGCGTCTTACAAGTCTATACATTGTGCACCGTCTCAGTCAGCTTCTGCATGCATTACATGAAGTCTGTACACTGCATCGTCTTATGTTGCGTCTCAGCATGCATTCACTGTAAAGTCTATACAGACTTCATCGTCTTGGTCATTGTCTCACTCGAGTAAGTCTGTACAGCCTTTTGCGTTGCACTTAAAGTCTACACATTACTGTAGCACGCAGTTCAAGTCCATACATTGGTCGGTGGCAAGTCTATACAGTGCTTATCCTTACCTATGTTCAGCCACCAAGTCTGTACATTCAGCAGATTGACTTTCCAAGTCTGTACAGCATCATGCATCATTTCCAAGTCTATACATCCTTCTGTTGAAATGCCAAGTCTGTACATCCTTCTGTTGAAATTCCAAGTCTGTACATCGGACTGGTTGAGCAAGTCTGTACAGCGGTTGCATTCATATTGGAAATCTATACATTGGGGTCTTCACCTACGTTGCATTTCAAAGTCTATACATTGTCACTGTTGCACGCATGAAGTCTGTACATCGTCTCAGCACTATAAAGTCTGTACAGACTTTCTCATGTGCAAAATGCATTTTATTCATCAAGTCTATACACTTGCTTCATTTATCAAGTCTGCACATCCCTTACAGCAAGTATACACATTCGTTGTGCATAGTCTTGAGCATATAGAAAGTATGTACATCGAGTATGTATGTACATCGTGCAACTTTTGATTCGAAGTCTGTACAGCATATGTTCTTCAAAGTCTTCACATTGCATCGTGTGCTTCATCATTCAAGTCTGTACATGGCTTTACCTAGAATGCATTGTTCATCAAGTCTACACACTCTGTGTGTCTGCATCGCATTCATCAAGTCTATACACTCTTGTGTTTGCATTGCATTCACGCTAAGTCCATACACTGCATTTGGGCATTGGTCTTCACAGCAAGTATGTACATTGTTTAGAACGCCAAGTCCATACAGCCATTGTGCATACTTCATCTTGTGCATCACTGCACACACTGCAAAGTCTATACACTTTCTTCGCATTATCAAGTCTACACATTGCTTGATGCATCGAACGAAGTCTATACAATGTGTCGACATTAAACTGATAATTCTCTGTCTGACAGGCTCTGTTCGTGAAGATTAATGAAGGGGCACGTGATCTGAGACTGGAAGGGCTGACAAGATGACACGTGACCAAAACACTTGGGTGGGAAATGTGGAAGACACGCGCCCAGTGCTGCTCCTGCTGTGACTGCTTATAAAAGGAAACCTTCGTCCACAAATGAAGATGAGATCGAATGCAGAAGCCTTGAAGAAAAAGCAGAGAGCAGAGAGCCCTTTCGATCCAGCAAAAGAGAGAAAAGGAAGAGAGTTGAGAGAGTGAAGAGTTGAGAGTTGAGAGTTTTATTCCTCAGATCTCTGGTTCAAAACCAGATCTGAGGTTTGCTCACTTGTTTGAGCTATATTTCCTGCAGGGATTCCTTTTGTCTTTCGTTTGTCTTTTGTTTTGTTTTTTAAAACTATTGTGTTCAAGCTGTGTGGTAGCACTTGCAGTGGTGGATTCCACTGGACGGCTAAGCTGTATTACCCAGCGGGTTTTGCAGAGGAGGATTCCTCTAGACAGCAAGCTGTGAGGCTCAGCTGGCGAGGTGGATACCTCGGACAGCAAGCTGTGAGGCTCAACGGATTGTAGGTAAGCTGTGAGGCCCAGCGATTCAAGCTGTTAGTCAGCAGTAAGCCACACTCGGGTTGAGTGTGGGGTGGATGTAGGTCTGGAGGACCGAACCAGCTAAAAAGCCTTTGTCTACTGTGTGATTGTTTTGTGGTTTGCCTAGCTTCTATATTTCTATCTTCGCGCAGTAGATGTATGCTGAGGACGGTTCTTCATCTGTTCTGGGTGGTATTCGCATTGTGCCCACTATCTGTTCAGTAGAAGTTTTAATTCCGCATTTGATTCTACTGCAATAATTTTATAATGTGTGTGTGATCTATTCACCCCCCTCTAGATCACCCTTTAGCGTCCCAACACAGGATGCCCTTGAGACAGGGTTAAGACTCGTGCGAGGTTCATACTCAAGCACATAAGTCAATTATTTTGAAAACATATCTTGTTAAGCCCGAATTGCGAGGGCAATTAGTCAAGCAAATCTGACGAAATTTTGGCAGCATCTCCCCATCTCCAGAGGATTACGGGGGAAAGCAGAAGCATACCCACATAATTGGAGTAAGTTCCTTAATACCGGGTGGCACAATGGCGACCGGTAGACCCAAATGGATGTAAGACCCCGAGGGCTAGCCTACAAGGGGCACCAGTATTCCATGGGTCAAAACACAATCAAAGGGACGACCATTGAGGGAGGAAATCCCGAGGGCCAGCCTACAAGGGGCACACAACCCGTGGTCACCACTAATTCCCATAAGGACAGTAGATGTGCACCTGGCAGCTCATGGGGGTACATGTCATCAAGGGACATGACCCCATGATCCAACGGTGACTAGAAACATCGATGGGAAATGTCCCCTCTCCCTGGCCACCAGACTCCTCAAGAAGAACAGTCACACATAATGCAAATGCAGAATGCACTCAGCCAATAAACAGACTACAGTTAGTTACGTGCATATATGTATATGTATATATAAGGGTTAGCTGGTTAGCAGGTTAGCAAATCAGCCTCCAGAAATCGTAAACTAGAATGAATCAACTGGAGAAGACAACCCTTCATACAGTCGATGTGCAGCGTATAGGGAAGATGATGGCATAAAGAAACTATGCGCCCAGATTATAGGGATGGCCCCATCTTCCTCAGCCCACGACTAAGGACAGAGGAGGGCAATGAAGGGTCGGTCCCGTGGTTTAACCAGGGAGTCACAGATGTATATCCCTCTGGTAATAGAACCCTCAACCAAGATGGTGGGAACCTGATACAGGCATATCATCGGAAAACAACCCTGAGGAGAGGGGTGATGACATTAATGTTGCCCCGAGAAACATTAGGGCATATTCTGTGTTGGAGAACTGGACAATCACACACAAATTATAGGGTAGGGGAGTGCAATCAGATGGAAAGATAGAGTTCAAATATGCATCAACGCTTTCATTCAAACCCAAAGGAATGACATCAGATAGATCATTACATACAACCGCGGCTTGGCGTTATCGCACACAACCGATTCCCAGATCGAGAATGAAAGGAGTAGATGAAAGCTACATAAAACCGAAGAGCAATGGGCTCATTTCATTGCCCGGCTCATTACAAAATCACATACGAAGAGGTCCCCTGAGAGGAGAAGAGAAGAAAAATACAGACAGGAAGCTCCGCCACCCACCTCTACTAACGGCAGTGAAAATAGAGTATCAGAAATCAGCGCCTCTTTCTCAGCTCCGGGCTCCTCCCGATGGACAGACGAGGCGGACGGTGAGGGACGGCTGCTCTCCGAGTCTCACTCCCCAGAAAACCTTTCTTCTTCCCCAATTCTCTTTTTTTGATTCCCTCCCATTTTTGCCCTCTCCTCTTTCTTTGGCCGAACCGATTAGTATATATATATAGCATCATTGTAATGCCCCAGAAATTTTATAGAATATTTCTGAAGTATTTAAGAATTTTTTAGGAATTTATAAGAATTTTTATTGACCTAAATGGATTTATAAATGAATTTCTGGGTTAAATAAATCATTATTAAGGCCCAAGTGTGAGAACCAATTAACCTAACCTATTTAAATAAAGCCCAAAGGATTAAGGAGCCCATGAAATTTGGCCCATATTCTAGAAGGTTAATTAGTTTATTCACGGAATACAAGGGATAAATACTCCTTGTTAAGATAATTAAGTAGATAAATGAATGAAAGAGTTTGAATTAAATTAAAATTCGGCGCCCAATAGTAGAGGCGGTCTATCGCGAGACCGCTAGGGGAAAGTTGGCGGTCTAGTCCTAGACCGCTAATTTCTTTCAGTTCCGTGAAATGAAGAAAGAGCAAAAAGATAGGATTTTTGACATTTTAACTCCTAGAGATCGTGGTGGAAGGACTGGTAAGTATTCTTAGGACTCTCAGAAGTTGGTTTGATGTCAAATAGGGACTCTAGAATTGATCTAATCCACGAAATCCTAGCAAAAACATATAAATAGACCCTAGGTTTCACTTCCGCGACCCCTATGTTTCGCTCGCGTGGAACTAAGGTAAGACGGCTTTAATTCAGGTAGGTTCTTTTAAGGTTTTTATTCCTAATACTAAGGACTAACTTGCCTCAAAATTTCGTGATAGGAGATCAACCCATCAGAAAGATAGAGGCACCCAAAGATGCTGGTTCCATATCAACGACCCAGGAGACTGTGCAACGATGTGGTGAAGATCAGAAAATTAAGGACCCAAAACGTGGTATTTAGAAGTTGCACCTTTAGAACTTTTTGTTCTCCTTTATATCTTCTTCTTACCCTCCAAATTTCAAGTCTTTAGTTCAATAGAATCAAGAGTTATTAGGACGTGAAGTTGTTCTTTTAGCACAAGAAGTGCAGGGAACTAGGGTTAACTTCCAGGCTTAAATTCGAAGTTAAAAGCCAAGAACAAGGGTAGGTCATCTCATGAATGGCTAAAATATCATTCTAGGATTAAAAGCCCTCTTGTTGCACTTGATTTCATGCATTATAGATCGAGAATTTCATGTTTTATTTGAGTCTATGCATCTAGTGTAATGTTCATGCATAAATCCTAACCCTAATGAAATAAAAGGAACTTCTATTGTAAATTTCGCAGAACCCATGCATATTGTAGATTTATTCATCATTCCAGCATGTTATAGAGTTTATATATGTTGGTTTCCAGGCATGATGTGTCTTAGATTATCATTTAGTTCAATTGTGTAGTTTCTGTCAAGGCAAACGGCCTAAAAATGGACCGCGAACAATTGGTTAGCGGCCCTACGATAAATCACTTATCAAGGGTTAGCGGCCAGTATATAGACTGCTAGTGTTCTCGCGGTTTCACTGTTATCAAACCACAAGCGGACGTACGATAGATCGCTTAAGCCCTACAAAGGGCTGTAAATTAGACCACCAACATTCTGAATTCTGTCAACCCGAGACTGAATAAAGAATAGCCCATTAAACTTATAATATGCCTAGTTAATTATGCTCCAAGCATGTTTTAAGTATTATTTCTTACTATGGGTTTTATTACTGTTACAACAATGGATTTCATGGTTCCTTACTATACTTGGGATTATTTTAAGCATAAGTTAGTTTCATGCCAAATCCATATATTTTTGTATTAAATCCATGGTTTAAATGATACATTGACGAGATTTATTATTGATTGTCACGGAATACACATTCTCTTCTCATCTATAGAGTCATTTTATAAGTACATGGCATATGTCCCAGTATATGACCATTAGTTACACCTATGCACATTAAGCACATAATCTTGGACTTGATAACCTCTCCTTTGGATATTCCTTCCAACGGACTAGGAAATCTTGTTTCAAGGCCTTTGTAATTCTCCGTGAGCCTGGGATTCCCTCCAGGACGCCGAGTTGGTTGTACCATTAAATCCTATTGTCTAGAAAGCACTTATACCGATGTTTTGTATTTCTGAAAACTTAGCGGCCTTATGGTTGACCGCCAGAGTCTGATAGCGGACCTTCACTAGACCGCTAATGGATCCTTGACGGTTCTTTCTTTGACCGCTAAAGGCTCCAGAGAATCTATTTTTAATTATCGAATAGTCTTGACCTTAACGGTCCAGAACTAGATCGCTTTCTCCATGAAACGGCCCAGTAAACGACCGATGTTTCCTGAGTATAGTTAACCCGAGGTTTGACCTAAGGGTTAATATTCCTATGATCCTAGATAGTCCAATTGATTATCTAGAACCTGTCACATTATTTCAAAGATACCTAAGTAAATTGTGAAAGTTAAGAAATATACCGTTATGCTGCCGATTTATTTCCACGGCATAACCTAGTTATCAATGTGTTTATTGAACTCTTATTCTCAATAGAAGCATTCTTTTTTTTTGTTACTTTATCATGGAACTATTATTGAAATTGTACAATCTTGGCCACATTATTGTTATATACGTGGAAATAGCTTGATTTATACTTGAAGATGCAGTTCGAGCACTGATTGTGTTCAAGGGCTCTATGCTAGTCCCCTCGGCTGATTGTCGGAAACATACTATATAAATCATGGGGTATGATGCTACTGGCGTCGTATTGCGCTGGGAGTACTTTCTTTATAAATAAGTGAAAATATCCACGAAAATCATGGAAATCTACATGAATTGATGAAGTACTTGTTACTAAGTGAAGAGTGCATTCTTGCTTGTTACATGACTTGCTAGTACATTCTTGCTGGATTATGCTTGAATTGAGCAAGTATGATTTAATCGCATTATACTCAATTCATATTCTCATATCTCAAGCTTGATCATATCTTGTTACTTTGACTTTAATCGCATGTGTAATCGTATTTGCATGATTTATCTTTTTTCTTTAGAGCTAAAGATATTAATTACTTTAACATTGCCAATCATGTTGATGCGAAGATATCTACTAGGCAAGTGTGTTCATTACCTATTTTCCAATCCTTTGCAGGAAGTACCCGTGGGTCGGATTCGGATTCAGGTCATTCCAGTGATGGGTTTGAGAGCGATTAAAGAGTGGAGATTTAGGAAGTCAAAATGTCTAGATTGAGTCTGTGTAATTTTCTCTTATTAAGTCTAGCAAATTTGAGAAAGTCAATGTCTCATGTACTTGAAGTAACGTTGTTATTATTAATAAAAGTGAAGGTTTGAGTAATTTATTGTGCAATTACTTTGTGTGATTGTTATTGCGCTCTGATTATTCATGCTTGCAAGAGGGTTACCATGCTGGCTGTTCGCGTTCCTAATTGTTTTCACTGCATAATCTTGGGACGTGACAATCATCTTAATCCGGCGTGAGGAATGCGCGCCGTGAAGACCATCATGCTTTAGCGCGCCGGGAAGGGTGGCGCCGGAGAAGTGAGCGGGCCGGGTTAACCCCATTCATCACGTTCTTTGGACACGGGCCAGACAGTGAGCCCCGGACTGGCTCCGAGAGTCACTGTGATCCTTCATCTCGCCATGGTCCTGTGAAACCACGGTGGGAAGTATTGATAATGCTTTCACGCCGCTGAATGGTCGCTTTTGGAATCCTCGTTCATCTTTGGTTCGAACACTTGGGTTTTCCGCTGACGTGGCCTTCGGCACAGTGGTTTGTGCTGCTGGCTCGACTTAAATTGCATTGGCAACTTTCTCGGGGAGTGGGATAGTACCCGAGGTGCTTTCGCCTTGACTAGGCGGTCATTCAGTCTCTAACGGACCTAATTTGCTGAGAAGCAGTACCCATGCCGGGTTGTCCGGGACTTCTGCTGACAGAGCCTCTGGTTCCCTGTTCTAACAGGCCAGAGACATTCTATCACCTCAGGATGGTCTCTTGTCAGGTGGCGAACCACCGGGTGTATTCTCGTCCTTAGTCGGACGACGGTTATTATTTATGTGGCACGACCGAGTCGATACCAGTTCATTGGGTAGGCCTGATGACACTGCCAGTTTGTTGTGAATTCTTCTCGATTCTCCTGAGGTGAAGTCCCTGGTGTTCATTCCGGGTGACCCGAGGCTCCGGCAACTCGAGAAGACCCTTGTGTGTTAGTTTCCTTCGACTTCTTCGCTTCACTGGGCCGTATCATTCTTGTCATTTAGGCTTGGTCACCATCGAGCATATTTTGAGTGCCAACAAATGCCTCCCAGCCATGGGTGCGGCGAGCAAGGCACGAGTGATGCGGGGCCAGTGGATGCACCCAGACTGGTCAGATTCTGCATCTGGCTAACAAGGATCCATAATAGTCTTTAACCTGCGTAGTGGCTAAACTGGCACGGCCAAGGTACATGCTAATACGACGTGCGCGCCCCTTAGATGAGGGGTTAAAACGGCGCGGCCTTCACCGGCGCACCCTTTGGGTGAAGGAGGGTTAAAATGGCACGCTAATTAGTGCACCGGATTAACTTAGGAGGGGGGGCTGTTGTGCCCCTGTGGTTTTGATGATTCGTTTTGATGTGAGTCAATCACTGTGAGTCACCATGCGATGTTCAGTCATTTTGTCTCATCTTAAAGCATTCATATATATACATCTGTAAGGGTTATGCTTTTTCAGTTGCTGCTGTTGCATCCCTATAGTTTTGATGATGTCTCACACTATAAATCAATCTTCTATCTCTAGATTAATGATGTTTCATCATGTGAGTGAGTACAGTTCATTTGGTTGTCAGATAAGCATGCTATCTTGATTCTATCTACACTGTTTGGTTAATATGAACAGTAGTGGGTCGACTCATCAGCAAGGTTGGGTCGACGCATCAGAGCATTGATAGTTTGGGCACAAAGTCTATACACCAGCTTGATCCATTTAGTCTGTACATTGGCATATCTTCTTGAAGTTTGTACATCGGGCACCTTCTAATTGAAGTCTACACATCCGATAGTGTAAGTCTATACATCGCCCAGAGTCTTGTTTGCAAAGTCTGAACATTGCTTCAAAGATAGCTTCAGCAAAGTCTATACATTCGGTTCCTTGGGCAAAGTCTATACATCGCTTAGTCTGCACATTGCCTTCAGCCCAAGTGTTCAAAGCCAAGTCTATACAACGCCAACCCAACACATTGAACAGTTCTCCAAGTCTATACACTAGACTTCATTTCTCTAAGTCTATACACTGGTCTGTGATTCACCAACTCTATACATTCGATATCTTTTCCTACGCATTGGCCAAGTCCATACACTCAACATTTCCCTACGCTTTCCTGGCCAAGTCTGTACATCACTAAGTGTGTACATTACATGCTGCTCAAACGTTCAATGTCTTCAAAGTCTGTACAGCGTCCGTCTCAGCCAGCGTCTCATGCTGCGTCTTAGGTAAGTCTGTACATCGGCCTCATCCGTTCAAGTCTATACATTGAACTGCTCTTCAAAGTCTGTACAACGTCCGTCTCAGCCAGCGTCTCATGCTGTGTCTTAGGCAAGTCTGTACATCGGCCTCAGTCGTTCAAGTCTATACATTGAACTGTGTCTTAGGAAAGTCTATACAGAGGCTTCGATTTACCAAGTCTGTACATCGGCTTCATTCGCTCAAGTCCATACATCCACAGTGGTTCATCAAGTCTATACATCCACTTGAGCTTCACCAAGTCTGTACAACGCTGAAGTCTTCATAAGTCTGTACAGTGCTTGAGCTTCACAAAGTCTATACATCGCTTCAAGCGATTCAAGTCTATACAGACTGCCTTTACATTCAGAGTCTGTACATCGGTTCATCAGCCGATCAGTTCATTCAGAAATCTCCAAGTCTGTACAGCCGAGTGTCTAATGCATCGTCTCACTCTGGCAAAGTCTATACAGTGCTCACAGCACATTGGTTCAAAGTCTGAACACTGGCTCAAGCTTGTCGAAGTATATACATCTCCGTTGGGGTTCAAGTCAGTTCATTGCTCACCGTCTTATTAAGAGTCTCACACAGGTTCCAAGTCTGTATATTGGTTAGGCTTCGTGAAGTCTATATAGTGGCAGAAGCTTTGTAATGTTTACACACTGGTAAGGATCGTTTGCATTGTTCATAGTCTATACACTGCCATTCATTTGCATTGTTCATAGTCTATACACTGCCATTCATTTGCATTGTTCATAAGTCTATACACTGCCTTCACACATGCGCTTCTTTCATTTAAGTCTGTACACTCTCTCACGTTGTACACACTTAATCAGTTGAAGGTTCTGAAGTATATACATTCATGTTAATAGCCTGAACTAACTAAGTCTATACATTCCATCTGTCTGTCTGCAGGTGATTCAGGCTGATGATTGGGCACGTGAACCGAGGTTGGCACCTGGCACGTGATCCAAGACAACAGGTGCATGACACGTGGATGGCAACCTAGTCAGGATGCTGCCATGTGGTCGAAATTCAAATGATCTGGCCAAAAGTGCATGGGCGGGAACCTGGCAGCCACACGCCAATATCTGCTATAAATATAGAGCTTCATCCTTCAGTAGAAGCTCGATCGTGAATAGAGAAAGCAGAAGCCATTGGTGAGAGTTTGCATGATCTAGAAAAGAAAAAGAGCAGAGAGTTCCAGATCCGAGAGGAGTTTGTTCAAGAGAGAGAGCAGTAGTTGTGGATTGATGAATTGCTTCATTTGAAGCTACATTTGTATTGGGTTTTCAGAACCGATTTCTTCTTCATTGGTTTTTGTTTCTACTTTACTTTCGTTTCATTTTGTTCATCCTTCTGATTTGAATTGTTTTCCCTCCGGT
Organism: Amorphophallus konjac; assembly: GCA_022559845.1. Classification (NCBI taxonomy): domain Eukaryota; kingdom Viridiplantae; phylum Streptophyta; class Magnoliopsida; order Alismatales; family Araceae; genus Amorphophallus; species Amorphophallus konjac. Next base: position 406,115,154 of record CM040118.1, read on the forward strand.
GTGTGGAGGAAGGGAGTATCACTCCAGTTTCCCTCTGTATTGCAGAGGAAGAGAGATCGGTGATCTCTGGTGGTGTTAGTGACTGATTGTCATTAACAGTTTCCCTCCGGTGTGTGGAGGAAGGGAGAGGATTCTCTGGTTGTGTTCTAGCTGGGAGCTAGAACAGGCTTCAAGTTCTGTGGGTAGCAGAACTTGGTTGAGGGATTTGTTTCCCTTGGTGTTCAAGCTGTGTGGCAGCATGTTGTTCGCAGACTGAGTCTACATTGATCTAGCATCGTCTAGTGGAATCCTCACTCTAGTTGGAGTGAGGGGTGGATGTAGATTGCGGACTGCAATCGAACCACCGAAAAACCGAGTGCCTCCTCTGTGGTTTGCTATTATTATCTGCGCTCTTCATCTGCTTGTCTCTTTGCTTCCGTGTGATCAGTTCTTTATTCTCATTTACATTTCTCTGTGTACGGGTTAAGGAGGTGCGTTAGCTGTAGAATTTATTTTCCGCTTAAGTTTCTACAAATTGGGAGTGATCTATTCATCCCCCCCTTCTATATCACTCTTGTTGCGCTAACAGTTGCATGCCACATTGTCGGTGCAACCATTGGTGAACTGCATCCTTCTTGTGTATTTGGTCATGCCTCATTATATTTACATCCTTGATGATATAATCTCGATGTTTATGATAAACTGACAGAACAGCCTTTTAGAATGACATACGGGTCATGAAAAGGAAGTCAATCAAGTCAAAAATCAACCAGTGACAGGTAAGATCAGTGAACAGTCAAATCAAGTAATGCTCTGTCTACTCTCAGATCTGAGCATCTAGTCAGTGCATGATTAGGTCTCATGCTATATTACAAAGTCTGTACATTCCTTGGGCGCTGCATAATCATTCTCAGTGCATAAGTTTTTGTATAAAGTCTGTACATTGTTTCTCAGTTAGCCTTGTGTCTCACATAGCGCTTCATGTCCGTGCATAAAGTCTGTACATCGTTTACACTCCACACGACATGAAGTCGGTGCAGCCTTGTCTGCCCACACACACAAGTCTATACATTGCATATGTTTGTGCATTATTCAAAGTCTATACATTGCATGCACGCACACACAAAGTCTATACATTGCATGAACGCACACACAAGTCTATACATCCGTTTCCCTTGCTTCACGCACAAAGTCTATACATCCATAGCAAGTCTGCACATTCCTTTTTAGCAAGTCTGCATATTGCTTGCACATTACATAAAGTCTGCACATTCATTGGTGTTATGTCCATACGACAGTTCATCAAGTCTGTACATTGCCCTGCTTCAGGCACGCAAAGTCTGTACATCGTCTTGGCACAAATAAAGTATGTACAGAGTTTGCCTAGTCTGCATCTGTTCAAAGTCTGTACATCGTTTAGTGCATTACATGCAATCATCAAGAGTCTGTACACTCGGTGTCTGCATCTCATGAATCTCAAAGTCTATACACTACCTCGCTGCATTACCCAGCGTCTCATGTTGTGTCTCAACATACCTAGCGTCTTTGTGCATGCATCGTTTCTCAAGTCTGTACAATGTCTAGCGTCTCACTTAGCGTCTCACCCATCATCTTTGTGCATGCATCGTTTCTCAAGTCTGTACAACGTCTAGCGTCTCACTTAGCGTCTCTGTGCATCGTTTCTCAAAGTCTGTACAGCCGTGGTCGCAAGACCAAGTCTGTACATCATCTTGTGCATGCAACATTTCCAAGTCTGTACATTGCATCATGTGCCTCAAGCATTTCCAAGTCTGTACATTGCATACTTCTTCCTTATGCATCTGTACACATCTTAAGACAAAGTTTGTACATTCGCCACCATGCATTCAAGTCTACATGTTCTGCTGCATACAAAGGGTAGTGTCATGCATACGCATTGTTTGTGCATTGTGCTGTCATGCTTTAACACTAGGCATTGCAAAGTCTGTACATGGCTCTATGCATTAGATACAAAGTCTGTACATTCGTAAAGGCATGTCTGCGTATTCTATCTCGATGTTCATACTTTCCTATATGATGTATCATGTCTGTACAAACTCAGTTCAATCTCTGAACTTACTCAGTGCATCCTCGTCTGACCTGATAGAATATCTGCTCGAGGAAATTGAGAAGGGCACGTGATCCGAGGCTGGAAGGGCTGACAGGATGATGACACGTGGAGGAACCTTCAGGATGGGAAGGCGTGGGAATCACACGCCCAGTGTTGCTCCTGCTGGAAGTGCTATAAAAAGAGGACTCCTCCATCTGGAGAAGACTGATCGAAGCAGAAGGGGCAGAAGCAGAGAGTGAATTAGAGCCTGCACGATCCAGTGTGAAGAGAGCAAGAAGAAAAGAGAAGCAGAGATGAGAAGAAAGAAGTTGCAGAAGAAAAGGAGAGAGAGAGAGAGCTCGTGAGGATCGAGAGAAAAAGAAAGAGAAGAGTAGACAGTGAGAGAAAGAAAAAGCGAAGCAGAGAGAAGAAGAAAGAAGAGGAAGAAAGAAAGAGAAAGATAGAGAGCTCGAGGAGAGAACTGAAGCCTTCATTGAAGATTTGTTCTTTTGGTATTTGGATCAGATCCAAACTAGACTTGCTCCTGCGAGAGCTACATTGTGCATTTCATTTTCCAGCTTTCAGTCGCTGTGATTTTTACTGTTTCTTGTTTTTATTTTATCTGTTCACCGTTGTTCTTCCGATTCTCTGGTTTGAGGTCGGGTTCCTCCTGTGGACTAACGAGAAGGAAGACTTTGTGTCTCCGGTTGCAAGTCGATGGGTGTCACTTGTGGGTTCCCTCTTGGGTGGAGGAAGAGAGATTTCGGTCTCTGGTTGCTAGTGACGGGTAGTCACTAGTGGTTTCCCTCCGGTCTGGAGGAAGAGGGGAGGTTGTTCCCCTGGTCAAGCTGTTAGGCAGCACCTGTTTGCATACTGAGTCTGCGGTTCTAGCTTTTGCTAGTGGAAGCCTCACTCCGGTTTGGAGTGAGGGGTGGACGTAGGTCTGTGGACCGAACCACCTAAAAAATCTACTGTGCCGTGGTTTGCCTTGTGCATTTGTCCCTTGTCTTCTACCTCCTTCACAGGTTGTCTGAGCATTCTTGTTTCTATCTGAAGTGACCTTGAGCATTATATGTTTTGCTAAGTGAGTCTGGTTTGCATAGTTCTATCTTCGGCTTAGACTTGATTAGGTACCAGTATTGTTAGCAGTTCAACTGATTGATCAAGTGTTTCTTTGAATTTCTTATTTGGAAGAGATCAATTGATTTCCATTCCTTGACTCTGATTGTTTTTAAGTGGGGCAATTTTGAAGAGGGATACATTCACCCCCCTCTGTATCCATCACACCGATCCAACAATTGGTATCAGAGCGGGTCTCTGACTTTCCAGATCCAACGATCTGTAGAGGATCCTGTTGATTTGATTTCGTGCTTTACAGTTCCAGTGCGGTGCTTTCTTCTGATATTACTTTCTTCTTCATAGATCTGAGTCTATTCCATTGGTTTATGATGGCATCACCTGTAGTTTTTGATGGCTCTAACTTCGAGAAATGGCTACGCAGTCTATGTGGTTTTATAAACTCTATAGATCCAAAACTGTGGAATCTCATTGAATATGGTTCATATGTTTTTCCTCGATAGAAGAATAAATGGTCCCAGAAGGATAAACAAATGAACAGTGAGAATATAAGAGTTCGGGACATTCTGAAGAATGCTGTAGATGCTAATGTCATTTCCTCTATTCTTACATGTAGGACTGCGAAGGAAATCTGGGATTCAGTGATCACATTTCGTGAGAACCAGAAATGTCTAACAGCAAGAGGAAGCACTTCAAGCAATGAAGAAGAAGATCAGGTAAATTCTGAATCTGATTCTGACGAAATGACTTTTGATGATTTAAAGGAAATGTATGCTGAATTGTATGAAAAATATAGAAAAGTAAAATCTGAAAATAAAAGACTAAAGAAAAAGGTTGATCAAAATTGTTGTGATTTATCATGTGAAAATTGCTCAAAATTGAAACAGTCTCATGATGCTTATCTGATTGATATTCAGAACTATAAGAAGCAATTGGAAGAAGCTGAAAATACAGGCTCAGAAATGAAACAACTAAAGCTTGAAAATGAAAAGGCTAAAAGGCTTCAACAAGAAAATCAAACTGAACTTGGCAAGCACAAAGAACAAATTTCTGTGCTGAAAAACAAAAATAATGAACTTACTGTTAAGATTTCTGAACTAGAGAATGAGCTGAATTCATTAGGAAATGATCAAATACTAATTGATGAAATAGTTCAGAATGAACAAATAAGAAAGGAGAATGAAGAGCTGAAGCTGCTGAATTCTGCTATGTCTGAGAGGCTTTTAATACTTGAAAAGGGGAAGAGTTCATCTGAAAATGAACATGAGAGAGCAGGTGCATTAATAGAAGAGATTGATAGCTACAAAGCCATTAATGTCATACTTAATGAAAAGATCACAAATTCTGAAATGCTTATTTCCTCTCTTAAAAATGAAATCACTGAATTGAACAAATCTCTGTCTAAGTCTTCCAAGAATGAAGAAAATCCGAAAGCTGCTAATGGAAGGAGTAAACAGGAAGTAAGAAAAGGATTGTACACAACCTTTGTACGAAGCTCTGAGTTAACTAGCACTTTAGCTTCTCCCTCAAATCTGCCTGTTAATCAGAAAGAAAAACAGAAAATAGAAAAACAAAAGAAAACCAAAAAGAATAAAAACTTGCATGTTAAATACTCTCAGGCCAATAGATCTCATGCCACGAATATTCATTGTTTTTACTGTGGAAAGGTTGGCCATGAAATGACTGATTGCCTTGTCATGATGAAAGATGATGATAGATCTCATCCTAGGACTTCTTATGCTAAAAAGTCATCCTCTGTTCAGAACAAGAAGTTTAAATGTTTTTACTATCATAAAGTAGGTCATCTCATGCATGAATGCAAATTAATGGAACATGATGACCTTTCTGCTAGAAAAATGCATGATGGAGAATTTCATGTTAATGATCGTGCCATTTCAGAAAAGAGACTAAAATGTTTTCACTGTGGAAAATTGAACCACATTGCAGCTCAATGTTGGCAGAATAAGAGAAAGAGATTCAATTCTAAATTTGTTAATTTCCATGTTAATAAAAAGATTTTTGATAGAAATGACCTTGGTTCCAAAGGTAAGCACCCAAGGTGCTTCGAATGTGGAAAGCATAGCCATACAGTCAAGGACTATTGGCATATCCAGGGTAGGAGTGTGAATTTCAAATATGCTAGATACCCTGCTAGGAAGAATGTGCTTGATAGAAATAAAAGGAAAAATCTCCATGATAATGCTAATGTGCAGAAAAGAAATTTAAAACATGTTGTCTCATGTCATTACCGTGGTAAGTCTGGACATCCCATGTCCAATTGTAAGTTGATGGGCTATGATGACAGTGTTGTTTGCAAAAGGTCAAGAACACCTGTTGAGGGTAATACAGGACCCAAGGTTGCTTGGGTTCCTACTGGATCAAAATAACCCATTATTTTGCAGGTGTGCCTTGGAAGCTATGAATAAAGGGGTTAATAATCCAAGGCACTCAAAGAATGAAACCCCCAAGAGAGCACTATTAAGGTCAGCTCCGAAAACTTACCTTAAATTCTGCTATCTGAAATTGTTTACTTTAGATGATTGCATATCATATTAATATGTTTGTGCTTAATTAAAATCTTTTGAAAATTTGATTGACTTCGCATGATGTCCTGCTGCTCATATAAAGTATGATGCATTGCATATCATCTAAATTGAAAAATCCAAAAAGAGATAAATCATTGCATCTGCTAAAAGGAGTCAGTGCGTTTGCATACTTGTGTCGATCACATTTGAACCATTTTGAAAACTCCAAAAGGATTTTTCAGTAGAATTAGGCAGGGGGAGTGTGTTACCTCTGCACCATAATTGTGTCCATGCATTGTGCTTTAGAAGTGGTCACTGCATATGCATGCATATAGTTAACTGCACTTGATTTATTTTGGAAAATTCAAAAACAAGTGATTTTCTGTGCATATAGACAGGGGGAGCAAAATGCCTTTGTGATTCCAAATCTGTCTAGTCAATCGAAGCTCCCTAATTCATATTGTCGTGTCTGGACATCAATGCATTTAGTTAAGGGGAGTCAATGCATTGCATGCAGGTTGTCAAATGTATACACTTATGTCAGAATTCATTGCATATTAACCTTGAAGATCCTGAAGCATGCCTGACCTCCTGATATCTTGCTTGGTGTGTATATCCTTTTTATTGATTCTATTGATAAACCTTGATCATATCTGAAAACACTAGGCTTCAAAATCACTTATTCTTGCTGGATCTCTTCTATCAGTCATTCATGAAGATTTCAATGGGGCATATCTCGATCATAAATCTGAAAACACTTGAACTAGGAATCTTCCATTATACGATTTTATGAATGTCTGAAATAACTCAGGTGGTTTAAGTTTAATGTATTCATTGAGTTTGACTTTAAAATCTCTTAAAAATATCTGAATCATGTTTTAATAAACTTTAACCAACTGTTTCATACTGTGTCTTGTAAAAAAAACATCATAAATCTGCACTATTGATTACATGGCTTTATTTGGTTAAGTACATGAAATTAGTATTGATTTGAAGCAAATGAGCTTTCTGAAATGTCTAAAGGCTAAATAATTGTCAGAGCAATGAATTTGGTCACTAAGAAATCATGTCCAAAGGACTGTGTCATGAGGTGCCATAGTTAACTCTACTTAAGAATGATTGATAATCTGGCAGAGCAATGTCATGCACACTGAGAAATACATCTCACTCATCAAAGAAATGAGTTGAGGTATGTCATGAGGTGTAAATGTTAACTCTGTTAATATAAAGCATGACTGTTAGTCACACTAAGTGCTTAGGGATATTGGCGTCTAATCAACGTATATCCTCTAGTTACAAGGTGTGCACTGAACTAGAGTGCTCGTGAAATTTGTAGTATGAAAATTCTTGCTGATCAAACTGCAATATTTGAATATTGATGCAAAAGTTAAATTGCTATAACCCTAGATAAAATCATATAACCTCATAATTGCTTGATCTCAATACTAGTGAATGTAATTCCGAAAGAAGTCAATAAATTTGATTGTGTAAGAGAAAGGGAGGTTAATCAAGATATGAATTTGAGGGCTTGGTTCATTTTTATTAAACCGTGATTTTAGATATAAATATAGAATTTTATTGACAAACTTTGCTTACATCATATTTAAACCATGCTGATCAATAAAGTTCATTCATAAGCCCTTATAATGGAAGACTTCGAAAATTTCTATTTTGGATTTATGAGATTGGTATCTCCTTGAAAATCTTGTTGAATTCCTTGTGTTTGGAGATTATTTGAAACTCTTTTGCTCACTGTTCTTGATTCATCATGACCAGAACTTATCCTTGATTGCCACTGTGGTCTTCTTCTCATCCATCTCATAAGACTCCATTTATTCAGGGGGAGCTTCCTTGTCATATGAATCATGCTGCATAGATAATTCTTAAAGGGGGAGAATTGTGTGCTTGCATTCATATATTTAGGGGGAGATCTTGCATTTCTTGTTGCATCTGCATCTATGCATTCATACCTCTCCATGGTTCATCTTGATAATAACAAGGGGGAGAAATTGGTTTGAGTCATACATATGGTTGTTCTAATTTTTTTTTAAGTCAAAGGGGGAGATTATTGCCAAAGGGGGAGACTTTCATTCAATCATTGCATGCAGGTTTCTTTTGCTATCTCAAACTATTTTCTTTTTGATGAAGTCAAAGGGGGAGAATAGTTTGAGCCATCAGAATGACTCACAGTGTTGCCATCATCAAAAAGGGGGAGATTGTTGTGCCCCTGTGGTTTTGATGATTGGTTTTGATGTGAGTCAATCACTGTGAGTCACCATGCGATGTTCAGTCATTTTGTCTCATCTTAAAGCATTCATATATATACATCTGTAAGGGTTATGCTTTTTCAGTTGCTGCATGCCACATTGTCGGGGCAACCCTTGGCGAACTGCATCCTTCTTGTGTATTTGGTCATGCCTCATTATGTTTACATCCTTGATGATATAATATTGATGTTTATGATAAACTGACAGAACAGCCTTTTAGAATGACTTACGGGTCATGAAAAGGAAGTCAATCAAGTCAAAAGTCAACCAATGACAGGTAAGATCATTGCACAGTCAGATCAGGTAATGCTCTGTCTACTCTCAGATCTAAGCATCTAGTCAGTGCATGATTAGGTCTCATGCTATATTGCAAAGTCTATACATTCCTTGGGCGCTGCATAAGCATTCTCAGTGCATAAGTTTTTGTATAAAGTCTGTACATTGTTTCTCAGTTAGCCTTGTGTCTCACATAGCGCTTCATGTCCGTGCATAAAGTCTGTACATCGTTTACACTCCACACGACATGAAGTCGATGCAGCCTTGTCTACTCACACACACAAGTCTATACATTGCATATGTTTGTGCATCATTCAAAGTCTATACATTGCATGCACGCACACACAAAGTCTATACATTGCATAAACGCACTCACAAGTCTATACATCCGTTTGCCTTGCTTCACGCACAAAGTCTATACATCCATAGCAAGTCTGCACATTCCTTTTTAGCATGTCTACATATTGCTTGCACATTACACAAAGTCTGCACATTCATTGGTGTTATGTCCATACGATAGTTTAGCAAGTCTGTACATTACCTTGCTTCAGGCACGCAAAGTCTGTACATCGTCTTGGCACAAATAAAGTCTGTACAGAGTTTGCCTAGTCTGCATCAATTCAAAGTATCTACATCGTTTAGTGCATTACATGCATTCATCAAGAGTCTGTACACTCGATGTCTGCATCTCATGAATCTCAAAGTCTATACACTACCTCGCTGCATTACCCAGCGTCTCATGTTGTGTCTCAACATACCTAGCGTCTTTGTGCATGCATCGTTTCTCAAGTCTGTACAACGTCTAGCGTCTCACTTAGCGTCTCTGTGCATCATTTCTCAAAGTCTGTATAGCCGTGGTCGCAAGACCAAGTCTGTACATCATCTTCTCCATGCATCATTTCCAAGTCTGTACATTGCATCATGTGCTTAAAGCATTTCCAAGTCTGTACATTGCATACTTCTTCCTTATGCATCTGTACACATCTCAAGATAAAGTTTGTACATTCGCCACCATGCATTCAAGTCTACATGTTCTGCTACATACAGAGGGTAGTGTCATGCATACGCATTGTTTGTGCATTGTGCTGTCATGCTTTAACACTAGGCATTGCAAAGTCTGTACATGGCTCTGCGCATTAGATACAAAGTCTGTACATTCGTAAAGGCATGTCTGTGTATTCAATCTCGATGTTCATACTTTCCTATATGCTGTATCATGTCTGTACAAACTCAGTTCAATCTCTGAACTTACTCAGTGCATCCTCGTCTGACCTGACAGAATATCTGCTCGAGGAAATTGAGAAGGGCACGTGATCCGAGGCTGGAAGGGCTGACAGGATGATGACACGTGGAGGAACCTTCTGGACGGGAAGGCGTGGGAATCACACGTCCAGTGTTGCTCCTGCTGGAACTGCTATAAAAAGAGGACTCCTCCATCTGGAGAAGGCTGATCGAAGTAGAAGGGGCAGAAGCAGAGAGGAGAAGAAAGAAGTTGTAGAAGAAAAGGAGAGAGAGAGAGAGAGCTCGTGAGGATCGAGAGAAAAAGAGAGAGAAGAGTAGATAGTGAGAGAAAGAAAAAGAGAAGCAGAGAGAAGAAGAAAGAAGAGGAAGAAAGAAAGAGAAAGATAGAGATCTCGAGGAGAGAACTGAAGCCTTCATTGAAGATTTGTTCTTCTGGTATTTGGACCAGTTCCAAACCAGACTTGCTCCTGCGAGAGCTACATTGTGCATTTCATTTTCCAGCTTTCAGTCACTGTGATTTTTATTATTTCCTATTTTTCCTTTTATCTGTTCACCGTTGTTCTTCCGATTCTCTAGTTTGAGGTCGGGTTCCTCCTGTGGACTCAGGAGAAGGGAGACTTTGTGTCTCCGGTTGCAAGTGGCTGGGTGTCACTTGTGGGTTCCCTCCTGGGTGGAGGAAGAGAGATTTCGGTCTCTGGTTGCTAGTGACGGATAGTCACTAGTGGTTTCCCTCCGGTCTGGAGGAAGAGGGGAGGTTGTTCCCCTGGTCAAGCTGTTAGGCAGCACCTGTTTGCATACTGAGTCTGCGGTTCTAGCTTTTGCTAGTGGAAGCCTCACACCGGTTTGGAGTGAGGGGTGGACGTAGGTCTATGGGCCGAACCACCAAAAAAATCTACTGTGCCGTGGTTTGCCTTGTGCGTTTGCCCCTTGTCTTCTACCTCCTTCACAGGTTGTCTGAGCATTCTTGTTTCTATCTGAAGTGACCTTGAGCATTATATGTTTTGCTAAGTGAGTCTGGTTTGCATAGTTCTATGTTCGGCTTAGACTTGATCAGGTACCAGTATTTTTAGCAGTTCAACTGATTGATCAAGTGTTTCTTTGAATTTCTTATTTGGAAGAGATCAATTGATTTCCATTCCTTGACTCTGATTGTTTTTAAGTGGGGCAATTTTGAAGAGGGATACATTCACCCCCCTCTATATCCAACGCACCGATCCAATAGGGGCCCTATATAATGTTGGGACGCTAAAGGTGATCTAGAGGGGGGTGAAATAGATCAGTCACCCGATAAAAATGACTGCAGTAGAATCAAATGCAGAATGTAAGAACTTCTGCTAAAGAGATGGAGCGCACAAACCAAAGACCAACCAGAGCAGCTGAAGAACCGTCCTAAGTAAACATCTACTGCCCAAAGAACAGAAATAAGGAAGCGATGCAAACCACAAAACAATCACACAGTGGACAAGATATTTTTAGGTGGTTCGGTCCTCCAGACCTACGTCCACCCCACACTCAACCCGAGTGTGGATTACTGCTGACGCACAGCTTGAACCGCTGGGCATCACAGCTTGCCTATAGACCGCTGAGCTTCACAGCTTGCTGTCCGAGGCCAAGTCTCACCCGCTAAGGAATTACAGCTTAACCTGTCCAGAGGATACACCTCTGCAACCGCTGGGGACTACAGCTTGACCCGTCCAGTGGAATCCTCCACTACAAGTGCTGGCACACAGCTTGAACACAAGTGTTTCGAAAACAAAACAGAAACAAAATGAAAAACAAAATGTATCCCTGTAGGGAATAAAGCTCAAACAAGTGAGTAAACTCAGATCTGGTTTTGAACCAAAGATCTGAGGAACAAATCTCTCTCAACTCTTCTCTCTCAAACTTCTATTCTCTCTCTTTTTCTTCTCTGCTCTCGGTGGCTCTCTGCTTTTCTTCTCTATGGATCGCGTAGGTTGAAGTTCACTCTCTGCTCTTCTGCTTCGATCTTCACTTCTCATCCAGATAGAAGAAATGTTTCTTTTATACCAGCAGCAATAGGAGGGCGTGTGGCTTCCACATTTCCCGCGCAATCATTTTGGTCATGTGGCAGCATCCAGGCTTGCTGTTGTACACGTGTCACAATCTGGGCACCTCGTCCATCCTTGGATCACGTGCCTTCATTAAGCTTTACGAAGAGTGCCTGTCAGTCAGTCGAAGAGAATTATAAGTTTAAGGTTGAATGTACAGACATTGTAGTGTGCAATGCAGTGTGTAGACTTTGCAATGCGATAGCAATCTATAGACATTGCAATGCCTAGTGTTAAAGTACAATGCAAAAACTAAGTGTGTGAACGTTGTACAGACTTAGTGTATGCGTGAAGCACAGAATGCATTAACTAAGCTTATGAGTGTGTAGACTTGATAGCACATGTTGTAGTATGCATATGGTGAAGTATGTACATTGACGATAAATGCTCAGGCATGCCAAACGAATGTGTAGACTCTGCGTTCAATGTATAAACAATGTGCAGACTTAGAATGCAGCAATGTGCAGACTTCGTGCAATGCATGAAGTAATGTACAGACTTTGAGAATGAAGCACACAGGCTGTATAGACTTGTGCTAATGCTACAAGTGGACAATGTATAGACTTCAGCTCGTGCAAGTAAAGCCAATGTATAGACTTGGCGTTTGAGCAAGCAGAACGATGTACAGACTTTGTGTTGTGAACACATGCTGTACAGACTTTGAATGATGCATGCACAAGACGCAACGGATGTACAGACTTAGAGTTCGTGCATGCTACAGTGCAATGTATAGACTTAGTGTTCTGCAGCCAGACAAATGAATGCACAGTCAATGTATAGACTTTATGTGCAATGCAAAGGCTGTATAGACTTAGCGTGCCTGAAGCAGAGCAATGTACAGACTTTGGTTGATGCCATCCGAAGAATGTATAGACTTGCAACAGTGAACGTAGGTAAAGATGACAATGTATAGACTTGGCCAATGTACAGACTTACCACCTAGATGATGCATGAGCAGACTGACGATGTACAGACTTTCTAGGCATGAAGACAACCACTGTACAGACTTTCTAGGCATGAAGACAACTGCTGTATAGACTTCGTGTGCAATGGCCAAACAATGTGCAGACTTGATGAATATGCAGCAATGTATAGACTTGCTGAGACACAACATGAGACGATGCACACGAACAGACTGCAATGTGTAGACTTGTGACAATGTGCAGACTTGCTAGTGCATGATGTGCAAACGTTGCAGCAAAGAATGTATAGACTATATGGCGTGCAATGTAGCAAGGCAGCAAGGCAATGGAGTGTATAGACTTTATGTGCCTGAATGCACCATGTATAGACTTGCCAAGAATGCATTGTATAGACTTATGTGATGTGCACGCGTGCAATTGATGAATGCACCTATACAGTGAACAAATGCAATGTATGCTAAACACAAAGACTGTCTCACTGTGATACTCTCACTGTGTTGCTATCATCAAAACAAAATAGCATATGCTTGTGCCTAAGGGGCACAACATTCTCCCCCTTTTTGATGATGGCAACAAAGTGATAGTGAGTCACCAACCAAAATTTTCCCCCTTTGACATAATCAAAAAGAAGGAAACACATGAGTGCAACATGTAGAATACATTGCAGATTTCCCTTAGAACAGCTCAAACTCCCCCTGAATGAATAACTCCCCCTGAATTATTTCTCCCCCTTTGAGAAGGAATATGGATGGATGAAACATATAATTAAAAGGTAGAGAAGGTAGGAGGGAAGGAACATGAATAAAGAAGGGGTCACTACACAATAGCTGAAGCATTGGTTCAGAAGGTGAGCATGATTATAAACAACTGTTAAAGCATAAGAATCAGCAATATATAGTTTTAAAAAAAATCAAGTTTAACAGTGATAAAGATAGAGTAAAGCAGCTGACCACTGAAAAAGAGTTATAGACTCCATTTATAGCAATGAATCTAAGGCACATGGTTTTAATAGAAAAGTTAGAAACAATACCCTTTGTGATTAAACATGGAAGTTTAAGAAAGGCAACTTGAATATGTACTAAAAATAATAATTTTCACTCAATGACTTTTGATTACAAAGGGTTACAGCAGTTTGTTTTTCACTTTTTAATTTTTCAGAAACTGAGCTAAGTGAATAGACCAGTGGCATTTATGCTGTTGACATTAGGTGTACACCTTGATCAGAGACTGGTACCCCCAGTTACTAGGCATAAACTACTAGATCTATTTCAGATCAAGACCTACAAGGAACAATTTTCACCTTTGACATTAAAGGCACTCCTTGATCAGAGGCCAGTACCCCTAGTTACTTGGTGAAGACCCCCCCTATAGATTTGACCCTATGAACAGAGATAGTCTGAAGCACTTCATGACTTATGAATTCTCCTGCTTCTTTGGAGGAGATCACAATTTCTCAGTGCAATTCAGCCATTGCTCTGTCACTGTGTTCAGCTCTTTACATTAATGTTCTTATTTACTGCTGCCCTGATTTCTTTTAGAGTGATTGTTTAACAACAGTACACACTCTTATTCACCTTTTCTAGACATTTCCAGTTTAACACATTCAGGCATAAAAAAAAAATTTCTATTCTAACCATGAGACAGAGATTAAGAGCTATAAAGGTTTTCTTTTATCTCAAGTTCTGAAGTGCAGACACTTAACTCTTCAATTTATAAAAGTTAAACCTTTAGTTCCTTTCAATTTGCAAGTGTGATTCTTATAAATGAACAATTGCAATAACCACAGCTCAATGTACTAAATCAGAAGCAATACTATTGTTCAGTGAAAGTGATAGGGAAATGATAGCAATAGGCATTAAGATCCAAGAGCATCTGATGTCAAAGAATATGAATGAATTGAGTGGGGACAATGAGAAGTGAAAAGGATTCAAAGTATTGAACTGAACTCTCAGCTCCCCCTAACACCATGATGTAACAATATGCTATGCAATGAATCATTTCTTTTCAGATTTTTCAAATTTGATGATATGCAGTATAGAGCAGTCCTATATGCATTTAACGACTTCCTTGATAGTCATGCAAATGATATATGCAGACATTAGACACATGCATCGACTATATGCACTAAATGAACCATTCAAACTCAGTGCAATAAATGGCAAGAGAAGAGCATCAAATTTGTGCAGACTATGCAACAATGATACATACAGCAGGTATGCAATCAATTCAAGTTTATGCACCCATGTCATGAACATTTTATCCTTTTTCAGAGAATTTATTTCATGAAGGTAAATCACTTACCTACTTTACCTGACTGATTTATTTTTACCCTTGGTGTTGCATTAGCATGTTGATAAGGCCTCCAATCTCTTTCAGCTTTTAGAATTTTTGGCCCTGCCTCTTGTCATATGCCTGGAGTAGCTATTCATGTTTCATCATTTTGTTCTCGGCTACCAGGCATACCTGCAAACACACTTAGGGAGCAGATTTTGGAACCCAAGATAGTTTGGGCCCCAAGACAGAAACAGACATGTGAGAGTGAAAACATGACAAAAGATGTTTAGGGATCCACATTTGTGTGAAAGTGGATGGTTTGGTGGATTCTACAACTTGAGAATTCTTTTTGTTATTTTCCTTTTTCTCAGCACCAACAGGTTTAGCTTTCTTTTTCTGGTGCTGTGATGGTTTTTGTATAGTCCTGGCATTCATTTTATTAGAAACATTGTTGTTTTTCTGCCAGTGCCTTGGCCAATGAGTGTACTAGAAGTTGTGGCCCAAATTGGTCCTAGGTTGACCATAGAACACCTGTTGACTAGGACTCCATGTCCTAAAGTGACTATCCCATCTCCTAGCTGGCTGAGATCTATAGGACTGAGTGGGGAAATTCTGATACCCAGACCTCATGTCCACGGGATTTCGCCCAAACCTATTAAGTGGTTGTGAGTGAATGTGATGATAGACTTGGGCTCTAGGGAAATAGAGATGTGTAAACTGGTTCCTAGCTACACTTGGTCTCCCTGCCACCTTTGACCCTCTAGGTTTCTGCACTGATTTATATTGGGTCTTTTTCTGAGCAGTTGATGGTGGTGGAGACTTAGCAGCCTTGGACTGGGATTTTGATGTGCTAGCTGGCTGATCCCTAACATTGGACTTACCCTTGGAAGAAGAGCATGCAGCTCTAGGCTCTACAACTTTCTGCTTTCCCTTATCCTTAGCACTGGACAATTTTGATTTTTCATTTTTGAAAGTAGATTTTTCACTGACCATTTTTATGAGTGGTCCTTTATTCTTTTCTCCCACTAATGAAATGGTTTTCAATTCAAAGCTCTTTTTAGCTGAGGGATTAAAACCGAGACCCTCCTTTCTGAAGTTGACTTTTGACCCTAACAAGGCATTAAGATTTTCTATTCCTTGGGTCATGCTTTCAATGATTTTCTTTTTGTTAGAATTTTCATTTTCCATATTTTTAATAGTTTTCTTCAATTCAACATTCACTGACAAGATAGCTTCATATTTTTCAGTTGAAATCTTTATTTCATTTTCAAATTTCTGAATTGTCAATTTCAACTCATCAATGACATTTTTCAGCAATTCTTTTTCTTTCCTACAATCAATCACAACATGCTTTAATTCATCAAACTCAGAACATGCACTTTTCAATCTGTCATTCTCTGATTGTAAACATGCAACTTTATCAGAAGGTGTTTTATCATTAACCAGAGAATTCATTTTCTTCTTCAAGTGTCTGTTTTCCTTCCTAATATCATTCACTTTATCTAACAGTTCTCTATAAGCATCTTCCCAATCAGAAATAGTATAATGTTCGAAAGGGGATGATACCTGATCAGACTCTTCTTCTTCTTCTCCATTCCTGGCCATCAAGCAGATGTCCTTTTCTGATTTTCCACTATCTGAGGAAGTGCTAAGTGTGCCTTCTTTCTCATCACTCCATGTACTGACCATGGCCTTTCCCTTTGGCGCCTTCTTTCATGGTCTTCCTTTCATTTTCTGTAACTCTGGACAATCAGCCTTCATATGG
The DNA here is from genome assembly GCA_022559845.1 of Amorphophallus konjac. Taxonomy (NCBI): domain Eukaryota; kingdom Viridiplantae; phylum Streptophyta; class Magnoliopsida; order Alismatales; family Araceae; genus Amorphophallus; species Amorphophallus konjac. Next base: position 406,131,619 of record CM040118.1, read on the forward strand.
CCAGTCTTCCTGTAGAGTTAAATTTATACCTGTTTTGCTTCCTACTGTGGTGTCTTCTGTAGAAGTTCTTCCCTTCTCTTCTAAGAAATCTTCTGAACTCTTTTGTGATCATAGCTATTTCATCCTTTTCAAGGTCCGATCCAGATGGACTCCGATCACTGGATGATCCAGTGCTGCTGGACTATTTTGAGCAACTATGCTTGGCCTTCAGAGCAATAGGCTGCTTGTATTCGAGCTCTTCAGTTTGTAGAAGATTTATCTCGTACGCCATCAAAGAGCCTATGAGCTCATTAGGTTTCATCTTTTGTAAATCTCTTGACTCCTCAATCACAGTCGCTTTGGTATGCCACATTGGAGTCAGCGATCGAAGGATCTTCCTTACAACTTCATGATCGGTATAGCTTTTTCCCAGATTTCTTAGACCATTTATTATAATGGTCAGATGAGCATACATTTCGGTCATTGTCTCACCGGGCTTCATCCGAAATGCTTCATACTTTGTCACTAGCATATTTGCCTGCGTCTCTCTTACTTGAGACGTTCCCTCATAAATGACTTCAAGGGTATCCCACATCTCCTTTGCCGTCTTGCAAGATGACACTCTATCAAATTCAGTGGGATGGAGTGCACACTGAATGGCGTTGATAGCGCTCCAGTTCAGAGTAGATTTCTGAATGTCTTCTTTAGTCCACACTTCCTCATTCTCATGTAGCTCATAGGGACCTTTGCTTATAATCTTCCAGATATCATAATCTTTGGCTCTGAGGAAGACCTGCATCCGGTTCTTCCAATATGGGTAGTTGGATCCGTCGAAGAATGGTGGCTTTGTAGTGGACTGTCCCTCTGCTATTAACCCTCTAGCATCCATGGCCGTTCCTCTTTAGGATGTTAGTCCTGCACAAAGAGTTAGGCTCTGATACCAATTGTTGGGACGCTAAAGGTGATCTAGAGGGGGGGTGAAGAGATCAGTCACCCGATAAAAATGACTGCAGCAGAATCAAATGCGGAATGTAAGAACTTCTGCTAAACAGATGGAGCGCACAAACCGAAGACCAACCAGAGCAGCTGAAGAACCGTCCTAAGCAAACATCTACTATGCAAAGAACATAAATAAGGAAGCGATGCAAACCACAAAACAATCACACAGTGGACAAGATATTTTTAGGTGGTTCGGTCCTCCAGACCTACGTCCACCGCACACTCAACCCGAGTGTGGATTACTGCTGACTCACAGCTTGAACCGCTGGGCATCACAGCTTGCCTATAGACCGCTGAGCTTCACAGCCTGCTGTCCGAGACCAAGTCTCGCCCGCTGGGGAATTACAGCTTAACCTGTCCAGAGGATACACCTCTGCAACCGCTGGGGACTGCATCTTGACCCATCTAGTGGAATCCTCCATTGCAAGTGCTGGCACACAGCTTGAACACAAGAGTTTCGAAAATAAAACAGAAACAAAACGAAAAACAAAATGTATCCCTGCAGGGAATAAAGCTCAAACAAGTGAGCAAACTCAGATCTGGTTTGGAACCAAAGATCTGAGGAACAAATCTCTCTCAACACTTCTCTCTCAAACTTCTCTTCTCTCTCTTTTTCTCTGCTCTCGGTGGCTCTCTGCTTTTCTTCTCTATAAATCGTGCAGGCTGAAGTTCACTCTCTGCTCTTCTGCTTCGATCTTCACTTCTCATCCAGATAGAAGAAATGTTCCTTTTATACCAGCAGCAATAGGAGGTCGTGTGGCTTCCACATTTCCCGCCCAATCATTTTGGTCACGTGGCGGCATCCAGGCTTGCTGCTGTACACGTGTCACAATCTGGGCACCTCGTCCATCCTTGGATCACGTGCCTTCATTAAGCTTTACGAAGAGTACCTGTCAGTCAGTCGAAGAGAATTATCAGTTTAAGGTTGAATGTACAGACACTGTAGTGTGCAATGCAGTGTGTAGACTTTGCAATGTATAGACTTTGTAATGCGACAGCAATGTTTAGACATTGCAATGCCTAGTGTTAAAGTACAATGCACAAACTAAGTGTGTGAACGTTGTACAGACTTAGTGTATGCGTGAAGCACAGAATGCATTAACTAAGCTTATGAGTGTGTAGACTTGATAGCACATGCTGCAGTATGCATATGGTAAAGTATGTGCATTGACGATAAATGCTCAGGCATGCCAAACGAATGTGTAGACTCTGCGCTCAATGTATAAACAATGTGCAGACTTAGAATGCAGCAATGTGCAGACTTCGTGCAATGCATGAAGTAATGTACAGACTTTGAGAATGAAGCACACAGGCTGTACAGACTTGTGCTAATGCTGCAAGTGGACAATGTATATACTTCAGCTCGTGCAAGCAAAGCCAATGTATAGACATGGCGTTTGAGCAAGCAGAATGATGTACAGACTTTGTGTTGCGAACACAGGCTGTACAGACTTTGAATGATGCATGCACAAGAAGCAACGGATGTACAGACTTAGAGTTCGTGCATGCTACAGTGCCATGTATAGACTTAGTGTTCTACAGCCAGACAAATGAATGCACAGTCAATGTATAGACTTTATGTGCAATGCAAAGGATGTATATATAGACTTAGCGTGCCTGAAGCAGAGCAATGTACAGACTTTGGTTGATGCCATCCGAAGAATGTATAGACTTGTAACAGTGAACGTAGGTAAAGATGACAATGTATAGACTTGGCCAATGTACATACTTACCACCTAGACGATGCATGAGCAGGCTGACGATGTACAGACTTTCCAGGCTTGAAGATAACCGCTGTACAGACTTTCTAGGCATGAAGACAACCGCTGTACAGACTTCGTGTGCAATGGCCAAACAATGTGCAGACTTGATGAATATGCAGCAATGTATAGACTTGCTGAGACGCAACATGAGACGATGCACACGAACAGACTGCAATGTGTAGACTTGTGACAATGTGCAGACTTGCTAGTGCATGATGTGCAAACATTGCAGCAAAGAATGTATAGACTATATGGCGTGCAATGCAGCAAGGCAGTAATGCAGCAAGGCAATGGAGTGTATAGACTTTATGTGCCTGAATGCACCATGTATAGACTTGCCAAGCATGCATTGTATAGACTTATGTGATGTGCACGCGTGCAACTGATGAATGCACCTATACAGTGAACAAATGCAATGTATGCTAAACACAAAGACTGGCTCACTGTGATACTCTCACTGTGTTGCTATCATCAAAACAAAATAGCATATGCTTGTGCCTAAGGGGCACAACATATAACTCTTCTCTTCTTCATTTTTTCTTCACCCCTCTTCATTTTTACCAACTCTTTCTCTCTCCTCCCTTTCTTCTTCCCGCAGCGCCGAGTGAGCTTGAGGGCGACGTCCTTTGAGCTGGCGAGGGAGAGTCTTTGTTGTTCTGTATTCGGGATTTAAATCCCTCTTTCTAGGCCCCGGGAGGCTCCTAGTAGGGCTTGCCCTCGGAGCTATTCCCCTTGGTGTTCCGTTTCAGCCTTGGTGTGATACCCACGGCCTGTTTTAGGGATCGTCTCTTGATGGACGTGTTCCCACTTCTGTTTGGCAATCTCCCGAGCTGGGGAGACTCTGCCGAAATTTCATCAAAAATTCTATTTCTGTCAACTGTTTCTAACCTTGTTTTTTACTCTTGTCATGCTTTTTACAGATAAAATGGCATATGTTTCTTCTTCTTCTGTTTCCCATGCCGTGGTGACATGGAAGAATGTTAACTCCTTGGACCGGGGGCACGAGCAGCTTGGTATGGTCGCAGAATCCTCGGACTCAGAGACCGATACAGTGGACACTAGTCGCCTTCTCATTATCGGGGGTGATTCCTTCAATTATGACCGTGGAGATGCCGTCATGAGGGATCACCCCAAGGATAAACATTTAATGTCCTTCCTCAAGCGATTTAACCATCAAGGGAAGAGGGACTTGTTCCTTGTCCGGAAAGCTGAGCAGGCGCTGCTTGTTGAGAGAGACAGCTTGACAGACTTTGTAGTGCGGGGAAGGCCCATTTATCTACCCGGTGAACCCCGGAGATGGAGTGTTGTACTCGGACTACAGGACTGTAGACACGCCAAAATCGATGCTACGTTGAGTAAATCTCATGTCACCATGTGACGCCCCAAAGTGGACTTCAATATTGGCTTAATATGAAGTTTTTTTAATTTCTCCATATTAATTATAATTTTCTTTAATAATTGAAATTAACGCCTGGAGGGAGGGCGTCATTTAATTGATGACCTAATAAGGGGCATTTTTCTTAAATAGACGATTGTTCAAATGTGCATTGTTTCCTGGATTTAACGAATCCTAATGAAAATAAAACTCAAGGTAATTGACGTCCGCCTGAGGGGCGTTGATTATTTAACGCCCGTTCATACAGGCGTCATTTAACAATTTTAAATAAGTTAACAATTTTAAATAAGGAAAGTCCTTTATTTCTATAATTAAATTCAGGAATTAACGACTGTGTGAATGTCATCATTTCAATTGACGCCCCTATTTAGGTCATCATTTTCTGTTCCGTCTCCCTTTTGCCTACTTCTTTCCAATAGTGATCCTTTCCCCATTTTACACCTTGTGTTCGATTGGGAAGAGGGTTCCTTATTGGAGGATTCATTACCTAGTTTTAATCATATTAATGCAAGGATTTTTGGCCTATAAATACCTCCATATGCTTCTCGCGCGAGAGAACAAGAGGAATAGCAGAGGGTTAACAGAGAAAGCTAAAAACACTGTTAGAGCCCTTTTATAGAGAGGGGAGAGTTTTATTTTTGCAGGTACTTCACGGTGTTAATCTTCTCCAAAGCTCCTTCCTCTATTTTCTCTCTCACGAGCGGCGTCTTCATCCACCATTCCCTCATCCTGTTGTTGCAGCCACTGCGGCTGTTGTTGTTTTCCCTTTACTGCTGCAAACACAGCAGAAGGATTCCCTCCCTTAGCATTTTTATTGTCAGTATTAGTATTTCACGTATCCCTTTCTTCTCGCTATCTTGCTAGAGAAATTCATGATCTTTGCGCATACTATAATCTTGCCTTGCATATAATAGTATTCACGTATTCCCAACCTTGTTACTCCTCATAGTGGTTTAAAACCAAAACACACAAGGTGTGTTCATGTCCAATTTGTTTGATTTCATATCTTTAGAGCATTGATACTACACACTTGGCTAATCCATATCTTTGTTTATTTTGTGTGTTTGCAAGGGTAATCAAGCTATAAACCCCCTTCACCGGCCGGCCGATAGAAGGAGGAAGGAAGAATTCCCAATCTCACCCGCTCAATACAAGGTACATGCGATCATCCTTCTTCTTTTGAGGTAACCCCTCTGGCGATCACCCTCCTTAGAGCATCTCATGCTCCACCTCTTTTCCTTCATACCCCACATATTTTAGCATGTCTATGTGACACGTTCACAAATTGGTGATCACGGTGGGACCCTTTTTGTTTTTAGTTTGATTACCCCTCCCTTTGGCGCCCTCGCGTGCCCCTCCCTTCGGCACCCTCGCGTGCCCCTCCTTTGGCGCCCTCGCATGCCCCTCCTTCGTGCTCCACGTAGCACACTCCCTTTGTGCACCACGTGCACACCTCTCACTGGATTAGCCAATTTGTGCAGTATCCATATCATTTTTCTTAAAAAAAAATTGATTTCTATCTGTGATCAGGGTTAACGGTTCTCTAGAACTGAATAACGCCCTTCATACCGCCGTCATTTCCACTTACAGCGACCGTTCGAACAGGCGCTATTTCCATTTTTATTGTCAACATTTTCATCATTTTATAATTAACGCCCCTCACAGAGGCGTCATTTCCCAATATAACGCCTCACACCAAGGCGTCAATTTCTTTGACTGTTATTGATTTTTGTTATTGCTTGATTATTGATTACTCCATTTTGACGCCCCTTTCAGAGGCATCTTTCACTGGTACAACGCCTTACTAAAAGGCGTTATTTGGATTATCATTGCTTTTATTCATCATTTTAAGTATTAATTACTGCTATCTGACGCCCCTGTGCACAGACGTCATTTCTACAGAGAGCGCCTCACTTTAAGATGCTATTTTATTCTTGTTGCTATATGTTTGCACTATTCACAGTGATTAGCGACTGACACTCAGTCGCTGCTTGTCGATATAGCGACCTTATCCAGGTCGTCATTTTTTGTTCTGTACCCACAGAACCCCTGTTTTTTGCTGTTCATTCACTTGATTGATTCTGATATTATCTGCTTGATATTGCCTGCATTAGGCTGCATCTAGGGCATTCGACTTGGGAGACCTCCTCTCCCCACACTTTTAGGAGTCACACCCCCTCTTGGTGAAGGAAGGACCCTCCCTTGAGCATTCCGTCTCATTGGACCGGAAATTCCTAAACCAAGCCTCCGTAAGTCCCCGCACCTGTGGATTCCCTCACGGATGCTGGGCAAGTTGTACCATTGAAGCACCCGGAGTATAGTTGACCCATACGTTAGTGAGGAGAGAGAAAGAACCTAGATACCCGGAGATTATACTCAAACTTTCAACCAGGACCCACATTCAAAGGAGAGAGCTTATTATAAAACTCACCTCAATCTTCAAAGAAAACCTTAAAACTTTGGGCTCATTACAACTTGAGTGTTTATTTTGTTTGATAAGGTGATATCTCTTAGGTATACTTGCTTGTTGGAAACCTATTTCTTCCTCTTTAAGTATGAAACTTCGTTCAAGTAAAATCATCAATATGGCCAACTATGGGTATACTTATGATGGTTATGAGGAGGGTCACTCTGACCCATTTTACGAGGTTCCCTCTCAGGATCCTATCTACTATGAGGGAAACTACATTCCTTCTCCCACTCAGGTCCACATGATGGACACCACTTCTTTGGAGGTTGAGCCTTCTTCCCAAGCTCAACCTACCACTCAAAATACTTCAGGGGATGCTTCCCCTTCTTTCAACTTCAACGATGTTCTCAAAGTTCTTGCTCAACTGGATGACTCCCAGCGCCAGGCGGCCCAAGCCGCTTTAAAGGGAAAGTCAGTCCCGTCATCTTCTAACCCCCCCAGGCCATGGGTGGCCACTCTATTAGTTCTCCCAATGACCAGGCGGTCGCACCTAGGGTGCCTTCGCGCCCACCAACTCCTGTTATGACTACGTCGGCCCAACCAGCAAGTCACTCCATTGCTAGGCCTTAACAACCTCTTGTTCCTCAATTTTTTAGAAGGCCTATGCCGAACCAATACTCTTTTCGTCCGGCCCCAGCCGAGTCTGATAACCACACTATACTTCTCCAAAGGATGGCTACTATGGAGGAGCAGCTCAAGAAGGTCACTACACCCAAGGCCGCTCCCAAAGTTATTCTTCCCACTCTGCCAATTTTTCATCTACCCCATCTGAAATGCCGAATTTCCGACGGTACAATGGAACGGGTAACCCGTACATCCACTTGAAAGACTTCTTATATGAGGCATCATTCTGGAAGGATAACAAGACTTCTCTGGTTTCTCTTTAGGCAGTCTTTAGATTGCCCGGCATTAGAATGGTTTTACTCCCTGGAGCCGGCCAATGTCGGTGACTTTGATGCTGTTCAACGGAAGTTTATGCAGAAGTACAAGGACCGGGTGGGTCCCTCTTTGTCTGTTACTGATCTGGTTGCCGAAAAGATGAAGCCCGAGGAGGACTTTTTTTTAAACTAAAGTTGATACTTGCAAGGGGGGAGACGGGAGAGGGGGTTCATCTCTTCATTGCGGAAGAGGATGAAACCACTATCCCGGCCACCAGGCAAGCGATTTTCATATAAGAAAGCATAAAAGAGAAAGGGGTATAGAGGGGGGGGGAGGGGAAATGGCCAAAGAGGGCCAAGAAGCGTACAAGGCCCAAGGCCCAAAGAAGCAACAACGAGGCCAAAGTACCCAACCGAGGGCAGCAACAAAAGGCCGAGAACCCACAGAGGAAACCAAGTCCCTACAAATAGGAGTCTTCGTCGAAGACCCCTTCAGAATCAGACGAGAACACAGAACGGACACCACGGTGATGACCCGGAGAGCAAGGCCAGTCAAGTGGATCAACCTCCGAACCGTCGGGATCGAGCACCTCCGAGTAGGAAGAGTCGACCCACGGCGGGGGCACCATCGAAGAAGACTGGAGCCGGAGAGAACGACGCGGAGGGAGACCAGCATCCTCAAACATGCACTGCCGATCACGCGAGGATGAGGTGGAGTTGGAATGCCGAAAGGAACGCCGAGGAGCCCCGCCTTCCATCCTCGAGGGCGGCCGAGAGCGGGCCAACCCTGAGGTACCCACGAAAGTCGTATGGGCCGCCGTAAGGTCACGAAACCCCGAAGCAGGCTCAAGCCCGGGGACGTGGAGAGCCTGGACGAGCTGAGGGAACCGGAGAGGTAAGCCAAGATCCGGGGGGGGCACAACACCCACGGAGTGCACCGGAGCAGAAGGGGGGGCGGTGAAGTCGATTGGCCCGGGAGGGGCCCGATTGATCTTCTTCTTCAAAGCTTGGGCGAAGGAGAGGCGCGGTGCGGCCATCGGAGAAGAGGAGGAGGCCAAGGGCCCTACAACATTGGCCGCCTGGGCAGTGGGCTGCGCCCCTGGGGACCAAGCAACCGCACCGGCATTAAGCCCCGAAAAAGGGCCGCTAAGGGGGTGGGCATCCGGCGCCGGGAGGCCGAGGACCAAAGAGGAGGTCACCCGGGCAGCAGGAGGAACAGCCGCAGGCACATCTGAGCACGGAGGGGGGTCGCCCTTCCCGGAAGGGTGGGGGAACACAAGGCCCACTGACGGCGGGGGGAGAACACCACTAGCACCTGGGTCCAGAGGAGGGGCGAGGCCAACAAATCTAGCATGTGCTGCGGGCAAGTCCGGAAAGAAAGAAATGGGCTCCAATCCTGGAACCGAGAGCACTTGAATAGTAGGGCGCACAGAAAGGGGGAGCTCCACAGCAGGGGCGGGAGCCCGAGGAGGACTTCGTTTTATTTGCTGATAGGTGGAGAGCTATGGCCGAAAAATTGAAGGACACACTGTAGGAAACGGAGCAAGTGAAGATGATTATATCAAACTCCACTCCGTAATTCCATATTTTAGCCATGAACAAGTTGAGCACTATGGAAGAGCATTATGAAAGAGCTAGATACATACAAACACAGATGAAAGATTTAACCATTATGGGCATGTTTGATCCAAGACCAAAGGTAATGAAGAAGAACGTTAATGTCGGCAATATTGGTGCGACCACTGAAGACACTGTTACTAATGAGCAGGTGAGCGCGTTTGGCAATTCCACACCCTTCCGCCACCCTCCAAACCAAGGGCCACCACCACAGTAGCCCGCCTTCCAAAACTAGGTCCACCAGCCAAATAATAACCCTCCTCAGACCTTACGGCCTCTTCCACCTCTTCAACAACAACCCCACTTTACTCCACAGAATCAACCCGCACAATACCACCAAATGCCCCAACCAGCCAATTATGCACAACAACAACTGCAACAACCAAGAAGACCATTGGGTCCCCGAAGACCACAATACCCTCCCTTACTCGAAAGTCTATCAGATATTTTCAATGCCCTCATGGCCGCCAACGCGCTCACCTTGCCTAAAGAAAGAACGATATGGCAGCAACATGTAGACACCTCCCGGTATTGCGTCTTCCATCGGCAGCCAGGGCACAACATCGACCATTGTTTTCACTTCAAGGATTACATATATGATATGAATGATCAAGGTGATATTGATTGGGATGAAATGAGGAGGTTTATCACTACGTTAAAGGCTCGAAGGCCTCCTCGGCAACCACCGGCTCAGCAGCCCCCACAACAAGGTCAGTAGCAGCAAGGTCCTCAGCAATAGCAGGCTCCTGCACCCCAACCAAATATGGAGATTGTCAATAATCCGCTACCGGAGCACCCGATTCAAAATCAACAAGTAAACCTTGTCACCTCAATCCACGAAGTGGAGAGAGGGTAGGGCTGGCATAAGGAAAGCGTCTCTATCGGGGCCATTAATCAAAACTCCAGTCAACCATAACCACCACAATTGCTAAGAAGGCTTCAACCTGTACCCCCTTCCCAACCGCCACGTCCCCTTATACATTCCAGCACTCCAGGGCCACTTAACCCTAACCCTACTCCTTCACGGCCTCTTCTTTTACGCCAACCCACGAATTCTCTTTCACCCCAAAACCCTCCACCAAATAGACCTCTCCTTATCCGCCCCTCGCCGGCAACCGTCACCCCTCCTGTTTCACCGCAATCTACCCTATCCACCACCATCATGCTTCCAAGGCCCCTCCTTGTCACCCGACCCTCGTCGCCGTGTTCCGATAATCCCCAGCCGGCGAGGCCTCTTATAAGAACCCCTCCTCCTTCCAATCCTGCACCAGAACCCAACACACCCTACACCATTCCCTCTACCTCCTCTACCCCTTTACCCACTCTAGGCCCGACAGAGGCTCCGAAATCAATGGTGCTCCGTAGTGGATGGATGTTCCATCGAGTGTTTCCCCAGCGGGATCAGGAGCTGATACAAGAACAAGGAGAATAGGAACAAGAGTCTGCACCGGGCATGGAGTATGATCTCTTGAAACATTTGGACAGAACACCGCCCCGAATTTCTATTCTGGAATTGATCAAAAGATCTACTACACACCAGCTAGCCCTAAAGCAATATTTGCAGAAAGTAATGGTAAATGAAGACATCCCAGTTGAGCAAGTCACTACAGTTTTAAGTCCAGCCAGCAATCAACCGGCCATCACTTTTTATGAACATGAATTGGCTCCGCAGCCGGCCAGAAAATATGCACTGTGCATTACTATTGACATTAACAAGGTGACAGTGAAACAATGTTTGGTGGATACTGGGGCATCCATTAATGTTTTGCCACCAAGTACCTTAAAAATGTGTGGCATCCCGGAAAGTCAAATCTGGCCGTCTACAATCACCGTCACAGCTTATGACAACACCAAGAAGCTGCCTCTAGGGATGATCACTTTAAAAGTTGGTTTGGGACTAGTCTCAATCACAGAGGATTTTCATATTCTGGACATGGACCCGACATTCAATGGCATTTTGGGTCACCCTTACATTCAAGAGCTTGATGTCGTGCCCTCCATGAACCATCAATGCATAAAATTTCCGCACAAAGGGCGCATTATCAAAGTCACTAGTATGCCCATTTTTGCCGGTAGAAGATATACATTCCGCAACATCAGTGCCTTCTATGTGGCCTTCCAATAGGCCTTTGCTCTCAGTTTTGGATGTTGCCGATCTGCGGCAAGACTTGGTAAGGCCGTCTCCTTCAACCTCTCCTACCACCCAAATGTCACCGCAACCATCCAAAGGCAAGAAGAAAAAGGGTTTGATGAATAGGCCAGGATGGAACATTCTGATAAAAATGTGGTATAGGATGGTAAAGGCCTGGGTGTTAATCTCCAGGCGAGAGTCAAGCCCGCCAGGCATCAAAAGATGATTCCTCGGGGTGGCCTAGGGTACAAAGGGCCAAGCAAAGACAAAGATGAGCCATGGGCCGTTATGACTTCCACTCTCAAGATAGATCGGCAGCCTCTTACATGGACCCTACAAACACACTTTATGAAAGGAGGCACTCATAATGATGAGCAAACCATGCTAGTCACTTCCATGATGGATTGTCAAGATGTACATGCATGGCAGTTTGCTCGCCACATAGCCCCGCTGGTTACATATAAAGCCCTGGAATCCTTACGGCCAGATAAAAGAAGAAAGATGGATGACCCCGAATGTGACTGGTATAGATGGTTCGACATGAACAATATCACTATTGCTCTGAGCCGACTGTTTATGCCAACTGATCCGGAATGGCCGCCACTGATTCATGAATTAATTGAAAAGCCAGCAGTGATCACGGACAAGAGGTAGCTTCTAAGCAATTACACAGATACCGGGGAGCCTGATGTGCCGTTCGAGGAAGGCTATAACGTAGATAGGCTGTGGGCTGGCCTCTTCTCTATTAAATCCATTCATCCAATGATTGTTGTCCATTTGTTTAATCAAATATTTTGCTCGTATGTCCCTAGACCGCACGCGGTCTTGATAACCTTTTCTCCAAATTCACTTCAAGTTTCTCCTCCGATTCCTCCCTCGCTCCTCGAGCAATTCTCTAAACTCTCCATCACACCCCCGCGTGGGTCATCATTTACTCAATCTTTCGTCAATCTGTCAATCTCAACACCGCCTCCTATTCCTCCCTATCATTCCCTTTTTCTTGAAAAAGAAAACGAAAATGAAAAAAAATGCCAAAATTCAAACTGTCTAATCTTTCATCTCCATTGAGGAGACATCCTATCTTCTTCTTAAGTGTGTCCCGACCCAGGGGCCACTCTTCCAAGATTCATTAGAGGACCTTCTTGATAGGGTGCAAGGCCTGGATACAGAGGGGGGGGTGAATGTATCCTGCTCTAAAAATCACCCAATTAAAACTCTAATGCTCTAGTATGCGGAATTAAAAGCAGTTGATGAAATGTGCTGAAAATACTTAGAAGCAACTCAGCAAGACAACACAAATCTATTAGCTGTCACACGCTCCTAAGCAAACATCTAAAGATCGCAGCAGAGAAAATAACATGTAAGGAAAAACACACCACAAGAGAACACCAAGATTTTTTAGGTGGTTCGGTCCAAAGACCTACGTCCACCCCTCACTCCAAACCGGAGTGAGGCTTCCACTAGCTAGGCTAGAAACTGTAGACTCAGTCTGCAACAAATTGCTGCCACACAGCTTGACCAGGGGAACAACCTCCCCTCTTCCTCCCAACCGGAGGGACACCCCAAGTGACTCCCAGCCACTTGGAAACCAGAGACGCAAGTCTCTCTTCCTCCAGACCAGGAGGGAACACCTAGTCTTGCAACCACAAGACCAGAACCGGAGGATCAATCCTCCCTTCCTCCAAACCGGAGGGAAACCTAGAGACCTAAGTCTCTCTTCCTCTGAAACCCAGAGGGAAGCACAGGTGACACCAAGCCACCTGCAAACTAGAGGTCTCGGACCTCTCTTCCTCCCAACCAGAGGGAACCCGACCTCACACAAGAGAGTCGGAAGAACAACTGTTGAAGGTTTAAAAAGGAAAAACAAAAAATGCAGCAACAGAAAGCTGGAAAAATAAAATGCACAAAGGCTCTCGCAGGAGCTGGCTAGCCTAGATTTGATCCACGGTCCAGTAGGAACTGATCTTCAGTTGAAGCTTCCTTTGCTCTAGCTCTCTCTTCTTCTCACTCTTCTTTTCCTTCTCTTTCGCAGGCTCTCTCTCTGTCTCTTCCTTCTTCTTTCTTCTTCTTCTACTCACAGCCTCTCTGCTGCACTGTCTGTCTATCTCGATCACTCTTTCTCTTTCAGATCTATTTATCTCTTCTTCATCATCTTATTTCAATGGACGGAGGCTTCTATTTATATCAGGTTCAGCATGTGCTAGGGCGTGCTCTTTTCGATTCCCGCCCAAGCTTCAGTCCACGTGGTGACTTCTCAGCATCTTGGATTGCGTGCCAGATGCCAGCCTCGTGTCACGTGCCCAGACTCTGTAGGTTTAATGAAAAAATACTTTAGTCGATCAGCAGAATGTATAGACTTAATGTAAAGGCAACAGTGTATAGACTTAAAAGATGCAGCGCGATAAGCAACCGAATGTATATACTTTAGAACAGCAAATGATCAAGTATGTACACTGCGAGAGTGTATAGACATGTAACATGCGCTCTCAGTGTATAGACTTGCTGATGAATGCATTATCATAACAAGATAGAATGTGTAGACTTCTGTGAAATGCATGAGGGAATCGGGTGTATAGACTTTAGGTGAAGCATGTAATGCAACACAGTGTATAGACTTGAAGCTTGATATCGAGTGTATAGAGTTGAAGCTTTGGAAAAGAGTGAATAGACTTCGTTTTGAAGGGGATGAACATGTGCTGAAGTGTGTACAGTCTACAAGGATGGATGTTCAGACTTAACCTCTGAACAGTATATACTCTGCTGAAGAACGTTCAGACGATGTACAAGCCACAGGCTGTATAGACTTCATATGCAATGCAACATTGTATAGACTTGAGAGAGACGCTGAATGAGACGCAGATGCTGTATAGACTTTACATGTGAATGCATATGCCAATGTATATACTTGAAAGCATGAGACGCTGACTGAGACGATCAGATGTATAGACTTCGAATCAAGGCTTGAATAGTAAATCAATGTCTAGACTTGGAACATCTGAGGACCAGTGTACAGACTTCATGTTAACGTGCCAGACAAACTAGTGTGCGGACTTGCTGAGCTTTCGCTAAGTCTGTATAGACTTGATGAAAGAGTCCCTGGGAAGGCAGTGTACACACTTGATGGCGTGAAGAAAAGAGTGTATGGACTTCGTGATGCCAACAGACAATGACTGTGCAGACTTGTTAAACCATGCACATTGTATAGACTCTTCATGCAACAATGTATGGACTTAGTGGTTAACACTCGAATGTATAGAGTTGAAGGGCTAACAATTGAGTGTATAGACTTCAAAAGAACAAAGCATCCACAGATCCGATGATGTACAGACTTTGCCAATATGAGACACTGTACAGACTTTGTCAAGATGAGACACTGTACATACTTTGTCAAGAGACTGGCTGTACAGACTTCAACATAGCTGCGATGTACAAGCTTTGACAAAGCAGCGTTGTACAGACTTGAAGAAGCTTCAGATGAATGAATGTAGAGACTTCCCAAAACGAGCGTACAGACTTCAGAAGATGAAGACTCTGTATGGACTTGAAGACCCTGAGCCAATGTATAGACTTACCTTAACAATGAATGTGTAAACTTTGAAACAGAAGTCAGGCAACCGGATGTACAGAGTTGGTTAAAGAAGCAATGTATAGAGTTGAAACGCTTGAAGGCCAACGTACAGACTTGGATGCCCAATCGCCAATGTATAGACTTGTAAGATGTGAGGCGATGTGTAGACTTTGCGTTCAACTGGATGTATAGACTTGGAGGGTTCACTGATGGCTGTACAGACTTGGGCGTTGTATAGACTTGGAACGGCTTCAAGGTAACAATGTACAGACTTTGAAATAAAGAGTGTACAGACTTGAAAGTTCAAGGCCACGATGTATAGACTTTGCCCAAGGAAACGAATGTATAGACTTTGCTACAGTCTAATGTACAGACTTTGCAAAAGTGAACGAGCCAATGTATAGACTTCAAAAGAAGCAGTCCGATGTACAGACTTCAAGAACTCTAGATAACGAACGCTGTACAGACTTCAGCTAAGTAGGCCACAGGCCGATGTGTAGACTTGGTCAATGTGTAGACTTTGGCTTGGAACGAAGGTAAAGATGAGGCTGTATAGACTTGGCCAGAACGTAGGGAAAAGGACCAATGTGCAGACATGAACATCCAGCAGTGTATAGACTTTGTTTCAAGCAACGTAGGTAAAAGAGACAATGTATATACTTAGCCACCAATGTATGGACTTCAACACAAATGAGAAGATCGGATGAACAGACTTTGAAGCTTAACATAGATGGTGGATGTATAGACTTCATGAACAAGATGCAATGCTGACTGATGTAGACACTACCCTGTACAGACTTTAAGACTTAATGAGCAACCCGGTGAATAGACTTGGCGATTGTGTGAGCATGCGAAGTATAGACTTTGTGTTGTGAACTCAGGCTGTACAGACTTGCTAAGATGCATGAACAAATGGCATTGTATAGACTTTACGAAGAGCACAAGAAGCAATGTGTGGACTTGGTGACTCACGCGGACAGATGAGTGAACAGTCTATGCCATGCTCACAGTTAATCAATGTACCAAGTTCTGAATGAGTAGTTCTGAATGAAGTAAACACATATGACATCAATTTGTCATCATCAGAACACACGTAAACTATGTCATCATCAAAACATAAGTCAACACATATGACATCAAACATATGAGAGTCATAGTGTTTGTCATCATCAAAACATAATATCCAACAATCTCCCCCTTTTTGATGATGGCAATACTAGGAGTCTTATGAATGAAGGAAATGGAATATTCAGACTAGACTCATCAAAGTATTCTCCCCCTTTGACTTCATCAAAAAGAAAAACAATACTTTGATAATCTAGTGATGTCATATGAGACACTCAATAAAGTTCAGCAGATGAGTGCAACACAATATCAGAAGCATTTAAATCAATTCTCCCCCTTAGTCAAACAACTTATGCAGTCATGTATCTGCAACAAATACTCCCCCTTTGACATGGCAGAAGATATAGAGCTAATGCAGACATACAACATGATCAGACAATCTAGCACATTGTCCCCTTATGCATATAGTCTCTCAACCAGACCAGAGAATTCTGCCCTTATGATCCCTAATGCAAGAGAAATCTACAAGGATGAACTCTTGTTATCCAAAGACTGCAACTCTCATATATAACAACCAGTCTGAATCAAAACATAGTGATAAAGAGCAATAGGATGAGCAGATTCAACAATTTGTGAAAATTGAGATATTGAACTTTTCAGCAAGATACCAACTTCATAAAATCAAAATTTTAAGTTCTGGATTCCTCCATCATAAAAGCTTATGAAACCTTGATTGTCAGATATGGTTTAAGAATGATGTAAACTGAAATTGAAATTATACTCATATCTGAACCAACACTTAATAAAAAAAAAACTATAAGCTCATATAATATTCTAGTTCAACCAACTTACATCTTATTTAGTTTACTTTCCATGATAGCTTTAAGAGAAACATAAGTGAATGCTCCTGAATTTTAATTGTTCTTTCAGAATTTGATTTACACTTGTTCATATCTTTCTTTAATGAACAATTTTGGTTTATCAACACCTTTTGACGTGGAGAGACACCTTGATCAGAGGTCAGAATCCCCAGTTACTCAGTGTGACAACCGTATTGCTTCTCCCATTTTAGAGAACAGAGGTAGCAATAAAAGTATCTTTGGCATGACGGTACACCTTGATCAGAGGCCAGAATCCCCAGTTACTCAATACAACTATGCCATTGCTTTGCCATATTTTCACAATAATTTCCAATCATCTCTTTAAACAGAGTTAACCATGGTACTTCATGACACAATCCTTTGGACAGGTTTCTCAGTAACCACAGTCATTGCTCTGTCCATACTTTTACTTAAAAAGGATTCAGAACAAGTTAGTTGTTTAGGAACAACCACATACACTATATATCTCAGTCAACGTAGACATGGATATCAACTTTTCAGATTTCAGAAAGTCTTACATGAATTTACATGAAGCAGATAGTTAAAGTTTATTAAGAGGTTGAAACATATATTTTCAAGTTTCTTGTGACCAAACAAGAGTACATAAGACTTAAACCACTTCCAGTTAACAAATGTTCTTAAGCATGTGTAATGGAAGGTTCCTCATTAAAGATATTTTAACTTTTATGAAGTAGTATTCAGGCTGAAGGTTTACTTCATATCTCAGTAGAGTAATTCAAGTGAGAATATTCACTAAACAGCATGGATTCTGAAGAATTGTAGCAAGTGAGCTGCTCTTGAGCAAAGAGGTTCAAAGTTGACTGAATAGAGGAAAATCTCTCATTCAGCAGATTTAGGAGAGACAAACAGATACCAATAAGGTATGCATTCAGGTTATGAACAACTTCAGAAGTAGTCAAGAAATCATTTGATACCACTTTAAATGATGGAATCACTGACACTTCAGATATGACAAGATGAATCATATAGCTAGAGAGGAACGGATTAAGCATGCTCCCCCTATCTATATGCAGTGACATTTCCCTTCCCTTTTTTTTTGATTTTTCAAAGAAGTGATATGCTATGCAATAATTCCCTCTAACTAAAAATACTGAATCATCCTATATGTCATGCAGACAATGTAGATGATGAATGACTATGCAACAACAGATTTAACATGCTATGCAGTAAATCTAAAAACAGTTGAGTGATTTCAGATGTATGAATAATGCTCCCCCTAAATGTATGCATTCAATCTATCTTTTTGGCATTCTCAATGTAAAGAAATGTAATGCAATTAACTTCATGTATGCAGGGGCATGAAGTAAAATATTCACATAAAGATGCAGACATTCTCTGATATGCAAATTTGACCCTTGGTACTTGGCGGAGAACTTGGCCTAAAAGACCATCTCACACATAGTAAGAACCTCTAGACAGATTTCCTCTGCCCTTTAGTAGCTTTCCATTTATATACCAAGTGGTCATGCATGACAATGCAATACAGACAGTCCTATATGCATCAGATTTTTAATGATTGTATGTCATGTGCATGTTTATGCCATTCTCATATATGCACACAGCTCACAGTACAAACAAGAAAGCCCACAAAGATCAATGCAAGAGTTAAACCAATTAAAATAAAACATGTATGCATGAAGCTATGACTTCTCAGCTCAACCATAATTTTCATTTGAACAGATTTGAGAAATTTACCTGAATGAGGTTTTATCAACTTGGGTGCCTTGGTTTATTTTCCCCTTTTTATTCTTCAACTTCCAAGGCACACCTGCAAGTTAGCACACTATTTTGCATGGGCAGGTACCCAAACAGTCTTGGGTCCTGCATGGTTAATAGTGACACCTTTGGTAGGTGTTCTAAACAGCCTTATAGCATTTAGGTCATCAGATCTTATCAGATGGTAATTATTCATTGAATGACCTAATATACCACAATAATAGCAAGAGGTAGCAGATTTCAGATTTATTTTATGCACATTCTGATTAGCATGAGTTCTATGTGCATTTGCATGAAATTTTCTGTTAACAGAATTAAGATTCTGTTTACTAACATAAGCCAGCCAACAGTCAGCAGCTCTATGGCCTGGCTTCCCACATTCAAAACATGCAAGTGTTTTCCTTTCAAAAACAAATTCATTTCTATCAGAAATATTTCTATTGACAGGGAATTTACCAGATTTATTGTTAAACTTCCTTCCCTGAGCATGCCAACATTGGGCTGCAATGTGGCCCATCTTGCCACAGTGAAAGCATGAACTGGAATTTCTTCCACCAGCCCTCAGCCAGCATTCAATAGCCCTGTGGCCTGTCTTTCCACACTCAAAGCATGTAATGAGCTTATCTTTAAAAATAAATTTGTTCTTATTAGGACCATGTTGGCTCGTAGAAGATTTACCATGATATGAATGAGATGTTTTCTTATCATTTACAAACCAACATTGTGCAATTGTGTGTCCTAATTTACTACAGTGAAAATATTCAATTTTCTTTTTCTGGAATGAAGGATTTCTATCATGAAGGTTCCTAGCAGTCATATCATCCTTCTCCATCAATTTACATTCATGCATCAGATGACCAAATTTATGACAATAATGGCATGACATTTTCTTTTTAGATGCATGTGAATGTGTGTGTGAACTTTGATCAACATGCCCTAATGAACCCTTTTTATGTATTTTCTGTTTTCCAATCTTTTTCTGATTTTTGTTCTGTTCTTCAGTTTTTTGAACAATGGGCTGTTTATCTTTTGAAGTGGTGACTACATTTGAAGCCTTTACAAAAGATGTCATCAACTTGCTCTGAAATTCTTTCTTGTTACCATTATTGTAGCCCAGCCCTTCCTTCCTAGTGTTGATTTTTACACCTAGTAGCTTGTCTAGGTTTTTCTGCCCACTTACGAATTTTGACAAAGTATTGTTCAGATCATTTATTTCAGATTGAAGAGAAGAGACCTGATGTTCATAGTTGACTATATCTTCTTCACAGACCAGAATTTGTTGATGCATCACATCATTCAAAGTTTTAAGGGTATCAATTTCTGATTTCAGTTTGAGCTCATTTTGATTTTCATCAACATATTTTCCTTTTTCAAATGTCAGCAATCTCTCTGACATGGTGGAGTTCAACTGTTTTAGTTTCTCAATTTTCTCCTTTAGACTGGTGTTTTCCTGCTCAAGTTTATCATCATCAAACAAAGCATCAGTTAGTAAACTTGGATATTCTGATTTACAGTTTTCAAAGTTTTCCTGAAATTTTAAGTTCGCAACACTAACAGCCTTAAACTCTTCATTGATCAATTTGTTTTCATTGTCAAGACTGATTAGTTTTTGTTCAGATTCTTGACATTGGTTTCTGAGTTTAGTGTTTTTAGATTTAACATGATCAAGTTCTGATTGGATTCCATCTAGTTTCGACACTTGTCTTCGGAGTATCTCATTTTCAGTTTTCAGAATTTCAGGATTTTCAAAATTTTCAGTTCCAGAAATAGGATCCCCTAGACTTGTTAATTTCTTTATCAGACTTTTATTCTTCTTCCTCAATTTTTCATGGGAGTTTAACAGATTAGCATAGGCATCCTCCCAGTCATCTAAAGTGAAACTATCGAAAGGATTGATTACCTCTTCAGCATCTTCAAATTTATCTTGATCAGTGCTATGGTCACTCTTATCAGCCATCAGACAGCTGTCCTCATTCATCCTCAGAGCTAGCTTCAACTGATCCAGAATGTCCTTTGCGGACCTGCAGTCATAAAAACAAGAGTGTAGAGCCTTGTCAGTAGCTTCTTTCATTAATCTCAAAACTTTCTGATTCTCTCCATTTCTTGATCTATCACTTTTAGTCCATTTGGACTCTTCCTTTGGCAGTCTATGAGGACCATGTGAAATTAACTTCCACAGATCCGGATCCATCAATTCCACATAATTGTGTAGACTGCTAACCCATGAATTAAAGTTAGAACCATTTAAAACCGGTGGAGAACCCATGGATTAAATTGGCAAGTAGATTTATGCAACAGAGAGTAAATTCAGAAATGCACCAAGGGACAACAGGATCCTCTACAGATCGTTGGATCTGATCAATCAGAGAACCGCTGTGATACCAATTGATAGGGTGCAAGGCCTGGATACAGAGGGGGGGGTGAATGTATCCTGCTCTAAAAATCGCCCAATTAAAACTCTAATGCTCAAGTATGCGGAATTAAAAGCAGTTGATGAAATGTGCTGAAAATACTTAGAAGCAACTCAGCAAGACAACGCAAATCTATTAGCTCTCACATGCTCCTAAGCAAACATCTAAAGATCGCAGCAGAGAAAATAACATATAAGGAAAAATACACCACAAGAGAACACCAAGATTTTTTAGGTGGTTCGGTCCAAAGACCTACGTCCACCCCTCACTCCAAACCGGAGTGAGGCTTCCACTAGCTAGGCTAGAAACTGCAGACTCAGTCTGCAACAAATTGCTGCCACACAGCTTAACCAGGGGAACAACCTCCCCTCTTCCTCCCAACCGGAGGGACACCCCAAGTGACTCCCAGCCACTTGGAAACCAGAGACGCAAGTCTCTCTTCCTCCAGACCAGGAGGGAACACCTAGTCTTGCAACCACAAGACCAGAACCGAAGGATCAATCCTCCCTTCCTCCAAACCGGAGGGAAACCTAGAGACCTAAGTCTCTCTTCCTCTGAAACCCAGAGGGAAGCACAGGTGACACCAAGCCACCTGCAAACTAGAGGTCTCGGACCTCTCTTCCTCCCAACCGGAGGGAACACGACCTCACACAAGAGAGTCGGAAGAACAACTATTGAAGGTTTAAAAAGGAAAAACAAAAAACGCAGCAACAAAAAGCTGGAAAAATAAAATGCACAAAGGCTCTCGCAGGAGCTGGCTGGCCTAGATTTGATCCACGGTCCAGCAGGAACTGATCTTCAGTTGAAGCTTCCTTTGCTCTAGCTCTCTCTTCTTCTCACTCTTCTTTTTCTTCTCTTTCGTAGGCTCTCTCTCTGTCTCTTCCTTCTTCTTTCTTCTTCTTCTGCTCACAGCCTCTCTGCTGCACTGTCTGTCTATCTCGATCACTCTTTCTCTTTCAGATCTATTTATCTCTTCATCATCATCTTATTTCAATGGACGGAGGCTTCTATTTATATCAGGTTTAGCATGTGCTAGGGCGTGCTCTTTTCGATTACCGCCCAAGCTTCAGTCCACGTGATGACTTCTCAGCATCTTGGATTGCATGCCAGATGCCAGCCTCGTGTCACGTGCCCAGACTCTGTAGGTTTAATGAAAAAATACTTCAGTCGATCAGCAGAATGTATAGACTTAATGTAAAAGCAGCAGTGTACAGACTTAAAAGATGCAGCGTGATAAGCAACCGAATGTATATACTTTAGAACAGCAAATGATCAAGTATGTACACTGAGAGAGTGTATAGACTTGTAACATGCGCTCTCAGTGTATAGACTTGCTGATGAATGCATTATCATAACAAGATAGAATGTGTAGACTTCTGTGAAATGCATGAGGGAATCAGGTGTATAGACTTTAGGTGAAGCATGTAATACAACACAGTGCATAGACTTGAAGCTTGATATCGAGTGTATAGAGTTGAAGCTTTGGAAACGAGTGAGTAGACTTCGTTTTGAAGGGGATGAACATGTGCTGAAGTGTGTACAGTCTACAAGGATGGATGTTCAGACTTAACCTCTGAAGAGTATATACTCTGCTGAAGAACGTTCAGACGATGTACAAGCCACAGGCTGTATAGACTTCATATGCAATGCAACATTGTATAGACTTGAGAGAGACGCTGAATGAGATGCAGATGCTGTATAGACTTTACATGTGAATGCATATGCCAATGTATATACTTGAAAGCATGAGACGCTGACTGAGACGATCAGATGTACAGACTTCATGTTAACGTGCCAAACAAACTAGTGTACAGACTTGCTGAGCTTTCGCTAAGTCTGTATAGACTTGATGAAAGAGTCCCTAGGAAGGCAGTGTACACACTTGATGGCGTGAAGAAAAGAGTGTGGACTTCGTGATGCCAACAGATAATGACTGTGCAGACTTGTTAAACCATGCACACTGTATAGACTCTTCATGCAACAATGTATGGACTTAGTGGTTAACACTCGAATGTATAGAGTTGAAGGGCTAACAATCGAGTGTATAGACTTCAAAAGAACAAAGCATCCACAGATCCGACGGTGTACAGACTTTGCCAATATGAGACACTGTACAGACTTTGTCAAGATGAGACACTGTACAGACTTTGTCAAGAGACTCGCTGTACAGACTTCAACATAGCTGCGATGTACAAGCTTTAACAAAGCAGCGTTGTACAGACTTGAAGAAGCTTCAGATGGATGAATGTAGAGACTTCCCAAAACCAGCGTACAGACTTCAGAAGATGAAGACTCTGTATGGACTTGAAGACCCTGAGCCAATGTATAGACTTTCCTTAACAATGAATGTGTAGACTTTGAAACAGAAGTCAGGCAACCGGATGTACAGAGTTGGTTAAAGAAGCAATGTATAGAGTTGAAACGCTTGAAGGCCAATGTACAGACTTGGATGCCCAATCGCCAATGTATAGACTTGTAAGATGTGAGGCGATGTGTAGACTTTGCGTTCAACTGGATGTATAGACTTGGAGGGTTCACTGATGGCTGTACAGACTTGGGCGTTGTATAGACTTGGAACGGCTTCAAGGCAACAATGTAGAGACTTTGAAATAAAGAGTGTACAGACTTGAAAGTTCAAGGCCACGATGTATAGACTTTGCCCAAGGAAACGAATGTATAGACTTTGCCACAGTCTAATGTACAGACTTTGCAAAAGTGAACGAGCAAATGTATAGACTTCAAAAGAAGCAGTCCGATGTACAGACTTCAAGAACTCTAGATAACGAACGTTGTACAGACTTCAGCTAAGTAGGCCACAGGCCGATGTGTAGACTTGGTCAATGTGCAGACTTTGGCTTGGAACGAAGGTAAAGATGAGGCTGTATAGACTTGGCCAGAACGTAGGGAAAAGGACCAATGTGCAGACATGAACATCCAGCAGTGTATAGACTTTGTTTCAAGCAACGTAGGTAAAAGAGACAATGTATATACTTAGCCACCAATGTATTGACTTCAACGCAAATGAGAAGATCGGATGAACAGACTTTGAAGCTTAACATAGATGGTAGATGTATAGACTTCATGAACAAGATGCAATGCTGACTGATGTAGACACTACCCTGTACAGACTTTAAGACTTAATGAGCAACCCAGTAAATAGACTTGGCGATTGTGTGAGCATGCGAAGTACAGACTTTGTGTTGTGAACTCAGGCTGTACAGACTTGCTAAGATGCATGAACAAATGGCATTGTATAGACTTTACGAAGAGCACACGAAGCAATGTGTGGACTTGGTGACTCACGCAGACAGATGAGTGAATAGTCTATGCCATGCTCACAGTTAATCAATGTACCAAGTTCTGAATGAGTAGTTCTGAATGAAGTAAACACATATGACATCAATTTATCATCATCAGAACACACGTAAACTATGTCATCATCAAAACATAAGTCAACACATATGACATCAAACATATGAGAGTCATAGTGTTTGTCATCATCAAAACATAATATCCAACACTTCTCTACCCCTCCGTTGTGGGGTCTTCTTCTGTACCCATCTTTTCCTCACCTCCTTCATCTTTGTCGAATTCTAGTGATCAGGCTAGTTGCTCTTACGCTTCTAGTTTTAAGACTCATGGGGTAGCTTCGCATAAGAGATCTAAGGGTAAGCAGATTCCCCGTATATTCTTGTTAGAATTAGCTAGAAGGTGCCGGGCATGCTTAGCTCTTCCTAAATTTCTGGAGAATCTGATTATCTTACCAGAAACAGAATATGAAGGTACTTGTGTTTTTAATGAGGGTTTTGGTGTTTATGAGATCAAGAATGATGAAGACCCTATTGAAGAGGGGGATGAAGATTATGAAGAATATGAGGACGAGGCTGATGCTTTTGCCAGTGGCATGAGAAGATTCGATGAGCCACCAGTCTCAGTAGAAGAGCCTACCAAAGAAATAAATCTGGGTACTGAGGAAGACCCTAGGATTGTCCTCATTAGTAAGAACTTGCCGCCCACTGAAGAGGATGTGCTTATTTTGGTTCTTCAAGAATATAAGGACACGTTTGCGTGGAGTTATGAAGACATGTCAGGACTAGACCCTGCGCTTGTTGAACATCGACTTACACTTAAGCCAGGGTCCATTCCGGTCAAACAGCAGTTAAGACATTTCCACCCTAATATGGCATTAAAAATGAAAGAAGAGGTCGACAAGCTCCATAAGGCTAGATTTATTAGACTTGTCCTCTATCCCAATTGAGTGGCTAACATCGTCCCAGTCATGAAGAAAGATGAAAAGGTGCGGATTTGCATAGACTTTCGGGACCTCAACCGTGCATGTCCTAAAGATGACTTCCCCCTCCCTCATATTGATGTTTTGATTGACAATACGGCAGGATATGAGACTCTCTCCTTTATGGATGGTTTTTCAGGTTACAATCAGATTCGCTTGGTGGAAGAGGATCAAGAGAAGACATCGTTCACTACACCATGGGGAACCTATTGCTATGTGGTCATGCCCTTTGGACTTAAGAATGCTGGAGCCACCTATCAAAGGGCTATGATGGCAATTTTTCATGATATGATCCACATTTATATAGAGGTGTACGTTGACGACCTGGTAGTGAAATCAAGGACAAGGATTGAGCATCCCGGGGTTCTAACCAAAGTCTTGCAAAGAGCGCGGGAGTATCAGCTAAAGATGAATCCCAAGAAGTGCGTGTTTGGTGTTTCATCGGGGAAGTTGCTTGGATTCATCGTAAGTAAGAGGGGTATCGAGATTGATCCCAACAAGGCGAAGGCCATAAGGGAAATGCCTCCTCCCAGGAATTTGAAAGAAGTTCGAGGATTGATCGGGAGGTTGCAATTTATTCGCCGATTTGTTTCCCAACATTCACAAAGATGTAGGCCGTTCTACGAGCTTACTAAGCCGGGAGTCAAGTTTAATTGGGATGATAAATGTCAGGCAGCTTTTGATGGATTGAAGGATTATCTCTCAAATCCTCCTGTCAAGTTTCAGGCAAACCGCTTGTTCTCTACATTTCCATCCTGGGTGACTCTATAGGCGCTGTCCTAGCCCAAGTTGATGAAGAAAGAAAGGAAAGGGTAGCCTACTACTTGTCAAAGCTTCTTAACCCCTGTGAGCAGAGGTACTCGGACATAGAGAAGACCTGTGCTGCTTTAGTCTGGGTAGTTCAGAAACTTAAGCATTATTTATTAGCTCACGAAGTTCATCTCATTGCCCGTATGAATCAAATCAAGTTTCTTCTTGAAAAATCCGTTCTCACCGACCGATTAGCACGATGGCAAAGCTTCTTTCTCAATTCGATATTGTCTACATTCAGCAAAAAGTGATTAAAGGCTATGCCATAGCAGAACATCTTGCTCATCACCCTCTCCCTAGATTTGACCCTGTTCGCTCAGAGTTTCCAGATGAGGAACTAATGTCCATCAATCAGTCTGATTCTATGTGGACGTTACATTTTGATGGAGCTTTAAATTCAAAAGGAAAAGGGATTGGCATTGTTCTTCTATCACCGGAGAGTATCACTATTTCGCTCGCCTCTCAGCTTGCATTTCAAGTTACAAATAATATAGCTGAGTATGATGCTCTTCTGGATGAACTGGAGGTCGCTCATCAATTCGGTGTTACCCAATTGTGGATTGTAGGTGATAGTCAGCTTATTCTTCGCCAAGTGCTCACCAAGTGCCGTACGCTCAATCCTAAACTCAAACCCTATCAGGAATTTACTTCTGCTTATACCAAGCTTTTCACCAAATTAATCTTCATTCACGTTCCTCGTGATCAGAATATTCTAGCTGATGCCCTTGCTTCTCTTGCATCTTCTTTGGTTTTCCTTCCCAAAAGGGACTTCCATTCAATTATTGTTCACAAGCGGCTCACTCCCGCTATTCAGGATCCATCTTTCCTTAGTGTTAAGGAGGAGGTGCTTAGGAAGGTTAAGCAAGGTGGAATCATTGAGAATAAGGAGATAATGCTGTTGGATTTAGGGGAAGAATTGGACGATGAAGAAAAGCCGTGATATTACGAGATTGCTAAGTATTGCCAGGATCAATCCTATCCTGAGGAGGCCACGGCTGAAGAAAAGAAAGCCATTCGAAGAGTTGCTCAGCGATACACTCTAGTTGGAGGTGTGCTCTACAGAAGAGGTCTCACCGGTGTTTTGTTAAGGTGCCTAGATGATGATGAATCTTGGAAAGTCATGGAATAGGTGCATTCAGGAGTGTGTGGTGGTCATGTCAACAGCCAGATGCTTGCTAAGAAGATCCTTAGGCTAGGTTTCTATTGGCCCACTCTAGAAGAGGATTGCTCTATCTATGTTCGGAGGTGTGTCAAGTGCCAACTGCACGTCGAAAAAATTCACTCTCCTGCTTCCTCACTCCATCCTATGTCCTCCCCATGGCCTTTCTCCATTTGGGCTTTTGATATCATTGGACCTCTTGGTGATTCGAACCTCCTCACAAAACCAAAGTCATTTATACTCACAGTCACGGAGTACTTCACCAAGTGGGCGGAAGCGGAAGCTTACGTGGAGATAAAAGCGTCAACCGTCTGTAAATTTATACTGAAGAACATCATCGCAAGGTTCGGCATCCCATGTACCATCGTCACCGACAATGGGCCACAATTCATCTCTCAGGAGCTTCAGGACCTCTGCAACAGGTATAACATTGTATTACATCATTCATCTCGTTATTATCAGTAGGGCAATGGCCAAGTAGAGGCAACTAACAAAACTTTGATCAAGATTATTAAGAAAACATGTGAAGCTAATAAATTTATGGATTGGCCAGAAAAGCTGGTTGAAGCTCTTTGGGCCTATCGCACTTCTATTCGTACCCCTACTGGGCAAACCCCTTTCGCCCTTACTTATGGAATGGAGGCGGTAGTCCCTTACGAGATTCTTATCCCTTCTCTACGAGTATAATTGGACAAGGAGCTCCCCATTGATGAGCGTCGCGAATCTCTCTTTGCTCAATTGGAACTCCTAGACGAGAAGCGTTTGGCCGCCGCCGAGCATGCGCGTATTTATCAAAACAGGCTTTCACGTTTTTACCAAAAGAAAGTAATTGAGAAAAAATTCAAAATCGGTGAAATGGTAATTAAAAGAATCTTCGTAAAACCCGGAGGGCCTCGTTCAAAACTTCAACCTAACTGGGAAGAGCCCTTCGTCATAAAAGATGTTTATCCTAGCAACGCTTACAAATTAATTAATGCTGAAGGTGAAGAGCTGGCTCACCCTTGCAATGGTCTTTACTTGAAGAAATACTACCACTAAAAAAGAAAAAAAGAGAGAAAAAAGAAAATAAAAATCAAGAAAAATCAGGAAGAGAAATAAAAAAACAAAAAAAATTAAAAAATTTTGCAGGCTAGTACGGTACATAGGCCGCGAGCTCGAAAAATTAAAATCCTTAATTAATTCTTCAGTCTTGATGGTTTAACTTTGGGGTCAACTCCCGCACACACTACACACTTTACTTTTAAACTCGAGTGGCCTGGAATTCGAGGAAAGTCAGACCCAAACTAAGAGTGTACAACCTTACCTATTCTCTCCTCTTCGGCTCATGAGAGGGAGTACGAGTCAGGGAATACTAACCAAACCTGTCCGCCGCCCTAGTAGGTGGAAGTCAGGGCCCAAAAGGGAACAAAATACTTAAAGCCCAAGTACAATTAGGTTTCTATCTGTTAAAAAAAAGAAGAAAAGGAAAAAGAAAGTTACAAAAAAAAGTATGTCAAGAGGGCAAAGTCCAAGCAAGGAAAACCCTGGTCGTAAGCATGTATGAATAAGGGTAAAAAGAGCAACAAAATTTCCCTAAGCCGAAGACCGAATCCCAACCGGTATTAGGATAGGGGAGGAACGTTTCCACGTTCTCGGAAACCTCCCGTGAGCTTCCTCAACTTATTCTTCCCTTCTTCCTCCATGGTGGGTTATAAGCTCAAAGCATGGTGAAGACCGACTAAGAAGGATGGGCCGCGAGAGAACATGAGTAAAAGCATAAGTATTTAAGCACGTTGACCCTTTGTTATGTCTTTTAAGAACGATTAATGAATTCAAGACGGTGATTG
Organism: Amorphophallus konjac; assembly: GCA_022559845.1. Taxonomy (NCBI): domain Eukaryota; kingdom Viridiplantae; phylum Streptophyta; class Magnoliopsida; order Alismatales; family Araceae; genus Amorphophallus; species Amorphophallus konjac. Next base: position 406,160,600 of record CM040118.1, read on the forward strand.
TGTAAGGTTTAAGGCCCTTATGCTGTGCCCAGTCCCATCAAAAGAAAAAAAATTATTTTTCTTAAAATAACGCCCTCTGGGCAGGTGTCATTTTCATGCGACATGACTTCTCTAATGTCGTCATTTTAAAAAAAAATAATAAAATAAAAAATAAAGAAAAATAAAAATGATCTTTTAATTCACGCCCTTTAAAGGGGTGTCATTTAATAAATTCATGGCTTTATCTATGTCGTCATTTTTCATGATAAAAATAATAAAAAATGATTTTATAAATAAACGCCTCCCACATCGGCGTCAATTTCACAATCAGCGCCCATTTACGAGCGCGTCATTTTTAAACTATAATAAAAAAATAAAAAAAGAAAAAAATATATCAGGCCTGCTGCTTCCCATCTCATATGCTTGATTACATCTTTGTGTGGACATCTTTTATTTTAAGTTGACATCTGCTTACTTGCATGCTGCATTTCCTTATATATTTTTATCCGCCTTTATTAATTAGAGGCTTGGCCCCTTGACCCATCAACAAGGTCAAAGAAGAGACAACCCCTTGCTTATTGAGCAAGGGGCCAAGCCGGACAGATGGATTAATCTGTTTGTTTAAGTATGAACTACAGGCACAGGGCAAGAACGAACAAGAACGAAAAGCAACAAAAGAAAGTGAAAGCAAAGGCAAGTACGCAAGTCCACAAGTACTCAAGGTAACTCAGGTAACAAAAATTTCAATTTCATATATATATATATCAATGTATATTTGAGTACAAGTGTGACGGTGGAGGGGTACAAGTAAGTCTCTCTCAACTCTCGCCTCCACCCTCCTCTCTCCTACTCTCTACCTCACCATCGTCGTCCCGACGAGGCGCTCGTGGAGGGGGCATGGACCCCCGGGAAGTAGCTGGAGCTCGAGCCTGCTCCTCTGCCTCGCTCCTCTACCGAAGAGAGGAACCCGCTACAAAGGTAGAACTGGTAAACGCGTACCCCGCAGCTCTTGCTCGTTCCCGGCCTCGCTGTAACCGCTCCTCGGTCGACCGTAGCCGCTCCTGAGTGACGGCTAGCTGGGTCCTCAAGTCTGCGAGCTCCCGCTCGCGTGCTGCCTCCTTCTCACGGTCACGAGTCCGCTCCGCCAGGTGCTCCTCTCGCTCCCGGGCATGCTCCCTGCGCTCCATCTCAAGGATGACTCTCAGCTCTGCTACGTCCTGAGGTAGCTCCTCTCGCCGCCTCAAGGCCCTCTCGAGCTCCGTGACTCGCTGCTCACGAATGGCCAGCTCCGTCCCAGCAAGTGCAGCCTGGGTAAGTGCCGCCTGTAACTCGGAGGTCTACAACCAATTAAATGAATCATCAGTTACACATTTAATTCAATAATTCATGAAATAAGCAACTGAAATAAAATCTTTGTTAACTCACCCGGGTAGCCATCGCTTGCTGTCCTGCCTCGATGCAGGTAAGCGAGGCTCGGAGCTCCTTAGTCTGAAAAACAAATTTTCATCAATGTAGAATAACATATAATCAAATGCATGTCTGAGTTTGAGCTTAAGTTTACCCATGTGGCGAGGTCGCGCTCTGTTGCCTCGGCACGTGCCACCGCTCCAGCCAGCTGCTCTGCTAGTGCAGTCATCTCTGCACTAGGCCCCCTCGAGCTGGAGGCTCCTCCCGTCTCTCTCATCGCCGCTCCCTACTGGGCACGCTGCATTCATCGAGATTGTCAGTGGTTAATCATCAATAAATCAAGAAATCATTTGCATATAGATAATTTAAGCACTCACTAGGGTCTGTAGGTCTGCCCGTGTGGTAGCTAGCTGGGCGTCTAGGCTGTGGAGATGAGCTTGCATGTCCATCGCCGCTATGTCCCGCGCATCCTGCATTCATCACACACATCAGTCACACAATAGATATATAACATTTGTAATTAATTAAAAAGAAAGTGCATTCATACGTACCCCTAAGACCCTCATCTGGGGTCGGACGGCGTAAACCTCCCAGTAGCGTCGGAGGTACTCAGAGCTGTCGACCGCCTGGGAAGTAACTCGGGTCCCGCCACGCTACCAGTCGGCATACTAGTAAGGATACCGGACTCTCCAGTCGGTCGCCTTCGTGCGACCGCATGTCTTCTTGCCTATCCCCCGGGGCTCTCCCACCTCGACCCACTCCTGGTGTAGGCCGAGGGTCCTCATCACCAGCCTAAGCCATAACGGCTCAATCTCGTTCAGGAAATGAATCCAAAGCTCATGCCCAAAGCGAGGTCGGCCTGCTACGACCCAGGGCTGGCCCTCATCGGTCATCCCCTCGTAGGGTCTCCACACCACCAGCATTCACAAACATGCATCATCATATCCTATCATCATCATATCACCATTTCATAAAGCAAAAATTTTGCATCATATTTAGCATGCATACCAGTGAGGTAGGGTAGTCACGGAATTCCCTCCGTAGAACTCGCAACTCGTAGGCGAGTGGCGCTCCTGTCACGACAGGCAGTCAGCGTCGTGCCAATGGGAAGGATCCCTCATCTCCGGGTCGAGGGTCAACACGCCCCATCGGCATGTATAGGTGGCTCCATATCTGCATCCATGCATTGCATTAGTAAAGCATTCACATACATTAAAGAAAATAAAGAAAAAAGGAAAGGGAAAAAAATGCATACCTAAAGGAAAGGTGAGAAGCCGCTGATAGTTGTCTCTCGACCTGTCCGTATGGACAAGTCGGCCATCAAGTGTGCCAGCAACACTGCTCCCCAAGCATATCTGCCGACGCCCTCCAAGTCCTCGAGGATCCCTAGGAATCGACAGTTGATGATGTCGCCCTTCGTATCGAGTAATAACCTCTCGAGCATCAGGAATAGAAACCTCCTCAAATCTCGATCTACTCTCTCTCTCTATGCTGTGTCTTGGCAATAGGCGGCCCTAGCCCCATCAATCAGCCTCTGTGAGAACTGCTCTAGAGACTCCCTCGACCTCTGCCTAGAATCACCCAACCCCATAGAGATGGTAAGGTCGGTGCGGTAGATGGTCCTACACTCACTCGGCGTCTCGTAGACTGTCTCTTACCCTAGCAGTCTCTGTGTCAGCTCGCTATAGTCAGGTAGGGTGATCCCGCTCACTGCCTCCCCGTCCACCCTCAGCCCGGTGATCCTAGCAACATCCTCTAGGCTGGGAACCATGTGACCCCATGGCATCAAGAATGCCCTGCTAGTCCTATCCCATCTCTCCCTAAGCACCTGGATCAGGGGTAGGTCAGGTCTCATAGGCTCTATGCTAAGGAAGGGGCCGAACCCCATGGCATCTACCCTATCCCTCTAAAAATCTGGAAGCCCGTAGTAAGTTGCTCGAACTTGGACCCAGGAGATCTGAGTCCTCATCAATCCCTGCAAACAACAAAAGAACATTTTCACTTAAGTTTTATATAAGTTTCTTACGTATTCATCAGCTGTTTCAACTTGTTCTCTGATTAAATTGACGACCTACACTAGGTCGTGACTTATTCAATTGACGCCCCTGAGGGAGGCGTTATTTCAAACTGTGTTTCTGGTGATTTTACGCGTAATTTCAATTGACGACCAACCCTGGGTCATTTTTTGTTTAAGTGACGCCCCTGTGGGGGGCGCTGTTTTGGAGGTAATTTTCTGTCTTAAAAAAAATAATTCTGAATTTTTTAATTGACGACCACCCCTTGGTCGTTGTTTAATAAATTAACGCCCCGGTGCGGGGCATTATTTTCTGGGGTGTTTAAAAACATAACAGCATGCGAAATAAAAATACAGCAGAGACATATATCAAAAATAAAAAGAAATGGCATGGAAATTAACAGCAAATGATAAATAAACATGATATTTTAAATGACGACATGCTGCAGGGCGTGGTTTCATGAATAATCATTTTCAGAAAATTAAAAAAATAATTTTAATTGACGACCCAGGGAGGGTTGTTGTTCAATTGACGGCACCCACTGGGGCGTCATTTGACTGTGTGTCACCATTTCTTCCCTTCACCGAGGGCTATGAAAAATTGAGAAAAAAATAAAAATTAATTGAAATGGAGGGTTAGGGCACCAACCTTGCTTCGTTCGGGTGTTAGAAGCCCTCCCCGGAGTGGCTGCTGGGGTTGCTATGGCCACCGTGGTTGGCGAGGTCAAGTTACCACCGCCACCACCGGTTGTTCATCTTCATCTCCTTCTTCTTCTTCTTCCTCTTCTTCCTCACCATCGTCGTCTTCCTCGTCATCTTCTTCATCCTCGCCATCGTCTTCATCTTCTTCTTCTCCATCGTTCCTGTCATCTCCTCTTTCTTCTTCGTTGGCCGCTTCTTCTTCTTCGCCGTGCTCCGCCGCCGGAGCACCCTCGGCCGCCGTGGGAGGAGCCTCCTCCTCCACGGCGTTCTCGTCAAGGTCCACCGCGTCGTGAGAGGTGACCCTCTGCCGCTTGTGTGCGCCACCCGCCATGGGTTCGTGCAGAGAGAGTAGAGATGGAGGGAGAGATAGAGATGGGGGCTCGGTTAGGGTTTGGTTGCAGAGAAAGGGGGAAGAAGGAAAGAAATTAGACGAAGGAAGGAGAAGAAGGAGGGAAATAGGGCTTAACGTTCGAAAAGAATTGACGCCCTGAGGTCTGTCGTCGCTATATTAATTGACGGTCTAGGCTGAGGCATGATTTCATGATTTGACGACCCGAGGCTAGGCGTCATTTATGTTTGCGTGGGAACTCGTACCCGTCGTCAGACGTATTAATGGGAGATTGATTGACGTGATCGATCGTGATGATTACTGTTTAGAATTGATGACATTGTGAGCAGGCGTCAGTTTGTTAAGGCACGACATGAATAAAGGTGTTATTTCTATGAGATTGAGGAATTATTTTGAAAATATTTTAAGGAATTTAAAGCAATTAACGCCTTACCTTGGGGCGTGAATTAATAGACGCCTGTCTGAATAAGCATCAATCATGGTTTATTTATTTTTAAGAAAATTGATTAAAGGAAATGGACGGCATGTGGTAAGGTGCTGGTTGAGGAATTGACGCCACGCCTGGAGGCCCGTCTTATAACAGAAAACCCGAGGCTTAGTTTTGTCAGACAGAATCATTGAATTGGAAGACAAGATCATATAACATGTTATTTTGGCTCAATTAAAGGAAAATTCTTTTATTTCATTTGATGAAAATCATTGTTACATTCAATGAGCCACCATGGGCCTTATTTTCCTAAGTGCTATTACATAAGATTTGCATTTGTTCTCTTCTTCTTCAACATGTGTCTTGGACCTATGGAGAAGTCCAACCTTCCATTGAGCCATGATTGTTTTGACTTCTTCTTGATCTCCACTTGAGGCTAGTTCTCTCCTCTTAAGTGGTGGAAGATGAGACGGCTCTTCAAAAGTGTGCCGAGGTAATCCAAGTTGTGGGAGGCACCGGTGAGCATTGTAGTGGACGAAGTCGCTCCCGCCGATCAATCGAAGCTCTATGCTGGAGGAAAGTCTTGAGCGAAGCTCTTGGGTCTTGAGAAACCCCGGTGTGCAAGTGAAACTGCTCTTGGGCATGGTCTTGAAGTAGTTCTGCCATTCGCTTCTTTTCTTGAGCTTTGGCACCCGATTAGTCACCCTCTCACATAGGCCTAGAGAATCCGTCATATACCGAAGAGGGCTTTTAAAGAAGATTTTTGAGCCGGTTGAGTTTCTTGGCATGGGTCAAATTTTAGGTGGAGGTCCACCCAACAAGAAAGGAGTGGCATTGACTCGAAGAGAGGCCGTCCCAAGGAAGCCGAAGTGAGTCCATTATGTAGGATGGCTAGTATCGTCGGTCCTATTCTTTTGCCTTCCCATATGCTAGCTATGGTGCTTAAGTGGCATTCTTCTAGGTGGTCTTCTATTGAAGGGAAGAGGAGAGCTCCTACCATGCATATTATAAATCCTTTCATCACTCTCTCCAAGTCTTCCTCCTCTTGGGCTTTGTCCATGTTCTTGTATACCCATGAGGCTAGTTTTAGGAGATTGATCCCTTTGTGGGCTTTGATTTGATTCACTAGGTTTGGGCTTTGTACGAGGCTAGTAAGCATATCATGGACACTCATTGGTCTAGTCATGCTATCCATCATTGATTCTTCCCCTTGTTTGATCCTTCTTATGCCAAGGAGCATCTCTACTTCCTCTAGAAGAATGGTGGCTTCAAAAGTGGGAAAGAGGAAAGTATGAGTGTTTGGATGCCATAATTCTATTAGTGCTCCTATGGAGGCCCAATCTAGGTGGATATCCTCATAGTGGGTAGCATGGGTTACAAGGCCAAGTAGGTGCCATGTACTAAGAAAAGACCTCATATCTAAAGAGAGTTTAGAGAGGAGTAAGGGGAGCAACTTAATTCTTAAGAATCTCCTTGGACCCGGAATGTTTGGAAAGTCCTGAAAAGCATAAAAAGAAGAGAAGAAGAGAAGAGAATGCAATCAGAATTTTTGAAAAAGAGAAGAGGAAGAATGAAATAAAAGCTTTTAAATAAAATAAAAACTTACCTGGCACTTAGCAATCCTTCCGCTAATGTGCCCAGCAACTTCAGATATCCTAGGAAAGCTCATCCTAGGCTTCTTTGAAGGGTTCTGTAACATCTTGTTCATCGTTTCTTTTGAAAACAAGTGGGTGTTGTTCTTCTTTGTTGATCTTCAGTACTCTCGGTTGCAGCTCTCAAGCGTTTGATATGCAGCAGAAGTTGAGTTTCTTTTATAATGATTTGAAGCTTTGGCCGACCATTTGGAGCATCACAGTTTATGTTTGATTCGAATGAGTCGCTGGCAATTTGTTTCCGAGCAGGGATCGGAGCATAGTTGTTTATGGTTAATTGACGGCGTTAACAATGGCATCATTCATTGAATAGCGACATTTTCAGTGTCGTCTTTTATTTAACGTCTCTATGCCAGGTGTCATTTTTATCCGATTCCAAGTTGAATAGTGATCATGATTAACGCCCCAATAACCATCGTCATTTATGCTTTTGACGCCGCTGCATAGGGTCGTCATTTCCTGGGTTTACGTCTTTTGAATTGCTTTACAGCATGATGATTATTGATGAACTTAAGTGCTTTATTTCTTGATTAGATCATTTATGTCACGCACTTATGATCATAGTTTGAGCTTTATTGAGCTGATGATCTTTTACCGAGCTAATAATTTTTGAGCATAGAAAAATGTAGGTTATGCAGGTCTTGAGATGATTGGATTTCTTACACTGGTAACAACAGTCCATGCTTTGTATTTTCTCCTGTAAGCATTGTTACTATATGGTATCTACACTATTATAGCATATTAAGGACCTTATGGTTTTGATGAACCTAGAATTTGAGTTCCCCTCCATCAAAAATAGTGATAATTCCAGGGGAGTCTTGATTACACGGATAGGCCGTTGAGTCATTTAAGGTTTGGGACGACGGTTCCACTTTCTGAGTTGATACGTGGATAAACGGGCTTCGGCTTAGTGTCAGCTTAGAGATCTGGATTCCTGACCAAATCTCGATGGTTTAGCAATATTATCCTTGATTATCTTCTATTTTAGTTTGTTTTAATTTTTCTTTTAACCCAGCATGCATCATGTAGGACTTTGAGCTTTAATGATGAAAATCCTCATATTACGCCAATAATGAGGGCCACCCGCTCTTAATGGAGTTGACATGAGATATTCCATTCCAAATCAAGTACTTTATTCTCCTTGAAGCCGCTCAGGCTGGTTCCTTGAAAATCATTCATTCGCTGGTTCTTTATCTCAATTCACTTTATTTTCTGCAAATCTACCTTGGTTGTAGCACGTCCACATTAGCTAGTAATCGCTCTCCAATGGTGTCTTTCCTTCCGTGCCCTCGCGTACATTTTGTTCTTTAAGATTAGTCCCTTCATCCAGCTAATCTTTGCTTTCCAGTAATCATCTGAAGTTGTTTCATTTAGAATCCTGGAAAGATTTCGAACGCTTAGTGTCGGAGGCGTGTCACATCACACCTTGGCATCTACTTATCAGTTCGTTCTCACTTCATTCCGCTCGTTACACTTTCGCTTCATTTCGTTTCACTCCCTTGCAAAGCAGACGCTAAGGTGGGGCAGCTGTAGACACGCCAAAATTGATGCTACGTTGAGTAAATCTCATGTCACCATGTGACGCCCCAAAGTGGACTTCAATATTGGCTTAATATGAACTTTTTCTAATTTCTCCATATTAATTACATTTTTCTTTAATAATTGAAATTAACGCCTCGAGGGAGGGCGTCATTTAATTGATGACCTAATAAGGGACATTTTTCTTAAATAGACGACTGTTAAAACGGGCGTTGTTTCCTGGATTTAACGAATCCTAATGAAAATAAAACTCAAGGTAATTGACGTCCTCCTGAGGGGTGTTGATTATTTAACGCCCGTTCATACAGGCGTCATTTAACAATTTTAAATAAGGAAAGTCCTTTATTTCTATAATTAAATTCAGGAATTAACGACTGTGTGAATGTCGTCATTTCAATTGGCGCCCCTATTTAGGTCATCATTTTCTGTTCCGTCTCCCTTTCGCCTGCTTCCTTCCAGTAGTGATCCTTTCCCCATTTTACACCTTGTGTTCGATTGGGAAGAGGGTTCCTTATTGGAGGATTCATTACCTAGTTTTAATCATATTAATGCAAGGATTTTTGGCCTATAAATTCCTTCATATGCTTCTCGCGCGAGAGAACAAGAGGAATAGCAGAGGGTTAACAGAGAAAGCTAAGAACACTGTTAGAGCCCTTTTACAGAGAGGGGGGAGTTTTGTTTTTGCAGGTACTTCATGGTGTTAATCTTCTTCCAAAGCTCCTTCCTCTATTTTCTCTCCCACGAGCGGCGTCTTCATCCAGCATTCCCTCATCCTACTGTTGCAGCTGCTACGGCTGTTGTTGTTTTCCCTTTACTGTTACAAACACAGCAGAAGGATTCCCTCCCTTAGCATTTTTATTGTCAGTATTAGTATTTCACGTATCCCTTTCTTCTAGCTATCTTGCTAGAGAAAGTCACGATCTTTGCGCATACTGTAATCTTGCCTTGCATATCATAGTATTCACGTATTCCCAACCTTGTTACTCCTCTTAGGGGTTTAAAACCAAAACACACAAGGTGTGTTCATGCCCAATTTGTTTGATTTCATATCTTTAGAGCATTGATACTACACACTTGGCTAATCCATATCTTTATTTATTTTGTGTGTTTGCAAGGGTAATCAAGCTATAAACCCCCTTCATCGGCCGGCCGATAGAAGGAGGAAGGAAGAATTCCCAATCTCACCTGCTCAATACAAGGTACATGCGATCATCCTTCTTCTTTTGAGGTAACCCCTCTGGCGATCACCCTCCTTAGAGCATCTCATGCTCCACCTCTTTTCCTTCATACCCCACATATTTTAGCATGTCTATGTGACACGTTCACAAGGACCTGGTTCCAGAGGATGGGTTGCTGACCAGGGCACCCGAGTTCATACCCGCTCGTTGGAATGACACTGCAGGTTCTGTCGACTGAGAGAAGCCCGTATTTGGTCTATTTTATGCCCCGTTGAAATGGGGATATAGAGAAGAATCTTTCTTGCTAGACTGCCTGGCGGTCCATTTCAAGTCAGATATCTGTAGGGTGGTTTGCCGAGTTGAAGGTCACCGATGCCCACGCATTCAGACCTGGAGCAGTGGAGTTCACAGACTACATCCTTCAACATTACGCTCCCATTCTAGTCAAGGCCTACGTATATCATAGCCTGTACGTGTCAAGGTATCGCTACCCTATCTCCAGGGGTTTGTGCTGCATCATGATCGAGGTATTCTACCCAGAGTATAACACTTTCTACACTTCGGAGGAAGAAACCACTTTAGACCTTTGGAGTCTTTCACAGCTTAGCGGCCTACCGATTGATGGTGAGCCATATGAAGAAGTCTGCTGGCCAGATTAGCTGAAGGATCAGACTGACGGCAAGGGCCGATATCTAGCGGGCTTCGCCTATCGGTACTTGATAAAGGTGTACCGTATGCTTTGCCGCTCATCGTATGATGCTAAGGAAGCACGCAAGCCTGGGGAGAAGAGGCGTGTGAGGATGGGCGCTTGGCTTCAATATTTTTTTAGTGGGGAGCACAAGTATGAGGACTTTCCCACAGTAACACCAACTGCTTTGAAGTGGAAGAAGAGGGTCCGACGACAAGCCACTTTCCCGCCTGTTTTGAGGGAAGGGCAGCAAGGAGGCCCGAACCCTACTGGTGTTGATGCAGTCGCACACTATGCTGCATATCTAACTTACTGGATTTGTTCATTTGCTCTCCCGTAAGGCGACGAGAGCGTAATCAGGGCGGATGCCATCTATCCTGCTTATCTGATGGCTTGGGGAACGAAGCTGTCCCTTTGCCCAGTGGCTTTATGCCTCATTTACAAGATGCTGGGGAACTTGCACCGGAATCGTCTCCCCAAGAATTTACGGACGGTTGGTCCACTACATTTCTTCAATGCATGGGTCTACACACTATTCCTGGAAGCTGCTCCTCGGGGGTTACAGTTCGCATGCCTCATTCCGAGGATGATCGAATTTGCTAGCGTTGAACCGTCATCGACAGCGGAACAACTATTTGCCAATCGGGGGAAGACATGAAATTGCTAATGTTGTTGCAACTGATAATGTGAGGGTTCTTCTTCAAGATCGATCCGTGGTCATTACAAGATCCATGACAAGATCAGGATCTGACGGTAATTTGCCTGTCTCACAATCCACATGAATTTTATTATCTGGAATATAAGAGGAATAGGAATGCCATATCTGTAGGGAGGGTTAAACTTTTCATTAAATCACATAAAATAGATTGTCTTGTTGTGCTGGAACCTAAAATACATGTTGGCAAATTGGATGGTATCTACAGAAGGCTGGGGATGAATAAAGGTATTGCAAATAATGATGATTTGACACATATTTGGGTCCTTTGGAGGGATCCCCTGGATTTTTCTATTGTCAGTAGAGATGACCAGCAACATACTTTAACTCAGTCTAGTACTGCCAGGCCAACTTTTCATCTGACTTTTGTTTATGCTAAATGCAATGCTGTTGAGAGACGCCCTCTGTGGGCAGCATTATCCATGCTTCATTCCCAATTTAGTGGGCCTTGGCTACTAGCAGGGGATTTCAATTGCATTCTTAATGTTGATGAAAAGTTAGGTGGTAATCGCCCAAACCTGGGTGCTATTTCAGATTTTAATGAGTGTGTTTCTGACTGTGATCTTATGGATGCTGGATACTTGGGCTCAAAATATACTTGGCATAATAATCAAGCAGGGAATAGAGGCATTTGGGCAAGGCTGGATAGAGTTCTCTTCAATGCTGAATGGTTGAATATGTTCCCCATCTCAGTAGAGCATTTGTCAAGGGAAGCTTCTGATCATGCTCCTTTGTTGGTAAAATCTTTAACTCAGGACAGGTTTAAGAGTAGATTTTGCTTTCAAAAAATGTGGACCTTGCACGAAAATTTCCTTGTGGATATTGAATCATGCTGGCATAATAGTCCTTTGGCTTATCTCCCATGACTACTTTATATCTACAACTTAAGTATTTGAGGAAAATGCTTCGGACTTGGAATAAGCAGACTTTTGGACATGTCCATTTAAATTTGATGGCAGCAGAAGATGCAGTTCTTGAAGCAGAGATTACTTATGATTTACATCCCAAAAAGGATAATTTAAAAACCCTAGAGGAGGCTAAATCTCTACAATCTGATAGACTGCTTTAGGAAGAATGCTTTTGGAGATAGAAATCTGGAATTAGATGGCTCTTAGAAGGGGACAGAAACACTAGAATTTTTCACACATCTACTATCGCTAAGAGACATAAACTTCGCATTACTCAGCTTCAAAATTCTGCTAGTTTTCTTACATCTGATCATGAGGAAATGAAAGAAATTGCTGCTTCTCACTTTCAAAAAGCATTTACATCTTAGGATCATTACATTGAAGATTCTTCATTGAATTGCATTCCTTTTTTGGTTACTCAGGAAGATAATGATATGCTATGTGTAATTCCTTCTGAAATGGAAATAAAGGATGTAGTCTTCAATCTTTCCTCAGATAGTGCCCCTGGGCCCGATGGGTTCACAGGTGCTTCTATCAAAAGGCATGGCCAATCATTGCTGCTTTGGTTGTGAGTGATGTTCAAGAGGCATTTAGTTCCCAGCGGGCTTTCCCAAGAAGTGTGACGTCTACTTTAATTGCTCTTATCCCTAAAAAGTCAAATGTTGCTGACATCTCAGATTTCAGGACTATAAGTTTGTGCAATTTCTTTTACAAGATTATCTCATCCATTGTTAACAAAAGGCTGGCTTCTATTCTTCCAAAGATTATTTCAATGGAGCAGACTGCTTTTGTAAAGGGTAGACACATTGTTGAAAACATAGCATTGACACAAGATCTGACTCAAGATTTGGGCAGGAAAATAAGAGGAAATAATGTCATATTTAAACTTGATATGGCCAAGGCTTATGATAGGTTAGAGTAGGATTTTATGTTTGCTATCCTCCACAGATTTGGATTTATATTGTCATTCATTAATCTGCTTGAAAAAATGGTAAAGAACTGTTGGTTCTCTGTCCTTTTAAATGGGGATGTAGCTGGTTTCTTTAAGTCTTCTAGGGGTGTTAGGCAAGGTGACCCTGTTGCCCCTTCTTTATTTATCATTGTAGAGGAGACTCTTGGCAGATTTTTAAAGGAAGCTCATTCTAATGGCTGTGTTGAGTGGTTCCAAGGTCCCCGGAGATGCCCTCCTATTTCTCACCTATTGTTTGCAGATGATACCTTGATTTTTAGCAAAGCCAACATTATGTCAGTCAGGAATTTGTTGAAAATGCTCAGCACTTATGAAAGGGCTTCAGGTCAACTAATCAACGTTAGCAAGAGTGGTTATTTTATGAACCCCAAGGTCCATGAGTCTTTTGCCATTCGGATACATAATATCACAGGTTTCACCAGGCATACTTTTCCTCATAAGTATCTTGGTTTTCCCCTGGTGCTTGGCAGAAATAAAAAAGTACACTTTGTAGGAATTATAGCTTCCATCCAAAAGCGTATCTCTGGCTCGAAATCCAATTTACTTTCCCAGGGTGCTAAGTTGATTCTGATTAAGCATGTCTTAACTTCTGTGCCTATTTATTCTCTTTCTTCTGCTCCTTTGCACTCAGGAACACATCAAATACTTGAGAGGTCTTTTGCAAACTTTTTTTGGGGATCTTCCTCTAATGGGAATAAACGGCATTGGAGATCTTGGCAGGCCATTTGTAGACCAATTACACAGGGAGGACTAGGCATTATGTCACTCCGGCAAATGGAAAATGCATTAAGGGTTAAGATGCTATGGCAGGCCATGCATTCTAATTCCCTGTGGGCCAACCATTTCAGAGCTAAGTATATTGGACAGAGACACCTTCGAGATGTTCATTTCAAAAATATGAATGGATTTGCAAGAAGAAGCTGGATCAAGGCAAAAAACATCATTCTACAATACAAAAAGGTTGTTGTCGGGAATGGTAATAACACAAGCTTTTGGCATGATACCTGGATTGGTGAACACAGTTTGACTGAATTTGTCCCTGCTAGTATTATTCCAAACTCCAATGTTTCTGTTAAAGATTTCCTGCTGCATCCTTCTAGTGAGGAATCTGAATTACTGCAAAGGTTGGTTCCTTCTTCTATCAAAACAGCAATTGATAATGTTACTCTGACACAAGATCCTGATTTTCAGGCTTGGAGTCAGTCCTCTTCAGGTAAGTGTACGGTTGCTTCCACTTATCATATTCTGTCCGATAGAAATTCCAGACAGTCTATTCTTCCTTGTGCTCGGCTATGGTCTGAATGGCTCCCAACTAAAATTTCTGTTCACCTGTGGAAGATTATGTAAAACTGTCTCCCTGTTGATTCTAATATCCAATGACTTGGGGTGCCTTTATGCTCCAGATGCTATTGCTGCCAGATGCATCAAGAGGAGGATATGACTCATCTGATATTTCATAGTGATCTTGCAGTTCACATATGGTCCTTTTTCAAAAATGTGGGGCTACAACTGGAAGGTAATTTAGTAAGAGATTTCATCTTGTATGCAGCTAGCAACATCCATTCTAAATTTGCTTATGGTCATCTTATGCTTGCTGTCATCGGCTATGGACTCTAGGACATATGGAAAGGCAAAAATGTTACAAAATATGAAGGTAAAACTATATCCAATCTAGTATTCTGCACCAAATTATTTCGCAAGTGAAACAGAATTTTGCTGCTGCCAATTTAAAGGAATCGGACAGCAGAAAAAAGAAAATTTTGGAGAGTTTTGGTATTGCTATACAGTCTTCAAGTGGACCTAAGCTAAAAATCATAAGGTGGATTTGCCCCCCTTGGCCCTTCCTAAAATTAAACTCTGATGGTGCTTGCAAACTTAATGGGGATTCTGGAGGAGGAGGGGTCATTAGAGATTGTAGAGGAGATATCATCCTTGCTCATTCACACTACTATGGCCAGACTAGCAGTCTAATAGCAGAGGCCAGGGCTTTACTCGATGGCATCAAGTATTTGCATACAGTCAGTGATCATCCGGCCCATCTAGAATGTGACTCACATATCCTTGTTCGGATTATTAAAAAGGAAATTCACTGTCCATGGTCTATTCTTTCCTTTGTTAGAGATATCTGGAGACTAATTTCTAAGTATGACAAGATTGATCACATTTATAGAGAAGGGAATAAAGTCGCGAACTCTTTGGCCTCTTTAGCATGCAATTCTAAATGTAATGTTTTTTCTCTCAGGATGAGCCACCCTCAATTATAAAGGGAGAGGCTCGCTTAGACAAGCTGGGCTTGCCTAGCATTCAAATGATGTAACTGTTATCATTTCTCATTAGCAATAATATTTACCTCCTAGTGGTCTGATGGTGGAGTGATTCCTCTCATTACCTCTAGTAAAGGGTGCATTCTCTCATCTAACTCTAGGCAGGGTTTTCAAAAAAAGGGCTCTGCATTTTTGGAGTTTGGCTGCCCATTCAAGCCTGCTGGTGAACACTACGCGGCAGTGCAGTCTTTTCGAGGCGGAGGAGTATCCAATCTCTGGCGCCAAGTGTACAAGGCTAATCCTGGAGCCGGAACTGGTTGACTGGGCACTGGCTATTAGACCAAGCATCCTTGTCTTTCGGAAGAGCGACATTTTGTGGCTGGAGCCATATTACCCATGCCGATTTAGTCAAAATTTTGGCTATGATCAGCACATCCCTCCTCCTTCTTCGCAGTTTGCATTGAAGAATAGGCATAGAGCCGGCCATGTAACAAATGACGATGCCCGGATATGGTGGGATTACTTCCACCGCCGAGAGGAGGTTTCATTCAGAGTCCCGGCTCCTACTCTTTTTCCCCGCGTTACCCCTGAATATATCAAATGGTGGAATGCGCGGACGGGGTTTTACAAGAGCTCCCGTCGAGACGGCTGGGTTATTGCAGAGCACAGATTCCTGGATTCCCAGCCAGAGCCGGTCCTGGACATTGATCCTTCTTACTTGAAGAAGTTGCGATCTTGCACCAATACGGAGGTGATGGCTTATCTGGAAGCTCGGAAGGCTATGAAACGTCGCTCGCCTAGGGCTGACCCAAAGTTGCCCGAGATTAGTAGGGATGACTTTGTGAAGACACTTCGGGGGCTATGCCATGTGAGCAGTGAGCGGGTGGTCCTTCAACAAATCCCTCAACCAGTGGAGGAGCCTATCCCGTCCGTTGCTGACTGGTGTCCTGAGCCCGACAGCTTGCACCCTTAACGGACTTTCATTAGAAGGGAAGACAGGCGGGACGCACTGTATAGCAACACCCCTTGGCTGTTTGCACTGCTCCACTCCCATAAGCTCTCAGTGGGTGGCCCGAGCGAGGCTATTCTGGATCAGCCCCTTTTCATTTCCTTCAAATATGCCAACGGATGGGGTTTGGACCATCTAGGCTTGTATTATCACTTGTGTTCTCGTGGCCATGCGGACTTTGCGTCGCTAGTCAAGCAAAGCGAGAAGATAGGAGATGTGTGTTGGCTTGTTCGCGAGGCGGCCTCAAGAGACAAAGTGCCTTCACTGTTCTATTGGCCCCATTCTCCTTTCTATACGGGAGCGGAAGGTATCTTTCATTCCTTCATTATAGCCTTTTCAGCCTGTTTCCTTTCTCCGTCGCAGCATGTGTCATTCTCACCCTTGTGCTTGTGCAGTTCGACTCACTTCAGAGAAGACCCGGCACTTTAGGGAGTTGGTAATAATAGCTCAGAAGCTGACATACTTCAAAACACCCGAAGCTGCCCCGACCATGACGCCACTGCCCTCCAGTGATTCGCAGAAGCGAAAAAGGTCCAAGGTGAGGGAGGCTATTGGCAAGGCCAAGGTGGCAGTCACGCGGATGACGCGGGCCCGCCAGAGGCAGGCTGCGGGGCAGGAACCAGTGATTGTTCCTCCACCGGTGGTATCGTTTGAAGAATTTGTGGCCTCTCGTGCGCAGGGGCCTGAAACTGGAGGTATATTCTTCATTTTTGTACTCTATTCTTTGTTCTAGCCGCATCGACTGATTGTTTCTTTGCAGTTGCCGCCACTCCTGGTGAGGTGATCGGATAAGAGGCAGCAGCCAGTGTCGCGATTTGAGAGAAAGAGGGGGCAACACCGACTGCTCCTGTGGAGGGGAATTTGCCTTCTCCGATACCCAGCCACGAGACGAAAGGTAATTTGTGGTTCATTCATTGGACTTCTTATAGCTCATTATGTTTTCAATCTGCTTGACTGTCCTTTGTTTGAACTTTAGTTGAGCTACGACCTTCTTCGCCTCCTGCTACTAGGGTTGCTGAGGAAGCCTTTATTGGGGAGAAAGCCATTGCAAGGAGTGAGCCCACCCCTGAAATTCATTCGACTGGCGCTCATGTCACAGGATTGGCCGAATAAACCTTCGTTGAGGGAGATGCTCCTCCCGTGGGTCTTGAAGCTGGAGAAGTGCCCGCTTCGACAGAGGAGCGTCATGTACCAGTAGAAAGCTCTTCCTCGTCAGAGCAGCTTGACTGTGGCGGTGACTCCAATGACGAAGAGTTCCCACCCGTGGAGGCAGAAACCGAGCATGCTGGCACTACCAAAAAAAGCGAAAATACTGACGGATATTTCAGACGGATATTTTTCGTCTTAAAATCCATCTGTATTTCTGACGGATTAGTTTCCGTCACAAATTCCGTTGGTATTAAGGACATACTATACTCTCTCTGAAGATCCATCTATAATTATAGACGGAATATATTCCGTCTTTATATACGTCGCAAATTTGGGACGGATATTCAGACAGAAATAATCCGTCTGAAATTTCAGACGGGGAAATAAGTTCCGTCCGTATTTCCGTCGCAAAATTCCCCCTTTCCTACCACCGTCGACCCCTCCCTCCCACCCCTTCCACCTGGCCCCATTTCCACCCCCCCACTCTCCCTCTCACTCTCTCCTTCTCCTCTGCCCTCTGCTTGCGATCGTTGCCGCCGGAGCCGCCGTCGCCGCCGGAGCCACCGTCCTCGCCATCGCCGGAGGCCCCGCCGTCCTCGCCGTCGCCGGAGGCCCCGCCGTCCTCGCCATCACCGCCATTCGCCAACCTCCCTCCCTCTCACGGCCGTGGTCGTCTTCTCACGGTCGCCGTCGCCGCCAGTCGGTAAGTGGTCTCCCTCTCCCTCTCTCTCTCCCGATCATGTTCCCCTTCATCACTCAATCCCTCTCCCTCTCCCGATCCTGTTCCCCCTCACTCAATCCCTCTCCCTCTCCCCTGTCCGGATCCCTCACTCCCTCTCCCTCTCCCCTCTCGCGCTCCCTCACTCCCTCTGGCCGCCCTCCCCCACCCCCTCCACCGCCCTCTCTTCCCCTGTCCGTGGCCCCCCTCCCCCTCGTAGACACACACACACACGCACAGCACACACCTCAGCCCCCCTCTCTCGCTCCCTCACTCCCTCTGGCCACCCTCCCCCACCTCCTCCACCGCCCTCTCTTCCCCGGTCCGTGGCCCCCCTCCCCCTCGCAGACACACACGCACACACAGACATAAACACATGCACACACCTCAGCCCCCCTCTCTGTTACGGAGGAAACCCATAGAATTGGGTGAACCACCAGGTTAGTGAGCTAGAAACGGCTCAAACAACCCACTGATGTTGCTCCAACAGTCATAACAGTCATCCACATATACGGTTAGCATTCCATTGAGCAGTGGGCGATATACCTTTGTGTTGTATGTTAGAAATGGTTGAGGAAGAATAATGACAAGGAAATGTAATTCTTGATTTCTTGTATGAAAATAGGAGTTGTTACATTCTTGGAAGACTTGCCTACAAGAAATGTGGCATAGCTTCCGGAGCCATGTAAATACCAGGGAACAATATAAATAGCAGAGGAAGGAAGGCCGTAACATGGCTTTTTGGCTCCAGTCTTCTCTTCTATTCTGTCCTCTATCTCTCTTAATCCTCTTCCTTCCTATTCTTCAACTCTGTTCTTCCAGTTATTTCTGTTCTTAGTAGCTACGGCTTCCTCCGCAAGAACTCGGAGCTCTTCCGCGAGACCTCTTTTGGAGGGCATCGACCGGGAACCTAGGAGGAAACATAACAAATTGGTGTCTGAGCTTCTCTCCAGCCCCAGTTCTTCTTCTTCCGCAGAGATGGCCATGGGCGATTCTGATGCTTTGAAGTCCATGCTGCTTGAGATTCGTCAGGAGATCGGGTCTCTCCGACAAGAAGTCTTCCAACGGGTGACGGATCTAGAATCCATAGTTCACCGCTCGGGTAATACCGCTCCCTTGGATGATCATGCTGATTCTATAGGGTCTTTTAGACCCAAACCTCAAGAATTTCCACGTTATGATGGATCCACTGATCCTGCTGAATGGAAATTCAAAGCTGCGAGGTTTTTTCACCATCACAAGACCCCTGAGGGTCATAAACTCAGCACAGCTTGTTACTATTTGGAGGGTGAGGCCCTAGAATGGTATTGGCACATTACTACTACTCGAGATTCACTTACCTGGTCTGAATTTTTAGCTGCTCTTGATTCAATATTTGGATCTGTTTCTTTCCTTGATGCTCATGGTTCCCTTAGTAAACTCAAACAAACAGGATCTATTTTAGAATACCAAAGGCTCTTTGAAAAGCTATGCAATAAAATCTCTGGAGTACCTGAAGAACACCTTCTGGGCACATACCTTAGTGGTCTGAAGGAAGAACTTTCCTGTGAAGTGAGATCCTTCCAGCCCAGAACCTTGACTCATGCCATGGAGTTAGCTAGAATTCAGGAAACCAAACTACTTTCTAGGCGACGGTACACTGGTCAGTCCTCTTCACTTCCCCCATTGTTACCCACGCCATCTGTCCACCACAATCCTCCCATTAGGAGGCTAACTAGTTAGCAATTGCAAGAAAAGAAGTCTAAAGGGCTTTGCTTCAATTGTGATGAAAAATGGACCCTTGGTCACACATGTCAGGCAAAGAAGTTGTTTCTTCTGCAGTTGATTCCAATGAGTGATGATTATGATCTTGTTCAAACAGAAGTTACAATGGAGGAAGACACTAAGTTCTGTCAGCTTGAGAACAACATTCCTTCTATCTCATCACAAATAGTGGGTAACATGGCTACTCCTGGTACAATGAGAATATTGGGTACAATCAGTGGGGTGACAGTTATAATATTAGTTGACAATGGGAGCACCCATAACTTCATTGACCCTTCAATAGTTAAGAAGCTTCACCTCCGCACAATACCCTGTGAAAATCCAGCAGTCAGACTTGCATCTGGTCTGCAAGTTCCTTCTGAAGGACTGTGTCCTAACGTTAAACTTCAGCTCCCTGATGTATCTTTTGACTTGGATGTTTTAGTTCTTCCATTGGGCGGTATTGATGTGGTACTAGGAGCAACTTGGCTACAGCTTTTGGGTGACATTGTGCTGAATATCAAGGAAACGACTATGACCTTTACATGGCTGGGTAAATAGTACAAGTTTACAGGCCTCACAGACGACAAGTTCAATATGATTTCTGGCCCCAAGTTGCACAAAGAGCTCAGAAATGCCAGAGCCTTGTATACAATTCAACTGATTCCAACCCAGCTAAAACCCCCTACCCCCTCATTTTCTTCTCACCCACCAGACCTGGCTATACTCTTACAAACCTATACTTCTGTCTTTGATGAACCTACAGGTCTCCCTCCTGCTAGGAGTTGTGACCATCGTATACCCCTCATAGATGAGTCAAAGGTCATCATTGTTCCACCATACAGACATTCTCCATTCCACAAATCTGTAATTGAAAATCAAGTCAAGGAGCTCATGCAACACACACACTTGCAACATAGTAACAGTCCATTTTCAGCTCCTGTACTTTTAGTACAGAAACGTGATGGGAGCTGGCACATGTGCATTGATTACAGGGCTTTAAACCAACAAACTGTCAAGGATAAATATCCTATACCTCTGGTTGATGACCTCCTGGATGAATTATATGGGGCTCGATATTTTTCGAAGCTGGACCTTCGTTCAGGCTATCATCAAATTCGAATGGCACCTGAGGACATTCATAAGACTACCTTCCGTACTCATGAAGGGCACTATGAATTCTTAGTAATGCCCTTTGGCCTTTCTAATGCTCCTTCCACTTTTCAAAGTCTTATGAACAATATCTTTCGACCTCATCTCAGAAAGTTTGTTTTAGTATTCTTTGATGACATTCTAGTTTATAGCAAAACATGGCCTGAGCATCTGAACCACTTAGAGAAGGTCCTACAATTATTAAAGGACAACCAGTTATATGCCAAACAATCTAAGTGTGACTTTGGAGTCACCAAGGTGGAATATTTAGGTCATGTGATATCTGATGGTGGGGTATCCATGGAGATCAACAAGCTGCAGTCTATTGTGGGCTGGCCAGCTCCCAAGTGCCTCAAAAAGCTGAGGGGATTTCAAGGCCTGACTGGGTACTATAGGAAATTTGTCAAGAATTATGGTTCTTTGGCAGCACCACTCACTCAACTTGTAAAAAAAGATAGTTTTGTCTGGACCCCAGAGGCTGAGGACCCAGTCAAGGAACTTAAGCAAGCCATGATTTCAGCCCCAGTGTTGGCTTTACCAAACTTTGACATTCCCTTCATCCTTGAGTGTGATGCTAGTAACTCAGGTATGGGTGCTGTTCTCATGCAGCAGGGCCGTCCAGTGGCTTATCTAAGTAAAGCTTTTACTACTAGACAACAAGGTTTGTCAGTATATGAGAAGGAAATGGAGGCTATCCTATTTGCTGTTCAAAAATGGAAATCATACTTGATTGGTAAAAGATTTGTGATCAGAACAGATCATCAAAGCCTCCGACACCTGCTGCAACAAAAGGTTCACACTCCGACGCAACAGCGATGGTTGATTAAATTGATGGGGTTTGATTTTTCCCTGGAATATAAGTCTGGTCACCATAATAGAGTAGCAGATGCTCTATCCAGACTTTATGAAGAACCCTCCATAGAAGCAATCACAGTTTTAGTGCCTGACTGGTTTTCGGAGATTCAAAAGGCTTACTTTCTGGACAGTTACTTTATTCAGTTGCTCAAGGATTGGAACTCAGATTCTCTGAACCCTAACCACTATTCATTACAAGGTGGTGTTATATATTACAAGGGCAGGATACATCTGCACCCAAATTTCAGTCTCTTACCTTCTATACTCCATGCACACCATGATGCTCCAACAGGTGGACATTCAGGAAACCATAAAACTCTCCATAGACTAAAAAGAAGTTTTCACTGGAAGGGCATGGAAAGGACAATCAAAGACTATATTCAAAATTGTGATATTTGTCAACGAACAAAGTATATCACCCAATCTCCAGCAGGCCTGTTGCAACCCCTTCCTATACCAGAAAAAATTTGGATTCATATTCACATGGACTTTATTGAGGGTCTTCCACCTTCCCATTCTAAAACCACTATTCTTGTGGTAATTGACAAATTGTCCAAGTATGCTCACTTTCTGGCTTTGCAACACCCATATACAGCTGCTACTATTGCTGCAGCATTTGCTATCCATATTGTCACTCAGGAAGTCTATATTAGCCCCATTCCCTCCTATCCATCTACTGTTAGAGATAATAATATCTTTGGCCTGTCTAAAGACAGTCGAAGGCATTCCAACTGGGAATGTTCTTACACAGTTGGCTAGATGGGTGGAATAGCATACTATATTTTTCTCTCCATACCAAAAAAAAATTGCACATAGCCGGTCAATGAAACTGATCACCTTCTTTGGGATAAAAGTGACTTAGGCAAGGAAAACTGGCATACTATATATGACTGAGTCAATCAATACGGCTCAAAAATATCTTTAGTAGGAAAGCACATATCTTAAGTAGATATAGAGAAATGGAATGACCTTGTCTTATGATGATAAGAAGATATACAGAAATGGAATGACCACATATCTTAAGTAGTACATATATACAAAGATGTGGATAAATGCAAAGAAATCAGAATTCTCTATAGCAATAGGTAAATACCCAAAAAATTCGTTTTGTGATTTAAAACTTTGTGGATTTTAATTGCATGTAAATATATTTTTATATCTGATTTTAATAGAAATTTGATGTTAATTTGACTCAAAAATGTAGATTGTTTAGCTTCGATGTTCTTCATTTGAAAAATTTTGTAATTTGGGTGTTATTTAATTTGATATGTGCATAATGATTATTGCGCTGTTATTTAATTTTATGTTATATAAATGCATGGGGTATTCCCTGTGAGCTGAGGTGCGTGGGTTTGACCTAGCATTACACGCACCTCAGGAGAGCGCGTTAAAACCGTGTCAATGTGCCTTCCCGTTCAAGAC
This sequence comes from Amorphophallus konjac, assembly GCA_022559845.1. Taxonomy (NCBI): domain Eukaryota; kingdom Viridiplantae; phylum Streptophyta; class Magnoliopsida; order Alismatales; family Araceae; genus Amorphophallus; species Amorphophallus konjac. The sequence goes on from CM040118.1 coordinate 406,183,440, forward strand.
TTTGGGATTGATGTGTATGTTCTCATTTATTTATGAGAATGTATATATCTACCTCAAAGTCTTGAATTGTCCCGTTTGGACAGTCTGTGAATGTTTGATCGCACTTAGGCATTCATTTACTATATGTGTTTGTATGGTTTGTTGAGAATTTTGGTTACGTCTCCTCACTCTTCTCTGATATACCATTATTGATTTTGAGTGTTTTCTTAACCACTTACTTGTAAGTGTTTAAGAAAATTTCAAAATCAATAAATATTTTTGGTATATCAGAGAAGTGTGGGGAGATGATGCCGAAATTTTCAGCAAATCGTGCAGCACATATAGTAAGTGATTATGCGATCAAACCTTCATGGATGGGTTAAAAAGTGATAATCTAATCAATATTCCTCTTCCAACTGCAAATGGTCTATGATGAACGATGTGAGGAAAGGGTCGGGTGTAATATTATGAGTAATGATTTGAAAGTTAGAATGTGTATTGTCATTTATTGGGTACAGGCAAAATGTCGACAGATCGTTCATGGATGTATCGTAGAATAGTTGACCGGGTGGTGTCATATGACTTTAAGCTTGGGGTTGAGAGTTTCATTCAATTTGCATTGGGGAATCCAAATGCAGCAATAGATCGCGACGGTCACATTCGATGCCCTTGTTCAAGTTGTAGAAACTTGAGGTGGTGTTCAACATGGGATGTGCAACATCATTTGTACACGAAAGGGTTCGTGGATGGTTATACGAATTGGACGTGTCATGGTGAGCAATTTTTGAGGTATGAGCCCGACAATATTGCAGGCACAAGTGGGTACGTGGATATGGTTGTAGATGCTACTGGTACTAGTTTTAATGTTCATGAGGAAGCGTCGAATAAGACAGCCGGAAGATTTTATGAACTACTTAGGGATGCTGATGAGCCGCTGTGGGATGGTTGTGAAAAGCACACTCGATTGTCTGCAGTGTCACAGTTGTTGAACTTGAAATCTGAATATCACATCAGTGAGACTTGTTTTGACCGTCTCCTCCTCTTGATCAAGAGTATGTTGCCTCGAGATGAGAAGTTGCCAGAAACTTTTTACCGTTCAAAAAAGATGGTCAATGACTTAGGACTTGGATATGTGAAAATAGATGCATGTCCGAATCATTGTATGTTATATTACAAAGATGATGCATAAGATATCATGTTCCATTTGTGGCCATGGCAGATTCAAACCTAAGGGGGGGTCAATTCAAAGGCAAAAGATGTACCTTATAAGGCGTTGCGATACTTCCCTCTTGTGCCTAGGCTGCAACGACTGTATATGTCCTCAAAGACGGCTCGACATATGACATGGCACACCGAAAGAGTACGTCGTGCCGATGATATAATCAGTCATCCTGCCGATGGTGAAGCTTGGACTCACTTTAGTCGTACTCATCTTGCCTTTTCAAGGGAGTCACGTAATGGTCGATTGGGTTTATGCACAGATGGTTTGAATCCATTCGGTGGTTCAGTGGCATCTTATTCTTGTTGGCCAGTGTTCATGACACAGTACAACCTTCCGCCGCACATGTGCATGAAGCGAGAAAATCTATTTTTGTCCTTAGTAATTCCTGGTCCAAAAAGTCCCGGAAAAAATTTGGACATATATCTCAGGCCGTTGATTGATGAGCTCAAATTTTTATGGACTGATGGAGTTGTTACTTATGATGCATATAGGAAGCAAAATTTTATTATGAAGGCTGCACTGATCTGGACAATAAGTGACTTCCCTGCATATGGAATGCTATCTGGTTGGAGCACACATGGAAGGTTAGCATGTCCTTACTGTATGGAAGATAACAAATCATTTGTATTGAAACATGGTGGGAAAGCATGCTGGTTTGATTGCCATCGGCGGTTGCTACCAAGTGACCATCTTTTTCGAAGGTAAAAAGACTCGTTTAAAAAAATACTGTTGAAATGGATGAAGCTGACTTGCAACGAGTGTCGGGTCTACATATGGCATCACGGGTGCACAATTTACCAGATGTAGTTCAATTGTCTGGTAGCACACGGCAACTCCCTAGTTTTGGAAAGGATCACAACTGGAACAAGAAAATCATTTTTTGAGAATTACCTTATTGGTCAACTCTTCTTGTACGACACAATCTGGATGTCATGCATACCGAGAAGAATTTTTTTGATAATGTGTTCAATACGATCATGAATGTTAAAGGGAAAACAAAGGACAACGTCAAAGAACGTATGGATTTAAAGATGCTTTGTAAACATCCAGAACTGGAACTACATAACGTAAATGGCAAAACTGTGCAGCCTAAAGAAACTTATGTGCTTCATGATACACAGATCAAGGAAGTATGCCAGTGGTTGAAACAGTTGAGATTCCCAGATGGATATGCATCCAACATAGCCCATTGTGTGAATGTTAATGAGGGGAAAATATATGGTATGAAAAGTCACGACTGTCATGTGTTCATGGAAAGGCTACTGCCCATTACATTTCGTGATTTGTTGCCAAAGCAGATATGGGGAGCACTAGCTGAGATGAGTCAATTTTTCAAGATTTTATGTGCATCTGAACTCAGACTTCGGGATGTACAAACTATCGAAGAAAAAGTTATCACAACCGTTTGCAAGCTAGAGAAGATATTTCCTCCGGCATTCTTTGATTTGATGGAGCACCTGGTCGTTCATTTGCCATATGAGGCTATCGTCGGAGGGCCAGTACAATTTCGATGGATGTATCCATTTGAGAGGTATGTGACAATTTTTGTTAACTTACAAGTCATCCATAGCCGGTACATATCATTGCCATATGACTTGTTGTTGTAGGTGCATGCATGAATTAAAAATGAAAGTTCGCAACAAGGCACAGGTGGAGGGTTCGATTGCTGAGGCATACATTCTTGAAGAAATTTCAAACTTCTGTTCTATGTACTTTGAGCCAGAGATTCAAACTCGTCATACTCGACCACCACGTAATGATGATGGGGGAGTGGATGAATGTTCCGATCGGCTCTCCATATTTAAACATCCTGGACGTGCGTTCGGACGTTGCTTGACTCGCACGCTCGAAGATAGAGAGTTGCACGCCGGTGAGATATATATTCTTTTGAATTGCCTCGAGATTGAACCTTATGTTGAGTAAGTTCTTAATTCACATTTCCAGCAACTCCATAAGTTGTTCATCCTTCTTCTGCAGTTCATTTAAAGTAGTAGTGCATTTATATTGCAGGCAATTTGATTCAGAATTAGCTGAAAAATGTCCAAATATCCAAGATGTGGAGATTGAAAAAGAACGGGAGAAGTTTTTTTCCAAGTGGCTGAGAAACCGAGTTAGTGTCAACTATGAATACATATGTTTGTATTTACGTATGTTGAGGTAATTGTTATTATTTTAACTACTCTAATTTGAATATAGGTTGAACAAGATCTCATTACTGATCAAAGAGTACAACAGATAAGTTATGGCCCCTCGAACCAGACACGTGCCTATCCAGGATATATTATGAATGGATACAAATTTCATACAAGGGATTATGGGCGAAATAAGTCTACGATGAACAGTGGCGTATGTGTGAAGGGAAGTTTATACAATGAAATGGAGTTGGACTACTATGGTATTCTTGAAGAAGTCTTAGAACTTCAGTATTTGGGACAAGACAATCATGTATACATATTTAAGAGTCAATGGTTTGATCCTAATTCTGTTTTACATGACACAAATTATGGGATTGTCAATGTCAAACATAGGTCTAAACTTAAGACCTATGAACCATTCATTTTAGCCGTACAAGCCCAGCAAGTGTACTATTCAAGCTATCCATCATCCAAGAATAGAGATTGGTGGGTAGTTTGCAGGGTTAATTCAAAACTCTTTCCCACAAGTGAAGATGTCTCAGAGGTTGCTAGTGCTGAATATTATCAATCAAACGAAGTTGGCGTTGTCGGTTCCTCTAGGTTTAATCTAGACGAATCTGATGAGGCACTGTCATTACGGACGCGAGATGAAGTGGAAGAAGTCGATCCGATGGAGCTAAATGTTGATGTTAGAGGGGAGGAAGAATCAGATGAAGATGAAGAGTTTGAATCTGATGAGGCTACTATGGATGACGAAGATGATGATGATGATGAGCTAGATATATCAACATGAGGGAGGCATGTTTTGATAATTTAGTAAGATGAATCTTACTTTTAAGCATAATTTTAAATAACATTTGTCTAGCCTTATATAATTGTGGATTAATATGTATTAATTGTTTTGTTATTAATAAGGAAATGGTGCGAGGAGGTCGTGCTAGGAGTGGGAGGAGACAAGTTAGTGAGAGGGGCGCTACTCCCTCCTCGCTAGCATCTTCTTCAGACACAGGTATATTTGATCAATAAGTTAGCTATATAAATAATTTAATTATTTACAAACTTAAAAGAATTTATTTATAGGTGAAAGTGTCGGCTCACCACCACTTGTACAGACGCCACCACCACTACTTACAGGTCCTAGTGCCCTCCCACCACCTCCCGCTACAGGTATATCTATTTTAATTTTCAGTAACATGTTGCATTTACTTATGAAAATTAATGTAGGTCCCACCTCGGCGTATCTTTGAATTTCTAGCAAAATATTCATTTACTTAATTTGAATTACTACTTACAGGTCCTAGTGCCCTCCCCCCACCTCTCGCTACAGGTATATCTATTTTAATTTTCAGTAACATGTTGCATTTACTTATGAAAATTAAATCTTGCAGGTGTCAGTGGCCTCCCACCTATTGTGCAGATGTCACCCCGACCACCTCCCGCTGCAGGTATGTATATTTTAATTATAAGTTCACAATATTTGTATCACTCTACATGAAAATAAATTCTTGCAGGTGTCAGTGGCCTCCCACCTATTGTGTAGATGTCACCCCGACCACCTCCCGCTGCAGGTATGTATATTTTAATTATAAGTTCGTAATATTTGTATCACTCCACTTAGTTTTACTTGTGAAGATCTATTCTTACATATCCCAGTGCCCTCCCACCACCTCTCACTTGTACAGGGCACACCCCACCAGTCAGCCACTTGACGATGTCGGCAGTTGTCACGAGGGAGGCACGGCCCAGGATAGACGTCGCCCGTGTTGGATCTCCGGGTAAATCTATAATGTTATATTACATTAATTAGCCTTCAACTGTCTAATATGAATATTTTGACATTTGCAATTGCAGTACGAAATTTGAACCCCACACCACTGTCCATCATTCCACCGAACTCATGTTGGCACATGTGCCCGGGGCAGCATCCACTTTCAGAGAATTTCTGATGTCCGTCCGCGATTCATTGTACAACATGTTCTTAGTAAGTAATTACGTCATTTAATTCAAGTATTTCCAAAACTCAATTTACAACTTTATACTAAGTGTGAAAAGTAATTGATTTACAGCGGTCTTTTCAATTCACATATGATGGACGATGTACCGGATATTTATTGATGTTTGATGATATTCAGACGAATCAGCAGGGTTAATGTGTTTTTTTTGTGGTATTTATTTGATCAGCATGGTGTTGAATTTTTTTTTTCGGTGGTGTTTATTTGATCAGCATGGTGTTGAGTTATTTTTTTCGGTGGTGTTTATTTATTTGAACATCATGGTACGTTGATGTTGAGTTTTTTTTTTTCGGTGGTGTTTATTTGATCAGCAGGTTCCCAATATTTTTTTTCAACATGTTGAATTTGTGATGTTTATGTATGATCCAACAGGTTTTTTAGAATAATTTAAGATTTAAAAAAATATATAAACGTAGATTTCAGACGGATTTTCAGATGGTATTTGGAATTCCGTCGTAATATCCGTTGGAAATACCGACGGAATTCCGACTACTTTTCGGACGGTATCTTAAATTTCAAACTAGAGTTGGGTTTAATTTCGGACGGTTTTGGCAGATCCGTCGTAATATCCGTTTGTAATTTCAGACGGTTTTTACGACGGAAGAGAAATCCGTCGCAAACATTTCAGACGGTTTTTGCAGATCCGTCGTAATATCCGTTTGTAATTGCAGACGGTTTTTGCGATGGACGAGATATCCGTCATAAACATTTCAAACGGTTTTTGCAGATCTGTCGTAATATCCGTTTGTAATTGCAGACTATTTTTGCGACGGAATATAAAGCCGTCGTAAAATCCATCTGAAATACCGATGGAAAATTTCAGACGGAACATTTCTCGTACGATCTTCAGACAGAATATGGGACTGAATTTAATTCTGTCTTATTTTCAGACGGAATTTCAGACAGAAAAATGAACTGTCACAAATTTGTGACTAAGAATTTCAGACGGTCGTGATCCGTCTGACATCTGTCGGAAATTCGTCACAAACGTGATTTGTGACGGAATTTTAGACGGATCTGAGACGGATAACGGCCGTCTGAAATCCCACTTTTTTTGGTAGTGTGGGGCGTCCTCAACTTATGAGAGCGATTATACGACTTTCAGCCCACCCTGGCTGGCATGGAGCAGTTTCGGACCGCCTGGTCCACTCACAGATAAGGGGGCCGGACTGACAGAGGCCAATTTCCACTGTTGGTAACCTGAGCTTAGTGCCGGCTGAGGTAGGGAATCCTCCGCCACTTTCACTCCACAGCTCTTCTCATTATCTTCTATATCAGATGCCTGACGCGTGTTGTATTCATGGTGCAGGCTAATGTGGTACTGCGAACTATAACTGTGCAAGTACCTCTCCCGGCCTTGGGTGCGGGTCAATCGACATTCCCACCAGTCTTGCGGCCTATCGCTTTGCGATATCCCAAGGATTATGCTGCGGCAGCAGGCTTGGAGGTTTTAGGGGCAATTGTGGGCACCGCTAAATCGACTAAAGCTGCGGAATCCTAGCCGCCCATTGCCGACATAGAGCTACTCCCGGAGGGAAGGAGTCTTCCCGAAGTAGAAGTGGGAGAAATTGTTGAAGAAGAGGCTGGAGCTCCTAGGGCTTTAACCCTTGTTACAGAATCGGCCTTAGTGAAGGCCAGTCAGGTTGGGTGCGAAGAGCAAGCATCCTCAACTGTTGAGATTCTTGGTGCAACTGCGCCGCAAGAGGTTGGCGGGGAGGTTGCTGTTATCGAGACTTCCTCTACTATGTTAGCTGCGGGGGTAGACTCCAGTGCATGTGCCTTACAAGTTATGCTGTCGTCATCTTTCGAACTAAGCGACGACATCTGGGCTACCGTTGATAGTAGAGTATATTTTCAGCTTCCTGACACATCACCACTTGGTCTACAATCATCGAACGACCTGGTGTGGTAGTTCTTGGGAACCCTGCAACAGACTGTAATAGCCAGCCGAGATTTAACCTATGTGCAGCTGAGGGGCTTGGTAGAGCACCTTTCCCATTCGCTGCTGGCTTTTGGCTGCCCCATGGACGACTAGACGCCGCGGGTGGTCTTGTTGCTAAAGCATGTGAATAGAAGGGAATTGCTCGGCCGAGAAGTAGCTGACCAGCTGACGGCCCTAAGGCTTGAGCAGACAGAATGCCGCGTTGCTCTTGCCTCCTTGAGAGGGACCGCATAGCAAATGAGGGATGCGGCCAACACATCTTCATAGCGTCAGGTCTCTTTAACAGCTAGGATATCTGAACTACGTGCTGAGCTCTCTAGGGCCGAGGACAAGCTACAGGAAGCCGAGCGGCAAGGAGTCCAGTGCATGGTGGAGGCGGAATCGGCTGAAGGATAGGCTACATCTCTTGAAGAGAAGCTTTCGCAACTGGAGGCCGCCGAATCTTGACTACAAGAGTTAACCTGTCACCCTTCCCTGGGAATCTTGGAACTCGAGGACATCTTCCGACGCCCGTTACAGTAGCCCCTTTTGGTTGGCTTGTCCCTTCTTTTCTTTTTTTGTTGGTGAACTCCTTATGTATCTCGGGGGATGCCCCGAGTAACATGTATTTTGCCATTTCAATGAAATGTCTTCATCTGCCGTTAAATCACGACCTCATCTTCCTTCTTTCTTCTTAGCCAATTAACTTAGCCCGGATATACGAGTTACTAGGGCAGGAGAGCGCTCAGGCCTTCAGTGAAGGGGTCAGGGGTTCGCTCCACCACAACGTAACCACTCCCAGGGCCCAAGTTTGGCTAATACAGGTTGAATGCTCGAGGGCGGAGGCGTAGTGGCCACTCGGACCAAAGGGTAAGGTTAGAAGGCCTATTGGTAGGCTTCACCGATGGTGACGAAGCTGTCGGGAGACCAAGAATGTATTCATTCCTCGACAGGGGCGTAGAACCCGAGTGAGGGGTAAGTTCGTTACTTTCCCCGAACAACGAAGAAAGTCAAGAATAGGTTTACTTATCGATGCAGACGGAAGATCCGAACCAATGGTTTGTTTGTTGATTTCACCGATGGTGACGAAAAATGGAGGTAGGGTTTATTCATCGACATAGGTTGAATGTCGAAACAACAGGTGTGTTATCGCATACGCGTAGGGCCTATGACGGTGGGGTTTGACTTGCTGGTTGCACACAGGATTTCCGTGGGGCTTGGATGGTAAATGACAAAGCAACATTACTTCCATCATCATTTCATTAATTTCATTCATTCATTGGTATTCATCATCATTCATCATTTCATTTTTTTTGAGTCACATTACTGACTTAAGCGCCCTTTCGAGTTTTCGCCGAAGCCAGCCCCCTCTTGAGTTTGCCCACGCGCCCTCTCAGGTTTTCACGTGGCGGGGTACCCGATTTTACCTGCGGCGCCCTTTCGGGTTTTCACCACAGTTGGGCTATAGCCATTTTTGCCCTTGCTCAGAACATTCGAGCAAGTCTGGCGAACATTCGAGCAAGTCTGGCGAGGCACCTCTATTTTAAGCCTCATTTTTTTTCTTTTTTTTTGTAATAATTTTTTTCGAACATAATCCACAGGACGAAGCAGGGATAGATGAGGGCTTGTCTGTTAGCAACGGATAGGAAGTCCGGGCTAATGGGATGCTGACCGGTCTCGCCGGTGATGGCAAGGGTCAAGCGCTGTTTGTTTATCGACATCGGTTAAATGCCGAAGCAAAGATATGTTTGTTCATTAACGAGGACGAAAGGCCCAAGTTAAGGGGAAGGTTGACCGGTCTTGTCGATGATGACAAGGGTCAAACTGGTTTGTTCATCGACATTGGTTAAATGCCGAAGCAAAGGATATGTTTCTTCATTAACGAGGACGAAAGGTCCAAGTTAAGGGGAAGGTTGACCGATCTTGCCGATGATGACAAGGGTCAAACACTGGTTTGTTCATCGACATTACTTAAATGCCGAAGCAAAGGATATGTCTGTTCATTAACGAGGACGAAAGGTCGAAGTTAAGGGGAAGGTTGACCGGTCTTACTGATGATGATAATGGTCAAACACTAGTTTGTTCTTTGACATTAGTTAAATGCCGAAGCAAAGGAGGTTTATTCATTAATGAGGACGAAAGGTCTAGGTTAAGAGAAATGTAGACCGATCTTACCGATGATGACAAGGGTCGAACACGGGTTTGTTCATCGACATTGGTTAAATGTCGAAGCAAAGGCATGTTTGTTCATTAACAAGGACGAAATGTCAAAATTAAGGGAAACGTCGACCGATCTTGCTGATGATGATAAGGGTCGAACACGGGTTTGTTCATCGACATTGGTTACATGTCGAAGCAAAGGAGGTTTATTCATTAACGAGGATGAAAGGTCCAAGTTAAGGGAAACGTCGACCGATCTTGCCAATGATTACAAGGGTCGAACACGGGTTTGTTCATCAACATTGGTTAAATATCGAAGCAAAGGCATGTTTGTTGTCGACGAGGACGGAAGGCCCGAGTCTATGGTTTCGGAGAAGCACGTTCCCGGCGGGACTGGTGATGTTTTTTGTTTCATTGGGATGCGGGTGAAGAGGAACTTCAAGTTACCACATTACTGACTTAAGTGCCCTTTTGGGTTTTCACCGAAGCCAGCCCCCTCTTGCTTTGGCCCACGCACCCTTTTGGGTTTTCGCGTGGCGGGGTACCCGATTTTGCCTGCGACGCCCTTTCGGGTTTTCACCGCAGCTGGATTATAGCCATTTTTGCCCTTGTCTAGAGAATTTGAACAAGACTGGCGGGTGTGGATGGGCATAAATCCCACACAAAAATCACAAGAGAATAATGATGTGATAAAACATGGAGGAGATAATGATGATTAATGCATAAATAAGGGGAAGAAAAGCTTGCACGTGGTGCAAATATGGAGATGTGATCGCCAGAGGGGTTACCTCAAAAAAAAGAGATCGCGAATACCTGATGAAGATTGAAACGTGGGATGATGTGAAATTCCTTCCTCCTTCTTCAATCGGCCAGCCGATGAGAAGGGTTCTCCTTTTAATTACCTTGCAAAAAAGACAATGAAACAACAAAGCAAAGAGGGATTCAGCCAACGCAAGTAGTATCAATCCAAATAAAACAGGTGATGATAAAAGGAAATCAACATGCGCACCTTGTTGTTTTGGTTTTAAAACCCCTAAAGAGGAATTAGGGAGAGGGGAGATATGTGATAAAACTAATGCAAAGTGAAAAGGAAAAAAAAACTGACGATGGAATTGATGCAGACGAAGAAGAAGAAAATAGTGGATGAATACGAATCAACAAGAAAGCCCTGCTATCCCTGTCGATAGTAAAGGGAACCAATAAGACGCGGTTGATTGGATGAAGAAGGTGCAGAGGAAGCCGAAATCCTTCAATCGAGCCCACTACAGTAAGCAGAGGAAGCCGTCAATCCTCTCAACGTCTTGAACGTTCTAACCTCTTCAACCTCTGAAATCCTCTGAATTCGTCAACCTCCGCTTCGATCGCCCAGATCATGTTTTATAGGATTTCAGTGGGAGATAAGCTCGAATTTGGTAAGATAAGGATAGGCAATGTTCAAAGAAGGCAGGACTCTACCTCCAATTCGAGAAGGAGACCATTGGAGGCAGGACTCTATACAGGAAAGAGGAGTTCAAGCAGGATACGAAAGGTGAAACACGACCTTGCGAAGGGCGTCAAATCAAGAATTGACGACTTTCATCAAGACGTTAATCAAAACACGACCTCTACCAAGGGTGTCACTTCTTGGATTTAATTTTGGCAATAAAACTTACTTTATTTGAAAATTATGATAACACGCCTAAGAGCGAGGCGTTAATTTAAAACACGCCCTGAGGAAGGACGTTAACCAATAATTAAGTTGATTTTGAATTTTCTTTAAAACCGGATAATACCAGGAATTGACGCCCTTAGAATTAGTCGTCCTTTCTTGAGAAAACGCCCTCGATAAGGTCGCTATTTAAATAACGCCCCTCTTCAGGTCGCGAATCACAAAAAATACAAAAATGAATCAAAACCACACACAAGAAAAATAGAAAAACTTCATATTATGAATATATTGAAGTTCACTTTGGGGTGTCATTATAGTGACATGAGATTTGATCAACATAGCGTCATTTTTGGCGTGTCTACAGCTGCCCCACCTTGGCGTCTGCTTTGGAAGGGAGTGAGACGAAAATGGAGTGAAAGTGCAACAAAATAGAATGAAGTGGAGTGAACTGATAAGTAGATGCCAAGGTGTGATGTGACACGCCTCAGACACTAAGTAATAGAAATCTTTCCAAGATTCTGAATGAAACAACTCCGAGTGATTCCAAGGAAGCATCGATTTGCTGGATAAAGGAGATTAAACTAAACAAGTAAAATGTAAGGCAAAAGGTGTGCGCGTGGGCACGATAGGGAAAGACCATTGGAGAGCGATTACCAGCCAACGTGGACGTGCTACAACCAAGGTAAATTTGTAGAAAAATAAAGAGAATTGAGGTGGAGATCCAACAATGGGACACTTTCAAGGAACCAGCCTGAGCGGCTTCAGATAGAACAAAGTACTTGACTTGGAGTGGAATATCTCATGTTAACTCAATCAAAGAGCAAGTGACCTTCATTATCGCCATAATATGAAGATTTTCAGCATGAAACTCAAAGTCCTACATGATGCATGATGGGCTAAAAGAAAAAGATAAAATAAACTAAAAATAGAAAATAATCAAGGATAATATTGCTAAGCCATCTAGATTTGGTCAAGAATCTAAATTTCTGAGCTAACACTAAGCCGAAGCCCGTTTATCCGCGCATCAACTCAGAAAGTGGAACTATCGTCCCAGACCTTGAATGACTCAACGGCCTATCCGTGTGATCAAGACTCTCCTGGAATCATCATCGTTTTTGATGAAGGGGAACTCAAATTCCAGATTCATCAGAACCACAAGGTCCTTGATATGCTATAATAATGTAGATATCATATAGTAACAATGCTTACACCGAACAAATACAAAATGACAAGTGCGATGTTATTTCCATGAGCAACCCAGGCGCCTCTAATCCTGCAAACTTCTGCACTTTGAAAATTCATCAGTTTTCAAAATTCAAGATAATCAAACATAATTTTCCATTTAAATCATGATATGATCATAAGTGCTCAATTAAAAAACAATTCAACGAAATAATAGCACTTAAGTTCATTAACACACATGAATACCTAAACTCATAAGCTCATAAAAACACGCCTGCACTGAACGGCGTCAAATCATAAAAATGCGCCTTAAAATGTAGTCGTTAAAACATGAAACACGCCCTTCAGCAAGACGTGAAACCCATCGAGAGGCCAAAGAGTAAACGACCTACTAAAGGGCGTTACACAAAACACGACCTCAGAAAGGTCGTCAATTCAGAAATTGACGCCCTAACAAAAGGCGTTAATCAATCCAGCGCTTCCGTTTCCAGGTCGAAAGCAAAACCAAATCCTAATAGCCATCAACCTGTTAACTCCGAACAACCTTAAGCCCTCTTCAAATCTTTATAAAAGAAAGGCTGCTTTCCTCAACCTAACACAACCTCTTCTCTGAACCTCCGTAGCCGGCTCAATTCTCTGTTTGTTCTTCTCCCGCAGGCACTCGTCCGAGCTCCTTCTGCAAAGCCAAAAACAATGGAGAGGATGATTAAGAGACCTAGGTCTTCCACCCCTAGGTTGACTGAAATCCAAAGGCACATCTGCAGCCGAGTTGCTCAACATCAGGTTAGGGAATTCCTCTGTTTTCCCTCTGCTTATATCTTCTTTCTTTTCTTTTTATTGAATCCTTCTGTCAAACTGCTTCTCACATATGCTCACGTCTGGCACTATTGGCACTGTTTATGTTTTTCTTCCACAGGACTACCCAAATGTCCCTGGTGCTAGGAGATTTACAAAAGTGAAGTGGTTGCCCCTTATTCTCTCCAAGTTCTCCTCTGACATGAGAGTATACCTAGCAAGATGGCATCTTTTGGGCCTAGTAACCCATGCCAAGCACTATGACCAAATTCACTTATATTGGACTGCCATAGGAGCATTGATTGAACTTTGGCATCCTTCCACTCATACCTTTCTCTTCTCGACATTTGAAGCCACCATCCTATTGGAAGAACTAGAGTTGATCTTAGGCTTGAAAAGATTGAAACAAGGAGAAGAAGAAAAGATGGCCATCATGCCAAGGCCAATCTTCTCTCATGAATTGCTAACCTCATTATTATCTAGCCCAAACATAGTGAACCAAATCAAGGTCACTAAAGGAATCAATCTCTTGAAGCTCGCCTCATGGGTATACAAGAGAGCGGATCAAGCAAAGGAAGAGGAGGAGATAGAAAAGATAGCAAAGGCCTTCGTGGTGTGCTTAGCAGGCGCACTCTTGTTTCCATCCATGGAGGACTTTCTAGAGGAGGCCCAATTGAGCGCGGTGGTGAGCTTATGGGAAGAGGAAAGAGTCAGACCGGCTGTCCTAGCCTATCTCTATAGCGGGCTTACCTCGGCGGCGATGGGAAGGCCCATATACGGGTGCATGCTAGCACTCTCTAGTTGGGTTGATCTCCATTTCAAATTCGATCCATGTGGCGAGGCCCAACAACCCTCAAGAATCTTTTCAAAAAGCCCACTCTCTTACATGACCGGTTCGTTAGGAATAAGAAATAGGGTGATGAACCGGATTCCTCAAGTAAAGAAGAGAGGGGATTGGAGAGAGCACCTAAAGGTAATGCCAAAGAATCTCTTTACATGTGCCCCTGGTGTACTCAAGATGCAGGAACTTCGTGCACGATTCTCTACCGGCACGGACCTCCGTCTCATCGGCGCTTCGGACTTCATCTTGTACAACTCTCATAGATGCCTTCCTCAAATCGGACTTCCAAGGCAACACCTAGAAGACGTCTCTCATCTCCCTCCAATCAAATCAAGAGACCTAGGCAGCGATGAAGATGGAGAAGATGCTATCACAATCCAAGCCCTATGGAAGATTAGCAAACCTCATCAGCCTGTAGAGAGTTTGGAGGAAGACAAAGATCAGTGGAAAAATTATGTAACAGCTTTGAGAAATCTAAGACCCAAGGTGGCTCATTGAGCATTGTAATCTCTCTCTTCAAAGTAATAAAAATGATTGTTTTCTGATTGAGCCTTACTGCTGTGCTTCAGATCAAATCCTTAAATAACCTGTCGTTCTGTTGCGAATAACGCCTCAAACAAAGGCGTGAATTCATAAAAGGACGCCTTCATAATAGGTCGCTTCCAATATTCCTGTTCACACATTTGACGCCTTCACCAATAGGCGTTACTTAAATAACGACCTAGAACAAGGCATTAATCGATTCAAATTCCCAAAATATATTCATTGAAATTCCAAAAGTAACGCCCTCAGGAAAGTCACGTTTCAATCAGGTAACGCCTCTAGCACAGGCGTGAGTAAGAATCATAATAATTACTTCGATCACATCAATCAACGCCCATTGAATGCGTCTGACGACGGTTATCATTCCCCATGCAAATAAAATTGACGCCTCGAGAAACGTCGTCTAATTTATAAACACGCCCATCTCACAGTCGTGACTTCCACAAAAAACGCCTCTTTTCAGGGCGTCTCTTCTTTTCGAATGTTAAAGGGCTTTTCCCCCTTTCTTCTTCTTCCTCCCGTTCCATTCTCTCTTCTCTGCAACCCTAACCGAAGCTCCCCCCTCTTCTCTTCTCTATATCTCTCTCTCTATCCTTAGCCCTAACCCTAGCCATGGCCAGAGGTGGTTCAGTCAAACGGCAAAGGGTGACCGCTCCCGAGGTGGTTGATCTGGGCGACGACGCCCACGGTGAGGAAGGGGCCATCGTGGCGGTTGAAGAAGTTCCCACGGCGGCGGCCGGCGGCGAGGATGAACACGGCGACGAGGCCGTGGGAGAAAGAGATGAGGAAGGTGAAGATGAAGAAAATGAAGAGGGAGAAGCAGAAGAAGAAGGAGAAAGAGAAGGAGACGTTGGTGATGAACCACCGCCCGCGGCGGCGCCCCCTCCCCGTGCCGGCCAACTCCGGCGGCCACGGCAGCCACGACCTCAGCCTCAGGAACCCAAGCACAAGAAGGTAAGCCTCAAACCCTTTTCCCATTTTTATTTCTTTCAAATTTCATTTTTCCTGATTTTCCATAGCCCTCGGGTATAAACCCTGCAACCCAGAAAGAAGGCACCCTCATGGGCGTCGCGATTTAAAAATACACGCCCAACCCAAGGGCGTTAATCACACATTTTTTTTTATGAAAAACAATTAACCTCATGAGAACACGCCCTAAAGCATGTCGCCCATTTAAATTTACATATTATGCTGTTAATTTTCGCATGCTGTTATTTTATTTCATTTTCTGAAAAACCTGGAAACCACGCCCCACACCAGGGCGTTAATTAAAAATAGACGACCAAACCAGCGGTCGCCCATTCATTAATTATTTGATTAATTAACGAACCCAAATAGAAAACGCCCTACTCAAGGGCGTGAATTGAAAAACCTTTAGGATTTTTAGAAATTAAGCACAAACACACGCCCAATACAAAGGCGTTTCATAGATTAAAAACGACCTAGGGTAGGTCGTTATCTATAAGCTCAACAGAACCACGCCCTCCTTAAGGGCGCTACTTCAGCAAAAAACGACCTGAGGAAGGTCGTTACTTCAATAACATCAACATTCAACCTGGGGCAATCAAAATGAAATAAGCATGAATAATCACAACAATTAAACCAACAATTCTTATTTTATGCATGCAGGGGCTGATGAGGACGTGCATTTCATGGGTCATGGTCCGGGCAGCTTACTACGGCCTCCCCGAGTTCCAGAGAGAGAGGGTAGATGCGATGGGGTTCGGGGCCTTCCTCAGCATAGAGCCAGTTAGGCCAGACCTACCACTCATTCAGGTTCTACGGGAGAGATGGGATAGGACCAGCCGGGCATTCCTGATGCCTTGGGGACACATGATTCCTACCCTGGAGGACGTGGCAAGGATTACGGGGTTGAGGGTAGATGGAGAGGCTGTGAGTGGGATCACCTACCCAGACTACACCGAGCATGCCCAGAGATTGCTAGGGCTGGAGATGGTTTATGAGACACCTAGCGAGTGCAGGACGATCTTCCGCACCGACCTCACCATAGTGATGGGTTTATGGAATGCTAGGCACAGGTCAGGGGAGACCCTAGAGCAGTTCTCGCAGAGGTTGATCGACGGAGCTAGGGCGGTCTACTGCCAGGACCCGGCCGACAGGGAAAGAGCTGACCTAGACTTGAGGAGGTTCTTGCTACTACTACTGGGGAGGCTGTTGCTCGGGACAAAGGGCGACGTCATCAACTGCCGATTCCTGGGGATACTCGAGGATTTGGAGGCAGTTGGCAGCTACGCCTGGGGAGCGGCTCTGCTAGCGCATATGATGGCTGACCTGTCCACGGGGACAGGTCGAGAGACGACCGTCAGTGGCTTCTCACCTTTTCTTCAGGTATGCATTTTTCTTATTTTTTCTTCTTTTTTTTTTGTATGTGTATTTTTATGTGTATGCGAATGCCTAACTAATGCAATGCATGGATGCAGGTTTGGAGCCATCTCTACATGCCGATGGGGCGCGTTGACCCACGGCCTGGAGGTGAGGGAGCTTTCCCTCTAGCACGGCGCTGGGTGTCGATCATCTTCGGCGCACCACTCGGCTACGAGTTGTGGGTTCTACGGAGAGAGTTCCGCGACTTTCCTCCCTCGCTGGTATGTATGAATGCTATGCATCTTTCTTTTGCTTTTTAATTTTGAATTTATGATGATGACGATGAAATGATGATATGTATGTTTATGAATGCAGGTGCAGTGGAGACCCTACGAGGGGATGACAGACGAGGGCCAGCCTTGGGTCGTAGCGGGCCAACCTCGCTTTGAGCGTGAGCTTTGGGTTCACTGCTTGAGCGAGATTGAGCCGTTACGGCTTAGGTTAGTGATGAGGACGCTAGGCCTCCACCAGGAGTGGATTGAGGTAGGCGAGCCGCGGGGCGTCGGGAAGAAGACGCGCGGTCGTACAAAGGCGACCGACTGGCGGTTACGATTCGAGGAGCAGTACGCCGACTGGCAGCGTGGTGGGACCAGAGTCACCTCTCGCGCGACTGACAGCTCCGAGTACCTCCGGCGCTACTAGGAGGTATACGCCGGCCGACCCCAGATGAGGGTCTTAGGGGTATGTATGAATGCACTTATTTCTAAATTAAATGCAAATGCTTATGTGACTATCATGCGACTAACATGTGATGGATGCAAGATGCGCGGGACATAGCAGCGATAGATGCCCAGGCCCACCTACACAGCCTGGAGGACCAGCTAGCTGCCACACGGGCAGACCTAGAGACCCTGGTGAGTGTTTAAATTATTTCTATATGCAAATGTATTTTGTTTTTGTTGAATTATTGATGATTAGCCATTGACGATCTCAATGAATGCAGCGCGCTCAGCAGGGAGCAGTGAGGAGAGACCCAGGGGAGGCCTCCAGCTCGAGAGGGCCCAGTGCAGAGGTGACTGCACTGGCAGAGCGGCTAGCGGGAGCAGTGGCACGAGCCGAGGCAGCGGAGCGCGACCTCACCTCACGGGTAAATTTCAGAACACTGATCCATTCAAATATTGATTATATAATTGTGCACTGATGAAATTCATTTTACAGACTGAGGAGCTTCGAGCCGCTCTTACCTGCGTTGACGAGGGATACCGCGCGACGAGCGCACAGGTGAGTGGTTCAATTATACATTGCTTGAATTGCTTGATTATTGAATTTAATTGTGGAATTGATGATTTGTTTACCTGTTTGCAGGTGACACAGCTTCAGGCAGTACATACCGAGTTGGCGATCCGCGATCAGCGGATCTCAGAGCTTGAGAGGTCCCTGAGGCGTCGGGAGGAGCTTCCTCAGGACGTGGCCGAGCTACGCGTGGCGCTTGAGCTGGAGAGACGAGAGCGTGCCCGGGAGCGCGAGGAGCGTGCTCGTGAGCGGGAGGAGCACCAGGCGGAGCGTGCCCAGTTCCAGGAGCAGCTGGCGGCACGTGAGCGAGAGTTGATGGATTCGAGGACCCAGTTGATCCTTTCCCAGGAGCGGCTGCGGGTGTCTGAAGAGCGTCTCTAGAGAGGACGCGAGCGGGTGCGGGCTGCGGGGTACTCCTTCACCAGCTCCACCTTCGTGGCGGGCTCTTCCCTCCGAGAGAGGAGCGAGGCAGGGGGACACGTTCGGGTTCCGGCTTCTTCACGGGGGCCCATGCCTCCTCCACCAGCACCAGCTCGGGACGGTGAGGAGGAGGTTGAGAGTAGGAGAGAGGAGGGTGGAGGCGAGAGCTGAGAGACTTACTTGTACTCCTCCACCCTCACACTTGTACATGATAGCCAATGAGATATATATATAGAGAGATCGAGATTTCTTTGTTACCTGAGCACTTCGTGTGGTTGTGACTTTGTGTTTGTGTACTTTCCTCTTTCCACGTTCTTCTGTTTGCTTTTCTTTGCCCTGTATCTGCAGCTGCAGTTTTCACTTGAATAAAACAGGTTAATTCATCTGTTCGACTTGGCCCCTTGCCCAATA
Source organism: Amorphophallus konjac (assembly GCA_022559845.1). Taxonomy (NCBI): domain Eukaryota; kingdom Viridiplantae; phylum Streptophyta; class Magnoliopsida; order Alismatales; family Araceae; genus Amorphophallus; species Amorphophallus konjac. Next base: position 406,202,327 of record CM040118.1, read on the forward strand.
AGCAAGGGGTAGCAATATTTTGACCTTAATGACGGGTCAAGGGGTCAAGCCTTTAATCAAATAAGGTAAATAAAATGACTGATAGCGGGGGGGATGCATCATGCAAAGCACGCATATACAAACCATAAATAAAAGATGCCCATGCAAAAGAATGCAAGCATACATCGTGAAGAAATGCATTTTTTTTCTTTTCTCATTTATATTTTTTTTGTTATTTTTCTTAAAAAATGCGCCCTAGAATGGGTCGTGATTCTTATAAAGATGCCCTAGAGGACGGCGTGAATTCAAAAAAGAATTTGATTTTTGAAAAAGAAACGACCTGCTCAAAGACGTTATTCTGAAAGAGACGACCTAATCTAGGACGTTAATTCTATAAAAAGCGCCTTGGCCGAAGGCGTTAATTAAATTATTCTGTAAAAAGGGCTTCTTGCTATCAAGACCATGAGTCTTACATAGTCACCATCTAAAATTCATTAACCTTTCTTGAGTAGTTAAAAGGGGGTTGACGTGATCATAATTGACTTGTATTCGAGATTTCGCACAGTGCAATTTCTTTAGTCCGTCTTGACCGTCCTGCCAGTTCGTGACTTACCACATAGAAAGGATGGAAGAAAATTTAAGGGAAGCCCATAAGGGATTCCGAGATGCTCGAGGCAAAGTTACCTCCCCTACCCTATGCCTGTTGGGGTTCGGTCTTTGGCGTAGGGAAATTTGTTGCCTTTTTGCCCATTTATATTGCACGCATACGCCCAAGGTTTTCCTTGCGGGGACTTTGCCCTCTTGACATGCTTTTCTTTTCATAACTTGACTTTCACTTTGGAATTGATTTGCATTGATGAATAAAAACCTAATTGTACTTGGGGCTTTTGTGGCTTTTGCTCCCTTTTGGGCCTTGACTTCCACCTACTAGGGCGGCGGATAGGCTTGGCGTGTCTACCTCGAGGTCTCCCTTCCCCCCTTATGGGCCGAAGAAGAAAAGAACGGGTATTGTCTTTCACTTTTAGTCAGGTTTTTGACTTTCCGTCGGATTTTGCACTGCTTGAGTTCAAGAATAAAACGTGTAGTGTGTGCGTGAATCAACCCCCTTTTAAATTAACAAGACTGATGAATGAATTCTGAATTTTGACCTTTCGGACATTGATCCTTCGTGTGCCATGGCACCAATTTTGGAGAATCTCTTTTTGAATCAATTTTCAACATTTTTTTTTGGATTTTGTATTTTTTTTAAAAAAAAATTTTTTTTTGTTGAATCAAGGGTAGTATTTCTTAAGATATAAAACATTCCAAGGATGAGTTAACTCTTCCCCTTCAGCATTAATCAGTTTATAAGCATTGCCAGGATAAACTTCTTTTATAATGAACGGTCCTTCCCAATTGGGTTGGAGTTTTGAGCGGGGGCCACCCGGCTTTACAAAAAATCTTTTGATTACCATCTCACCGATTTTAAATTTTCTCCCAATTACTTTCTTTTGATAAAAACGTGAGAGCCTGTTTTGATAAACGCGCGCATGCTCAGCGGCGACCAGACGCTTCTCATCGAGGAGTTCCAATTGGGTCAAGAGTGAATCACGACGTTCATCAATAGAAAATTCCTTATCCAATTGTACTCACAGAGAGGGAATAAGAATCTCATAAGGGACTACTGCCTCCATTCCATAAGTGAGGGCAAAAGGAGTTTGCCCAGTGGGTGTGCGAATGGAAGTGCGATAGGCCCAGAGAGCTTCTATTAGCTTGTCTGGCCAATCCGAAAATTTATTAGCCTCACACGTCTTCTTAACAATTTTTATCAAAGTTTTGTTAGTGGCCTCTGCCTGGCCATTGCCCTGTGGATAATAGGGAGAAGAATGATGCAATGCAATGTTATACCTGTTGCAGAGATCCTTGATTTCCTGAGAGATAAATTGAGGTCCATTGTCGGTGACGATGGTGCTCGGGATGCCGAACCTCGTGATGATGTTCTTCATTATGAATTTGCAGACTGTTGACGCTTTAATCTCCACGTAAGCTTCTGCTTCCGCCCACTTGGTGAAGTATTCCGTTGCCGTGAGGATGAACGACTTTTGTTTGGTCAGGAGATTCGAGTCACCAAGAGGTCCAATGATATCAAAAGCCCACATGAAAAAAGGCCATGGGCAGGACGTAGGATGGAGTGAAGAAGCAGGAGAATGAATCTTGTCGGCGTGCAGTTGGCACTTAACACACCTTCGAATATAGATGGAACAATTTTCTTCTAGAGTGGGCCAATAGAATCCTAGCCTAAGAATCTTCTTAGCTAGCATCTGGCTATTCACATGACCACCACACACTCCAGAATGCGCCTCTTCCACAACTTTCCAAGATTCATCATCATCGAGGCATCTTAATAAAACACCGATAAGCCCTCTTCTGTAGAGCACACCTCCAACCAGAACATAACGTTGAGCCACTCTTCTAATTGCTTTCTTCTCTTCAGCAGTGGCCTCCTCGGGATAGGACTGATCATTACAATATCTGGCAATCTCATAATACCAAGGCTTCTCTTCGTCAGCCAGATCTTCTTGCCAATCCAAAAGCATGACTTCCTTACCTTTAGGAGCTTCCTTCAGCTTAACCTTCTCAAGCACTTGATCCCTAATATCAAGGAATGCGCGATCCTTAATAGCTGGGGTGTCACGCTGATGAATCAGGGGAACATGAAAATCACGCTCAGGAGGGAAAACTAAAGTGGAAGCCAAAGAAGCAAGAGCGTCAGCCAAGATGTTCTGACTACGCGGGACATGAACAAAGATTAATTTATTGAAGAGTTTGGCATAAGCTGAAGCGAGTTCCTGGTAGGGCTTGAGCTTAGGATTGATGGTGCGGCACTTGACGAGCACCTGGCGCAGAATTAGCTGACTATCACCCACAATCCTCAAATGGGTGACACCATATCGATGAGCGGTTTGAAGACCGGCCAAAAGAGCTTCATACTCAGCTATATTATTGGTGACGGGGAAAGTAAGCCGAGCAGCAAATGGAATGGTGACCCCTTCTGGTGTTAAAAGAACCATGCCGATCCCTCTTCCTTGAGAATTTAGAGCTCCATCAAAATGTAATGTCCACATGGGATCATGGGGTTGATTAATGGACATTAATTCTTCATCTGGGAACTCCGAATTGACAGGATCAAAACGGGGGAGAGGGTGGTGAGCAAGATGTTCGGCAATGGCATAGCCTTTGATGACTTTTTGCTGAATGTAAGTGATGTCGAATTGAGAAAGGAAGCTTTGCCAGCGTGTTAATCGATCAGTGAGGATAGATTTTTCAAGGAGGAATTTAATCGGATTCATGCGAGCAATGAGGTGAACTTCGTGAGCTAAGAAATAATGTTTTAACTTCTGAACTACCCAAACCAAAGCTGTACAAGTCTTCTACATGGCTGAATACCTCTGTTCACAGGGGTTAAGAAGCTTAGACAAGTAGTATGCTGCCCTCTCCTTACTTTCTTCATCCACTTGAGCTAAGACAGCACCTACGGAGTCATCCAGGACTGAAACATAGAGAATGAGAGGTTTGCCTGGAATTGGTGGCCTTAGGACAGGAGGATTGGCCAAATAACCCTTCAATCCGTCAAAGGCTGCCTGACACTTGTCATCCCAATTAAACTTGACTCCCAGCTTTGTAAGCTCGTAGAACGGCCTACACCTCTGTGAATGCTGGGAGACGAAGCGGTGAATAAATTGCAACCTCCCGATTAATCCTCGAACTTCCTTTAAACTCTTGGGAGGAGGCATATCCCTAATGGCCTTTGCCTTGTTGGGATCAACTTCAATTCCCCTCTTGCTAACAATGAAACCAAGCAATTTCCCTGAAGAAACGCCAAATACGCACTTCTTGGGGTTCATTTTCAATTGATATTCTCGTGATCTCTGTAAAACCTTAGCCAGAACCCCAGGATGCTCAATCCTTGTCCTTGATTTTACAACCAGGTCATCCACATACACCTCAATATAAATATGAATCATGTCATGAAAAATTGCCATCATAGCGCTCTAGTAGGTGGCTCCAGCGTTCTTAAGTCCAAAAGGCATGACCACATAACAATAAGTCCCCCATGGTGTAGTGAATAATGTTTTCTCTTGATCCTCTTCAGACAGACGAATTTGATTGTAACCTGAAAAGCCATCCATAAATGAGAGAGTCTCAAATCCTGCCGTGTTATCAATTAGAACATCAATATGAGAGAGGGGGAAGTCATCTTTAGGACACGCCCGGTTGAGGTCTCGGAAGTCTATACAAATCTGAACTTTCCCATCTTTCTTCACAACCGGGACAATGTTAGCCACCCAATTGGGATAGAGGACAACTCTAACAAATCTAGCCTTAAGGAGTTTATCGACCTCTTCTTTCATCTTTAAAGCCATACTAGGGTGGAAACGCCTCAACCGTTGTTTGACCGGGACAGACCTTGGCTTAAGTGTAAGACGGTGTTCAACGAGCGCAGGGTCTAATCTTGGCATATCCTCATAACTCCAAGCAAACGTGTCCTTGTATTCTTGAAGAACTAAAATGAGCGCCTCCTCCTCGGAGGGCGGTAAATTCTGGCTAATGAGGACAATCCTAGGGTCTTCCTCGGTACCCAGATTAATTTCTTTGGTAGGTTCTTCTACGGAGGCTGATGGTTCGTCAAATCTTCTCATACCACTAGCAAAAGCATCAGCCTCGTCCTCATATTCTTCGTAACTTTCATCCCCCTCTTCAATAGGCTCTTCATCATTCATAATTTCATAAACGCCCAAACCCTCATAAGAAGCAACAGCATCTTCATATTCTAACTCTGGCAGGATAATTGGATCTCCCACAAACTCAGGGATTGCTAAACAAGCTTGTCATCTGATGGCTAACTCCAACAAAAATCTGCGAGGAATCTCCTTACCCTTGGATTTCTTACGTGAATGTACCCCATGAATTTTATTAGAAGAAGAAGAAGAAGAGGAGGAGAAGCAACTAGCTTGATCAGAAAGAAAAGAAGGGGGTGAAGAAGTGGATACAAAAGGTGATACAGAAGAAGACCCCTCGCCAGAGGGGGAAAAGAGATCTATCAAGGAATCTTGAAAGAGCGGCCCCTAGGTTGGGACACACTCGGGAAAGAAATGGGAGGTCTCCTCAACAGAGATGGAGGATTGGAAAGTTGGAAAATCAGCGTTTTTTTTTCTTTTTTATCTTTTTCTTCATTTTTATTTTCTTTTTCAAGGAGAAAGCAGTGTGATGGGAGAATAGTAGGAGGAGTGGAAATTGCAAGATTGGAAAAAGATTGGATCAGTGATGGCCCGCTTGGGTGCGTGATGGAGAGTTCAGAAAATCGCTCGAGGAGTGAAGGAGGAATCGGGAGAGAAACTCGGATTGAATTTGGAGTAAAACTGATTGTAATCGGAGGCGGTCTTGGCACACGACCAAACCAATGAGAATGTAGAGAAGCAAGCACATATGGATGTAGCGAAGTGAGAGAAAAGAGGCCGGCCCACAGCCTGTCCACAGTGAAACCTTCTTCAAAGGGGACATCTGGCTCCCCAGTATCTGTGCAGTCACCGAGCAGCTGCCTCTTGTCTGTGATCACCGCTGGCATTTCAATCAATTCCTGTATTAATGGAGGCCATTCCGGATCTGTCGGCATGAAGAGGCGGCTCAAAGAAATAGTAATGTCATTCATGTCGAACCACCTGTACCAGTCACATTCTGGATCGCCCATTTTCCTTCTTTTGTCCGGCCTTAAAGACTCCAGGGCTTTGTGGGTAGTCAGTGGGGCGATGTGACGGGCAAACTGTCTGGCATGAACATCTTGATAGTCAAGCAATGAAGTAATTATGGTAGTCTGCTCATTATTCTGAGCGCCACTAGTAACAAAATGTGTCTTTAGTGTCCAGGAGAGTGGCTGGCGATCAGTCTTCAAAGTAGAAGTCATAAATGCCCATGGCTCTTCTTTATTTTTGCTCGGCCCTTTATAGCCTAAACCGCCTCGTACCAGCAATTTTTGCGGCTTAATGGGCCTAATCCTACCCTGACAGTTGGCACCCAGGCCTTTTCCATCTTGATACCCCATTTTTAACAGAATGTTCCAGCCGGGGGTATTAATCATGCTCTTTTTCTTCATTCCCTTAGAAGGCAGGGGTGTCATAGCAACTGTGGTAACAATTTCAGATGGCATTGGCCGTGGACGGGGAACGTCCAGCACAGACAACAGTGGCTTATTGGCAGGCCAAATAGAAGGGACTGATGAAGCCGCATGAATATCTTCCTCTGACAGAATCGGCATGCTGGTCACCTTGATAATACGGCCCTTGTGTGGGAATTTGAGACACTGGTAATTTGTAGAGGGCACCGCATCAAGCTGCTGGATGTAGGGGCAGCCAAGAATGCCATTAAATGTTGAATCCATGTCCAGGATGTGAAAATCTACCGTGATGGTGGCAGGGCCCAAGCTAACTTTCAATGTGATCATGCCTAAAGGAGGCTTCTTTATGTTGTCATATGCAGTGACCGTTATGGTGGACGGCCGAATCTGTCTTTCTGGTATGCCACATAACTTCAAGGTGCTTGGTGGCAAAACATTGATGGATGCCCCAGTATCCACCAGACATTGCTTAACAGCCACCTTATTGATGTCGACTGTGATACATAAGGCATATTTTCTTGCTGAGATTGGTGCCAGTTCGTGCTCATGAAAAGTAATCGCCGGCTGACTGCTAGCAGGTGTTAACACTGTGACTATCTGCTCAACTGGAATGTCTTCATTAACTATTACCTTCTGCAGATATTCCTTTAGAGCCAGCTGATGAGTGGTGGACCGTTTGATCAATTCCAGGATCGAAATTCTTGTCGGAGTCCGGTCCAAATGCTTTAACAAATCATATTCAGTGCCCGGTACAGACCCTTGTTCTTGTTCTTGCTCTTGCGGCCCTTGCACGGGCTCTAGCTCTCTTTGTGGAAAAATACGGTGGAAAATCCGTCCACTGCGGAGCGGTGCCATGCCTTGTAGTGCCTCTGTCGGGGCAAGTGTGGGAGAAGAATTAGAAGAAGAAGAAGAAGAGGGAATGCGGTTGGCAGTGTTCAACAACAGGGGTGCCCCCGTAGGAGGCGTGGGAGTAATGTTTAGCAAAGATGCCCCCGCGGGAGGCATAGGAGAGTGGTTTGACGAAGATGCCCCGTCAGGGGGCGTGGGATTAGAAAGTGATACCCGAATGCGAGGAGCATTAGCGGGTGGTCTAACAAGAAGAGATCTGGGTATGAGAGGTGGGGGAACTGATGGCGGAGGAACCCTTGCCAGTGTAGGAGTGGTAGGGGGTGTAGCGGGTGCTAGCGGTGAGCGAAGTAGGAGTGGCTTGGACGGCGGAGGTATAGGGTTGGTGGTGGAAGGTGGGGTTTGTCGTGCGGTAGGTTGTGGAGGTGGCAAATGGGTAAGAAGAGGGCGGGCCGGTAAGGCCGTAGAACTGGTGGAAGTAGATGGGTTGACGGGATGTAGAAGAGGACGTCCCGATAGGAGAGTAGAAGAAGAAGGAAGGGTGCGCAAAAGGCGCGGAGGTTGATTTTGATTCGGATCATGATGAAATGCCCCGACAGAGGCGTTTTCTTCGTGCCATCCCTGTCCTCTCTGCACTTCATAGAGGGATGTGACAAGGTTCACATGTTGATTAGGGGCGTGCTCCGGCAAGGGATTACGGACAATTCCCATATCCTGCTGGTGTGCTGGAGCTTGCTGTGGTTGAACTTGTTGTGGAGCGGATTGCTGAGGTTGTTGATTTTGATGTTGCCGAGAAGCCCTTCTTTCTTTCATAGCGGCTATGAATTGTCTCATCTCATCCCAATTGATGTCACCCTGGTCATTTAGATCGTAGATGTAATCTCTAAAGTGGAAACAACGATCAAGGTTGTGACCAGGGGCGCGATGAAAAGCACAACGGGATGTGTCAACATTAGCGGGCCACACGGTTCTTTCCCTTGGCAAGGCGAGCAAGTTGGCGGCCATCAGAGCATTAAAAATATCGGGGAGACTTTCGGGAAGTGGAGGATAGTGGTCCCTTTTGGGGCCAAGTGGTGGTCTCCGTTGTTGTTGGCCGTAGTTGGCAGGTGGGGGCATTTGATGGTATTGTGGTGGAGCTGGAGGGTCTACGCGGTGGGCTTGGTTTTGTGGTGGAGCGAAAGAGTGTTGAGGTGCGAATTGGGGTTGTGGAGTGGGGTGAAAATGGGAGTTCTGTCGTGGAGGCTGTGGTGGACGTGGGTTAGCTTGATGGTGGGGGTTGCCAACTGCGCCAACTTGCTCATTTGTGACAGTGCCCTCAGTTGTGGGCCCTCTGTTAACATTGGTGGTTTTCTTAAATAGCCGAGGCTTTGGCTCGAACATGCCCATAATGGGCGAATCCTTCATCTGTGTCTGGATGTAACGAGCCCTCTCATAGAGCTCTTCCATAGTAGTCAGCCGGTTCATGGCCAAAATATGGCAGAATTGAGGAGTTGCATTAGAAATAACCATCTTCACTTGCTCCTGTTCCGACAAGGTGTCTTTCAGCTTCTTGGCCATCGACCGCCATCTGTCAGCAAATATGATGAAGTCCTCCTCAGACTTCATTTTCTCCGCAACTAAATCTGTAACGGACAGAGAGGGTCCAACACGGTCTCTATATTTTTGCTAGAATTTCTTTTGGACAACATCGAAGTCACTGGCATCAGCTGGTTCCAAGGAATAAAACCATTCGAGGGCTGGCCCCTCCAGAGATCTTATGAATAAATAGGCCAGAGAAGCCTTGTTGCCTTGCCAGAAGGAGGTCTCGTACCTAAAATCCTTCAAATGAATAATCGGATTGCCAGTTCCATTGTACCGCCGAAAGTTCGGCATCTCAGACGGAGGAAGATGGAAAATTGGCAGAGTGGGGAGCGAGATTTCTGGTGCATTCTTGGCCGCAGTGATTTTCTTAAGATGTTCTTCCATGTGGGCCATCTTTTGAAGTAGCAAAGCATTAGAGTCAGACTCAACTGGGGCCTGAACAAAAGAATGTGGTATAGGCGACCGTAGAATCTGAGGAGGTTGGGGGAATTGGTGCCTAACCGCAGAATAGCTCGCCTGCTGGGCCGGTATGGCCGTGACAGGCGTTGGTGGACGCGAGGGGGGTTTATGCAAGACCGCCTAGTCGTTAACGGGGTGATGGCCACTCTCGGCCGGAGGGGGGTTGTAAGACGAAGAGGGAACAGACTTCCCCTTCAGAGCGGCATGAATGGCTTGCCGCTGGGAGTCATCCAATTGAGAAAGAGCTTGGATTAAATCTGTAACGTTGATGGATGGGGAGGGGTTCCCTGAAGTATTGGAAGATGGAACTTGAGACGAGGGGTCCGCCTCGTGAGTAGCGGTATCAACCACATGAACTTGTGAATAGTGAGGGTGAGGAGGGAGGTAGTTTCCCTCATAATAGACGGAATCCTGAAGAGGGCCCTCATATTGACCAAATATGTTGTCATCCTCATCATCATAGGAGTACCCGTTGCCTGACATGTTGAGGATTTTACCTGAACAGAGTTTCATACTTAAGAGAGAGGATGTTTAATGAAGTAATTTCCACAAAAAGCACTTAATCAAAACACTTCAATCAAGTCAACCCAACCAAGTTTATGCAAACAATGTTGGAAAGAACGGAAGATTTTAATGTTTGATGTTTGAGATTTAAAGTGGGTTATTTGTGAATAGTTCACTCCTTTTGCCAAATGAAACCTAGTTTGATCCGAGTGTGGTCTCCGGGTCAACTAGGTTTTTCTCTCTCTTTACCAACGAATAGGATCTCTAAACTCCGGGTACTTCGAGGGTACAACTAGCCCGGCGTCCATGAGGGAATCCACGGGTGCGGGGACTTATGGAGGTCTTGGAAAAGGGATCTCCGGTCCAAAGAGACGGAATGCTCAATGGAGGGTCGTCTCGATTCCAAGAAAGGTGTGTGGAATCCTAGTGTAGAGAGAGGAGGTCTCTCAACCAAAGGCCACAATATGCAAGGTAATATGATCAAATCAAAGCAATATAGGCAAGCAATATGACAATCACACAAACTATCACGGACAGCAGCAGTAAGCAAGGTTCTGTAAAACGCAGGAAAGAGACGACCTGGGGCAGGTCGCTATCAACTAAAGCAACGACAGGGTTACCGTCGTGAATCACTGCGAGAGGCTATGAGCCAGCAGCGAGAAACAGAAACGCCTCTGGTAGAGGCGCGAAATATGGAAGGGACGCCTCTGAATGAGGGCGTCAAATCTAAGGAAGCGCCTTGAGGTGAGGCGCTATGTAATAAAAGAACGCCCTGGGGCAGGGCGTGAATTCACAGGCAGAATGATTAAAGCAGTAAGATGATGTAAAGGCGTCTCGACGGCAGAAGTAACATAAAAATAAGACGCCCTGAATGAAGTCGTTATAAAACGATAACACGCCCTGGAGGTGGGCGTTAATTCTCAGACAGTAGCTAAAAGACGCCCTGGAAAGAGGCGTTAATAAACTAAGACATGCCCCAGTGAAGGGCGTTAAACCAAAAAGCACCCTCGTGGAAGGCGTTAATTCAGAGAAATATGCAAACGCAAGCTGGTTGATCCCAGAGTGTGCAGTGTGCATAGTGGAGGGTGCCCGAAGGACACAAAGGAAAGGATACCGAGGGTACCAAAGGGGAGAGGGCACGCGTGGGTGCCAAAGGGGAAAGGGCACACGAGGGTGCCAAGGGGAAAGGGCACGCGAGGGTGCCAATGGAGATGGTAATCAAAAAGAAAACAGTGGAGGTCCCACCGTGATCGCCAATTTGTGGATGGGCATAAATCCCACACAAAAATCACAAGAGAATAATGATGTGATAAAACATGGAGTAGATAATGATGATTAATGCATAAATAAGGGGAAGAAAAGCTTGCACGTGGTGCAAATATGGAGATGTGATCGCCAGAGGGGTTACCTCAAAAAAGAGAGATCGCGAATACCTGATGAAGATTGAAACGCGGGATGATGTGAAATTCCTTCCTCCTTCTTCAATCGGCCGGCCGATGAAAAGGGTTCTCCTTTTGATTACCTTGCAAAAAAGACAATGAAACAACAAAGCAAAGAGGGATTCAGCCAACGCAAGTAGTATCAATCCAAATAAAACAGGTGATGATAAAAGGAAATCAACATGCGCACCTTGTTGTTTTGGTTTTAAAACCCCTAAAGAGGAATTAGGGAGAGGGGAGATATGTGATAAAACTAGTGCAAAGTGAAAAGGAAAAAAAAACTGACGATGGAATTGATGCAGACGAAGAAGAAGAAAATAGTGGATGAATACGAATCAACAAGAAAGCCCTGCTGTCCCTGTCGACAGTAAAGGGAACCAATAAGACGCGGTTGATCGGATGAAGAAGGTGCAGAGGAAGCCGAAATCCTTCAATCGAGCCCACTACAGTAAGCAGAGGAAGCCATCAATCCTCTCAACGTCTTGAACGTTCTAACCTCTTCAACCTATGAAATCCTCTGAATTCGTCAACCTCCGCTTCGATCGCCCAGATCATGTTTTATAGGATTTCAGTGGGAGATAAGCTCGAATTTGGTAAGATAAGGATATGTAATGTTCAAAGAAGGCAGGACTCTACCTCCAATTCGAGAAGGAGACCATTGGAGGCAGGACTCTATACAGGAAAGAGGAGTTCAAGCAGGATACGAAAGGTGAAACACGACCTTGCGAAGGGCGTCAAATCAAGAATTGACGACTTTCATCAAGACGTTAATCAAAACATGACCTCTACCAAGGACGTCACTTCTTGGATTTAATTTTGGCAATAAAACCTACTTTATTTGAAAATTATGATAACACGCCTAAGAGCGAGGCGTTAATTTAAAACACGCACTGAGGAAGGACGTTAACCAATAATTAAATTGATTTTGAATTTTCTTTAAAACCGGATAATACCAGGAATTGACGCCCTTAGAATTAGTCGTCCTTTCTTGAGAAAACACCCTCGATAAGGTCGCTATTTAAATAACGCCCCTCTTCAGGTCGCGAATCATAAAAAATGCAAAAATGAATCAAAACCACACACAAAAAAAATAGAAAAACTTCATATTATGAATATATTGAAGTTCACTTTGGGGCGTCATTATAGTGACATGAGATTTGATCAACATAGCGTCATTTTTGGCGTGTCTACAGCGAGGCACCTCTATTTTAAGCCCCATTATTATTATTATTATTTGACAGAGGTAGGAACATGATGATGGGTCGATGTGCGACGTTCGACCCTGAGTGGTGGCATATGACCGTTGGCTGGGACATGGGGCCCTACGTCAATAGAAAAGGGGTTTATTCGTTGGTAAGGACAAATACCAACGCAAAAGAGTTTTTGCGCCGATTCGGATGTAAGGTCCATAATGGCGATATTGTATGAAGGTCGGCTCGGACGCGAAGCCTTGCGCCGAAAGGGGTTTATTCATTAGTAAGAGGGTAATGCTAACTCAAAGAAGGATTTCTGTGCCGATTCAGACGTAAGGTCCATAATGGCAATATTGTATGATGGTCGGCTAGGACACGAAGTCTTGTGCCGGAAAAGGGGTTTATTCGTCAGCAAGAAGGTAATGCTAACGGAAGAAGGGAGTTTAATGCCAACTCGGGCGTAAGGCCCAGAGTCGCAATATTGTATGCAGGTGGTGTCCCCGATGGATGTATGCGGGTCTCCAAAGGATCCCATGTTTATTTCTTGTTGGAAATGTTCCCGGAATTACGGACCAATGGCCTGATAATCAGTCTGAGCTGACTGGACATTTCAAAGAGCTCGGCCAGGGCGGAGTGCCACTAGGCCAAAGTAGGTTTCGGTCATTCTGGGAATGTCGGTGGGACTGCATGGTATAGCTTCATATGTTTCCCATTAAGAGGGGAGAACTGAACTACTCCCTTGTGATCTACAAGAACGTATGCACCGCCTTCATACACTCGGCGGACAATATATAGCCTGACCCAATTTTCAACCAACTTCCCCTTGGGGTTGGAGGCCATCACTTCTCTTCTTTTAACCATTACCAAGTCACCCTTCTTGAATTCTCATCCTTTGACCAGCTTATCGAAAGCGCGGGCCATGCGAGCTTGATAGAGTTGGATACTTTGTTGCGCTCGGAGACGCTTTCCTTCAAGCTTAGAGAGCTCTTCCAATCTTCTTTCTACGTTAGTTTGTTCACTACTAGCCAACCCATGCTGGATGGCGACTCAAAGTGATGGGACTTCCAGTTCAATTGGCACCACCGCCTCTGACCCATATACCAGGGAGAATGGTGAGCAGCCAGTTGGGGTCTTATAAACTGTATGATAAGCCCAAAGCGCCTCGTACATCCTCTCTTCCCAATCCTTTTTGTTGGAATTAACAATCTTCGCTAGCAAAGTGCACAACATTTTGTTGAAGGCCTCTGCGAGTCCATTGGCTTGAGGGTTGTAGGGGGACGACGTCCTCCAATCAATCTTATATTTGTCAGCCAGTCGATAAACCTTTTGGTTCCTGAAGTGGCTACCATTGTCAGAGATTATTCTGCTGGGGACTCCAAACTGGAATATTATATTCTGTCGGAAGAATCTGGCTACTAATTCTCCCGTTACTTCTCTAGTGCTATTGCTTCTGCCCATCTGGAGAAGTAATCTGTGGTGGCTAAGATGTATCTGCACGCTGATGAGGATGTTGGTAAGGGTCCCATCACATCTATGCCCCATTGAGCAAATGACCAACTTGGTAGGGTGGGGTGTAGCAGCACCGGCGGTCTTCTTGACACGTTGGCGTGCTCTTGACATCTCTGGCAAGCTTTAGCAAACTTGCAACAATCATTGAAGATAGAGGGCCAGTAATAGCCTAGCTTCTTTATTTCGATCTTCATTTTCGGACCGGCCTGATGTGCCCCGACTGACCCGGCATGGACTTCTTGTATTACTTGCTAGGCTTCTGCTGGAGACAAGCAACGGAGTAATATTTTCTTTTGGGCATCTACCATTATTCGGAACAAAGTTATGTTCTCATTTCATAAGAGTCCTTGACCTTCAGGAGCTTTATTCTTTATTCTTTTCCTTTCGGGAGCTGTTGGTGGCGAAACCAACACAGGAGGTGTTCCCGCTAATCGGGCTGTTGGATTTCTTCCATAGCTGCCGCTTCATTTTCTTGTCCATCAACCAGGACCTCAGTCACGCTGGGGACTTGTCGTCGATTAATTACTGCTATATTAAGGCTTGTATCTGGCAGGACCACCAAAGAGCTGGCCAACTTTGTGAGGGCGTCTGCCTAGGCATTTTGTCCTCGGTTGATGTGCTTGACTCTGATGAAATAGAATCTTGCCATTAGGCAGATTGCCATTTGATGATAGGGGAGGAGTTCCTACTTCCGTACCTCAAACTCTCCTTCTAGCTGTTTTATCACTAGCATGGAGTCCCCGAACGCTTCAAGCATCTGAATCTCTATAGACAAGATAATTTGCAACCCAATGATTAGGGTGTTGTGCCCCTGTGTGGTTTTGATGATGACTGACACACCATGAGTCACACTGAGGTGATTGTTGTGCCCCTGTGTGGTTTTGATGATGACTGACACACCATGAGTCACACTGAGGTGTGCTAATTAATATAGATGACTGATTGACTGCTTGAATATCTGATTGCTTTATCTGATTGTCTGCTTGAAAAGTTAATTCATGAATATGGCTAGATTGGGTTAACGTACTGGCTAATTGTTTGTGCATGCATTACTCTATTTGCCAAGTGTATACATCAGTCAGCATTGCATTTTGTTCACGAAGTCTATACATTGCTGGATGTTCATGTCTGCACATTGGTGTTTTTCCCTACGTTCTGGCCTAGTCTATACATCCTCATTCCTACCTTCGTTCCAAGCCAAAGTCTACACAACGCCCTTCATTGGAAGTCTATACATTCGCTGTAGAGTTCACGGTCAAGTGTGTACACTCTTTCACTGTAGCTTCCACATATTCAAGTCTTCACATTGAAAGCCTATACATTGCTGGATGTTCAAGTCTGTACATCCACAGTTAAACTTGTAGTCTGCACACTAGTCTTCACTGTCAAGTCTGCACATTGGTCTTTGATTTCAATGTCCATACATTGGGTTTTTACATGAAGTCTATACATTGTTGTTTGCAGTACAAGTCCATACATTGGACTGTTCATCAAAGTCTGTACATCAGACTGCTATAGTAAGTCTGTACAGTGAGTGATTCATTGGTGAAGTCTGTACACTCAACTGAACTTCAAGTCTAGACATTGCACTGTAGCATCCATTGTCTTCGTGTCATTTTCACTTCGTGTCAATTTCATCTTCATGTTGTTTTTCAACTCGTGACGGTCTCTGTCATCTGTCTCCATGTCGTACTTACTTCGTGTCGGTTAATGTTGTTTCTGTGTCTTCGTGTCATTTTTTGTTCCACTGCGTGTAGAACATTACAGCACCTCGTGTTGCTTTCTGTGCCACCTAGTGTCAGTTCTGTGTGAACCTCGTGTCGCTTCTCTCTGTTTTCTAGTTGCATCTCGTGTCATCTTTTATGTCTGTTTGTTTAACTTCGTGTCACTTACTGTTGTTCCTCGAGTCTTTTTGTTTTAGTGTCACTGCTTCATCACGTGTCGTGATAGCCGTGTCACTCTTCTGACTTCGTGTTGGTTTTTCGCTTTAGACGTCGTGCCTTTCTCGCCTTGACCACACTTCGTGTTGCTTTACGTAGACCTCGTGTCTTGCTTGTTTGCAACCACTTCTTGTAGGTTTCTGTTGTTAGCCCGTGTTTGTCCTCGTGTTGTTTTTGCATCTCGTAACCTCGTATTGGTCTAGTATTTGTGTTTTTGTTGTTTTTATTTTCGTGTCTTCGTGTTGCTTTTTCTAGACCTCGTGTCTCTTTTGTTTTATAACCTCACTTCGTGTCGTTCCCTTCGTTGTGTCTGATCTGTTACAGTGACTTCGTGTCGTTCTCCTTGTAATGTTTGTTTTTGTCACCACTGAATGTCGTGTCTTTCTCAGTGCATCTAAAACTGCTACCACATACCTCGTGCAGCTTTAGTTATTGTGGTCCTCAGTGTTAATGGTTTGTATCTCCTTGCAGGTTCGAGGAAGAACATTTCCCAGTGCCTGGGCAGCACGTGAATCCGAGGCTGGAATGAAGCCTGCTGAGAGACTGCCACGTGGTCCTAATATTTAGGGCTGAAAGTGTGGAGGTCACACGATGGAGCTGCTGCTGCTGCTCTTGCTATAAATATGAACCTTCTTCCACAGAAGAAGAAGAGAGATCGTTTTGGGCGAAAGGTGAAGTCAATACAGAGAGCCACGATCCAGACGAAGAAGAAGAAAAGGAAAAGAAGAAGAGAAAGAGAGTGAGAAAGAGAGAAAAAGAGAGATTTGAGCGAGAGATAGAGATAGCAGAAGTGTGAAGAGTAGTAGAGGAAGGAGAACAGAGAAGAAGAGTGAGCTAGAGTGATAGAAGCTTCAACTGAAGATTTGTTCCTGCTGGACCGTGGATCAAATCCAGGCCAGCCAGCTCCTGCGAGAGCCACATCTGTTTTTATCTTTTCAGCTTTCTGTTGCTGGTTTCATTTTTATTTTAAACTGTAAGACCCCAAATTCTTTAGAAATTTATTTAGAAAGTTATTTGTAATTATTTGGAATTTATTTGAAGTTATTCGAAATTAATGAGAATTATCCAAATTAATTGGATTAATTAATTAATTAATAGAATAAGTCATTTTTCTACTATTTTCTAAAAATCCCCAAAAATCACATCTTGTAGAATTAATTTTGTTTATGAACTTTGTCTTATACAATTAAGCCTAATAAAATCGTTTATTAAGCCGAATTAGCGAACTAAGTCTTCCGAACTTAATATTTAATTAATTACGGAATAGTAGAAGTGGAATTTTATCTAACATATAAAAATTCATAAAAATAGTAATTAAATAATAGATGTTTCGACTAACACTTTTATCTTCTTGGAGTAAGCCTAATTAAATCATTATCTAGCCCTAATCAGTGGTTTAAGCCTGACTTATAACCCACCTAACCAAAATTCGAATTTACTATTCACCCAAACTTTGAACATCAAATTCGAGCTTGATTCTCAACCAAATGGGGTGATTCCAGAGGCAAATGAAAGGTATTACATAAAGGAACATTTACCCTCAATCAATTTGAGGTAAACTTAGCCCCAAAACGTGCTGCCGACATAGTTTGGTCAAGTCAAGGATTTCGGCGCCGTTTCTAAACACGTAGCTTGCAGCAGCAAATACTCCCAATTCAGAAGGCTCCAGAAGCTCTGTGAGCTATCAAAATGAATCCCTACGAATCTTCTTTCATTTGGCTGCTGTGGGGTTCACTGAAATTTCGGATCTGGAGAGATCTAGTTCTATTTGTGGAGGTCGGTCAGTAGGCCGTTGGCTTCCCTTCATCCTTCTTTGATCAATCTATTGAGGTAGGAATTCTCAACCAAATCTTGGTCATGAGTATAGCAAATTGTACCTCTCATCGAGCTCTTTCCATTGGTGGCAAAAGCCCCAATTTTCATTAGGTATCCGTGGAGATATCGAGGTTTTAGTGAGGTGCTGTCAAGTTGTTCTTTATTCTAGGTTTCGAGTACCTTCTTCAATTTGAGGTAGGTGATAACAGCCCAATTTCTAATTAACATACATGAATGTAATCAATAGCATGTTAGCTTTCTTTTGACATCAAAATCCCCAATTTTTATAGATCATGCCTAGAGTATTTCGTGTGTTATTAGAAGCATGCTAGCAAGCTAGACTTTACTTGTGTTCTTCATAGAATAGGTTGTATTTCATTGGATTCCTATCGAAATTCGTGATTTAAAATTGTGTTTTATGACCCTAAGATGCATATTATTAACCCTAGAGTCTATGGTTATGATCCCAATACTTTTAGACCCCAAATTCGTGGAGATTTCATCGCTTTTTGGGTCTGGAAACCCAGGGGTCGACCCACGGGTCGACCCATTTCAGCCCTGCAAGTAGCAGCTTGCTGCCTTGCAGGGGTCGACCCAATGGGTCGACCCACAGCCTGCAGGGGTCGACCCATGGGTCGACCCATGCAGCCAGGTAGCCAGGGGTCGACCCAGGGGTCGACCCATCCCTGGAATTTTTCCAGGGGTCGACCCATGCATTGTAAACCCATTTTTTTTTGATGATTTGACCCGGGGATCAATCCGGATCATCGGGGAATCAAACCATTCAACCTAAACACTTTGAAAACTACATTTTTGGAGGAACTAATGACCTATTCATGTACCCTTTTTAGTTTCAATTAACATTGGTCCATACATGTAAACTTAGTGTAAAAACACACCGTTTATCATCTTCATTTCAATGCATACAAGATTAAATAGAAACCCACATAATTAGTGGTTAATGGTGTAACTAAATCTCTGTTAATGCATTCTATTTCACTCCTGTGGGAGTTGTTCTTTGCCTTATCATCTTGAATCAGCTTCTTGGCAATTGTCTTAATGCAAATGATAATGGTTAAATCATGATATCTTAACTTGATGATTAGGATTAATATGTTGATTAGCTTGTTTGATTGCTGCTGTTGTACAGTAGCGCAGCACGATTAACTCTTGTTGTGACTTGATTTCAATCTCCTTGATGATTATACTTACCTTGAAATTCTGGAAATGAATCTCCTTCCTACTTGAAGTTGTTATTGCTACTTAGTTTAAACCCTGGAATTCTGGCCATAAACTGTGGAAGTCTAGATTCGTAGGATCTTTGATCCAAAGAAATCAATGCCTGGCAAACAATTAAGGGCTCGGTCTGGTCCTGGGAAGAGCGCCCGAACACTACGTGTACCCCTGGGAGGTGAATGACTAGGTGTGGCATTTGGCACCAGTACTTGACATGTGTTAAATCTAGGACTGTCCACTACTCTCTCCACTACTCTCTTCACTACTCTCTACATTACTTTCTACTACTTTTCACTTTCCACTCGTCACTGTTCTATACTCTACTTGTGGTTACTGTACTTGCTCATTACTTGGACGTGGAAATGAAATTACATACGTGCTTGACATGACTTGAATTGACTTGATATGGCCAACTTTTTATCGTTATCTCCTGTAGTAAATTCTTGTCTTACTATTCTATTCATTATATTTCTTGACCTTGCAAGATCTTTGAAGTTCGTTTCGTGATATCATCGTTATCTTTTATTATTTTTATCATTTGTAGCATGACATTTTGAAAATGTAACTGTTAATCACTTATACATGTCTGTTTTTTCCTACTGAGCGTCAGCTCACACCCCGTTGTTTTCCCCCCTTTCCAGACTTTTCAGGTGACGCGCTTACCGATGGGAAAGGGCAGGAGTGATGTCTTGAGTGTATCAGTTCTAGTGTGTTAACAGTGTGTTTATTCTTTAGTTGTGTTTGGAGATCTTTTAGTTTCAGTTTGTTGTTGAGTCTTAGTGGTTGTTATTCCAGTTGTATTAAGTTGAACTTGAGGATTATTGTATTAGTCGTGGTTCATTAATGATCATTTAGCATTTCCATCTTGTAGCACTTGTGTATTGTTTTAAACTTAGTTCCCTCTCTTGCTAGCGTGTCCCTAACTGTACGTCTCGATACTTCCGCCTTGTTCGGGGCGTGACAGTTTAGTTGGTATCAGAGCCCTAGGTTTCACATTCCTAGGTTTCCTAAGTTTAAGTTTTCTTGCATTGCATCCCAATAACCGGTATATAAAAAGGTGTTGTCTGAACGTTAGGCTACGCCTATCGGGAAGGTCGCACACTTGCGCGAGTGGTCTTCGGACCGATTACCTCCGCCAGGTACCGAGTTTTGGTCATGTCTAGGTGCACTAGATCCCTAACCTTGTAAAAGTTTAAGACCTGACCTGTGAGATTGGGTAGAACTTGGGTTAAGTTCGTTTCTTAATCGTGTAATTATCTATCTTATTTGAACCTAAGTAACCTATTTCTCGTGTAGATGGCAGCTGATCGTGCTGAATGGAGGAACCTGCAGCGTACGGTTCAAGGCCTTACTCAGGCCCTTCAGCAAGTAGCTCAGGCAGGAGCGGCACCACATGGCACCGGTGATCTATACCGGAACTTCCGCGGAATGAATCCGCCTAGATTCGCTAGTTCGACTGACCCTGACCAAGCCGAGCACTGGCTAGACGAGATGGGGAGAATCTTTGAAGTTATGCAATGCACCAACCATGAGCGTGTCCTTTTGTCCACATTTCAACTGGAACATGATGCACGTACTTGGTGGGATTCTATCAAGGCAACTCTCGGAGATCGGCAGGTTATGTGGGAAGAGTTCGAGGAATTCTTCAACAGCAAGTATTTTTCCGATAGAGTGCAAGAGAAGAAAGCGGCAGAGTTCGCGGCCTTGAAACAACGAGGTTTGTCCGTGGCAGAGTATGAGGCTCAATTCGCACGGCTTTCTCGATATGCTACATATCTCATTTCCACCGAGAAGATGAAGGCGAAGCGCTTTCTCAATGGTTTGAAGCTTCATTATATCAACCAATTGGCACCGATGGAGATTTTCACTTATTCCGAGATGGTGAGGAAAGCGCAAGTTTTAGAGGATACTCTTGAAATGACGGAGAGAATCCGTGGGAAAGGCACCAAGAAAGAATTACCTACGGGTTCCGGGAGTGTCAAACCCGGGTATACCAAGAAGAGGCCTGTTAGTGGACCTGGTTCGTGGAGCGGGTCCGGATCGTGGAAGGGCAAGATGCCGAGGCATGAAGACAAGAAGCCTGGCCCCATTGTTCCATTCAAGGGCGTGTGCAACTATTGTGATCGTCCGGGTCACAAGATAGAGGAGTGCTGGCGCAAGCTAGGCGCCTGTTTGCGATGTGGAAGCAAGGAGCACCGTATCCCCAATTGTCCTCTCATATCGGAACAAGCTACACCGGCAAAACCTCTAGTCTTCAAGAAACCACAAGGCAAGCTTCAAGCTTTACATGAAGATGAAACTGGGATTTCTGATGATGGCGGACTCGTCGAAGGTACCCTTACTATAATCGATAAGCCCGCGTTTGCTCTCTTTGATACTGGTGCAACACATTATTTTATTTCACGGAGATTTGCTAAGTCATTAGCTGTGGAACCTGTTTTGATGAATACTCCGTTAGAGATTTCAACCCCTATTGGCACTAGATCAACAATCCAGTATTTCTATCCTTCTAGTAAGGTTATGATTGGTGAACAGAACTTTCCAGCAGATTTGGTCTGCATGGATATGAAGGATTATGATGTAATCCTAGGAGCAGATTGGTTGGCTAAGTATGAGGCCAATGTTCACTGTAGTTCTAGCTCAGTGACTTTTACTGGACATTCTGGTTTATCTTTTACGGGAGTCAAGCACCATAACTCTGTACCACTCATTTCGGCTCTTCGAGCTGATAAGCTTTTAAGGCATGGGTGTGAGGCTTTTCTAGCCTTTGTTTGTGCAACTCCTGAGCAGCAGATGGAGATTAAGGACATTACTGTTGTCCAAGATTTTCCTGATGTCTTTCCAGAAGAACTACCAGGACTTCCGCCTGAGCGGGAAGTTATCTTTTCTATTGATCTTATTCCTGGCACAGCTCCTATTTCTAAGGCTCCTTATCGTATGTCTCCTGCGGAACTGAGGGAACTGAAGCAGCAACTGATGGAATTACTCGAGAAGGGTTTTATTCATCCTAGTACTTCTCCGTGGGGAGCCCCTATGTTGTTCGTCAGGAAGAAAGATGGTTCGATGAGGTTGTGCATTGATTATCGGCAAATAAACCAGCAGACTGTCAAGAACAAATATCCCTTGCCGAGGATTGACGAGTTATTTGACCAGATAGCGGGAGCTCAATATTTCTCTAAGATCGATCTTCGATCTGGATATCACCAGTTGCGGATTAAGGAAGAGGATATTTATAAAACAGCTTTCCGCAGCAGGTATGGTCATTTTGAATTTGTCGTTATGCCTTTTGGTCTAACGAATGCTCCAGCAGCTTTCATGCAGTTGATGAACGATGTATTTCGGCCCTATCTTGATCAATGGGTCGTAGTCTTTATTGATGACATCCTGATTTATTCTAAGAATGAGGAGGAGCATGCTGAGCATCTGAGAATGGCATTGCAACTATTGAAAGATCATCAGCTATATGCTAAGTTCAGTATGTGTGAGTTCTGGCTACAAGAAGTGTCCTTTCTCGGACATATTATCACCAAGGAAGGTATTTCTGTTGATCCTTCGAAGATTGAGGCAGTGAAGAATTGGGAGCAGCCTACTAGTGCAACTGAAGTTAGAAGTTTTCTAGGCCTGGCAGGCTATTACCGAAGATTTATTCAAGATTTCTCCAAGATTGCAGTACCTATGACAAGATTAACCCGCAAGGAGAATAAGTTTGATTGGTCAGATGATTGTCAGCGAAGCTTTCAGACTCTGAAGGAGTGTTTGACTACTGCACCTGTTTTGGCTTTACCTTCTGGTGAAGGAGGATTCGTTGTTTATGCTGATGCTTCAGGTATTGGCTTAGGCTGTGTACTCATGCAGCATGGGAAGGTGATTGCCTATTCCTCTAGGCAGTTGAGGAAGCACGAAGATAATTATCCTGTTCATGATTTGGAACTTGCTGCAGTCGTGTTTGCTTTGAAGATATGGAGGCATTACTTATATGGAGAAACCTTTACAGTGTTTTCGGATCATAAGAGTTTGAAGTATTTATTCTCTCAAAAGGAACTCAACATGAGGCAGCGGAGATGGTTGGAGTACTTGAAAGACTTCAACTTCTCGATTGAGTATCATCCTGGCAAAGGTAATGTTGTGGCAGATGCATTAAGCCGGAAGCCGGTAGCTAGATTGTCAAGTCTCATGTTACAAGAATGGAGATTGTTGGAACAATTATCTAGTCTGGATCTCAATATTGACAATGATCGGATCTTGATTGCTCAGATTCAACTTAAACCTGAAATATTGATAGAGATCAAGTCCTTGTAAGATAATGATCCCGAGTTGGTAGAGATCAAGGGAAGCTTGAGTAGCAGACCTGACTTCATGTTGGCCGATGATGGTAGATTATTATTTAAAGGCAGAACTTGTGTTCCGGATGAGGTTACTATAAAGAACAAAATCCTTGAGGAAGCCCATAGATCCAGATATACCATTCATCCTGGAGGCACTAAGATGTACCGAGATTTGAAAAGGTCCTTTTGGTGGCCGAATATGAAAAGAGAAGTTGCAGATTTTGTGAGCAGATGTTTGGTATGTCAGCAAGTTAAGGCCGAACATTTCAGACCAGCAGGGAAATTGAAACCACTCGACATACCCCAATGGAAGTGGGAAAGTATTGGCATGGATTTCATTATGGGTCTACCTAGGACTCGTGGTGGATTTGATGCGATATGGGTGATTGTCGATCGATTGACAAAGTCGGCTCATTTCTTACTAATTAAGTCCAAGTGGACGATTGATGTATTGGCTGCTTTGTATATAAAGGAAGTGGTGAGATTGCATGGTATTCCAATGAATATAGTATCTGATCGAGACCCCAGATTTACTTCACATTTCTGGAAGGGACTGCAAGAGTCTTTGGGTACTCGTCTGAATTTTAGTACTGCTTTTCATCCACAGACAGATGGACAGACTGAAAGAACCAATCAGATAGTGGAAGATATGTTGCGAGCTTGCATGATTGATTTCGGTGGTAATTGGAGTGAGCATTTGGCATTAATTGAATTTACTTACAATAACAACTATCAGTCTAGTATTCAGATGGCTCCTTTTGAAGCACTATATGGTAGAAGTTGTCGTTCCCCGTTGTGTTGGGACGAGGTAGGTGTGAAACAGTGGCTTGGACCAGATCTTGTTTCGGAATCATCACAGAACATCCGTGTTATCCGAGACCGGTTACAAGTAGCCCAGTCAAGACAGAAGAGTTATGCCGACAACAGGAGAAGGGATTTGGAATTTCAGGTTGGCGAGCATGTGTTCTTAAAGGTCTCTCCGACGAGAGGGATCCGAAGATTTGGCATTCATGGCAAGCTGAGTCCGAGGTACATTGGTCCATTCGAGATTCTAGATAGAGTGGGAGAGGTGGCATACAAACTGGCTTTACCACCGCATTTGTCTGGCGTACATAATATTTTCCATGTGTCTATGTTACGGAAATATGTGTACGATCCCACTCATATCATTCAACAAGTGGATTTTAAACTGAAGGAAGATTTGACCTATGAGGAAAGACCTGTCAAGATTTTGGACCGGAAGCATCAGCAACTCCGGAATCGTTCGATACCGATGGTCAAGATTCAGTGGAGTCGGCGTGGGACCGAAGAAGCTACATGGGAGTCTGAAGAGACTATGCGAAAGCAGTATCCCGATCTATTCTAGGTGAGCGATCTTTTTCTACTCTCAGTTTTAGTGCAGTGAATTTGGAGGACCAAATTCCTTTAAGTAGGGGAGGGTGTAAGACCCCAAATTCTTTAGAAATTTATTTAGAAAGTTATTTTTAATTATTTGGAATTTATTTGAAGTTATTCGAAATTAATGAGAATTATCCAAATTAATTTGATTAATTAATTAATTAATAGAATAAGTCATTTTTCTACTATTTTATAAAAATCCCCAAAAATCACATCTTGTAGAATTAATTTTGTTTATGAACTTTGTCTTATACAATTAAGCCTAATAAAATCGTTTATTAAGCCGAATTAGCGAACTAAGTCTTCCGAACTTAATATTTAATTAATTGCGGAATAGTAGAAGTGGAATTTTATCTAACATATAAAAATTCATAAAAATAGTAATTAAATAATAGATATTTCGACTAACACTTTTATCTTCTTGGAGTAAGCCTAATTAAATCATTATCTAGCCCTAATCAGTGGTTTAAGCCTGACTTATAACCCACCTAACCCAAATTCGAATTTACTATTCATCCAAACTTTGAACATCAAATTCGAGCTTGATTCTCAACCAAATGGGGTGATTCCAAAGGCAAATGAAAGGTATTACATAAAGGAACATTTACCCTCAATCAATTTGAGGTAAACTTAGCCCCAAAACGTGCTGCCGACATAGTTTGGTCAAGTCAAGGATTTCGGCGCCGTTTCTAAACACGTAGCTTGCAGCAGCAAATACTCCCAATTCAGAAGGCTCCAGAAGCTCTATGAGCTATCAAAATGAAGCCCTACGAGTATTCTTTCATTTGGCTACTGTGGGGTTCGCTGAATTTTCGGATCTGGAGAGATCTAGTTCGATTTGTGGAGGTCGGTCAGTAGGCCGTTGGCTTCCCTTCATCCTTCTTTGATCAATCTATTGAGGTAGGAATTCTCAACCAAATTTTGATCATGAGTATAGCAAATTGTACCTCTCATCGAGCTCTTTCTATTGGTGGCAAAAGCCCCAATTTTCATTAGGTATCCGTGGAGATATCGAGATTTTAGTGAGGTGCTGTCAAGTTATTCTTTATTCTAGGTTTCGAGTTCCTTCTTCAATTTGAGGTAGGTGATAACAGCCCAATTTCTAATTAACATACATGAATGTAATCAATAGCATGTTAGCTTTCTTTTAACATCAAAATCCCCAATTTTTATAGATCATGCCTAGAGTATTTCGTGTGTTATTAGAAGCATGCTAGCAAGCTAGACTTTACTTGTGTTCTTCATAGAATAGGTTGTATTTCATTGGATTCCTATCGAAATTCGTGATTTAAAATTGT
Organism: Amorphophallus konjac; assembly: GCA_022559845.1. NCBI lineage: Eukaryota > Viridiplantae > Streptophyta > Magnoliopsida > Alismatales > Araceae > Amorphophallus > Amorphophallus konjac. The sequence goes on from CM040118.1 coordinate 406,228,000, forward strand.
GTTTTATGACCCTAAGATGTATATTATTAACCCTAGAGTCTATGGTTATGATCCCAATACTTTTAGACCCCAAATTCGTGGAGATTTCATCGCTTTTTGGGTCTGGAAACCCAGGGGTCGACCCACGGGTGGACCCATTTCAGCCCTGCAAGCAGCAGCTTGCTGCCTTGCAGGGGTCGACCCAATGGGTCGACCCACAGCCTGCAGGGGTCGACCCATGGGTCGACCCATGCAGCCAGGTAGCCAGGGGTCGACCCAGGGGTCGACCCATCCCTGGAATTTTTCCAGGGGTCGACCCAAAGGGTCGACCCATGCATTGTAAACCCGTTTTTTTTGATGATTTGACCCGGGGATCAATCTGGATCATCGGGGAATCAAACCATTCAACCTAAACACTTTGAAAACTACATTTTTGGAGGAACTAATGACCTATTCTTGTACCCTTTTTAGTTTCAATTAACATTGGTCCATATATGTAAACTTAGTGTAAAAACACACCGTTTATCATCTTCATTTCAATGCATACAAGATTAAATAGAAACTCACATAATTAGTGGTTAATGGTGTAACTAAATCTCTGTTAATGCATTCTATTTCACTCCTGTGGGAGTTGTTCTTTGCCTTATCATCTTGAATCAGCTTCTTGGCAATTGTCTTAATGCAAATGATAATGGTTAAATCATGATATCTTAACTTGATGATTAGGATTAATATGTTGATTAGCTTGTTTGATTGCTGCTGTTGTACAGTAGCGCAGCACGATTAACTCTTGTTGTGACTTGATTTCAATCTCCTTGATGATTATACTTACCTTGAAATTCTGGAAATGAATCTCCTTCCTACTTGAAGTTGTTATTGCTACTTAGTTTAAACCTTGGAATTCTGGCCATAAACTGTGGAAGTCTAGATTCGTGGGATCTTTGATCCAAAGAAATCAATGCCTGGCAAACAATTAAGGGCTCGGTCTGGTCCTGGGAAGAGCGCCCGAACACTACGTGTACCCCTGGGAGGTGAATGACTAGGTGTGGCATTTGGCACCAGTACTTGACATGTGTTAAATCTAGGACTGTCCACTACTCTCTCCACTACTCTCTTCACTACTCTCTACATTACTTTCTACTACTTTTCACTTTCCACTCGTCACTGTTCTATACTCTACTTGTGGTTACTGTACTTGCTCATTACTTGGACGTGGAAATGAAATTACATACGTGCTTGACATGACTTGAATTGACTTGATATGGCCAACTTTTTATCGTTATCTCCTGTAGTAAATTCTTGTCTTACTATTCTATTCATTATATTTCTTGACCTTGCAAGATCTTTGAAGTTCGTTTCGTGATATCATCGTTATCTTTTATTGTTTTTATCATTTGTAGCATGACATTTTGAAAATGTAATTAAACTGTTAATCACTTATACATGTCTATTTTTTTCTACTGAGCGTCAGCTCACACCCCGTTGTTTTCCCCCCTTTCCAGGCTTTTCAGGTGATGCGCTTACCGATGGGGAAGGGCAGGAGTGATGTCTTGAGTGTATCAGTTCTAGTGTGTTAGTAGTGTGTTTATTCTTTAGTTGTGTTTGGAGAACTTTTAGTTTCAGTTTGTTGTTGAGTCTTAGTGGTTGTTATTCCAGTTGTATTAAGTTGAACTTGAGGATTATTGTATTAGTCGTGGTTTATTAATGATCATTTAGCATTTCCATCTTGTAGCACTTGTGTATTGTTTTAAACTTAGTTCCCTCTCTTGCTAGCGTGTCCCTAACTGTACGTCCCGATACTTCCGCCTTGTTCGGGGCGTGACATAAACTATCCATTTGTTGTTGTTCCGATTCTCTGTAGAGAGGTTGGGGTCCCTCCTGTTGGTTCAGGAGAAGGGAGATCGCTATCTCCGGTTGCAAGTAGCTGGGTGCTACTTGTGGGTTCCCTCTGGTTAGAGGAAGGGAGGCTCGTCCTCCGGTTCTGGGCTTGTAGATTTCAAGTATAGGAGTCCCTCCGGGTGGGAGGAAGAGAGGTCCTAGACCTCTGATTTGCAGGTGACGTAGTGTCACTTGTGCTTCCCTCTGGTGTTCAGAGGAAGAGAGACTTGGGTCTCTATGTTCCCCTCCAGTTTGGAGGAAGGGAGGATTGGTCCTCCGGTTCTAGTCTTGTGGGTTTCAAGACTAGGTGTTCCCTCCGGTCTGGAGGAAGAGAGACTTGCGTCTCTGGTTTGCTAGTGACTGGTGTCACTAGTGGTTCCCTCCAGTTGGGAGGAAGAGGGGAGGTTCTTCCCCTGGTCAAGCTGTTTGGCAGCATTTGTTGCAGACTGAGTCTGCTGTGCTAGTGTGACTAGTGGAAGCCTCACTCCGGTTGGGAGTGAGGGGTGGATGTAGGTCTGTTGGACCGAACCACCTAAAAACCCTTTGTGCAGTGGTTTGTCTTCTTTGTGTGTTTGGCGCTAGATGAATGCGTAGGGTCGAGATAGGTTGATCTTCCATATGTGTTCATTTCATTGATGTGCATTCTATATGCTTGACAGTGGTTTTGCGTGTTTGCATGATCTGTCTAATTGCTGCCCACATTAGATGTTTGCTAAGAGCGCACTTCATATTTGTATACAGGTTCAGTAGATGACTGGATTAGTTTTTCTTCAGTTAGTCTTAGTGCTTTTATTCCGCAGTTCTGAGCACTAGTATTTTAATTGGAAGAAAGTTTTTTTAAAGGGTATTCATTCACCCCCCCTCTGAATACATTGCACCGAACACAACAATTGGTATTAGAGCGGTTCTCTGATTGATCAGATCCAACGATCTGCAGAGGATCCTATTGTCCCTTGGTGCATTTTTGACTTTACTCTTTGCTGCATAAATCTACTTGCCAATTTAATCCATGGGTTCTCCACCGGTTTACAATGGCTCTAACTTTAACTCATGGATTAGCAGTCTTCACAATTATGTGAAAATGATTAATCCGGATCTATGGAAATTAATTTCACAAGGTCCCCACAGATTTCCAAAGGAAAAGTCCAAATGGACTAAAAGTCACAAGTCAAAATATGGAGAAAATCAGAAAGCCTTTAACCTGATGAGAGCAACTACTGACAAGGCTCTACATTCTCATTTTTATGACTGCAGGTCCGCTAAGGACATTCTGGATCAGCTGAAGCTAGCTCAGAGGATGAATAAGAACAACTGCATGATGGCTAACGAGAGCAACCATAGCAGTGATCAAGAGGAACTCCAAGATGCTGAAAAGATAATCATCCCCTTCTCTAGTTTCACTTTAGATGACTGGGAAGATGCCTATGCTGATCTGTTACACTCCCATGAAAAAATGAGTAAGAGGTATAGAAGACTGAAAAAGAAGCTGGAAAAACTAGGAGGTGAAAATTTTGAAACTCTGAAAACTGAAAATGAAATATTCAGAAGATAGATAACAGAGTGTAATTCTATTAGTTCAGACTTAGATAATTTCAAATCTGAAAAACAATCTCTTATGAAACAAGTTGCTCTACACAAAAAGGAGTGTCAAGAGTTTGTGTGTGAAATTACTGAACTAAAGGAAAGGCTGAGCTTAGTTGATCAGGCTCACAACAATGATATTGTTCAAAATGAAAAATTGGTGAGAGAATTAGCATGTGTCAACTCTGAATTGGAAAAAATGAAATCTGCAAATGAAATACTCAATAATCAGCTCAAGGAATTTGAACTCAAATCAATAAATCTTGAAAAAGAAAATAGATTGATTTCTGAAAAACTAGAGGCTGATAGAGTAACAAATTCAGAGATTCAGAAAAATCTTGACAAACTTCAATCTGAAAAACAATAGGAAATGTTTCATGAATGTCAGTTTCTCTCAGATGAATTGGTGACTGATGCTGATCTCCTAGAGCAGAACAGTAAACTGAAAGAGGAAATTAATGAGTTGAAACACCTAAACACACAGCTGACAGATAGGCTAATGACAATTGAAAAAGGCAAGAGTGTAAGTGTGGATAGTTCTGATAGGTTGATGAATGCTGAACAAGAAATTGAGAGCCTAAAAACCATCAACCTAATGTTAAATGGAAATGTCAGTTGCAGTGAACAGAAAATAGCTGGATATGAGCTTACTATCACATCCCTTCAACAAGAAGTTGATGATCTTTACAAGTCCCTATCTGAAGCTGACAAGGAAATAGAATTAAAACAGGAAGTAGAAAAACTCAAAAGCCTGAATGATGCCTTGCATCAACAAGTAATTTTCTGTGAAACAGATTTGTCCACATATGAGGCTAAAATTGCTGATTTGAATTCTGAGATTAAAGATTTGAAAAATTCTCTATCAAAATTTGTCAAAGGTAAGGACAATCTGAATAAGCTTCTTGGAAAGAGTGTTAACTTTGAGAGAAAGGGACTGGGCTATAGTCCGACAAATAAAAGGAGTAATGGGAATAAAACATCCACTGTTTTTGTTAAAGCTTCCAATCAGAACACAACCTCTGCCCCTTCTGTCTTCAAATTCACTACACAAAAATCAACTGTGAAACCCAAAACTGTGGAACAAACTCCAAAGCAGAAAAAGGGTGAAAATTCACAGAAAAAGGAAAAAGGCACTCCAGTTGCTGTAAAGAAGACTGCACACAATTCACATGATCTCTCACACACTCACATTAAAAAGGGTTCATGTTATTATTGTGGGAAAGGAGGTCACATAATGGAGGATTGTGGATTGATGTTAAAGGATGAGCATGCTAGTGGAACTTTACATTCTAGAAATTCTTTTGATAGAAACCATGTTGCTAGGAAGCCTGGTGCCTCATGTTATTATTGTGGGAAGCATGGTCATCTCATGAATGAATGTTTTATCATGAAAGAAGACAATAAACTACATGCCAGGTCTTCCATGCACTTTTATGATCCATATGGATCTAAACACAATTCTAGTCAGCACATTGTGTGCTTCAACTGTAATAAGCCTGGGCACAAGGCTGTTGAGTGCTGGTTTAGATCTACTTGGGGTAAAAATGGTTTTCATAGAAGAAATTCTTTTGCATGCTCCCACTGTGGTAAAAATGGGCATACAGTCAAGGACTGTTGGTACGTTCAAAAGAACTATGTTAAACCCCATTTTGTCAAATTCTCTGCAAAACCTTTTGTGAAAATTTCATGCTATAATCGTGGGAAGCCAGGCCATAAATCTGCTGAATGTTGGATGGTTAAGAACAAGCATCAAACTGCTCATGCATATAACAGAAAATCTTATGAACATGTTTATAAACATCACCCTGCTGTTAACATGTATCATAAGAACCAAAAACCAGCCATTTCATGTAGATACTGTGGAAAAGTTGGACATTCTATGGATGACTGTTCACTGATGAAATTGGATGTTAATCTTGCTATGAAAATGTTTAGAATACCTGTTAGAACTAATGCAGGACCCAAAGCTGCTTAGGTCCCTACAGGATTAAAATGATCAATATTTTGCAGGTGTGCCTTGGAAGCTGAAGAATGAAAAGGGGTTAACCAAGGCACTCAAAAAGAAAACCCCAGGACTCAATTAAGGTCAGTTCCGAAATTTGTTTCAATTTCACTATCTGAAATTGTTGTTTTGCTCGGTTGATTTTTGATGCTCTTCTTATGCTGTTGCTTGCACTAAATAAATGAGATTGCCTTGCACAGCATATGTCATTTGCATGACCATCATGGTATATGAAATGGAACAGGGCTGGAGGGCAGATGAAGTATGTTTGGTTGCTACTGCCATGTGTGAGGTGGTCCTTGGACCAAGTCCTCCGCCCAGTACCAAGGGTCAAATCTGCATTTCAGAGAATGTCTGCATTTTCATGTGAATATTTTACTTCATGCCCCTGCATACAAGAAGTTAATTGCATTACATTTCTTTCCATTGAAAATGTCAAAAAGATAAATTCGAATGCATACATTTAGGGGGAGCATTATTCATACATCTGAAATCACTCAAATTTTTTTATTTACTGCATAGCATGTTAAATCTGTTGTTTGCATAGTCATTCATCACCTACATTGTCTGCATGACATATAGGATGATTTAGTGTTTTTAGTTAGAGGGAATCATTGCATAGCATATCACTTCTTAAAAAAAAAATCAAAAAAAAGGGGAAGGGAAATATCACTGCATATAGATAGGGGGAGCTTGCTTAATCCGCTCTTCTCCAGCTAAATGATTCATCTTGTCATATCTGAAGTGTCAGGGATTCCATCATTTAAACTGGTATCAAATGATTTCTTGACTACTTCTGAAGTTGTTCAAAATCCGAATGCATACCTTTTTGGTATCTGTTTGTCTCTCCTAAATCTGGTGAATGAGAGCTCTTTCTCTACTCAGTCAACTTTGAACCTCTTTGCTCAAGAGCAGCTCAATTGCTAAAATTCTTCAGAATCATGCTGTTTAGTGAATATTCTAACTTGAATTACTCTGCTGAGATATGAAGTAAACCTTCAGCCTGAATACTACTTCATAAAAGTTAAAATACCTTTAATGAGGAGCCTTCCATTATACATGCTTAAGAACATTTGTTAACTGGAAGTGGTTTAAGTCTTATGTACTCTTGTTTAGTCTCAAGAAACTTGAAAGTATCTATTTCAACCTCTTAATAAACTTTAACTGTCTGCTTCATGTAAATTCAGGTAAGACCTTCTGAAATCTGAAAAGTTGATATCCATGTCTACGTTGACTGAGATATATAGTGTATGTGGTTGTTCCTAAACAACTAACTTGTTCTGAATCCTTTTAAGTAAAAGTATGGACAGAGCAATGACTATGGCTACTGAGAAACCTGTCCAAAGAATTGTGTCATGAGGTACCATGGTTAACTCTGTTTAAAGAGATGATTGGAAATTATTGTGAAAACATGGCAGAGCAATGGCATAGTTGTATTGAGTAACTGGGGATTCTGGCCTCTGATCAAGGTGTATCCTCATGCCAAAGATACTTTTAATGCTATCTCTGTTCTCTAAAATGGGAGAAACAATACGGTTGTCACACTGAGTAACTGGGGACTCTGACCTCTGATCAAGGTGTCTCTCCACGTCAAAAGGTGTTGATAAACCAAAATTGTTCTTTAAAGAAAGATTTGAACAAGTGTAAATCAAATTCTGAAAGAACAAGTAAAATTCAGGAGCATTCACTTCTGGTTCTCTTAAAGCTGTCTTGGAAAGTAAACTAATTAAGATAGAAGTTGGTTGAACTAGAATCTTATATGAGCTTGTAGTTCCTTTTTTATTAAGTGTTGGTTCAGATATGAGAACAATTTCTTTTGAAAAATTTCAGTTTACATCATTCTTAAACCATATCTGACAATCAAGGGTTCATAAGCTTTTATGATGGAGAAATCCAGAACTTAAGATTTTGATTTTATGAAGTTGGTATCTTGCTGAAAAGTTCATTATCTCAATTTTTCACAAATCGTTGAATCTGCTCATCCTATTGCCCTTTATCACTGTGATTTCATTCAGACTGGTTGTCATATATGAGAGTTGCTGTCTTTGACTAACCAGAGTTCATCCTGGTAGATTTCTCTTGCTTCATGGGTCATAAGGGTAGAATTCTCTGGTCTGTTTGAGAGACTATATGCATAAGAGGTCAATGTGCTAGATTGTCTGATCATGTTATTTGTCTACATTAGCTCTATATCATCTACCATGTCAAAGGGGGAGTATTGTTGCATATGCATGATTGCATAAGTTGTTTGACTAAGGGGAAGAATTGTTTTTAATTGCTTCTGATATTGTGTTGCCATCTTCTGCTGAACTACCATGAGTGTCTCATATGACATCTCTGGTTTATTCGTTTTGCTAAAGTATAAGGGCCAGCTTAGTCAAAAGGGGGAGTTTTTAATTAACAATTATTTTTAATTCACTCTTCAACTCATGTTTTTTTTTTGTTGAAGGCAAAGGGGGAGAAGAATCTAATCTGAGATCTGAGTCCGTGTCACTCATAGTGTTGCCATCATCAAAAAGGGGGAGATTGTTGTGCCCCTGTGTGGTTTTGATGATGACTGACACACCATGAGTCACACTGAGGTGATTGTTGTGCCCCTGTGTGGTTTTGATGATGACTGACACACCATGAGTCACACTGAGGTGATTGTTGTGCCCCTGTGTGGTTTTGATGATGACTGACATACCATGAGTCACACTGAGGTGTGCTAATTAATATAGATGACTGATTGACTGCTTGAATATCTGATTGCTTTATCTGATTGTCTGCTTGAAAAGTTAATTCATGAATATGGCTAGATTGGGTTAACGTAGTGGCTAATTGTTTGTGCAGGCATTACTCTATTTGCCAAGTGTATACATCAGTCAGCATTGCATTTTGTTCACGAAGTCTATACATTGCTGGATGTTCATGTCTGCACATTGGTGTTTTTCCCTACGTTCTGGCCTAGTCTATACAGCCTCATTCCTACCTTCGTTCCAAGCCAAAGTCTACACAATGCCCTTCACTGGAAGTCTATACATTTGCTGCAGAGTTCACGGTCAAGTGTGTACACTCTTTCACTGTAGCTTCCACAAATTCAAGTCTTCACATTGAAAGCCTATACATTGCTGGATGTTCAAGTCTGTACATCCACAGTTAAACTTGTAGTCTGCACACTAGTCTTCACTGTCAAGTCTGCACATTGGTCATTGATTTCAATGTCCATACATTGGGTTTTTACATGAAGTCTATACATTGTTGTTTGCAGTACAAGTCCATACATTGGACTGTTCATCAAAGTCTGTACATCAGACTGCTATAGTAAGTCTGTACAGTGAGTGATTCATTGGTGAAGTCTGTACACTCAACTGAACTTCAAGTCTATACATTGCACTGTAGCATCCATTGTCTTCGTGTCATTTTCACTTCGTGTCAATTTCATCTTCGTGTTGTTTTTCAACTCGTGACGGTCTCTATCATCTGTCTCCATGTCATACTTACTTCGTGTCGGTTAATGTTGTTTCTGTGTCTTCGTGTCATTTTTTGTTCCACTGCGTGCAGAACATTGCAGCACCTCGTGTTGCTTTCTGTGCCACCTAGTGTCGGTTCTGTGTGAACCTCGTGTCGCTTCTCTCTGTTTTGTAGTTGCATCTTGTGTCATCTTTTATGTCTGTTTGTTTAACTTCGTGTCACTTACTGTTGTTCCTCGAGTCTTTTTGTTTTAGTGTCACTGCTTCATCACGTGTCGTGATAGCCGTGTCACTCTTCTGACTTCGTGTTAGTTTTTCGCTTTAGACGTCGTGCCTTTCTCGCCTTGACCACACTTCGTGTTGCTTTACATAGACCTCGTGTCTTGCTTGTTTGCAACCACTTCGTGTAGGTTTCTGTTGTTAGCCCGTGTTTGTCCTCGTGTTGTTTTTGCATCTCGTAACCTCGTGTTGGTCTAGTATTCGTGTTTTTGTTGTTTTTATTTTCGTGTCTTCGTGTTGCTTTTTCTAGACCTCGTGTCTCTTTTGTTTTATAACCTCACTTCGTGTCGTTCCCTTCGTTGTGTCTGATCTGTTACAGTGACTTCGTGTCGTTCTCCTTGTAATGTTTGTTTTTGTCACCACTGAATGTCGTGTCTTTCTCAGTGCATCTAAAACTGCTACCACATACCTCGTGCAGCTTTAGTTATTGTGGTCCTCAGTGTTAATGGTTTGTATCTCCTTGCAGGTTCGAGGAAGAACATTTCCCAGTGCCTGGGCAGCACGTGAATCCGAGGCTGGAATGAAGCCTACTGAGAGACTGCCACGTGGTCCTAATATTTAGGGCTGAAGGTGTGGAGGTCACACGATGGAGCTGCCGCTGCTGCTGCTACTCCTGCTATAAATATGAACCTTCTTCCACAGAAGAAGAAGAGAGATCGTTTTGGGCGAAAGGTGAAGTCAATACAGAGAGCCATGATCCAGACGAAGAAGAAGAAAAGGAAAAGAAGAAGAGAAAGAGAGTGAGAAAGAGAGAAAAAGAGAGATTTGAGCGAGAGATAGAGATAGCAGAAGTGTGAAGAGTAGTAGAGGAAGGAGAACAGAGAAGAAGAGTGAGCTAGAGTGATAGAAGCTTCAACTGAAGATTTGTTCCTGCTGGACCGTGGATCAAATCCAGGCCAGCCAGCTCCTGCGAGAGCCACATCTATTTTTATCTTTTCAGCTTTCTGTTGCTGGTTTCGTTTTTCTTTTAAACTATCCATTTGTTGTTGTTCCGATTCTCTGTAGAGAGGTTGGGGTCCCTCCTGTTGGTTCAGGAGAAGGGAGATCGCTATCTCCGATTGCAAGTAGCTGGGTGCTACTTGTGGGTTCCCTCTGGTTAGAGGAAGGGAGGCTCATCCTCCGGTTCTGGGCTTGTAGATTTCAAGTCCAGGAGTCCCTCCGGGTGGGAGGAAGAGAGGTCCTAGACCTATGATTTGCAGGTGACGTAGTGTCACTTGTGCTTCCCTCTGGTGTTCAGAGGAAGAGAGACTTGGGTCTCTAGGTTCCCCTCCGGTTTGGAGGAATGGAGGATTGGTCCTCCGGTTCTAGTCTTGTGGGTTTCAAGACTAGGTGTTCTCTCCGGTCTGGAGGAAGAGAGACTTACGTCTCTGGTTTGCTAGTGACTGGTGTCACTAGTGGTTCCCTCCGGTTGGGAGGAAGAGGGGAGGTTGTTCCCCTGGTCAAGCTGTTTGGCAGCATTTGTTGCAGACTGAGTCTGCTGTGCTAGTGTGACTAGTGGAAGCCTCACTCCGGTTGGGAGTGAGGGGTGGATGTAGGTCTGTTGGACCGAACCACCTAAAAACCCTTTGTGCAGTAGTTTGTCTTCTTTGTGTGTTTGGCGCTAGATGAATGCGTAGGGTCGAGATAGGTTGATCTTCCATATGTGTTCATTTCATTGATGCGCATTCTATATGCTTGACAGTGGTTTTGCGTGTTTGCATGATCTGTCTAATTGCTGCCCACATTAGATGTTTGCTAAGAGCGCACTTCATATTTGTATACAGGTTCAGTAGATGACTGGATTAGTTTTTCTTCAGTTAGTTTTAGTGCTTTTATTCCGCAGTTCTGAGCACTAGTATTTTAATTGGAAGAAAGTTTTTTTAAAGGGTATTCATTCACCCCCCCTCTGAATGCATTGCACCGAACACAACATAGGGCTTCATATTCTGCTTCATTATTTGTGAAGGGTTTATTTATTGAACATGGTGTATATATGACTTCTCCTTCTGGAGATTTTAGGACTATGCCTGCCCCTGCCCTGACTTTGGCCGATCCAGTTGCTGGGGTGTCAATTCTGGATGCGCCATCAAAGTACAATTGCCATAAGGAGGGTCGCACTTGGTCGGCTTCCAGGGTTTCATCATCAGGGAGTTCTGTCTCCAGTGGACAGTCTTCGGGTGCTGGATGCTCAGCGAAGAAGTCCGTGATGGCCTGACCCTTGACAGCTTTCTGCTGTACATAGTGGATATCAAACTCCATGAGAATGACCGCCCATTTGCCTAGGCGACCCTTGAGTGCCGGTTGGGACAAGATATATTTCAGCGGATCAGCTTTGGATATTCGCTTGATCTCGTGTGACAGCATATAGTGCCCGAGCTTTTTGACGGTGAAGACCAGTGCCATGCAGACTTTCTCGATGAAGGTATATTTCTCCTCAGTTCTGACTAGTCTTCGGCTAAGGTAGTAAAGGGCTTATTCCTTCCCTTCTTCATTATTTTGGGCCAACATTGCCCCCAGTGAGTAGTACGTGGCTGCTATATATAGAACCAGCAGCCATCCTTTCACTGGTGCACCCAGCACTGGAGGGGTCTTCAAGTAATCCTTCAGCTTGTCAAAGGCTGTTTGGCATTCTTCATCCTAATAAAAGGGGACATCCTTCATCATCAACTTATGAAAGGGGTGGCATCGCCCCGACAAGTGGGATATAAACCACCGGATGTACGCCAGGTGGCCTTGCAGGGATCTCAGCTCAGAGAGGTTCCTTGGTGGGGGTAACTCCCGGATCACCTTGATCTTTATGGTGTCTACTTCAATCCCCTGATATCTGATAATGAAACCCAAGAACTTTTCGCTCGACACCCCGAACGCACATTTCATAGGGTTCATCTTCAGTTCATATTGCCTGAGCCTCTGAAACACCACTCGGAGGTCTTGTAGATGGTCTTCTTTTTTTCTGGTCTTGATCACCAGGTCATCTATGTAGCACTTGACCTTGTCGTAGAGCAGTTCATCAAATATTCTGGTCATCGCCCGCTGATAAGTTACACCAGCGTTCTTCAATCCGAACAGCATCCTTTTATAATGATAGATACCTTTGGGAGTTCGGAAGGCAGTGTGGACTTGGTCATGTTCCGCGATCCATATCTGGTTGTAGCCGGAAGACCCATCCATGAATGCTAGTGTTTCGTGACCGGTTGTGGCATCAATCATGACTTCAGTGATCAGCACCGGAAAGTCATCCTTGGGACATGCTTTATTCAGATCTCGAAAATCAACACATATCCGGATCTGCCCATTCTTCTTTTTTACGGGCACAATATTAGCCAGCCACGTGGTGTATTTGTTTTCTTCAAGAAAACCCACATCAATGAGTTTGTCCACTTCTTTGCATATCTGAGTGATGAGCTCTAGCCTCATGCGCCGTAGCGGCTGTAATATACCTAGTTACAACCGTCAAAAATATGTTAAAAATACTCCACGGATGTGAATAAAGATCCACGTAAATTCACGAAGTACTTGTTGTGCCCCTTGTGCTTTGATGATAATGTGGTGTTTTAATGATAGCAACATGAATGAGTCACCATATTGTTTTGTTAAGAACAACACTGTCATCACATGAATGCATATAGTCTGTGCATTCGTCTGTACATCGTTCATGCATATACAGTGTCTTGCACGCAAAGTCTTTGCATGGTGCATTCATGCATATAAAGTCTATACACTCTGTTGCATACAGACGTAAGGCAATGTCATGTACTCATAGTCCATTCATGCACACGCATAGTCTGAGCATTGTGCGTTCATGCTTAACTCCAGACTTAGCAAGTCTGTACAATGTCTGCATATTGCGCATTCAAAGTCTGTACAGCCAGTGCATCTCTTGATTTCAAGTCTATACATTGTTGCATCATGTGCCTTATGCATATAAAGTCTGTACATCATATGCATAGTCTGTACAACTCCATCGTCTCACTTAGCGTCCAAGGTCGTGTGAACATTGTATCGGCTAAGTCTATACATTGCTCTGTCTCACTCAGTGCCTCATGTGCATAAATCAAAGTCTATGCATTGCTTGTTAAAGTCAGTCTCACTTAGCGTCTCATGTGCATATGCAAAGTCTATACATCCACCAGCTGAACTGAGCAAGTCTATACATCGCCACTTGTTCATGCATATGGGCAAGTCTACACATTGATAAGTCTCGCACACATACAAAGTCTGTACATCGCATCACATGCACATTGTATCTGTCAAGTCTATACATTGTCTGGTCGCATGAACATAAGTCTATACATTCATGGCATAGTCAGCACATTGTTTGCTAACAAGTCTGCACAAGTCTATACATCCGCATGCTAGCAAGTCTGCACAAGTCTATACATCCACATGGTATCAAGTCTACACATTGAAAGTCATTCGTCGTGCCTACTTTGGTACCAAGTCTATACATTGGTTGTGCATGGTCATTGAGTCTGCACACTAATGGCATATCAGTGATACACAAAGTCTGTACAGCCATGCACTGCTTTGCTTGCATAAATAGAGTATGAGCAAGGTTCATTGCTGTTTGTGCATACCTGCATCACAAAGTCCGTACAGGACTTGTACTAAGCATAACCAAGTCAGTGCATCCATTTCTAATGTACATACTTTACTTATTCAAACTGAAAATAATTTTAACCTGACAGGACTTATACTCGAGGAGCTAAATGAGGGCACGTGATCCAAGAAGCCATGATTGTGACACGTGTAGTGCAGCAGGCTGAAATGCTGTCACGTGGTCAAGGCTCTCTGGGCAGGAATCTGGAAGCCACACGCCCTCCTACCTGCTGCTGCTATAAAAAGAATAGTGGTGTTCGAGAGCAGGTAGATCGTGATAAAAAGGAGCAGAGAGTGAATTAGAGCCTGCACGATCCAGAAGAAGAGAAAGAGAGAAGAAGCAGAAGGGAAAGAGAAAGAAAGAGAGACAAAGAGCTCGAGAAGAAGAAGAAGAAAAGAGACAAGAAATAGAGGAGAGACAGTGAGATCGAGAGAAGAAGAGAGCAGTCTGAAGATCAGTCTTTACTGGACCATGGATCAAATCCAGGCTAGTCAGCTCTGTTGAGAGCCATATTGTGTTTTATCGCATATAGCTTCATGTTGCTGTGATTTCCCATTTTCTTGTTTTCTCTTTTACCTTTCTTCAAGCTGTTAGTCAGCAGAGCTAAGCTGTATTGCTCAGCGTTTGCAATGGAGGATTCCACTGGTCGGGTTAAGCTGTAGTCCCCAGCGGATGGCTAAGCTGTATTGCCCAGCGGAGCAAGCTGTGAGGCTCAGCGCAAGCTGTTTGGTAGCGGATGGCTAAGCTGTATTGCCCAGCGGAAGCAAGCTATGATGCTCTGCGGTTGTAGGCAAGCTGTGAGGCCCAGCGGTTCAAGCTGTGAGTCAGCGGAATCCACACTCGGGTTTGAGTGCGGGGTGGACGTAGGTCTGGATGACCGAACCACCTAAAAACTCCTCTGCGCAGTGGTTTGATTTGTTTAATTCTTCTTCCGCTAGATTAATGTTTAGGCGCGCTTTACATATTTGCACATTGGCTCAAAAGTGATTTGATTAGTTCTTCAGATCGTCTAGTTAGCGTTCTAGATTTTTAACTGAGCGAAAATTTTAAAGGGTTGATTCATTCACCCCCCTCTGAATCCAATGCACCGAACCCAACATTTGGTATCAGAGCGGGTCTCTGACTTTCCAGATCCAACGATCTGCAGAGGATCCTGCCAGCATTTGGTGCTATTTTTGGCTGCGGTTTAACGATCTTAGTTTATTATCTTGAATTGCTTAGAATCTGTTTTGATGGCTAATCCTCCTATATTCTCCGGTTCACATATTAAACTCTGGCTGTGGCTCTTGCGTAGGCATGTTAATTCTGTGAATCCTCAACTGTGGAAGGTTATCTCTCACGGTCCACATGAAATGCCTAAGGATAAGTCCAAGTGGACTCATGTTCACAAGTTGAAAAATGATGATAATGTGAGAGCTCTAAATCTAATGAAAGCTGCAATCGGTTTTGATGATTTTCCTTCTATCTCATGTTGTAGCACGGCAAAGGGAATATTGGATGAACTGCTTAGCATCAACAATGGAGAGGAAGAAGAATGTCTCATAGCAAGAGGAAGCACTTCAAGCAATGAAGAAGAAAACCAGGTAAACTCTGGATCTGACTCTGACGAAATGAATTTTGATGATTTAAAGGAAATGCATGTTGAATTGTATGAAAAATATAGAAAAATAAAATATGAAAAGAAAAAATTAAGAAAAGAGATGATTCATGAAGTAACACGTTTGAAAGCAGAAAATGAAAATTTGAAATCTAAAAATGAAAATCTTAGAAACAAACCTTCTAAAGAAGAAAATTCATGTAATGAATGTGCACTCTTGAAGGAATTAATTGAAGAATTACATTCTGATGATAATGTACAGAAAAACTTAATCACTTCCTTGAAAGAAGAAAATGATTCACTGCTGACTCAGAAGAAGGAAACTGATAAATTTAAAGACAAGCTGATTGAAGAAAACATCTATATGAAGGAACAAAATAAAAAACTAATGGGTCTTAACACTATTTTCTCTGAAAGATGGCTTACTGTTGAAAAAGGAAAATCTATTTTGAAAGAAAAAGAAGTGAACATTGAATTGAAGTTAACTCAGGAGAATGAGACCCTGAAAAGTCTGAATGATGGGTTGCAAAATCAAGTTATTTCGTGTGAAGACCACATTATGTCCTTGCAAATTGAAATTGAAGATCTAAAAAATTCTCTGTCAAAATTTGTCAAGGGAAGGGAAAACTTGAATAAAGTGCTTGGAATCAATGTAAATTTTTAGAAAGAGGTACTGGGTTACAATCCAGTCATGAGGAAGGTTGATGGGAACAAACTGAAAACTATTTTTGTTAAATGTTCAGAACAAGAAAAGCCTTCTTCCTCATCTCCACCTCAGTAGAAGACTGGAAAATAAAAAATAAATAAAAAGGGTTCATCAGTGCATGTTAATCACAATCCTCACACACACTCACATGCATCTAAAAGGAAAATGATATGTCATTACTTTCACAAATTTGGTCATCTGATGCATGAGTGTGATTTGATGGAAAAGGATGACTTAACTGCTGAACAAAACCATCGGGTTAGAAAGCATGTCTTTAAGGAAAAGAAAATTCAATGTTATTATTGTGGGAAATTTGGTCATAAGATGGCTGAGTGTTTTGTAATGAAGAATGATGATCTGAAATTTAACAGAATTCATGCTAGGAATTCTCAGGTTAAGAAATCTTCTTTAGCTCAGAATAAAAAGAAAAGAAACAATTTGAATGCTGAAAAATTTCAAGCAAATCCATCTACTGTTAAACAAAAAACTCATGCTAAAAATGCTTCTAGGAAAAAGAATTTGAATTGCCTTCGCTGTGGGAAGTTTGGACACATTGCTGCTCAGTGCTGGAATGCATAAGGTTTAAATGGCAACTGTAAATCAGGCTATTATGTTGCTGAGAGAAATAAAGCTATTTTTAAAGAAAAGATTCTTGCATGTTTTGAATAAGGAAAACCTGGCCACCGAGCTTCTGAATGCTGGTGGGCAGGTAATGGTAAATCAAAATTCCATGCAAGTAACAGAAATTTTTTTGCTAACTCACATAGATTCCATGATTATAATAATGTCCACAAAAAGAATTCAAGGGCTGTTACATCAAGTAGATATTGTGGAAAGTATGGTTACTCTATGAATAATTGCTACCTGATGGATTATGATGATAATGTTGCTAAAAGATCATCCAGAACACATGTCAGAGTTAACTCGGGACCCAAGGCTGTTTGGATGAAAAAGATGGGTAAAGATGCTCTACAGGATCAAGTTGAACACATGCTCTACAGGATCAAGTTGATTAACATGCTACAAGTGTGCCTTGGTATGAAAAAGATGGGTAAATAAACCAGGGCACTCAACAGGAAGACCCCAGGATCCTGCTCTTCAGGTTTGTTCTGACCATCCAGTTTAAATTCCATTATATGAAATTGTGAACTTGAAATGACTGCATATCATGTTGATCTATTGGTGCTAAACTGAAGTTTTCTGAAATATGAATTGCACAATCATGCTTATAGTAATTCTCTTTTTTCTAATTTGCATGAATCATATCTGAATATAAAATTTGATATCATGTGATGTGCTTTCAATACATTTCATGCATATAGTCAGGGGGAGTCCAACTATTTTTGATCAATCATATTGCTGCTTATGTTTTTTCCTTCACATGATGCATCTAGACAGGGGGAGCATTTAAAAATTGGGGTTTAGTTTGTCACACTCTGAACACCTTTTGTCTAGTAATTGAATAACTCTCATCTGATTTCATACTATCTCTCTTGATAATGGATTCTGCCTTCTACTCATTATGTTGTCAAAGAAGAGCTTCTTTCAACCTTCTTCATGTTACTACCTGTCAGCTGATCTGTCTGAATTCCAGACTCAGCTACTGTTTGTTGATATACACTCTTCTGATATATTCATTCATGTTGTTGACTCTTACACCAGCTTACACTCATCCTTCACATTCTTCTTAGCTTGTTTGAATGATTGTGTCTAGTGTTGATTGTTGATCAGCTGTGTCTGTATTCGGTCTAAGGAACTTAAGCTGCATGTCATGCAATTCAATATGAGAACTTTGTAGAAATTCCTATCATATAGGTTTAAGAATTACCACTGAATCAGTCTGGTATAAGATTAATGCATTCTCAGATTTGTAATTAAATGAATTGAAAATATCTGAATGATAAGCTTTAATAAACTTAACCATATGTGTCATAAAAACCTTAGACTTACTCATTAGATATCTGAATATTTGAAATCAGGGCTACTTTGGTTAAGATACATAGAGTGAGTATTATTGTTAAACATTAACTTTGAAAAATTTGACAGGAAATAAAATCAGTGAGTAATGAAATGACTTTGTTCACTGAGAAATTGGGTTTTCCATCAAAGAAATGTAGTGAACCCAAGTCATGAAGTGTCATAGTCACTTAAAATGAAAATTCATTGAGAACCTGATAGAGCAATGGCAATTCTGTGTTGAGTAACTGGGGAGTCTAGCCTCTGATCAAGGTGTCTTCTCATGTAAAAAGACACTTATATTGCTAACTATGTTCTCGAAGTTGAGAGGCAATGACAGTTATCACACTGAGTAACTTGGTCACTTCACCTGAGACGTGTTGTGCCTCATGTAAAAAGGTGTTGATCAACCTAAATTGCTCAGGAAAAATATAATGTGCTTCAAATGAAAATATATTAAAAATTCTGTCAACTCATGTTCTTGTAAAAGTGTTTAACCTCAGTACTAATCTGTGCAACTTTCAAAGGAGCTATTGAGATCATGTGTGTAAGATAAAGATGATTGGTTTTGAGTGTTATCTGACTATTTGGTTCACCTTTATTAAAACTTGGATTCAGATATGAGTATTGAGTTTAATTTGATAAATTTGGTATACATCAAAATTAAATCAGATTGGTTGAGTTGCCAATTAATAACCCTTTATGATAGAAGAGTCTATTCTTCTTAAGACTTATTGTAATGGTGCAAGCATTAAAATCCGTCATGATCAGATTCATTCCTGACAGCCTGATCAACATAAATCTTGGTTCCAAATCTCTCTTAACTATTGATTTTTCATTGAGATGTCTTGTGATTATTGTTGTCTACTTTTACCTTCCTATCATCAATCATATTCTCCGGGGGAGCTTTGGTTATTATTTTCATGTTGATAGGGGGAACTCCATTTCAATGAACTATGTTTCATTCTCTGCATTCTGAATTTGTGGGAAAATAGTCTATGTGCAGAATTTTGTCTTTCAAACCATTTCCTTTTTAGTAATGTCAAAGGGGGAGAAAAGTTTGACGAGTCAGTATGACTCATTATGTTGCCATCATCAAAAAGGGGGAGATTGTTGTGCCCCTTGTGCTTTGATGATAATGTGGTGTTTTAATGATAACAACATGAATGAGTCACCATATTATTCTGGTAAGAACAACACTATCATCACATGAATGCATATAGTCTGTGCACTCGTCTGTACATCGTTCATGCATATAAAATGTCTTGCAAGCAAAGTCTTTACATGGTGCATTCATGCATATAAAGTCTATACACTGTTGCATACAGACGTAAGGCAATGTCATGTACTCATAGTCCATTCATGCACACGCATAGTCTGAGCATTGTGCGTTCATGCTTAACTCCAGACTTAGCAAGTCTGTACAACGTCTGCATATTGAACATTCAAAGTCTGTAGAGCCAGTGCATCTCTTGATTTCAAGTATGGAGAGGGGGATTTCCGCAGCCCACCACAAAGGCAGCCCAACAAGACCCACAAGGTCCAATCGGGCGAGCCCACCCGAGTGATAGCCCACAGGGCCCACTTAGGGAGAAAAGCCCAATAAATAAGACTTGAGGAACTAACTCTCCCCGGCGGCCTTCTAGGCTCGGAGGGCCCGAGACAATGGTCAGGTCCCAAGGAAGGTCCGGCCTAAAGCCCTCTCCCCGTCCGAGAGAGATAGGCTCCAGCCGACCTATCCGACCCCACCCTCGTCGGGCCATGCCTATCGTTCGGACATGAGCTAGCATCCCCGAGGCTCGGTAAGGCCGGTTGATTATCTGCAGGTGCAGCCGTTCAGAGTCCTCCGCCAGCGGGAGAGTCAGGGGAGCCGCCGGACTCCAAGGGGATAACGTTCCCACGATCAGGCCATGAAAGCCCCCGTTAAAGACGCAACTCCCGCCGGGAACCCCTCAGCTTACAGGACTCCTGAAGGCGGCGCACTATTTAAGCAAGGGATCCCCTCCGGAAGATGGTAAGATGAACTAAGCATTCACACACCCTAAGCTCCTAAGCACGATTCGCTTCACCCTTTGGTGGAGAGGATTCTCGCGCATCAGCTCTCTCCTCCCCCCATTATTGCTTCCACCATAGCTCTACTGACTTAGCCATCGGAGGGTTTTTCCCCAGGGAGATCCCTTGGGCCCTCTGATACGTTTCCCTCTCTTGCAGATTCATCTTCTGGTGATCCATAGCCCGCTCAGGATCCTGTGCGAGATCTCGCCTCTTCATCTGGCGCCGTCTGTGGGAAACGCACGCAAAGTCGAAATGGTGAGAAGAAGCTCAGGGAGGAGATCCGCTGGTGGGGCTGGTAAGGCTGTGGCGGCGGCGGGAGACTCCCCCTCTAGGGTCTCGCAGAGCCCCCCCTCCAACGCCAGCATCCCCACCAACAGGCCACCACCCCCCCGGCGGAGACAGGGGCACCCCTCGACGGCGGCGCCAACGCCTTCCAGGCCCTCAACGAAAAGATGGACGTCCTCGTGGAGCTCATGAGGGCCCAGGCGGCCAGGGACGCAAGGTCCCGCGCCCCGTCAGGAAGTCCCCCTCAAAGGAGTGCGACGCAGCACACCGCCGGAGGCCGCTTCACCCTCCGCGGCCGACAGCTCCTCCGCAACGACGTCGGAGGACCCTCGCAAGCTCCGCCTGCGGAGCAAGAGGCTTCCTCCACGCCGAGGAGAGGGAAGCAGGGGGCGAGGCCGCCGCGCCCGGGCACTAGTGCCCCGGGAGATCACCAAGACGCCCCCCCCAGCCCCACGGTGCGACTGCAGCCAGAGCTGTCCCTCCGGCTGCGAGATTTCGAGAGACGGTTCGCAGAGCAAGAGCGCGCCCTCCGCGCCCTGCAGAAGACCTCTCTCCCGGAGGACGAGGAGAAATCCCCTTTCTTCGAATACATCTTGAAGGCAGAGGTCTCTCCCAGAGCCTCCATTCCAACCTTCAAACTCTACGACGACCAGGGCGACCCAGCTGACCACTACGATAGCTTCGACGCCCTGGTGACTCTTCATGGAACGCCGGATCCCATCAAATGCCGAGCCTTCACGGCCACCCTGGTCCAAGGTGCTCAGGCATGGTTCCGGGCCCTCGCCCCTGGGTCCATTCGAGACTTCAGGCAATTCGGGCAAATTTTCAAGGAGAGTTTCGCCGGTAGCGCCCCCCCAAGGTCAGTAGCGGGGCTCCTGGCCCTCAAACAGGTGCAAGGGGAGAGGCTCCGAACTTACGTCCACCGATTTAAATCGGAAGCCCTCAGGATCCCCCGTCTGGATGTGGCCTCAGCCACAACCGCACTGACCGGGGGCACCCGGGATGAGAATCTCCGCCGCGAGCTTGTCCTCCACCCTCCCTCGACCCTTGCCGAGCTAGTGACTCTGGCACTACGCCACGCCGAGTGCGAAGAAGTACTCAGCGCCTGCCGAGACGCAACCGGCTCGGGTCGGGAGGGGGACAAAAAGTGGACCTCCGAGCCAAATCCTGGCTCGAGTAAGAAGCGCGATCGAGAAGGAGAGCGCAAAAGAAAGTACGAGCGGTACACCCCCTTGACCTCGCCAGTCTACGAGATCTATGAAGACATCAAAGACTCAGGACTTCTCTGCTAGCCCGAGCCAATGAGGTCTAAGAACCGCAAGCGGGACAGGCATTGTCTGTTCCACGGCGACCACGGGCACCACACCGGAGATTGCCATCAGCTCCAGGATGAGATCGAGCGCCTCATCCGTCTGGGGCACCTAGCCCGGTTCACGACCGGGCACAAAGAAGACCGAGACGCCGCAGAGGAGATCGACAATGCCCCCCGAGGGGTCCATATCAACGTCATCTCTGGAGGAGCGGCATCGGGCGGCGACACCAGCCGAGGGAGGAAGCGTCATGCCGAGCGAGCCAGCCGAGCCTTAGAGCCCCCCAGAGGCCCGCCGATGGAGCCCAAGGTCATAGTCTTCTCCGACCAAGACCTGGAAGGGCTGAGCACCCCGCATGACGATGCCCTCGTTATCTCGGCCACGATAAATCACTGTAATGTAGACAGGATTTTGGTTGATAATGGGAGCGCCCCCGATGTATTATCTTATGACTGTTTTCTCAAGATGGGGGAAGACCCATCCAAACTCCGCCCGATCCGAACGCCCCTTTGCGAGTTTAATGGCCTGGCCACCTACCCCGAGGGAGCCCTAAGCCTGCCGGTCACTATCGGCACCCCACCCAAAACCGTTACGGTCATAGTAGACTTCATAGTGATTAAAGGTATGATAGCGTACAACGCCATTTTCGGCCGAAAAATTCTCAGCCGAAGAAAGGCCGTACCATCTACCTATCACCAAAAAATGAAGTTTCCCACCAAAAATGGGTTGGGGGAAGTCCGAGGTAACCAGGCCACGGCTAGAAGGTGCTACAATATCTCGGTGGAAGCCTCAAGGCCGGACGGGAATGATAAGGGCCCCAGGGGAGTCGAAGGAAGAGCCGTGACCACCGAGCCCGGTGGCGAGTTATTAACGGTATTCCTGAACGACGACCCGGCCCTAGGAGTAAGGATCGGCGCCGACCTACCACCAGAGGAACAGCAACAATACAAGGAGTTTCTTTCTGAGTATGTTCGGGTCTTTGCTTGGTCCGATGATCAACTCCCTGGTATACCAGAGGAGACTATGACGCACAAGCTCAACCTCGACACCACCGTGAGACCCGTACAGCAGCGGAGAAGGAAGCATGCGCCCGAGAAACAGGCGATCATCAAGGCGCAGGTCACCAAGGGACAAGAAACTGGTCTTTTCAGACCGATCCTGTACCCAACGTGGCTAGCCAACGTCGTCCTAGTACCGAAGACTACAGGCAAGTGGCGAATGTGCGTAGACTTCACCGATCTGAACAAGGCCACCCCCAAGGACTGCTATCCGCTACCGAGCATCGACCAATTGGTTGAGTCAACCTCGGGCAACGAGATACTCAGTTTCCTGGATGCCTATTCGGGTTATCATCAGATCCGAATGAGCCCTGAAGATGTCAAGAAGACCGCCTTCATCACCGACTACGGCGTGTACTGCTACACCCGGATGCCCTTCGGATTGAAGAATGCTGGAGCCACATACCAGCGACTGGTCAACCATATGTTCGAGGGACAGTTAGGTCGGAACGTCGAGGCCTACATCGATGACATGCTCGTCAAGACCCCGAGGGCCCAAGACCACTTCACCGACCTCACCGAGACTTTCGGCACCCTCCTGAAGTACAGCATGAAGCTCAACCCCGCCAAGTGCGCCTTTGGAGTAAGATCCGGGAAGTTCCTGGGTTTCCTGGTCACTCAGCGAGGGATCGAAGCCAACCCCGACAAGGTCCAGGCCATCCTGGACATGCGCCCGCCCACATGCATTAAAGACGTCCAGCGTCTGACGGGGCGTGTCGCTGCTCTCAGTCGTTTCCTGTCCCGTGCGGCCGAACGATGCTTGCCCTTCTTCAAGCTGATGAGGGGGCCCAAGATAGCATCTGCTATGTTCGCATGGGATGGGGAATGCCAAACAGCGTTCGCCGAGCTCAAAGAGTTCCTGGCTTCGCCCCCGGTGCTTTCCAAGCCCGTCCCGGGTGAGGTCTTGTTCCTCTATCTCTCGGCGACGCCATCAACGGTCAGCTCGGTCCTAGTCAGAAATGACTCGGGAGTCGAGAGGCCGGTCTACTACACCAGCAAGGTGCTCGGCGAGGCCGAGCGGAGATACCCCGCAACCGAGAAACTCGTGCTAGCGTTGGTTACCTCCGCAAAGCGCCTCCGACCCTACTTCCAGGGGCATCCCATCACCGTGCTAACCGGCGAGCCACTGAAGAAGATTCTGGCCCATCCCGAAGCCTCGGGGCGACTCGTCAAATGGGCCATCATGCTCAGGGCCTACGACATCTCGTATCGGCCGTGATCAGCTATCAAAGGACAAGCACTCGCCGACTTCATGGCCGAGAGCACCGTTTCGGTCGAGGACAGGCCTCCGACAGCAACCGGGCCAACCTGGGAGCTGTTCGTCGATGGATCGTCCAACTCGATCGGTAGCGGCGCAGGGATCCTCCTAAGGTCCCCCGAAGGAATAGAGTTGCAATACGCCCTAAAGTTTAACTTTCTGGCGTCCAACAATGCTTCCGAGTACGAGGCCCTTATCTTGGGAGCCCGCATGGCCCGACGGTTGGGGGCCGAGCGAGTCAGGATCCACACCGACTCCCAGCTAGTTGCAAGCCAAGTCAATGGCGAGTACGAAGCTCGAGAGGTACCTATGATCAAATACCTCCAGTTGGTCCGGAGCCTGGCCCAGTAATTCGAGGAGTTCGAGGTAGTCTGAATAGCTCGGGAGCAAAACTCTCGGGCGGACGCCCTCTCCTGACTGGCCTCCTCCCTAGACCGGGAAGGTACACGATCGGTCCTCCTAGAAGAGCTAGTGCGCCCGAGCATAGACTCGGAGCTCCTCGCCATTGACTCGGCCACTCCCGGCGACTGGCGCTCCCCCTACCTGTCCTAGCTACGGGACTCCCGGGAGCCCTCCGACCCTCGGGAAGCCCGCCGAATGAAGTACCAATCCCGGCGCTTCGTCATCCTCGACAACGCTCTCTACCGAAGATCGTTCTCCGGGCCCCTTCTGAAGTGTCTCGGTCCCGACGAAGCAAGCCAAGCTGTTGAAGAGATTCATCAAGGCCTGTGCGGAGCACATTCAGGAGGTCGGTCATTGGCCAGAATCCTGCTAAGACAGGGGTACTGGTGGCCGACCCTGCAGCACGACTGCACGGCCTACGCACAACATTGCGACCGTTGCCAGCGGTTCGACCATTTGGTCCATCAGCCGGCCACGGAACTTATCACCCTTATCGAGCCCTACCCTTTCGCTCGGTGGGGGATCGACATCCTTGGGCCATTCCCAACGGCTCAATCCCAGAAGAAGTTCATCATCGTCGCCATCGACTACTTCACCAAGTGGATCGAGGCTGAAGCAACAGCTAGGATCACCGAGACAGTCGTCTAGGGTTTCGTATGGAAATCGATCATCTGTCGCTTTGGCATCCCCCGAGTGATAGTGAGCGATAACGGGCGGCAATTCGACTCTCGGTACTTCCGAGACAGATGCGCCGACCTAAATATCCGCAACCACTTCACTTCGGTCGCCCACCCTCAGGCCAACGGGCTGGTTGAAAATGCCAACAAGACCATCTTGAAGGGCATAAAAACCAGACTCGACAAGGCTAAGGGTAGCTGGCTCGAGGAACTGCCTAGCGTACTATGGTCACACCGAACGACCCCCAGGACGGCAACTGGTGAGACCCCTTTTCAGCTGGTATATGGCACAGAAGCCGTCATTCCGTTAGAGATCGCCAATCCGTCTCTCCGAGTGATCAGCTTTTCGCCCGAGGCAAATGAGCAGAAGTTGCTCGAGAACCTCGACCTGGCAGATGAACTCCGAGAGATCGTGAACGTCCGAGCTACAGAATACCAGCGCCGCCTCACTCGGTACTACAACACCAAGGTCCGAGGCAGACAATTCCAACCAGGGGACTTCGTCCTCAGGAAGACCGAAGCCTCTCGACCACTAGAGGCGGCGGGCAAGCTATCCCCCAGCTGGGAAGGACCCTACCGAGTGATCGAGACGCTCGGGAAAGGTGTGTACAGGTTAGCCACAATGGAAGGGGAACCCATTCCCCAGACATGGAACGCAACCACACTACGCATATTTTATTTCTGAAAACTGTATCGACAAATCGGGTAAAATAAACCCCTTTTGTTTGCATTCATTCAAGATAACTGTTGGTACATCAGAAAGGCAACTGCCAGTACATTACATAGTGAAAAGCAAAAATCCATCTAGCACCGCGGCAAACGGCCATCGCCCGACCGACCCGGTCTTGACCTTCTCGCATCCAGCCACTGACTCTGCCTCGCGTAGAAACTGGGTCGAACAAGAGATGGTCGACCCAGTTGGCTCGGGTGGACCGTGACAAAGGTGACAGAGGGACAGCAAGGAGAAGGCCACCTTTCACGCGAGGAAGGCTACCTTCCAAGTTGGCAACAACCTGGAAAAAGGAGCGTCGTGAAGGTCTCCTCTCTGCCAAACTACCAACTCTTTGGAGGCGAACAGAAAGCAAGCAGCCCCCGAAGAGTGAAAGAAATGAAGAACAAAAGAGAGAGAAAGAGGCTGCAGACAGGGGTGAGGAAGGGACTGGAGCCGCCTCCTCCCCTCCCACGGAGGGGAATGGCGGCCGGCATCCCTAACTCCCCCATCCGCCCTCCATCTCGACGTCCGCCCGGAAGCCTCGCCGGAGCCAAGAGGAGGCAAACGGCGTACCCCCGCACGTCGAAGCCCTCTCCAGATCCGCACGGCGACCGTCGGACCCGTCTCATGCACGCGCGGCGACCGTGGGACCCGACCGATATTCCAGGACAGCTGGAACCGGCCGCTCCCCATCGTCTGCGGCGTCATCTTCTGAAGGGTCCTCCATGCTCCGATCGTGGCGGCGCAACACAGAGCGAAAACGAGGGAACAAGAGCAAACCGCCAGCGAGAGTCCTAAGTGTTAAGAGGGAAGGAGCACCCTTCGGTCCTTTTTATAGGCCAAAGGAGGCCACGCGCCTTAAATGACTCCCCCCTCGAAAACATGCTATAGGACCTCCCTTGGAAGGTCACCTCCAATTCCTCGGCCCCCGCCCTAGCGGGATTCGCGAAGCGCCTCGACTTTCAAAGCATGGTGGAATGAAAGGACGCCCCGCCGGAAGTCTCCCAAATCGGCATGCGAGAACGGTGCAGAAAATGTCGGCACCTTCCAACTGCCCCCGATACGCCAGCCAAATCACGGCAAAGATAACGATCAAACGAAGTAAGTCCTTTATTGCCTCCCATAAAGAAATCCTCTTACAAAAGGAAAAACAGACAAAAAGGGGAAGGGGCAAAATAAAGCATAATACATCAGGCCTCGGGCCCACTTTGAAGCTCGGGAACAGCAGTAGGGGACGCGTCACCCCCGGTGCCTTCGGTGACGGCCGGCCCGGACACTGACCTCGCCGGTGCGAGAACTGTCTCGGTCGTGAGCCCTCCTGGAGCCTCCGGAGTTGGTGACCCCACTGGAGGTGACTCCTCCTATTCTTCCCCAGCCGAGGATGAGGAGCTGGAAACTGACTCATCCGAGTCATAACTCTGGCCGTAAGGAAAATCACCCCCGACAAGGTGCTCATTGGCATAGCTCATCGCCCGGCGATAGCCCTGCCTGAATCCCTTTCCGGCACCCCGGTGGAGCGCTACCTCGTAGTAGGGTAGGGCAGCTTCAATCAGGTCGGCCGAGTAAGCTTCCGAGCCTTTGTAGCGCTCGATCGCCTCCGCCTCGACCTGCCCGTCCCGAGCCCGCTCCGCCTCGGCCGCACGCTCTTCCGCCCTCGCCAGACGCTCCTCCAGCTCGGTCATCCTCCGCTCGGCTTCGAACGTCCGACCCTCCGCCCGGGCTCGGTCCGCCTCGGCCTCAGCGCAAAGGCACTCCGCGTCGTCCGCCCGATCCTGCAGCTCACCGCGCTCAAGCTCCCAGAGGCCGTCCAGCTCGATGTGACGTTGACGCTAGTCTTCTAGACGTTTGCTCTTCCTCTCGAGCGATTCTCGGGCCCTTGCTAGCTGCTCGGCCAGCGCCTCGGCTTCCCGTCGGCTCGACCGCGCCAACTCCCTGAATGCAAGGAACTCCCGCCGGAGCCCCTCGTGCTCCCCCTCGAGCTGGGCTAGTTTCCCCTCGCATCCACCAAGGGTCAAGGCGAGCCTCGACTGCTCCGCCTCCGTCCGGGCGTGTGCCTCTGCCATCACGGCCGCTGTCCGAGCTATGACCAGGCCGCCCTCCATCAGGATATCAAGGACCCCGGCGGGAGTGCTGCGCCTTTCTCCCCCCCTCGTCCTCTCGGCGATCGACCGGCAGAGCCGGTACAAGTCGCCCGAGATACCGAGCCTGACCAGAGGTTCCGGCAAAGGGGACTGCTCCACCTTGGGCACCCCGCCAGAAGACCCTGTTCGGGCAGCGAAGTTGACCGCCCCGCTCACCACGGTCGGTTGGGGTTGCAACGCCTCCCCGGGCGAACCCCCACCCTCGATCGGCACCGCGGGATCAACCGCACCAGCAACTGCCAGCACTTGGGGTTGCGACGCCCTCGCGGGTGAACCCCCATCCGCGCCGACCAATCCCTTGGTCCCAGCACCGGCCACACCGGCATCGGCCCCCTCTGCCCCCACAGAGGGGAGAGCCGACCCATCACCTCCCTCTGCGGGGCCCCTGGTCTCCTCGGCCCCCTCTCGCCCGGCGGATGGGAGAGCCAGCCCGGAGGGGTCGGCCCCATCCTACCCCCGAGGGGGGAGCGCCGTCGAGCCAGAATCGCCCCCGACGGCGGTAGGAAAACCGGCTTTCTTGGCCCTTTTCCTGGCCTTCGCGGCCTCCCGCAACTTCCCCGCCAGGAGATCTTTGCGCTTCAGGCCAGTCGATCGCGAAGTCCCCTCGGGGGCCGCCCCCTGGCCCTTATCTCGGGCATGGACGCGACCTGCCGAGACATCGGGCTCATCGGCTACCGAGTCGTCTCCCAGATCGATGACCTCGGTCGCCTCCTCCAGAGGCTCCCGCCTTACGTCTGCAACAAGAAGAAGCCCCAGTCAAGAGGAGGAAAAGAGCTACCACCCCCGAAAAAGAGCCTCAAGAGCCATACCCGTCGACGTCAACTGCGAGAGAAGACACCGTTCGATGTTCTCCGGCGTCACCAGCTCCTCGGTCGATTGACGGTTCTCCAGCAGACGGGCAGCCTGCTGCTCCACGTGGGGAGGGAACTCCTCCTGGCGAGGGGGAAGATTCGGGTGAAAGTTGGGCGAGGTCCGGCATCTCCAGATCTCATCCGTCGCCACCGCCTTCACCCAGAAGAATTGGGTCTTCCACCCCTTATTCGAGGAGTCCTTCGCCGCAAGCGAGATGCAGCTCCTATTCCTCCGCGCCTGAATGAAGTAGAAGCCTTTCCCCGCCGACGGGTGCGCCTTCAACTCAAAAAAGAAGTGGAAGAGGTCCAAAGAAGGAAAAATGCCATGCTGACGACAAAGAATCCCGAAGGCCGAAAGAAGAAGATAGGAGTTGGCCACCAACTGAATAGGCGCCAATCGGAAAAAATTAAGAAGCTGCAGCACATAAGGATCGAAAGGAAGCCGAAATCCACTCTTCCAAGCCAGAAGGAAGGTGCAAATGAGCTCATCGCGATCATCCAGACTCGTCTCGTACGGAGTGGCGGCGATGAAGCTGTATCTGAGAGGCAGGCGGAAATGATGCTCCAGCCTCCGCACCTCTGCTTCCCCCAACTCACTACAGTTGGGGACGGGTTCCCGCCTCACCGGCACAAGCTCCGGACTCTGATCCGCCATCAAGTCGGGAAGAGATCCCTCGTACGAGCTTGAAGACTCCGGGGGAGAAGGAAGTTGCTGGACCGCCTCTGCGGTTATCCTTGCCAACTCCTCGAACGCCGCCGCAAGGCTCCGCGTCTCCGCTGTGCTCTCACGGCGCATCAAGAAGCAAGGAAAGCCTAAAATCCTGGAAGCCTAAAATGATGAACAGCGCCCCCTATAAACCCCTGAGGGTGGCGGCGCGCCGTTCCGTGCTCTGAGAAAAGGGGGGCCCCTTCGTTTCGAATCCATCAGGATCATCATTACGGACCTCGGCGACCGCTATAAGCGGCTCCATAACGCCAACGGAATTCCACCCACCTGAGCCACGCCGGTCCAAAGCCTCGAAAAAATACTCATCCGAGCCTCCTTGGCTCGGGAGTAGGAGGGGGACAAGTGGAGAGGGGGATTTCCGCAGCCCACCACAAAGGCAGCCCAACAAGACCCACAAGGTCCAACCGGGCGAGCCCACCCGAGTGATAGCCCACAGGGCCCACTTAGGGAGAAAAGCCCAATAAATAAGACTCGAGGAACTAACTCTCCCCGGAGGCCTTCTAGGCTCGGAGGGCCCGAGACAACGGTCAGGTCCCAAGGAAGGTCCGGCCTAAAGCCCTCTCCCCGTCCGAGAGAGATAGGCCCCAGCCGACCTATCCGACCCCACCCTCGCCGGGCCATGCCTATCGCTCGGACATGAGCTAGCATCCCCGAGGCTCGGTAAGGCCGGTTGATTATCTGCAGGTGCAGCCGTTCAGAGTCCTCCGCCAGCGGGAGAGTCAGGGGAGCCGCCGGACTCCAAGGGGATAACGTTCCCACGATCAGGCTATGAAAGCCCCCGTTAAAGACGTAACTCCTGCCGGAAACCCCTCAGCTTACAGGACTCCTGAAGGCGGCGCACTATTTAAGCAAGGGATCCCCTCCGGAAGATGGTAAGATGAACTAAGCATTCACACACCCTAAGCTCCTGAGCACGATTCGCTTCACCCTTTGGTGGAGAGGATTCTCGCGCATCAGCTCTCTCCTCCCCCCATTATTGCTTCCACCATAGCTCTACTGACTTAGCCATCGGAGGGTTTTGCCCCAGGGAGATCCCCTGGGCCCTCTGATACGTTTCCCTCTCTTGCAGATTCATCTTCTGGTGATCCAAAGCCCGCTCAGGATCTTGCGCGAGATCTCGCCTCTTCAAAGTCTATACATTGTTGCATCATGTGCCTTATGCATATAAAGTCTGTACATCATATGCATAGTCTGTACAACTCCATCATCTCACTTAGCGTCTAAGGTCGTGTGAACATTGTATCGGCTAAGTCTATACATTGCTCCGTCTCACTCAGCATCTCATGTGCATAAATCAAAGTCTATGCATTGCTTGTTAAAGTCAGTCTCACTTAGCGTCTCATGTGCATATGCAAAGTCTATACATCCACCAGCTGAACTGAGCAAGTCTATACATCGCCACTTGTTCATGCATATGGGCAAGTCTACACATTGATAAGTCTCGCACACATACAAAGTCTGTACATCGCATCGCATGCACATTGTATCTGTCAAGTCTATACATTGTCTGGTCGCACGAACATAAGTCTATACATTCATGGCATAGTCAGCACATTGTTTGCTAATAAGTCTACACAAGTCTATACATCCGCATGCTAGCAAGTCTGCACAAGTCTATACATCCACATGGTATCAAGTCGACACATTCAAAGTCATTCGTCGTGCCTACTTTGGTACCAAGTCTATACATTGGTTGTGCATGGTCATCGAGTCTGCACACTAATGGCATGTCAGTGATACACAAAGTCTGTACAGCCATGCACTGCTTCGCTTGCATAAATAGAGTCTGAGCAGGGTTCATTGCTATTTGTGCATAGTTGCATCACAAAGTCCGTGCAGGACTTGTACTAAGCATAACCAAGTCAGTGCATCCATTTCTAATGTACATACTTTGCTTATTCAAACTGAAAATAATTTTAACCTGATAGGACTTATACTCGAGGAGCTAAATGAGGGCATGTGATCCAAGAAGCCAGGATTGTGACACATGTAGTGCAGCAGGCTGAAATGCTGCCACGTGGTCAAGGCTCTCTGGGCGGGAATCTGGAAGCCACATGCCCTCCTACTTGCTGCTGCTATAAAAAGAATAGTGGTTTTCGAGAGCAGGTAGATCGTGATAAAAAGGAGCAGAGAGTGAATTAGAGCCTACATGATCCAGAAGAAGAAAAAGAGAGAAGAAGCAGAAGAGAAAGAGAAATAAAGAGAGACGAGAGCTCGAGAAGAAGAAGAAGAAAAGAGATAAGAAATAGAGGAGAGATAGTGAGATTCGGAGAAGAAGAGAGCAGTCTAAAGATCAGTCTTTACTGGACCGTGGATCAAATCCAGACCAGTCAGCTCTGTTGAGAGCCATATTATGTTTTATCGCATACAGCTTCATGTTGCTATGATTTCCCATTTTCTTGTTTTCTCTTTTACCTTTCTTCAAGCTGTTAGTCAGCAGAGCTAAGCTGTATTGCTCAGCGTTTGCAGTGGAGGATTCCACTGGTCGGGTTAAGCTGTAGTCCCCAGCGGATAGCTAAGCTGTATTGTCCAGCGGAGCAAGCTGTGAGGCTCAGCGCAAGCTGTTAGGCAGCGGATGGCTAAGTTGTATTGCCCAGCAGAAGCAAGCTGTGATGCTCAGCGGTTGTAGGCAAGCTGTGAGGCCCAGCGGTTCAAGCTGTGAGTCAGCGGAATCCACACTCGGGTTTGAGTGTGGGGTGGACGTAGGTCTGGAGGACCGAACCACCTAGAAACTCCTCTGTGCAGTGGTTTGATTTGTTTAATTCTGCTTCCGCTAGATGAATGTTTAGGCATGGTTTACATATTTGCACATTGGTTCAAAAGAGATTTGATTAGTTCTTCATATTGTCTAGTTAGCATTCTAGATTTTTTATTGAGCGAAAATTTTAAAGGGTTGATTCATTCACCCCCCTCTGAATCCAACGCACCGAACCCAACAATACTTGCTATTAAGCGAAAAATACTTTCTTGCTTGTTACATGTCTTTCTAGTGCATAGCCTCCATGGTTATGAAAAGTACATTTTTGTTACATTTTTGTTCATGGAAAGGCCAATTTTACATTCTTGTTATATACTTGATCAATCATATTCTCGTATCTCGTCATGACCGTATCTTGTTACTTTGGTTTTATCCACATGGTTACCGCACTTGCATGATTTATCTTATTCTCTGGAGCTAAAATGTTAATCATTTGAACTCGCCTTCATGTTGATACGAAGATACATACTGGGCAAGTGTGCTCATTACCTACTTTCTCAATATTTCAGGGGGTACAAGTGAATCAGATTCGAATTATACAAGTAGCATGTTTGAGAGCGATTGAAGGTTATATGGACGAGAGAAGCCATCGTTATCAAGTGTCTAGTCGAGTCATGATGTAATCTTTATTTTATTGAGTCTAGTAAAGAGAGTCAAAGATCTTATGTATTTTGATGGTTATTTATATGAAATAAAGATGAAGGTTTTAGTGAATTACTTGTGCAATTTCTTTGTGTGATTGTCTGGCGCTCTGATTATATTGCTTGCGAGAGGCTTACCATGCCGGCTGTTCACGTTCCCGATTGTTTCCGTTGCATAATCTCGGGGCGTGACAGTTAAGGTGTTATCAGAGCATAGGACTAGAAGTCCTAGAGAAAAGACATGTCATAGGATAAGTCCAAGGTTTAAGGACCCACACCTATGAAACTAGGAAAGAAACTCCCTACCTATGAGAGGAATGGAGTAGAACCTGGGATGAGAAAAATAATTAGAATTATTTCTAAGATTAACCCCACTCATTCTGTTAGAATTAACAAATTCATTACTCTTCTCAGGTACCTTACTGTCATCATGGCTCATCATGTCGATTGGGGTGGGATGCAACAGGCCGTTGCGGGTCTCACTCAGGCATTGCAAAACATGACACAAGTCGGCACAAGAGCTGGTGCTGGTGATCTACACTGCAACTTCAGGAGCCTAAATCCTCCACGATTATCTGGTTCCTCTAACCCAGATGAAGCCGAGAATTGGATTGATGAAATGAACCGCATATTTGAGGTTATGCAATGTGCCATCCAGGGGAAGGTTTGTCTTGTTACGTTCCAACTCAATAAAGATACCCGTACTTGGTGGAAGTCAATTCCCGCATCGCCTCAAGATGCACCACATACTTGGGGGGAATTCCTTACACTCTTTCAAGCTAAATACTTCTCCGAACATGTTAAGGATAGGAAAGCTATGGAATTTGCTTCGTTACGTCAAGGCATTATGGCAGTAGCGGAGTATGAACTCCAATTTTCTAGGCTGGCACCTTATGCTCCTCATCTGGTTAGTATTGACTTATTAAAAGCTAACCGATTTATGAACGGTTTAAGGCCTGGCTTTATTCAACAACTTGGGTCTTAAAATATCCGTACATATGTGGAGATGGTCCAACGGACGCATCTATTCGAAAAAAAACTTAAAGGCAAGGGAGAGTAGCCAAGCCGAACGTCTGCTCGACATGGAAAAAGGGAAAAGTTTAGTATCACGAAACCTTACAAATCCCGTGATAGCAAGAAGAGATTCCGGAACGGGAGTGGTAGTGGCCACTACAAGAACAAGAAGGTCAATGAAGAAGAGAAACAAGTTATGGCGGCTTGCACGTTTTGCGAGAAGTTTGACCACTCAGCAGTAGAATGCTGGAAGCGTCTAGGTGCTTATTTACGATGTGGCAGCCGGGAGCACTACATGCCAGATTGCCCCCTTATGAAGGAACAATCGTTCGGTGGTGGACGTAAGCGATATGCTCGTCTTAATGCTATTATGGAAGATGATGAAGCACCCAAAGATGATGGGTTAATGGAAGGTACCATTCAAATCTATTCCCATCCTGCATTCATGTTATTTGATACTAGTGCTTCTTATTCCATTATATCTACTACTTTTGCAAAAACCATGGCAGTTTCATCAGTTCCATTACCCTCGGACCTTGATATCACTACACCCTTAGGTCTTGGAACAAAACTTACAAATTACTATCCCGATAGTGAGGTAATGGTATAAGGTCATAATCTTCCTGCAAACCTCATATGCCTTGACATGGAGGTCTACGATGCTATTTTAGGTGTAGATTGGCTTGTAGACCACGATGCCTATATAAATTGTCACAACCGGATTATCTCTTTTCAGAAATCAGGTCTTCCAAGGTTTTCCTTGGTATCAAATATAGGACGCATCCTACCATTATTTCATCTCATCACGCTTGCAAACTCATTTCGTAAGGATGTGAAGCTTTTCTAGCTTCCGTAATTATTACCGAGTCCAAGGAGATCATCTTAGAAGATATTTCCATTGTGAATGAGTTTCTCAAAGTATTCCCATTAGATTTGCCTGGTTTACCGCCCAAAGGGAAGTAAATTTCTTCATTGAACTCATTTCCGGAGCAGCACCTGTTTCAATAGCTCCCTACAGGATGTCCCCCACAGAACTCAAGGAATTGAAGAAACAACTTCAGGAGTTATTAGACAAGGGTTTTATTCGACCTAGCACATCACCTTGGGGTGCGCCAGTTCTATTCGTCAAGAAGAAGGATGGATTCCTCAAGCTATGTATCGACTACCGGTGACTGAATCAACTCACAATTAAGAATAAATATCCGTTGCCGTGTATAGATGAACTCTTTGATCAGATTTTAGGAGCAAAATATTTCTCCAAGATAGACCTCAAGTCAGGTTATCATCAGCTCAAGATCAAAGATGAAGACATACACAAAACTATTTTTCAGAGCCGATATGGCCACTGTGAATTCGTGGTAATGCCGTTCGGGTTAACCAATGCCCCTGCATCATTTATGCAACTCATGAATAATGTCTTCAGGCCTTATCTTGACCAGTTTGTAGTCGTCTTCATTGATGATATTCTTATATACTCCAAAATAAAGGAGGAACATGAAGAGCACTTAAGAATAGCCTTGCAAAAGCTAAGAGAGAACAAACTTTATGCAAAGCTTAGTAAGTGTGAGTTCTGGCTAAAGGAGGTCTCTTTCGTTGGCCATATTATTTCAAAGGAAGGTATCGTTATCAACCCTTCTAAAATAGAAGCTGTTAAGAACTGGAGCCGGCCGACGACCGTGTTAGAAGTCAGAAGTTTTCTAGGTCTGGCTGGTAATGATAGAAGATTTATCAAAGATTTCTCAAAGATCGTCGTTCCTTTGACTAGACTCACAAGAAAGGAGAATCATTTTATATGGTCGAAAGATTGCGAAGAGAGTTTTCAAACTCTTAAGGAACACCTTACCACAGCACCAATATTAACGCTACCGACAGAGGGTGGTGGCTTTGAAGCCTATACGGATGCGTCTGGCATTGGCCTAGGATGTGTTCTTATGTAAAGTGGAAACGTGATTTGCTATTCATCAAGGCAGTTAAAGCGTCACGAAGAAAATTACCATGTGCATGATCTAGAACTAGTTACGGTTATATTCGCATTGAAGATTTGGCGGCATTACCTTTATGGGGAGAAATTCATCATATTTTTAGATCATAAAAGTCTGAAATACCTCTTCACCCAGAAGGAGTTAAACATGCGGCAACGCAGATGGTTGAAGTATCTCAAGGACTTCGACTTTACTATCCAATATCATCTAGGGAAAGCAAATGTTGTAGCTGACGCTCTTAGCAGGAAATCAATGGCAACTCTAGCAAGCCTCAGGAAAGGTATAACTTGTCTTATTGAAGATTTTTTCTCATTTAAATCTTGATATTGATAGAGAAGGAGAAGGAGGTATGATTGCCAGTATAAGGTCTCAACCTACATTGATCAAGGACATAGTCCAATTGTAAGAAAATGACCCCACATTGATGGAGATAAAGGATAATATTGATCAGAGACCGGAATTTTCTATCTCAAATGATGGAAGACTATTATTTAAAGATCGAATTTGTGTGCCGAATCATGATGACACTAAGAAATTGATCATGGAAAAAGCTCACAAATCAAGATATGCTATTCACCCTGGTGCTACCAAGATGTATCAAGATTTGAAAAGAAACTTTTGGTGACCCAATATGAAAAGAGAAGTAGCAGACTTTGTAGCTCGCTGTCTCACTTGTCAGCAAGTAAAGGTAGAACATTTAAAGCCTGTTGGGAAATTACACCCCTTGAATATTCCCGAGTGAAAATGAGAAAGTATAGGGATGGATTTTATCATGGGTTTACCTAAGACGAGAGGAGGACATGATGGTATATGGGTGATCATAGACCGATTGACTAAATTTGCACATTTTCTACTAATCAAAAGTCAATGGTCTGTGGATGTACTAGCAGTATTATACATGAAGGAGATTATCAAACTGCATGGTGTCCCTATCACCATTATATCCGACCGAGATCCTCGGTTCACGTCACAATTTTGGAAAGGGTCTACAACATTCATTAGGGACCCGACTTAACTTTAGCATTACATTCCATCCACAAGCTGATGGTCGAACTGAAAGGACAAATCAAGTGGTGGAAGATAAGCTCAGAGCTTGTGCTATTGACTTTAAAGGGAGTTGGCACGACCATTTACCTCTAGTGAAATTTTCATACAATAATAGATACCAAGCTAGTATACAAATGGCACCATTCTAGACTCTGTATGGTAGAAGCTGTTGATCGCCTATTTGCTGGAATGAAGTAGGAGAAAGGCAATTTCTCGGCCCCAACATCATTAGGGTTACTACCGAGAAAATAAAACTTATTCGGTAAAGACTCCAGATGGCTCATGCCAGGCAGAAATTGTATGCTGATAACCGAAGGCGCGACCTGGAATTTCAAGTAGGAGACCATGCATTCCTTAAGGTTTCTCCAAGTCGAGATATTCGAAGATTCGGTATCAAAGGCAAGCTTACTCCGAGATTCATTGGCCCCTTTGAATTTCTCGAAAGGGTTGGTGAAGTCGTGTATCGAATAGCTTTGCCCCTCAATTATCAAGAGTTCATGATGTATTTCACGTCTCAATGCTCAAGAAGATGTACATGATCCTTTCCATGTCATCACTTACGACAACTTGGAAATTCAAAAGGACTTGACATACGAGCAAAAGTCAATCAAGATCATTGAACACGAAGTACGTCAACTTTGGAATAAAACCATTCCTATGGTCAAAATCCAATGGACCAAGACATGGCCACACGAAGCAACATGGAAAACTGAAGAAGCCATGCACAAAAGATTTCCAGTGATTTTTGAATGTAAGTACACTCTCCTTTGTAAATCTTATTATAAGGAATTTGGGGACCAAATTCTTTTTAAGTGGGGGAGGGTGTAACGCCCGAGAAGGGCTATTAAATAAATTATCATTAATTATATCCAATTATTATGGCCCTGCACTAATCCAAAAGGATTAGGCCCATTTTGACACATCCAATTGGCCCAAATTATAAATTTTAACTTTGGCCCATGTTCTAGAAGCTTGGAATTGATGTATTTACGGAATTAAGAAGATAAGTAGGAATATTTATGGATAAAGAGGTGGATAAGAATACAAGAGTTTGAACTAGTTTCAAATTCGACGCCCTAAACCAAAAATGGTCTATCGCGAGACCGCCAGTCACAGGAAAACGGTCTCCCAAATGACCGCTAAGCTCTGCAGATTCTGTGAGTGGAAGAAAGTGCAAAAAGATTAGATTTTTGGCATCCAAACTCCTAGAGACCGAAGTACGAAGACTTTTAAGCATGCTTGGGACACTCAGAGATCGATCTAATACCTAATTAGGACTCTAGAATCGTTCTAATACATGAAACCCTAGTTAAACCCTATAAATAGACCCCATATCTCACCTACGCGACCCTTACTTTTGACTCGCGTGGAACTAAGGTAAGGAGGTCGAAATAGAGGTAAGTTTCTTCTAGAAATTTGTTCAGGAAGAGCAGGAACTAGGGTTAACTTCTTGCCCTAAATTCGAAGTCTAAAGTCTAGGACAGAGGTAGGTTATCTCATGAACAGCTTAAACATTACATTAGAGATAAAAGCCCTCTAATTTCAGTCGATTTCATGCATTGTACACTGAGAATTTTATGTTTTCATTAGGACTATGCATCTAGTATAATATTCATGCATGAACTAGCCCTAATGGAGTAAAAAGGAAATTCTCTTGTTAATACACAAACCCACGCATATTGGCTGACCTATCCTTGTTCTATATTGCTATAGAGTTTATTCATGTTGATTTCCATGCATGATATGCCTTAGATTAGTATTGTATTTAAATATTATTGAGTTTTCTGTTAACACAGGAAGAAACGGTCTTCCTGTAGACCGCTAGAATCCCTAGCGATCGTACGATAGATCGCTAGACACAACAGACGGTCACCCACTAGACTATTTGTGTTTGCTGATTTCTGTGATATTGTTAACCCGAAACATATTGCAGATTAGCCCTAATTATTATATGTTAAGCCTAGCTAAGTAGGTTTTACTCCTGTTTCAAGTGATATTTTTATATACCTAGTTATGTTAACATAACATTCTAGTAGATTTTATGGTTCTTTATGCACTTAGAATTATTTTTAAACTTATGTTATTTTCATGACCAAATCATATACTTTTGTAATTAACTTAAATTTATATGATTCATGGACTAGTCATGATTTGATCGCTATTACCATTATCTTTCTCTCTTCTAGAGTCATTTTCTTAAGTACATGGCACATATCCCAGTATGTTGTCATTAGTTACACCTTTGCACATTAAGAACACAATCTTGGACTTGATAACCTCTCCATTGGATATTCCTTCCAACGGACTAAGAAATCTGGTTTCAAGGCCTCCATAAGTCTCCGCGAGTCAGGGATTTCCACTAGGATGCCGAGCTGGTTGTACCATAAAAGCCCATTATCTAGAGAGCACATTTACCGGTGTTTGTGAGATATGGACCTTTGCGGCCATCTCCTAGACCGCTACAGTCACTAAGCGGCCTTTACCGTGACCGCTAGGATCCAGGAGATTTCACTATGTCGACTTTTCTGTTTCATACGTAAAACGGTTTTGCACTAGACCGCTTGTCTCAAGAAACGGTTCAGTAAACAACCATTTGGTTCCTAAAATTGTCTAACCCGAGGTTTGACTTTTGGGGTTATTTTTTTGAGTTCTTGGATGGTCTTAGAATTATATGGACTCTGAACCTATGTTAGTAAGTCAATGTTAAAAATATGAAAGATAATGAATGTACCGTTATGTTGCCGAATTTTCTCCATAGCATAACTTAGTTATTAATGCATCTCTTGAATTCTCATGATCAATTATTGGTACGTTCTATACCTTGGTTACCTTATCATGGAATTATTGTTGAACTTGTACATTATTGGCCACATTATTGATATAATCGTAAAAGTAGCTTGATTTATACTTGAAGATGTAGTTCGAGCACTGATTGTGTTCAAGGGCTCTATGCTACTCCCCTCGACTGATTGTCAGAAACATACTGTAAACCATGGGGTATGATGCTACTGGCGTCGCATTACGCTGGGGTACTTTCTTTATAAATAAGTGAAAATCCACGGATGTGAATAAAGATCCATGTAAATTCACGAAGTACTTGCTATTAAGCGAAAAGTACTTTCCTACTTGTTACATGGCTTTCTAGTACATAGCCTCCATGGTTATGAAAAGTATATTCTTGTTACATTCTTGTTCATAGAAAGGCCAATTTTACATTCTTGTTATATACTTGATCAATCATATTCTCGTATCTCGTCATGACCGTATCTTGTTACTTTGGTTTTATCCACATGGTTACTATATTTGCATGATTTATCTTATTCTCTAGAGCTAAAATGTTAATCACTTAAACTCGCCATCGTGTTGATACGAAAATACCTACTGGGCAAGTGTGCTCATTACCTACTTTCTCAATGTTTCAGGAGGTACAAGTGAATCGGATTTGGAATATACAAGTAGCGGGTCCGAGAGTGATTGAAGGTTATATGGACGAGAGAAGCTATAGTTATCAAGTGTCTAGTCGAGTCATGATGTAATCTTTATTTTATTGAGTCTAGTAAAGAGAGTCAAAGATCTTATGTATTTTGATGGTTATTTATATGAAATAAAGATGAAGGTTTTAGTGAATTACTTGTGCAATTATTTTGTGTGATTGTCTGGCGCTCTGATTATATTGCTTGCAAGATGCTTACCATGTCGGCTGTTCACATTCTCGATTATTTCTGCTGCATAATCTCAGGGCGTGATAATTTTTATCTCTGCCACATGAGCAAGTTGTGGACTTTCATATTTTACAAGAGAAATTTATTCAGCACTATAAAGAACAGTTTGGGCCCGAGTATTCTATTGTGGATCTGGCCCAAGAGAAGATGAGACCTGACGAGGAGTTCTCGGCCTTTGCTGACCGTTGGCATCACATGGCCACACAAGTCCTAGGGCATCTTCCGAAGAAGGAGCAAGTCAAGATGCTTATCTCTAATGCAACGCCCCAATATCATCTTTTCTTAGCCTTGAATGATATCAATTCTATGTAGCAAATCTATAGTCGAGCCTACTTCATTCACCACCTACTTTCAGATGCCTTTGATTCTGAGTCCCATTACCCCTCCACTTGCCACAGTCAACCCTCTGCGTTTCATAGTCAACCTTCCACGAGTCAGCCCTCCACTTCATTTTGTCAACCATTAGCCATTTATAATCAACCCTTCACTTCCTATTGTCAACCATCTGCCATTTATAATCAACCCTTCTCTTCCTATTGTCAACAGTCCGTAATTTATAATCAACCCTCCACCGTCACATATCAACCTTCCACTAGTCAGCTCTCCACATACCATCATCGACCTTCCGCGTACCCACATCCATCT
This sequence comes from Amorphophallus konjac, assembly GCA_022559845.1. NCBI lineage: Eukaryota > Viridiplantae > Streptophyta > Magnoliopsida > Alismatales > Araceae > Amorphophallus > Amorphophallus konjac. Next base: position 406,269,294 of record CM040118.1, read on the forward strand.
CAATCACCAAATAAGGGAACCCAGGAGTATGTGGATGTTGTCCACTACCTACCCACGCATGCCACTCACCATACATCTCCAAGTATTCCTTCCATTGGCCACCATGTGCCCCTACCTTCACAACTCTCATATCCACATCACCAAACCTTTTCATCTCAACATACACCTCAGTATCCACCTAGCCCGAAGCAGGCTTATTATCCTCCACTGCTAGAATCGCTATCAGATATCTTCATGGCTTTGATAGCCGCCAATGCATTGCAGCTCCCTCCAGTAGAGTCATGACGATCCGCAACCGAAAATCAACTTCTACATTGTGCATATCATCGCCGGCAGGGGAACATGGTCGTGGACTGCCCCAAATTTTGGGATTTTTTTTATGAGTTGGAAGAGAAGAGGAAAATAAATTGGGTCGCAATGCACAAGATTATTTTGGACCTACGTAGTAGCAAAGAGTAGCAACAAGAGTCACCCAGGCTGCAACCACATCCGTCATTGCAAGATCAGGGGCACCCCCATGCTTCCTCATCAAGTGAATCACCTGCTCCATCACTTATCTTGACTTTGTTATTATAGACACGCTAAAATTGACATCATTTTAAGCATATCTCCTAACGCATTGCGATGCCCCGATTTGACCCTCAAATCAACTTATTTGAGTGATTTTCCTCATTTTTCTTGAATATTCAGCTTTCTTAAGCTTTTCCATATTTTCCCCCATTTTTCTTGAATTTTTCTGGGCTTTTCTCCAATTTTCCGAAACTTTTCTGAATTAGCGACAGTCCATTGGATGCCAATTCCTTTCTGAAAGAATAAGTGCATTTTCGAATTATCGTCGTTTCTTCTGAGTAGACGCATCGGCCTGGAAGAGTTGACCTTTTCTAATTCGCGTCCAACCCAGCCGACGCGTTCTTATTTTCCCACTAGTTTTGGCTCAAAATATTTGATGAATAAGCGTCCGCCTAGATGGTTGCCTTTTCTTGAACCCATCAGGGACACTCGACGCATCTTCTTTTATCCATTTTAATTATTAAATTAACAACTTTTCAAAGGGCGCTATTTTCTGGAAACGCGTCCGACCCAGTGGACACGGTTTTGAAAACGCGTTAGGCCGCTTGACGCCTATTCTTCCGCTTCTCCCAAACTTCACCTTCTTGAAGAATTAATGCCCTTCCACACAACCGTCTATTCTTGAATGGGCGACCATCACCTTGCCGCTAATTCTATTATTGAATAATTACCAAATTCACAATTTCCTAAATCACGTTTGTCCCAATGGACGCTATTTCCTTTTCTGATTTTTGGTAATTTTTCTAATTTCCAAAATATTCAAGAAAGGGCGTCTGTCCAAGCAGTCGCCTATCTTAATACGCGTCCAGAACCCAGACGCGTTCTTCCTTGCCTTATTTTGAGCATTTAACTCCGTCCAAAATTCATATTAATTCTTAATTGGCGACTATCCCGTGGATGCCAATTCTTTTCTAATTTTAAAAATTCGTAATCCTTCCTAAAATGGCTCAGAATTGGTGGCACTTTGAACTGGCACCATTTTAATTAGCGACCACTATGGTAGTCACCCATTCTTAAAAAGTTTCGAATCCGGACAAAACATCCTTCCTTCTCTATTTGAGCTCCTTTTCCATTTGGGAAAGGGTCCTAAGGCTTTCTAAGGTTGGGGGGGGCACATAGCCAGTGAATATTCTCTTCCAAATCCCACTAAAATTGGTTTTCCTATTTTCTATTGAATTAAACTCTGAATTTCACCTCTATAAATAAGACCCCTCTCCCCCATGTTGAAGAGGCTGGATCAATAAACTAAGGGGAGGTGCTGGCGGACCAAAGGCTCAAAGGAGGAGTCTCCCATGCGCCCCAAGCTGATCCTTTGGAGTTCTTCATCCCTTGAAGCCACATTGGAGAAAATCAATAAGTCTTTCTCTCTCCCTCTCCTCCTAATTTATCTACTTTAGCATTGCATGCATCATATCATATTCTTCTTCTTTTTATCATCTCAACCACGTTGAGATCTCCCATTGTGCAACACTTGCACCCTCCATATCATTCATCATATCCTTCCTACCCTTTGCATAGGGGTTTAAAGCCAAAACATCAACAAGGTGTGTTCTTATAGATGGTTTCATTGTTTATTTCTATTATGAGCTTGATACTACACTCACCTTGGTTCTAATCCATATCTTTTATTGGTGTTTATTGTTATTCTGCAAGGGTAATCAACACAAGAAGAACTCTCTTCATCGACCGGCCGATTTTAAGAGAAGGTGCACACTCACATCTCCCACGCTTAATAGGTATTTATTTGAGATCCATCCCTTTGCTTTATTTTTATACTTCTTTGAGGCCTACGCGTCCCTGGCGATCACACCCCCTTTAGTATCCATGCATGCTCCCCTTTTCTCCTCTTTCCCCTTTCTTTTCCCATATTAATTCTTAATTTTCCTTTAGTGGATTTTCCATAATCTACAGTTATCATCTCCACAACCGCCACAAACCCAAACCTCTGCTCAGACTTGTGCCACTATCGCCATTCCCACTTCTAACACCACTCGGTCCATCGTGTCGATACGTCACTGATGGTCGGCTAGAGCCTCCCCTTTATCATCCTCTCCATCATCACCTCCATTACCCTGGCCACCATCTAGTAACCCATCCCTAATTTCCATCTGTACATCAGCTCATGTCCACGGCCACGATCATCTAACCCATTGCCTCCACCATCAAACATTCCTCCATCGCCTAGTTACCTCTGCCAATCCCCGAACCTGAGCAAACACCTCCATTTCCATCGATACCTGAACCTATCCTTACAATTACCCATCTACTTTCCATATTCATTAAACCCTCCATACCCACCAAGTCTGTTACCTCCACACTCTACCATGATCCACCCCACGGAGTGGGTGTGCACTGCCTATGGTGCCCCTTGGGTCTAGTTCCCATGAAGAAAGTAGGCCGAGTCAGGGGAATTCAGCGCCGACCGTGTTTTTCAAGCTTCATGATTTATCTGCCGCATGCTGGTCTGGGTCCTTGTCTCAGGTTCATTTGGGGATACTGAGCATATACCATGAAGATGGCTACTACAAAGAGTTTCTTTGAGCTTATTCCAGTTAAATCAAGAGCAAGGCCGATAGCAATCACATTGCTTGTCGGGAAGTCTACTATTGATGCCCTCATTACATCTTGCTATATTACAGTTCAAATAACTGGTCAAGAAGGGTACTCTACTAGAATAATGCTAACACAAATGGCTGCCAAGAAAGCAATGGATTCCATGTTCAAGGGGTAATTCATCATTTTTCCCAAGGACATTCTGCATATCTTATGCAATCTCTCTCGGTTTGTCAGTAAGCCGGCCATGTCAACACCATTCATTACTCTCCCAATAGCTTATCTCTTTCATTTATCAAGGCAGTTACCCAACCTCAAGCTCCTCGTGCTGAGTGATAAATCTCCATGGATCAACATCACTTACTTATTGACGGAGTTGTCCAAAAATGAATGTCCAAATAGTGTTAGCATCAAGTGCTTGAGGGCAACTACCCCAATTAAGCTGCATTTTCACAAGAGGGCGTAGCCCTCTACCAAATGGGCTCGTTACTTAAAGAGATGTGAAAAATCAAGAAGTCGAAGTGCCAAGAAAAGGGTTAAGCTGATACATTGTAAAGAAATAGCTGCCAAGAAAAGAAGGACATTCAAGTTCAAAGGCCACCAGTTTTATACTCAAGGGTCTACCTCCAATCATCCTTCTTCCTCTTCCACTCCCCTATCTTTCTTTCTCCTTAGCTCTTACTCATGGGTCATCTACATTCCTCCTTCTAACCCCACGTCATCAATCTTCTTCCCTCTTCTTGGGTCCACAAACTCAAATCCCTCTCCTCTTCATCTAGAATCTCCAGATCTTTCTCATGTTTTAAATCTTAATCCGTCACCTGATTCTTCTCTTCATCTAGAGGCTCCAGATTTTTCTAATCTTTTTAAATCTCGATTACATCCTCTCTCTCCGGAAGCTCCAAACTCTACAAAATCTTCTGATTCTTCTATGCTTCCTTTAAATTATTCTCCGCCTTTGCCCTTTCTCTTGCTATTTTCGAGACATTAGTCCTCCCTAATCTTCTCTAATCTCTACTTATTCTATAGACCATATTATCAAGGTCTCTGTAGCCTCGCAAGGGAGTTCTAGCCCTCACCTCTTTTCCTTTTATTCCTCTTCGTCCAGATCTAGTCATATTCACTGCTCCTTCATGTTGAGGAACCTTAAACCTTTGTCATCCACCATTTTATCCTGTTAAGCGATGAACACGATGCTCATGCTGATCAAGATCGCTGCAGGATACTACTTCCATGCTGAAGGATTGCAAGGTATCTTTAATTGCGTAAAGAACATGCTATTATTTTTATTTTCGTTCATTCTTGCGCATGGTTATAATGCGAGTATCCTTTAACATGATTTAGTGGTCTTGGAGTCCTTTGTTAGGTTAAGTCAAATATGGCCACTTCTGCAGCACCCTAGGTTGGTGATAACTCCGTGCTAGGAGTCCAAAGTTCCCTCCCCAATCATTAAGGGTGACCTTGGGTATGGCTTTCTCACATACTCTACACGGCAAGCTATAGCCGACTCCTCTGAGCAATGTCGTTGCTATTTTGGCCATATCTTGGGTATGCATAGAGGCCTTTTCTCTTCTTCGCTAGGCCAAGTGTAGGGGCAAGAGACAGAATGGGTGAGATGACCAACCTAAGCACTCCCCGACAAGAGCAGGTCTGAAATAGGGGCAATCTTCAAAACCTACAGAAATCATATCATTCAAAATCAATCAAAGTCTGGTAAAATCTATGAAAAATTAAAGGCATGGCAAGAGTGGCAGTATAGTTCCCCGTAGGATGTCATGAGCCCAGTTGAATGCATGCCTTCAAAATATAATAGGTCAAAATAAAGACACAGAGCCCCGGCGCAATAGATTGGAAGGAAGTCAAATCCCTGATATCTCTCAACCTGTAAAGCTTATCTCCCAAATTTCTTCTCTTTCTCCCTCATAAGGTTGGGTTGTATCTCGGGTATGGCCTTAGTAGGGGCACCATTCTTTAGGGACAGTCAGTTGTAGTATGCCACCTCAAGTGTATGCCCTGCTCAGGGAAATCTTTAGTGAAAGGGGAAGGAACGAGGACCCTTAACCAGTAGTTTAAACTTGCTTTAATGCTGCAGATGGCTTGGTCACAATGTCAAAAATAGAAAAAATCAGATATTTCAAGACCAACAAAAATTAGATATTTCAAAAAATCTAACAAAATTCAAATATTTCAAAAATCCCAAAAAATAGAAAATGGCCAAAATCCAAAAAATGTGTCTTTGCTTTTCCATGCATATTGTCTTTCTTTTTCTGGCTATCTGCTATGAGAACAAATATAATTTGTTTGTTAAGTGCGTAGGTTACAGGTCCTTGGCATTCCTTGCTCGATCTTTGCTATCTCCAACTCGCTACTCACATCTTTTGATCTGTCTCGATTCTTCAGTCCTAACACTTGATCTTGCTTTGAAGCTTTTCATCTTCACACGTCCTTCTCAGCTTTTGCTCGTTTAGTTTTTCATCTCATAACTCCACGAGTGGGCTTTTCCTTATGCTTGTGAACCCGACGGTTCTGTCCATGCTTCGTTTTGATCATGGGTTTTGGCTGAAGTGTATGTGTTTGTTATGTTTTACATTTTTCCTTGATTGTCTACACAGGTTGTGTTTCCATCCCACCATCTTTGCTATCCCAACCGTGTCTCGCAGTGTTTTGTACAGTGCCCCATCTTGTCTCTACTGCCCCACCATCTATTCCACGGTCCTGCCATTTTCTTCCTTTGAGTTGTCCCCGATGTTTTGCCATATTTTTTCCCTACCATGTTGTGTTTCACCGTCCCACCATTTTTTACAGTCCCACCATGCTTATTCTTGCTTATATGTTTGTTGTTTGTTTGATTTAGTTTTGTCACTCTGTTGTCTTATTAAAAAAATGAAAATAAAAAATCCAAAAATCTTGTCCCACCTGCACAGATTAAGTCGGGTAAGTATCTCTATCCCTTCGCTTCCCTACATTACTATATGTTACTCTACGCTATTATACTATCTCAAGAATCGACTAGTTCTCCGTGTGTTACGGGATCTAATGATTCCCTCTACCACAAATGTGATGATCTAAGGACATGCGATTAATCGTTGAATTGGCCATTAGGTTGAATCGGTTGGGGAACGATGGACACTATATATCTCGCACGCCATGGTTACGGAAGAATCATGACCCTAAGTTGTTCGGTCTAGCGATATTATTCTTGAATATTTTCTATTTCCTCTTTCATTGCATTCATTTTAATAATTTCTTATATTTTATCCCAGCATGCATCATGTCATTTTTGAGCATTCACGACTCATAACACTTCAAAGATTTCTCCTTGGCAATGGTTAATTGCACCTTCAACTCTGAGATTAGAGATCTCCATTCCACTATGAATTTGAACATTTTTTCTGATCTATTCACTTGGTCTAGTTGGCCAACATGATCCTGTCTGGATTTTATCTCAATTTCAACTTTTTTGAGCTTTTCAACTCTTTGATCTTCTGATCCCCTCATTGGCTATGGATTGTGTCCACTAATGAGGCTGATCGTGTTTTTCTTATCTTCTTTTTGTTGGGCATATGTGTAACATGCTTAATTCTATTATTTTGATGATATCTGACTATGACTCATTGATGGGTCTGACTTGCATTTGATAAACATGTTCATACATTTCAGGTCATTATAATCAAAGAATAAGAAATCAAGAATGACACAGAAATCGAGGCAACTGGATGCACAAGAATCAAGGTAGGTCATTATAAGCAAAGAATAAGAAATCAAGAATGAGACAGAAATTGAGGCAACTGGATGCACAAGAATAAAGATAGGTGTGTGTGATTGGTGCACGAAAATCAAGGCAACAGACTGCACAGAAGTTCATGCAGTAAGGTCGGTGCCGCGGCTACTGTTCAAACTGACAGGTCGATGCACATTCAAGCATTCAAGAGGCAAGGTCGGTGCACATGCCAAAGTCCTGCAAGTAAGGTCGATGCACATTATGCCAGCACAAGCCAAGGTCGGTGCACCTTCTACCGTTCTGACCACTAAGGTCGTTGCACCGCAGAGCAAAGGTCGATGTACGCTGCTGAAGGTCTGTGCACATGTGCAAGTGAAGGTCGGTGCATGCTTACTTTCAACGCAGCAAGGTCAGTGCATGTTTTTTCCTTCAACGATTACAAGGTCTGTGCACATTCATGCATTGAACCAGAAGGTCGATGCACATGTTCCTTTCAGTTTAGAAGGTCGATGCACACATGCATTTTGGACTACTAAGGTCGATGCACATCGGCAGTTCAAGAACAAAGGTCGATGCACATTGTGCCTGTGTAGAACGCAAGTCGATGCACATGCTGAAGTATTGTATTAAGGTCGGTGCACCTTATGAGGCCGTCTGAAGAAAGGTCGACCTCAGTCAGCTTCCAGAAACCCAACTGGCGATTGACTAAAGAAATATCTACACTTCCATCATAGAAGGTCGACACCTTGGGCTTCTAGAGACCGTTATATAAGAAGTTTTCATCAGACGTGTTGACACATCCATCTTAGCAGGTCGACACCTCTGTTCTTCCAAAAGCCTTCAAGCTAGTTTTCTGTCAAGTCAATGAAAATCCAGAGAAAGAAAATAAGTACCGTAAATAACTAAAATTATAGAATTTGAGGTCTGGAATATGCTCCCATGTTTGACTTTTGCTCTGGTCATCATTACCCTACCAAAACACACTTTTGGTGGTAGTTATGTCAGTACCCATACCTGGGACATGACTTTGTCAGGACCACCTTTCTGCTGTCATTAAATGGGATATGGTCCTAGAATAGTACAGGGAGCAGAAAGTCAACTAGAGCCAATAGGAAAGTAGACAACAAGATATTCTACTCTGAGGGTCATTAAATGCTCAGATTTAGGAGATCAAGAATGGTATTTATCAAGCACTTTCTGTGGGCTATCAAAAGAGATGGAGTCTAAAATACTCTTTCTTGTCCATGCTGGACCAATTAAAGAACATATTTTTGGAGGGAAAATCTCCTCTTCTAGGCACGCATATCCATGCAAGGTACTGTACCAAGTGGCTTGCATCTGAAGAATAAAAGGGACAGACAAGGTGGGAGCAGGGTAAGGAGAGGTTGCACAAGTCTGAATGTGCTATCGTGATTGTGAGTGCACATCATTAGAGAATAGTAGGAGCGAGCGATAGTGTGAGCAAGCAGGTGAAGAAGAAGAAGAAGAAGATCAAAGGCTGAATTGAAGATCTCTTCCTTCTGCTCGTTGCCTTGCAAAGATAAAGCCATAGTCAAGAAGCAGCAGATTTCCACGCAGTAACTCAAGCTCTCCTCATCTCAGACAAAGGACTTTTGCATCTAGCATTGAGCATCACTCTTCCTGTCTGATTTTCCAATTTTCTTTTCTTTAGTTTGATCATGTTTAAAGTAATCTTGAACCATCCCTACCGGTGTGTGTAGGAAGACAGACGGAGGTGTGTTCCGATCTGTGGTGAATCATCCCTGCCGGTTTGTGTGTAGGAAGACAGACAGAGGGTGTTCTCTGGTCTGTGGTTTGGGGCACATCCCCGGTTGAGTTGTGTAACAGCTTGTTAGTGTTGCGGCACTAGGGAAGCCTCACTTGGTTTGAGTGAGGGGTTTTAGCCTAAACCACCTTAAAATCCTCGATTCAAGTGGTTTGGTTGTGTGATTCCCGTGCGCTAGATGTTTGGTTAGGCCGTTGCTCATCCTTATCCTTGCATAGTGAGCTTTAGGCTCTTGCTCATTCTCTAGCTTCTATTATTCCACTGCAAACTGTTTGTATCTCCAAAAAGAGCTGTAGATCTATTCACCCCTCCCCTCTAGATCATCCATTCCCACACAACACGTGGTATTAGAGCCAAACTCTCATGATGGGGTCCACCGACCTTGAGAGAAATGGTGGAATGGCGTCGAAGGGTCTTATGCCCGAAGGACATTCTGTTAACAGATCGCCCTACTTCACTGGATGTAACTACCCTTATTGGAAAAATCGTATGCAGGTGTTCATCCGCGCCCAAGATTATGAGCTCTGGCGAGTTATTAGCAAAGGCCCCTATGAGCTTCCAGAAGATGAAGACATCTGGACGAAGGAGTAGATAAGAAGATCAACAGTCAACTGGAGTGCCAAGCACATCATGCAGTGCTCTCTTCATCCAGTTGAATTTTCAAGAGTATCAACCTGTGCAACAACAAAAGAGATGTGGGATCGCTTAGAGGTAATATATGAAGGCACATCTCAGGTGCGTGAAACTAAATCCAACATTTTAATTTCTGAGTATGAAATGTTCAGAATGAAGCCCGATGAGTCCATTCAAGATATGTATGGTCGTTTAACTACGCTGACAAACAGTTTAACTGATCTGGGAAAGAAATATACAGAGTAGGACATAGTGAGAAAAATTCTCCGATCATTAATCCCGGCATGACATACCAAGGCTACAGTGGTTGAAGAGTCCAGAAGTCTATCAACCACCAAGGTGGAAGATCTCATAGGGTCACTCATGTCCTATGAGATTAACTTGAAGAACAAGGAGATAGAAGTGACCAAGAGAAAGCCTTTGGCTCTAAAGGCCGGACCTAGTTGCCAAACTAACTCTAAGGAATGTGAGACTTCTACCAGTGAGCAAGATGAGGATCAAGTGGCCATGCTCACATGTAAGTTCAGAACCTTTCTGAGAAAAGAAGGTAAGGGCTTCATGAAAAGGAAGCCACGGTAAAGAAAGGTTATAGATCGAGCTCTGAAAATTTTAAGAAAGTTGACAGGATTATTTGTTACTCTTGCAACAAACCAAGACATATCAAGATTGAGTGTCCTGAAAGGGTAAAAAAGGCTAGCCAATGGAAATGGAAAAAGAATAACAAAGCCATGGTATGCACGTGGAGCGATGAGGAAGAAGATGATGATGAAAAAAGCTCCACGGATAAGGAAAAGGAAGACTTCTGCCTAATGGCCAAAGGAGACGAAGAATCTGAGGTAAATTCTCCTTTTGAGCACTACACTGCTAGTGATTGGGAAGAAGCCTACATAGAACTCATGGATAAGCATGACATATATAAGAAGGAAAATAAAGTCTTGAAAAAGAAAATTAACTCAACTGCGCATGATCAAAGCATGAATGATAACACTGTCTCCCTGGAATCTGAGATTGAAGATCTAAAAAAATTGATTGAAGATTTGGAAGATGGTAGAAATAAAATGGCAAACTTAGAAGTTGAAAATCAAGACTTAAGAAATGAAATTGATGAAATATTGATGGGGACATCACCTCCCATGTCCACGTTCACAGCTCGTCTCCTCGCCCCGGTTGTATCCGGCATGGTCTAGTCATTTAATTTTGAGTCCTATGTAATTTTTATTTGAGTCATTTGATGTATTTTCCCTTTTATTTGAGTCATGTTCCTAGGTCTTGTGTTCATTTCCCTAAGTTTGAGTGTCATTAGGTTGTCTAGTTAGCTATTGGGTCCAATTCATTGGGCTTGGCCCAAGGGCTCTCCCCTACCCCCTCGGTTATTTGTCATTAAGTCAATTATCAGGGACTTTTGTAGAAATGTGGGTTTCCTATATATAGGACCCCATTCCCCCCCCATTTCAACTTAATGAATCAATCAATGAAAAAACTTGCCATTTTGAGAGTTTACACTTCTTATCTAGTGGAGAGATTCCATTTTTGGGTGAGAAACCCTAGGGGAGAGATTCCCCACCCTTCCCTCTCTTAATCTATCTTTTTCACTCCACTTTCTCTCTCCTCCACACCTAAATTCGAATTTTCTTCTCTCTCCTCCCTTCCCAACCACCTCCACTCCCCACCTACCCCATTTAAGCCTCTTCCCATTCCCCACAACCCACATCAATACTCCACCCCTTCCCAAGACCCCCTCCACCAATCCTCTCCTCACCATCCAACCCCCAACTACCCCTCCCACTTTCCAAAGCACCCTTCCCACTACCCCAAGCACCCCTTCCCATCCCCAACACAACCCCCCCCATTCCCAAGACAAAAAAATTAACCCCAACCTTAAACCTATTTTTGAATATCCTTTCCCTCTCTCTATTCCAACCAAATTCGCAGCCCCCACTACCACCATCTATTGGACCCTCTTCCAGACCTTATTCTCCACCTCCCACACCTTAGAACACCCCCTCCAAGACCCCCTTACAACCAGGGGTCACTCCCACACTCATCTACCCCCTTCCCCTTCTTCTTTCTTGGTCATTGGAAGCTACTTCGAAGTTGCAGTTTGCTGTCCAGAGGTTGCAGATGAACCAGCAACTTGCAGCGTCCACCACAACTTCCTCCGGATGAGTTTGAAGACCCAAGAGCCATCGTCGGAAGCGTCTACCAGTCACATTCACAACAGAAGTGGTTTCATCTTCTTCCGATCTCCGAGCCGTCCAGGAGGTCCATTCTCCCACAACTGCGCAGTTCTGCCTCGGCTGAGGACCTGAGCCAGATTAGAAGCTCTGTCACGACGAACCCCGAAGGAATCAGTCCACGTGTTCTTCTTCAAAGTTCTTCATCGCCCAGTCTACTTCCAGAATCAAGAAACAGAACTTCATTCGGCATTCGTGATCCAGAGTTCTCATTTTTCTCCCTCACCTACGCAGATCTGCTACTCATAGTCTGCACCAACCAGTCGCCATTGTTCTGCATCCCATAGTATTCTCCAACATCGGTTGGCTTCCCCGTCAGTTTTACGGTAAGGAGAATTCGTCCACGATTCCAACAACTCTGGCGGTGCTCGATTCCGAGTTCGGGAGCTGCCGGTACATCCTTTTGAACCTGCTGTTACTGCGTCGGTCTGCCCCCTGCAGAGGTTCTGAGCTAGAGAAAAAGCTTCACCACGACGAACCCAGGAGGAACCAAGCCACGAGCTCTTCTACAAAATTCTTCTCCTTCCTATCTACTTTCGGAATCAAGAAGCGGAATCCTGTTCGGCATCCGTTAGCAGAAGTTATCAATTTTATTCCTCGGCAGTGCAACTCTACTTCCCCACAGTCTGCACCGACCTCCCCTCACTCTTCTGGATCCACTATTCTTCTCCGGCATCTTTTAGCGTCCCCGTTTGTTCTGATGCAAAGAGGACCCATCCACAGTTCCAACAGTTCTGGCAGCACCTCATTTGGAGTTCGGGAGCGGCCGGGGAAACCTCTTCTTCCTGCTGTTAGTAACCAGTTGCTGTCAGTCTAGGAATCAGCGACCCTGTTCGAGCTCCTGCCCAGGCCAGCAGCGACCCCATAAGAATTTGGAAAAATTCAGAGGCACTCCAGTTCCAGTAACGAAGATTTCCTCATTGGTCTCACCCTCGGAAAATTTCCTGATCAAGTTCTGGAGCCACAGTACCGACTATCTATCCACAATTGCCGAGAGAAGGCAGATTCGGCATCTTCACTTCATCATCGTTTTAGCCCTAGTTTTCCCCACCCCGCTTGGCCGACTGAAGGCCCCTCCCTGCGTGGAGGTAGTTTGATTGTAATCCATTAACCCCCACCCCAAGATCCCCCTCCTGCGAGAGGTGTAGTGTTGTAATTTTGTTTGATCAGGTCAAGCTACCCCGGCACGGCGTGTGGGCAACCCACGCTTCCCCGCTCGCCCTCGTCTCCGAGCGGGACCGATTTCTTCAAACCGGTCAAGTGAGTGCTCCAAAACTTTGCTCTAATTCATGCTTGTTCTTTCAATATTAGTTCATAAACTCCGCTGGCCGAGACGAGAGCCCGATCCTTAAGCTCATTTGCTATAAGTGATCATCGTGGGAAGAGAGTGGAACCCGTGCCCTTTGGCACTTCGTCGGACCCTTGATTTGGGCAGCCGTACCCTTGGGGAATCAAACATTGGCCTTGCTGGCTCTCTACCAGCAAGGGCCTAGCCCACACAACTTCCCATTGGCATTGCCAAGTTACCCCGGGTCTTAGTGAGCATCGGGTGAGCGGTTGCTATTATCGGTCCGTTTTTGAATGCTTAATTATGCTTGCTTGTTGAGTCCTAGGTTGTGTCACATCAATTGGTATCAGAGCCAGGTTCTAGACATGTCTCTACTAAGTCTTGTCCTAGGGCCATTGCATGCATCACCCTTGTCCACCATCATGACTACCTCATACTTGGCATATTCGCCACTCTTAGGCCCATTAGAAGCCTTTGTGTTTGATGGATCCCGCCCTAGCATATATCTAGAATGGGAGAAGTCCATAGACCGACACTTTGGGAGGTTTACCCTGTCAGGGCCTATCCAAGTCAACTATGCCAAGAGTTTGCTCTAGCGCCAAGCTAGGAAAGAATGGGAGAACATTATATGTTTGAGAGAAGCCATAGGGGAAGCACCCATTGAATCATGGGATGAAATGAGGGCCGATCTTAGAAAGATCTACGCACCACAATCCAAACCTCTTCAACCAACCGATCTTCCACCCTCGACCCCAACTCCAACCCAAGAACTTCCCCGACCAAGCCCAACCCAAGTCCACCCATTTTCACCACCCCGAGAGTGCCATGCACCGACCATTATCACTCCACCCACCATAGACTTTCCTACCCCATTATCCTTGGAAGTTGTGGCCCATACACATACCCAAGTGGAGATGGATGCCAATCCGGATCCACCTCCCACCATAGAGGACATCCTCAACCCATCTCCCAAAAACTTTGGCCCAATCATTCTACTAGAGGAGGAGGATCCACCACCATACTGTGAGGACCTTGAGGATGACTCACCACTATGTGAGGACCATGAAGACCTAGAGTTACTCTCCCTAGGTGACCCTTACTATGACCCCTACGATACCTTCCTAAACCCGCCCACCAAAAACTTTAGCCCAATCATTCTACTAGAGGAGGAGGATCCACCACCATATTGTAAGGACCTTGAGGATGTTGAGATAAACATAGAGCTCCTTTCCCCCGGGTGCACTTATGTCGATCCTTTTGACCCCTCCCAATGGGAACCCGAGAACCCACGTGGTCCACCCACATCACTTATCACCCACCTTTTCCTACCCTCACCCGTTATGTTTGACCAAGCCCATCTCTCCCAAGACTCGGGATACACCTTGGGAGCCATGACCTTGGGCCACATATCCCTAGGTAATAAGGTTGTGCCCCACCCCATGATGACCACCTTCTTAGATCCATTCGATCCTTTCCAATGGGAGTTCAAAGGTTGTCCCACACCTATACACATGGAAGTCACCTTTGGGAAAAGCATGCATGTGTCTAGGCTTACCATACCCCTTGGCATGAACACTATGTTGGGTCCATTCATTCATATCACCCACATGTCAAGTAGAAAGTATGAGTGGTCCATATTCGGATGTCATGGTCCACCTTCATTCATCATGGGTCTTAAGCATGTCAAAGGCATCTACGGATGTCCGGGTCCCCCAATATTTATCACCAATTTGCATGATAGGGTCACCTACGAGTGCCCCGGCCCACCTAGGCTAACCAAAGTCTACACTGCATCATTACACGATAGGTCTACTTTTTGTTGCCCAGGTCCACCCATCACCCCTAGAACGTCTGCATTCACAACATTGCATAAAGAGATCCGCAAGCACATTAGCAAGAAGAATGTGACTTATAAAAGGCGAGCCGACTCTCATCGACGTCACCAAGAATTCCATGAGGGTGACTTTGTGATGGTAAGGACGGAGAGGCTCTCCCCGGGAGCCATCTCCAAATTGAGGCCACGTGGGGCTGGTCCCTTCCAGGTCCTGAGGCGCATTGGTGCAAATGCCTATGAGTTAGATCTCCCCGAGGAATATGGGGTAAGTCCCACATTCAGTGTCGCCGACCTAGTGCCATACAAGGGACCCACGGTGGTACCTAGTGAGGATATTGAGCCTATTCCCTCCGTTGAGAGAGCACCCACCCGTGAGGACAGTCCACCAGCCAAGAGAGCCCAGCGTGAGCACATTGAACGAATATTGGATGAACAGGTCACTACCACCAGGAGCAAGGTATACGAGCGCTATCTCGGTAGGTGGATGGATCGGTCTCGTTCGGAAGACTTGAGAACAGTACCACTTCTACACCCTCCAAGGAGGGAAGGACACTTACTCGATGGAGTCGAGTTCTCCGCACCCCGGGAGTATGATGGGGACATCACCTCCCATGCCCACGTTCACAGCTCGTCTCCTCGCCCCGGTTGCATCCGGCATGGTCTAGTCATTTAATTTTGAGTCCTATGTAATTTTTATTTGAGTCATTTGATGTATTTTTCCTTTTATTTGAGTCATGTTCCTAGGTCTTGTGTTCATTTCCCTAAGTTTGAGTGTCATTAGGTTGTCTAGTTAGCTATTGGGCCCAATTCATTGGGCTTGGCCCAAGGGCTCTCCCCTACCCCCTCGGTTATTTGTCATTGAGTCAATTATCAGGGACTTTTGTAGAAATGTGGGTTTCCTATATATAGGACCCCATTCCCCCCCCATTTCAACTTAATGAATCAATCAATGAAAAAACTTGCCATTTTGAGAGTTTACACTTCTTATCTAGTGGAGAGATTCCATTTTTGGGTGAGAAACCCTAGGGGAGAGATTCCCCACCCTTCCCTCTCTTAATCTCTCTTTTTCACTCCACTTTCTCTCTCCTCAACACCCAAATTCAAATTTTCTTTTCTCTCCTCCCTTCCCAACCACCTCCACTCCCCACCTACCCCATTTAAGCCTCTTCCCATTCCCCACAACCCTCATCAATACTCCACCCCTTCCCAAGACCCCCTCCACCAATCCTCTCCTCACCATCCAACCCCCAACTACCCCTCCCACATTCCCAAGCACCCTTCCCACTACCCCAAGCACCCCTTCCCTTCCCCAACACAACCCCCCCCATTCCCAAGACAAAAAAATTAACCCCACCCTTAAACCTATTTTCGAATATCCTTTCCCTCTCTCCATTCCAACCAAATTCGCAGCCCCCACTACCACCATCTATTGGACCCTCTTCCAGACCTTATTCTCCACCTCCCACACCTTAGAACACCCCCTCCAAGACCCCCTTACAACCAGGGGTCACTCCCACACTCATCTACCCCCTTCCCCTTCTTCTTTCTTGGTCATTGGAAGCTACTTCGAAGTTGCAGTTTGCTGTCCAGAGGTTGCAGATGAACCAGCAACTTTCAGTGTCCACCACGACTTCCTCCGGACGAGTTTGAAGACCCAAGAGCCATCGTCGGAAGCGTCTGCCAGTCGCCTTCGCAACAGAAGTGGTTTCATCTTCTTCCGATCTCCGAGTCATCCAGGAGGTCCATTCTCCCACAACTGCGCAGTTCTGCCTCGGCTGAGGACCTGAGCCAGATTAGAAGCTCTGTCACGACGAACCCCGAAGGAATCAGTCCACGAGTTCTTCTTCAAAGTTCTTCATCGCCCAGTCTACTTCCAGAATCAAGAAACAGAACTTCATTCGGCATTTGTGATCCAGAGTTCTCATTTTTCTCCCTCAGCTACGCAGATCTGCTACTCATAGTCTGCACCGACCAGTCGCCATGGTTCTGCATCCCCTAGTCTTCTCCGACATCGGTTGCCTTCCCCGTCAGTTTTTCGGCGAGGAGGATTCGTCCACAATTCCAACGACTCTGACGGTGCTCGATTCTGATTTCGGGAGCTGCCGGTACATCCTCTGCAACCTGTTGTTACTGCGCCGATCTGCCCCCTGCAAAGGTTCTGAGCCGGAGAAAAAGCTTCACCACGACGAACCCAGGAGGAACCAGGCCACGAGCTCTTCTACAAAGTTCTTCTCGTTCCTGTCTACTTTCGGAATCAAGAAGCTGAATCCCGCTCAGCATCCGTTAGCAGAAGTTATCAATTTTATTCCTCGGCAGTGCGACTCTACTTCCCCATAGTCTGCACCGACCTCTCCTCACTCTTCTGGATCCACTGTTCTTCTCCGGCATCTTTTGGCGTCCCCGTTTGTTCTGATGTAAAGAGGACCCGTCCATGGTTCCAACGGTTTGGGCAGCCCTGATTTGGAGTTCGGGAGCGGCCGGGGCAACCTCTTCTTCCTGCTGTTAGTAACCAGTTGCTGTCAGTCCGGGAATCAGCGAGCATGTTCGAGCTCCTGCCCAGGCCAGCAGCGAGCCCAGAAGAATTCAGCAAAATTCAGAGGCACTCCAGTTCCAGTAACAAAGATTTCTTCACTGGTCTCGCCCTCGGAAAATTTCCTGATCAAGTTCTGCAGCCACAGTACCGACTGTCTATCCACAATTACCGAGAGAAGGCAGATTCGGCATCTTCACTTCATCATCGTTTTAGCCCTAGTTTTCCCCACCCCGCTTGGCCGGCTGAAGGCCCCTCCCTGCGTGGAGGTAGTTTGATTGTAATTCATTAACCCCCACCCCAAGATCCCCCTCCTGCGAGAGGTGTAGTGTTGTAATTTGGTTTGATCAGGTCAAGCTACCCCGACGCGGCGTGTGGGGAACCCACGCTTCCCCGCTCGCCCTCGTCTCCGAGCGGGACCGGTTTCTTCAAATCGGTCGAGTAAGTGCTCTATAACCTTGCTCTAATTCATGCTTGTTCTTTCAATATTAGTTCATAGTTTCGCTGGCAGTGAGAGTGAGAGCTCGATCCTCAAAGTCCCGTTGCTTTGAGTGATCACCGTGGGAAGAGAGAGTAACCCGGTGCCTTTGGCACTTTGTCGGCCCCATTAATTGGGCATCCACAACCTTTGGGATTCAAATCTTAGTCCTTGCTGGCCCTCTACCAGCAAGGGCCCAGCCCACACAACCTCCACTTGGCATTGCCAAGTTACCCCGGGTCTTGGTGAGCATCGGGTGAGTGGTCGCCGACATCGGTCTATTTGATTGCGATTGTGGTTGTTTGCTTAAGTCCTAGGTTGTGTCACATCAAATATAAATGAAGATGCAAAATTATGAAAATGACAGCAAACTGTGCAATGAAAAATATGAAGCTGTCAAGCAAGTCAATTCTTAACTTCTTGAAAACATTAAAAAACTACAAAAAGAACTTAATGACAAACAACAATCCTTGGAAAAGTTTGTAGATTGTAGAGAAAACCTAGATGCATTGCTAGGTATAAAATGAACTTCAACAAGGAAGGGTTGAGTTTTAATTCCACAAACAAGAAGCAAGTTAGTTTGAAAACTATCACCTTTGTATCCTCCACAAGTGCTTCCACCTCAAACACAAAACCCATCCAAAACCAAGAAAAATCCACCAACAAGGGAAAAGAGAAGGTTGAATCAGTTGAAGTGATAACTCCTGGATCCTCCAAGAAAATCTTTCAAAACAACCAGGCATGTCAACCTTATTCACAGCACAGGCCTGCACATCCTCAAAATAGAAATGACATAGGACGACACTTCACCCAGCACAAATCTGCACACACTCAAAGTAGAAAAAGTCAAGAGGGCAGCATAGGTCGACACCATCCTCAGCCAAGGTTGACACCTTCCTGGTCATCACCTAGTCAGGCTCCTAGAAACGCCCCAACAGGTCGACACTTTAGTCACAGGAGGTCGACACTTCAGCCAAATAGAAACCATTTTGAATAGGTTGAACAGGGGACAGGTCGACACCCATACCCTCACAGGTCGACACCTTCATACTTTTGGGGTAGTCATGACTCATACATACACAGACCTGGTCACACCTACTCTCCTATGGGCTACAACTCCTTCAATCAATCAAAAGCAAGCTATTGGAACCAAAGTCAATCATTCTTAAACTCCCACTACAAGGCAAAGGCTAAAGGCATTCCTAAACAAAAAGCCAATGTGAAAATGGAAAATAAGAACCAAAATTATCCATCAAGCAAGGAAACCCAATTTAGGAGTAAGATCTGGATTCCGAAGTCTATGATAACATGCCTTGCTGAGATGAATGGTTTGCTGGGACCCAACCATGTATGTGTTCCAAAGGTTGTTGCTTGATTTACCTTGCAGGAATGTCTTACAGCCATACACAATAGGTGGTACCTTGATAGCGGCTGTTCAAAACATATGATGGGAGACAGAACAAAATTCTATCTTATGGTTGAAAAAGAAGCTGGCATGTCACCTTTGGAGGGAACAATAAAGGAAAAATCATTGGTTCAGGTAAAGTAGGTAAGAATCCCTCCAATTCAATTGAAAATGTTTTATTGGTTGATGGTTTAGAATATAATCTATTGAGTATAAGTCAATTGTGTGATAAAGGCCATAGAGTGATTTTTGATTCTCTCGAATGTAAAATTCTGGAACCAAAATCTGACATTGTTAAATTTTTTGGTAAGAGAGTCAATAATGTCTACATGATTGATTTAGATGATCCTGCACATTTGAACCTATGTCTTGCTGCATCAAAATCTGAACTTGCATGGTTATGACATCGTAGACTAGGACATGCTAGCTACAATGTCCTGCATAAACTCATGAAGTATTCAATGGTGAAAGGATTGCTTGAACTTTCATTTAAGCAAGATAATAAAATCTGTGATGCATGTGCCCTAGGGAAACAAATAAGAAAATCATTTAAAAATAGATCTGAAAGTCTTTCATCCAAACCACTTGAGCTAATTCATATGGACCTCTTTGGGCCAACTAGAACTACTAGTCTAAGTGGTAGAAGATTTGGCTTATGTCTTAGTGGATGATTTCTCTAGATTCACATGGGTATTCTTTCTTACGCACAAAAATGATGCCTTTGAAGAATTTCAGGCACTCTACATAAAGATAAAGCAAGACGGTGAGTTCAAAGTTTCTAACATTCAATCAGATCATGGTGGTTAATTTGACAATGCTGACTTCTATGATTTTTACATGACTGAAGGAATATCATACATATTTTCATCACCTAGGACCCCTGAGCAAAATGGGGTAGTCAAGAGGAGAAACCGAACACTCATAGAAATGGCTAGAACCATGCTGGCTGAAAGACAACTTCCTAGGAGATTTTGCGCTGAGGCGGTAAATATAGCATGCTACATCATTAACCGATCTATGGTAAGGCCTCACACCAAAAAGACTTTGATGGGGTCAAATGAGACCTAGATGGTATGCTCTGATACCAACTGTAAGGTGCAAGGCCCAGATACAGAGGGGGGTGAATGAATCCCCTTCTTAAAATTTTCCCCAATTAAAAACTGACCGTAACAATCAGAGATGCGGAATTAAAAACAGTCAAGCTCTCCAGTAACAATAATTAAGAATCCAAGGTGATTCTCTCAAGACCAGATTCAAATGCTCAGTGAGCAAACCGAAAACTCGCCAGATGAGAAATAGAAATCGAGCCTAGGCATACATCTAGCGAATCAACAATGCAATTAAACCACGATGGACAGAAGATTTTTTAGGTGGTTCGGTCCTCCAGACCTACGTCCACCCCACACTCAAACCAGAGTGTGGATTCCCACTGATACACAGCTTAAACCGCTGGGCATCACAGCTTGCCTACAACCGCTGAGCATCACAGCTTGCTTCTGCTGGGCAATACAGCTTAGCCATCCGCTGCCTAATAGCTTGACCCGATGGGCAATACAGCTTAGCCAACCAGAGGAATCCTCCTCTTAAACTGCTGAGCGACACAGCTTGCTCTGCTGACTAATAGCTTGAAATAAAGTTCAAAAGAAGACAAAAGATGAGAAAACACAACAACTGAATGATGTAAACGATAGCAACATAGATGTGGCTCCCATGGAGCTGACTAGATTGGATTTGATCCAGATTCTAGTAGGGACAGATTTTCTGATCTTCTTTTCTTCTCTTCGAACTCTCTCTTCACTCTCTCTATCTTTCTTTCTCTTCTTCTATCTTGATCTCATGAGCTTTCTCTCTTTTGACTTCTGCTCTTATATTCTCTGCAACTCTTCTTCTTTTCTCTCTGCTCTGCTACTTCTCTCAGATGATTCCAGTCTTTTTTTTTTCACTGGAAATTGGCTTATTGTTTGCAGGAGGAATGTCTTTTATATTTGTTTTTGTCTGTGACCTACGAGCACTCGCCCTAGGAGTGTAAAGAGAACATTCCCACCAGGAAGCTTCAGGAATGTCTTGGCCACGTGTCAGAATCTGGACACTGTAGCTTCCATGTGGCAGTCATCTGTCAGGGACGACCCACCTTGGATCACGTTCCCTTCTTAACAATCACGAGCAGTTGACCTGTCAGTGTGTCAGGACATATAAACGTCAGATAAGTGTGGAGATTGTATAGACTTACTGAGACATCAAGACAACCATGCATAGACTTAATATGTCATAAGTGCACATATGCACGGACTCTTTGTTCACACAGGGGACAGGTGCTCAGACTTGTTTCAAGTGCAGTGCTCAAAGATGCACATGCTATGAATGCCGAGAGTAGTCTTGCAAAGACTTTGCGTGTGCAAGAATCAAAAGTTGCACAGACTTTGCTATGCAGTATGCGAGATAAGCACAAACAACCAAAAGTAATGTGCATGGACTTTATGTGCTCAGTGCAAGAGTTAAGGGATGCATAGAATACGTGTGTGCATAAGCACTGAATGCACCGACTTGGTGTGTGCAAAATACACACACTGTACTGACGTAAATTGCCAAGTCCTATCTAGCACAGACTTTGTTCGTGCGAGAGAAAAAGGTTGCACAGACTCCGAATGCGTGCGACGACAGGTATTGTACCGACTTTATTGAGCCTAGACTACGCATGCACGGACTTGGTCGCGTGCAGCAACGAGGATTGCACCGACTTGCTGTGCCTAGAATATAGCATGCATGGACTTAGTCGGGTGCAGCAACAAAGGTTGCACCAACTTAGCTAGCATGCAGTACAGAGGTTGCATCGACATGATGCCAGCCTAATGCAAGGACTATACCGACTTTTCATGGATGGAGTGCACATTGCACCGACTATCATTCGCAAGGCAGCATGCAAGGACAAGACGCACAGACCATTATGCACATGAACAATAACATGCACTGAGTTTGTTGTGCAGCCTAACTGAGATATGCACAAAACTTAGCCTTAGACAATCAACCCTGCACTGACTTAAGCAATGAAGTGAACTGACCTAGTCTACTGAACATAAGTGAATGCACTGACCTTGAAATGCACAATGATAAGGAATGCACGGACTTCATGCAACGCAGACATACATAGTATCAGGAGGATGCACTGACCCTGAATGTATGCATTGACCAGTGGGTATGCAAGGACCATATGCAATCATTCAGTAATCATATAATGGTGACTCATAGTGACTCACAATGTTTGCTATCATCAAAATCACAGGGGCACAATAATCTCCCCATTTTTGATGATGACAACACTATGAGTCACACTGTCTCATGTCAAGCGATTCTCCCCCTTTGACTTCATCAAAAAGAACCTTGTTTTAGAATGAAATATAAGCAGTATGAAATGATAGATATGCAATCTCCCCCTTTGATTCCAACATTAATGCATATAGAAGCTATTCTCCCTCAGAAAACAATATGACATCATATACTCTCCCTGGATAAAAAGAAAGGACAAC
The DNA here is from genome assembly GCA_022559845.1 of Amorphophallus konjac. NCBI lineage: Eukaryota > Viridiplantae > Streptophyta > Magnoliopsida > Alismatales > Araceae > Amorphophallus > Amorphophallus konjac. The sequence continues at coordinate 406,291,850 of CM040118.1, forward strand.
CATACATGAAGCTCCCCCTGAATAATGAAATGAAATCAGTAAGCACAGGAGCAGTTAGACAATCAAGTATCAATCCTCCCCCTGAAAACATGAGTGGAATCAGAAAACACAAGGACAGTGAGAAGCAATAAAATGTAGTCAAAATAGCTTGAAGCCTTTTATTGCTTGTGATATCAAGACACGGGGTGTACCTACAGGGATGAACTCTGGTTATCCAATGAATCAATCTGGAATCCACCACCATAAGAATTCTAAAGTACAGAAGGCTACAAGTAAACAAGGTAATAACCAGAATCAGAACTGGTTACAAGAGCATTTCGTCAGGGATACAGAAACAAGATGGAAGATTCCAACTGTGTGGAAAATCAAACTGGGGATGTAAGCTTAGTAAGGGTAGCCAGAGATAGACTGATATCACTGGAAGAATATCACAGGATTTTTTAATAATCATTCAGCAGAGATTGAGTAGGATATGATAGTCACAGAGCAGGAAGTGACCAACAGGTGGATGATCAAGTTGTCAGAGGTGAACTTGATCAGAAGAAATTACTATATAGCAGGTACCATAGTTATAAGTCTATGAAAGGATAGACTCTCCTATCATAAGGGGTTATGAATTAACCTACATTATCCACCTAGTTTAAGCATGATGTAAGCTGAATCTGTCAAATTAAATTCATTACCCATATCTGAAACTAAGTTTTAATAAAGATTAACCAACTGGTCAAGCAATGCTCCAATTCAATCATCTTCCAACTTACTCAAATACTCTCAATGACACCTTTGAGAGTTACATATGGTAGTATTGAGATTAAACACCTTTACTAGAATGTGAGGTTGACTGATTTGTAAGATATTTACTATTGATCAACACATTATCTTTCTTGAGCAATTTTAGTTAATCAACACATTTTTACATGAGGCACAACACGTCTTAGGTGAAGTGACCCAATTACTCAGTGTGATAACTGACATTGCCTCTCAATGTGAGAACAGAGTTAGCAAATGAAATGCCTTTTTACATGAGGAGACACCTTGACTAGAGGCCAGAATCCCTAGTTACTCAACACAATCATGCCATTCCTCTATCAGATTTTCAATCAATTTTCCATCAGAGATAACTATGGCACTTCATGACTTAGGTTTACTCTATTTCTTTGATAGAGGACCTAGTTTCTCAGTGACCAAGGTCATTGCTCTAAAAACCATTTTTCTTCTTAGACAACCTTTTTCAGATAGGTGTTTAAAAACAATACTAGCTCTACGTATCTCTACCAAAGGGCCTTGATCTCATATTTTCAAAATTCAGATGAATGAGTCTAGATATTTTATGTCATGGGTGGTTAAGAATTATTAAAACTTATGATTCAGATACTTTCAAACATTCAAAGTCAAATTCGAGAATGCATTAGACTTATACCAATCTGAATCAGTGGACATTCTTAACTCTGTATGATAGGAGTTTCTTCTAAGGTTTAAGACATATAAACAGGGTACACAACTTAGATTTCTCAAATCAGTCCAATCAATGCAACTAAACAACTTATCCACACCAGAGCACAAAATTCTGATATGAAAGAATTTGAACATATTTTCAAAGAATTTAAGCAGATGATTAATCAAAAGAGAAGAATTCTATGATATTCACAGCATGGAACCAAACCAGTCAGACCAGCTTGCAGGAATGTGAGTGAGTGGGAAAAGCTGGCCGTCCAAATAACAGCAACCAAGAAGAAAGCATCAAAGTTATGCATATCAATATATGGTAGCTGAGTCTGGAGTATAGACAGATCAGCTTGTCATGTAATGATAGTTAAGAATTCGAGTGAAATACACAGGAGCAAGAGTGTAATTCAAATGTTCGGACAGGAAGAGTCTGGATTGAAAAGGATTAATAGGTCAATAATGCTCCTCCTATCTGGATGCAATGGGTCATCTTATGAAATGAATTTTCTGAAAGACATCCATCTACTCCCCCTGACTAAATGCATTAAATTCAATGAAAACATAACACATGGTTTTATGATTTGTGCTCATGGATCAGATGTGCAATGCATTCAGAGAGAGAGAGACTACTTGATACACCAAGTTCAGACATTGCTAATTTCTCCCTGACATTATGATGCACCGACTTGAATCATGCATGAAGCATACAATGCACTGACCTTGACATGTGAAGGACACGAAGTGGACGGAGCTACATGCAGCTTGGACATAAGATGCACCGACCTATATGCTATTTAACACAAGATGCACAGACTATATGCAAGGCCTGCAACTACCTATACTCGGTGTAATACATGCATCGACTGCAAATGCTTATACACTACATCGATTACGTGCACAAAATGCATTGATTTAAACTCGGTGCAGTACATGCATCAACCTGAAACATCAATTATGCCAGTCATGCATATGACACTCAGCTGTGCAAAATAGCTATTTAAACATCAGAACATTCTTTATTCAGAAATCAATGACAGGCTGTAATAGGATAATTTTTCAAACAATTCAACTCTCAAATCAAGAATGAAATCAACTGTTGGGACGGTGCGATCGATACAGAGGGGGGGTGAATGTATCCCCTTCAAGAATATTGCCCAAAATATATACAATTTGCCTGCTACTAGATACAGTTGCAGAATAAAAGCTATCGAGTTCAAATAGACATTTGATCGACCAGATGAGCTGCTGACTATACTAGTGGAACCTGATGAAGTCTAATGCCAAATGACAGTACAATGCAAACTAGACTCACTTAACAAGATGTAAAGCTCAAGGCCACTGTAAATCGAAACAAGACTATTCAAACAACCTGTGAAACAGATGGAAGATATGGAAAAGCACACCACAAGCAAACCACAGAACAGCAGGGTTTTTAGGTGGTTCGGTCCACAGACCTACGTCCACCCCTCACTCCCAACCGGAGTGAGGCTTCCACTAGCACAAGCTAGAAACCACAGACTCAGTCTGCAACAGGTGCTGCCACACAGCTTGACCAGGGGAACAAACTCCCCTCTTCCTCCCAATCGGAGGGACACCCCAAGTGACTCCCAGCCACTTGGAAACCAGAGGTCGCAGACCTCTCTTCCTCCAGACCAGGAGGGACCCCTGGACTTGCAACCCATAAGCCCAGAACCGGAGATCAGATCTCCCTTCCTCCAAACCGGAGGGAAACACACAAGTGACTTCCAGCCACTTGCAAACTAGAGGTCGCCGACCTCTCTTCCTCCAGACTAGGAGGGACCCGACCTCAGTCCAGAGGATCGGAAGAACTCAGTAAATCAGATCTAATAAAAAGAAAAATAAGAAACAAAAATAACACAGCAAATACAAGCTGTAAATGAAGGAACATCAGATGTGGCTCCCATGGAGCTGACTGGCCTGGATTTGATCCACGGTCCAGTAGATAGATCTTCAGTAACTTCTTCCTTTTTCTCCACGAACTCTCTCTCTCTCTATCTCTCTTTCTTTCTCTTCTGCTCTCCTTTTCTCTCACGCTGTTCTCTCCTTCTTCTCTTCAACTCTTTTTCTTCTTGCCGGCTCACTCTTCTTCTATTTCTTCTTCTTCTCTTTTTCTTCTTCTTCTCTTTTTCTGGATCGAAGGGCTTTATGCTCTCCAGGCTTCTTCTTCGATCGGCCTCCATCTGAAGACAAAGGCTCCAATATATACCAGCAGCAGTAGGGAGATAGGGCGTGTGCCTCCCACGCCTTCCGTCCAGAAGATTCCTCCTCGGATCACGTGCTCAACACCCACCTCGGATCACGTGTCAGGTGCCAGCTTCGGGTCACGTGCACATTCATCAGTACGCTCAGCAACTGGAGTTAGATGGCGTCAACCCACTTGCTCCAACGAGTTGACGCAGCCTTTAGAGATCTTCAACCCTTTTTAACTGCTACGTCGACGCTTCCAACCCATGGCGTTAACGCATTGATGTGTTCCAGTGAGCAACCAGCCTAGCCTTTTTAACTGTTGCGTCGACGCTGCTCCACTGCTGTGTTGACGCGTTGGAGTATTTCTGAAAAGGCCTCTGCTTCTTGAGTGGCTGAGTTGACGCAGCCTTTGCGTAGAGTTAGCGCTGTGAAGAGTATCCGTGGATGCATCTTCACTGGTGCGTGGACGCCTTAAGCTCTAGCGTCGACCCTGTTCCTGTCAGCAACAAGAATGAAGTCATAAGCTTTAAGTATGTACATTGCAGTGTATATACTTCGTTGTATAGACTTGTGAAGGTGAATGCAACGTACAGACTTGCCCAATGTGTTGACTTCAACAAAGGAGGTAATAGCTGTATAGACTTTAAATCCTAAAGGCAGTGTATAGACATTGAATTCGAAGACCAATGTGCAGACTTTGCATTTGAAGACCAGTGTGCAGACTTCAAGTTTAACTGTTGATGTACAAACTTCAGGTGTGAAGACCATTGTGCAAACTTTGGAGAACAGTTCAATGTATTGACTTAGCGTTGTATAGACTTGGCTTTGAACGCTTGAGCTGAAGATAATGATGTAATGTATAGACATGAAGAAACTGTGCACATTGTATAGACTTGAAGAAACAAGGCAACGTTGTATAGACTTGAAGAGACAAGGCAACGCTGTATAGACTTCAAAGATGAATGATCAGACAATGTATAGACTTCACAGTTCAACAGCCATTGTATGGACTTGTACAGTGGTGCGCAGTGTATAGACTTTGAAGTCCGACCTAGCAGGATGTGTAGACTTAGACTACAACCAGGATGTCTAGACTTGTTGTGAAGCAATGCACAGGCTGTACATACTTGAAGAATGCTTGCAGAAGGCGATGAAGTGTATAGACTTCATGAAATGCAAACGACTGAACAGACTTGAATGAGTATAGAGTGTATAGACTTGAAAGTCTGAAGGTGATGTGCATACTTGCTGAGTTGACGCTGCAGCCCAATGAGTTGACGCTGCAACGTATATACTTTACGTTCAACTGATGATGTATAGACTTGAAGTTAGACAAACCAGACAGTCAGTGTTCTGATGGGTCGACGCATCAGCAAGGGTGGGTCGACCCACTACTGTTCATACTAACTAAGCAGAGTGTAGCAATGAATGCTTTATGCATCAGTTAACATGACTGAACATCAAATATGTTAAACTAAACTGAGCAGCAAGATGACTGAACATTTGATAGACTGAGTTATGATCAGAAAATAACTGAATAACAGCATGATGACTCATACAGCAAGATGACTCACAGTGATTAACTCACATCAAAAACCAATCATCAAAACCATCATCAAAATCACAAGGGCACAACAATCTCCCCCTTTTTGATGATGGCAACACTTTCAACACATTGAGTCATTCTGATGATGTGAGGCATTCTGATGACTCAAATTATTGTCCCCCTTTGACTTCATCAAAAATAAAATAATTTGAGAAATTAAAGCATGTATAAAAATTCAGTCAATTTCTCCCTTTTGCAAGAACATAATTCTCCCCCTTTAAGAGTTTCAGCAAAAAGTCATTAGTTAGAGATGATCAAAAGAAGCCAGCATGCAATGATTGAATGAAAATCTCCCCCTTTTTGGCAAACAATCTCCCTCATTTGGTATAATCAAGATGAACCATGGGAAGGGGTATGAATGTAGATGCAGATACCTGAAATATGAATGTCAGAGCATAATTCTTCTCCTTCTATGCAGCATGATGCATATGACAAGGAGGCTCCCCCTCATTAAATGGAACCTTATGAAATGAATGAGAAGGAGACCACAGGGGCAAACAAGGAGAAGTTCAGGTCAATGAGCCAAGGACATGAGCAGAAGAGTTTCAATTAACAGATTTTTCAAGGATGCTCCAAACACAAGAAATTTAGCCAGATTTTCAAAGAGATATCAATCTCATAAATCTAAAACATAAGTTTTCAAGGTCTTCCATTATAAGGGCTTATGAATGAACTTTATTGAACATCATGGTTTAAACATGATGTATGCAGAGTTTATCAATAAAATTCTGTATTGATATCTAAAACCATGTTTTAATAAAAATGAACCAAGCCCTCATATTTATCTTGATAAAACTCCCTTTCTCTTACACAATCAAATTTATTGACTTCTTTCGGAATTACATGCATCAGTATTGAAATCAAGCAATTATGAAGTCATATGATTTTGTCTAGGGTTGTGGCAATTTGATTTTAACATCAATATTCAGATATTTCAATTCGTTCGACAATTTTTCATGCTACAAATTTTACGAGCACTCTAGTTCAGTGCACACCTTGTAACTAGAGGATATACCTTAATCAGAGGCCAATATCCCTAAGCACTTAGTGTGACTAACTGTCATGCTTTATATGAACAGAGATAGCATTTACACATCATGACACACTGCAAATCATTTCTTGATGAGTGAGTTGTATTTCTCAGTGTGCATGCCATTGCTCTGCCTGAATTTCAATTAATCTTAATCAGAGTTAACTATGGTACCTCATGACACAGTCCTTTGGACATGTGTTTCTCAGTGACCAAGGTCATTGCTCTGACAGAAAATACCCTTTAGACATTTCAGAAAAAAAAAATTCATTTGCTTCAAATCAATAATAATTTCATGTACTTAACCAAATAAGGTCATATATTCAATGGTGCGGATTTCAGAAGATTTTACAAGACACAGCATGAAACGGATGGTTAAGGTTTATTAAACATGCTTCAGATATTTTTAAGAGATTTTAAAGCCAAACTCATTGAATACATTAAACTTAAACCATATGAGTTATTTCAGTCATTCATAAAAATGTATAATAGATGATTTCTAGTTCAAGAGTTTTCAGATTTATGATCGAGATAGTCCCATTGAAATCTTCATGAAAGACTGATAGAATTATGAAGCCAAATGATACCAATTGATAGGAGAGATTTTGAAGCTCAGTGTTTTCTGAATATGATCAAGATTTGTCACTTAAAAATAATGAGGAAAAGATTATGCACAACAAGCAAGATATCAGGAGGTCTGGCAAGTTTCAGGATTTCCAGGGATGACATGCAGTGAATTCTGACAGAGAAGTATGCACTTGACCACTTGCATGCAACGCATTGACTCCCCCTGACACTATGCATTCAGACAATCTTTTTGGCATTTTTCATGAAATGCAATGCAATTAACTACATGCATGCAAAGACTCAACACTGAATGCTATGCAAGGACATGCAATTAACTCCCCCTGAAAACATGCAATGTTTGCCATGAGACACTAAACATATAATTTTGATTCATGCACATTCAGACTGCCCTATCAAGCAAATTGACCCATGGTACTAGGCGGAGCACTTGGTCTAAAAGACCACCTCACACATAGTAGGAACCTCCAGACATATTTCCCTATCTTTTGGTAGCTTACCATTTATATACCATTGAGATCATGCATGATAATTCAACATGGGCAGCATGCATGGATCAAATTTTAGCTTATCAGATTTTTCAGGATGCAATGGATAGATTTTCAATGAACTATGCAATAGATAAATTTCAAGCCACATACATAAGCAGTTCAGATTATTTAGAATGCAATTTGTTTCCAGAGTTTATGCATTTCAACAATTATCAAACAACTACAAATGGCAGATATGCAGGAATACATCAAATCAGATATGCAATGAGTTTCAAAATAAGAAATGCAGAGAGTTTACCTGAACAGTGTGAGAATGGGGTTTTCATTCTTGAGTGCTTGGATTAATAACCCCTTTTATTCTTCAGCTTCCAAGGCACACCTGCAACAGACACATCATTTTGATGCAGCAGGTACCCAAGAAAACTTGGGTCCTGGATTAGCAGTGACACCTTTGGTAGGTGTTCTAAATAATTTTCTAGCAGCATGGTCATCAGATTTCATCAAGTAGCAGGTTTTCATTGAATGACCAGATGTGCCACAATAATAGCAAGATGCAGCAGGTTTCATATGAGATTTATGCGCAATCTTATAAACATGATTTTTATGTGCATATGTATGAAAATTTTTGTTAACAGAACTAAAGTTCTATTTACCAAAACCATTCTTGTTTTGGTATCCTGCCAGCCAACAGGTTGCAGCCCTGTGACCTGGCTTTCCACAGTTAAAACAATGAGAGGCCTTCCTCTTAAAATTGAGTTCATTATTGCCATAGCCTTCTTGGGCATGCCAACAGTCCTTGACTGTATGGCCATGCTTTCTACATTCAGAACATGTAGGAATCTTTCTTTTAAATGCAAATTTATTCCTATCATAATCATTTCTGTCTGCAGGGAGATTGACAGTTTTAGAATTAAATTTTCTACCCTGAGCATGCCAACAGTCAATGGCCCTGTGGCCCAATTTGCCACAGTGAAAGCATTCAGTTTTCTTTTTGTTCTGAGCAGAAACATGTTTCCTAGCATGCTTTCTATTGTCTTGTTTCATAATAAGGCAATTATCTATAATGTGGCCAACCCTACCACAGTAATGACATGAATTCTTATTTTTATGAGCATGTGTATGTGTGTTCATGTCAAGCACATATTGAACTTTCTCAACATATTTAAAATCAGTCTTTTTCTTGGTGACAGGGAAGTTCTTGTGATGTACAACATGCACTTTTTCAATGCGATTCAATCCCTTCTTCACATGACTGACCTTTTCCATTTTTCCAGTTTGTTTCTGATTCTTCTGAACATTTGGTTGTTTATTTTCTGAGGTGGTGGCTACATCTGATGCTTTGATAAAAGATGTCATTAGCTTGTTTTTGAAAGCCTTTTTATTGACATTGTTGTAGCCTAACCCTTCCTTTTGAGTATTGACCTTAACACCTAACAACCTGTCCAGATTTTCTTGTCCTTCCACAAATTTTGACAAGGATTTATTCAAATCTTCAATTTCATTTTCCAGAGAAACGATGTGTATTTCATAACTGGCAATCTCTTGTTCATTACAATTTACACATTCGCTTAGCACCTTGTTTGCAATTTTGCATTCCTCAACTTCTTGTTCCAGATTTCTCAATTTTTCAGCTTCTTCAATGTAAACAAATTTTCCTTTTTCTAAGAGAAGAAGTTTCTCTGATATAGCAGTGTTCAACTGCTTCAATCCTTCAACCTCTTTGATTAGTTTGTCATTTTTTTATTTCAGATTTTCATTAACAGATTTTCTGAGAGACTCTTTTTCAGATCTTAACAATTCAACATGTTTCTTAAGCTCTTGATTATCAGAAAAATAAGCATCATAAGATTGCTTCAGATTTGAACAATTTTCACATGATAAATCAGAACCATTTTGATCAACCTTTAATTTTTTATTTTCAGATTTTATTTTGCCATACTTTTCATACAATTCAGCATACATTTCCTTCAAATAATCAAAGGTCATTTCGTCCGAGTCAGATTCAGAGTTTACCTCTTCATCAACATCATATTCATTCTGACTGCTGCCTTGATTGCTGCCACTTGGATTACTTCTGTTAGCCATCATGTAGCTGTCCTCGTTTACCCTGTGAAATTGCTTCAGCCTATCCAGGATGTCCTTTGCTGAGCTGCAATTATGAAGACAAGACCATAAGGCTCTGTCAGTAGCTACTTTCATCAGGTTAAAGGCTTTCTGATTTTCTCCATCCTTTGATCTGTGTCTATCGGTCCATTTGGACACTTTCGTTGGTAAGGTGTGAGGACCTTGTGAAATTAATTTCCACAGATCAGGATTAGCAGAATTAACATAAGCATGTAAAGCAGTGTACCACTGACTGAAATCAGAACCACTAAAGACGGGTGAAAGTGCCATTGAAAACAAATAGCGAGTAAATTCAAAGCAACATGAATATTTATGCACTAAAAACAAATTAGCACCTAAGACTGCAAGATCGAATCTGCAGGTCGCTGGACCTTGTATGCAGACACCGCTCTGATACCAATTGTTGGGACGGTGCGATCGATACAGAGGGGGGGTGAATGTATCCCCTTCAAGAATATTGCCCAAAATATATACAATTCGCCTGCTACTAGATACAGTTGCAGAATAAAAGCTATCGAGTTCAAATAAACATTTGATCGACCAGATGAGCAGCTGACTATACTAGTGGAACCTGATGAAGTCTAATGCCAAATGACAGTACAATGCAAACTAGACTCACTTACCAAGATGTAAAGCTCAAGGCCACTGTAAATCGAAACAAGACTATTCAAACAACCTGTGAAACAGATGGAAGATATGGAAAAGCACACCACAAGCAAACCACAGAACAGCAGGGTTTTTAGGTGGTTCGGTCCACAGACCTACGTCCACCCCTCACTCCCAACCGGAGTGAGGCTTCCACTAGCACAAGCTAGAAACCACAGACTCAGTCTGCAACAGGTGCTGCCACACAGCTTGACCAGGGGAACAAACTCCCCTCTTCCTCCCAACCGGAGGGACACCCCAAGTGACTCCCAGCCACTTGGAAACCAGAGGTCGCAGACCTCTCTTCCTCCAGACCAGGAGGGACCCCTGGACTTGCAACCCACAAGCCCAGAACCGGAGATTAGATCTCCCTTCCTCCAAACCGGAGGGAAACACACAAGTGACTTCCAGCCACTTGCAAACCAGAGGTCGCCGACCTCTCTTCCTCCAGACTAGGAGGGACCCGACCTCAGTCCAGAGGATCGGAAGAACTCAGTAAATCAGATCGAATAAAAAGAAAAATAAGAAACGAAAATAACACAGCAAACACAAGTTGTAAATGAAGGAACATCAGATGTGGCTCCCATGGAGCTGACTGACCTGGATTTGATCCACGGTCCAGTAGACAGATCTTCAGTAACTTCTTCCTTTTTCTCCATGAACTCTCTATATCTCTCTCTATCTCTCTTTCTTTCTCTTCTGCTCTCCTTTTCTCTCACGCTGTTCTCTCCTTCTTCTCTTCAACACTTTTTCTTCTTGCCGGCTCACTCTTCTTCTATTTCTTCTTCTTCTCTTTTTCTTCTTCTTCTCTTTTTCTGGATCGAAGGGCTTTCTGCTCTCCAGGCTTCTTCTTCGATCGGCCTCCATCTGAAGACGAAGGCTCCAATATATACCAGCAGCAGTAGGGAGATAGGGCGTGTGCTTCCCACGCCTTCCGTCCAGAAGATTCCTCCTCGGATCACATGCTCAGCACCCACCTCGGATCACGTGTCAGGTGCCAGCTTCGGGTCACGTGCCCATTCATCAGTACGCTCAACAACTGGAGTTAGATGGCGTCAACCCACTTGCTCCAACGAGTTGACGCAGCCTTCAGACATCTTCAACCCTTTTTAACTGCTGCGTTGACGCTTCCAACCCGTGGCGTTGACGCATTGATGCGTTCCAGTGAGCAACCAGCCTAGCCTTTTTAACTGTTGCGTCGACGCTGCTCCACTGCTGTGTTGACGCGTTGGAGTATTTCTGAAAAGGCCTCTGCTTCTTGAGTGGCTGAGTTGACGCAGCCTTTGCGTAGAGTTAACACTGTGAAGAGTATCCATGGATGCATCTTCACTAGTGCGTGGACGCCTTAAGCTCTAGCGTCGACCCTGTTCCTGTCAGCAACAAGAATGAAGTCATAAGATTTAAATATGTACATTGCAGTGTATATACTTCGTTGTATAGACATGTGAAGGCGAATGCAACGTACAGACTTGCCCAATGTGTTGACTTCAACAAAGGAGGTAACGGCTGTATAGACTTTAAATCCTAAAGGCAGTGTATAGACATTGAATTCGAAGACCAATGTGCAGACTTTGGATTTGAAGACCAGTGTGCAGACTTCAAGTTTAACTGTGGATGTACAGACTTCAGGTGTGAAGGCCATTGTGCAGACTTTGGAGAACAGTTCAATGTATTGACTTAGCGTTGTATAGACTTGGCTTTGAACGCTTGAGCTGAAGACAATGATGTAATGTATAGACATGAAGAAACTGTGCACATTGTATAGACTTGAAGAAACAAGGCAACGTTGTATAGACTTGAAGAGACAAGGCAACGTTGTATAGACTTGAAAGATGAATGATCAGATAATGTATAGACTTCACAGTTCAACAGCCATTGTATGGACTTGTACAGTGGTGCGCAGTGTACAGACTTTGAAGTCCGACCTAGCAGGATGTGTAGACTTAGACTACAACTAGGATGTCTAGACTTGTTGTGAAGCAATGCATAGGCTGTACATACTTGACGAATGCTTGCAGAAGGCGATGAAGTGTACAGACTTCATGAAATGCAAACGGCTGAACAGACTTGAATGAGTATAGAGTGTATAGACTTGAAAGTCTGAAGGCGATGTGCATACTTGCTGAGTTGATGCTGCAGCCCAATGAGTTGACGCTGCAATGTATATACTTTACGTTCAACTGATGATGTATAGACTTGAAGTTAGACAAACCAGACAGTCAGTGTTCTGATGGGTCGACGCATCAGCAAGGGTGGGTCGACCCACTACTGTTCATACTAACTAAGCAGAGTGTAGCAATGAATGCTTTATGCATCAGTTAACATGACTGAACATCAAATATGTTAAACTAAACTGAGCATCAAGATGACTGAACATTTGATAGACTGAGTTATGGTCAGAAAATAACTGAATAACAGCATGATGACTCACACAGCAAGATGACTCACAGTGATTAACTCACATCAAAACTAATCATCAAAACCATCATCAAAACCACAGGGGCACAACAATCAACACACATGAATGGGAAAGTGAGCCGAATAGCTAGACAGGAAGGGTTCAAGTGGTGACCAACTAGTGAGTTTAAAATGCCCCCCCCCTGTCTAGATTCAATGAGTTATTTCTTTTTAGATTTTTTAATTTAGATGATATGCGATGCATTACACTGTATATATGCACTATGCAACGAAATTGGTCATGAGCAACATGAACATCATGCGAAAGCAATCAAACTTTCAAAAGATTTCAATCAAGCACAGATAGATTAACATGCTGTGCAAACATCTAAAACAAACAATTTCAGATAATAGAATTTAAAATAGGTTTTCAGAACTGACTTGAATAGTACAATCCTAGGGGTTTCATTCTTGAGTGCCTTGGATTATTAACCCCTTTATTCATCAGCTTCCAAGGCACACCTGCAAAAATTGAATTATTTTGATCCAATAGGAACCCAAGCAGCCTTGGGTCCTGTATTACTCCCACCATGTGTTCTAAATAGTTTCTTAGCTAGATGGTCATCAAACTTCATCAGAGAACAGTCCTCCATTGAATGTCCGAATTTTCCATAGTATCTACATGTACCAACATTGTTTTTGACCTTATTATGCACATCAACATAAGAATGAATTCTATGTGCATTGGCATGAAAGTTTCTATTGTTTACATGAACATTTTGTCTCTTATTTTTATTTAGCCAGCAATTTGCAGGTTTATGACCTTGTTTTCCACAATTTGAAACATGAAAAGCTCATTCCTTTAAAGTTCCTATTAGGCTCATGTCTTTTTTCATGAAATTTAGTAGATTTGGATTTTATTGAATTTCCCTGAGCATGCCAATAGTCCTTGACTGTATGGCCATGCTTCCCACACTCAAAGCACCTAATGTGCTTACTACTGGAGCCAACTTTACCCCAATGAGACCCTGACCAACATTCAATAGCCCTGTGACCAGGCTTGTTACAGTTAAAGCATGTGATGTGCTGGTTTGAAGCATGTTTGTTTTTATAAGAGCCATGATGATTTGCAGAGGATTTAGTATGCATCCTATCATCTTGTTCCATGACAAAGCATTCATTCATGAAGTGACCATGCCTACCACAGTAATGACAATAATCATTCTTTTCATGTGCATGCGAATGAGTAACAGACTTATGAACACCATGCACTAATCTATCAGATTCCACAGAGCTAGCAGAGTTAACAGCATAAGCAGGGACAACCTTGACTTTATTCATATAAGCATTCTTTTTTAGTTGTTTGCCCTTTTTCAGAGCATTTGTTTGTTTTTCATTTCTCTGAGCCTTGAATTGAAACACTGATGATGAAGGTGTTTTCAGATTTTTATTTTGTTTTGGGGATTGACTTGAGGTACCTGCTACATCAGAGCATTGCACAAAAGTGGTGTATAGCTAGTTTCTAATAATTTCTTTAACACCAGAATTGCAACTAATCCCCTTTCTTGAATCATCATCCTCACCTTCTTTGACAACTATCATTTTTCCTTTATTTTCAGCAGACTTGGATGGTGAGTTTTCCATATCATGAATTTTATTTTCTAGGGAAGCAATGCGTAATTTATAACTGGCAATCTCCTGTTCACTACAATTAAGACACTCACTTAGCACCTTATTTGAAATTTTATATTTCTCAACTTCTTGTTCCAGATTGCACAGTCTTTCAGTTTCTTCTATACCAACAGATTTTCCCTTTTCTAATGCAAGAAGCCTTTCAGATGTAGCATTATTCAATTGTTTCAATTTTTCATTTTCTTTTATCAATTTCTCATTTTCTTCATCATATTTTTCACTACTGGATACAGAATCCAATCTTTCAATTAGTTCCCCCTCTCTTTGTTCAACTTTAATTTTCTCATTCAATAAGTCATTGTTTTCTTCTTTAAGAGAGGCAGTGAACTTCATTAGCCATTCATTTTCAGTATAGAGTTCTTCATTGCGTTCTCTTAGAAAAGAGCATTTGTTGCAATCTGACTCTACAGACGCAATATGTGAAACTTCCCCATTGATTTCATTTATTCTAGCTTCAAGATTTTCATTATTTTTCTGAAATTCTGCGTTTTCAAGTTTCAGTTTGTCCATTTCATAGTTCATCATATTCAACTCTTGCAATTTTATTTAATGTTCATCGTTCTTAGTTTTCAGCTGATCTTCCAATTCAGAAATTTTATTTAAGTATTCTTGATTCTCATATTTCAAGGACGAAATCTGTTCCTTGCTATTATGAACATCTACCAGGCACATATCATAAGACTTCTTCAAAGTAGGACAAACTTCACTAGAAAATTCAGATTTACTTTGTTTGATCTTTTGTCTTCAATCTTTTATTTTCAGATTTCATTTTCTTAGACACTTCTAACAGTTCTTCATACATCACAACCAATTCATCAAACGAAGGTTCTTCTAATCCGGAGCTTACCTGAGAAGTTGTATCATCATCATTCTCTCTCTGATTGGCCATCAAGCATTTTTATTCTTGCTCTCTGTTTACAGTAGTGATTCTGTCCAAAAACTTTTTTCCAGATGCACACTTGAGAATGAAGGGAAATTTGTCAGTATTCACTGCATCCCTCAAAATTTCATGAACTGTGACATTATCATGGTTCTTTGATCTGTCCTCATTGGACCACTTAGTCTGATTTCGAGGCAAATCATGTGGGCCTTTTGATACGAGATTCCATAGATTTGGATCAATGGAATTCATATAGATACACAGGCCTCCCAACCACTTGCTGAAGTTGGAACCATCAAAAGCAGAGGGACGAGCCATAAAGACTGATAACAAACAACTTCAACGCACAAAGCAATCACTGAGCAGTGTGCCAATGGCCCTCAATCACAACCGGATAAACAACAACACGAGTAGCACCTAAAGCAGCAGGATCCTCTATAGATCGTTGGATCTGAATACATAGAGACCCAACTCTGATACCAATTGATAGGGTCAAATGAGACCTAGATGGTATGCTCTAATACCAACTGTAAGGTGCAAGGCCTGGATATAGAGGGGAAGTGAATGAATCCCCTTCTCAAAATTTTCCCCAATTAAAAATTGATGGTAACAATCAGAGATGCGGAATTAAAAACAGTCAAGCTCTCCAGTAACAATAATTAAGAATCCAAGGTGACTCTCTCAAGACCATATTCAAATGCTCGGTGAGAAAATTGAAAACTCGCCAGATGAGAAATAGAAATCGAGCCTAGGCATACATCTAGCGAATCAACAATGCAATCAAACCACGATGGACAGAAGATTTTTTAGGTGGTTCGGTCCTCCAGACCTACGTCCACCCCACACTCAAACCAGAGTGTGGATTCTTGCTGATACACAGCTTAAATCGCTGGGCATCACAGCTTGCCTACAACCGCTGAGTATCACAGTTTGCTTCCGCTGGACAATACAACTTAGCCATCCGCTGCCTAACAGTTTGACCCGCTGGGCAATACAGCTTAGCCAACCAGAGGAATCCTGCTCTGAAACCGCTGAGCGACACAGCTTGCTCTGCTGACTAACAACTTGAAATAAGGTTCAAAAGAAGACAAAAGATGAGAAAACATAGCAACTAAAAGTTGTAAATGATAGCAACACAGATGTGGCTCCCATGGGGCTGACTGGATTGGATTTGATCCAGATTCTAGTAGGGACAAATCTTCTGATCTTCTTTTCTTCTCCTCGAACTCTCTCTTCACTCTCTCTATCTTTCTTTCTCTTCTTCTATCTTGATCTCACGAGCTTTCTCTCTTTGCACTTCTGCTCTTTTCTTCTCTGCAACTCTTCTTCTTTTGTCTTTGCTCTGCTACTTCTCTCAGATGATTCCAGTCTTTTTTTTTTCCGCTGGAAATTGGCTTCTTGTTCACAGGAGGAATGTCTTTTATATTTGTTTTTTTCTGTGACCCATGAGCACTCGCCCTAGGAGTGTGCAGAGAACATTCCCACCAGGAAGCTTCAGGAATGTCTTGGCCACGTGTCAGAATCTGGACACTGTAGCTTCCATGTGGCAGTCATCTGTCAGGGACGATCCACCTTGGATCACGTGCCCTTCTTAATAGTCACGAGTAGTTGACCTGTCAGTGTGTCAGGACATATAAACGTCAGATAAGTCTGGAGATTGTATAGACTTGCTGAGACATCAAGGCAACCATGCATAGACTTAATATGTCATAAGTGCACATATGCACGGACTCAATTTCCACACAGGGGACAGGTGCTCAGACTTGTTTCAAGTGTAGTGCTCAAAGATGCACAGGCTACGAATGCCGAGAGTAGTCTTGCACAGACTTTGTGCGTGCAAGAATCAAAAGTTGCACATACTTTGCTATGCAGTATGTGAGATAAGCACAAACAACCCAAAGTAATGTGCACGGATTTTATGTGCTTAGTGCAAGAGTTAAGAGATGCACAGACTACGTGTGTGCATAAGTACTGAATGCACCAACTTGGTGTGTGCAAAATACACGCACCGTACTGACGTAAAATGCCAAGTCCTATCTAGCACAGACTTTGTTCGTGCGAGAGAAAGAGGTTGCACAGACTCCGAATGCGTGCGACAATAAGTATTGTACCGACTTTATTGAGCCGACACTACGCATGCATGGACTTGGTCGCGTGTAGCAACGAGGATTGCACTGACTTGCTATGCCAAGAATACAACATGCACGGACTTGTTCTTGTGCAGCAACGAGGATTGCACTGACTTGCTGCGCCTAGAATACAGCATGCACGGACTTAGTCGCGTGCAGCAACAAAGGTTGCACCAACTTATCTAGCATGCAATATAGAGGTTGCATCGACATGATGCCAACCTAATGCAAGGACTGTACCGACTTTTCATGGATGGAGTGCACATTGCACCGACTATCATTCGCAAGGCAGCGTGCAAGGGCAAGATGCACAGACCATTATGCACATGAACAATAACATGAACTGAGTTTGTTGTGCATCCTAACTGAGATATGCACGAACCTTAGCCTTAGACAATCAACCCTGCACTGACTTAAGCAATGAAGTGAACTGACCTAGTCTGCTGAACATAAGTGAATGCACTGACCTTGAAATGCACAATGATAAGGAATGCACAGACTTCATACAACACAGACAGAGATAGTATCAGAAGGATGCACTGACCCTGAATGTATGCATTGACTAGTGGGTATGCAAGGACCATATACAATCATTCAGTAATCATATAATGGTGACTCATAGTGACTCACAGTGTTTGCTATCATCAAAATCACAGGGGCACAACAGACTTCTTATGAGTTGTACAAAGGTAAGAAGCCTTCTCTGTCTCATATGAAGGTGTTCGGTTCTAAATGCTTCATACATAATAATGACAAAAGATAATTAGATAAGTTTGAGCCCAAAAGTGCTCAAGGTATATTTCTTGGCTATTCTAATAGATCTATGGCCTTCAGAATGTACAATACTAAAACTCTAGTTGGGGAAGAATCTCCCCATGTCACTTTTGATGAACTAAATGATGATGCTAAAAGTGACAAACCTTGTAGGGAAAATGACGATGATCGGGAGTTCCTAGCCACAAAGGAAAAGCATGATCCTCCATAAGAAGAGACAATAGGAAATAATGACTTGGGGGAATCAAGCAAAACAAGGGATCAAGCTATCGGTGAAGGTAATGACTCTATCGATATTAGAGTTCTTAAAGATCATAACTAGGAAAAAGTCATAGGCAGTTTGAATGACCCACCTAGAACTAGGTCACATTTCAGAATTGTTGAAGAATTAGATCAGATTGCTCTTGTCTTACAAGTTGAACAAAAAAATATTGAAGAAGCATTGAAAGATGAAAATTGGATAAATTCCATGTAAGATGAATTTAACCAGTTTGAAAGAAATAATGTTTGGCATCTTGTTCCTAGACCATCATCAAAATCTGTCATAGGCACCAAATGGGTCTTTATGAACAAACTTAGTGAAGATGGAAAGATAATAAGAAATAAGGCTAGATTGGTGGCTCAAGGCTATAATCAAGAATTTGGAATATACTTTGAAGAATCCTTTGCCCCTGTAGATTGACTTGAAGCCATTAGAATTTTACTTGCATTTGCATGTTCATATGAAATTAAATTGCAACAAATGGATGTAAAGAGTGCATTCTTGAATGGCTTAATCAAGGAAGAAGTATATGTAGAGCAGCCCCCTGGTTTTAAAAATTCCAATCATGAAGATTATGTTTATAAACTAGACATGGCACTCTACGGCTTGAAGCAAGCAGCAAGAGCTTGGTATGATAGACTAAGCTCATTCCTCATCGAGAAAGGGTACACAAGAGGTAAAGTAGATCAAACACTCTTCACCAAAAAGTAAGGTAAAGACATCTTGATTGTTCAAATTTACGTTGACGATATTATGTTTGGATCCACAAAATCTGAAATGTGTGAGGAATTTGCAAATCTTATGACTAGTGAGTTCGAGATGAGTTTAATGGGTGAACTTCAATTCTTCCTCAGCCTGCAGATCTGTCAAAGTGCAGATGGGTGCTTCATAAATCAAGCTAAATACATCAAGGAGCTGCTGAAAAGGTTTGATATGACAGAGTGTAAGACAATTGCAACTCCTATGGCAACCTCTACATCACTAGATTAGATGAGAAAGGTAATTTTGTGAATGCAAAAACCTACAGAGGTATGATTGGTTCACTGCTATATTTAACTGCATCTAGACCAGATATCCAGCTCAGTGTATGTCTATGTGCTAGATTTCAAGCTAGTCCAAGAGAATCCCACTTGATTGCCGTCAAGCATATCCTTAGATATCTTACCAAGACTCAAGACTTAGGATTGTGATATCCGTCATCCTGTGAGCTTTCTCTTATTTCCTATTCAGATGCGGACTATGCTGGATGCAAGCTGGATCATAAGAGCACTAGTGGGTATTGCCAATTTCTAGGCGGGTGTTTAGTTTCTTGGGCCTCCAAGAAACAACACTTGGTTGCCCTCTCAACCGCAGAGGCAGAATATGTTGCTGTGGAGAGTTGTGGCACCCAAATGTTGTGGATTAAACACCAACTCCAAGACTACTTAGTGGATCTTGGTTGTGCCCCGATTCAGTGTGATAACACTAGTGTAATCAATCTTGCTAAAAATTCAGTCCAGCACTCTAGGACTAAGCACATTGAAATTAGGCATCACTTTATTAGAGATGAGGTTTTTAAGAAAATTTTTAAGTTTCACTTTGTTGATACATTGAATCAAGTTGCTGACATCTTTACCAAGCCTTTATGTAATGACAGATTTTCAATGCTTAGAAGAGAGTTTGTTCTATGTAGATCTCAAGTCAACAAAAAAATGAAATTCTCTTGATATCTCTCACTGATGTTGTTTTTGTTGCACTGAAAATCTGATGCATATGTTTTTTATGTATATACATGTCCTCATGCATTACCATGCATTGTATAAAAAGTCCATGCTCATAGTGCACTGTATTGCTTACTGCATCTTCCATAATTGACCATGATATATCAAATGGTGATTTACAAAAAGGCATGCTATGCTTGCCCGGATGCGCTCACTATGCGTGAGGACACACCTCCGCCGAGTACCATGAGCCAACATTACATTAGGTCACTGTGTCAGGGGGAGAAAATTGGGTTGAGATGGTCTTGCATCCATGTTGTCTTCATTTTGTCAACTTTAATAAGTGTACAACCATTGGCATGCATTTCCACATCATTTTCTGGAACTGTCTATATTTTGTTAAGGGGGAGTGTCAGCTATCTATCTTCTTGTCTTCTGCATCTATCTCTGGCTATTTTGACTCCTTCCTTGAAAAATCTGAAAGTCAGTTGCTTCCAATCTGGATACTATGATCATAAAATAGAGTGAACTTCCTTATAAGAATCTCCGATTATGTGACCCTGTGCTTGTCCATCCAATAAAATTGGTTCAAGGTTAATGACTTCATTAAAATCTGAGATAAACGTTTTTAAAATCATCTGTCTTTATCCTTTTAATAGACCTTAACTAGTGCTTACATGTTGTGCCCTGAATGATACTTTCTGAAATCTACCAATTCCGATCTTAAGGCAAGTTTGGTTGAGATATTGAAATTAAGTATTGTTTTAAAACATCATGAACTATTGGAATTCACAAATGCAATATGTTGTCAGAGTAATGACTCTGGTTCACTGAGAAACCATGTCCCCTGTCCAAGAAGATAATTGTGGCTGTGTCATGAGGTGCCTCTATTAAACTCTACACTAAAGTGCAAACCAATTTTTTTTAGCAGAGCAATGGCACAGTTGCAGAGAAATATGTCTCCTCATCAAAGAAATGAGGTCAGATATGTCATGAGGTGACAATGCAATCTCTGTTCAAATTGAGGTATGACAGTTAATCACACCAAGTACATAGGGATACTGGCGTCTAAACAACGTGTATCCTCAAGATACATGGCATGCTCAGACTTAATTGCTCGTAACATTACTCTTGTGCTCAAAAGATCCCTGAAGGATCATGCAAAAATTCCTAAGAATTCCACTTAAACTTCATCCTTGTTTAGCCTCAATATTTGTTTGTGTAACTCCTAAAGGAGTCATTGAAGCTGATTGAGTAAGGTGAAAGTCGATTAAATAAAGGGTATACATGTGGTTCTACTTTATTTCTATTAAAACTTGCATGCAAATCTTTTTGAATTCTCCTGTCCTATTTTGATATCATTAGCTTTGAACCATGCCAATTGAGGACTACATAATGGTAAATTCTAGACACAAATATTCTCTGTATTATGTCATTTGTATCAGAATGTGAAGTTTCTACCTTTGCTCAGTTGTATCCTTCCAGAAATCCCTGACAAACTCCAACCTGGCTCTGATCACTATTCTCTCCCCCATTTCCTATTCCTTCTTGATGTTGTCAACGAGGGAGACGTTTTTGAGTCATTGATTGCATCTGTCATTGTCTACTGCATTGCATCTCTCTTAAAAAGAAAAAAAGTGCTTATAATGACTCATAGTTACCATCATCAAAAAGGGGGAGCATGTTGGACATATGTGTAACATGCTTAATTATATTGTTTTGATGATATCTGACTATGACTCATTGATGGGTCTGACTTGCATTTGATAAACACATTCATACATTTTAGGTCATTATAAGCAAAGAATAAGAAATTAAGAATGGCATAAAAATTGAGACAATTGGATGCACAAGAATCAAGGTAGGTCATTATAAGCAAATAATAAGAAATCAAGAATGGCATAGAAATCGAGACAACTGGATGCACAAGAATTAAGGTAGGTGTGTGTAATTGGTGCACAAAAATCAAGGCAACAGACTGCACAGAAGTTCATGTAGTAAGGTCAGTGTAGCAGCTACTGTTTAAACTGATAGGTCGATGCACATTCAAGCATTCAAGAGGCAAGGTCGGTGCACATGCCAAAGACCTGCAACTAAGGTCGATGCACATTATGCCAGCACAAGCCAAGGTCGGTCCACCTTCTACCGTTCTGACCACTAAGGTCGATGCACCTCAGAGCAAAGGTCGATGTACGCTGCTGAAGGTCTGTGCACATGTTCAAGTGAAGGTCGGTGCATGCTTGCTTTCAACGCAGCAAGGTCGGTGCATGTTTTTGCCCTCAATGATTACAAGGTCTATGCACATTCATGCATTGAACTAGAAGGTCGGTGCACATCTTCCTTTCAATTCAGAAGGTCGATGCACACATGCATTTTGGACTACTAAGGTCGATGCACATCAGCACTTCAAGAACAAAGGTCGATGCACATTGTGCCTGTGCAGAACACAGGTCGATGCACATGCTGAAGTATTGTATTAAGGTCGGTGCACCTTATGAGGCCATCTGAAGAAAGGTCGACCTCAGTCAGCTTCTAGAAACCCAACTAGCGATTGACTAAAGAAATGTCGACACTTCCATCATAGAAGGTCGACACCTTGGGCTTCAAGAGACCGTTATATAAAAAGTTTTTATCAGACGTGTCGACACCACCATCTTAGCAGGTCGACACCTCTGTTCTTCCAGAAGCCTTCAAGCTAGTTTTCTGTCAAGTCAATGAAAATCCAGAGAGATAAAATAGGTACCGCAAATCACTAAAATTACAGAATTCAAGGTTTGGAATATGCTCCCATGTTTGACTTTTTCTCTAGTCATCGTTACCCTACCAAAACACACTTTTGGCGACATCTATGTCAGTACCCATACTTGGGACATGACCTTGTCAGGACCACCTTTCTGATGTCATTAAATAGGATATGGTCCAAGAATAGTACAAGGAGCAAAAAGTCAACTAGAGGCAATAGGAAAGCATACAACAAGATATTCTGCTTCGAGGGTCATTAAATGCTCAGATTTTGGAGATCAAGAATGGTCTTTATCAAGCACTTTCTGTGGGCTGTCAAAAGAGATGGAGTCCAAAACACTCTTGTTGCATCCCAACAGTTTTGATGATGTCTCACACTATAAATCAATTATTTTAACTATAGATCAATTTGTCTTTATATGGTGCATTTCCTTATTTCTAAGCATGAAGGAGGTCTGTGTTTATAGCATGATTTAGGTCCGTGCATTACCTGATTTTGGTCCTTTTGCTTAATGCATATTAAGTTAGTGCAAGTTCTGCATCTCTTATATAAAGTGCTTGCCTCGATGCAAGTCCTTGTTCTTGTTCATATCTTGTCTCTATGCATTACTCTAGGTCGTGTCCACTAAGGTCCGTGCATATCTTTAGTATTATCTTTTGACTCAGTGCATAGTCTTCCTCTTGTGCCTCATGTTTTCATGTCGGTGCATGTTTCGGGTCGATGCAATTCTTGTTTGGAATGAATTGTTTAATCTGGTCTCTTAATCTCAGTGCGAATCCATCTCGGTGCAAGCTTTGACTTGTATCTATCTTTGTCATCTCAGTGCAAATGCATCTTGGTGCAAGCTTCAAGCTTTGTCTTGTACTTCTTTTTGCCATCTCGGTGCAGCTCTTGCTTGGACTGCATATACCGACTCGGAGCAATACTTTTACCTTCTGAATAACATGAAGTCGGTGCATCTTCTATTGCATTACCATTCTCGGTGAAAGATTTGATCTGCACCTAGTCGGTGCAAACCTTGGTTAGTCAAAGGCTTTGGAACACAACTCGGTGCATGCTTTGCTTAAAACAAGATCATGTTCAGTGCATAGTTTAGCCTATTCAATTCTCTGTAGCAACGAGGTCGGTGTAGTTCATGCTTCAGGTCTATTAGACTCGGTGCAATGCCTATAGATAGCTAAAGTAGATTGGTGCAACGTTTGCTTCATTTCACATCGGTGTTTTTCTTGCCCGTCATAGTCAATGCTCATTCCTTTGACTTGGTGCAAACTTTTCTCTCTGGAAAAATAAAGTCGAATTGTGCTAAGTGTGTGTGACAATATGACTATTTCTTCTCTGACAGTTTGTCTGTGCAATTCACCAGGAAGATGGCACGTGATCTGAGGTAGATAGAAGTCCAAAATATTCCCACACATGCCCCAACTTTTCAGGAAGGAAACGTGGTATCCACACGCCCAAGGATCTGGCTAAGACATATATATATATATGCTTAGGAAAAGGGTTCGAGAAGTGGATGGAACAGTGAGAAAAGAAGAGCAGCTTGAGAGCAGTGGATTAAGAGAGAAAACCATAGACAACCCACTCCATCCAGAGCTGAGAGAAAAATTTCTGAGAGAGAGAAGAGATTGTGAATGTGAACTTCTGCTTCTACGGAAGCTATATTGCTTTTATTTTTCGAGAAGATTGTCGTTCATCGATCATTTTGTTTTCGAGTTTCCTTTACTTTCATTCCATTCTCTTACCCTCCACTGTTTAGAGGAAGGGAGAGGTTCTCCAGTTTCCCTCCATTGTCTTGGAGGAAGAGAGGTTGATCCTCTGGTTGTGTGAGTTACTTGGGAGTAACTGCACAGGGTTCCCTTTGCTGCGTGCAAAGGAAAGGAGATTGGTTCTCCAGTATTTTCTTCTGGTCGATCAGAAGACTGAGGAGGCTGTTCCTCAGGGCAAGCTATTAGGCAGCGGTTGTTGCAGACTGAGTCTACTGTGTGCGATATAATATTGCAAGGAAACCTTACTCTCTTGAGTAAGGGGTGGACGTAGATTGCAGATAGCAATCGAACCACCTAAAAAATTCCCTGTCTCTTCTGTGGTTTGCTTATTTACGTTGTGCTGCTCTCCATCTATTTGACACATTGCTTCATTGTGGATTGCTTTCTCAATCTCATTCCTTTTACTAGTCATCATAGTTGCCTGTCTCTGAGGTCTTCTTCACTGCAATTTAAGGGGTTGATAAATCGTGTCTGAGTTTATCGAATTTTGGGAGTGAGCTATTCATCCCCCCCTTCTATCTCAATTTCTGCTGCCCGTATCATTTGGTATCAGAGCAGGTTTTCACCATGTGGGCCAATGGCCAGGGTAATCCTAATGGTCCTCGAAGCTTCATGGATGAAGGCCAATCTATCAGCCGCCCTCCATTCTTTGATGGTAACAATTATCTTTTCTGGAAAAATAGGATGGAAGTATTCATCAGGGCGCAGAGCCACAAGCTGTGGAGGGTGATCACTATAGGGCCATACGATCTGCCACCAAACGAGGATGCGTGGACAGATGATCAAGTCAAGCTCTCGTCACTCAACTGGACGGCCCTGAACATCATCCAATGTGTAGTACATCCAGACGAATACGCCCGCATCTCAGCTTGCAAGATGGCCAAGAAAATGTGGGACGAGTTGGGTCTAATCTACGAAGGTACACCTCAAGTGAATGCAACGAAGGTAAATCTCCTCACCTCTGAATATGAGATGTTTAAGATGAAATCAGAGGAGACCATAACAGAGATGTATGCCAGACTATCACTGATTACGAATAGTTTTAAGGGGTTTGGGAAAGAGATAGCTGAGGGAGATATAGTCAGGAAGATACTTAGATCTCTAACCACTACATGGCACACTAAGGCCATTGTGATAGAGGAGTCTAGGGATATGTCGACAATGACAGTCACCGAACTCATAGGATCCCTTATGTCGTATGAGATGAATTTTAAAAGGAATGGTGAAGGAAGTGACAAGAAGGGCAAGAATATTGCCCTTAAGGTGTCCCGCAGCAAGGGAAGTAGTAGCAGCGGGAGTCGTAGTTACGAGTCTGACGGACTGTCCGACCTCGACCAGGAGGAGCAAGCAATGCTCACTTGACAATTCAGGAAATTCTTAAGGACTAAGGGAAAGACCTTTAGAAGCAAGAGGTCATACCCCTCTGGTAAGAACTTTGATTCCTGCAATGATAAGAATAGGAGCACCAAGAAAATTACATATTTTCATTGCAGGAAACCTAGACATATGAAAGAGGACTGCCCTGATCTTCAGAAGAAGGGTCACGACTTTCAGAAGAAGAGCTCGAAGGTGCAGAAGAAGAAGCCACAAGCGATGGTCTGTACATGGAGCGATGAGGAAGAAGATCCGGAAGCCAATTCCTCAGAGGAGGATGAAGAAGGAATTTGCCTGATGGCAAACGGCGAAGAGGAGGTAACAAATATCTTTGAGAATTATTCCACTGATGATTGGGAAGATGCCTATGCTGAACTGTTAGATAAGTTCAATTCACTCAGTAAGGAGCACAGGGTTCTGAAGAGAAAATCTAATGCTAATATTGAAGAACAAACTCAAATCAGTAAGGAAAATCAGAAATTAAAAGAACAATTGGAAGAAATGACGTCTCTGAAAAAGGAAAATGAAAAGCACAAATCAGATAACCAAGAAGTTCACACACAGCTCAATGAACTCAAGATTAAATTTGAAGAAAGTCTGAATGAAAATAGTGTGATCACAGAAAAGTATGAAGCTGTGAAGAAAGTGAACATTGAACTTTTAAAAAATTGTGAGTCTATGCAAAGAGAGCTGAAAGATAAACAAAAGGTCTTAGAAAATTTTGTTCAAGGAAAAACAAATCTGGATTCTATACTGGGAAAAAGGGTTAATTTCAAAAGGAGTGTTTCGGCTATAATCCAACTAACATGAGACCCTTTCAGTTCAAGACCACTACCCTCTACCCAGAGAAGGGAAAAGAAAAGCTGGACACACCATCCAGCTCAAACAGCAATCAAAACATTCAGCGTCTAAAGGAAAATTCAACAAACAATGTTGGATGACCATCTAAAACAGGAATGAACTTTGTGAAGAATTTCTCTAAGCCTGAAGGGGCGTGATCTCGCGCGGCTCCTGAGCTGGGTAGATGATCACCGAACAGTGAACTGTAGGGAAAGGAAAACGGATCAGGGGGCCCAGGGGAGGTTCCCTGGGGAAAACCCTCCGATGCTTAAGTCAGTAGAGCAATGGTGGAAGATAGGGAGGGAGGTAGAAAGAGGTGCACGAGATCCCCCTACACCAAGGTGGTGAAGTTGTTCCTGCTCAGGTGATTTTAGGCGTGTATTGCCTTTACCTTTTACTGGAGAGAGTCCCAGGTTTATATAGTGTGCTCGCCTCATGAGTCCCGTAAGCTGAGGAGTTTCAGGCGGGAGTTACGTCCTCATCGTGGGATCTTTATAGCCTTGAGGGATCATGCGTCCCTTATCCTTATAAACTCCTGCTCATAAAGGGCTCTCAAAGGCAGCGTGGATAAGCAATCGTCGCTCGAGCCGAGCATAAAAGGTGTCAACCCTATTCGGGTGATAGCCATAGCTCAGATGAAGATAGGTCGGAGTGGGCGTTGAGCACTTGCCTCTATCCCGATGAGGGGATAACTCGGGCATGGGTCTTCCTCCATTATGACCGACGCTCGGGCCTTCCGAGCCTAAGGGCCACCGAGGAAGGATTAGATCCCGAGTAATCTTATTGGGATTTTTAGCCTAAGTGGGCCCTGTGGAGCTGTCACTTGGATGAGTTGGGCCTCGTTTGCTCCTGATGGACCTAGTTTGGCTGCTCTTAGATGGGCTATAGAAATTCCCCTCTCCACTTGTCCCCCTCCTACTCCCGAGCTTTAGTAAGCTCGGAAGAGTAGTTGTTGGGGTTTTAGACCTGCATGGCTCAGGTGTGTGGAGATCTGGCGGTGTTACGAAGCCATGTGTCGTGGTCACCTGGGCCCGTAATAATGATGATCCTGACGGATTTGAACTAAAGGGGCCCCCTTTTCTCAGAGGTCGAAACTACGCGCTGCCTTCCGCGTGGGGATATAGGCATTGGGCGCTTGTTGTCATTCCAGACTCCCTCCGTCTTTAGGGTTTTGGCTCTCCTCCGTTTTTGCTTTTGGGCTCTTCGATGCGTTGTGAGGACACGACGGAAGAGCAGAGGCTTGCAGCGGCGTTCGTAGAGTTGGTGGAGATAACCGCAGAGGCAGTCCGGCGGCTTCCTCTACCCCGAGAAACTTCGGGGTCTCGAGATCGCCTTTCCTCAAACTCTTCTCCGGATTCCATGGCGGACCATCGTTCAGATGTTGAGGAGTGGGAGGATGAGCCAGTGGTGAAGGTGCCGGTTCCCAACTGCAGTGAACTGGGGGAGGCGGATGTGAGGAGGCTGGAGCACCAGTATCGCCTGCCCCATAAGTTCTGCTTTGTCACGGCCTCTCCACACGAGACGAGCTTGGACTCTCGTACAGGCCACATCTGTACTTTCCTTCTGTCGTGGAAGGGAGGGTTTCACTTTCCCTTCGAACATTTCATTCTTCAGCTTCTCAATTTTTTCCTGTTGGCGCCCATTCAGTTGGTAGCCAATTCTTATCTTCTTCTTTCCGCCTTCCGCATTCTCTACCGCCAGTGTGGAGTTCCTCCTTCCTTGGACCTCTTTCACTATTTCATTGAGTTGAAAGCACATCCTTCGGCCTGGAAGAGATTCTATTTCATCCAGGCAAGGTGGAATAGGAGCTGTATCTCTTTGGCTGTGAAGGATTCTTCGCATAAGGGGTGGAAAACTCAATTCTTATGGGTGGGGATTTGTTCGGTGGAGGAAACCTAGAGGTGTCTAGTAATCCCCAATTTCCACCCAAATATCCCTCCTAGGCAGGATGAGTTCCCTCCACATGTGGAGAAATATGCGGCTATCTTGCTGAAGCACCACCAATCCACAGAAGAGCTGGTTACTCCAGAGAATATCGAGCGGTGTCTTCTTACACGGCTGCATCCGTCAGGTTCAGGTGCCACAAGCTAGGTTCTCCTTTGGATGTTGAGATCATTTTTCTTTTTCTAAATATGTCTTCCATTTCGTGCAGACATCAGGCAGCAGGCTTTGGAGGAGGCCGCAGAGGTGATCGAGCTTGGCGATAACTCGACTGTTGATGAGTCAGCTGCTCCCACGGGTCGCTCTCGAGCCAGAGGTAAGGGCAAGGGGGCGGCCCAGGGTGAATCCTCCAGGCCGCAGGGGTCCAAGCGCAAGGATCCCGCCAAAGGCATGATCTGGGCCGCCGCGAAGCCTAGGAAGCGGGCCAAGAAGGCCGGGGTCGTACCCGTAGTCGAAGGTGACCTTGCCGCGGCTCGCCCCGCTGCCGAGCATGATGGGGCCGACCCTACCGGGTGAGCTCTCCCACCCCCCGAGCAAGAGGGGGCCGAGGAGGTTGGGGCTGCTCCTACGGGAGGCGACGATGCAGGCTCAGCTCCTCCTTCGGCCGGAGCCGAGGGGGTCGGGGTAGCTCCTGCGACTGGCAACGGTGCTGGCCCGGCTCTCCCCTCGGTAGGAGCCGAGGGGGCCGTAGACGAGGCGGGGGATGCTGGGGCCGCGGCTGAGGTTGGCGCTTCAGGTGGTGGTGCAGGTGCCGAGCCGGTCTAGGTTGGGGGGCCACAATAAAATCCAACCGAGGCACGAGAGGCCACCGAGGTCGGGGCCTAGTCCGAGCAACTCGGTGGGGCGCCGGGCGATGGGGGGTTCTCTGTTCCGGCGGCCTTGGAGAAGCTTGGTATCTAGGGCCCTCTGCACCAGGTATGCCGCGGTATAGCCGCTAAGGTGAGGGGGGGAGGTAGGCAGTACTCTCCGTACGTGGCCCTCGCTGGGGTTATGGAGGGCGGCCTGGTTCTGGCCCAGATGGGGGCCACTCTGGCAGAAGCATACGCTCGGTCGGAGTCGGAGTGAGTGAACCTGGCCTGGACCCTTGGTTGGTCTGACAGGAGGTTGGCTCAGCTTTCCGAGGAGCGTGATGGGCTTCGGCGTGAGCTTTCCTTAGTCAAGGAGCTGGTGCAGTCGAGCCAGGTGAAGACCCGGGCGCTAACCGAGCAGCTAGCTAAGGCCCGTGAATCGCTCGAGAGGAAGAACATGCTTCTTGAAGAGGAGCGCCTTGCACGTGTTGAGCTGGATGGCCGGTGGGAGATCGAACGTGCAGAGCTGGTGGACCGAGCGGAGGAAGCCGAGCACCTTCGGCGGGAGGGCGAGGCTGATCGGGCCGAGGCGGAGAAGCAGCGGCGGAGGCCAAAAAGCGGACGGCTGAGGCCGAGCGGAAGTTAGCCGAGGCGGAGCGGGAGAAGGCCGAGCTCGCTGGTAGGGTAGGATCGGCCAGGGCGGAGGCTCTCGAGCAGTACAAAAGCTCAGAGGCCTACCGGGTTGACCTTATGGAGGCTGCCCTTCCCTACTACGAGTCAGCACTTCACCGGGGCATCCGCAAGGGGTTCAAGCAAGGCTGCGACTGGGTGTGGACCGCGCTTTCTCGTTCTCTTCTTTTTTTGATATATATATATATATATATATATATATATATATATATATATATATGTGGGTTATTTATTGATTTATTGGCGTGCCAGTCACCGGGGTAACAATTTTATTATGCGCTCGATCTGACTTTTAATCAGTCGATTGTGAAGTTCGAGTCGGGACCCGAAGTCCATCATACCATAAAGGCTATGACGTTAATTACGCCATTCCTAAGAAGGACAACCCTTGATTAAACGCCAAAAATAGGAGGAAGGTAGCGGCAAAAATAAGACTCAAGCGAGAGAGACGGTTGGTTCATCAGCAGGGCGTTAAATGGCCTGAATGAAGCAAGGATACATCAAATGCGGAGCAAATCCAGCGGCATGTCCCCATTACCTTGGACTATGCCAGATGGGGATAGGAAACCACCCATGCAGTGGCAGGGTGGGGTCCATAAAAGATCGGGTATATCTAACCCGGAATCCGGATAAGGACCGGTGCGACATGGCACACCCTGTGCAGGCGTGATGTCTTATTGATACCCCCCTTCGGAAGACCATCGGAGAACATGCAAGGGCAGAACTCCGTGGGCCAGTGGGGTTAGGAGAGAATACGATGATCACTCAAGGTGATACGAATGAATTTTGACAGCATATCCCCTTTATCTTGGATTATGCCAAGAGGACATAAGCCATCATCCACGGGATGCCGGGATGAAAGCCGGAAAAGAAGGGGGGGCACCAGGCCCGGGACCATCGCTGTCACGCCCCGAGCGCGGAAGATACCCGGATATGCGCGACGAGTTTATATCAATCATGTCAATCAGAGTGGTCGTGTATTCGACACAAAGACAGAGATGCATAAAATATCAAGATAACCCAATCCTTATTATTAATAGGCTATTACAAATCCAATACTCTGTTTAATAAAAAGAAAAGTACATAGTCGACTCAAGAAAATAGGAAAAAGACTAGATGACACTTGGACAAGCTCTAGCTCTTTCACTCGGGACTTTCCCCATCCGATTCAGTCTCATCATCGGACTTACCTGAAAAGTAAGGGACAAACGGAATGAGCGAACGCTCAGTAGGAAACTATATCTCAAGTACTAGCAAGGGGTTTAAGTAATTACATCTTTCATGAATGCAATAATGCTATGCATGCTCGCATAAAACGACAAGATAGAGAGAATGTAATATCAAGAATAAGATGAACTAATCATGAACTTTCAACAAGATACTCAAGATATTCAAGCAAGTACATTTAACAAGTCATGTCAAGAATTTTGGCTATCATGTATCAAGCAAGCAAGTAATTACCCTTTCTCGGGCGACGCATTTCATGTCAAGTCAAGTATGATTCAAGTACAAGATATGTGTGGAATGTCTAAATCAAGAAAGTAAAGTACTCGGTATAATGCCAGATACCTTATCATTTTAACTCCCATGGGCACAAGTACTTTCGGGTGCTCCTCCCAGGACCAGATCGGGCCCTATATGCGCAGGCATTTATCATGTGTTTTGACATCCACTCTTATATATATATAGCCAATTTTTGAATTTCAATAATCAAGCTTGTAGACATGTATGACAACTTTGACAGAATGGAGTCCAAAAATATGACAACGGACATAGAATGGCGATAATAACGGTATAATCACGATATCGATAAAACTAGGTAGAATATGGTTCCCTTAACTTGGGTACCATGACAAATCAATATGGACATTCTTTATATAGAATTGAAGTCCACATGAACAGTATATCAAAGGTAAGATACCCTCATTCTTATCATAGAATTGAGGTTTACAAGAATGACATGATATGGCATGATATCATCATCCCATTAAGAATTTCTTATGATATACTCTTTGTATAATCATAAGGGCCGGTATACCATGTTTCTTTAGATTGACATGGCAAAGATCGTGTAATGGGTTTTTAGGGTACAACCAGCTCAGTCGACCTTGAGGGAATCCAAGGTACGAGGAGTCTTACGGAGGTCTCTATGACTAACTCGCTAGTCCAAAGGAACGGAATGTCCAATGGAGAGCTTGTATGTCAATGAGAATTGAGTGTGATCGATAAAACAATCGTGAAACATGGGACTATACTCACGGAGTGGAGAATAGTGCCGATATATATATTATATAACATATGAAACCATCGGTTAACAGAAACAGTGGAAAATCAGTTTTTCAGTAAAGTAACGACTTAAGCAAAGTCGTTTACCAAGTAATTAACGCCTAACAGAAGGGCGTTTACACATGTTTCCATTTTTCAGAATTTTAATATTTCATTAATTTATCTAAAACGCGCCCTGGACAGGGGCGTTTCTTTTCAATGAGACGACTACAGTAGCAGGCGTCTTTTTATTTACAATATTTTACAGAATATATTTATTTTCAGAAATTATCAAAAACGCGCCCTTGGCAGGGGTGTTAATCATTAAATTCTTATTTTTACAGAATATATTGTTCGGGATTTTAACAGAAACGCGCCCTATGAAGGGGCGTTACTTTTCAATTCCTATTTTTCAGAATATGTATTCCAGGTTTTTTAACAGATACGCGCCCTAGTAAGGGGCGTTTCTTTTCAATTCACGCCCTGTGATGGGGCGTTAACACATGGAAAATGACCTAGTCTAGGTCGTGAATTCAAGAAATACCAGGAAAGCAAGATTTGCACGATAATCAAGGATAATAATCATATAGTCATGACAGGAAAATTGGCAGAAATTCAGATGCAGTATATTAGATTTGATGTTTCATGTTTATTGACTTTTAACCGTTAATAATTATTGATTTAATGTAATTGCATGGATAATCAATTCTTAAGATAGGTGATTAACATTTACATGAAATTAACGCCTGTGTACAGGGCGTCAAATATGAAATTGACGACCTGGTAAGGGTCGTTTCTTGTAAATTAGCGCCCTGGACAGGGGCGTCTCTTTCAAAATATTACAGAAACATAATAAAATCATATTAAACTGTATGCATGTCATGTCAATACATATATAAGTCTTGTCTTAATTTATTTGGGCTACAGTAACTTGAGAAAATCCTACCTTAACAAGACTTGGAAAGGTGGAACGTGAAGAACTTGATGAGAAAATAACACTCTGTTTATAATAGAGCCTTCTCGGAAGAAAGAGAAAGATGAGCTCTGTCAACCCAATATTCACAGCAGCAAGTCAGCAAGGAAGGCTTTAGGTTGGATGAAGAACCCTGGTTCTTCAGCTGGCCAACTTGCTGTAGATCCTACAGGGAAAAAGAAGAAACCTATATTAGTTCCTTCACCTTATCTAACCGGAGGAGAAAAAGAAGAACATTACCTTGTTCTTGGGCAGTGGCTGTGGAGCTTCCTACAAAGAAAAGACAATGAAGAATTTTCAGTTCTTCATGTAGTCGAAGCAGAGGGCAAAAGAATATAAGAAGAACATATGTTCTTCACTTACCGTGCAGCAGCAGGTCGATCGTCCAAATAGGTTTAGGATTCGGCTGTCAAGAGTCTTTATAGGATTTTGGGAAATCCTATTAGGGTTAGTGATTGTGTGGAAGTAATACTTCCTTGATAGAGTCCTTACCACCCTTTAACTCTTTCTAGTACTTATCCATTACCCTAGATAAGCTCCCGTGTCGAACAGAACTCGAATGGAATTAACGACCTAGGTCAGGGCGTCGATTCCTGAATTGAGGACCTGGTTCAGGTCGTTTCTTAAGAAGCGCCTTTCGTTAGGGCGTTCCTTTGTTTAAAACACGCCCAAGATAGGGGCGTTTCTTGGCCTTACCATTTTTGACGTTGGAATTTGACGCCGTGTGGTCAGGGCGTCACTTATTGAATAACGCCTTATCTAGAGGCGTTTCTAATTTGAATAGCGCCTTTATCCGAGGCGTTATTTTATATTGTTTTATTTATCTATTTATTTAATTTATTTTAAAATCTTTATTGTTATTAATATTTTATCAGGGTTGCTACACCCTCCCCCACTTAAAAGAATTTGGTCCCCAAATTCAATTGCATAATATGTATATACGTGGAGAGTGTAGATCATATACCTCTTAGAATAACTCGGGAAATCGTTTCTTTATAGATTCCTCAGTCTCCCATGTTGCTTCATGTTCAGAATTCTTGTTCCATTGCACCTTGAGCATGGGAATAACCTTATTCCTTAGAGCTCGTATTTCACGATGTAAGATCTTCATAGGCTTCTGTTCATATGTGAGATCTTTCTGGATCACTAGATCTCCATGTTCAATAATATGAGATGGATCGTGTACATACTTCTTCAACATAGATATATGAAATACATTATGTACCTCGGACAATTGAGGAGGCAACGCGATGCGATAAGCAACCTCGCCAACTCTTTCGAGTATCTCAAAAGGTCCGATGAATCTTGGCATAAGCTTGCCCTTAACACCAAATCTTCGTATGCCACGTCCAGGCTATATTTTAAGAAATACATGATCTCCAACCTGGAATTCAAGATCTCTTCTCCTTGTATCAGCATAAGCCTTTTGTCTGGTCTGAGCAACTTACAATCTTTCTCTGATTACTTGTATCTTCTCAGTTGTATCCCTTACCATGTCTGGACCTAACAGTTGTTTCTCTCCAACTTCGTTCCAGCATAAGGGTGATCGGCAACTCCTTCCATATAAAGCTTCGAAATGTGCCATTTGGATACTATCTTGGTAGCTATTATTATATGCAAACTCAATTAAAGGTAAATGATCATGTCATCTTCCACCAAAATCAATGATGCAAGCTCTTAGCATATCTTCCACTACTTGGTTTGTTCTTTCGGTCTGACCATCCGTTTATGGGTGAAAAGCAGTACTAAAGTTGAGCCTTGTTCCCAACGAACGTTGTAATCCCTTCCAAAAATGAGAAGTGAAACGGGGATCTCTATCAGACACGATTGAGACAGGAATTCCATGTAACCTGACTATTTCCTTGATGTATAGTGCAGCTAGTACATCAATTGACCATCGGCTTTTTATTGGTAAGAAATGCGCCGATTTAGTTAATCGGTCAATGATAACCCAGATTCCATCGTGTCCTCCTTTTG
The DNA here is from genome assembly GCA_022559845.1 of Amorphophallus konjac. Taxonomy (NCBI): domain Eukaryota; kingdom Viridiplantae; phylum Streptophyta; class Magnoliopsida; order Alismatales; family Araceae; genus Amorphophallus; species Amorphophallus konjac. Next base: position 406,327,176 of record CM040118.1, read on the forward strand.
ATTTAGATAAACCCATGATGAAGTCCATACCAATATCCTCCCACTTCCACTTAGGAATATCTAGAGGATGTAATTTTTCAGCAGGCTTTTGGTGTTCCGCCTTGACCTGTTGGCATGTGAGACAGCGTGATACATAGTCCGCTATTTCTCTTTTCATGTTGGGCCACCAAAAGTTCCTCTTTACATCTTGGTACATTTTGGTTGATCCTGGATGAATAGTGTACCTTGATCTGTGAGCTTCATCTAAGATCTTCTTCTTTAATTCTGGACAATCTGGTATACAAGTTCTGTCTTTGAACAATAATCTTCCATCAGAAGTTAGTTGAAAATCAGATTGTCCTTCTAATCTGCCTTTGATTTCCACTAATATAGGATCATCATCCTGAAGTGCTTGTATCTCAGATAATAAATCTGACTGTATGCTTACATGAGATAATGTGACAAATTTGGCTTCCTTGTCCAAGCTTATATTGAGCTCGGAGAATTGTTCTAGCAACCTCCATTCTTGTATCATACAATTGGCTATCATTGCTCTCGGCTTTCGACTAAGGGCATCAGCCACATAATTACCCTTTCCGGGATGGTATTGTATATTGAAGTCGAAGTCCTTGAGATATTCCAGCCAGCGTCTTTGTCTCATGTTTAGCTCCTTTTGTGAAAATAGATATTTGAGACTTTTGTGATCGGAGTATACAGTAAATTGTACTCCATATAAGTAGTGTCTCCATATCTTTAGGGCAAATACCACCGCGGCCAGTTCTAAGCCATGGACGGGGTAATTCTCCTCATGCTTCTTCAGTTGACGTGAAGAGTATGCTATGACCTTTCCTTGTTGCATTAGGACACATCCGAGGCCAATGCCAGAAGCATCTGTGTAGACCTCGAATTTCTCTCCTTCTATTGGTAGAGCTAACACCGGAGCTGTAGTGAGATGATCTTTGAGAGTTTGGAAACTTCTTTCACATTCCTCACTCCATTCATATCGGATCTCCTTGCGAGTTAACCTTGTAAGGGGCACGGCGATCTTGGAGAAGTCTTTGATGAATCGCCGATAATATTCTGCAAGACCTAAGAAACTTCTGATCTCGCTTGCATTAGTGGGTCTTTCCCAATTTCTCACAGCTTCAACCTTTGACGGATCTACAGATAAACCGTCCTTGGATATGACATGTCCGAGAAAAGCCACTTCTTCAAGCCAGAACTCGCACTTGCTAAGTTTTGCATATAATTGATTTATCCTCAAGACTTGCAATGCAATCCTCAAATGCTCTTCATGTTCTTCCTTAGTCTTGGAATATATCAATATATCATCAATGAAGACTACTATGAATTGATCCAAGTAAGGCCTGTATATACTATTCATTAACTGCATAAAGGCAGCAGGGGCATTTGTTAGTCCAAAAGGCATAACAACAAATTCGTAATGGCCATACCTACTTCTGAATGCAGTCTTATGAATGTCATCATCCTTGATTCTTAACTGATGATATCCCGACCTGAGATCAATCTTGGAAAAATATTTGGATCCTGAAATCTGATCAAATAATTCATCGATCCTCGACAGTGGATACTTATTCTTGATAGTGAGATGATTCAACTGTCGATAGTCGATGCATAGTCTCATGGATCCATCCTTTTTCTTTACAAATAATACCGGTGCTCCCCATGGGGAAATACTTGGTCTAATAAACCCTTTTCGAATTAATTCCATCAATTGCTCCTTCAACTCTTTAAGTTCAGCAGGGGACATTCTATATTGTGCCTTTGAAACAGGACCAGCACCAGGGACTAAGTCAATGGTGAAGGCCACATCCCTTTGAGGGGGTAATCCCGGCAACTCTTCCGGAAACACGTCCGGGAATTCTTGTACTACTGGAATGTCTTCTAGCTTAGTGTCCTTTGTTTCTTTAATTGTGACAAAGGCAAAAAAAGATGTACATCCTTTCCTGATGAGCTTGCTAGCTCGGAGGGCCGAAATAAGAGGGGAATTGCTCCGACTCTTGGGGCGAGTAAAGACTAATTATGGAATATCTTTGAAAGCAATTTGGCTATTGCGGCAATCAACCGTTGCCTGGTATTTGGATAACCAGTCCGCACCTAGTATAACATCATACTCCTTTAGATCGAGGCATATGAGATCTATAGGTAAATTCCTACCTTGAACCATTACCTCACAGTTTTGGTAGTGATGAGTAATATCATTTTCACTTCCAAGAGGAGTAGTTAGAACTATTTTTATCCATTCTGGTTCTAACGGTAACGGGTCGGCAAACTTCTTAGAAATAATGGAATGCGATGCACCCGTATCAAATAAGACATAAGCACTTTTGGAACAAACTGTTAATGTACCTTCTACCAGTCCACCTTCTTCTTGCTCGGTCTCCTTTATTGCATGAAGTCGAGCGTTCTTTGTCACCGGGCGTTTACCGTCACCGGCTTGGTCATTCATTAATGGACAATCGGGAATCCGATGTTCGCGACTCCCACAACGGAGACAAGCTCCTAATTTCCTCCAGCATTCTTCTGTCTTGTGACCAGCCTTGTCATAATGCTTGCATACTGTATTAGAAGGGGTAGTTGTGATAGAGAAAGGCTTGGTCTTTTTGAACTTATGGTCTTGAGATGAAGAACCTCCATTACTAGGCCTTTTCTTGAAGTTGGGTTTGAAAGAACCCGAACCTGTGACTTGCTCCTTCTTGTCTTTTCCACGGAACCTATCAGATAGTTCTGTGGCATCTTCAAGTAGTTGAGCTCGGCGCATGATTTCAGAATAAACTTGAATATCCATCGGCGCTAGCTGAGTAATATAGTGGGGCCTAAGCCCATTAAGAAATCTTCGGGCTTTCATCTTCTCCGTGCTAATCAAATGTTTAGCATACCTAGACAATCTTGAGAACTGTGCCTCATAATCAGCAACCGATAAAGATCTTTGTTTTAACGCGGCAAATTCGGCGGCCTTCTTCTCTTGGACTCGATCCGAGAAATATTTAGCATTGAAGTATTCCACAAATTCTTCCCATGTTACTTGAGTAGGATCGATGGTTGCTTTAATAGACTCCCACCAACATCTAGCATCTTTCTCCAACTGGAAAGTAGCTAATAAGACTTTGTCCTGATCCGTGCATTGCATAACACGGAATATACGTTCAATCTCCCGGACCCAATGCTCGGCATCGTCCGGATCGGTCGATCCCATAAACTTCGGGGGATTCATGCTCTTAAAGGCTTGGTGTAAGCTTCCAGCTCGTGGAGCATCACCTTGTGCTACCTGTTGTAGCACTTGAGTCATTCCTTGAAGGGTACGCTGCATGTTGCGTCATTGAGCACGTTCGGCAGCCATTATCCTACAATTACAATAGCTACGTTAGTATTATATCACTGTGATCTTATTAAAAGACTCATTGACTCTTAACCCTTGGTTCTACCCAATCTCACTTGGTTAAACGTTCAACTTATCCTTGGACTTGGGTTTTTCCTAGGAATTGAATACCCTAGACTCTGATACCACAAAAACTGTCACGCCCCGAGCGCGGAAGATACCCGGATATGCCCGACGAGTTTATATCAATCATGTCAATCATAGTGGTCGTGTATTCGACACAAAGACAGAGATGCGCAAAATAGCAAGATAACCCAATCCTTATTATTAATAGGCTATTACAAATCCAATACTCTGTTTAATAAAAAGAAAAGAACATAGTCGACTCAAGAAAATAGGAAAAAGACTAGATGACACTTGGACAAGCTCTAGCTCTTTCACTCGGGACTTTCCCCATCCGATTCAGTCTCGTCATCGGACTTACCTGAAAAGTAAGGGACAAACGAAATGAGCGAACGCTCAATAGGAAATTATATCTCAAGTACTAGCAAGGGGTTTAAGTAATTACATCTTTCATGAATGCAATAAAGCTATGCATGCTCGCATAAAACGACAAGATAGAGAGAATGTAATATCAAGAATAAGATGAACTAATCATGAACTTTCAACAAGATACTCAAGATATTCAAGCAAGTACATTTAAGAAGTCATGTCAAGAATTTTGGCTATCATGTATCAAGCAAGCAAGTAATTACCCTTTCTCGGGCCACGCATTTCATGTCAAGTTAAGTACGATTCAAGTACAAGATATGTGTGGAATGTCCAAATCAAGAAAGTAAAGTACTCGGTATAATGCCAGATACCTTATCATTTTAACTCCCATGGGCACAAGTACTTTCGGGTGCTCCTCCCAGGACCAGATCGGGCCCTATATGCGCAGGCATTTATCATGTGTTTTGACATCCACTCTTATATATATATAGCCAATTTTTGAATTTCAATAATCAAGCTTGTAGACATGTATGACAACTTTGACAGAATGGAGTCCAAAAATATGACAACGGACATAGAATGGCGATAATAACGGTATAATCACGATATCGATAAAACTAGGTAGAATATGGTTCCCTTAACTTGGGTACCATGACAAATCAATATGGACATTCTTTATATAGAATTGAGGTCCACATGAACAGTATATCAAAGGTAAGATACCCTCATTCTTATCATAGAATTGAGGTTTACAAGAATGACATGATATGGCATGATATCATCATCCCATTAAGAATTTCTTATGATATACTCTTTGTATAATCATAAGGGCCGGTATACCATGTTTCTTTAGATTGACATGGCAAAGATCGTGTAATGGGTTTTTAGGGTACAACCAGCTCAGTCGACCTTGAGGGAATCCAAGGTACGAGGAGTCTTACGGAGGTCTCTATGACTAACTCGCTAGTCCAAAGGAACGGAATGTCCAATGGAGAGCTTGTATGTCAATGAGAATTGAGTGTGATCGATAAAACAATCGTGAAACGTGGGACTATACTCACGGAGTGGAGAATAGTGCCGATATATATATTATATAACATATGAAACCATCGGTTAACAGAAACAGTGGAAAATCAGTTTTTCAGTAAAGTAACGACTTAAGCAAAGTCGTTTACCAAGTAATTAACGCCTAACAGAAGGGCGTTTACACATGTTTCCATTTTTCAGAATTTCAATATTTCATTAATTTATCTAAAACGCGCCCTGGACAGGGGCGTTTCTTTTCAATGAGACGACTACAGTAGCAGGCGTATTTTTATTTACAATATTTTACAGAATATATTTATTTTCAGAAATTATCAAAAACGCGCCCTTGGCAGGGGCGTTAATCATTAAATTCTTATTTTTACAGAATATATTGTTCGGGATTTTAACAGAAACGCGCCCTATGAAGGGGCGTTACTTTTCAATTCCTATTTTTCAGAATATGTATTCCAGGATTTTTAACAGATACGCGCCTTAGTAAGGGGCGTTTCTTTTCAATTCACGCCCTTTGATGGGGCATTAACACACGGAAAACGACCTAGTCTAGGTTGTGAATTCAAGAAATACCAGGAAAGCAAGATTTGCACGATAATCAAGGATAACAATCATATAGTCATGACAGGAAAATTGGCAGGAATTCAGATGCAGTATATTAGATTTGATGTTTCATGTTTATTGACTTTTAACCGTTAACAATTATTGATTTAATGTAATTGCATGGATAATCAGTTCTTAAGATAGGTGATTAACATTTACATGAAATTAACGCCTGTGTACAGGGCGTCAAATATGAAATTGACGACCTGGTAAGGGTCGTTTCTTGTAAATTAGCGCCCTGGACAGGGGCGTCTCTTTCAAAATATTGCAGAAACATAATAAAACCATATTAAACCGTATGCATGTCATGTCAATACGTATATAAGTCTTGTCTTAATTTATTTGGGCTACAGTAACTTGAGAAAATCCTACCTTAACAAGACTTGGAAAGGTGGAAGTGAAGAAATTGATGAGAAAATAACACTCTATTTGTAACAGAGCCTTCTCGGAAGAAAGAGAAAGATGAGCTCTGTCAACCCAATATTCACAGCAGCAAGTCAGCAAGGAAGGCTTTAGGTTGGATGAAGAACCCTGGTTCTTCGGCTGGCCAACTTGCTGTAGATCCTACAGGGAAAAAGAAGAAACCTATATTAGTTCCTTCACCTTATCTAACCGGAGGAGAAAAAGAAGAACATTACCTTGTTCTTTGGCAGTGGCTGTGGAGCTTCCTACAAAGAAAAGATAATGAAGAATTTTCAGTTCTTCATGCAGTCGAAGCAGAGGGCAAAAGAATATAAGAAGAACATATGTTCTTCACTTACCGTGCAGCAGCAGGTCGATCGTCCAAATAGGTTTAGGGTTCGGCTGTCAAGAGTCTTTATAGGATTTTGGGAAATCCTATTAGGGTTAGTGATTGTGTGGAAGTAATACTTCCTTGATAGAGTCCTTACCACCCTTTAACTCTTTCTAGTACTTATCCATTACCCTGGATAAGCTCCCGTGTCGAACGGAACTCGAATGGAATTAACGACCTAGGTCAGGGCGTCGATTCCTGAATTGACGACCTGGTTCAGGTCGTTTCTTAAGAAGCGCCTTTCGTTAGGGCGTTCCTTTGTTTAAAACACGCCCAAGATAGGGGCGTTTCTTGGCCTTACCGTTTTTGACGTTGGAATTTGACGCCGTGTGGTCAGGGCGTCACTTATTGAATAACGCCTTATCTAGAGGCGTTTCTAATTTGAATAGCGCCTTTATCCGAGACGTTATTTTATATTATTTTATTTATCTATTTATTTGATTTATTTTAAAATCTTTATTGTTATTAATATTTTATCAGGGTTGCTACAATCGCCCACATCCATAGCATCGATTGATTTTCCTTCGGAACTAGTCTGAGCACATGTAGTGACATAGCCCTTTAGGTCTATAAGGTTATAAAGAAATCCGGATCGGAACAGAACAATGTAGGGGAGGTCCTCCCCATTGATTTATTTCCTGAGGGATGCCAAGTGTTCTCCGTATATCCCTTGGATGGGTACAATATGGGGATCAAGGTTTAGGCCAAGAAGAAAGAGGTTCTAGGCGTAAGGATCAAGAGTATGGCCCAGCTTCTCGGCGTGGGCTGAAGGGAGCTCCCGGCGCGCCATGAAGGGGGTTATCGGCCTAGGCCAAAGGGAGGAAGAAGAGGATCTCTGCGCGAGAGTTCCCGGCGCGCGCCGCACTGGGAACTATTCACGCCGAGGAGGTGCTGGGCTTGAGCACCGTGAGGGCTCATGGGGTTTTACGGTACCCTGTTTTGGGGTTTTTTCATGGGATTCAGACATGGCCTGGGGAATGGATTCAGGAGGCAAGTGAGGAAAGAGCCAGGGGCCTACCAGGTTGACAGCAGAGGGTCACAGATGAAAGGGGTTCGAGGGATCAGAGTCACCGGGCCTTCGAGCTCTCAGGAACAGGCTTCACGCCATCAGTATTGCCGACCATCCAGGAGATCGAGAGACGACAAACTCTGATCCCTGCAATGGCCCTAGTGGCTTGAGAAATTTGAGAAGAAAATCACGGACTCCACGATGTTTAAATCATCGATGACATCTAGGGAGAGAGGGGGGAAACAAGGCCCAGAAATCCATAGTGAGGATTGGGCTTTGTTGGCTCTGTCCCATCCTAAACAGGCATGCATATAAAGGGGAGCCGGCAGACGATTAACGTGTTGAGCTTGGATGAATTGAATTGGGCGGCATATCCCCCGGGCTTATAGATATGCCAAATAGGGATAGGAAGCCATCCACGTAGCGACGGGATGGAATCCAGATAAATAGAGGGGGATCTTCCCCTTTGAACTCCCTGCTCGGTTGGAGGGTCTATGATATTCATTTTCCCGATGGATAGAGTCAAGCGGGGTGCGTATCGATCACACTCCCTTGGCCTTCCAGGGTTCACCCTATCGGATAGAATTTCAGCAGCGTTTCCCCTTCTTTCGGGTCATGCCAAAGGAAATAGGCCGTCATCCACGGGTACGGGATGATAACCGAAAAGAAGGCTTGGGCTCCCCGATGATGCAGGTGCCCATGGCAATGCTTGCTATCCCCTCAAGAACCGTCGGGGCTTATACAGTGGTATGGCCCCTTAGGTTATAGGGTTATGAATGGATTTGATCTAAGATGATGTAGGGGGGGTTTCCTCCCATTAATCTCATCCCTGAGGTACATATGGCGACCATGAATATCCCCTTCAGCCGATATAACAGGTTGGACAAGGGTTGAAAGGCAGATGAAGAGACAGGCTCCTGGTATGAGTGTATTAGCCTGAAAGGAGGATCTCGGCGTGGATTGATTAGCCAAAGAGGGGCTCTCGGCATAGGAAGATGAACAGGCAAGGGGGTTCTCAGCGCGCTGGTTCCCGGCGTGCTCACCATTGCGCCGAGGGCTGTTGCTGCCGAGAAGCTCCGACAGCCCTATTTTGGAATTCAGATTTGATTGAGACCGTATCTGGGGATCAAACCAGTCTGGCACTATGGACTTCGATGCCATGGCATTAGGGTTTTGCTGAGGGACCGAAGGGTCAAGGTCATCACTTATCAGAACCTCCTGGGATCGCATTCGTCTACAGACGGGACACATCTTCTATAGCCAGCAATTCAGGAAATCAAGAGATTGATGTCTCCGATTCCTAAACGGTTTGGGGGGCTCGCAAGAAACTCAGATGCCTGCGAAGAATCTGCCATCGAGACAGGAGGGGAGAGGGAAACAGGACCCAATAACCCATTAGATAAGGATTGGGGCCCTAACTTCCTTCCTCTTTGAAGCACAGACTCACGGGGATGACTCTGAAAACCGAAACGTCTAGAATATCGGACGTTCAGATGAAAGATACATTCATAGGAAGACAGAGGGCAAAACTTTGATTGCCTAATATCAAGCACGGCAACCACTAAATTTCATTTCATGTCATTATCACCACTTACATCGACTGCAAGGCTAAAGCCGAGAAACGGGAAAGGGGAGGAACAGAGGCAGGGAAGAAAAGAACTCTCGACCTCATCTGAATAGCTAAAGCATGAAGGCATATACCATTACATACAGAGGAAATCAAAATAAAAGCAAACATGGGGGGGGGAGGGTGGAGCATTGACTCCTCTCCCTCCCCCGAGCAGCCCACCTGGAGCTTCTTCTTCTTCTTCTCTTCTTCTTTCTTTTCAGTAGGGTCTCATCTCTCTTTTCTATCTGTTTTCTGGATGAGGTTTTCTTTTCTCTCTTCCGTCCTCTCTTCTGTTTGTCTCGAGAGAAAGGGGTTTTTATAGGCATAGCACCCCCTCCCTATCGGCATGATCATCTCGGCGCCCGGTTGATGAGCTCCCGGCGCGCCTTATTCGGAGGCAGTAGGCTTCCCAGCGCCCCTTCCTCATATGGGTCTTGTTAGGCTCTCGGCGCCACACGGCTGGGCCCGTTTAGATCTTTTAGTCTTTTATGCTTCCTCATCAGTAAGCTTGAGCTGTTAAAGTCGCTTAATCTGTCCCTTCATTTGTCGGTCCCTCGAGTCCGTCAGGCTAGGCAAAGGCCCATCAATTGGTGAGTTAGCATAGCTTCATCAAAATATTTCTGGGGATTTTCATCAGTCAGTGAACTGCAGTTCTTCATCAGTACTGCCGTCTGAGCGACGACAACACCGGACATCAGCTTGGCCGGGGAGGGCTTCAGCCGGGTGGTAGCTTTAGTGATAAATCTTCCGTAATCCTAGTCTTGCAGGGACTTTCAGGACCTTCATCTTTCACTCAATCTTTCATTATGTCTCGTTTCTATTATCTGTTATATTTCAGGTGTCAACACCGGGCCATCTCTTACGCCGATGAGCAGGCGTCCGGGGTAGTCAACTTCTCGTCCGGGCAATGCTATGACTCGGACTTGTCATCCTTTAGTGCTTCGACACCGAATGAAGTGGATCAAGAGGGCTCTTCGTCCGAGGGGTCGCCAACTCCGGATGCCTCGGGAGGGCACGCAACCGAGGCAGTTCCCACGCCGGTGGGGTCAGTGCCAGGGTCGGCCGTCGCCGAGGGTGCCGGGGGCAGACCGTCTGAGCCCTCCACTTCCGAGCTTCAAGGTGGGCCGGGGGCTTGATGTATCTGGTTTGCTTCCTCTCTTTGTATGTCTTTTTCCTTTTTAAAGAAAAAACATCCTCCTTTGTGTAGAAAAATAGATAAGGCAATAGCGTTATGATGAAGACTTAACTGTTCCGTATCACCATTGCCGTATTTTGTTCAGCGTATCTGCAGTGGTTGGAAAGTGCCGACACTTTCTCCGTGGATTTCGCCTGATGGTTGGGTGTGCGTCTGACAGGGTGCCTTTCCGTTTTCTCATGCTTTGAATGCTTGGTCGCTTCGTGTGTCCCGCTGGAGGTGGAAATGAGAAGTTTGAGGTGACCGTTCGTAGGGAGAGATCCCTTTGGCGTGTTTTCGAGGAGTGAATCATTTAAGGCAAATAGCCTCCCTTCGTCTGTAAAAGGTCTGACGGGCGTCCCTTCCTCTCCACCGCTTAGGGTTTTCCCTGACAGTCTTTCCCCATTCTTTCTTTATGTAGCGTTGTGCCGTTATATTTGGAGCATGGAAGACGCCCCGGAAGATGAAGCTGCTGATGACGGAGGGTAGAGAGTCCTTGCTACTTCGGGTTTGAAGGAGGTCCGACGGCCGGCGGATGGGTTTAAAGAAGGTCCGACGTGTGGAGGCACGTCGTCTTCTTTTTATCAGTTCTGGCGGTGCTTGCAGGGGGGCGAGATGGTGGACAGATGGGGGCATCAGGCATCCCTGTCACCCGTCACTTCCTGCTCGCTCCATGGAGGGGGGGGGGGAGGAAGCCAATTAAGCTCTCTCCCTCCCGGGCTTTCCTCTGCCTCCTCGTCCAGCTCTGCTAGTTTCTTTTTTCCCCCCTGCAACCTCTTTTTCCCTCTTCTGCTCTTCTTATCATTTCTTTCACTCTTCGGAGGGTGCCTGCACTCTCTTCCTTCCAAAGAGTTGGCAGGTTGGCGGGGAGGATGCTTTCACATGCGTTCCCTTTCCCCTTTCTCTTCCAAGTTTCACTTGGAAGGTAGCCTTCTCTTTCCTAATCCCTCTGTCACCTTTGTCCCGAGCTGCCCGAGTCAACGGGGTCGACTACCCTTTATCCGAGCTAGTTTCTACACAAGGCAGAGTCAGTGGCTGGACGCAGGAAGGTCAACCGAGTCAGCCGAGCGATGGGCTCATACGGTGGCGCCAGATAGATTTTCTTCTTTTTTGACATGTATTTTCTTGGCTTCGGCCTTCCTGATGTACAAGCGAGTTGCTTGAATAAAAGAAAGGAGCTTTTTGTCTTATCTCATGTCGTTTACACAACGCTCAGTATTCAGAAGTAGAACTTGCATAGTGTAGTCACGTTCCAGATCTGAGGGATGAGCTCTCCTTCCATCGTGGATAGATGGTATGCTCCTTTTCTGAGTGTCTCGACCACTCGGTAGGGGCCTTCCCAATTAGGGGATAACTTACCTGCCGCCTCAAGTGGTCGAGAGGCTTTGGCTGTCCTGAGGATGAAGTCTCCCGGCTGAAAGTGTCTATCTCAGACTTTGGTGTTGTAGTATCGAGTGAGGTGGCGTTACTATTCTGTGGCTCAAATGCTAGCAATCTCTCGGACTTCATCTGCTAGGTCGAGGTTTTCGAGCAGTTTCTGGTCATTTGCCTCGGACGAGAAGCAGATGACTCAGAGGGAGGGGTTGCCAATCTCCAACGGGATCACGGCCTCGGTACCCTATACCAGCTAAAAGGGGCTTTCACCGATTGCCGTTCTGGGAGTCGTTCTATGTGACCAAAGTACGTTGAGCAATTCCTCAAGCCAGCTGCCATTGGCTTTGCCGAGCCTAGTCTTGATGCCTTTTAAGATAGTCTTATTGGCATTTTTGACCAGCCCGTTAGCTTGAGGGTGGGTGACCGAGGTGAAGTGATTGCGAATGCCCAGGTCGGCACATCTATCTAGGAAATAACGAGAATCAAATTGCCGACCATTATCGCTTACTATCACCCGAGGGATGCCGTAACGACAGATGATCAACTTCCAGACGACTGTCTCGGTGATCCTTGCTGTGCGTTCGGCCTCGATCCACTTAGTGAAGTAATCGATGATGACGATAATGAACTTCTTCTGGGCCTGGGTCGTGGGGAATGGCCCGAGGATGTCGATTCCCCAGCGAGCAAAAGGATAAGGCTCGGCTAGGGTGATGAGCTCCGTTGCTGGCTGATGGACCAAGTGGTCAAATCACTGGCACCGGTCATAGTGTTGTTTGTAGGTCGAGCAGTCGCGCTGCAGAGTAGGACACCAATAACCTAGCCGTAGCAAGATCCTGGCGAGCAACCTACCTCCTAAATGCGCTCTACACAGACCTTCGTGAACTTCTTCGATCGTTCGGTTGGCTTCGTCGGTGCTGAGACACTTCAAGAGAGGACCGAAGAAGGATCTCCGGTAGAGAGTGCTATCCAGAGTGACGAATCGTCGAGCTTGGTACTTCAATCTTCGGGCTTCCTGAGGGTCGGGGGGCTCCTGAGAATCTTGGAGCCACGACAGGTACAGGGTACGCCAGTCGCTTGGGGAGGCCGAGTCAACAGCTAGGAGCTCTGAATCGATGCTCGGCCGCTCTAGCTCTTCGAGAAGGACTGATCGAGTACCCTCGGGGTCAAGAGAGGAGGCCAGTCGAGAGAGGGCGTCCGCTCGGAAGTTTTCCTCCCGAGCTATTCGGACTACCTCAAAACTCTCGAACTGTTGTGCCACGATCTTGAACAACTGGAGGTATTTGATCATCGGTGCTTCTCGAGCTTCATAGCCACCGTTGACCTGGCTAGCGACCAGTTGGGAGTAAGTGTGAATCCTGACCCGCTCAGCCCCCAACCGCCGGGCCATGTGGGCTCCCGATATGAGGGCCTCATACTCGGAAGCGTTGTTAGATGCTTGGAAGTTGAACTTCAGGGCGTACTGTAGCTCTGCTCCTTCGGGCGACTTCAGGAGGATCCCGGTGGCGCTCCCGACTGAGTGGGAGGATCCGTCGATGAACAGTTCCCAGGTCAGCCCGGCCGAGGACGGAGATCTTTCTTCAGTCGGGATGGTGCTCTGGGCGATGAAGTCAGCGAGCGCCTGGCCTTTGATAGCCGAGCGAGGCCGATACGATATATCATAGGCCCCAAGCATGATGGACCACTTGACGAGGCGTCCCGACGCTTCAGGGTGAGCGAGGATCCGCTTCAATGGTTCGCCGGTCAACACGGTGATGGAGTGCCCTTGGAAATAGGCTCGGAGGCACTTGGCCGAGGTAACCAATGCTAGCACGAGTCTCTCAGTTGCGGGGTAACTTCTTTCAGCCTCATTGAGCACCTTGCTGGTGTAGTAGACCGGTCTCTCGACTCCCGAGTCATTTCTGACTAGGACCGAGCTAACTGTAGATGGAGTCGCCGAGAGATAGAGATGCAAGGTTTCACCTGGGACAGGCTTGGAAAGCACCAGAGGTGAAGCCAGGAACTCCTTAAGCTCAGTGAATACTTTTGGCATTCCTCGTCCCATGTGAATGTAGCAGATGCCATTTTAGGCCCCCTCAACAGTTTGAAGAAGGGTAGGCATCGTTCAGCCACGCGGGACAGGAATCTGCTGAGCGCGGCAATGCGATCGGTAAGGCGTTGAACATCTTTGATGCAGGTGGGTGGACGCATGTCCAGGATGGCCTGGACCTTGTCGGGGTTGGCCTCGATCCCACGCTGGGTGACTAAGAAGCCCAAGAATTTCCCGGACCTCACTCCGAAGGCGCACTTGGCAGGGTTGAGCTTCATGTTGTACTTCAGGAGGGTTTCGAAGATTTCAGCTAGGTCGGTGAAGTGGTCCTCGGCCTTGGGGGTCTTCATGAGCATGTCGTCAATATAGGCCTCGACGTTCCGATCGAGCTGTCTCTCGAACTTATGATTGACCAGCCTCTGGTATGTGGCTCCAGCGTTCTTCAACCCGAAAGGCATCCCGGTGTAGCAGTATATGCCGAAGTCGGTGATAAAGGTGATCTTCTTGATGTCTTCCGGACTCATTCTGATCTAATGGTAAACTGAATAGGCGTCTAGGAAGTTGAGTATCTCATTGCCCGAGGTTGAGCCAACCAGTTGGTCGATGCTCGGTAACGGATAGCAGTCCTTTGGAGTAGCCTTGTTCAAGTCGGTGAAGTCCACGCACATTCGCCACTTTCCCGAAGCTTTTGGTACCAGGACGACGTTAGCCAGCCATGTCGGGTACATGACTAGTCTGAAAAGACCAGTCTTTTGCCACTTGGTGACTTGCTCCTTGATGATCGCCTGCTTCTCTGGCACGTGCTTCCTTCTGCGTTGTTGTACGGCTTTGATGGTTGGATCGAGGTTGAGCTTATGCATCACCATCTCCTCTGGTATCCCAGGGAGTTGATCATCAGACCATGCAAAGACTCGGATGTGCGCGGAAAGAAACTCTTTGTATTGCTGTTGGGCTTCAGATGTTAGGTTGGCTCCAATCTTCACTCCCAGGGTCGGGTCGTCGTTTAGAAAAACCGCTAGAAATTCACCTCCATGCTCGGCGGTTGCGGATTTTTCGTCGACTTCCCAGGGGCCCCTGTTCTTCCCGTCCGGCCTTGTGGCTTCAACCGAGATATTGTAGCACCTTTTGGCCATGGTCTGGTTACCTCGGACCTCCCCCAACCCATTTTTGGTGGGGAACTTCATCCTTTGGTGATAGGTAGAAGGCACTGCTTTCGTTCGGCTGAGGATCTCTCGACCAAAGATTGCATTGTATGCTATCATACCCTTGATCACTATGAAGTCCGCCATAACCGTAACGGTTTTGTGTGGGGTGCCAAGAGTAACCGGTAGGCTGAGGGCTCCCTCGGGATAAGTGGCCTGGCCATTGAACCCGCACGGGGGGTTCGGATCGGGTGGAGTTTAGACGGATCCTCCCCCATCTTAAGGAAACATTCATAGGATAATACATCAGGGGCACTTCCATTGTCAACTAGAATCCTGTCTACGTTACAATGGTTTATTGTGGCCGATATGACTAGGGCGTCATCATGCAGAGTGGTCAGCCCTTCCAGGTCTCGGTCGGAGAAGACTATGACCTGAGGCTGACTCGGCGGGGCCTTGGGAGGCTCACCGGCTTGGCTCGCCCGCTCAGCATGACGCTTCCTTCCTCGGCCACTGTCCCCTCCAGATGCAGCTCCTCCGGCGATGACGTTGATATGGACCCCGCGGGGGGCGTTGTCGATTTCTTCTGGGGCGCCTCGGTCCTCCTTATGCCCGGCCACAAATCAGGACAGGTGTCCCTGGCGGATGAGGCGCTTGATCTCATCCTGGAGCTGATGGCAATCGCCGGTGTGATGCCCGTGAGCACTGTGGAACAGGCAATGTTTGCTGCGATTGCGGCTTTTCGACCTTATTGGCTCGGGTTGGCGGAGGAGGCCCGAGCCTTTGATGTCTTCATATATTTCGTATATTGGAGTGGTTAGGGGAGTGTACCGCTCGTACTTCCTGGATGGTTCTTTGTGCTCCCCATCTCGGTTCTGCCTCTTTCCTTGTCCCAAGCTTGACTCGGGTTCTTGCTTCTTGTCCCCCTCCCGACCCGAGCCGGTTGCGCCATGGCATGCACTGAGAACTTTTTCGCACTCAGCACGACATAATGCCAGAGTCACTAGCTCGGCAAGGGTCGAGGGAGGGTGGAGGACAAGTTCGCGGTGGAGGTTCTCATCCCGGGTGCCTCCGGTCAGCGCATTTATGGCTGAGGCTACATCCAGGCGGGGGATTCTCAGGGCTTTCGATTTGAATCGGTTGATGTAGGCCCAGAGTCTCTCCCCTTGTGCCTGTTTGAGAGCCAAAGCCCCACTACCGACCTCGGGGGGCTGCTGCCGGTGAAACTCTCCTTGAATACTCGCCCAAACTACTTGAAGTCTCGGATGGATCCGGGGGCGAGGGCTCGGAACCATGCTTGGGTGCCTTGGACCAAGGTGGTCGTGAAGGCTCGGCATTTGATGGCGTCAGACGCTCCATGAAGGGTCATCAGGGCGTCGAAGTTGTCGAAGCTGTCGGCCGGGTCGCCTTGGCCATCGTAAGGCTTGAAGGTCGGGATCGAGGTTCTGGGAGATACCTCTGCCTTCAAGATATGGTCGGAGAACGGGGATCTCTCCTCATCCTCTGGTGGAGAGGTCTTCTGCAAGGATCATAAGGCGTGCTCCTGTGCTGTGAAGTGCCTCTCGAACTCTCGTACACGGAGGGACAACTCCGACTGTTGTTGCGCAGTAGGGCTGAGGGGGCGTGATGGTAGGCTGTCCTGGCGCTCCCTGGGAACTTCGGTCTCCGGGAGTGGATGGCGTACCCCATGCTTACCCCGTTTCGGTGTGGAGGAGGCCTCTTGCTCCGGAGGGGGGGCTTGTGAGAGTCCTCCTGCCTTGTTGCGAATAAGCTGCTGCCCTCGGAGGGTGGAGCGACCTCCGACGGTGTGCTGGGACACGTTCTCATGGGGGGGGGGCTTTTCGGAGGGGCGCGTGACCTTCCATCCCTGGCCGCCTGAGTCCTCATGAGTTCCATGACGACATCCAGTTTTACGTTGAGGGCTTGGAAGGCGTCGGCGCCGTCGTTAACAGGTACCCCTACCGCGGCGGCGGGAGGGGGCAGTCCGTCGGCGGGGGTGCTGGCATTGGAGGGGGGATTTTGTGAGGCTTGGGAAGGGCCCTCTCCCGCTGCCACCATGGTCTTTCCCCTGTCACCGGCGGAACTCCTCCCTAAACTTCTTCGCACCATACTAGCTCTTCGGTCGTTTCCCACAGACGGCACCAGATGAAGGGGCATGATCTCTCGCGGCTTCTGAGCTGGGTAGATGATCACCGAACAGTGAACTGTAGAGAAAGGGAAACGGATTAGGGGGCCCAGGGGAGGTTCCCTGGGGAAAACCCTCCGATGCTTAAGTTAATAGAGCAATGTTGGAAGATAGGGAGGGAGGTAGAAAGAGGTGCACGAGATCCCCCTACACCAAGGTGGTGAAGTGGTTCCTGCTCAGGAGATTTTAGGCGTGTATTGCCCTTACCTTTCACTGGAGAGAGTCTCAGGTTTATATAGTCTGCTCGCCTCATGAGTCCCGTAAGCTGAGGAGTTTCAGGTAGGAGTTACGTCCTCATCGTGGGATCTTTACGTCCTCATCGTGAGATCTTTATAGCCTTGAGGGATCATGGGTCCCTTATCCTCATAAACTCCTACTCATAAATGGCTCTCAACGGCAGCGTGGATAAACAATCGTCAGTCGAGCCGAGCATAAAAGGTGCCAACCCTATCCGGGCGATAGGCATAGCTCGGATGAAGATAGGTCGGAGTGGGCGCTGAGCGCTTGCCTCTATCCCGGTGAGGGGATAACGCGGGCATGGGTCTTCCTCCGTTTTGACCGACGCTCGGGCCTTCCGAGCCTAAGGGCCACCGAGGAAGGATTAGATCCCGAGTAATCTTATTGGGCTTTTTATCCAAAGTGGGCCCTGTGGGGCTGTCACTTGGATGAGTTGGGCCTCATTTGGTCGTGATGGACCTAGTTTGGCTGCTCTTAGATGGGCTACAGAAATCCCCCTCTCCGAAGCCCATTCACTAGAACAGAAGTGGTAGCTGGACAGGGCAAATGTATCAGAATAAATACTAGAACTACTATAAAAGAATGGGTCCGAACAGCAGTTACTACAGAAATAACAATCACCCTCAAAAATTTGTTTATCAACAAGCACACAGAAGGTACCCTAGGGATGAGAAGCCTAATAACTGGAATAGATTTCACTTCTCCAGACCAGCTGGACATAATTTAGGTCACAATTTCAATAGACCCGAAGTTAAGATGCAAGAGAAAAACAAGTTCAAAAAACTCTGGATTTCTAAACATCTGCCTAAAGATTTGAATGATGTCTTTGTACCCAACTTATCTTGGGTTCCAAACCACATTGCTTGATTTCGTTTGTGTAGGTCTGCCTGGCAGTTGAGAACAATAAATAGTACCTTGACAGTGGCTGCTCCAGGCAGGAGACCGATCCAAGTTCAGCAAGTTAGAAATGAAGGTAGGGGGTCTGGTCAGGTTCGGAGGAAAGAACAGAGGTAAGATCATTGGGGTTGGAACAGTTGGTAAGTCCTCCACTAACTCTATTGAGAAAGTCTTACTTGTGGAAGGTCTTCAACACAATCTGATTAGCATTAGTCAATTATGTGACAAGGGTCACAGGGTTGTGTTTGACAACAACTCATGCAAAATCTTTGAAATAAATTCTGATCATGTTAAGTTTGTAGCAAACAGGACCAATAATGTCTACATGGTAGACTTAGATGTTGAGTCTGAATCTAATCTCTGCTTATATGCTAATTTTGAAAGTGATGCTTTTGATTGGCATAGATGTTTAGGCCATGCTAGCTTTTCTACTTTGAATAAATTGATCAAGCATGATTTAGTCAGAGGCATGCCTAAAATCAAGTTTAGTTCAATTTCAAAAATCTGTGATGCCTGTGCTTTAGGCAAACATACCAGGAAGTCCTTCAAACTAAGATCTGAGCCATTGTCTTCTAGACCAATGGAACTTCTTCATATGGATCTCTTCGGTCCTACTAGAACTCAAAGTCTTAATGGAAGTAGGTTTGGTTATGTGATCATTGATGACCACTCTAGATTTTCATGGATCATTTTCTTAGCCAACAAAAATGATGCTTTTAAAAAATTCAAACAATTTTTCAATAAGGTCAAACAAGAAGGAAAACATAAGATTTGTTCAATTCAATCTGACCATAGAGGTGAATTTGAAAACTCCATGTTTTCTGACCTTTGTGAAAGTGAAGGACTAGCACACAAGTTTTCTTCTCCCAGGACACCAGAGCAGAGTGGAATTATTGAGAGAAGAAATCGAACTATTGTGGAGATGGCCCGAACCATGCTGATTGAGAGTCAACTACCAAGAAAGTTTTGGGCAGAGGCGGCCAATACAGCAACTTATACAATCAATAGGGCCATGGTAAGACCAATTCACAAGAAAACCCCCTATGAGCTATTGAAAGGTAAGAAACCAAACTTGGCTCATTTCAGGATTTTTGGTGCTAAATGCTTTATCCATAATAATAACA
This sequence comes from Amorphophallus konjac, assembly GCA_022559845.1. NCBI lineage: Eukaryota > Viridiplantae > Streptophyta > Magnoliopsida > Alismatales > Araceae > Amorphophallus > Amorphophallus konjac. Next base: position 406,346,198 of record CM040118.1, read on the forward strand.
AAAAAGACTTAGATAAGTTTGATGCTAAAAGCTATCCTGGAATATTTTTAGGATACTCTGAAGTGTCAAGAGCATATAGGGTCTTTAACATAACTGATCAGAAAGTTGAAGAATCTCCACATATCATTTTTGGTGAAGCAAAAGATGCTACTAACATTGAAGATGCTGACAGGGATTCCAACCATGATGGAGAATTCCTAGAAGACAAAGAAGTAGAGGAGGTTCAGCCGAATGAAACATCAGATGCTCCCAACCAGGTAGGGCCAGCTGAAACATGTGAGTCTTCAATAAATGTTAGATACCTTAAAGATCACCCAATAGATAACATCCTAGGCAACCTTGAAGATCCTCTTAGAACTAGGTCTCACTTTAGGAATGTTCATAATCAAGAGCTAATTGCTTTGGTCTCACAAATTGAACCCAAATCAATAGAAGAGGCCTTAAGTGATCAATCATGGGTTAATGCTATAGAGAAATAATGTCTGGGAGCTAGTTCCATGACCAGAAAATACTAATATCATAGGAACTAAGTGGGTGTTTAAGAATAAAATGAATGAAAATGGAATCATTTCTAGAAATAAAGCCAGACTAGTAGCCAAGGGCTACTGTCAGGAATTTGGAGTTGACTTCGATGAGTCCTATGCACCTGTTGCTAGGATGGAAGCTATAAGAATATTGTTAGCATTTGCATGCTCCAAGAATATAAAACTCCAACAAATGGATGTGAAGAGTGCATTTTTAAATGGAGTTATCAAAGAAGAAGTTTTTATTGAATAGCCCCCTGGTTTTCAATTCTCCACTAAACCTGACCAAGTTTTCAGATTGAATAAAGCCTTGTACGGTCTAAAGTAGGCTCCTCGAGCATGGTATGAAAGACTGACAGAATTTCTAATCAGTAAGGGCTACCACAGAGGTAAGGTGGATCAAACTTTATTTTCCAAGAGCACAAATATAGACCTCATCATAGTTCAGGTATATGTAGATGATATTGTCTTTAGGTCAACTAGCTCTGAACTATGTAATGAATTTTCTAAATTGATGTCTGTTGAATTTGAAATGAGTTTGGTAGGTGAATTAAATTATTTTCTTGGCTTGCAGGTACACCAGTTAGAGGATGGATGTTTCATAAACCAGACCAAGTACACATTGGACATTCTCAATAGGTTTGGCATGACCAACTTGAAGCACATTACAACACCAATGGGTACTAATACCTCATTGGATGCAGATGAGACAGGTAAAGAGGTAGATGCCAAGCTCTATCGAGGTATGATTGGATCTCTACTTTATTTGACAGCTTCAAGACCAGATATATAGTTCAGTGTAGGAATGTGTGCAAGGTATCAATCTAGACCCACTGAATTGCATCTAGCTGCAGTGAAAAGAATTTCCATATATGTCTGCTACACACACCCTTGGTTTATGGTTTCCTGCATCACACACACTTGATTTAGTTGCATACACAGATGCAGATTATGCCGGTTGTAAACTAGATAGAAAAAGCAACAGTGGTCACTGTGAATTTCTAGGTGGGTGTTCAGTATCTTGGGGTTCCAAGAAATAACACTTTATGGCCCTCTCCACTGCAGAGGCTGAATACGTGGCTGCAGGGAGTTGTGGTACACAAGTAATTTGGATTAAACACCATCTTCAAGACTATCAAGTAGACCTGGGGTGCACACCCATTTTCTGTGATAATACCAGTGCCATCAACCTAGCCAAGAATCCTGTCTTGCATTCCCGCACCAAACACATAGAAATAAGGCATCATTTCATAAGAAATGAGGTTTCTAAGAACACCTTTGAGCTGATTCATGTAGGCACTGCTAATCAAATTACTGATATCTTCACCAAGCCTCTAGACAATGACAAATTCACAACATTAAGGAGAGAATTAGGCTTATTTAAATTATCTTAATTGCTAATCTCCTGTTATTGAATTGTTTTATCTTGTCTAGAGATTATGTGAGTAGCCTGTCCTAACAGTGAGGGGGTGTCCTGAGAATCTGCTGAGTAAATTCCTTTAGTGCATCGATTGAGGGGGAGCTGGGCAGTTAATGAAATTTTGATTGATTCAAAAGATTGACCAGATATGTGTCATTGCTGGTTCTCATGATTGAATGATTGCGATTCTCTCTCAGACAGTAGAATCTCACTCATCTCTTAAGTCTATAAGTCTGTGTTACTAAAGTCCTACTAGAATCTTCTCTCTAGTAGTCCTTCAGAGATCTGGTTTAAGTGTTCGAAGTATATCTTCCTACATTATCAATGATTCCGGTTCAGGCTAAAATCTTTATGTCTTGACTTCTGTCCAGAATAACTCAAAATCTAGACTTCAAGATTCATTTCAAAGAAACAGCCCTTCTGGTGTTGTCTTTGTTGTGCCCCTTAGGCACAAGCATGTGCTATGTTAATTTGATGATAGCAATGCTATTTTGTTTTGATGATAGCAACAAAGTGAGTGCATTTCTGTGCATCCTTTATCCTTGAGATCCCTGAGCATTCTGCATATGATAGCAACATAAATGATGATGAAATGATGTTCTGAGTGCATTTGATATTGTGTTTTGATGATAGCAACATGAATGTTTATAACTGATATGAATGTTTATAACTGATATACTCTGTGGAAAATGCATATGACTGTGACTGGTATATTATCTGGAGACTACATGTGTTCTGTCTGCAAGTCCATACATTGGTCGGTGGAAAGTTTGTACACTTAGAAGTCTGTACATCCACCGTCTTCCTCAGCATCTCATGCAAGTCTGTACATCGCATTTGACGAAGGCATTGAAGTCTATACATTGGCCTTAAGCTGAAGCCTATACATTCGTTTCTGAAGGGCAAGTCTATACATTCCCAGCCTTTACCTATGTTCAGAACCCCAAGTCTATACATTGGTTCAATCTTCCAAGTCTATACATTGGACTGTGCTCAACTGAAGTCTATACATCCTTCAAGGGTCCAAAGTCTATACATCGCCAGTGCATTTCTTGGATTGAAGTCTGAACATTGCTTCAGGAGCTCAAAGTCTATGCATCCACTGTTGAACCTCAAAGTCCACACATCGCCTCATTTCTTCAAAGTCTATACAGTCAGTATCTGCATTGCATTGCATGCATCATGGTGGAAGTCTATACACTGGATTTGTTCTGAAGTCTATACATTGCATGCCTTCCACCAAGTCTGTACATTGGCACTGTAGCATGCATTCATGAAGTCCATACATTCACTGAAGCTTGCTTAGCTGAAGTGTGTACATTGCATTGCATGACTTGAAGTCTGTACATCGCATGTGTGCTTCATGCTAAGTCTATACAGGCTAAGTCTGTCGGTCTTGTGACTCATGCATTCATTGTTAAAGTCTATACAGACTTCAGTGCATTCTCATTGTGTCTCACATGTCAAAGTCTGTAGAGTCTGCATCGCATGCACTTTAAATATGTAAAGTATGTACAATGGTCTTGGCATATGCATTCATCAAGTCTATACGCTGGAAGATGAAGTCTATACAGCGTCTCACGTTGCATCCAGCAAGTCTGTACAGTGAGCGTTTCATTGGTGAAGTCTGTACACTCACCAGTTGAACTTCAAAGTCCATACATTGGACTGTAGCTTGCACAAAGCTAAGTCCATACATCGCTCAAGTCTGTACAGAGTCCAGCATCTCGTTCATGCATTGTTCACAAAGTCTGCACATTCTACTGTTCATGAAGTCTGTACACTGGACTGTGTCCTTGTGCATCACATTAAGTCTATACATTGCATTGGCTAAAGTCTGCACAACGTCCGTCTCATTTAGCGTCTAAGGCAAAGTCAATACATTGCTGTAGTAACGCAAGTATATACATCATCCATCTCAATGAGCGTCTCATGCAAGTCTATACATTACTGGTTCATGCATCAGTCCTCTAAGTCCATACATTGGACTGTAGCATGCATTTGACGATGGCATCAAGTCTGTACAGTGGACCGTCTCAATTAGCGTCTTATGCATTGAGCAAAGTCTATACAGACTTCAGCGTCTCATGCAGCGTCTTATGCAAAGTCCATACATTGCACTGTGCATCCTTCGTTGAACTTCCAAGTCTATACATTGAAGTAAAGTCTGTACAGCCATCAGTGATCTCCCAAGTATGTACATCCAACTGTTCATCTTTGAAGTCTGTACATTGGAAGTTTTACCTACGTTTTCCTTCAAGTCTATACATCGGTAATTTTACCGTCGTTTCCCTTGAAGTCTATACACTGATCGCTTTACCGTCGTTTCCATTGGAAGTCCATACACTCGCTGCTTCTTTGTTCAAGTCTATACAGCCTTTCAACTTGAAAGTCTATACATCGGGAAGTCTTCACATTGGCTGTTGAATGATGTGCAAGTCTGTACACTGGCCTAGCATTCAAGTTTGATCATTGGCCAAGTCTACACATCGGCACTGTAGCATGCATTTCGTAAAGTCTATACACTGCATGCCTCACTCTAAGTCTATACACTCGTGAGTGTCTCATCAAGTCCATACACTGGCTTTGAGCTGAAGTCTATACAGTGCCTCAGGCTGAGCAAGTCCATGCATTGGCTGCTGTTCTTCAGAGTCTGTACATCGCAGTGAGTTGAAGGTTGCCTAAGTCTATACAGCCGTTGGCTTCTTATATGAAGTCTATACATTGAAAAAAAGTCTATACACTGCTTCAGCTTTGTCTTCAGATAGTCTGTACAGAGTTCTTCACTTAAACTGATGACTTATCCGATGCTCTGTCTGACAGGGATTCTTACCGAGATTGATGACCTGGCTCATGTTCCCAGGAGGACGAGGTGTACAGATGCTGACACGTGGATGGAATTGGCTCGGATCTGGCAAATTCACTTGGGCGGGAACTGTGGAAGCCACGCGCCCTTATCCACCTGTTGCTGCTATATATTGAAGCCTTCGTCCTCAGTTGAAGGTTGATCGAAGAAGAAGCAGCAATAGCAGAAGAGCAGAGTGCAGAGACTTCGATCCAGCAGAAGAGAAGAAGAAAAGAGTGAAGAAAAGAAAGAGAGACAGAGAGCAGAGAAGAAGAAGAAGAAAAAGAAAGAGAAAGAGAGATTGAGAGTTGAGAAGAAGAGATCAGCTGAAGATTGTCTCAACTGGACCGTGGATCAAATCCAGGCCAGTCAGCTCTTGTAGAGAGCCACATTTGTGCTTCATTTCTTTACAGCTTTCCGATGCTGTAGTGTCTATTTTTTATTTTCTTTTGAACTCCTTTTTATCAAGCTGTTAGTCAGCGGGTTTTGCAGAGGTGCGGCCTCTGGACGGCTAAGCTGTATTGCCCAGCGGTTTGCAGTGGAGGATTCTACTGGACAGCAAGCTGTGTTGCTCAGCGGAGCGAGGAGGATTCCTCAGATGGCAAGCTGTGTTGCCCAGCAGTTGTATGGCAAGCTGTTCAAGCTGTGAGTCAGCGGAATCCACACTCTGGTTTAAGTGTGGGGTGGATGTAGGTCTGCTGGACCGAACCACCTAAAAACCTATGTGCAGTGGTTTTATTTCTTCATCTGTTTTATTGCTTCCGCTAGATGCTTGCATAGGGGCGCTTCATGTGTTTGCTTCCTGTTCAACAGAGTTGATTAGCTGCGCACGCTATCTGTTTGACACTGTATTGTGTGTTGTTTGAATTGTCTAATTGCTGCGCTCATTAGATGTCTGCTTAGGAGTACTCTGCCTACAGGTTCACAGATGACTAAACTAGTTTTTCTTCGTTAGTCTTAGTGCTGTTATTCCGCTCTTTTGAGCATTAGAATTTCTATTTGAGCGAATATTTTTAAAGGGTATTCATTCACCCCCCCTCTGAATACATAGCACCGAACCCAACACTTGGTATCAGAGCGGGTCTCTGACTAAACAGATCTAACAATCTGCAGAGGATCCTGCTAGTCCTTGGTGCATTTCAGAGTGAGTTTTCAGTGCTCGGTATTTTGTTTCATCGACTTGTGCATTACTTTTCTCATCTGGTTCTGCTGCATTCCCTGTCATCTGGTCTACTGCGCTGAATCTGTTTGCCTCTTACTCAAATGGGTCGACCTCCAGTGTATGACGGTTCTAACTTTGATAGTTGGCTAGGAGGCCTATGTGTGTACGTAGACTCCATAGATCCCAAACTATGGAGGCTACTATCTAAAGGCCCACACAAACTGCCTCATGATGAGACCAAGTGGTCTAAAGAGGACAGTATAAAGAACCGTGACAATGTCATAATCCTTAACATCTTAAGAGCTGCAATCAATACTGATATGTACCCTTTTGCTCTCAGGTGCACATCTGGAAAGGAGATATATGACGGAGTCGTTTCTACGCATAACCAACAAGGTGATAGCTGCTTGATGGCCAACCGGGATGATGAAGATGAGACCTCATCTCAGGTAAGCTCTGAATCAGATGGATACTCTTTCGATGAATTGATAGAGATGTATGAAAATTTTTTAGAAGTATCCAAGAAATTGAAATCTGAGAATAAAAAGTTGAAAAAGAAATGTGATAGAATAAATCTGAAAGATTCCTGTGAAAACTGTCCAAATATGAAAAAGTCTTATGATGCATGCATGCTAGATGTTCAGAATCTTAAGAAACAAAATGATTCTCTAAAAATTGAAAAAAAAACATGCTTAGATAAAATGTCAGAAATAGAGAATATGTTGAATGATAAGAAAAAGGAGCATCAAAAGGCATGCAGGAACTTACTGAAGTTAATACTGAAATGGACAAACTAAAACTGGAGAATAAAGATTTTCAAAAGAAAAATAAAACTCTTATGGTCAGAATGAATGAAATCAATGAGGAGGTTTCACAGTCTTCTTCTGCTAAATCAAATTGTAAAATGTGCTCAGCATTAAGAGAACGTAATGAAGATCTCTTTAGTGAGAATGAATGGTTAAACAAACAAACTGCCTTACTTAAAGAAGATCACAAAAATCTGCTTGCTGAGAAAATTAAAGCAGAAGAAAGAGAAGAGGAACTGATTGAAAAACTGGAGCAAATGTCTGGAAGAGAAAGATGTGCTGGAAATGAAATTGATGCTAAAAATCTTGAGGAAGAAAACAATGAACTGAAGGATGAAATTGAAAAACTAAAGTTGTTAAACACTGGCTTGTCCGAAAGACTTCTCACCATAGAAAAAGAAAAAGTTGTCCATGATGAAGAATTACAAACTTTGATCAATCTGGAACAAGAAGTTGAGAAGTATAAAATTGCAAATAAAGTCTTAAGTGAATGTGTAAATTGCAGTGAACAGGAGATAGCCAGTTATGAGCTTCATATAGCATCCTTGGAAAATAAAATTCATGACCTGGAAAACTCAGCATCCAAGTTTGCAAAAACTGAAAGAAAAATAAAGACTGTTGTAAAAAGTGAGGATAAGAATTCAAAGGGGGGAACAAATTGCACTTCTGATGTTAAGAAAATCACTAAAAGCCAGCTATACAACACCTTTGTGCAAGGTTCAGATGTAGCTAGTACTTCAAAGCAATCCCCAAAATAAAATGAAAATCTGAAATCATCTTCATCTGTATTTCAGTTCAAAGCCCAGAAAAATGAAAAGCAAACAAAAATTGTGAAAGGGGGCAATAAATTGAAAAAGAATGGTCAATTGAATAAAGTCAAAATTGTCCCTACATGTGATGTGAATTCTACTAGTAGTGTGGAGTCTGATAGACTGACACATGTCACTCACAATTCATCCACTCACTCACATGCATCAGAGAAGAAATTATCATGCTATTATTGTGGCAAGAAAGGGCATATCATGGATGATTGTAGAATATTAAAAGAGGATGAGCATGCAAATAAAACAATGCATTCTAAGAAATTATCTGATAGAAACCATGCCACTAAGAAATCTAATGCATCTTGTTATTACTGTGGTAGGCGTGGTCATCTAATGAATGCATGTTTTAAACTGAAAGAAGATAACAACGTGAATTCTAGACCCTTTACACATGCTCATGACCCACACAGATTTAGATCTACTTCAGGCCAGCATATTATTTGTTTCACTTGCAAAAAGCCTGGGCATAAGGCAAATGAATGCTGGTCAGGATATCATTGGGGGAACAACAACTCGAGAAGTAAGCACCTGAGGTGCTATGAGTGTGGGAAGCATGGCCATACAGTCAAGAATTGTTGGCATGCTCAGGTAAGTCATGTTAATGACAAAGCCTTTAAATTCTCTGCAAAACGACCTGTGAATTTTTCATGCTTTAACTGTGGTAAAATAGGTCACAAATCTGCTGAATGTTGGGTGAAGAAGAATAAGAAATAGAATGTCCATGTAAACAACAGAACAACTCATGCTCAATCTCATAGGTCTCATGCTTCTTTTGATAAGTATCATAGGACCAGACAATCTGTTGTTTCATGTCATTATTGTGGAAATTTTGGACATTCCATGGACAATTATTTTCTGATGGAATATGATGATAATTCTGCTAAGAAACTGTTCAGAACACCTGTTAGGGCTCATACAGGACCCAAGACTTCTTGGGTCCCTGTAGGGTCAAATTGATTAAAATGTTGCAGGTGTGCCTTGGAAGATGATGAATAAAGGGGTTAATGATCCAAGGCACTCAACAGAAGACCCCAGGATCCTGCTCTTCAGGTTTGTTCTGACCATCCAGTTTAAAAATTCCATCATATGAAATTGTGAACTTGAAATGATTGCATATCATGTTGATTTGTTGATATTGAATTGAAACTCTCTGAAATGTGAAATTGCACAATCATGCTTATGGTAATTCTCTTCTGCCTAATTTGTATGAATCATCATTTGAATTTGTGAGTATGAAAAAAAATGAGAATTTCATGTTGATTTGCTTGTTTTATGTATGATCTTCTCTTGTCTAGCTGATCAGTCTGCATTCCAGACTCAGCTACTGAGTTTACTCTGCATATATCTGATGCTCTTCTCTTGCCAATTGCTGAACTGAATTTGAATGGTTTTAGCATATGCAGTTAATGCACTATATAGACTCTGTGTCAATGCATGTGTTTTGTGTCAATGCATTGCATATTTGTTGTTAAATGCATAACTTGCACTGATTTTAAATGGGTCATTTAGTACACACAGTCAATGCATGTGTCTTATGTCTGCATACATCATTTGCATGACTGTCAATGAAGTTGTTCAATGCATGTAGGACTACTTTATGTTGCATTGTCTTGCATAACCCTGGTATATCAAATGGTAAGCTACTAAAAGGCAGGGAAATCTGCCTAGAGGTTCTTATTATGTGTGAGATGGTCTTTGAGACTAGGTCCTCCGCCTAGTACCATGGGTCCTGTCTTCATGTAGATCAGTGTACTGCATCATTTTTTTTAAAAAATCTAAAAAAAGATAAAAATGTTCACGACTTGGGCGCATAAACTTGAATTGATTGCAGACTTGCCTTGTGCATCATTGTTGCATAGTCTTCATGTAGAACACTGTGATGCATATCATTAAAGTTAAAAATCTGAAAAGAAATGATCATTGCATAGCATGTTTTTGCATCATGATGTCAGGGGGAGCTGAGAGTTCTGATTATTACATTGAATTCCTTTCACTTCTCATGGTCCCCATTCAACTCTATCATATTCTTTGACATCAGATGCCATTGAACTCCATGCCTATTGCTATCACTGCTTATCAATTGCTATCATTTCCCTAACCTTCACTGAACAACAGTACTGCTCATGGTTTAGTGAATTGAGTTACAGTTATTACAATTGTTCTTTTATAAGAATCACACTTGCAATTGAAAGGAACTAAAGGTTTAACCTTTATAAATTGAAGAGTTATGTGTCTGCCTTCAGAATTTGAGATAAAAAGAAAACTTTTATAGCTCTTAATCTTTGTCTTATGGTAAGAATGGAAAAAGTTTTTTTTTTATACCTGAATGTGTTAATCTGAAAATATCTAGAAAAGGTGAATAAGAGTGTGTACTGATTTTTGAAAAATCACTCTAAAAGAAATAAGGGCAGCAGTAAATAAGATCATAAATGCAAAGAGCTGAACATAGTGACAGAGCAATGGGTGATTGCACTGAGAAACTGTGATCTACTCAAATGAAGCAGGAGAACTCATAAGTCATGAAGTGCTTCAGACTACCTCTGTTCATAGGGTCATATCTATAGGGGGCGTTTTCACCAAATAACTGGGGGTACTGGCCTCTGATCAAGGTGTGCCCTTAATGTCAAAGGGAAAACTATTCCTTGTAGGTCTTGATCTGAAATAGATATAGTAGTTTATGCCTAGTAACTGGGGGTACCTGCCTCTAATCAAGGTGTACACCTAATGTCAAAAGCATAAATGCCACTGGTCTATTCACTTAGCTCAGGTTCTGAGAATTCCAAAATAGAAATCAAACTGCTGTAACCCTTTGAAATCAAAAGTCAATGAGTGAAAATTATTTTTCTCAATACATATTCAAGTTGCCTTTCTTGAATTTCCTTGTTTAATCACAACAGGGTATTATTTCTAACTTATCTATTAATACCATGTGCCCTAGATTCATTGCTATAAATGGAGTCTATAAACTCTTTTTCAGGGGTCAGGTGTTTTACTCTAGATTTATCACTGTTAAACCTGAATTTTTGTCAAAACTGTATGTTGCTGATTCTTATACTTTAACTGTTGTTTATAATCAGGCTTACTTTCTGAACCAATGATTCAGGTGTTGTCAAGTGACCCTCCTACCTTCTCTACCTTTGTTTATATGTTCATATTCCTTCTCAAAGGGGGAGCAACTATTTAAGGGGAGAACCAATTCAGGGGGAGTCATACATTCAGGGGGAGAATGAGGTGCTCTAAGGGTATTTGCATGCATACTGCCATGTTGCACACATGTTCATAATGTTTTTCTCTTTTTGATCATGTCAAAGGGGGAGAAAATTATGTGTGACTCACTGTCACTTTGTGTTGCTATCATCAAAAAGGGGGAGAATGTTGTGCCCCTTAGGCACAAGCATGTGCTATGTTGATTTGATGATAGCAATGCTATTTTATTTTGATGATAGCAACAAAGTGAGTGCATTTCTGTGCATCCTTTATCCTTGAGATCCCTGAGCATTCTACATATGATAGCAACATGAATGATGATGAAATGATGTTCTGAGTGCATTTGATATTATGTTTTGATGATAGCAACATGAATGTTTATAACTGATATGAATGTTTATAACTGATATACTCTGTGGAAAATGCATATGACTATGACTGGTTTATTATCTGAAGACTGCATGTGTTCTGTCTGCAAGTCCATACATTGGTCGGTGGAAAGTCTATACACTTAGAAGTCTGTACATCCACCGTCTTCCTCAACATCTCATGCAAGTCTGTACATCGCATTTGACGAAGGCATTGAAGTCTATACATTGGCCTTAAGCTGAAGCCTATACATTCGTTTCTGAAGGGAAAGTCTATACATTCCCAGCCTTTACCTACGTTCAGAACCCCAAGTCTATACATTGGTTCAATCTTCCAAGTCTATACATTGGACTGTGCTCAACTAAAGTCTATACATCCTTCAAGGGTCCAAAGTCTATACATCGCTAGTGCATTTCTTGGATTGAAGTCTGAACATTGCTTCAGGAGCTCAAAGTCTATGCATGCACTGTTGAACCTCAAAGTCCACACATCGCCTCATTTCTTCAAAGTCTATACAATCAGTATCTGCATTGCATTGCATGCATCATGGTGGAAGTCTATACACTGGACTTGTTCTGAAGTCTATAGATTGCATGCCTTCCACCAAGTCTGTACATTGGCACTGTAGCATGCATTCATGAAGTCCATACATTCACTGAAGCTTGCTTAGCTGAAGTGTGTACATTGCATTGCATGACTTGAAGTCTGTACATCGCATGTGTGCTTCATGCTAAGTCTATACAGCCTAAGTCTGTCGATCTTGTGACTCATGCATTCATTGTTAAAGTCTATACAGACTTCAGTGCATTCTCTTTGTGTCTCACATGTCAAAGTCTGTACAGTTTGCATCGCATGCACTTTAAATATGTAAAGTCTGTACAATGGTCTTGGCATATGCATTCATCAAGTCTATACGCTGGAAGACGAAGTCTATACAGCGTCTCACGTTGCATCCAGCAAGTCTGTATAGTGAGCATTTCATTGGTGAAGTCTGTACACTCACCAGTGTAGATCGTGATAAATCCACACATGAAGAAGAGTTTAAATACGAGAAAACATAATAAAAATAAGGGGAGATGATATAATAATAAGGAAAAGAAGCACGTGGTGCTACTAAGAAGGGTGATCGCCAGAGGGGTTACCTCAAGAAGAAACAAAGAAGATCGCGAATACCTGGTGGAAAATAGAACGCGGGCTGGATTGTGAATTCCTCCTCCTCCTTCAATTGGCCGGCCGATGAAGGGGGTTTTCCTTTATTGATTACCTTGCAAAAGAGACAAAACAAACAAGCAAAAGGAGTGGATCAGCCAAGTGAATGTAGTATCAATCCCAAAGATGATATGATGATGAAATAAGAACAAAACATGCGCACCTTTTTTTTTGTTTTTTTAAAAACCCCTAAAGAATTAGGGAAGGAGGAGATATGATGAAGCTAATGCAAAAGAAGGAAAAAAAAACACAGTGGACGTGATGATGATCGATGAAAAACAAAACAACATAAACAAAGTAAATAAAGACCCCTGCTATCCCTGACGACAGTAAAGGGGAATCGACGTCGATGCTATTGACAGGAAGAAGAGGAAGCAGGGCTCTTCTAAAAAGATCGCACAGGAAGAAGATGAAGAGCCTCTGTAAACCAAGTAACCTCCGACCTCAGTAAACTCTGGTCTCGTCTAATCTCGTAACCTGCCAACCTAACGCGAGGTCGATCAAGACATCCCTATATAGGGTTCCAGATCCAAGATAACCTCAGATTCGGAAGGATAAGAACGGGCAATGATCAAAAGAAGGCAGGACTCTACCTCCAATTCGAGCAAGGAGACCATTGGAGGCAAGGAACTACCCAGGAAAGACGAGTTTAAGCAGGACACCGAGGGGTAAAACACGACCTTGAGAAGGGCGTCAAATCACAAATTGACGACCTACATCAAGACGTTACTCAAAACACAACCATGATCAAGGGCGTCACTTCTTGGATTAAATTTGACAATAAAACTTACCTTATTTGAAAATTATGAGAAAACGCCTGAGATGAAGGCGTTACTTGAAAACACGCCTTGAGGAATGACGTTAATCGATAATTTGAATTTATTTTGAAACCGGATAATACCAGGAATTGACGCCCTGACATTTGGTCATCCTTTCTTTTGGACACGCCCTAGATAAGGTCGCTTTTTAAAACACGCCCCTCTTTAGGTCACGAATCACAAAAATGCAAAGATCAAACCAAAAACACACAAAAATAGAAAAACTTCATATTATGAATGCATTGAAGTTCACTTTGGGGCGTCAACATAGTGACATGAGATTTGATCAACATAGCGTCAATTTTGGCGTGTCTACAGCTGCCCCGCCTTGGCGTCTGCTTTGCAAGGGAGTGAGACGAAATGGAGTAAAAAAAAATAGAATGAAGTGGAGCGAACTGATAAGTAGATGCCAAGGTGTGATGTGACACGCCTCAGACACTAAGCATTGGAAATCTTTCCAAGATTCTGTGTGAAACAACTCCGAGTAATTCCAAGGAAGCATCGATTTGCTGGATAAAGGAGACTAAACTAAACAAGTAAAAATGTGCGCATGGCACGATAAGGAGACACCATTGGAGAGCGGTTACCAGCCAACGTGGACGTGCTACAACCAAGGTGGATTTGCAGGAAAAAAAAGGGAATTGAGATGGAGACCCAGCAAAGGGACATTTTCAAGTAATCAACCTAAGCGGCTTCAAAGAGAACAAAGTACTTGATTTGGAATGGAATATCTCATGTCAACTTAATCAAGAGCGAGTGACCTTCATTACTGCCATAATATGAAGATTTTCAGCATGAAGCTCAAAGTCCTACATGATGCATGCTGGGTTAAAAGAAAAAGATAAGACAAACTAAAAGATAGAAAATAATCAAGGATAATATTGCTAAGCCATCTAGATTTGGTCAAGAATCCCGATCTCTGAGCTGACACTAAGTCGAAGCCCGTTTGTCCGCGCATCAACTCAGAAAGTGGAACCATCGTCCCAGACCTTGAATGACTCAACAGCCTATCCGTGTGATCAAGACTTTCCTGGAACTATAACTGTTTTTGATGAAGGGGAACTCAAATTCCAGGTTCATCAGAACCACAAGGTCCTTGATATACTATAATAGCATAGAATACCATATAGTAATAATGCTCACAACAAGATGATGTTACCTCCGCATTAATCTGAGTATCTCGAAACCTGTAATCCTCTGCACTTGAAAAGTTCATTAGCCCTCAATATCAATATGAATAATCTTCAATTCAAAGTATGACATGATCATAAGTGCTTAATAAAATAAAATTCCAATGAAATAATAGCACTTAAGTTCATCATAGCACATAGGGAAGCAAATTCATAAGCTCACAAATTCACCCCTGCACTGAACGGCGTCAAAACATGAAAGGCGCCTTATCGTGAGGGCGTCAAAAGGATAAACACGCCCTTCACTAAGGCATGAAATGCTCCAAGAGTTCAAGAAGAAAACGACCCACTCAAGGGCGCTACATAAAACACGACTTCGGTCAGGTCGTCAATTCAACAATTGACACCCTAACAGAAGGCGTTAATTAAGCACAAACTTCCGTTTCCGATTCGAAAGCTAAACCCAGTCCTAATAGCCATAAACTTTCTAACTCCGAACAGCCTTAAGACTCCCCGGACTCCTATAAAGGGAAGGCAATTCCTCAAATCAATCAAAGCAATCCTCGGAGCTCTGTTCTTCTGCTACTTCTTCTGTCTGTTCGTGTTCTTCTGCAGGCACCGCAACCGTCCGAGCTTCTTCCTGCAAACCGAAGATGGAGAGGGCACTTAAGAGATCAAAGTCCTCAATTACCAGACTAACAGAGATTAACGGGCACATCAGTAGTAGAATCTCCATGAACCAGGTAAAGATAAAATCCTTCTATTCCTTTCCACTTTTGTCTTAAACGTTCTTCTCTTCTGCATGCTTATTTATCCTTCTTTCTCTACATTGTTCTTCCTTTCTTCCTTCCACAGGACTTCCCGAATGTCCCAGGAGCAAGGAGATTTACAAAAATTAAGTGGCTGCCTCTCATACTCTCCAAATTTTCTTCAGATATGAGGGTGTACTTAACAAGATGGCACCTTCTGAGTCTAGTTACCCATGCCAAACATTACGATCAAATTCATCTTGACTGGGCAGCTATAGGGGCTCTTGTAGAGATATGGCATCCTTCTACTCATACCTTTCTCTTCTCTACTTTTGAAGCCACGATCCTATCAGAAGAATTGGAGATGCTCTTGGGCTTGAAGAGAATGAAGCAAGGGGATGAGGAAAAGATGGCCATCATGCCAAAACCAATTCCCTCTCATGAGCTATTAACAAGCTTGATATCTAGCCCCAACCTAGTGAATCAAATCAAAGCTACTAAAAGAATCAATCTTCTAAAGCTCGCCTCATGGGTGTACAAGAGAGCGGATCAAGCTAAAGAAGATGAAGAGATAGAGCGGGTAGCAAAGGCCTTCGTGGTGTGCTTGGCAGGAGCAATCTTATTCCCATCCACAGAGGACTTTCTAGAAGAGGCCCAATTAAGCGCTATAGTGAGCTTATGGGAAGGAGATAGAGTGGGACCGGCGATTCTAACCTATCTCTATAGCGGGCTTACCTCGGCGGCGATGGGAAGGCCCATCTATGGATGTATGCTAGCACTCTCTAGTTGGGTAGACCTTCACTTCAAATTCGATCCATGTGATGAGGCCCAACAATCCTCAAGAATCTTCTCAAAAAGCCCACTCTCTTATACGACCGGTTCACTTGGGATAAGCAATAGAGTGACGAACCGGATTCCTCAAATCAAGAAGAGAGCGGAATGGAGAGAGCACCTCAAAGTAATGCCAAAGAACCTCTTCACTTGCGGCCCGGGAATACTCAAGACTCAAGAGCTCCGTGCAAGATTCTCTCTCAGGACGGACCTTCGACTCATAGGCGCTTTAGAATTCGTCTTGTATCATTCACATCGGTGCCTTCCTCAACTCGGGCTTCCACGGTGAGTATTCGAGGACCCATCACATCTCCCTCCGATTAGGAGACGGGACCTTGGCAGCAACGAAGATGGAGAAGAAACAACCACAATCCAAGCTCTGTGGAAAATCAATAAGGTTCATCAACATGTGGAAAGCTTAGAAGAAGACAGAGATGAATGGAAATCTTGTGTAATAGCCCTGAGAAAACTGAGGCCCAAAATGGCTCATTGAAGCATTGTAATCTTTTTCTTCATATAAATCAATGATATTTCCTTTATTGAGCCATCTTACTATTTTCTGAATAACTCTTCCAACGTTCTGTGATTATGTTGCAAATAACGCCTCAAGCAATGTCGTTAATTCTATAAACGACGCCCCAACACAGGTCGTCTTCCATGATTGATCGCTCATAACTGACGCCTTCACAATGGGCGTTAACTAAAAAACGTCCTAGGACAAGGCGTTAATTCGATTCATTTTCCAAAATATATTCGTTGAAATTCCAAAAGTAACGCCTTCAGCAAAGCCACGTTTCATATAAATAACGCCTCAATCGTAGTCGTTACTCAAAAACAGTAATGATTATTCCCATCAAATCAATCAAACGGCATTAAATGCGTCTGACGACGGTTATCATTCCCCATGCAAACAAAAATAACGCCTTAAGAAATGTCATCAATTATTAAGAAACGCCTTGATGTCAGTCGTTGATTCCTTAAGACGCGGCCTTCCTTAAGTCGTGATTTCTTTTTGACCGTTCGACTTAACTTTCCCTCCTTTCTTCTTCTTCCTCCGTTCTCTTTCCCTCTTTCTCTCTTCTTCTACAACCCTAACCGAGAACCCCCTCCCCCAATCTCTCTCATTCTCTCCTCTCTCATCCTGGCCCTAAGCTATGGCCGGTGGCGCACCCAAACGGCAGCGGGTCTCGGCTCCGGAGGTTGTTGACTTGGGCGAGGACGAGCCCACCCATGCCGGCGAAGATAACACCATGGAGGAAGCTCCAATGGCGGCCGAGGAAGAACAGGTCGTGGCGGTCGGCGACGAGGCCGAAGGAGGCCAAGAGGCCCACGAATGGGGTGAAGAAGATGAAGGCAATGAAGAAGGACAAGACGAGGAAGAAAGAAATGAAGAAGAACAACCGAGGGCCATCGTCCCACGCCCCGGCCAACTCCGGCGGCCACGTCATCCACGCCCCCAATCGGCAGAGCCAAAGCACAAGAAGGTAGGCCCATAAACCCTATTCCCATTTTTTTATTTTTATTTTTATTATTATTCCTGTAATTTCCATAACTCTCGGGGTATAAACCCTGCAACCCAGAAAGAAGACGCCCTCAGGGGCGTCACGTTTTACAAATGAAACGCCCAACCCAAGGGCGTTAATTAAATTATTTCCCTGAAAAATAATTAACCCCATGAGAACACGCCCTAAAGCATGTCGCCCATTTAAATTCATATCATGCTGTTAATTTCTATTAATTCCATGCTTTAATTATTTTTCATGAATTATTCGCATGCTGTTATTTTTATTTTATTTTCTTAAAAACTTGAAAACAACGCCCACCTGCCAGGGCGTTAATTCAACAATAGACGACCAGACCAGCGGTCGTCCATTCATTAATTCCTGATTAATTAACGGACCCATCTTGGAAAACGTCCCACCCAAGGGCGTGACTTGAAATATTTTTTAGGAATTTCAGATATTAACCATAGAATCACGCCCAACACAGAGGCGTTTCATAGATAACAGCGACCTAGGATAGGTCACAAATTCAAAGCACTCTTAGAACAACGCCCTCCTCAGGGGCGCTAATTTAACAAACCACGACCTGAGGATGGTCGTTAATTAAAATCAAACACCAATATAATCCAAGGCAATCAAAATGAGATTCAGCATGAATAATCAACATAATTAAGTGAAAATTCTTTTCTTTATATGCAGGGATTGATGAGGACGCGTATCTCCTGGGTCATGGTCCGGGCAGCATACTACGGCCTCCCCGAGTTTCAGAGAGCGAGGGTAGATGCTATGGGGTTCGGGGCCTTCCTTAGCATAGAGCCAGTCAGACCCGACCTACCACTTATCCAGGTTCTACGGGAGAGATGGGACAGGATGAGCCGGGCACTCTTGATGCCATGGGGGCATATGGTTCCTACCCTAGAGGATGTAGCTAGGATCATGGGACTGAGGGTAGACGGTGAGGCTGTGAGCGGGATCACCTACCCTGACTACACTGAGTTTGCCCAGAGGTTGCTCAGTCTAGAGATGGTCTACGAGACGCCTAGCGAGTGTAAGACTATCTTCCGCACCGACCTGACTACAGTGATGGGCTTAGGGAATGCTAGGCATAGGTCCGGGGAGACCCTAGAGCAGTTCTCTCAGAGGTTGATAGACGGAGCTAGGGCGGTCTACTGCCAGGACCCAGCTGACAGGGAGAGAGCGGACCGAGACCTGAGGAGGTTCCTGCTGCTGCTACTCGGGAGGCTATTGCTCGAGACGAAGGGCGACAGCATCAACTGTCGATTCCTGGGGATTCTCGAGGACCTGGAGGCAGTTGGCAACTACGCTTGGGGAGCGGCACTGCTGGCGCATATGATGGCCGACTTGTCCACCGGGACAGGTCGAGAGACGACCGTCAGTGGCTTCTCACCTTTTCTTCAGGTATGCATTTTTCCTCTTTTCTTTTCTTTTTATTTATGCTGGTGAATGCCTCACTAATATGATGCATGGATGCAGGTTTGGAGCCATCTATACATGCCGATGGGGCGCGTTGACCCACGGCCTGGAGGTGAGGGAGCTTTTCCCCTAGCGCGGCGCTGGCTGCCAGTGGTGTTTGGAGCCCCATTGGGCTACGAGCTGTGGGTGCTGCGGAGAGAGTTCCGAGACTTCCCTCCCTCACTGGTATGTATGAATGTTATGCATCTTTCTTTTGCATTTATTTTGAATTTATTATGATGATGATGAAATGATGACATGTATGTTTATGAATGCAGGTGCAGTGGAGACCCTATGAGGGGATGACAGACGAGGGCCAGCCGTGGGTCGTAGCGAGCCGTCCTCGCTTTGAGCATGAGCTGTGGGTTCATTGCCTGAGCGAGATCGAGCCGTTACGGCTTAGGTTGGTGATGAGGACACTGGGCCTCCACCAGGAGTGGGTAGAGGTCGGCGAGCCACGCGGCATTGGGAAGAAGACGCGCGGTCGCACAAAGGTGACCGACTGGAGAGTGCGTTTCGAGGAGCAGTACGTCGACTGGCAGGGAGGCGGGACCAGAGTCACTTCCCGGGCGACTGACAGCTCCGAGTACCTCCGGCGCTACTGGGAGGTATACACCGGCCGACCCCAGATGAGGGTCCTAGGGGTATGTATGAATGCAATTACTTCTAAATTAAATGCAAATGCTTATGTTTCTATCATGTGACTAACATGTAACAAATGCAGGATGCGCGGGACATAGCGGCGATGGATGCCCAGGCCCACCTACACAGCCTGGAGGACCAGCTGGCCGCCACATGGGCTGACCTGGAGACCCTGGTGAGTGTTTAAATTATTTCTATTTGCAAATGTATTATTTTTTTTTGTTGAATTATTGATGATTAGCCACTGACGATCTCAATGAATGCAGCGTGCCCAGCAGGGAGCAGTGAGGAGAGACTCAGGGGAGGCCTCCAGCTCGAGAGGGCCCAGTGCAGAGGTGACTACACTGGCAGAGTAGCTAGCTAGAGCAACCGCACGAGCTGAGGCAGCAGAGCATGATCTCGCTTCACGGGTAAGTTCCAAAACACAAATCCATTCAAATATTGATTATATAATTGTGCACTGATGAAATTCATTTTACAGACTGAGGAGCTTCGAGCCGCTCTTACCTGCGTTGATGAGGGCTTCCGTGCGACGAGCACACAGGTGAGTGGTTCAATCATGTTTTGCTTGAATTGCTAAATTACTGAATCATTACATTAATTGTGGAATTGATGATTTTCTTACCTGTTTGCAGACGACTCAGCTTCAGGCGGTACGTACCCAGTTGGCGATCTGCGATCAGCGGATCTCAGAGCTAGAGAGGTCCCTGAGGCGTCGAGAGGAGCTGCCTCAGGACGTGGCTGAGCTGCGGGTGGCTCTTGAGTTGGAGAGACGGGAGCGTGCCCGGGAGCGCGAGGAGCGTGCTCGTGAGCGGGAGGAGTACCAGGCGGAGCATGCCCGGTACCAGGAGCAGGTAGCAGCACGCGAGCGAGAGCTGGCAGATTCGAGGACCCAGTTGATCCTTTCTCAGGAGCGGCTACGAGTGTCTGAGGAGCGTCTCCAGCGAGGGCGTGAGTGAGCACGGGCTGCGGGGTACTCCTTTACCAGCTCCACCTTTGTGGCGGGCTCTTCCCTCCGAGAGAAAGAGCGAGGCATGGGGTCAGGTTCGGGTTCCGGCTTCTTCACGGGGGCCCATGCCTCCTCCACCAGCACCAGCTCGGGACGGCGAGGAGGAGGTTGAGAGTAGGAGAGAGGAGGGTGGAGGCGAGAGCTGAGAGACTTACTTGTACTCCTCCACCCTCACACTTGTACATGAATAGACATTCATGATGTATATATATATATGAGATTGACATCTTTTGTTACCTGAGCACTTTGCGTGGTTTGTGGCCTTGTGTTTGTGTACCTTCCTCTTTCCACGTTCTTCGTTTTGCTTTGCCCTGTTTCTGCGACTGTAATCCACACTTCGAATAAACAGGTTAATTCGTCTGTTCGACTTGGCCTCTTGCTCAATAAGCAAGGGGTGCCTTTACTTTTGACCTTAATAGCGGGTCAAGGGGCCAAGCCTTTAATCAAACAAGGTAAATAAAATATATGATAATGGGGAGATGCATCATGCAAGCATGCATATGCAAACTATAAATAAAAGATGTCCATGCAAAAGAATGCAAGCATACATCGTGAAGAAATGCATTTTTTTCTCTTTTTCTCATATTTATATTTTTTTTGTTATTTTTCTTGAAAAACGCGCCTTAGAGTAGGTCGTGGTTCGCATAAAGACGCCCTAGAAGACGGCGTGAATTTGAAAAGGAAATCTGATTTTTGAAAAAGTGACGACCTGCTCAGAGACGTTATTCAGTAAGAGACGACCTAATCTAGGACGTTAATTCTATAAAAAGTGCCTTAGCCAAAGGCGTTAATTGAATTACTCTGCAAAAAAGGGTTGACAAGGCTATCAAGACCACAGGTCCTACACGGTCACCATCTAAAATTCATTAACCTTTCTTGAGTAATTAAAAGGGGGTCGACATGATCATAGTTGACTTGTATTCGAGATTTCGTACAGTGCAACTTCCCAGGTCGGTCTTGACCATCCTGCCAGTTCGTGACTTACCACATAGAAAGGATGGAAGAAAATATAAGGGAAGCCCATGAGGGATTCTGAGATGCTCAAGGTAAAGTTACCTCCCCCACCCTATGCCTATTGGGGTTCGGTCTTTGGCGTAGGGAATTTTGTTGCATTTTGCCCCTTTTATATTGCACGCATACGCCCAAGGTTTTCCTTGCGGGGACTTTGCCCTCTTGACATGCTTTTCTTCTCACAACTTGACTTTCACTTTGGAATTTGATTTGCATTGATGAAAATAAACCTAATTGTACTTGGGCTTTCATGGCATTTGCTCCCTTTTGGGCCCTGACTTCCACCTACTAGGGCGGCGGACAGGCTTGGCGTGTCTACCCCGAGGCCTCCCTTTCTCCCTTATGGGCCGAAGAAGAAAAGAACAGGTATTGTCTTTCACTTTTAGTCAGGTTTTTGAGTTTCCATCGGATTTTGCACTGCTTGAGTTCAAGAATAAAGCGTGTAGTGTGTGCGGGAGTCAACCCCCTTTTAAGTTAGCAAGACTGATGAATGAATTCTGAATTTTGACCTTTCGGACCTTGATCCTTCGTGTGCCATGGCACCAATTTTGATCTCTTTTGATTTTGATCTCTTTTTGATTTTGAAGAATTTCTATTTTTTATTTGCTTTTTGGTATTTCTATATATTTTTTTTGGTTTTTGGAAATATTCCACTTTGTTTTGGATTTTTGAAACAACAGTTATTATTTTTTTTAGATTTTGCAAATTACTCTCTCTCTCTCTCTATATATATATATTAGATTTTTGAATCAAGGGTAGTATTTTTTAAGATACAAACCATTCCAAGGGTGAGTTAACTCTTCTCCTTCAGCATTAATCAGTTTATAAGCATTGCCTGGATAAACCTCTTTTATAACAAACGGTCCCTCCCAATTGGGTTGGAGCTTTGAACGAGGGCCACCCGGCTTTACGAAAATCCTCTTAATTACCATCTCACCGATTTTAAATTTTCTCTCAATTACTTTCTTTTGATAAAAACGCGAGAGCCTGTTTTGATAAACGCGCACATGCTCAGCGGCGACCAGACGCTTCTCATCTAGGAGTTCCAATTGGGCGATGAGTGAATCACGACGCTCATCAATAGAAAATTCCTTATCCAATTGTACTCGTAGAGAGGGAATGAGAATCTCATAAGGGATTACCGCCTCCATTCCATAAGTAAGGGCGAAAGGGGTTTACCCAGTGGGGGTTCGAATGGAAGTCCGATAGGCCCATAGAGCTTCAACTAGCTTGTCTGGCCAGTCTGAAAATTTATTAGCCTCACATGTCTTTTTGACAATTTTTATCAAAGTTTTATTAGTTGCCTCTGCTTGGCCATTGCCCTGCGGATAATAGGGAGAAGAATGATGCAATGCAATGTTATACCTGTTGCAGAGATCCTTGATTTCTTGAGAGATAAATTGTGGTCCATTGTCGGTGATGATGGTGCTCGGGATGCCGAACCTCGCGATGATGTTCTTCATTATAAACATGCAGACGGTTGACGCTTTAATCTCCACGTAAGCTTCCGCTTCTGCCCACTTGGTGAAGTACTCCGTTGCCGTGAGGATGAACGATTTTTGCTTGGTCAGGAGGTTCGAATCACCAAGAGGTCCAATGATATCAAAAGCCCACATGGAGAAAGGCCATGGGGAGGACGTAGGATGGAGTGAAGAAGCAGGAGAATGAATCTTGTCGGCGTGCAGTTGGCACTTAACACACCTTCGAACATAGATGGAACAATCCTCTTCTGGAGTTGGCCAATAGAAACCTAGCCTAAGAATCTTCTTAGCTAGCATCTGGCTATTCACATGACCACCACACACTCCCGAATGCGCCTCTTCCACAATTTTTCATGATTCATCATCGTCGAGGCATCTTAATAAAACACCGGTGAGCCCTCTCTTGTAGAGCACACCTCCAACCAAAACATAACGCTGAGCCACTCTTCTAATCGCTTTCTTTTCTTCTGCAGTGGCTTCCTCGGGATAGGACTGATCATTACAATATCTGGCAATCTCATAATACCAAGGCTTCTCTTCGTCAGCCAATTCTTCTTCCCAGTCTAAAAGCATGACCTCTTTGCCTTTAAGAGATTCCTTCTTCTTGACCTTCTCGAGCACCTTATCCCTAATATCGAGGAATGCACGATCCTTGATAGCTGGCGTGTCACGCTGATGAATTAGAGGGATATGAAAATCACGCTCAGGAGGGAAGACTAGAGCAGAGGCCAAAGAAGTAAGAGCGTCGGCTAAGATGTTCTGACTATGAGGAACATGGACGAAAATCAATTTGGTGAAGAGTTTGGCATAAGCTGAAGCAAGTTCCTGGTAGGGTTTGAGCTTAGGATTGATAGTGCGGCACTTGACCAACACCTGGCGCAGAATGAGCTGACTATCACCAACAATCCTCAAATGGGTGACACCATATCGATGGGCGGTTTGAAGACCGGCCAAAAGAGCCTCATACTCAGCTATATTATTTGTGACGGGGAAAGTGAGCCGAGCAGCAAATGGGATGGTGACCCCTTCTGGTGTTAAAAGAACCATGTCGATCCCTCTTCCCTAGGAATTTAGGGCTCCATCAAAATGTAATGTCCACATAGGATCAAGAGGTTGATTAATGAACATCAGTTCTTCATCTGGAAACTCTGAATTGATAGGATCAAAACGGGGGAGAGGGTGGTGAGCAAGATGTTCGGCAATAGCGTAACCTTTGATAGCTTTCTGCTGAATGTAAGTGATATCAAACTGAGAGAGGAAGCTTTGCCAGCGTGCTAATCGATCAGTGAGGACAGATTTTTCAAGGAGGAATTTAATCGGATTCATACGAGCAATGAGGTGAACCTCGTGAGCTAGGAAATAGTGCTTTAACTTTCTGAACTACCCAGACAAAGCAGCGCAAGTTTTCTCCATGGCTGAATACCTCTGCTCACAGGGGTTAAGAAGTTTAGACAAATAATATGCTGCCCTCTCTTTACCTTCTTCATCTACTTGAGCCAAGACAGCACCTACAGAGTCATCCAGGACTGAGACATAGAGAATAAGTGGTTTGCCTGGAATCGGCGGCCTCAGGACAGGAGGATTGGCCAAATAATCCTTCAATCCGTCAAAGGCTGCCTGACACTTGTCATCCCAATTAAACTTGACTCCCGGCTTAGTAAGCTCGTAAAACGGCCTACATCTTTGTGAATGCTGGGAGACGAAGCGGCGAATAAATTGCAACCTCCCGATTAATCCTCGAACTTCCTTCAAATTCTTGGGAGGAGGCATATCTCTAATGGCCCTTGCCTTGTTGGGATCAACTTCAATTCCCCTCTTGCTAACAATGAAACCAAGCAACTTCCCTGATGAAACACTAATACACATTTCTTGGGGTTCATCTTCAATTGATACTCTCGCGATCTTTGCAAGACCTTAGCTAGAACCCCAGGATGCTCAATCCTTGTCCTTGATTTCACAACCAGGTCATCCACATACACCTCAATATAAATATGAATCATGTCATGAAAAATCGCCATCATAGCCCTCTGATAGGTGGCTCCAGCATTCTTAAGTCCAAAAGGCATGACCACATAACAATAAGTACCCCATGGTGTAGTGAATGATGTCTTCTCTTGATCTTCTTCAGCCAGATGAATTTGATTATAACCTGAGAAGCCATCCATGAAAGAGCGAGTCTCAAATCCTGCCGTATTATCGATCAAAACATCAATATGAGGGAGGGGGAAGTCATCCTTAGGACACGCGCGGTTGAGATCCCGGAAGTCTATACAAATCCAAACTTTTCCATCTTTCTTCATAACTGGGACGATGTTAGCCACCCAATTGGGGTAGAGGACAACTCTAACAAATCTAGCCTTATGGAGCTTGTCGACCTCTTCTTTCAACTTTAAAGCCATATTAGGGTGGAAACGCCTCAACCGTTGCTTGACCGGCACAGATCCTGGCTTAAGTGTAAGGCGGTGTTCAACGAGCGCAGGGTCTAAACCAGGCATGTCTTCATAACTCCATGCAAACGTGTCCTTGTATTCTTGCAGGACCAAAATGAGCGCCTCCTCTTCGGAGGGCGGCAAATTCTTGCTTATGAGGACAATCCTAGGGTCTTCCTCGGTACCCAAATTAATTTCTTTGGTAGGCTCTTCTACAGAGGCTGACGATTCGTCAAATCGTCTTATACCACTAGCAAAAGCATCAGCCTCGTCCTCATATTCTTCATAACTTTCATCCCCCTCTTCAATAGGGTCTTCGTCATTCATAATTTCATAGACACCCAAACCCTCATAAGAAACAACAGCATCCTCATATTCTAACTCTGGCAGGATGATTGGATTCTCTATAAATTCAGGGAGAGCTAAACAAGCCTGGCATCTGATAGCTAACTCCATCAGAAACCTATGGGGAATCTGCTTACCCTTGGACTTCTTATGTGAATCTACCCCTTGAATTTTAGCGTTAGCGGAAGATGAGGAGGAGCAACTAGCTTGATCAGAAAAGGAAGGAAGGAGGTGAAAAAGTGGATACAGGAGGTAATACAGAGGAAGTCCCCTCACCAGAGGGGGAGAAAAGATTTAGCAATGAATTTTGAAGGAGCGACCCCTAGGTCGGGATGCACTCAGAAGAGAAATAGGAGGTCTCCTCGACAGAAATGGAGGATTGGAAATTTGGGAATTTGGCATTTTTTTTTCATTTTGTCTTTGTCTTTTTCTTCATTTTTATTTTCTTTTCAAGAAGAAAGCAGTGTGCAGGGAGGATAGCAGGAGGAGTGGAAATTGCCAGATCAGAGAAGAGTTAAATCAGTGATGGCCCGCGTGGGGGCGTGATGGAGAGTTTAGAAAATAGCTCGAGGAGCGAAGAAGGAATTGTGAGAGAAACTTGGATTGAATCTGGAGATAAATTGATTATAATCGGAACGGTCTTGGCACGCGACCAAACTGATGAAAATATAGAGAAGCAAGCACGGATGGATGCATGGAAGTGAGAGAAAAGAGGTCGGCCCACAGCCTGTCCACGGTGAAACCTTCTTCAAACGGAACATCTGGCTCTCCAGTATCAGTGTAGTCACTCAGCAGCTGTCTCTTATCTGTAATTACGGCTGGCATTTCAATCAATTCATGAATAAGTGGTGGAAATTCCAAGATCAGTCGGCATGAAGAGGCGGCTCAAAGAAATAGTAATATCCTGCATATCGAACCACCTGTACCAGTCACATTTTGGATCATCTATTTTCCTTCGCTTGTCAGGCCTTAAGGACTCCAGGGCTTTGTATGTGGCCAACGGGGTAATATGACGAGCAAACTATCTAGCATGAACATCCTGACAGTCTAATATGGAAGTAATTATGGTAGTTTGCTCCTTATTTTGAAAGGCACCTGTGACAAAATGTGTCTTCAATGTCCAAGTGAGCGGCTGGCGATCTGTTTTTAATGTAGATGTCATAAATGCCCATGGTTCATCTTTGTTTTTGCCTGGCCCTTTGTAACCTAGGCCACCTCGTGTAATTAGCTTCTGAGGTTTAACAGGCCTAATCCTGCCTTGATAATTGGCACCCAGACCTTTGCCATTTTGATACCCCATTTTCATCAAGATGTTCCAGCCAGAGGTGTTCATCATTGTTTTCTTCTTTTTCCCCTGGGGAGGCAGGGGTGTCATAGCAACTGTTGTGATTTTTTCTGGCATTGGTCGTGGACAAGGGACGTCCAGCACAGATAATAGTGGCTTGTTGGCCGGCCACATGGATGGAACTGATGAAGCCACATGAATATCTTCCTCTGGCAAAATCGGCATACTGGTAACTTTAATAATGCGGCCCTTGTGTGGGAATTTAAGGCATTGGTGATTTGTGGAGGGCACCGCATCGAGTTGCTGAATGTAGGGGCGTCCCAGAATGCCATTAAATGTCGGATCCATATCCAGAATGTGAAAATCTGCTGTGATGGCGGCAGGACCCAAACTTACTTTTAACGTAATCATGCCTATAGGAGGTTTCTTCGTGTTATCATATGTAGTTACGGTGATAGTAGACGGCCGAATTTGGCTTTCCGGAATGCCACACAACTTCAAGGTGCTAGGTGGCAAGACATTGATGGATGCCCCCGTGTCCACCAGACATTGCTTAACAGCCACCTTATTAATGTCAACTGTGATGCATAGAGCATATTTTCTTGCTGGGAGTGGCGCCAGTTCATGTTCCTGGAAAGTAATTGCCGGCTGACTGCTAGCGGGCGTTAAAACCGTGACTATCTGCTCAACTGGAATGTCCTCATTGACCATCACCTTTTGCAGATATTCTTTCAAAGCTAGCTGATGAGTGGTGGACCTTTTAATTAATTCAAGGATTGAAATCCTTGCTGGGGTTCGGTCCAAGTGCTTTAGCAAATCATACTGAGTCCCTGGCACTGACTCTTGTTCTTGTTCTTGCTCTTGCGGCCCCTGCACGGGCTCTAGCTCTCTCTGTGAAAAAATACGGTGGAACATCCGTCCACTGCGGAGCGGCACCACGCCTTGACGTGCCTCTGTCGGGGCAAGTGTGGGAGGAGGATTAGAAGAAGAAGAAGGTGTGTCGGTGTTAAGAAGTGGCGGGGCGGGAGTTCCCGCAGAGGGAATCCCCGTAGGGGATATTGGTGCCCTGGTAGGAAGCGTAGGAGTAGAAAGGGATACCCGGATGCGGGGGGAATTGGTGGGGGGTGGAATGAGAAGAGTTCTGGGTAAAAAAGGTGGTGGAACCGATGGTGGGGGGATCCTTGCCGGTGAAGGAGTAGTGGTGGCGTGTGCAGTGGGCGTTGGCGATGGGCGGATGAGGAATGGCCTAGATGGCAATGGCGAAGGGTTGGTGGTGGATGGGTTTTATTGTGGCGTAGGCTGTGGAGGTGGTAAGCGTGTAAGAAGGGGGCGAACCGGCAAGGTCGGAGAATAGGCGGAGGTAGGTGGATTAACGGGGCGCAGAAGAGATCGGCCCAATTGAGGGGTAGGAGAAGAAGAAGGGGTGCGCAAGAGGCGCGGAGGTTGATTTTGATTGTGATGCAGTGCCCCGACAGAGGCGTTTTCTTCATGCCATCCCTGCCCTCTCTCCACCTCATAGAGAGACGTGACAGGGTTTACGTGCTGGTTTGGCGGGTGCTCCGGCAGTGGATTGTGGACGATCCCCATATCGTGCTGAGGCGCTGGAGCTTGTTGTTGCTGCTGTGGAGCTGGTTGCTGTGGCTGCTGAGCCTGTTGCTGCCGAGGAGACCTTCTTTCTTTCATGGTGGCGATGAATTGTCTCATCTCATCCCAATTGATGTCACCCTGGTCATTTAGGTCATAAATGTAATCTCTGAAGTGGAAGCAACGATCAAGGTTGTGACCAGGTGCACGATGGAAAGCGCAGTAACGGGATGTGTCAACATTAGCGGGCCACACTGTTCTTTCCCTTGGTAACATGAGCAAATTGGCGGCCATTAAAGCATTGAAAATATCCGGGAGACTTTCTGGTAGTGGAGGGTAGTGGTCCCTTTTGGGGCCAAGTGGTG
The DNA here is from genome assembly GCA_022559845.1 of Amorphophallus konjac. NCBI lineage: Eukaryota > Viridiplantae > Streptophyta > Magnoliopsida > Alismatales > Araceae > Amorphophallus > Amorphophallus konjac. The sequence continues at coordinate 406,375,218 of CM040118.1, forward strand.
GTCTCCGTTGTTGTTGTTGGCCATAGTTGGTAGGTGGTGGTACCTGGTGGTACTGTTGCGGAGCTGGAGGGTTAGCGCGGGGCACTTGGTTTGGCGGTGAAGCAAAGGAATGTTGGGGTGCGAATTGGCGTTGTGGAGTGGAGTTGAAATGGGGGTTTTGTGGTGGAGGTGGGTTAGGCCGTGGGTTAGATTGATGGGGGTGGCCAACTACGCCAACCTGTTCATTTGCAATAGTGCCCTCCGTCGTGGGCCCGCTGTTGTTGACAGTTGTGGTTTTCTTGAATAGCCGTGGCTTCGGCTCAAACATGCCCATAATGGGCGAATCCTTCATCTATGTCTAGATATAACGAGCCCTTTCATATAGCTCCTCCATGGTGGTTAACCTATTCATGGCCAAGATATGCCGGAACTGAGGAGTTGCATTAGAAATTATCATCTTAACTTGTTCTTGTTCCGACAGTGTATCTTTCAGCTTCTCGGCCATTAACCGCCATCTATCAGCGAACATTATGAAGTCTTCCTCTGGCTTCATTTTTTACGCAACCAGGTCCGTGAGTGAGAGGGAGGGTCCGACCCGGTCTCTGTATTTATGCAAGAACTTCCTCTGAACGATATCAAAGTCACCGGCATCAGCAGGATCCAATGAATAAAACCATTCAAGGGCTGGCCCCTCCAGAGATCTCCTGAATAAGTAAGCCAAGGAGGCCTTGTTGTCTTGCCAAAAGAAGGTCTCGTACATAAAATCCTTCAAATGAATAAAAGGGTTACCAGTCCCATTATATCGCCAAAAATTCGGCATCTCAGATGGTGGTAAGTGGAAGACTGGCAATGTAGGGAGTGAGATCTCTAGGGCATTCTTAGCCATGGTGACCTTCTTTAGTTGCTCTTCCATGCTAGCCAACTTCTGAAGCAGTAGAACATTAGTGTCGGACTCGACTGGGGCCGGATTTTGAATAAAAGAATGCGGTATAGGCGTCCGTAGAATTCGGGGAGGTTGGGGAAATTGGGGCCTAACCACAGAGTGGCTCGCCTGTTGGGCCGGCATGGCCGTACCAGGCGTTGGTGGATGGGAAGGAGGTTTATGCATAACCGCTTGGTCATTGACGGGGTGATGGCCACTCTCGGCCGGAGGGGGATTGGAGGACGAAGAAGGAACGAACTTCCCTTTCAAAGTGGCCTGAACTGCCTGCCGCTGGGAATCATCCAACTGAGATAGTGCATTAATTAAATCCGTGACATTGAAGGATGGGGAAGGGTTCCCCGAAGTGTTGGAAGGCACAGCCTGAGAAGAGGGCACAACCACTTGAGGAGTGGTATCAACCACATGGACTTGAGGATAACGAGACTGAGGAAGAGGGTAATTTCCCTCATGATAGATGGAATCTTGGAGGGGACTTTCATATTGACCAAAAACATTCTCATCCTCATCATCATAAGAATATCCGTAGCCTGCCATGTTGATGATCTTACCTGAACGGAGTTGCATGTTTAAGAGGAGAGACGGGCTTATAAAGGAACTGTCAAACAAAACCCACTCAATCCAAACAAGCCAAATCAACCCAAGCAAATTTATGCAACCAAGTTGAGATGAACGTAAGATTTTAGTGTTTCGCTTGAGATTAGAGTGGATTAAATTGTAGAATAATTCCCTCTTTTACAAAGTGAAACCTAGTTTATCCAAGTGTGATCTCCGGGTTAACTAGATTCTTTCTCTCCCCTCACCAACAATAGGTTCTCTATACTCCGGGTACTTCAAGGGTACAACCAGCCCGGCGTCCGTGAGGGAATCCATGGGTGCGGGGACTTACGGAGGTCTTGGAAAAGGGATTTTCGGTCCAAAGAGACAGAGTGCTCAATGGAGGGTTGTCCCGATTCCAAGAGAGGTGTGGGGGATCCTAGTGTAGAGAGAGGAGGTCTCTCAACCAAATGCCACAAGATGCAAAATAATATGATCAGATTGCAACAATATAGGAAAGCAATGTAATAATCAATCCAACAGGAAGCAGGTTTCTGTAAAAACGTAGGAAAGAGATGACCCGGGGCAGGTCGCTATCAACCAAAGAGACGACAGAGTCACTATCGTGAATCACTGCGAAAGCCCACGAGCCAGCAGTGAGAAAACGAAACACACCTCTGGGTGAGGCGCTATAATCGCAAAGGACGCCTCTGCAAGAGGGCGTCAAATATGAAAACGCGCCTTGAAGTGAGGCGCTATGAAATAAAAGGGCACCCTGGGGCAGGGTGTGAATTCACAGACAGTGTGATAAAAAGTAGTAGAATAATGAAAGACGCCTTCTGGGAAGACGTAACACAGAAAATAGACGCCCTCGATGAAGGCGTTAAACGAAAAAAGCGTCTCTGGGTGAGGCGTTAATTCAGGAAAATAATCAAACAATCACAAACTGGCTGATCCCGGGAGTGTGCAGTGTGCACGGTGGAGGGTGCCCGTGGGGCACAAAAGGAGGGGAACCGTGGGTACCGAGGGGAAAGGGCACACGTGGGTGCCGAAGGGGAAAGGGCACACGTGGGTGCCAATAGGAAAGGGCACACGTGGGTGCCAATAGGAGATGGTAATCAAAAGAAAAATAGTGGAAGTCCCACCGTGATCGCCAATTTGTAGATCGTGATAAATCCACACATGAAGAAGAGTTTAAATACGAGAAAGCAAAATAAAAATAAGGGGAGATGATATAATAATAAGGAAAAGAAGCACGTGGTGCTACTAAGGAGGGTGATCGCCAGAGGGGTTACCTCAAGAAGAAACAAAGAAGATCGCGAATACCTGGTGGAAAATAGAACGCGGGATGGATTATGAATTCCTCCTCCTCCTTCAATCGGCCGGCCGATGAAGGGGGTTTTCCTTTATTGATTACCTTGCAAAAGAGACAAAACAAACAAGCAAAAGGAGTAGATCAGCCAAGTGAATGTAGTATCAATCCCAAAGATGATATGATGATGAAATAAGAACAAAACATGCACACCTTTTTTTTTGTTTTTTTAAAACCCCTAAAGAATTAGGGAAGGAGGAGATATGATGAAGCTAATGCAAAAGAAGGAAAAAAAAACACAGTGGACGTGATGATGATCGATGAAAAACAAAACAACAAAAACAAAGTAAACAAAGACCCTTGCTATCCCTGACGACAGTAAAGGGGAACCGACGTCGATGCTATTGACAGGAAGAAGAGGAAGCAGGGCTCTTCTAAAAAGATCGCACAGGAAGAAGATGAAGAGCCTCTGTAAACCAAGTAACCTCCGACCTCAGTAAACTCTGGTCTCGTCTAATCTCGTAACCTGCCAACCTCCCCTGCCAACCTAACGCGAGGTCGATCAAGACATCCCTATATAGGGTTCCAGATCCAAGATAACCTCAGATTCGGAAGGATAAGAACGGGCAATGATCAAAAGAAGGCAGGACTCTACCTCTAATTCGAGCAAGGAGACCATTGGAGGCAAGGAACTACCCAGGAAAGACGAGTTTAAGTAGGACACCGAGGGGTAAAACACGACCTTGAGAAGGGCGTCAAATCACAAATTGACGACCTACATCAAGACGTTACTCAAAACACGACCATGATCAAGGGCGTCACTTCTTGGATTAAATTTGACAATAAAACTTACCTTATTTGAAAATTATGAGAAAACGCCTGAGATGAAGGCGTTACTTGAAAACACGCCCTGAGGAAGGACGTTAATCGATAATTTGAATTTATTTTGAAACCGGATAATACCAGGAATTGACGCCCTGATATTTGGTCGTCCTTTCTTTTGGACACGCCCTAGATAAGGTCGCTTTTTAAAACACGCCCCTCTTTAGGTCGCGAATCACAAAAATGCAAAGATCAAACCAAAAACACACAAAAATAGAAAAACTTCATATTATGAATGCATTGAAGTTCACTTTGGGGCGTCAACATAGTGACATGAGATTTGATCAACATAGCGTCAATTTTGGCGTGTCTACAACCAGTTGAACTTCAAAGTCCATACATTGGACTGTAGCTTGCACGAAGCTAAGTCCATACATCGCTCAAGTCTGTACAGAGTCCAGCGTCTCGTTCATGCATTGTTCACAAAGTCTGCACATTCTATTGTTCATGATGTCTATACACTGGACTGTGTCCTTGTGCATCACATTAAGTCTATACATTGCATTGGCTAAAGTCTGCACAACGACCGTCTCATTTAGCGTCTAAGGCAAAGTCAATACATTGCTACAGTAACGCAAGTATATACATCGTCCGTCTCAATGAGCCTCTCATGCAAGTCTATACATTACTGGTTCATGCATCAGTCTTCTAAGTCCATACATTGGACTGTAGCTTGCATTTGACGATGGCATCAAGTCTATATAGTGGACCGTCTCAATTAGGGTCTTATGCATTGAGCAAAGTCTATACAGACTTCAGCGTCTCATGCAGCGTCTTATGCAAAGTCCATACATTGCACTGTGCATCCTTCGTTGAACTTCCAAGTCTATACATTGAAGCAAAGTCTGTACAGCCATCAGTGATCTCCCAAGTATGTACATCCAACTGTTCATCTTTGAAGTCTGTACATTGGAAGTTTTACCTACGTTTTCCTTCAAGTCTATACATCGGTAATTTTATCGTCGTTTCCCTTGAAGTCTATACACTGATCGCTTTACCGTCGTTTCCATTGGAAGTCCATACATTCGCTGCTTCTTTGTTCAAGTCTATACAGCCTTTCAACTTGAAAGTCTATACATCGGGAAGTCTTCACATTAGCTGTTGAATGATGTGCAAGTCTGTACACTGGCCTACCATTCAAGTCTGATCATTGGCCAAGTCTACACATCGGCACTGTAGCATGCATTTCGTAAAGTCTATACACTACATGCCTCACTCTAAGTCTATACACTCGTGAGTGTGTCATCAAGTCCATACACTGGCTTTGAGCTGAAGTCTATACAGTGCCTCAGGCTGAGCAAGTCCATGCATTGGCTGCTGTTCTTCAGAGTCTATACATCGCAGTGAGTTGAAGGTTACCTAAGTCTGTACAGTCGTTGGCTTCTTATATGAAGTCTATACATTGAAAAAAAGTCTATACACTGCTTCAGCTTTGTCTTCAGATAGTCTGTACAGAGTTCTTCACTTAAACTGATGACTTATCCGATGCTCTGTCTGACAGGGATTCTTACCGAGATTGATGACCTAACTCGTGATCCCAGGAGGACGAGGTGTGCAGATGCTGACACGTGGATGGAATTGCCTCGGATCTGGCGAATTCACTTGGGCGGGAACTGTGGAAGCCACACGCCCTTATCCACCTGCTGCTGCTATATATTGAAGCCTCCGTCCTCAGTTGAAGGTTGATCGAAGCAGAAGCAGCAATAGCAGAAGAGCAGAGTGCAGAGACTTCGATCCAGCAGAAGAGAATAAGAAAAGAGTGAAGAAAAGAAAGAGAGACAGAGAGCAGAGAAGAAGAAGAAGAAAAAGAAAGAGAAAGAGAGATCGAGAGTTGAGAATAAGAGATCAGCTGAAGATTGTCTCAACTGGACCGTGGATGAAATCCAGGCCAGTCAGCACTTGTAGAGAGCCACATTTGTGCTTCATTTCTTTACAGCTTTCCGGTGCTGTAGTGTCTATTTTTTTATTTTCTTTTGAACTCCTTTTTATCAAGTTGTTAATCAGCGGGTTTTGCAGAGGTGCTGCCTCTGGACGGCTAAGCTGTATTGCCCAGCGGTTTGCAGTGGAGGTGTAGCAACCCTGGAAAAATAAAGATTTTGAAAATGGATCAAATTAAAATAAAAGATAAGTAAATAGATGATGAAAGCCTAAACGCATAAGAATAAGCCAGAAGGAAAATAATGCCTTGGGTCAAGGCGCTACTTCAAGAAGAAACGCCCTTATACAAGGCGCTAATTTATGAAAGGACGCCAACATGTGAGGTCGTCAATTCTTAAACGGTCAAAATAAATAAAAAGGAAAGTAGAAGTGACGCCCTTCACCTGGGCGCGTTTTATACAAGAAACGACGCTTGACAAGGCGTCAATTTAAATTAACGCCCTCACTTAGGACGTTAATTCAGTTTGAGTTTTGTTCGACCCAGGAGACTATCCAGAGCAAGTTTCTGGATAAATACGAGGAAGATTGAATAGGGTAAGAACTCTATTAGGGAAATATTACTTCCAATACAACACTAACTCCATTACGATCCTAAAAACCTATAAATACCCTCCTAATTCACCCAGATCGCTACTTTGGCGATCTAACTTTCGTTTTGCTGCTGCTGTCGACCGTAAAGAACAGGTAATGTTCTTTCCCCTACCTTCAGTCATGGTTATGAAGGATACTGATGTTCTTCATCATCTTTTGCTATAGGTTGCCTGCCTTGCGTTTCCTAACGTGCTGAAGAACGAGGGGTTCTTCATCAAACATCATCTTCTGGAGGCCGGTTTAGAACAGAGCATCGGTTTCTTACCAAAACCTTCACGTTTCCTCTCCCAGATCACCTTCAGGTAGGTTTTCTCAAGATTGTAGCCCAAACTAGCTTAAGATCTTAATAATATCATCGGTCGTGCATGCATATAGTTTTATTGTGGTTTCAGATGTTTTCTATGTAATTTCAAAAAGAAACGCCCTTGGCAAGAGCGCTAATTTAAAGAAGCGACCCACACTAGGGCGCTAATTATTGTTTTGACGCCCTGCCCAGAAGTCGTCAATTACATGTAATTAATAAATACCCACGTTTAAAATTTAATATCTATGTAACCATGAATCTAATATATTGCATGAGTATACCTGTGAACTCCTGCTATTTTTCCTGTCATGATCATGTACCCTTTTTCCTGAAATTTTATTATCTGAAAATTGGTAAATTATTGAATTCACGACCTTGTCGAGGTCGTCTCCTACTAAACTGACGCCCCAGACCAGGGCGCTAATTGAGAGGTAACGCCCCTGTCCAGGGCGCGTTTTGGTTAAAATTCTGAAATATTGAAATTCTGTAAAAATTGAAATATAGTTTGGACGACTGCTTCACGAGTCGTCAAAAGCTCAAGAAACGCCCTTATGTAAGGCGTTAATTACGTGATTAATGACTTAACTAAACTCGTTATTTTCCTGTAAAACTATTTTTTCACTGTTTCTGTTATCCGAGGGTTTCATACTTATGTATATATATATTGGCACTATATTTCCACTCTGTGAATATAGTCCCACGTTTCATGATGTTTTAACGTTACCCCCTTAACTCTCAGTGACATACAAGCTCTCCATTGGACATTCCGTTCCTTTGGACTAGCGAGTTAGTCATAGAGACCTCCATAAGACTCCTCGAGCCTTGGATTCCCTCAAGGCTGACTGAGCAGGTTGTACCATAAAAACCCATTACATTATTTAATTGCCATGTCACTCTAAAGAAACATGGTATACCGGCCCTCATGTCATGCCATGTGTATGATATGAGAATTATCTTAATGAACGGGGTAAAGCATGACATTGTTATAATGTTCTTGTAAACCCCAATTCTATATCAACATTGTTATGATGATCTTGTAAACCCCAACTCTATATCAACATTGTTATGATGTTCTTGTAGACCCCAATTCTATATTAAACTTGATGTTCTTGTGGACCTCAATTCTATATAAAGAATGTCCATACTTGTTTGTCATGGTACCCAAGTTAGGGAACCAATTCCACCTAATTTTTATCGATAATCGTGATTGTACCGTTATTATCGCCTATCTATGTCAAGTGTCATATTTTGGACTCTATTCTATCAAAGTCTATCCTACGTGTCTACAAGCTTTATCCTTGAAATTCCATATTGGCTATATACAAAAGTGGATGTTAAAATACATGATTAATGCCTGCGCATATAGGGCTCGATCTCGTCCTGGGAGGAGCACCCGAAAGTACTTGTGCCCATGGGAGTTGATTGATCACGGTATTGGCATTATACCGAAGTGTATGACTAGCTTGATTGAACATTCCACAAATCTTGTACTTGTACTTGACTTGATATTACATGACTTGCGTGACCCGAAAAAGGGTAATTGCATACTTGCGTGCTTGAACGTGATAGCCAAATTCCAACATGACATGATGAATACACTTGTTTGAATATCTTGATATCTTTTGATATAAGTTCTTGAAAGTTTATGACTAGTTCTTCTTGCTATCTTTTTGTTATATCCTTTTTTTTCTTGTCGTTTTAGGCGAGCATGCGTAGCTATAGTGCATTCATGAAAGATGTAATCACTTAAACCCCTTGCTAGTTCTTGAGATATAATTTCCTACTGAGCGTTCCCTCACTCAGTGTTTCCATACTTTTCAGGTAAGTCCGACGATGAGGGAACTCAATCTGACGGGGAAAGCCAAGAGTGAAAGAGATAGAGCTTCTCCAGTGTAATCTAGTTTGTTTTTTATATTTTTCTTGAGTCAAGCTTTGTATTTTTCCTTTTTTTGAGTCTAGTATTTGCAAAGGGATTGTAATAGACATATTCTTATTACAGGAATAAAATGGATTGGGTTATCTTTATAATTGCGCACTCTGTCTTTGTGTCAAATACACTACTACTCTGATTGACATGATTGATATAAACTCGTCACGCATTTCCGGGTATCTTCCGCTCTCGGGACGTGACAGTTTTTGTGGTATCAGAGCCTAGGGTATTCAATTCCTAGGAAACCCAAGTCCAAGGATAGGTTTAACCTTTAACCGGTGAGATTGGGTAGAACCAAGGGTTAAAGTTAACATAAAAATGCTAGCTTCTAAATGAAATCACGTATTAATCTAGTTAGTGTAATTGTAGGACGATGGCTGCCGAACGTGCTCAGTGGCGCAACATGCAGCGTACACTTCAAGGCATGACTCAGGTGCTGCAACAGGTAGCACAAGGAGGAGCACAACGAGCAGGGAGTCTCCACCAAGTCTTTAAAAACATGAACCCGCCTAAATTCACAGGTTCTACTGATCCGGACGACGCAGAGCACTGGATCAGGGAGACGGAACGTATATTCCGTGTTATGCAGTGCACGGATCAAGATAAAGTCTTATTAGCTACCTTTCAGTTGGAAAGGGATGCCCGATGCTGGTGGGAATCAATAGAAGCTACTTTAAATCAAGACCAAGTTACTTGGGAAGAATTCGTTGAAAATTTCAACGCTAAATATTTTTCGGACCGAGTACAGGAAAAGAAAGCTGCAGAATTTGCAGCACTGAAGTAACGGTCCTTGACAGTGGCCGAGTACGAGGCCCAATTTTCTAGATTATCTCGGTATGCTAAGCACTTAGTTAGCACCGAGAAGATGAAAGCTAGGAGGTTCCTAAATGGGCTCAGGCCCCAATATATCACACAGCTGGCACCAATGGATATCCAGGTCTACTCGGAAATTGTGCGCCGAGCTCAGCTATTAGAAGACGCCACGGAACTATCTGATAGAATCCGTGGGAAGGACAAGAAAGAACAAGTTACAAGTTCGGGTTCCTTTAAAACCCAACTTCAAGAAGAGGCCTAGCAATGGAGGTACTTCCTCACAAGATCAGAAGTTTAAGAAGACCAAGCCCTTCTCCATCACCACTACACCATCAAATATAGTGTGCAAGCATTGTGACAAGGCGGGCCATAGAGCAGAAGAATGCTGGAGGAAACTAGGAGCATGTCTCTGCTGTGGGAGTCGCGATCATCGAATTCCCGATTGCCCATTACTTAATGATCAAGCCGGAGACGGGAAGCGCCCAGTAACCAAGAATGCTCGTCTTCACGCAATTAAGGAGACCGAACAAGAAGAAGAAGGCGGACTAGTAGAAGGTACATTGAAAGTTTGTTCCAAGTCTGCATATGTCTTAATTGATACTGGTGCTTCACATTCAATTGTTTCCAAGAAGTTCGCTGATCCGTTACCCCTAGAACAGGAATGGATAAAATTAGTCTTGTCTACTCCTCGAGGAAACGAGACTGATATTACACACCATTACCAGAACTGTGAAGTATTGGTTCATGGTAAGAATCTCCCTATTGATCTTATATGTTTAGATCTAAAGGAGTATGATGTCATACTAGGAGCGGATTGGTTATCTAAATATCAGGCAACGGTCGATTGCCGCAATAGCAAGGTTACTTTCGAGGAATTTCCAGAACTGATCTTTACTAGCCCCAAGAGGCGAAGCAAAACCCCTCTTATTTCGACTCTCCGAGCTAGCAAGCTCATCAGGAAAGGATGTGTATCTTTCCTTGCATTCGTCACGATTAAGGAGGCTAAGGAAACTAAGATAGAAGACATTCTGGTGGTACAAGAATTTTCGGACGTATTTCCGAAAGATTTGCCTGGATTACCCCCACAAAGAGAAGTGGCCTTCACCATCGATTTAGTTCCTGGTGCGGGTCCAGTTTCTAAGGCACCGTATAGAATGTCACCTGCTGAACTCAAGGAGTTAAAGGAGCAATTGATGGAACTCATTAAGAAAGGATTCATAAGACCAAGTACTTCCCCATGGGGAGCGCCTGTATTATTTGTAAAGAAGAAAGATGGATCCATGAGGTTATGCATCGACTATCGATAGTTGAATCATCTCACTATCAAGAACAAGTATCCACTGCCAAGAATCGATGAGTTGTTTGATCAAATTTCAGGATCCAAGTACTTTTCCAAAATTGATCTTAGGTCGGGATATCATCAGTTAAGAATCAAGGATGAGGACATTCATAAGACTGCATTCAGAAGCAGGTACGGCCATTATGAATTTGTTGTTATGCCTTTCGGACTAACGAATGCCCCTGCTGCCTTTATGCAGTTAATGAATAGTATATTCAGGCCTTATTTGGATCAATTCGTGGTGTCTTTATTGATGATATATTGATTTATTTCGAGACCAAGGAAGAGCATGAGGAGCATTTAAGGATTGTATTACAAATATTGAGGGCAAACCAATTATATGCAAACTCAGCAAGTGTGAATTATGGCTTGAGGAAGTGACTTTTCTCGGACATGTTATATCAAAGGATGGCTTATCAGTAGATCCATCAAAAGTTGAAGCTGTAAGAAATTGGGAAAGACCGACCAATGCTAGCGAGATCCGAAGTTTCTTAGGTCTTACTGGCTATTACAGGCGATTCATCAAAGATTTCTCTAAGATCGCCGTACCACTTACGAGGTTAACTCGCAAGGAGATCCATTACGAATGGAGTGAGGAATGTGAAAGAAGCTTCCAAACTCTCAAGGATCATCTTACTATAGCTCCTGTCTTAGCTTTACCAATGGAAGGAGAGAAAATTGAGGTATACACTGATGCTTCTGGCATTGGCCTCGGATGTGTTCTAATGCAACAAGGAAAGGTTATAGCTTACTCTTCTCGTCAATTAAAGAAGCATGAAGAGAACTATCCCGTCCATGACTTAGAATTAGCCGCGGTAGTATTTACACTAAAGATCTGGAGGCATTATCTATATGGAGTACAGTTTACTGTATACTCCGATCACAAGAGTCTCAAGTATCTTTTCTCTCAAAAGGAACTAAATATGAGGCAAAGGCGTTGGCTAGAATATCTCAAGGACTTCGACTTCAATATACAATATCATCCCGGAAAGGGTAATCATGTAGCAGATGCCCTTAGTCAAAAGTCGAGAGCACTGTTAGCCAATTGTATGATTCAAGAATGGAAGTTGCTGGAGCAATTCTCTAAGCTCAATATAAGCATGGACACGAACTTCAAATGTGTCACATTGTCACATATAAGCATTCATCCGGACCTATTAACTGAAATACAAGCACTTCAGGATGATGACCCAATATTAGTGGAAATCAAGGGCAAACTAGAAGGACAGTCTGATTTCCAATTAGCATCAGATAGAAGGTTGTTATTCCAAAACAGAACTTGTATACCGGATTGTCCCGAGTTAAAGAAGAAGATCTTAGATGAAGCTCATAGATCAAGGTACACGATTCATCCTGGATCTACCAAAATGTACCAAGATGTAAAAAGAAATTTTTGGTGGCCCAACATGAAAAGGGAAATAGCGGACTACGTGTCGCGCTGTCTCACATGCCAACAGGTCAAGGCGGAACACCAAAAGCCTACTGGAAAATTATATCCTCTAGATATTCCCAAATGGAAGTGGGAGAATATTAGTATGGATTTCATCATAGGTTTATCTAAATCAAAAGGAGGACATGATGGAATATGGTTTATTATTGACTGATTGACTAAATCGGCACATTTCTTGCCAATAAGGAGCAGATGGTCAGTTGATGTTTTGGCTGCATTATACATCAAGGAAATAGTCAGATTACATGGTATTCCTGTTTCAATCGTGTCTGACAAAGATTCCCGTTTTACTTCTCATTTTTGGAAGGGACTACAACATTCGTTGGGAACAAGGCTTAACTTTAGTACAGCTTTTCATCCTCAAACGGATGGTCAGACCGAGATAACTAATCAGGTGGTTGAAGATATGCTCAGAGCTTGCATCATTGATTTCGATGGAAGCTGGCATGATCACTTGCCGTTGGTGGAATTTGCATACAATAATAGATACCAGGCAAGTATACAAATGGCACCTTTCGAAGCTTTATACGGAAGGAGTTACCGATCACCCTTATGCTGGGATGAAGTTGGAGAGAAACAACTGCTAGGTCCAGACATGGTAAGGGTTACCACTGAAAGAATACAATTGATTTGAGAAAGACTGCAAGTTGCTCAGTCTAGGCAAAAGGCTTGTGCCGACATGAGAAGGAGAGATCTTGAGTTCCAAATCAGAGATCATGTATTTCTCAAGATATCGCCGGGACGTGGCATACGGAGATTTGGTGTTAAGGGCAAGCTTACACCAAGGTTCATCGGACCTTTTGAGATATTGGAAAGAGTTGGCGAGGTTGCTTATCGCATCGCATTACCTCCTCAATTGTCTGAAGTGCATAATGTATTCCACATATCTATGTTGAAGAAGTATGTGCACGATCCATCGCATATTATTGATCATGGAGAATTAGTTATCCAGAAGGATCTCACATATGAACAGAAGCCCATAAAGATACTAGATCGTGAAGTACGTACTCTAAGGAATAAGGTTATTCCCATGCTAAAAGTACAATGGAATAAGAGTTCCGATCATGAAGCCACATGGGAGACCGATGAATTCATGAGGAAGCAATTTCCAGAATTATTTTAAGGTATATACTCTACACACTCCACATATATATATATTATGGAATTTGGGGACCAAATTCTTTTAAGTGGGGGAGGGTGTAGCAACCCTGGAAAAATAAAGATTTTGAAAATGGATCAAATTAAAATAAAAGATAAGTAAATAGATGATGAAAGCCTAAACGCATAAGAATAAGCCAGAAGGAAAATAACGCCTTGGGTCAAGGCGCTACTTCAAGAAGAAACGCCCTTATACAAGGCGCTAATTTATGAAAGGACGCCAACATGTGAGGTCGTCAATTCTTAAACGGTCAAAATAAATAAAAAGGAAAGTAGAAGTGACGCCCTCCACCTGGGCGCGTTTTATACAAGAAACGACGCTTGGCAAGGTGTCAATTTAAATTAACGCCATCACTTAGGACGTTAATTCAGTTTGAGTTTCGTTCGACCCAAGAGACTATCCAGAGCAAGTTTCTGGATAACTACGAGGAAGATTGAATAGGGTAAGAACTCTATTAGGGAAATATTACTTCCAATACAACACTAACTCGATTACGATCCTAAAAACCCTATAAATACCCTCCTAATTCACCCAGATCGCTACTTTGGCGATCTAACTTTCGTTTTGCTGCTGCTGTCGACCGTAAAGAACAGGTAATGTTCTTTCCCCTGCCTTCAGTCATGGTTATGAAGGATACTGATGTTCTTCATCATCTTTTGCTATAGGTTGCCTGCCTTGCATTTCCTGACGCGCTGAAGAACGAGGGGTTCTTCATCAAACATCATCTTCTGGAGGTCGGTTTAGAACAGAGCATTGGTTTCTTACAAAAACCTTCACGTTTCCTCTCCCATATCACCTTCAGGTAGGTTTTCTCAAGATCGTAGCCCAAACTAGCTTAAGATCTTAATAATATCATCGGTCGTGCATGCATATAGTTTTATTGTGGTTTCAGATGTTTTCTATGTAATTTCAAAAAGAAACGTCCTTGGCAAGAGTGCTAATTTAAAGAAGCGACCCACACTATGGCGCTAATTATTGTTTTGACGCCCTGCCCAGAAGTCGTCAATTACATGTAATTAATAAATACCCACGTTTAAAATTTAATATCTATGTAACCATGAATCTAATATATTGCATGAGTATACTTGTGAAATCCTGCTATTTTTCCTGTCATGATCATGTACCCTTTTTCCTGAAATTTTATTATCTGAAAATTGGTAAATTCTTGAATTCACGACCTTGTATAGGTCGTCTCCTACTGAACTGACACCCCAGACCAGGGCGCTAATTGAGAGGTAACGCCCCTGTCCAGGGCACGTTTTGGTTAAAATTAAGAAATATTGAAATTCTGTAAAAATTGAAATATAGTTTGGACGACTGCTTCACGAGTCGTCAAAAGCTCAAGAAACGCCCTTATGTAAGGCGTTAATTACGTGATTAATGACTTAACTAAAGTCGTTATTTTCCTGTAAAACTGTTTTTCACTGTTTCTGTTATCCGAGGGTTTCATACTTATGTATATATATATTGGCACTATATTTCACTCCGTGAATATAGTCCCACGTTTCATGATGTTTTAACGTTACCCCCTTAACTCTCAGTAACATATAAGCTCTCCATTGGACATTCCGTTCCTTTGGACTAGCGAGTTAGTCATAGAGACCTCCATAAGACTCCTCGAGCCTTGGATTCCCTCAAGGCCGACTGAGCAAGTTGTACCATAAAAACCCATTACATGATTTGATTGCCATGTCACTCTAAAGAAACATGGTATATCGGCCCTCATGTCATGCCATGTGTATGACATGAGAATTATCTTAATGAACGGGGTAAAGCATGACATTGTTATGATGTTCTTGTAAACCCCAATTCTATATCAACATTATTATGATGTTCTTGTAAACCCCAACTCTATATCAACATTGTTATGATGTTCTTGTAGACCCCAATTCTATATTAAACTTGATGTTCTTGTGGACCTCAATTCTATATAAAGAATGTCCATACTTGTTTGTCATGGTACCCAAGTTAGGGAACCAATTCCACCTAGTTTTTATCGATAATCGTGATTGTACCGTTATTATCGCCTATCTATGTCAAGTGTCATATTTTGGACTCTATTCTATCAAAGTCTATCCTACGTGTCTACAAGTTTTATCCTTGAAATTCCATATTGGCTATATACAAAAGTGGATGTTAAAATACATGATTAATGCCTGCGCATATAGGGCCCGATCTGGTCCTGGGAGGAGCACCCGAAAGTACTTGTGCCCATGGGAGTTGATTGATCACGGTATTGGTATTATACCGAAGTGTATGACTAGCTTGATTGAACATTCCACAAATCTTATACTTGTACTTGACTTGATATTACATGACTTGCGTGACCCGAAAAAGGGTAATTGCATACGTGCGTGCTTGAACGTGATAGCCAAATTCTAACATGACATGATGAATACACTTGCTTGAATATCTTGATATCTTTTGATATAAGTTCTTGAAAGTTCATGACTAGTTCTTCTTGCTATCTTTTTGTTATATCCTCTTTTTATCTTGTCGTTTTATGCGAGCATGCGTAGCTATAGTGCATTCATGAAAGATGTAATCACTTAAACCCCTTGCTAGTTCTTGAGATATAATTTCCTATTGCGCGTTCGCTCACTCAGTGTTTCCATACTTTTCAGGTAAGTCCGACGATGAGGGAACTCAATCTGACGGGGAAAGTCAAGAGTGAAAGAGATAGAGCTTCTCCAGTGTCATCTAGTTTTTTTTATATATTTTTCTTGAGTCAAGCTTTGTATTTTTCCCTTTTTTGAGTCTAGTATTTGCAAAGGGATTGTAATAGACATATTCTTATTACAGGAATAAAATGGATTGTGTTATCTTTATAATTGCGCACTCTGTCTTTGTGTCGAATACACTACTACTCTAATTGACATGATTGATATAAACTCGTCATGTATTTCTGGGTATCTTCCGCGCTCGGGGCGTGACAGGAGGATTCCACTGGACAACAAGCTGTGTTGCTCAGCGGAGCGAGGAGGATTCCTCGGACGGCAAGCTGTGTTGCCCAGCGGTTGTATGGCAAGCTGTGATGCCCAGCTGTTTAAGCTGTGAGTCAGCGGAATCCACACTCTGGTTTGAGTGTGGGGTGGATGTAGGTCTGCTGGACCGAACCACCTAAAAACCTCTGTGCAGTGGTTTGATTTCTTCATCTGTTTTATTGCTTCCGCTAGATGCTTGCATAGGGGCACTTCATGTGTTTGCTTCTAGTTCAACAGAGTTGATTAGCTGCGCACGCTATCTGTTTGACACTGGTATTGTGTGTTGTTTGAATTGTCTAATTGCTGCGCTCATTAGATGTCTGCTTAGGAGTACTCTGCCTATAGGTTCACAGATGACTGAACTAGTTTTTCTTAGTTAGTCTTAGTGCTATTATTCCGCTGTTCTGAGCATTATAATTTCTATTTGAGCGAATATTTTTAAAGGGTATTCATTCACCCCCCCTCTGAATACATAGCACCGAGCCCAACAGTCTTCAATCACTTCATCCACAATATAAGGGATCAACCAAATAAACAAAGGTCTAAGGTTTGATCACTGAGAAACTGGGCGCTTCATCAATGAAGTGAAGTAATTCCCATTTCATGAGGTGTCAAATTCAAAAAAAAAGGGAAGGAAGTGCAATCTCAAGGAAGAGCAATCTCTGCAAAATAAATTTGTGCTTCTGATCATCATAGAGCAATGGTGACAAGGTGGTGAGTAACTGGGGACTCGGGCCTCTGATCAAGGTGTTTCCTCACGTAAAAAGCCACAGTTACTAACTATGTTCTCTAAAAAGGAGAGGTAATGAGGTATTCACATTGAGTAACTGGGGATTCCAGTCTCTGATCAAGGTGTCTCCCTAATGTCAAAAGTGTGATTTACTAACTTACTCATTGGTCCTATTGAAAATCTCTATAATATCCCTTGTCTTAGTACAAATTACTGGAATGCTTGTCTTCAATACCATGAGAACACCTTCTCTGCTTTTGTCTCTTGTCATCTACTGAGTATTGTTGTTTGTTCAGCAATGTCTTGCCATACTTGTTCATCCCTGCTCTACATCATATGCCATGTATGTGGATATACTTCTCTCTCATTATAATTCTCTATTGATTACCAGAGTTCAAGAATATTCTCTTGAGTTTAGCACCTTACTTATTCTCTTAAGATATGCTCTTGAGTCTTTCTACACTAAGAAGTCACTGTACTTCCTCCTCATGTCTCCAGCAATTTCTTATATCTTTCATTTCCTTTTGATGATGTCAAAGGGGGAGAGAGAGGTCATGCAACATATGAGGAGTCAGAGGTCATGCAACATCTTAGGAGTCAGAGGTCATGAAACACTTGAGAACATCTGAGAGAGGTCATGCTACTGTGAAGAGGTCATCTTAGAGTGAGTAGTGGGGAGAGCGAATTTGGAGAGAGAAGAGGTTCAGAAGATGTTTTTCCAGAAAAGGCTCTCTGGTTTGTCTGCATGATTGGCATGCTCTCGATTGTGCTTAATGCCCTGACATTGCTTGATTCATAGTGTTGTCATGATCAAAAAGGGGGAGATTATTGCATCCCTACGGTTTTGATGATGTCTCACACTATAAATCAATTATTTTAACTATAGATAAATTTGTCTTTATACGGTGCATTTCCTTGTTTCTAAGAATGAAGGAGGTATGTGTTTATAGCATGATTTAGGTCCGTGCATTACGTAATTTTCATCCTTTTGCTTAATGCATATTAAGTCAGTGCAAGTTCTGCATCTCTTATATAAAGTGCTTGCCTCGGTGCAAGTCCTTGTTCTTGTTCATATCTTGTCTCTATGCATTACTCTAGGTCATGTCCACTAAGGTCCGTGCATATCTTTAGTCTTCTCTTTTGACTCAGTCCATAGTCTTCCTCTTATGCCTCATGTTTTCATGTCGGTGCAAGTTTCGGGTCGATGCAATTCTTGTCTGGAATGAATTGTTTAATCTAGTCTCTTAATCCTAGTGCGAATCCATCTCGGTGCAAGCTTTGACTTGTATCTATCTTTGTCATCTCAATGCAAATGCATCTCGGTGCAAGCTTCAAGCTTTGTCTTGTACTTCTTTTTGCCATCTCGGTGCAGCTCCTGCTTGGACTGCATATACCGACTTGGTGCAATACTTTTACCTTCTAAATAACATGAAGTCGGTGCATCTTCTATTGCATTACCATTCTCGGTGCAAGATTTGATCTGCACCTAGTCGGTGCAAACCTTGGTTAGTCAAAGGCTTTGGAACACAACTCGGTGCATGCTTTGCTTAAAACAAGATCATGTTCAGTGCATAGTCTAGCCTATTCAATTCTCTGTAGCAACGAGGTTGGTGTAGTTCATGCTTCAGGTCTATTAGACTCGGTGCAAGTCCTGTAGATAGCTAAAGTAGATTGGTGCAACATTTGCTTCATTTCACATCGGTGTTTTTCTTGCCCGTCATAATCAATGCTCATTCCTTTGACTCGGTGCAAACTTTTCTCTCTGGCAAAATAAAGTCAAATTGTGCTAAGTGTGTGTGACAATCTGACTATTTATTCTCTAACAGTTTGTCTGTGTAATTCACCAGGAAGATGGCACGTGATCTGAGGTAGATAGAAGTCCAGAATATTCCTACACGTGCCCCAACCTTTCAGACAGGAAACGTGGTATCCACACGCCCAAGGATCTGGCTCAGACATATATATATATATATGCTGAGGAAAAGGGTTCGAGAAGTGGATGGAACAGTGAGAAAAGAAGAGCAGCTTGAGAGCAGTGGATTAAGAGAGAAAACCAGAGACAACCCACTCCATCCAGAGCTGAGAGAAAAATTTCTGAGAGAGAGAAGAGATTGTGAATATGAACTTCTGCTTCTACGGAAGCTATATTGCTTTTATTTTTCGAGAAGATTGTCCTTCATCGATCATTTTGTTTTCGAGTTTCCTTTACTTTCATTCCATTCTATTATCCTCCACTGTTCGGAGGAAGGGAGAGGTTCTCCAGTTTCCCTCCATTGTCTTGGAGGAAGAGAGGTTGATCCTCTGGTTGTGTGAGTTACTTGGGAGTAACTGCACAGGGTTCCCTTTGCTGCGTGGAAAGGAAGGGAGATTGGTTCTCCAGTGTTTTCTTTTGGTCAATCAGAAGACTGAGGAGGCTGTTCCTCAGGGAAAGCTGTCAGGGAGCGGTTGCTGGAGACTGAGTCTGCTGTGTGCGATATAATATTGTAAGGAAACCTTACTCTCTTGAGTAAGGGGTGGACGTAGATTGCGGATAGCAATCGAACCACCTAAAAAATTCCCTGTCTCTTCTGTGGTTTGCTTGTTTACATTGTGTTGCTCTCCATCTATTTGAAACATTACTTCATTGTGGATTGCTTTCTCAATCTCATTCCTTTCACTAGTCATCATAGTTGCATGTCTCCGAGGTCTTCTTCACTGCAATTTAAGGGGTTGATAAATCGTGTCTAAGTTTATCGAATTTTGGGAGTGAGCTATTCATCCCCCCCCTTCAATCTCACTTTCCGCTGCGTGTATCAACTCTTTCCTGTCCATGCTGGACCAATCAAAGAACATATTTTTGGAGGGAAAATATCCTCTTCTAGGCATGCATATCCATGCAAGGTACTGTACCAAGTGGCTTGCATCTGAAGAATAAAAGGGACAGACAAGGTGGGAGCAGGGTAAGGAGAGGTTGCACAAGTCTGAATGCGCTGTCGTGATTGTGAGTGCACATCATTAGAGAATAGCAGGAGTAAGCGATAGTGTGAGCAAGCCGGTGAAGAAGAAGAAGAAGAAGAAGAAGAAGATCAAAGGCTGAACTGAAGATCGCTTCCTTCTGCTCGTTGCCTTGCAAAGATAAAGCCATAGTCAAGAAGCAGCAGATTTCCACGCAGCAACTCAAGCTCTCCTCGTCTCAGACAAAGGACTTTTACATCTAGGATTGAGCATCACTCTTCCTGTCTGAGTTTTCAGTTTTCTTCTCTTTAGTTTGATCCTATTTAAAGTAATCTTGAACCATCCCTACCGGTGTATGTAGGAAGACAGACAGAGGTGTGTTCCGATCTGTGGTGAATCGTCCCTGCCAGTTTGTGTGCAGGAAGATAGATAGAGGGTGTTCTCTGGTCTGTAATTTGGGGTGCGTCCCCGGCTGAGCTGTGTAACAGCTTGTTAGTGTTGCGGCACTAGGGAAGCCTCACTTGGTTTGAGTAAGGGATGGACGTAGGACTCGGGTTTGAGTCTGAACCCCCTTGATTCAAGTGGTTTGGTTGTGTGATTCCCTTACGCTAGATGTTTGGTTAGGCCGTTTGTAATGGCCCAGATTTTTCGGATATTTTTCGGATCATTTTCGTGGGTCTCGGAGTGTATTTTGTGCTTTACACGTGTTTTTCCCTGATGTGCCTTCGGAACTCTGTGCAGGGTGAACCGTGGTGTTCTCTGACTTCGGGACTGTACCGACACGTTGTGCTCCTTCCGAGGATCGTGAAGGTAATTTTTAGTATTTTTCTGAATTTCTAAAAATTTGGGGTTTTTCTATATATATTAACCTCTTTTCTCTCTCTCCCCTCTCATTTCTCACTCTCTCCCTCTCTCTCTTCTCTCACACTCTCCCTTCTCACCGTCTCTTCTCCGACGGCTGACGGAGCAGGGCGGGGGTGAAGCGGGGCGATGCGGGGGAGGAGGACGGCGAGGATGGTTGAGGATCGAGGCGGTGGAGGCGCGGTGAAGCTCGGCCGCGAGTTCGTAAAAAGGCAAGGGTTTCGCGGCGTTTTCTTCGTGGATCGGCGTCCACCGCGCGTCGAATCTTCAGTGGAGGTAGGGAGATAGATCCCAGGCTCGTGTACTTCCTTTCCCGTGATTTTGGTAGGCCGTTGTGAGTCGAGCGGGCTTATTTTAGCTTTTTGGGGAAAATCATGTTTTTGGGGAGTGAGCCGGATCTCTCGTTTCGTGAGGTTTTTGACCAATCTAAGGGCATAGATGCATGCTAGGAGGCTTGGGGATGGATTCCCATTTGTTTCCCCATCACCCAGGGGTGATTGGGGCGTGGATCGGGTTTTTGGGGCGTTTCCTGCCGTTTCGGGTTCGGGACGCCTTAGAGGTCGTTCCAGAGACCGCTAGGGGGGTCAAGCGGACCAAGGGTAGACCGCTAGGGGTCTCCCTGTGTCGGCTCAAGGCTGGCGGTCATGCGATAGACCGCCAGGGTCCTTGGCGGTCCAGGGTTAGACCACTAAGACCGCCTGAGTTTCGTGTGTTCCGAGGGTTTAGCGGTCCATAGGTAGCCCGCTAGCCAGTGCGTCGCGGTCCAAGGGTAGGAGTCTGTGAATTCAGTGTGTAGCGGTCCAGTGGTAGACGGCTAGCCTTGCTTTAGAGGCCTAAAGTTAGACCGCTAACCATCGTTAGTGGTCCAGGTTTAGACCGCTAGCCCATCCTTAGCGGTCCAGGGGTAGACAGCTAGGCGATTTCCATGCTCGCCGTGCCCGTCTATGTGTGTTGGTCTCCGGTCGACCCTGTTGTGACCCAGTGGTTGACCTTCGGCCTCGTGAGTGTCCCGGACACCCCATGAGTTCCGTGTCCGTGTTTCTGGGGTGTCTGGAGGTACTCTATTATCTCGATTAGCATGCCCATAGGTGTGGTGGGTCTGGGTGACCCCATGTGTTCCGGGCTTTCGTGTTACGCTCGATCGAGTCACCATGTATCGGTGTGAGTGCGGTGGGGTTTCCCCGCATGTCGTGGGTTTCTACGGAAGATGGTTCCCGATTGGGTGTAGTGTTTGGCCTTGGATTACGAGTCCAGTCATTCAGCCTAGGGCTGGAGATTTCCCACTTTTCCCTGGGATGGGGAATCAGCATGGCAGTTTGTGAGCTACCATGGGAACCGTGCTTCTGTGCTTTTCACGTGGGCCGTGTGTGTGGCCTTGGACTGTGGGTCCAATTACCCAACCTGGGGCTAGAGGGTTTCTGAGTTCTCTTTTGAGGGGATGGTCTCTGCGGCTCGTAAGCTGCCTCGGTATTCATGCTACCGTGGTTTTAGACCTAGGGATTAGGCTAGATTGACGACAATGTGCCGTGGCATACAACGGTCTTGACCCCGAGTCTGGTGACTCAAGGACCGTTGGATTTAGTGAGTCTAGAGGACTGTCCAGAGTCCAGTGGCTCGGTGCCACTTGGTCCTTCTTGACTTTCACGCAGGATGCGTGCGTGTTTCTCAGAGTTCTCCTCGAAGAGTGGTCACATCAGTGACTCCCCACTAGTCGTAGCCTTCCGACACGCCCATGGTCCCACCAGGGAGTGGTGGCGAGGCTACCCCAGAGAGACGGTTTTAGACTGGTTTCCGTCGGGCCCCATGTCTACTAGCCAGAGTCCAGCTGAGGGGAAAACCAGTCAGAGGGCCAGACCAGAGACGCATGGTCTGTGTGTGCACACATGGTTGGGGGCGGTTGGACCCGCGGTGATGAGCGCCACCCCAGCTAGTCACTTGCTTTGTGGTTACTAGTACGGTGTCCCCATTCCACCAGGGGTCGGGGGGGACACCTGAGGCGCGGTCTAAGTCGTCAGTGGACGCATTCGGCCTTGCTTCTGGTGGGCAGGTACTCATGTCACGTGAGACGTGACTCTCCTGTTTCCGGGTTCCATTTCCCATCTATGAGACGTGGTTTTCTGGACCGTCCAGTGTTTTTGAGGTAGTGGCCAGGGTGCCAATGGCTTCACCGAGGTTTCATCGTGCCAGTGTGGGACTGTGCGGTCCCGATTGGTCGTGCCTATTTGGGCAGACTTCTACGGCAGGGTTGCCATGAGGGTTTCCTCGGTAGGCCTGGTGTTAGAGTGGTCCGGTTCCCGATTGTGAGATCAGGATTTCACTTTCTGCTTGACCGATATAGTAGGAGTAGCTGTAGCGCTGAGTTTTGACCGGCCACTGATTCGCTGTTCCTACTGTAGTTGTAGCTATTTTTCCTTTGCGCTACCACCGTTGTTCTCAGTTGGGGTTCCGCGGGATCCCTACTGAGCCAGTGATAGGAGGCTCACCCCTACTTTTCAGGTGCGATGGTTCTTTCTCGAGGTTCGAGGGTGCTGTTCGGAGATTCTTAACTGTCAGCTCACCGGGCCGAGTGTTCACTTGGCATGTAGTACGTTTTACTGCTTTAGACTGTACTTTCTGTTGGACTGGACTCTGTTATTTTATTTTTTATTTATTTCTATTAATTGTTGAATCGTCTTGCATTATTTCCTATTTCTTTGTGCCTCCACACTCATTTTAGCCCTTTCGAGCCCTCCGGCTCATGGGCAGCGGGCCAGGATTCGAAAGGTATCGGGTTCTTCCCGGTATCCGGATCTTGGGTCGTCAAAGTTGGCATCAGAGCTGTGGTTGTGGACGTACATAGGAATTCGAGATATTACAGTGATCAGAGTCCATAAGGTCCAGTACAGTCGGTAGTTGGCATATGGTTTTGTGTTTGTTTCCCGCTTGGTTTCTCGCTTGAGAGCTTGAGTGCGCTGCGTGGCGCTGTGAAGGTGGTTGCTGTTCGCGGCTTTCGTGTCGGCGTGCGGTCTAAGGATCGAGGTCGATAGCTTTATCCCTCATCGGTGGTGGCCCCGGTTGTGCTGCGTTGGGCAGAGGTTGCCGGCAGGTGCGTTGCTGCGGTGCTACGTTCGAGGTTTCTGGAGTGAGGTTAGGTGGCTGGCGAGGTCTGTTCGTGGTAAAGTGGCCATGAGCGTGCTCTGAGGGAGCTGTTGTTGAGTCTGGCCACTCCAGCGTGGGTTTATCGAGCCCCTATGGTGTTAAGGTCGTGGTTTAAGGTGGCAGAGCGGCTGCCTGATCGAGAAGTGTGCTCGGGCGAGCTGAGGATCTTCTCGGTGAGCTGTTGTTTCGTCGAGCCTGGTGTTCTTGTCATGCTCTGTGGCGTCAGAAATGACGTGTCAGTCCCGATTGTTTATGGATTTCGAAGTAGGATTGGGTTGTGGTGTCCCAATAAGTCTTACTCCTGTGCTTTTGTGTACGGATGGATTGTGCTCGTCCTGGATTCGGTTCGAGATATGAAGGTTTCATGACGAGTTCGGGACTCGAGGATGAGCATTGACGATTATCGATTATGGCTCGTGTTACGGCTCTTGGCTTGGTGTGTTATAGTTCGAGGAATTGCAGTGGTGGTGCATCGAGAGGTGCTGTGATCGTGGTCCGACGTGACACTTGCTGAGTGTATTAGAGGCGCTGACCTGATGGAAGCGATTGTTTTCTCGGTGCTGGAAGGTGTTGTTCCCAGCATGCGCAAGATTCGAGATTAGGTCGGGCGTGGAGTTTTTTCGTTGGTCGGAGGAGTGTCAGTTTCTCCCTTGGTTGGAGAGATTGTGTTTATCTAAGGTTCGTCGTCTTGCATTGTGTGTCCGGATTGGTTGGCTTTTGTGTGCCATGGAGTCTGTGCGAGACATGTTCTGCATTTTGGCAAGGTGGTTGCCTGTGAGAAGTCGTGCCCATTTCCCTGGTGCGTAAGGGTGTTGGCACTGCTCCAGAAGGACATGTGCTAGTTGGACAGTGTTCTTGAGATTTTGTGGCGGGTGTCGTGATTTTCCGATGTGTGGCGGTTCGGAGTCTGCAGAGTTACAGAGGATTGCCAGATTTGAGAGTGAATCTGTGGCTTGGGTTCGATGTAATGGAGCTTTCCTCACCCTATTTTCTGAGGTTGGCTAGACGAGTTGTGGATTGTCGGGATGGCGAGTCTCGAGTTACCGTGTTGGCTATGCGCGTGTGGATCAGAGTGCGCAGCGGAACCCTGGTGGGCCCGTAACCCATAGGTCTCTGGATCGTAGCGTTGGTTACTACGGGCGGAATTCCTGAGGTTGCGTTGAGCATCGGAGGATTGGTTCCTCGTTGTGAGACGTGTTGTTGTCGTGCCGTTGCTTGAGGTATTGTGGTTCTTGGCACTGGCAGGATGGAGTGTTGGGAAAAATGTTGGCAAGTGTGCCACATGAGTACCCTGTTCCTGTGATGGAAGCCGTGTCAGGCGTAGATGTTAGACCCGGATGAGGTTGTCGAGGATGTCACCTGATGGAGGTCGAGGACGTGTTGGTCAGATGCGGTGGCTTGGTGCCCAACTTGTATTAGAGGTTGTGTCCTCGGATGAGATCATGTTTTGAGGAAGTGATCTCTGAGAGATTTTTGGTTCCTGTTGGTAGCTGCGAGTGACTGGTAAGGCTAGTCTCGTAGTCGACCATGATAGGATGTGTATTGTTAGGGACCCGTGTGCATTGGCCGCAGCGTTGGTGACCAGGTTGCTGTGATATTGGATGGCACTTTCCTCCCCTAGAGATGTGTGCCATGAATCGTTCCGGTGGTGTCCCGTGGCTCTGTGGTCAGGGCGGAATCAGGATTGGCAGGTGTCCACTTGGATTAATTGAGATAGGATTCGATGAGACAAGACGGAAGAGTGACGCCTGTGGGCTGAGGCCTTTGGATAAGATTGGCAACGGAATGGTGGTCCTTGATGGGACGTTGGCATTGGAGTGGTTATCCCTGGTCTGGTGACCAGCATGGGAGGATTTCCCTATAAGTCTGAGTCGAGTGAGGTGATAACCGAAGACTCCTGAGCCTTGTCGTTGGTTTGGTCGTGCTCCCCTGAAAGGGTTGAGTTGGCGCGATGCTCGAGATGTGATGCGGTGTTTGAGAAAAGTTTAGCTCGAGATGTGGTAATTGCCCGTATGTGAGTCAGCGGATGGCCTATTGTGAGTTGGATCGTGCCCGTTGGGCTGGTGGAGGTTTCCCGTTGACGAGCAGCTGGTGACCGGCGTGTGGTCTTTTCACAGACAGAAGATGCTATTGGTTGTGCATCGTGAACGGTGAGAACCGTGTATCAGTGAGGCCATTGGTGGTCGTCTCTGTGATATGCTTCCCGGATGGGATCTGGGCTTTGTCGAAGTTTGAGTTCTGGCAGAGTTGGTACCATGCTGTTGTGAGCTGATGGAAGCACTATATTTGTTGTTCCCTGGAGCAGGGTGTGCGACCTGTTAGCTGGCTGTGAAGCTGATGTGTGTTTGGTCTGCCGACCATAGGATGGATCGGTAGCTGTTTCTCGTAATGAGGACTGTGTCTCCTCGGTGGATGAGATGGTGGTAGCGGTGCTATGATTGGTTTTCCTTGAGACTGAGGTGATGTCGGACTGTGTCCTTTGGTGTGTGCCTACTCTGATGCCCGGTGTGCACGGTAAGCGGAGCGAGGTGTCGTTCGTGATTGTAGTCTGGCTATGTCCCTCAGGAGTGGAGCTTTCGTGAGAATTGAGGTTTTCTGTACCGGGGCTCTGACGGCTTTGTCAGTTGGTTCAGTGTTCTTCCCCTGTGACTTGGTGCTAGTCTTGAATTTCGAGGATGAAATTTCTTTAAGGGGGGAGGGCTATAATGCCCCGGATTTTTCGGATATTTTTTGGATCATTTTCGTGGGTCTCGTAGTGTATTTTGTGCTTTACACGTGTTTTTCCATGATGTGCCTTCGAAACTCTGTGCAGGGCGAACCGTGGCGTTCTCCGACTCCGAGACTGTACCGACGCGTTGTCCTCCTCCCGAGGATCACGTAGGTAATTTTTAGTATTTTTTTGAATTTCTAGAATTTTTGGATGTTTCTATATATATTAACCTCTTTTCTCTCTCTCCCCTCTCATTTCTCACCCTCTCCCTCTCTCTCTTCTCTCACGCTCTCCCTTCTCACCCTCTCTTCTCCAGCGGCTGACGGAGCAGGGCGGGGGTGGAGCGGGGCGACGCGGGCGAGGAGGACGGCGAGGATGGTTGAGGATCAAGGCGATGGAGGCGCGATGAAGCTTGGCCGCGAGATCGTGAAACAGCGAGGGTTTCGCGGCGTTTTCTTCGTGGATCGGCGTCCACGGCGCGTCGAATCTTCGGTGGAGGTAGGGAGATAGATCCCTAGCTCGTGTACTTCCTTTCCTGTGATTTTGGTAGGCTGTGGTGAGCCGAGCGGGCTTATTTGAGCTTTTTGGGGAAAATCATGTTTTTGGGGAGTGAGCTAGATCTCTCATTTCGTGAGGTTTTTGACCGATCTAAGGGCATAGATGCATGCTAGGAGGCTTGGGGATGGATTCCCCTCTGTTTCCCCATCACCCGGGGGTGATTGGGGCATGGATCGGATTTTTGGGGCGTTTCCCGCCGTTTCGGGTTCGGGACGCCTTAGCGGTGATTCCAGAGACCGCTAGGGGCGCCAAGTGGACCAAGGGTAGACCGCTAGGGGTCTCCCTGTGTCGGCTCAAGGCTGGCAGTCACGCGATAGACCGCCAGGGTCCTTGGCGGTCCAGGGTTAGATCGCTAAGACCGCTTGAGTTTTGTGTGTTCTGAGGGTTTAGCGATCCTTAGGTAGCCCGCTAGCCAGTGCCTCGCGGTGCATGGGTAGACCGCGAGGGGTCCGTGATTTCAGTGTGTAGCGGTCCAGTGGTAGACCGCTAGCCTTGCTTTAGAGGCCTAAAGTTAGACCGCTAGCCATCCTTAGCGGTACAGGGTTAGACCGCTAGCCCATCCTTAGCGGTCTAGGGGTAGACAGCTAGGCGATTTCCATGCTCGCCGTGCCCGTCTATGTGTGTTGGTCTCCGGTCGACCCGGTTGTGACCCAGTGGTTGACCTTCGGCCTCGTGAGTGTCCTAGACACCCCATGAGTTCTGTGTCTGTGTTTCTGGGGTGTCTGGAGGTACCCTATTACCTCGATTAGCATGCCCATAGGTGTGGTGGGTCCGGGTGACCTCATGTGTTCCGGGCTTTCGTGTTACGCTCGATCGAGTCACTGTGTATCGGTGTGAGTGCGGTGGGGTTTCCCTGCATGTCGTGGGTTTCTATGGAAGATGGTTCCCGATTGGGCCAAGTGTTTGGCCTTGGACTGCGAGTCCAGTCATTCAGCCTGGGGCTGGAGATTTCTTGCTTTTCCCTGGGATGGGTAATCAGCATGATGATTTGTGAGCTACCTTGGGAACCGTGCTTCTGTGCTTTCAGCATGGGCCATGTGTGTGGCCTTGGACTGTGAGTCCAATTACCCAACCTGGGGCTGGAGGGTTTCTGAGTTCCTTTTTGAGGGGATGGTCTCAACGGCTCGTGAGCTACCTCGGTATTCGTACTATCGTGGTTTTAGACCTAGGGATTAGGCTAGATTGACGGTAATGTGCCGTGGCATACGACGGTCTTGACCCCGAGTCTAGTGACTCAAGGACCGTTGGATTTAGTGAGTCTAGAAGACTGTCCAGAGTCCAGTGGCTCGTTGCCACTTGGTCCTTCTCGACTTTCGCACATGATGCATGCGTGTTTCTTGGAGTTTCTCCTCGGAGAGTGGTCACATCAGTGACTCCCCACTAGTAGTAGCCTTCAGACACCCGAGTGGTCCCACCAGGGAGTGGTGACGAGGCTACCCCAGAGAGACGATTTTAGACTGGTTTCTGTCGGGCCCCACGTCTACCAGCCAGAGTCCGACTGAGGGGAAAACCAGTCAGAGGGCAAGACCAGAGAAGCACGGTCTGTGTGTGCACACATGGTTGGGGGCGGTTGGACCCACGCTGACGAGCGCGACCCCAGCTCATCGCTTGCTTTGTGGTTACTAGTACGGTGCCCCCGTTCCACCAGGGGTCGAGGGGGACACCTGAGGCACGGTCTAAGTCATCAGTGGACGCATCCGACCTTGCTTCTGGTGGGCAGGTACTCCTGTCACGTGAGACGTGACTCTCCTATTTTCGGGTTCCGTTTCCCATCTTCGAGACGCAATTTTCTGGACAGTCCGTTGTTTCCGAGGTAGTGGCCAGGGTGCCAGTAGCTTCACCGAGGTTTCGTCGTGCCAGTGTGGTGTTGGGATCGGTGTGATGGATTTAGAGGGGGGGTGAATGAATCCCCTTATAAAACTCTTGCCCAATTAAAACTTCCTGATACAAACTAAAAGCCAATGAACAGTTGCGGAATTAACATATTCACTAGGTCAACTAAAATGCTTACAGATGAACGGATTAGTGACTTAGGATCAATGTCAAGGGACTCTCAAAACAGTTATCGAACAGACAATGTGCAATCAACAACCTTACTAGATAGAGACAAACACATCGAGCCTAAGCATGCATCTAGCAAAGCACAATAGACAATCAAACCACTGCACAGAAGGTTTTTAAGGTGGTTCGGTCCTCCTTACCTATGTCCACCCCACACTCAAACCAGAGTGTAGATTCCGCTGCCAAACAGCTTGAAAACCGCTGGGCGACACAGCTTGCCTACAAACTACTGACTAATAGCTTGACCGCTGGGCATTACAGCTTCGCCATCCACTGGGGCTTACAGCTTAACCCATCCAGAGGAATCCTCCTCTGCCCGCTGAGCAACATAGCTTGCTCTGCTGACAAACAGCTTGAAACAGAGGTAAAAGAAAAACAAAATACGGAAAGGACACAGCAACAGAAAGCTGTATACGGTAAAGCACAAAACAGCTCTCAAGGAGCAAGTTGGTCTGGATCTGATCCAAGAGCCAACAGATAACACATCTTCAAAGAAGTCTTCTCTCTTCTTTTTCATGAGCTCTCTATCTCTCTTTTCACTCTCCTTTTTCTTCTTCTGCTGATCTCTCTTTCTCTTTTTCTTTCTCTTTTTATTCTTCTTTCTTTCTCTTCTTCTGGATCGTGCAGGCTCTCTCTCTCTCTGCTTCTACTCTTTCAGATGGGCTCCCCTACTTCGATCACTCTGCTCACGATGGCCCTGCTCCTCTGGAAGAAGCTTCTTATTTATAAAGCAGTGAACAGATAGGGCGTGTGCTCTCCACGATTCCCGCCCAAGAGCCTAGACCATGTGGCAGCATTTCAGCTCACTACATTACACGTGTCACGATCCTGAGCCATCTCCATTCTTGGATCACGTGCCCTTATTAAGCTCCTCGATCAACAGTCCTGTCAGATTAGGCTTGTTATCTGTGTGAATTAATCTGAAAGGAAAGAAAGGATGCATCGAGTAAGTTTGATATTTGAACTGAGCATGTACAGACTTTATAGCGTGTAATGCAGTATGCATATAATAAGGTATGCACATTGATGATGAATGCACGGGCATGCCATCAACGAGTGTACAGACTTTGTGTGCAATGTACAACCAATGTGCAGACTTACTATGCCTAGAGTTTAAGCATGAATGCATAATGCACAAACTATGCGTGTGCATGTGTGGACTTTGAGTGCATGACACTGCCTTACGTATGTATGCAACAGAATGTATAGACTTTGAATGCCGGGTGAAGAGTGTACAGACTTTGTCTTGAAAGATGCACAAATGCATATAGGAAAGTATGCACATTGAAGAGAAATGCTCAGGCATGCTATCAAGGAGTGTACAGACTTTGCTAAAATGATGCACGGACATATCAGCAGAGAATGTGCAGACTTTGTATAGACATGAAACAACCGAATGCACTGACTATGCTCACGAATGTATAGACTCGCTAAGTCACCATGTGCAGACTTAGTGTATGTGCGAGACAAATCAATGCATAGACTATGTATATGCATGAAGACCACTGGCTGAACTGACTTGGTCGAATGAAAGAATGGAGGTTGTACAGACTAGCCACCAAAGAATGTATAGATTTGAGTTGATGCAGTCTAGGCAAACTCTGTACAGAGTTTAACCCTTGAACTGGCATGTACTAACATATGGCCACATGAAACACAGTTATGAAATGCACAGGCCTAGACTGTTAACCCTGCACTGATGTTGTATGCATAATGAACATGCATCAATATTGAATTGAAGCGACTGATGAATGGACGGATGCAGTGTATGCATATGGCAGTTAATATGCACACAACCTATTTGACGGAATGACATGCAAACAAGATTCTCAATCAATCATTCACATGTACTCATAGTACTTGCTGACATCAAAAACACAGGGGTACAATAGTCTTGCAGACATCAAAACCCATAGTGCTTGCTGACATTAAAACATAGTTGTTGCTGACATCAAAATCACAGGGGCACAACAATCTCCCCCTTTTTGATGATGGCAACACTATGAACACTATGAATCACACAGACCCAAACTATTCTCCCCCTTTGACTTCATCAAAAAGAGAAAAGTTTGAGAGAGAGAAAAGATTAAGCAGGTAGAAAAAGATAGAGATAATATCTCCCCCTTTGACAAATGAAGGCACATAAGAGCTATTCTCCCCCAAAATGAAGTATGCAGGATGAGCACTAGAAGAATAAAATATAAGAGCTCCCCCTATCAATATGAATGAATGACTACTCTCCCCTTAAATGCAGATGACCCAGAACTCCCCCTGAAGTGCATGAATGAATTCTGGTTAACCAAAAGCAATCTGAAATCTGCCACCACAAGGAATCCAAAACAATAATGGTTGTGGCACCTTATATTTGTATGGACAGAACAATACAGGTGAAAAGCCCACAGAACTAGAACTGGTTATAGAAACAAGATGGAAGATTCCAACATTGTGGAGAGTGAAATAATGATATAAATGAAGTAGATGTAGCCAAGGGTAGAAGTAAATAACAGCAAGCAAGGTACATGATCTCCAATAGGTAAGATAGCATGATGATTAAGTTGTCAAAGGTGAACCTGATCAGAGGAAATTGTATGGCAGGTACCACAGTAATAAGTCCTCACAAGGAAAGACTCTCCTATCATAGGGGGTTATGAATTAAGCGACATGACCCAACTGATTTAATCATGATGTATACCAAATTTGTCAATCAAATTCAATACTCATATTTGAAGGTAGGTTTTAATAAAGGTGAACCAATTAATCAAGCAATACTCAAGAACAACCACCTTCCATCTTACACAAATGAACTCAATGACCACTTTGAGAGTTACATAATATAGTATCAAAATTAAACACACTTAGAAAAATGTGAGTTGACAGCTTTTGCAAGAAATTTTCTTTCAATAAGCACAATATTCCCTGAGCAATTTAAGTTGATCAGCACCTTTTTACATGAGGCACAACATGTGGGACTGTGCGGTCCCGATTGGTCGTGCCTGTGTGGGCAGACTTCTACGGCAGGGTTGCCGTGAGGGTTTCATCGGTAGGCCTGGTGTTAGAGTGGTCCGGTTCCTGATTGTGAGATCGGGATTTCTCTTTCTGTTTGACCCATACAGTAGGAGTAGATGTAGCGCTGAGTTTTGACCGGCCACCGGTTCGCTGTTCCTGCTATAGTTGTAGCTGTTTTTCCTTTCCGCTACTGCCATTGTTCTCAGTTGGGGTTCCGTGGGATCCCTATTGAGCCAGTGACAGGAGGCTCACCCCTGCTTTTCAGGTGCGGCGGTTCTTCCTCGAGGTTCGAGAGTGTAAATTTTCTATTTTCCTTTTTCTTTCCTTTTCCTCTTTCCCCTTCTCATTTCGCCGCCGTGACCCCTCTCTCCCCCGTTTTCTCTCTTCTCTCGCCCTTCTGGCTCCAGCTGTAGACGAAGGAGGCTCGGGCAAGTAGAGGTGATGCCGCGGGAGTGGTCCGGAGCGCGATGGGGCGAGGATCGGATCGGTTTTGGCACGATCCCGAACGGTGGATTCAAAGCCGACGGTCGAGCTCGCGATGCAGTTTTCGACGCGATTTAGTCACTTCGGTGCACGGAATCTTCGGTGGAGGTAGGGAGATGGAATCTCTACTTCTACTCTACGTTTTCCTTATAATTTTGTGTTGTTCGGTGTGAGTTTGAGCGGGTTTCGCTCAGTTTCGGTAAAATCATGCTTTTGGGGTGTTCGTAGGGTTCACCGGAAAATGGTGACGATTTTTAGATCAGTTTGTATCAATCGAACCCCTGGAATGTCAGCGTTCCAGATTCGCTGATTTCGTGTCAATTGGTTGTCATTTGGGGCCGGTACGAGCCCGGGAACCCCGGTGACTCAAATAGGGTTAATTCGGTGGAATCGCCCGTTTCAATCCATTTGTGCATTATTTTGACCTCTTCCGGAGTGTGGAAGGTCGGTATTATGATTGTGGTTGTTTTTTGCTTCAATCGGAATCAAACGGGGCGTGGAATCGGGCGTTGTGGCTCGGTTCTGTCGGTTTTCCTTCGTGACCGGTCGACCGGACCTGATGGGCCGGTCGACCGGCAGTCATCTGCAGACCGCGTCGGGTCCAGCCGCTGGTCCGGTAGACCCGACCACCTGGGCCTATCGACCGACCCAGTCAGGTCGATCGACCCAAGGGTTCAGGTTGACTGGCATTTCATGTTTAAGCTCATTTTGAGTCTTGGTCGGTCCGATTGAGACCCAATGACCGACCTATGGCCTCGCGAGTTTTTCGGACACCCTGTGGGTTCCGTGTTCGTGTTTCTGGGGTGTCGAGAAGTACCGAGTTACTTCGATTAGCATGCCCGTAGGTGTGTGTATCTCAAGCTTTGTGTTACGCTCGATCGAGTCATCGTGTATCAATGTGAGTGTGGTGGGGTTCCCCCGCATGTGAGTGGCCTCCCTTGAGTCCTCGTTTGAGGGGATGGTCTCGGCGGCTTGTTGTCTGCCTCGGTATTCATGTTACCATGGTTTTAGACCTAGTCAAGATTTTAGGTGGGCCTTGGCGGCCCAACCTTCATGCGTTTCTTCGCTGTAGCGCGCCTTTCTTAGGCCGCTACGAGTCGTTTATTTTAGGGCGGTTAGCGTGGCGGTTGTCTCTTGGACCGCCTAGTCCGTGTGGCGGATCTTTAGTAGACCGCTTTGGTTGTTTATCTGAATAGGTTGGTTCAGGGATGACTGGGTTTAGTGACCTAATCCTTGACGGCTACAGTCACCTAGCGGCCCATTCTATGACCGCCAGCGTATGTTCATCCGCTTAATTTTTGAGTGTCATTTCCCGATGTGTTGACTTCTGATTATCTTGGCTTGACTTTGTGGTTTGTCCGTCGTCCCGTGGATGTCTTCTGACAGCCTATGAGGGCTACAACCATAGTCAGTTAGCCAGGAGTGCCTTTGTATCGCTTCAGAGTCGTTGTCAGGTCCTGGTCAACCCGGTAAGATCCAATGGTTGACATAAGACCTTGTGTGTGTCTCAGCGGTTCTATCCAGCCTGAGACATGGTTCTGGATGCCTTGAGATATTGTCTCACCTCGGTTTGCATGTCTAGATGTGCTGAGGGTCTTGGCGTTCCCTCAGGTCTCGGTGTGTCGTTTTATACGGATGTGCCGTTTCTTTGACTTAGGATTAGACCGATTGGCAGCTTGTTCCACTTTGTGCAATGATCTTGACTCCGAGTCGTGAGACTCAAGATCGTTACATGAGTAGGTCTAGTTGCCCAGTCCTGAGTCTGTTGGCAGTCGTTATGCTGCCCTGGTGCTTCGTAGTACGTGCGATAGTGCTTCCTTGCCTGTCTGTACTTCAACACTTATGCTTTGGAGTTTGTGTCTAGTGAGCCTCCACTAGTCATAGCCTGGCGACACGTTACGATGTGTTGACCCACCCGGGAGTGGTGGCGTGGCAGTTCCCTAGATACGGTTTGTAAGCTAGTTTCCGTGGGCCCCCGCTGTATAGTGGCATCCTACTGGGTGGGGAAAACTTGCTAGAGGCCTGGCTCTCCAGCAAGACTCGGTGTGTGCACACGTGGTCAGGGGCTTGGACTGACGCCGATGGGCGTTACCCTTTCTAGTCACTCGTTACTGTAGTTCCTGTTCTAGTTCTGAGCGTGTCTTAGTCTCTATCGTGCTTCAGGCGGCAACGCAGATGAGACACTTGTAGGCGCAGCATAACACGTTAGTGGACGCAGCTGGCTGTTCTTCTAGTGAGGGGGTGCTTCCGTCACGTGACATGTGACTCTCGCATTTCTCGTACGTCGTGACCTTTTCGGGTTAGCCCTCTCGTGGTCTTTCCCGAGGTCAGTGTTGTGTCGTGTGCACGACGTTCTAGTCGTGTGTCTGTGTGGTCGTGTCTAGAAGAGCGTGCATGATAATCGAGTCGTGTATACTTTAGGGCGTCTGTGTCTATCTAGGTCCTTTCTAGGCTTTTTGCCTGTCTTTGTGGGCCCGACAGGTCGATAACTCCTGACTTTCTATGATCAGGGTTCACCTTCCTGTTGCTGCCCGGAGTAGTTAAGGGAGCCGAAGTCCTTTCGACAGTCGTGTTTTTGTTCAGGTACGGCTTTTCCCTTTTCTTGTAGCTGTAGCTGCTCCTTCCGTTCCGGTTTACTTTTACAGCTTTCTAGTGGTAGTTTACCTACTTTACTACTCCTGCTGTTTACCTGTTGTTTTAGCGTGTTACTGTGTTATTTTTTAGTGGGGATCTGCGTGACCCCTACTGGGCCAGTGACACGAGGCTCAGAGGTGGGGTCATCTCTCCTTCCTTGCTGTTCTTGGTGTGGCGAGTTCGTAGTTGCCAGCGGTACCTGCGTCGGGCTTCCCCCGACCTCAGTGTACATTTTTATTTCTGTCGATTGTACTTGTCTTTCCTTTGGACTGGACTCTAGTATAATTGTTAAATTTGAACTGTTAATTAAAAAGTAATTTTATTTCCGCTACTTTAGCAAACCTGATTAATGAAATTTTATTGCTTACTGTTATATCTTTGTGGCTTCAATGTACTACACGGCATTCCTTTTTCCCTTCAGAACTTTACAACTCTTGGGAGGCTTCACGGGTTCCAAGCGATATCGGGTCTGCTCGATAGTCCTATCGGGTATATCCGGTATCCGGGATCCGAGTCGCCATAGGGGGATTCCTAGATTCTTCATTTCCATCCTTTATATTTGAACATAGATTCATATCGTGGGCGTTTATTGTATATATTTTCTTTTCATCGAACTTGATATATTTTCGTTTGTGGGCGGAGCTGCGTCTCCGAGTGTGTGGATCCATTGTGGGGAAAGTTTCCCCGAGTTTGTGTGTGAAGACGGAGCTGCGACTCCGTGTGGTTTAGTGTCCGGGGTGTGTTCCCCGATCGTGTGTGTGTGTGTGCTGCAGTGGCAGCGTCTTGTGGCCTGGCCCCGTGTGTGTATTACTGTGGAAGCAACGTGTGTGGTGTTGGGGCTCGTCCCCGTCTTGCTACGGTTCGTATCGTGGTAGTGAAATCTCACCGGGTTCGGTGAGGGGTGGACGTAGGGAGCCCGTCGTGGTCCTGAACCACCTAAAAATCTCTGTGTTCTTTGTGGCATGCCTGTGTGTTTGTCCATTTCTTCTATCACCATTCACAGGTCAACTTGTAGATTTTTATTCACTGCACCACTACACCTTGCTACTCTGCTATTCGTGTTTAGTTTACGCTTAATCGTTTAGTGCATAGATTATTCGAGTGAGATCGGAAAGACTGAGTGAACCTAAATCTCACTTTAGTTCTGATTTGGCTAATCAACGTAGTTAATTTTAATTCCACTGTGTTTAGTTCAGAAAATTTTTAAAATCCGTCATCTTGACAAGGGTATAATTCAACCCTCCTTCTTGTCTGCCATCTAGTCTAGGCTAACAATTGGTATCAGAGCCTAGTCTCTGATTTTTTATTCGACCTCACGATCTAAGAGAAAAGATCTTGATCTGTTCATGATGGGTTGCATGAATTTGATTCCCATCTTTGATGGTTTTGACTATGATTCATGGCTTGAAAAATTGTGTGTTTGGATTGTTAAAATTGATCCGATGCTTGTGAACTTAATCACTCATGGTCCTCACATTTTACCAAAAAAATGAGTCAAGATGGACCGATGAGCATAAGAAAATGAATTCCGATAATCTTTTTGTTCTAAATGTTCTTAAGACTGCAGTGAGCACTGACATGCTTCCTTCTATTTCCTCTTGTAGGTCAACCAAAGAAATTTGGGATGGGCTGAAGAAAGCCCAAAGAAGGAAAGACAATGTAGAATGTCTCAAGGTGAGCAGCAGTGGGAGACGAAGCAAGGAAAATTTTGAGGTATCCTCTAGTTCCGATTCTGATGAGGAAGATGAGCTTAGATAAGATGAATTAATGAATGCTTATGATGAATTATTTGACAGATACAAAAAGATTAAATCTTAAAATAGGAAATTGAAAAATAAAATTGAAAACACTCATGTTGAAGATTTCTCTTGTGATAAATGCATTGAATTTGAAAAGTCAATTGAGTCACATGTGTATGAGGTTGATAGCCATAAAGAAACCATTTCATGTTTAAGAAAGGAAAATGAATCTTTACTGGCTAAAATTTTAGAACTTCAACAAATAGTTAAAGATAATGAGAATCTGAAAGAGTTGAATACTGCTATATCTGAAAAACTGCTCCTTCTTGAGAAAGATAAAGCTATTCTGAATGCTGACAAATCTAAAAGGCTAAGGGAGCTAAAACATGAGATAGAATGTTTTAAGAACATGAATGATAAAACTATTGAGTTAGAAGAGGAGTTGAGAAATCTATAGAATGGTCTATCTAAGTCTGTCGACTTAAATGAAATAATGAATCTAATGCGTAATGAAAAAGTGAGTTTTCGAAAGAACAAACTTGAACACATCTCCATGAACAAAAACTCATTCGAAAAATTCCAAAACGAAAACAATGCTTTGCTAATTCAGATTTCTTTGCTTGAAAGTTGATTGAAAAGTAGTGAAAATTTTGAAAAAAGAAAATGTGTGATTGATGATGATTGTGACAAAGTGCATATTCTTGAACAAGAAATTGAAAGTCACAAAACTGTTAATTCTTTATTGAATGAGAAAATTATGTCATGTGAAGAAGAATTAATAAGTACCGAATTGCACATTTCAACTTTGGAAAATGAAATCATGAGTTTGAATGAGTCCTTACATTTGTGTGATAAAGAAAATCATAAACAGAAAAATGTCAATGATCATTCTTGTATGTATGCAAAATCCTCAGTTGTTAAACATGTTCATGCATTAAGAAAAAGAATGAATGTTTCATTCTTTTATTGTAGGAAATTTGGCCATGAAATGCATGATTGCTTTACCAAGAAAAGTGATGATGAGTGGTCTGTCGAAAGAAACTCTTTTTCATGTCATTATTGTGGTGAAGCTGGGCATATGTGGAGGTGGTGGCTGTGTCAGAGATTCAGTAGGAAACATGATCATCAGTTTTGCTTTCAATTATGGATTTGGGAGCAGTATATTAGCATAAGCAAGGGCTCTTTATGATGGGCTGTCAATAGTTAATAACAGAGGTCTTAAAGTGACTGTAGTTTTTTCTGATTGCGCCCTCCTTGTGGAATCCATACATAGGAAAAAAGCTCCTAGCTGGGTTGTCTATCCTTGGTGGAGTGAAATCCTGAAACTCATATCCTCAAGTGGTTGTTCGGTGAGACATGTTTACAGGGAAGGGAACCAGTTGGCCGATGCATTGGCTTCCTATGCAGGCTCAAGTCATTCTAACTCTATTTTTACTCATGTAAGTGAACTCCCTAAAATGGTGAGGGGAGTTTATAGGATGGACAGAGGAGGTTTGCCTTCTTTTCATCTTTGTAAATAGATATCTCGGAATTCTTGAACTGCATTGGCAGCTTGTACAGTTAGGGGTATGCCCCAAAGAGCTTGTATTCTTATCACAAAAAATTAATAAAATTTTAGGCCACAGCATCATCCTGGGGGAGTGAGAACATGTTCCCCTGCTGGGGGGACATGCACTCGACTAGTCGATGATTCTGAGGGCCGGTGTTGATTGAAAAAAAAAAGCTGGACATATGATGAATAATTACTTTTAATGAAAAATGATGAAAATTGGTCCATGAAAAGAAGATTTTCTTAT
Source organism: Amorphophallus konjac (assembly GCA_022559845.1). NCBI lineage: Eukaryota > Viridiplantae > Streptophyta > Magnoliopsida > Alismatales > Araceae > Amorphophallus > Amorphophallus konjac. Next base: position 406,414,026 of record CM040118.1, read on the forward strand.
TGTTATTATTGTGGTGAGAATGGTCATTCTATGGATGATTGTTCCACAATGACATTGGATGATGATAGGTGTGCTAGGAGATATAAGAATACCTTCACCCATGCTAGAACTAACCCCTCGGGTCCCAAGATGACTTGGGTACCCAAATCTCCAAAATAAGAATTTGCTTTGTAGGGGGTTCCTTGAGGAGGAAGAATCTGTTGATAAATGAAGATCCTTCAAGGGAAGAAAAATAATGAGCTCTTCTGGAAATGAATTTGGTATACTGGTTCTTTTTGGATAATTCAACTCAGGTGAGAGTTTGAGTTTTAAGAAAAATAGTGTGCTTCAAATTCCAAATCTACTATCATGTTGACTGTCCATGCGTATCAGTTGCATATTTATAAATAAAGGCTTCTCTAGGTGAGAGAGAAAATTATTTGATTTTGAGAACTCACTCTAATTAGGTTTATTTTGAAAAATCTAAAAAGGTAAAATTTGAGTTTGGAGAAAATTTTTGCAATTAAACAGTTCCATTTCTGTTTCATTGATTTTAGCAACTTCTGAAATGTTGAGAATTTCTGAGCTCCATGATTAGATGACTTGAACACTTCTCTTTGCACATCTTGTGATTAATCTTAGTTTTTAAATGCTTTAGATTGCACATAAAGTTTTTCACACTTTTAATCACTTCTTGCAAATAATGGTTCATTTTTGCATACATAGAACACATACTTAGTTGCATCATACACATTGCACATATCATACACATCTTTACATACTTGTAAATAAAAGAAAGTCTTCGATCATTTCCATTTACATGCATACACTTGCATATACACTTGACATACTTGTGTGCTTGAATTCCATGATTATCCGGTATATCAAATGACGATTGTGGAAGGTTAGATTATGTCCAACTAGAAGCTTTCTTCACGCGTGATGCTGGTCTTCGGACCTACGTTCTCCGCCAAGTATCGATAATCAATTTGCTTTAAAATTTTGAAAGATCCTTGCTTGATTGCATGTATATACTTGATACAACCACTTCTTGAAAATCTTCTAAGACTTTACCTCCTTGATAAATAATCATGCAGTGATTTTAATCTTTTGTGATCCATGACATATACAAAGGAGGAGGATTTATTTCTAACTGGGCATACATTTAGGGGGAGTCATAACTATGTCTAGGCAAATTCACTTTCTACATACAAAGTAATTGCCCATACCTTATTTAAAAAAAATGATGCATATGACTTTGATTGATAAGGATTTCAGAAATTCCTTTTTAACACTTCAAGGGAAATAAATTTCTACATGGAAATTAAGAGAATCGTTAGGAAAAAATTACCTACCCCGCAAGCTTCAATAAGTGGAATGTCTAACCAAGTAGCCGGGAATCCCCACTGAAATAAATGAGGAAACTCGCATTGAAAGGTGAAACAAAACCCCACATTGTGTGATGAATCCTAGTAGTCGGGAAACTCTATTGAGACATATGAGGTGACTCGCGTTGAACGGTGAAATCTAATAAAAGAAAAACAAACAAAAAGGTGTTGTGTGAAGCTATTAAAAGTCGAGGATCAAAGTGGATGTGTAGGAAGGAAATAACCCTCTAGTGTTTTCTAGAAATTTAGTACATATCCATATAATTTGAAGTCCATTACTCATTTACACAAATTTTAACTTTGGGTATTATTGTGATGATTGTATATCTTGAATTTGTTCTTATCATGGTTTATGCAATACCTTTAGCATATGCATGCACTACATTTTTTGATTATGCTTCATGTGCCACAATTTGATTGAATCAACTGTTCTTTCCTTATCCTTTTTACCTCATTAAGGGGAAGCTATAGCTTACTACATGCTTGCCACATGCATGTCTGCTTGCTTGCTTAAAATTTCATACATCCTTGGGTTATACATGGAAATAACAGATTAAATAATCCCATTGTCAATCAATTTTTGTTCATGACAATAGGGGGAGAATAATGTGCTCTTTAGCATAACATTTGCATATAGTTCAGTTTCTTTATACTCCATGTGCGTAGTTTGGTCATTATGCATATAATTTTGAACAAAAATTCAAAAATTGAGCATTCTGCATATCTCAGTCATCTTGGACATATCTGAGCATCTGAACATATCTTCTTTCATGATAGGTTAATTGCTGGTTCATGCACCAATGATTTCTTATTCTATTTTCAACCTCCTGTTCCCCACTTTTTTATAATGTCAAAGGGGGAGAGAGAGTTTTGGTAGCAATAATATTTTGTCATCATCAAAAAGGGGGAGATTGTTGGGTTCATTGCTCCCTCCATGTCTTTGATGATGGTTTTAATGATAACAAAATGTTGCGTGGTTTGCATTTGCATTAAAGTGAAAACAATGTGGGCATGTTTTGTGGAAAACGTATCAATGCTAAATGAGCTCATAGGTTAATATCTTGTTTTGCAGGTTGAAATTCATGGTCCTTCATGAATACATTTTTGATGTTGACTCATGCGTGATGTGCATGAGACTTTGGAGCTAACATGTAAAATGATGTGTTTTTCATTGAACTATTAAATGGGTTGCTGGTGTGCTCTGTATTGTTGGTGCTTGGGTTTGAACCTGGTTTAAATGATAGTTCTAAGACATGGTAAAGCATGTCTTTGAATATTTTTTGAACGGGGTTTAAGGACCCTGTTCTGGTTGGTCTTGCTTTGGACCGAACTTGGTTTTCATGGAAGTTTGATTGAATTCTATTTGAAAGATTTGTTCAATGGCTTTCAATGAACTAAGCTTTTGACATTTGTTGAAATGGTTTTCATTTGACAAACTTTATCTGACTGCATGAAAAATTGGGTTCAAACTGCCTTTAACCGAGTTTGAAGTTATTGGACTTAACTTTGAATGATTGGACTAAACTTGGGTTGTATGCATTGAATTGTGTGAATTCTCTGTACATATTGCTGAAAATTAAATCACTTATGTGCAGTTTTGAAGAAGGAATCTTGTGTGTTTTATGTGCCTCAACATTGGTTGTTAATGTGCATTGATGTCTTCTACACTCGCTCAGACCTTGGTCATACTAGCACAGACCTTGGTCATACTAGCACAGACCTTGGGCACACTTGCTCAGACCTTGGTCATACTCGCTCAGACCTTGGTCTCTCATATGCACCGACCGTCCCTAGCATGTTTCAAAATGTGCACCAACCTCATCTTAGTTTTCTATAGATGTGCACTAACCTTGTTCATATATGCACCGACCTTGTCTATGTTGAAATTAGATGGAAGGCTCTTTCACCACAGAATGTGGATCTAGAGGGGGGGGTGAATAGATCAGCAGGCCAATAAAAAATTATGCCCAGATTCAAATGCGGAATTAAAAGAACATTGATCAAACATAGTCAATGCACCAGATAATAGAGATAAGATCTGCTAGACAGACAAGCAACCACACGAGAGGCACAAAGAATTTTAGGTGGTTCAGTCAATCCGACCTACGTCCACCCCACATTCAACTCGAATGTGGATTACTGCTGATACACAGCTTCAATCTGCTGGGCACTACAGCTTGCCAACAACGGCTGGGGCTTACAGCTTATCCCGACCAGAGGAACCTCCTCTGCACAGCTGAGCTTCATAGCTTGCTCTGCTGGGCTCTACAGCTTAGCCGACCAGAGGTAACACCTCTGTACACCGCTGCCTCACAGCTTGACACCACTGACTAACAGCTTGATCGAACAAGAGTTTTCAAAAGAAAAATAACAAAGACTGAAAAGTAAGAAACGCAGAATCGAATGGAATGAAAACCAAAACGACTGTAGCTCAAATTGAGCAATATCAGCTCTGGTATCTGAACTAAGAGACTGATTCACAAGCTCTCATATAACTCTCTCAACTCATCTCTCTCACTTTCTTCTTCTCTCCTTTTCTTCTTCTCTGCTTTTCTTCTCTTTGGATCTCGGTGGCTCTCTACTGCCTCAGGTTTGTCTCACTGTATAGACTTGCCACTGGTCGATCTCCCTTCAACAGAAGATGAAGACTTCTATATATATCAGCAACATATTTGATAGGATGCAAGGCCTGGATACAGAGGGGGGGTGAATGTATCCTGCTCTAAATATCACCCAATTAAAACTCTAATGCTCAAGTATGCGGAATTAAAAGCAGTTGATGAAATGTGCTGAAAATACTTAGAAGCAACTCAGCAAGACAACACAAATCTATTAGCTCTCACACGCTCCTAAGCAAACATCTAAAGATCACAGCAGAGAAAATAACATATAAGGAAAAACAAACCACAAGAGAACACCAAGATTTTTTTTAGGTGGTTCGATCCAAAGACCTACGTCCAACCCTCACTCCAAACTGGAGTGAGGCTTCCACTAGCTAGGCTAGAAACTGCAGACTCAGTCTGCAACAAATTACTGCCATACAGCTTGACCAGGGGAACAACCTCTCCTCTTCCTCCCAACCGGAGGGACACCCCAAGTGACTCCCAGCCACTTGGAAACCAGAGACGCAAGTCTCTCTTCCTCCAGACCAGGAGGGAAGACCTAGTCTTGCAACCCACAAGACCAGAACCGGAGGACCAATCCTCCCTTCCTCCAAACCGGAGGGGAACCTAGAGACATAAGTCTCTCTTCCTCTAAAACCCAGAGGGAAGCACAGGTGACACCAAGTCACCTGCAAACTAGAGGTCTCGGACCTCTCTTCCTCCCAACCGGAGGGAACCTGACCTCACACAAGAGAATCGGAAGAACAACTGGTGAATGGTTAAAAAGAAAAACAAAACCGCAGCAACAGAAGGCTGGAAAAATAAAGTGCACAAAAGCTCTCACAGGAGCTGGCTGGCCTGGATTTGATCCACGGTCCAGCAGAAACTGATCTTTAGTTGAAGCTTCCTTTGCTCTAGCTCTCTCTTCTTCTCACTCTTCTTTTTCTTCTCTTTCGCAGGCTCTCTCTTTGTCTCTTCTTTCTTCTTTCTTCTTCTTCTGCTCACTGCCTTTCTGCAACTCTATCTCAATCACTCTCTTCCTCTTTCTTATCTGATCTTCCTTTCTTATCTTCTCTTTTCATACGTCTTCAGATGGAGGCGGCTGTGTATTTATAGCTGCAGCAATTAGGGCGTTATCCTCGGATCACGTGCCAGGTGCCAACCTCAGAACACGTGCACTACAAGGTTTTATGAACATTACCTGTCACACAGACATAAGAAGAAATCAGTTGGATGTATATACATGGTTCAGGCTGTTAACAAAGTGTGTACAGGCAAGATGCAGCTTGATTGTATAGACTTGAAGGTTAACAAACGAGTGTATAGACTAGAAGATTAACAATCGAGTGTATAGGGTTGAAAGCCTAACAATCGAGTGTATAGACTTGAAGGTTAACTGAGTGTGCAGACTTCGTGTGAAGGATATGCACATGTGCTGAAGTGTGTACAGTCTTCACAGAAGGATGTTCAGACTTTAACTTCTGAGAGTATATACTCTGCTGAAGATTGTTCAGTTGATGAACAAGCCACAGGCTGTATAGACTTCATACAAGACACATGCTATATAGACTTCATACAAGACACATGCTGTATACACTTCGACGCAAAGGCTTAACAACGAGTGTGTAGACTTGAATGCTTGGAAGGATGTATACACTTCGTCTTTGAAGGTGATGCACATATGCTGAAGTGTGTATAGACTTGCTGATCAAAGGAACAGAATGTATAGACTTGGTTGAAGACAATGCAATGTATGGACTTTGATGAACATATGCATTGTATGGACTTAACGACCCAACCGATGTATAGACTTAGAAACAGCAATGAAGCAAGTGTGTACAATGTGAGAGAGTGTATAGACTTAGAGAACTTGAGAGACTGTACAGACTATGATGCACAAGCAATGCATAGACTTCGTGATGCCAACAGAAAATGACTGTGCAGACTTGTTTTGGACAATGCACGCTGTATAGACTTGTAATGCAAAGGCTGATGTATAGACTTGGTAGCCTAGGGGCGTCGATGCATCAAAGAAAGGGGTCGACGAATTGTGCATGGATGTATGGACTTGAAGATTCGATGCCCCACAATGTTTAGACTTTTAGATGCATACGCCAAGGCTGTACATACTTGAAGAGACGATGCACTGTAGGCTGTACAGACTTGCAGCTTGAGACGCTTACAGAGACAGACCACCGTATAGACTTCAAGTCCAAGTGAGACAGTGGTTGTACAGACTTGGGCTGTACAAACTTGGAAGGCTTGACACAGCGATGTACAGACATTGTGATGTATCGACTTAGGAGCATTTGCCAAGGCTGTATAGACTTCAGCCTGAACTTGTGTGCTATGAGCAATGTATAGACTTGGTGAGCTACAAAGCACAATGTGTAGACTTGAAAAGGGAAAGGGCTGTACAGACTTGAGCAATGCAAAGGCAATCAGATGTATAGACTTCATAATGAGTAGACATGCCAAAACAACTGAACCATGTACAGACTTGAACAAGCAAAGTCTGTACAGACTTGAAGATTCATGATGTATAGACTTTGGCAAGAGACTAGCTGTACATACTTCAACACAGCTGCGATGTACAGGCTTTGACAAAGCAGCGTTGTACAGACTTGATGAAGCTTCAGATGAATGAATGTATAGACTTCCCAAATGAATGTACAGACTTCAGAAGATGAAGACTTTGTATAGACTTGAGTGCCTGAAACAGTGCTCTGTACAGACTCGCCACCGACCAATGTATAGACTTGAAGAAGTTGAGTGAACAATGTATAGGCTTTGAACTCTGTACAGACTTGAAGACCCTGAGCCAGTGTATAGACTTTGCCTTAGAAATGAATGTATAGACTTGAAGCAGAAGCCAGGCTCACGATGTGTAGACTTGGCCAGAACGTAGGGAAAGGTATGAATGTATAGACTTGGCCAGAACGTAGGGAAAGCCGCCAATGTTCAGACTTGATCATCCAGCCGTGTATAGACTTTGTTTCGAGTAACGTAGGTAAAAGCTAGAATGTATAGACTTTGCACAGGAGTGCCTGAAGCGATGTACAGACTTGGAGTGCCGAAGCCATTGTATAGACTTGGCGTGCCGAAGCCATTGTATAGACTTGGCGTGCCGAAGCCATTGTATAGACTTGACGAATGGCTTGAAACACAAGGATGCTGCTCGCTGTACAGACTTGATCAAGGCAGCTGAACAATGTACATACTTCCAATGTAGACTTCTCATGAACAGTCTGATGTGCATACTACCCTTCAATGCATCTACAGTGCAATGTATTGACTTTGAAGAATATGTACATGGCGCTGTACAGACTTTGAATGAAGAGCCCAATGTACAGACTTGGATGCCCAAAGGTAAAGTATAGACTTGTAAGACACTCATGCACTAAAGATGTATAGACTCTGAAGAAATGAGGTGATGTGTAGACTTTGCCTAAATGCTGTGTGTAGACATGGAGATATGATGCATGAACAGAATGGCGTTGTATAGACTTGCAGATCTGGGGGGTCGACCCATCAGGAAAGGGGGGTCGACCCACTACTGTCCAGACAATGCTAAAAGGGTATAGCAGCATCACCCATTGAGCAGACTAACATCAAACAATCCAGATGAACTGCAATTATGAAATGCATCAACAACTATGAAATGCACCAATGCACACACCACACAGCCTCAGCCTGTTCGTTGGTTATGTCATTTAGATAAGATGTTCAATGAAACATGCATATGCAACACAATGCAACACAAACAGATTTATATGTAGATTCCAACAGATGATGACTTATAGTGTTTTCTATCATCAAAATCACAGGGACACAACAAGATTGGACAAGGGCACGTGGCTTCCACGTTTTCCCGCCCAAGAAATTCGCCAGATCCGAGGTGCTTTCATCCATGTGGTAGCATCTGGTCACCTCATCCTCTTGGGATCACGAGCCATGTCAACAATCTCAGTAACAAATCCCTGTCAGACAGAGTATCGGATTATCAGGTTAAGTGAAGAACTTTGTATAGACTTTGTAAGATGAAATGCCTTGTGTAGACATCATGATGTATAGACTTTGTGAAACGTGAATGCAATGTATAGACTTCAGTGTATAGACTATGTGAAGGCGAGTGCAATGTACAGACATCATGAGACTCTAATGAAGACAATCGATGTATAGACTTCAGGACTGATGCACGATGCAGACTCGTCCAATGTATACACTTGCTTGTGGTTCAGTCTTCACGAATGATGTATAGACTTCCAATGTGTAGACTTTGGCAAGGCAACGTCGGTAAAGCAACCAATGTACAGACTTACTGAACTGAGCGTAGGTAAAAGATATGAGGAATGTATAGATTTACTCAGTTCAGTTTAGAACGTAGGTAATGATCAATGTATAGACTTAACAGTCACCCTGGCTATACAGACATGGTCACAAACTGAACAGTCGGTTGTATAGACTTGCACAAACCAAAGTCTGTACAGACTTGAAATGAAAACCAATGTATAGACTTCGTGAGCGCTTAGAGGATGTACAGACTTAGTGACTGTACAGACTTGGAAGGCTCATCGAAGGATGTACAGACTTGGTCACAAACTGAACAGTCGGTTGTAGAGACTTCGCCCCAATGCATAAGACGCTAACTGAGACGGATAATGTACAGACTTGCTATAACAGTCTGATGTACAGACTTTGCCCAATGCATAAGATGCTAACTGAGACGGACAATGTACAGACTTGCTGTAACAATCCGATGTACAGACTTTGCCTAATGCCTGAGACGCTAACTAAGAAGCTGGACTCTGTACAGACTTGAGCGATGTATGGACTTAGCTTCGTGCAAGCTACAGTCCAATGTATGGACTTTGAAGTTCAACTGGTGAGTGTATAGACTTCACCAATGAGACGCTCACTGTACAGACTTGGCACCGACCAATGTATAGACTTGACAATGCTGAATGAACGAATGAGCAATGTATAGACATTGGGTGCCACAATGTGCAGACTTCACGATGTATGGACTTGAGTGTTCGTGTGAGCTGCACTGTATAGACTTTAACAAAATGCCTAAGACGCTGCATGAGACACAAGACAGACAGACAGTGTATAGACTTGCACTCTGGGGTGTCGACCCACCTGAGAAGGGAGTCGACCCACTACTGTCCAGACTAAATAAGGAAAAGTATAGGCTCTATGTTCATGCTACAATGCACTGTGTAGACCTGTGAGTGTGTGCATAACAATATATAGACTCTGACTGCATTATATACACAGACAACCTGATAAAAATAATTTCATCAAAATAAGAACAGTTGCTAATCAATCAAAACAAGCTGTTGCCAATGAAGTAAAACTTATTGTCAACATCATCAACACAGAGGGGTCACAACAATCTCCCCCTTTCTGATGATGGCAACACCCTATTATATAGAATAGCAACATCCTGTTATGAAGATGCATTTTTGATGAAGGACATTATTTGTTATTCAGATTTGTCATGCAGATGCTATGAATGACATGCTGAGACATGAACACAACTCTCTGCTCACAAGATCTCCCCCTTTGCCATGGACATGATGCATACACTTCCCTGGAATGAATTCATCAAATAGACAATATATTCTCCCCCTTTGCCATCAACAAAGAGGAGGGAAAGAAGATGCAAGGGAAGGAACAAGAAGAATCAGCTGACTGGCATTCTTAGGAGGTAGTTCAGAAATTAAGCAGCTAAAGTATAGAACCTTCAGTCATATGAATTGAGAAACTGCTTAGAAAGTGAAGTTCTGATTTAAAGGTTATACAAATGAGAGTTCATGCACTACATTCATTGGATAAGGTAGCTGTGCATGATAAAATAATAAACCAGAATCATATTTACATGAGAGATTCAGTTTCAGAATATCTTACGTTCATATACTCAGTAGAATGTGCTAAGAGATACCATGTCATGTATTGAAATTAAATAAATTGACATCCATGAAATTTCTTTTGAAGGAATAGTATTTTCAATATTATTTCATTTAGGGCATTCAGGTACCATAAGTCTTTTTGCGTAAGGGTATACGTTTATCAGAAGCCAATACACCTAGATACTCAACATGATGGACCATTTTGCCTATGATCAAACTCAATTGAACTGATTTACACCTTTTTGTGTGAGGGTACACGTTTATCAGACGCTAGTTACCCCCAGGTACTCAGTGAAACCAACCTATTGTTTTAATCATTTTATACAGAGATAGCTGATACACCTCATGACATGAGTGTTGTCCACTTCTTTGATGGATCACTCAGTTTCTCAGTGATTTACCAGTCATTGCTCTGCCAATGCTATTTTTTAATTAATTTTCAATGTTTTTCAATATCTTTCTTAGCTGTCCTTTATTTGTTTCAGAATGACTTGTTTAAGGACAATACACATACTTAGTTTCTCTAACATGATTTCAGATGAGTTTTCAGATTTCAGATATAATTAGCTTTGTCTGACATGAAATAAGATGAGGGTTGAGTGCTTTATCAATTTTCAGCATCCTTATTTACTGATTATAGTCTTTCAACTCTAAAGATTATAAAATTTAAACCATTAAGTCAGTCTTTAAGCAATTAAAGTTCTTATGAGGGAAGAAGTCTATTTTCTATTGCTTAATATTAGAACTGACTAAAAGATTGCCATACTGTCAGACTCAATCATTCAGAGTCAAAGGATCAATGAACAGAGTCGACGCTGGGAGTTCAAGGCATCCACACATCAGTTGAAGAGGCAACAATATAAAACACTGAGATAATATCAGTGCGTCGACTCCACGCTATTGCAGCGTCAACTCATCAGAATAAGAAGCAGAGGCATTCACAGATCTAGTTCACTGCGTCAACGCCACAGTAGAGCAGCGTCGATGCAGCAGTTCACCCTGAATTTCTGACAAGACTCCCCCTGTCTATATGCATGCAGTTTTGCAAATGAATGGCAAGAATTAAATGAGAGAAAGCTTCGACATAGGTCATGGATGAATGATATGCAATGAAAACTAGGTCATAAAAAAAATTATGAATGATACCATTAGACACATTCATGACTAAATGTTATGCAGTGATGATCATGAGTGTAAAAGAAATATGAGTGACATGCATGATCATGAGTCTGTTGCTACATTCAACATTCACATATTTTATTCAAGCCATCAGAGAATTTATTCATTATGCTGAAATTTACACAAACCAAGTTCTCTTCTAAGAAATTTAAACCTTTCATTCCCAAGAGGCTTAGTAAAGATATCAACAATTTATTTTTCAGTTTCAATGAAGTTCATTTCAATTTCCTTTTTATTTACAACATCTCTAATAAAATGGTGTTTTATCTCTATATGCTTAGTCCTAGAATGATGAACAGGATTTTTAGCAAGGCATATATCACTAGTATTATCACACAAGATTGGAATACATTCCAATTTTATCTGATAATCATCTAGTTGGTGCTTTATCTAAAGTACTTGGGCAGCACAATTACCAGCTGCAACATATTCAGCCTCAGATGTAGACAAGGCTACAGTGTGTTGCTTCTTAGATGCCCAAGATACTAGACAGCCACCAAGGAATTGACAATAGCCACTAGTACTTTTTTTATCTACTCGACACCCAGCATAATCAGCATCAGTGTAAGCTAGAAGCTCTAACTCACACCTAGCAGGATACCATAATCCTAGCTCTTGGGTGCCTAGCAGATATCTAAAAATCTTTTTTACTGCTTTAAGATGAGTTTCTTTAGGACTGGCCTGAAACCTAGCACATAATCCTATAGCAAATTGAATATTAGGCCTAGATGCTGTTAAGTAGAGAAGGGATCCTATCATACCTCTGTATAGCTTTTGATCAACAGGTTTACCTTTAGTGTCTTCATCCAAGCTTGTAGAGGTACCCATTGGAGCAGCTATCTCATTGAGGTTTTCCATCTTGTATTTCTTGAGTAGATCCCTTGTGTACTTGGACTGAGTGATAAACATTCCATCCTTTGTTTGTGTAACCTGCAGTCCAAGAAACAATTTGAGCTCACCCATTGAGATCATTTCAAACTCATTAGTCATTGTTTTAGAAAATTCCTCACATAATATGGGGTTAGTTGACCTAAAAATAATGTCATCCACATAAATTTGTACAATAAGAATGTCAGAATGACTCACCTTTGTAAACAAGGTCTGATCAACTACTCCTCTAGTGAAATTTTGATCAGTAAGGAACTTGCACAACCTGTCATACCAAGCTCTGGGAGCTTGATTAAGACCATAGAGAGCTTTATTTAATTTGTAAACATGATTAGGGAAAGCTAGACATTCAAACCCAGGGGGCTGTCTTACATAGACATCCTCACTAATTTCCCCATTCAAGAATGCAGATTTTACATCCATCTGCTGGAGGATTATTCCTAGGGAGCATGCATAAGCCAATAAAACCCTAACAGCTTCTAATCTGGCTACAGGGGCAAATGACTCTTCAAAGTCAATACCAAACTTTTGGTTATACCCATGAGCAACAAGTCTGGCTTTATTTTTAACAATATTCCCTAATTCATCAGATTTATTCCTGAATACCCACTTAGTCCCTATGACTGTTCCATGATCAGGAGGTGGGACCAAGTGCCACACCTTGTTCCTGTCGAACTGATTAAGCTCCTCATGCATGGCATTAATCCAATGCACATCCTTGAGGGCACAGTCAATGGACTTGGGTTCAATTTGAGAGACAAGAGGATATGTATTCAATTCATCCTGAATTCTAAAGTGACCTCTAGTCCTAGGGGGATCATTCAGATTGCCAATGACATTATTCACAGGGTGATCTTTAAGATATCTGATATTAACAATCTGAGTTTCAGGAATTTCACTTACCTCCCCCTGAACTTCAGATTCTTCTTCATTCTGCTCTTCTTTTTCTTCCTCACCATCAGACTGGTCTGCAGAGTTATCATCTTTTAAAATGTTCCCATCTTCATTCCTGCAATGACCATGGTTAGTTTCCATTAAGGATTCATCAAAGATAATGTGTGGAGATTCTTCAACAATTTTTGTGTTTAAGTTGAACACTCTATAAGCTCGGGTGTTTTCAGAATAACCAAGAAAAAATCCTGGTTCACCTTTTGGCTCAAATTTATCAAGGTCCCTCTTATCATTTATATGTATAAAACATTTACAATCAAAGACCTTGAAATGGGCAATTGAAGGTTTCTTACCTTTCAAAATCTCATAGGGGGTTTTCTGGGTAGAAGGTCTTACCATTGCCCTGTTAATTACATAACAGGCTATGTTGACTGCTTCAGCCCAGAATTTTCTTGGCAGTTCACCTTCAACTAGAAGTGTTCGGCCCATCTCCACTAGAGTTCTGTTCCTCCTCTCGACAACACCATTCTGCTCAGGTGTCCTGGGTGAGGAGAACTTATGATGAATCCCACTAGACCTGTAAAATTCTTCAAAGTGTGAGTTTTCAAACTCACCTCCATGATCAGTCAAAATATTTTCAATTTTCTGATTTATTCTAATACAGAACTCCTGAAATTCTGAAAATGCATCATTCTTGTGTGACAAAAAATATACCCAAGTATACCTAGAAAAATCATCTACTAAGACAAACCCATACCTCTTCCCTGATAAACTGACAGACCTGGTTGGCCCAAATAGGTCCATGTGTATCAGTTCATAAGGTTTAGTGGATTGGTTTTCTGTTCTAGATTTGAATGATTTTCTAGTCAACTTGGACTGAATGCATGCATTACAAAATTTATTATCCTTTTTAAAAGAGACTTCAGGGAGTCCTCTAACCATGCTATACTTGTTTAGTTTATGCAAAATAGTATAACTCGCATGGCCTAACCTACGATGCCATAAAAATGCTAAATCTTCTCTACTGGCAGTAAGACATAGGTTAGAATGCTGAATATCATCTAAATCTATCATGTATGTGTTATTTATTTTTTTTCCAGAAAATTTGACAATTTCAGAATCAGGTTCAAAAACCTTGCAGCATTGAGAATCAAATAAGACTTTATGTCCTTTATCACACAACTGGCTGATACTGAGTAAATTATAAGCTAACCCTTCAACCGGCATAACATCATCAATGCAGCAGGTAGAACACTACCTGATCCAATGATCCTACCCTTTGTGTTGCTTCCAAAAGTGACAAGGACTCCTAGCTTCTCAGTCAGCATGCAGAACTTGGCCTTATCTCCTGTCATATGCCTGGAGCAGCCACTATCCAAGTACCACAAGTTGCTCTTGGCTGTCAGGCATACCTGCACACACAATTAGGGCAAAAAGTTTGGAACCCAAGTCTGTTTGGGCTCCAATGCAGATGAAGTGCAAGTAAAGGAAGAAAGCATGGCTTTGGGAATCCACATTTGTTTAAAAGAACTTTGTTCAGTGGATTTTGTAGATTTCCTTCTGTTATTCTTTCTCTTATTTTTTTTATTTTTCTTTTTATTTGCACCAACAGAGTTATTCACAGAATTGTTGTTGTTGTGCCAATGCTTCGGCCAGGTTGCATTCATAAAGTTTTGGTCAAGGTGATATTTGGGCGGGCTGAAAGATTGGAAGTTTCTAGTTGTTCGACTACCATACCCATTACCCCAATTTCTGACATAGGGTCTGTAAAATTGTGTAGGTTGATGAACGTATCCTGTATGCATCCCTTGAGTTCTAGTCCACCCAAACCCATTAGGATAGATTGACTGTGTGGGGTAGTAGGATTGGACTCTAGGTGGATTGAATTTGTTGGGCTGACTCTTGAAAACATTTTGTCTTCCCTGCACCCTTGACCCTGCTGACCTGTTCATAGGTTTTTGTTGGGTCTTTTTCTGTGATGGTGGTGGTGAAGACTTTTTGGCATTGACATGGGGTTTGTTTACCTGAGCAGGCTGACCCCTAGCCTTGGATTGAGCACTAGAGCTAGGTTTGGAAGTGCCAATTCTACTAGGCTCACCAACTTTCTGTTTGCCCTTCTCCTAGGCATTGGGCTTTTTCAGATTCACATTTGTTTTCACAGCATTATTAGAATTCATATTAATCAGAGGTCCTTTCTCCTTTTGTGCAACAAAAGAAAAAGTTTTCATTCCAAAGCTCTTAGTTGCACTAGAGTTGAATCCTAGGCCCTCTCTCCTGAAATTAACCTTTGACCCCAATAATGCATCTAAGTTTTTAGATCCTTGAGTAATTTTCTCAATGGTTTTCAGCTTATGTCACGCCCCGAGAGCGGAAGATACCCGGAGATGCGTGACGAGTTTATATCAATCATGTCAATCAGAGTAGTAGTGTATTCGACACAAAGACAGAAATGCGCAAAAGTAAAGATAACCCAATCCGTTTATTTCTTCATAATAAATAGCCTATTACAAACCCAATACTCTATTAAAAAAAAGAAAAGTACACATTTGACTCAAGAAATATATAAAAGACTAGATGACACTTGGAAAAGCTCTAGCTCTTTCACTCTTGATTCTCCCCATCCGATTGACTTGCCTCATCGTCGGACCTACCTGAAAAGTAAGGGAAACACGGAGTGAGCGAACGCTCAGTAGGAAATTATATCTCAGGAACTAGCAAGGGGTTTAAGTAGTTACATCTTTCATGAATGCACTGTAGCTATGCATGCTCGCCTAAAACGACAAGATAGAAAGAGGATATAACAATAAGATAACAGGGAGAACTAGTCATGAACCTTTCAAGAACTTATATCAAATGACCTCAAGATATTCAAGCAAGTACTTTATCATGTCAAGATGAAATTTGGCTATCACGTTCAAGTACGCAAGTAATTACCCTTTTTCGGGCCACTCAAGTCATGTAATATCAAGTCAAGTACAAGATTTGTGGAATGTTCAATCAAGCTAGTCATGCACTTCGGTATAATGCCAATACCGTGATCAATCAACTCCCATGGGCACAAGTACTTTCGGGTGCTCCTCCCAGGACCAGATCGGGCCCTATATGCGCAGACATTAGTCATGTATTTTTAACATCCACATTTTTGTGTATAGCCATCATGGAATTTCAATAAGCAAGCTTGTAGTCATGTAAGACAACTTTGAGAGATTAGAGTCCAAAAATATGACTTTTGACACCAATAGGCGATAATAACGGTACAATCGCTCTTTCGATAAAACTAGGTGGAATTGGTTCCCTTAACTCGGGTACCATGACAAACAAATATAGACACTCTTTTATATAAAATTGAGGCCCATATGAATAGCACCTCAATGTCAAGATGTTCTCATTCTTACTATAGAATTGAGGTCCACAAGAACATCATGTTGAATATAGAATTAGGGTTTACAAGAACTGCATCAAATGGCATGATAACCTCATCCCATTAAAAGAATTCTCATGATACACACTTTGCATATCATGAGGGCTGGTATACCATGTTTCTATAGAGTGACATGGCAATAATTACGTAATGGGTTTTTAGGGTACAACCAGCTCAGTCGGCCTTGAGGGAATCCAAGGCTACGAGGAGTCTTACGGAGGTCTCTATGACTAACTTGCTAGTCCAAAGGAACGGAATGTCCAATGGAGAGCTTGTATGTCAATGAGAATTGAGTGTGTAATGCGATAAATCATCGTAGAAAACATGGGACTATACTCACAGAGTGGAGTAATAGTGCCAATGTATATGTATGTATGTATAATGAAACCCTCGGATAACAGTAATCAGGAAAAATCAGTAGTGCAGAAAATAGCGACTTTGGTAAAGTCATTTTTCATGAAATTAACGCCTTAATCAGGGGCGTTTATAGTAAATTTGACGACATGTATAGAAGTCGTCCTTTCAATATTTCTAATTTTGCAGAATATTAAAAATCTGGAAATTTTCATAAAACACGCCCTGGACAGGGGCGTTAGTTTACAGAAAGCGTCCTGGTATGGGGCGTCAGTTCAATAAAAGACGACCTGGACAAGGTCGTTAATTCATAATTTTTACAATTTCGAGACGACGAAATTTCAGGAAAACATGATATAGGGTCAGGACCAGAAAAATAGCAGGATTACAAGAGATTGATCATGCATTAATCTAGAATCATGTTTGAATTGATATATAATTTTTAAACATGGTATTTAGTAATTAAAAGAAATTGACGTCCCTGTGTAGGGCGTCAAATATGAAATTGACGACCTAGTCATGGTCGTTTCTTGTAATTTAGCACCCTTGATAGGGGCGTTTCTTTCAAAAACTCTTTAGAAACTTAATCAAAACGCATGAAATCTATATGCATGTATTAACGGATGATGTTATAATTATTACTATGCTAGTTTGGGCTACAATCCCTGAGAAAATCCTACCTCTATGAAGATTTTGAACGGATGCAGGTTCTGGGAAGAAAAGAACGATACTCTGTTTTATAAACAGAGTATTCTGAAGCTTTTGAATTCAATATCAGCAGCAAGGCAGAGGAGGCACGAACAGACACAGTCGTTTGTTGATGAAGAACCCACGTTCTTCAGTAGATTAAGAGCTCCTCGACCTGTAAGTGGAAGAAGATGAAGAAGATTTATTCTTCATACTATCCTATCGGAAGAGAAGGAAAACCAAAGGAAGAACCCACCTGTTCTTCACGGACGGCAGTCAGATTCCCTATAAATAAAAGAGGATGAAGAATTAATTCATGTTCTTCACATAATAGTAAACAGAGAAAGAAATAAGGAAGAACTGTTAGTTCTTTACCTACCGTAGCAGAGACGATCGACCAAATAGCTTTCTAGGGTTCGATCCATCAAGGTATTTATAGGATTTTGGAAATCCTAATAAGGTTAGTGTTCGATTGGAAGTAACACTTCCGTGATAGAGTCATTACTACATTCGAACTCTTTCCCATAGTTATCACTTACCCTGGATAAGTTCCTGGGTCGAACGGAAGACGAATTGAATTAACGACCTAGGTCAGGGCGTCGAATCTAAATTGACGCCTTGGCATGCGTCGTTTCTTGTGGAAACGCGTCCAAGCAAAGGGCGTTACAATTACTTGCCTTTTTATGTAATTTTGGTTGTTTAAGATTTGACGCCTTGAAATGTAGGCGTCCTTTCTCAAAAACACGCCTTAGGTGAGGGCATTTCTTGTCAAGTAGCGCCTTTATCTGCGGCGTTATTTTCCTCAGGGTTTAATTTAATTCCATTTTCGGTTTTATCATTTATTTACTTATATTTTATTTTCAATTTGATTTATTTATAAATCTTACTTTTATCAGGGTTGTTACACCCTCCCCTACTTAAAAAGAATTTGGTCCCCAAATTCCATAGCATATATTTATATAGAGAGTGTAGAGTACATACCTTCTAGAATAATTCTGGAAATCGTTTCCTCATAGATTCCTCGGTCTCCCATGTAGCTTCATGTTCTGAATTCTTATTCCATTGTACTTTTAGCATGGGAATAACCTTATTCCTTAGGGTACGTACTTCTCGATCTAGTATTCTTATGGGCTTCTGCTCGTATGTGAGATCTTTCTGGATTACTAGATTTCCATGCTCAATAATATGTGATGGATCATGCACATACTTCTTTAACATAGATATGTGGAACACATCATGTACTTCGGACAGTTGAGGTGGCAATGCGATGCGATAATTAACCTCGCCAACTCTTTCTAGTATCTCAAAAGGTCCGATGAATCTTGGTGTAAGCTTGCCTTTAACACCAAATCTCCGTATTCCACGTCCAGGCGATATCTTGAGAAATACATGATCTCCAACTTGGAATTCAAGATCTCTCCTTCTTGTGTCAGCATAAGCCTTTTATCTAGACTGAGCAACTTGCAGTCTTTCTCTGATTAATTGTATCTTCACGGTAGTATCCCTTACCATGTCTGGACCTAACAGTTGTTTCTCTCCAACTTCGTCCCAGCATAAGGGTGATCGGCAACTCCTTCCATATAAGGCTTTGAAAGGTGCCATTTGTATACTTGCCTGGTAGCTATTATTGTATGCAAATTCGACCAGAGGCAAGTGATCACGCCAGTTTCCACCAAAATCAATAATGCATGCTCTTAGCATATCTTCGACTACTTGATTGGTTCTCTCGGTCTGACCATCCGTTTGAGGGTGAAAAGCTGTACTAAAGTTAAGTCTCGTCCCCAACGAATGTTGTAGTCCCTTCCAAAAATGAGAAGTAAAACGGGGATCTCTGTCAGACACGATTGAAACAGAAATACCATGTAATCTAACTATCTCCTTGATGTACAATGCAGCCAGAACATCAATTGACCATCGGCTCTTGATCGGCAAGAAATGCGCTGATTTAGTCAATCGATCAATAATAACCCATATTCCATCATGTCCTCCCTTTGATTTAGATAGACCCATGATGAAATCCATGCCAATATCCTCCCACTTCCACCTAGGAATATCTAGGGGATGTAGTTTTCCAGCAGGCTTTTGGTGTTCTGCCTTGACTTGTTCGCACGTGAGACAGCGCGACACGTGGTCCGCTATTTCCCTTTTCATGTTTGGCCACCAATAATTCCGTTTCACATCTTGATACATTTTGGTAGATCCAAGATGAATCGTGTACCTTGATCTATGAGCTTCATCTAAAATCTTCTGCTTTACCTCGGGACAATCCGGTATGCAAGTTCTATTCCTGAATATTAATCTTCCTTCACAAGTTATTTGGAAATCCGATTGTCCTTCCAGTTTGCCTTTGATCTCTACTAACATTGGGTCATTATCTTGAAGTGCTTGTATTTCAGTTAATAGGTCTGACTGTATGCTTATATGAGATAATTTGACACATCTAGGGTCTGTGTCCATGCCTATATTGAGTTTAGAGAATTGCTCCAGTAATTTCCATTCTTGAATCATACAATTGGCTAACAGTGCTCTCGGCTTTCGACTAAGGGCATCTGCTACATGATTACCCTTTCCGGGATGATATTGTATATTGAAGTCGAAGTCTTTGAGATATTCTAGCCAAAGTCTTTGCCTCATGTTCAGTTCCTTATGTGAGAAAAGATATTTGAGACTTTTGTGATCGGAGTATACAGTCAACTGCACTCCATAGAGATAATGTCTCCATATCTTCAGTGCAAATACTACCGCGGCCAATTCTAAGTCATGGACGGGGTAGTTCTCTTCATGCTTCTTCAAATGACGAGAAGAGTAAGCTATAACCTTTCCCTGTTGCATTAGAACACATCCGAGGCCAATGCCAGAAGCATCAGTGTATACCTCGAATTTCTCTCCTTCCACTGGTAAAGCTAAGACAGGAGCTGTAGTAAGATGATCCTTGAGAGTTTGGAAGCTTCTTTCACATTCCTCACTCCATTCATAACGGATCTCCTTGGGAGTTAACCTCGTAAGGGGCACGGCGATCTTAGAGAAATCTTTGATGAATCGTCTGTAATAGCCAGCAAGACCTAAGAAACTTCAGATTTCGCTAGCATTGGTCGGTCTTTCCCAATTTCTTACAGCTTCCACTTTTGATGGATCTACTGATAAGCCATCCTTTGATATAACATGTCCGAGAAAAGTTACTTCTTCAAGCCAGAATTCACACTTGCTGAGTTTTGCATATAATTGATTTATCCTCAATATTTGTAATGCAATCCTTAAATGCTCCTCATGCTCTTCCTTGGTCTTAGAATAAATCAATATATCATCAATAAAGACCAGCACGCATTGATCCAAATAAGGCCTGAATATGCTATTCATTAACTGCATAAAGGAAGCAGGGGCATTTGTTAGTCCAAAAGGTATAACAACGAATTCATAATGGCCATACCTGCTTCTGAATGCGGTCTTATGAATGTCATCATCTTTGATCCTTAACTGATGATATCCCGACCTGAGATCAATCTTTGAGAAATACTTGGATCCAGATATTTGGTCAAATAATTCATCGATTCTCGACAGTGGATACTTATTCTTGATAGTGAGATGATTCAACTGTCGATAGTCGATGCATAGCCTCATGGATCCATCTTTCTTTCTTACAAACAATACAGGTGCTCCCCACGGGAAAGTACTTGGTCTAATGAATCCTTTCTTAATGAGTTCCATCAATTGCTCCTTTAACTCCTTGAGTTCAGCAGGTGACATTCTATAAGGTGCCTTTGAAATTGGACCAGCACCAAGGACTAAGTCAATGGTGAAGGCCACTTCTCTTTGTGGGGGTAATCCAGGCAAATCTTCTGGAAATACGTCTGGAAATTCTTGCACTACTGGAATGTCTTCTAGCTTAGTTTCCTTAGCTTCTTTAACTGTGATAAATGCAAGGAAAGATACACATCCTTTCCTGATGAGCTTGCTAGCTCGGAGAGCCGAAATAAAAGAGGATTTACTTCGACTCTTAGGGCGAGTGAAGATTAATTCTGGAAATTCCTTGAATGTAACCTTGCTATTGCGGCAATCAACAGTCGCCTGATACTTGGATAACCAATCTGCTCCTAGTATGACATCATACTCCTTCAGATCTAAACATATGAGATCGATAGGGAGATTTCTACCCTGAACCAATACTTCACAGTTTTGGTAATGATGTGTAATATCAGTCTCGTCACCCAGAGGAGTAGACAAAACTAATTTCATCCATTCCGGTTCTAGGGGTAATGGGTCAGCGAACTTCTTAGAAATAATAGAATGTGATGCACCAGTATCAATTAAGACATATGCATTCTTGGAACAAACTTTCAATGTACCTTCCACTAGTCCGCCTTCTTCTTCTTGTTCGGTCTCCTTGATTGCGTGAAGACACGCATTCTTGGTTACCGGGCGTTTTCCGACATCGGCTTGATCGTTAAGTAATGGGCAATCGGGAATCCGATGCTCACGACTCCCACAACGGAGACATGCTCCTAGTTTCCTCCAGCATTCTTCTGCTCTATGGCCCGCTTTGTCACAATGTTTGCACACTGTATTTGAAGAGGTAGTGGTGATAGAGAAGGGCTTGGTCTTCTTGAACTTTTGGTCTTGTGAGGATGCTCCTCCATTGCTAGGCCTTTTCTTGAAGTTGGGTTTAAAGGAACCCGAACCTGTAACTTGTTCCTTCTTATCCTTACCGCGAATCCTATCAGACAGTTCCGTGGCATCTTCTAATAGTTGAGCTCGGCATTATATCTCTGAATAGACCTGAATGTCCATCGGCGCCAGTTGGGTAATAGCTTGGGGCCTGAGCCCATTAAGAAACCTCCTAGCTTTCATTTTCTCGGTGCTAACTAGATGCTTAGCATACCGAGATAATCTAGAGAATTGGGCCTCATACTTGGCCACTAACAAAGATCGTTGCTTTAATGCAGCAAATTCTGTAGCCTTCTTTTCCTGAACTCGGTCCGAGAAATATTTTGCGTTGAAGTGTTCAACGAATTCCTCCCACGTAACTTGGTCTTGATTTAGAGTAGCCTCTATTGATTCCCACCAGCATCTAGCATCCCTTTCTAGCTGAAAGGTAGCTAACAAAATTTTATCTTGGTCCGTGCATTGCATGACACGGAAGATACGTTCTGTTTCCCTAATCCAGTGTTCAGCGTCATCTGGATCAGTAGAACCCGTGAACTTGGGCGGGTTCATGTTCTTGAAAGTCTGATGGAGACTTCCTGCTTGTTGTCCACCTCCTTGTGCTACTTGTTGCAGCACCTGAGTCATGCCTTGAAGCGTACGCTGCATGTTGCGCCATTGGGCACGTTCGACAGCCATTATCCTACAATTATAATAACTAGATTAATACGTGATTTGTATTTTAAAGACTAGCATTCTATGTTAACTTTAACCCTTGGTTCTATCCAATCTCACTGGTTAAAGGTTTAAAACTTATCCTTGGACTTGGGTTTTTCCTAGGAATTGAATACCCTAGGCCCTGATACCACAAAAACTGTCACGCCCCGAGAGCGGAAGATACCCGGAGATGCGTTACGAGTTTATATCAATCATGTCAATCAGAGTAGTAGTGTATTCGACAGAAAGACAGAGATGCGCAAAAGTAAAGATAACCCAATCCGTTTATTTCTTCATAATAAAAAGCCTATTACAAACCCAATACTCTATTAAAAAAAAGAAAAGTACACATTTGACTCAAGAAATATATAAAAGACTAGATGACACTTGGAAAAGCTCTAGCTCTTTCACTCTTGATTCTCCCCATCTGATTGACTTGCCTCATCGTCGGACCTACCTGAAAAGTAATGGAAACACGGAGTGAGCGAACGCTCAGTAGGAAATTATATCTCAGGAACTAGCAAGGGGATTAAGTAGTTACATCTTTCATGAATGCACTATAGCTATGCATGCTCGCCTAAAACGACAAGATAGAAAGAGGATATAACAATAAGATAACAGGGAGAACTAGTCATGAACCTTTCAAGAACTTATATCAAATGACCTCAAGGTATTCAAGCAAGTACTTTATCATGTCAAGATGAAATTTGGCTATCACGTTCAAGTACGCAAGTAATTACCCTTTTTCGGGCCACTCAAGTCATGTAATATCAAGTCAAGTACAAGATTTGTGGAATGTTCAATCAAGCTAGTCATGCACTTCGGTATAATGTCAATACCGTGATCAATCAACTCCCATGGGCACAAGTACTTTCGGGTGCTCCTCCCAGGACCAGATCGGGCCCTATATGCGCAGACATTAGTCATGTATTTTTAACATCCACATTTTTGTGTATAGCCATCATGGAATTTCAATAAGCAAGCTTGTAGTCATGTAAGACAACTTTGAGAGATTAGAGTCCAAAAATATGACTTTTGACACCAATAGGCGATAATAACGGTACAATCGCTCTTTCGATAAAACTAGGTGGAATTGGTTCCCTTAACTCGGGTACCATGACAAACAAATATAGACACTCTTTTATATAAAATTGAGGCCCATATGAATAGCACCTCAATGTCAAGATGTTCTCATTCTTACTATAGAATTGAGGTCCACAAGAACATCATGTTGAATATAGAATTAGGGTTTACAAGAACTGCATCAAATGGCATGATAACCTCATCCCATTAAAAGAATTCTCATGATACACACTTTGCATATCATGAGGGCTGGTATACCATGTTTCTATAGAGTGACATGGCAATAATTACGTAATGGGTTTTTAGGGTACAACCAGCTCAGTCGGCCTTGAGGGAATCCAAGGCTACGAGGAGTCTTACGGAGGTCTCTATGACTAACTTGCTAGTCCAAAGGAACGGAATGTCCAATGGAGAGCTTGTATGTCAATGAGAATTGAGTGTGTAATGCGATAAATCATCGTAGAAAACATGGGACTATACTCACAGAGTGGAGTAATAGTGCCAATGTATATGTATGTATGTATAATGAAACCCTCGGATAACAGTAATCAGGAAAAATCAGTAGTGCAGAAAATAGCGACTTTGGTAAAGTCATTTTTCATGAAATTAACGCCTTAATCAGGGGCGTTTATAGTAAATTTGACGACATGTATAGAAGTCGTCCTTTCAATATTTCTAATTTTGCAGAATATTAAAAATATGGAAATTTTCATAAAACACGCCTTGGACAGGGGCGTTAGTTTACAGAAAGCATCTTGGTATGGGGCGTCAGTTCAATAAAAGACGACCTGGACAAGGTCGTTAATTCATAATTTTTACAATTTCGAGACGACGAAATTTCAGGAAAACATGATATAGGGTCAGGACCAGAAAAATAGCAGGATTACAAGAGATTGATCATGCATTAATCTAGAATCATGTTTGAATTGATATATAATTTTTAAACATGGTATTTAGTAATTAAATGAAATTGACGTCCCTGTGCAGGGCGTCAAATATGAAATTGACGACCTAGTCATGGTCGTTTCTTGTAATTTAGCACCCTTGATAGGGGCGTTTCTTTCAAAAACTCTTTAGAAACTTAATCAAAACGCATGAAATCTATATGCATGTATTAACGGATGATGTTATAATTATTACTATGCTAGTTTGGGCTACAATCCTGAGAAAATCCTACCTCTATGAAGATTTTGAACAGATGCAGGTTCTGGGAAGAAAAGAACGACACTGTGTTTTATAAACAGAGTATTCTGAAGCTTTTGAATTCAATATCAGCAGCAAGGCAGAGGAGGCACGAACAGACACAGTCGTTTGTTGATGAAGAACCCACGTTCTTCAGTAGATTAAGAGCTCCTCGACCTATAAGTGGAAGAAGATGAAGAAGATTTATTCTTCATACTATCCTATCGGAAGAGAAGGAAAACCAAAGGAAGAACCCACCTGTTCTTCACGGACGGCAGTCAGATTCCCTATAAACAAAAGAGGATGAAGAATCAATTCATGTTCTTCACATAATAGTAAACAGAGAAAGAAATAAAGAAGAATTGTTAGTTATTTACCTACCGTAGCAGAGACGATCGACCAAATAGCTTTCTAGGGTTCAATCCATCAAGGTATTTATAGGATTTTGGAAATCCTAATAAGGTTAGTGTTCGATTGGAAGAAACACTTCCGTGATAGAGTCATTACTACATTCGAACTCTTTCCCATAGTTATCACTTACCCTGGATAAGTTCCTGGGTCGAACGGAAGACGAATTGAATTAACGACCTAGGTCAGGGCGTCGAATCTAAATTGACGCCTTGGCATGCGTCATTTCTTGTGGAAACACGTCCAAGCAAAGGGCGTTACAATTACTTGCCTTTTATGTAATTTTGGTTGTTTAAGATTTGACGCCTTGAAATGTGGGCGTCCTTTCTCAAAAACACGCCTTAGGTGAGGGCATTTCTTGTCAAGTAGCACCTTTATCTGCGGCGTTATTTCCCTCAGGGTTTAATTTAATTCCATTTTCGATTTTATCATTTATTTACTTATCTTTTATTTTCAATTTGATTTATTTATAAATCTTGCTTTTATCAGGGTTGTTACAGCTTATCCTCATTGTCTTTCTGAATTTCATCAATAGACTTTTTCAATTCATTATTTACATTGAGGACAGCTTCATATTTTTCAGAAGTAATTTTTATCTCACTTTCATAATTCTGAATTTTTAATTTCCATGCATCAATTTCATTGTCTAATCTCACATTTTCTTCCTTAGAGATTTTCAGTTCTTTCTTGATTTCTTCAAATTCAGAACATGTGAGTTTTAGCTTACTGTTCTCATTCTCTAAGCATGCAATTTTATCAGACAATGAAGTATCATTTTGCATGATGTTAATTTTTCTTCGTAGATGCCTATTTTCTTTTCTGACATCATCTACTCTATCAGCAAGTTCATTATAAGCATCCATCCAATCAACATTAGTAAAGTTTTCAAAACGAGAGGATACCTCATTAGATTCTTCCTCTCTATCTTCTGAGCTGGTTTCCATGAGACAGATTGGCTTCTCAGCTTCAACTTCACTGTCCGAAGTGTTGCTCAAGGATCCCTCGTCCTCATCACTCCAGGTACTCACCATAGCTTTCCCTCTTGTGTTCTTTTTCTTGGACTTGTCCTTGAGGTTCTGATTTGTCGGACATTCAGCAATAAAGTGACCAGCCTTCCTGCATTGATAGTAAACATTAGTCTCAGCTTTCTTTATAGGGTTTGATTTGTACCTTGTGTCTCGGTGGCCACCACTAGGATTTCTTCGACTGAATCTTCTTCCTTCTTTCTTGAGAAAATGCCGAAATTCCCTAGTAATCATAGCAATATCATCATTTGCCATTTCTTCTTCAGACAAGCTCTCTTCAATTGATGATCCGTTGGGGCTGGATCGACTGGATTTGCTAGCACCAGCCTTCAGAGCTATTGGCTTCCTCTTTCTATCAGCCTCCTCTATCTTCGGCAGATTCATCTCATATGCCATTAGAGATCCGATAAGCTCATCTACCCTTGTATTGTGCAGATCTCTTGACTCTTACATAACAGTGGCCTTGGTGTGCCAAATTGGAGTCAAGGATCGTAAGATCTTTCTGACTATATCATACTCAGAATACTTCTTCCCAAAACCTCTGAGACTATTTGTGATAATAGTCAATCGAGCATACATTTCTTTGATTGTCTCGTTTGGCTTCATCTTGAAGGCCTCATATTCTGAAACCAGTAGATTGGTCTTGGTCTCTCTAACTTGTGAAGTCCCCTCGTAGATAACTTCAAGTGCATCCCATATTTCCTTCGCTGAAGAGCAGGCAGATACTCGTGAGAACTCGGTGGGATGCAGAGAACACTGGATTGCATTGATTACACTCCAGTTGAGCGTGGACCTTCTAATTTCCTCCTTGGTCCATACATCTTCATTTGGGGACAACTCGAAAGGTCCCTTGCTAACTACCTTCCAGATCTCATAATCTTTAGCCCGCAAAAAAACCTGCATACAGTTCTTCTAGTATGCGTAGTTGGATCCATCGAAGTACGGGGGCTTGGATGTGGAGTGTCCTTCAGCTATCATCCCTCTTCCGTCCATTTGTACCTTCCTCTTCGGGCTGTAAGTCCCTGCAGAAGAGTTAGGCTCGGATACCAAATGTTGAAATTAGATGGAAGGCTCTTTCACCACAGAATGTGGATCTAGAGGGGGGGGTGAATAGATCAGCTGGCCAATAAAAAATTATGCCTAGATTCAGATGCGGAATTTAAAGAACACTGATCAAACACAGTCAATGCACCGGATAATAGAGATAAGATCTGCTAGACAGACAAGAAACCACACGAGAGGCACAAAGAATTTTAGGTGGTTCAGTCAATCCGACCTACGTCGTGGATTACTGCTGATACACAGCTTCAATCTGCTGGGCACTATAGCTTGCCAA
Source organism: Amorphophallus konjac (assembly GCA_022559845.1). NCBI lineage: Eukaryota > Viridiplantae > Streptophyta > Magnoliopsida > Alismatales > Araceae > Amorphophallus > Amorphophallus konjac. Next base: position 406,441,720 of record CM040118.1, read on the forward strand.
CAACGGCTGGGGCTTACAGCTTATCCTGACCAGAGGAACCTCCTCTGCAAAGCTGAGCTTCACAGCTTGCTTTGCGGGGCTCTACAGCTTAGCCAACCAGAGGTAACACCTCTGCACACCGCTGCCTCACAGCTTGACACCACTGACTAACAGCTTGATCGAACAAGAGTTTTCAAAAGAAAAATAACAAAGACTGAAAAGCAAGAAACGCAGAATCGAATGGAATGAAAACTAAAACGAGTGTAGCTCAAATTGAGCAATATCAGCTCTGGTATCTAAACCAAGAGACTGATTCACAAGCTCTCATATAACTCTCTCAACTCATCTCTCTCCCTTTCTTCTTCTCTCCTTTTCTTCTTCTCTGCTTTTCTTCTCTTTGGATCTCGGTGGCTCTCTGCTGCCTCAGGTTTGTCTCACTGTATAGACTTGCCACTGGTCGATCTCCCTTCAACAGAAGATGAAGACTTCTATATATATCAACAGTAGATTGGATAAGGGCGCGTGGCTTCCATGTTTTCCCGCCCAAGGAATTCGCCAGATCCGAGGTGCTTTCATCCATGTGGTAGCATCTGGTCACCTCATCCTCCTAGGATCACAAGCCATGTCAGCAATCTCAGTAACAAATCCCTGTCAGACAGAGTATCGATTATCAGGTTAAGTGAAGAACTCTGTACAGACTTTGTAAGATGAAATGCCTTGTGTAGACATCATGATGTATAGACTTTGTGAAACGTGAATGCAATGTATAGACTTCAGTGTATAGACTATGTGAAGGCGAGTGCAATGTACAGACATCATGAGACTCTAATGAAGACAGACGATGTATAGACTTTAGGACTGATGCACGATACAGACTCGTCCAATGTATACACTTGCTTGTTGTTCAGTCTTCACGAATGATGTACAGACTTCCAATGTGTAGACTTTGGCAAGGCAACGTCGGTAAAGCAACCAATGTACATACTTACTGAACTGAGCGTAGGTAAAAGATATGAGGAATGTATAGACTTACTCAGTTCAGTTCAGAACGTAGGTAATGATCAATGTATAGACTTAACAGTCGCCCTGGCTGTACAGACTTGGTCACAAACTGAACAGTCGGTTGTATAGACTTGCACAAACCAAAGTCTGTACAGACTTGAAATGAAAACCAATGTATAGACTTCGTGAGCTCCTAGAGGATGTACAGACTTAGTGACTGTACAGACTTGGAAGGCTCAGCGAAGGATGTACAGACTTGGTAATAAACTGAACAGTCGGTTGTATAGACTTCGCCTCAATGCATAAGACGCTAACTGAGATGGATAATGTACAGACTTGCTGTAACAGTCCGATGTACAGACTTTGCCCAATGCATAAGACGCTAACTGAGACGGACAATGTATAGACTTGCTGTAACAGTCCGATGTACAGACTTTGCCCAATGCCTGAGACGCTAACTAAGAAGCTGGACTCTGTATAGACTTGAGCGATGTATGGACTTAGCTTCGTGCAAGCTACAGTCCAATGTATGGACTTTGAAGTTCAACTGGTGAGTGTACAGACTTCACCAATGAGACGCTCACTGTACAGACTTGGCACCGACCAATGTATAGACTTGACAATGCTGAATGAATGAATGAGCAATGTATAGACATTGGGTGCCACAATGTGCAGACTTCACGATGTATGGACTTGAGTGTTCGTGTGAGCTGCACTGTATAGACTTTAACAAAATGCTTAAGACGTTGCATGAGACACAAGACAGATAGACAGTGTATAGACTTGCACTCTGGGGTGTCGACCCACCTGAGAAGGGAGTCGACCCACTACTGTCCATACTAAACAAGGAAAAGTATAGGCTCTATGTTCATGCTACAATGCACTGTGTAGACCTGTGAGTGTGTGCATAACAATATATAGACTCTGACTGCATTATATACACAGACAACCTGATAAAAATATTTTCATCAAAATAAGAACAGTTGCCAATCAATCAAAACAAGCTGTTGCCAATGAAGTAAAACGTATTGTCAACATCATCAACACAGAGGGGTCACAATAGTCTATTTGTGCACTGACTTTGTTTGTGTGGTTTACACAATGTGCACCGACCTTGTCTATTTGCGCACTGACTTTGTTTTTGTGGTTTTCACAATGTGCACCGACCTTGTCATATATGCACCGACACTGTTCTTTGGATCTTTCACAATGTGCACTGACCTTGTCATATATGCACCGACCCTTGTCTTTGGGTCTTTCACAATGTGCACCGACCTTGTGCATACTATGCACAGACTCTGTCCATGCTATGCACAAACCCTGTCCATAACATGCACAGACCTTAATGTGCTTGGAGTTGTGCATTTATCTGCATTACTTGAAGATCAACTTGAGTGATTTGCTTTCACCTAGTGCACATTCACATTGCCTTCAAACCAATGGATCCATGGTAAGATTTCATTTCTGAATCTGATCTATAGTTTCCATAAATGTGTTTGAAGTATTTCTCATGAACTGGGTTGTTCTTGTGATTCCATGCATGATCAATTCCTTGACATGTAAGCTTGTGTATAAAATTGGTTAGAAGCATGTGATACTCATGTGTGATTTGATTCAACATCAAAGTGGTCAAGGCCAGATTTGAACTGTAAATGGCTCTTCATGTATGAAGTAAAATTTGCATTGCGAAACTTGTGCTGTGAATTAGTTGGATGGTGATTAGACTATGTGAGTTCAGTCTGTCTTGGACTGAACATGAATTAGCATTGGACTGAATGTCACATTCTTGATCTGAACCTTGGCCACATGAATGGCCATCTTTGAGCTGAAATTGAAATGCCCTATACTTAATCAATTTGGTTTCGTGTTTAATGTTCTCATATAAACTTTGGTGATATTTGGCATCATGAAGTGTTCACATGTTGGTTAAACCCATGGTTAATAGTTCTTGAGTTTTGGATTCAGGAAAACTGAACTTGATTCTATTGTGTACTTTGCAAGATTGATATTGATGGCAAACATCTTGTATATCACAATGAATGCTGGTAATATCCTTCTAGTCTTGAGTTGGGAAAAATGGGTTTTCAAAGTGCCTTCATGCATACTTTTCATGGGCGGTTTGAAGTGGCTTTGTGCTTAACATGCCTTTTATGAATCTTGTTTAAACAAGCTTGAATGATGGTTCATAATCCTCTTTATTCATGCCACTAGACTGTATTTGAATAGGGTTGATTGGTTCTCCATGGTTTTGTCTTGCTAAGGACTGCATTATGTAGTTTCTGGTTTGGCTCTGAAAGTGTCGACTCTTAGAGTCGACACTCACAAGCCAAAGGTTTGTTTTTAAGGCAAACAGAACCTCTTGTGAAATGTGTTGACTCCTAAGAGTCGGCACTTTCACCCTGGGTCCTGTTGCTTTAAACGGGACAGAACACTTTGACAAAAGTGTCGACTCTAAGAGTCGACACTTTGTTTGTTGCGTCCTGATCATGTTTTCGGGTTTGATTTCGATCTGCCCATTTCATGATCCGATTGCCTTAGCTTTTTACCCTGATACGCTTAGGGTTTCACCCATCTTTTAAGTGTATATTTGAAGGGTTTTGAGAAGGGCTTGTGTGGTCTTTAGTTCTTCATCCTTGCCCTATTTATATCCTGCGATCTCCATCGAAGGAGATTTCCCCTGCGCTTATTGTTCTATATTTTCTTGCAGGAGAAGAAGAACGTGGAGAAGGTGTTGCGCACCTTGAAGGAGAGGGAAGAAAAAGGAGACGGCCATCAGCAAGAAAACATGTCGATCTGATTCAGTCTGGAGCGCGTTAGCTCAAGATTCCTCCTGGGCGTCTCCATCAGTTCTGGACGGCTTCCTCTCTGTGATCGGGCATTCCCAGCACACCCATTCATCCCGTCTACGAGCTTTCACTGTGGATCTGAGGGGGATTCCTTGATCCTTCATTTCGATCCTTTATATTTGAACATACATTCATATCGTGGGCGTTTATTGTATATCCTTTCTTTTCATCGAACTTGATATATTTTCGTTTGTGGGCGGAGCTGCGTCTCTGAGTGTGTGGATCCATTGCGGGAAAAGTTTCCCCGAGTTTTGTGTGTGAAGACGGAGCTGCGACTCCCTGTGGTTTAGTGTCTGAGGTGTGTTCCCAGACCGTGTGTGTGTGTGCTGCAGTGGCAGTGTCTTGGGGCCAGGCCCCGTGTGTCTATTGCTGCGGAAGCAGCATGTGTGGTGTTGGGGCTCGTCCCCATCTTACTACGGTTAGTAGCGTGGTAGTGAAGCCTCACCGTGTTCGGTGAGGGGTGGACGTAGGGAGCCCATTGTGGTCCCGAACCACCTAAAAATCTCTGTGTTCTTTGTGGCATGCCTGTGCGTTTGTCCATTTCTTCTATCTCCATTCACAGGTCAACTTGTAGATTTTTATTCACTGCACCACTACACCGTGCTACTCTGCTATTCGTGTTTAGTTTACGCTTAATCGTTTAGTGCATAGATTGTTCGAGTGAGATCGGAAAGACTGAGTGAACCTAAATCGCACTTTAGTTCTAATTAGACTAATCAATGTAGTTAATTTTAATTCCACTGTGTTTAGTTCAGAAAGTTTTTAAAATCCGCCATCTTGACAAGGGGACAATTCAACCCCCCTTCTTGTCCGCCATCTAGTCTGGGCCAACAACAATTTCAAACTTAAATAAAAGAGGACATATATAAATTACAAGACTCTAAACTTTTAATTTAGACTCAAGTAAATAGAAAAGACACGGGTCTTCTAACTTCATTCACACCTTGCCCTTCCTATTTCAGTGGATAGCATCATCTTCTTTATTACCTGCCAAACATTAAAATAACACTAGGTGAGTGAGAAGCTCAGTAGGAATTACATCTCTCAACCATGCATTCTTTAAGTAATTAATATCTTTGGGTCTGTCGCCCGTAGAAATCACATGAACGTGGTGAGGGTCACCGTCGCATTCAGGAAAGGGTCCATCAGGACGTAGTCTCTGGGTACGCCGCCTTCAGGACACAGAAGCTTGAACGTGATATTTGGGTTTGTCACGTTTAGAACAAGCTAGACAGAACTAAACAGAATCTCGTTCCGTGATTTCATAGGCCAGTGGAACCCCATCTTATAGTTATAGTACGAGATTCTAAGGGTTTTCAGATTTTTAAGGTATAACTAGCTCAGGGTTCATGTGGAATCCATGGCTTGCTGAGACTTATGGACGCCTTGATGAAGAAGTCCTGTCCGATTGAAGGAATCTCTGATTGAGGGTTCTAACTTCACCAAGAAATGACTTTTGCGAGAACCAAAAACCTATAGATGCAGTAGATGCATGCCATCGGGTGACATGATCTTTAAGATGAAACAATAATAAAAGTATTCTATTGAAAAACACCGATTGTAAATAATTAAATTGGAGGCTAAACAAGGAATAACTTACTCATAAGTTGACATCTAAGTATTTTAGTCATGAAGAAAATCAAATCTCAAAAAAGGCTGATCATGAAGAAGATAGATGTCATGAGGGTAGAACTAATCATAAGAGATTTTCTTAAGATCAAAAGAAATAACTTCAAAGGAATTTAATCATGTACAACATAGTTTACCTAGCCAATTATTTGTTCAAATGTCATACTTAACAAAGAACATGATTTTTGACATAAAAATAACAATTGAATATACTAAAAAAAGTCTAGGGCTCAAGCAAACCAGAGACATAACGCGGTTGCGCTAGGTGCTATGTTTAAAACACAACGCACTTTCCATGGGAGTTGTGATCTTTAGAACACGGTCTATCAAGGGGACGCATTTAGAAAGCGCTCCGTATGACGGACGCGACCTTAAACATAAAACCCATTTCGGTGAGAAAACACGTGAACAACAATACCTCATGCAAACATCTCAAAATACATGCATACTAGATGATAGAAATTAATGAAACATGCGTAGAATCAACTAGACATGCAAGTAAACCTATTTGCTTGATCAATTAGAGCTTAGCATGAGAGAACACCTATCTTATAATCGAATTAGGGAAGAAGAGGGAAGAAGAACGCGAATGCCTAAATCTTCGATCCTCTTCCTCGATCCACACCCTAACACGCCCTAGCATGACCTCCAGCCTCTTCCATGAACTATTAGGGTTGGCTAGAAGGGATTTAGGGTTCTATTTATAGAGTTTAAGCCTCCTAGAGTCTAGGTTCGACCTATTATTCTAGAGATAATTTCTACTCTAAACATCTCGAGTTCTATCTATATCCTGGACCACCTAGCATGAGATTAACTCTAATTATGCTAGGGTTTCACTAGAGACCGACTCTATCTAAGTGGATTGAGATTTAATTACGATTTTAGGCCCAATTACTTGAGTTTTAGCCCATTTAACCCAATTAGAATTAGAGATTTGAGGCATTACCAATTATAAGGATTAATTCCATCTTTTAAGCCCAATTAGGCCTTTAGCATTAGCCCAAATTACCATTTCAGTTATTGCATATTTTATTTATCTCTTAATAATTATATTGAAATTATCTTTATTTTTAAGAAATTATATACATTTATTTGTGTAATTCTTTTTAGTCCAGGATGTTACACTAGGCATCTTGCCCAAGCCATGATGGTGGGTGGAATGGGAGGCATGTCCTGGGAGGACTCGAACAATGTTATGAAGACATAAGAAGTCTGAGTCGGTTGCGGGCATGAGCGAAAGCTAGAGCGGGGTCTAGGTTGGCAATGGAAGAAAGATTGCATTGGATTTGACCTCATGGAGATCTTGCACCCATTATCGAGTCAGGTTCGGAATAAAAGTAGGAAGGTGACAGGTAACGCCCATGTCACTTGCCCCACAGCCCTCGGCATGAGCTAAGCAACCTAGCCTGTGGTGGGGGCAATTTGTTAGAGGGCTGTGACCGCTACATCGTTTGACTATGTGAAGAGTCATAGTTTCGTAAGATAATGGGGGATAATGGATAGGTTGGCGAGATCTAAGCTTATACCTAAGAGGGTTCTCGGAGCTACCACCATTATTCGACTAAGAGTATGGAGAGGTGTACGTGGCTGAGGCCTTCATTTGGTTGAGATGAACAAATGATATTGCACTGTGTCTGAGGCTAAGGTTGGCTGACGGGATATGCCTAAGGCTACATATAGTGTTGCACTCCTACGGTTTTGATGATGTCATACACTATAAGTCAATCATGATAGTCCATCTTAATACATCTCTTTTATACATTCTTATATACTGCACTCTAGTTCTACTCAGAAAGTCCGTGCATACTTAGTTAATTTTGCATTGAGTCCATGTTGTTGCTGCATCTTAACTGAATAGGGTCTGTGCATGCAAGTAACAAGTCGGTGCAACCTTAGTTGCTGCACGTGACTAAGTCGTTGCAATGTCTATTTATGCATTAGATAAGTCGGTGCAACTCTCACATTGTGCACATAAAGTCTGTGCACACTTCTTTGCTAAGTCCGTGCATAAGAGGTTATAGGTTTAATCTCAGTGCATGTATCGTGTCTTACACAGTGTCTCAGTGCAAGTGCTGCGTCTCAGTATGTGTCTCATGCTAGAGGTCGGTGCAATGTTTTGCTTTAGCACGTCGGTGCTATTGTCTCCCACACATGATCAAAGTCAGTGCATTATCTTTGCCTTGTGCAATAATGTCTATGCATGATTGTAGTACGATGCATTCTAAGTCTGTGCAAGTCTCGCATTGACTTACCCATACTAAATCGGTGCAATTTTTGTTCTGTGCTAATCAGGTCGGTGCACATTCACTTGTCTTGCATACCTTCTAATATGCACATCAAAGTATGTGCATTCTTTGCTTCAGGGTACTTGAATTACGTGCAGTTTCTATCTCGGTGCACTTTCTACCTTATACACATTTGGTCTGTGCGCATATTCTTCTACATTGCCCATAGTTTGTGCACATCTTGCAAAACTTTATTCATGGCTTGAGCATTCTTTGTGATGCAATTTGTGCATGTGTCTAAGTCATTAGTCTTAAGGTTTGTGCATGTCAGTTAGAGTCTGTGCTTGACTTGTTATATGATACACAAAGCCTATGCATGACCTTGGTCAATGTAACTCTCACCAATATATTCTCTTGCTTGGTAGGTCTGTCACCTGATCGAGCATGTGTTCGGCGAACCCAAAACTAGTGAAGTTATTCCACGTGGAAGTCAATGTACCAGGTTTAAGGGCTCGTGATCTGAGGCAACAAACAGAAAGGATGATCCTGACAAGTGGAACCAGAAAGGGGTCAGATCTGTGAAATGAAATGGGCGGGAATCGTGTGAGCCACGCACTATCATCTGGCTATAAAAGGAGGTTGAAGACTGCAAGAGAAGGCTGCTGAAGATTGACAAAGTGAGAACATCTAAAGCCATTGTGTGTGCTGAAACCTCTCTATCCGAGAGAAGAGCATGTCTAGAAATGGGAGAGTCTGAGTGATCACTCTTTTGTTTGAGCTTGAAAGATTGCTTCTCTGGAAGCTACATTTTTGCTATTTTTGAGTGATTGTCTTCTTTTTACTCTTTTGTTTTCGAGTTGTTTCATTCATTTCTCTATACCGTGTTGTTACCCTCTGAGTGTTCTTAGAGGAAGGGAGGTTGGTCCTCCGGTACCCTCTGGTTTAGAGGAAGGGAGGTTGGTCCTCCGGTTCTGATCTTGCTGGGGCAAGTTCAGGTTCAGATCATGTAGGTCGCAGGATTAGTGTTGAGGGATTTGTTCCCTTGTGGCAAGCTATAAGGCAGTGGATGCCAGTAGACTGAGTCTGCGGTGTTTTCATTGCTTAGTGCAAGGAAGCCTTACTCTTGTGGAGTAAGCGGTGGACGTAGATTGCAGATCGCAATCGAACCACCTTAAAAACTCTCTGTCTCTTCTATGTGGTTTGATTGTCTGATCTCTTGTGTAGTGTGTTTGGCTGATCTCTCGTTGCGTCTTAAGCTCATAAGCTCTTCGTTCACTGTTCCACATCAACCTCCCCTCGTTAAGCTTTTGCTGGTTTGACTATTCCGTGGCTTGATTGGGAAGTCTTTTCTCTTGTGAATAGGAGCTCGTAGCTTATTTCTCAAATTAGCTTGTATTTGGACGTGATCTATTCATCCCCCCCTTCTAGCTCACGTTCCGCGTGCTATCAATTGGTATCAGAGCAGGTTACCCATCATGTGGTCCAACGGCCAGGGTAATTCTGGATCTAGTGGTCCTCGAAGCTTCATGGCTGAGGGACAGTCTATAAGTCCCCCCCCTTTCTTTGTTGGTAATAACTATTTCTACTGAAAAATTAGGATGGAGGTGTTTATGAGAGCACAGAGCCACAAGCTCTGGAGAGTGATCACCATAGGGCCATATGATCTTCCCTCGAATGAAGATGCGTGGACGGAGGATCACGTCAAACTTTCAACCATCAACTGGTCGGCCCTGAACATCATTCAGTCTGCGGTTCACCCTGATGAATACGCCAGAATCTCAGCCTGCAAAATAGCCAAGAAGATGTGGGATGAATTGGAGCTAATCTACGAAGGTACATCCCAAGTGAAGGCTACTAAGGTAAATATGCTCACCTCCGAATATGAATTGTTCAAAATGAAATCTGAGGAGACTATCACTGAAATGTATGCCATGTTGTCATTGATTACTAACAGTCTTAATGGGCTTGAGAAACAGATTTCAGAAGGGGACATTGTCAGGAAAATTCTTAGGTTGTTATCCCCCGCTTGGCACACGAAGGCCATAGTGATAGAGGAGTCTAGGGATCTGTAGAAAATGACAGTCACTGAACTGATAGGATCCCTAATGACCTACGAAATGAACTTCAAAAGGAATGGTGAAGGAAGTGAGAAGAAGGGCAAGAACATTGCCCTCAAGGTGTCCCGTAGTAACAGTGGCAGCAGTAGGGGAAGTAGTAGTGGGGAGTCTGACGGACTGTCAGACCTTGATCAAAAGGAGCAAGCTATGCTCACTCATCAGTTCAGGAAGTTTTTGAGGTCAAAGGAAAAAACATTTAATAAAAGAGGATCAAATAATTCTGGTAAGCATTTAGACTTTAATACTGATAATAACAAGGGTACTAAGAAGGTCAAATGCTATCACTGCAGGAAGACAAGACATATAAAAGGTGAATGTCCTGATCTCCAGAAGAAGGCCTCCAAGGTGCAGAAGAAGAAACCTCAAGCTATGGTCTGCACGTGGAGTGACGAGGAGGAAAACCCAGAGGCCAGCTCTTCAGAGGAAGACCAAGAAGGAATATGCCTCATGGCCAAAAGCGACGAAGAGGTAACCAATATCTTTGAGAATTTTACAATTGATGATTGGGAAGATTCATATGCTGAACTGCTAGATAAATTTAATGCATTGAGCAAAGAGCATAGGATGATAAAGAGAAAATTGAATGTTGCTTCTGAAGAGCAGGTCCAAACTAACCAAGAGAATTTGAAGTTTAAGGAGGATTTAAAAGAAATGGACTCTTTTAGAAAAGAAAATGAAGACCTTAAGTTTGAAAATCAAGAAGCACAAAAACAATTTGAAGAACTTAAGTCAAAACTTCAAGAAAGTCAGAGTAACAACACCTTAATCACTGAATAATATTAAGTAGTCAGGAAGGTCAATTCTGAATTTCAGGAAAATTGTGAAAAATTATGGAAGGAATTGGAAGATAAGCAAAGAACCCTTGAAAAATTTATTCAAGGAAAAACTAATTTGGACGCCATGCTAGGTGCTAGGGTTAATTTTAATAAAGAGGGTTTAGGCTATAACCCAACAAACAAGAAACCCTTTGAGCACAAAACTGTGACATTTTGTCCAGGTAAGGGGAAGGAAAAACTGGACACACCATCCAGTTCCAACAATGTTCAAAATATTCAGCATCCAAAAGAAAATCCAACAAAATATGATGGACAACAATTTAAAATTGGAAGGACCTTTGCAAAGCAATCCTCTATGCCCATTCACTAGAACAAGTATGCTAACAGGTCAAGCCATATGAGTCAAAACAGAAACTCCAACTTCTATAACAGAATGGGTCAGTACAAAACAAACTGGGGAGGTCCTGCACATTCACAGAAATTTTTCAATAAAGTTAACTCCTCTAGACAGTTTGGGTACAGTAGATACCCGAGGAATGAACAGTCTACCAACAGGAATAGGTTCAACATCAATAAACCAAGTGGACAGAACTTTAGTTATAACTTCAACAAAGCTATAAATAGAGTGCAAACGAAAAATACCTTGAGACAGTTCTGGATTACAAAGTGTTTGCTTAGAGAGATGAATAATGTTTTTGGACCCAATCTATCTTGGGTTCCAAACCACTTTGCTTAATTTGCTCTATGTAGGTCAGCCTAGTAGCCGAGAACAACAAGTGGTATCTAGATAGCGGCTGCTCTAGGCACATGACAGGTGACCGATCCAAATTCAGCAAACTGGAGATGAAGGTAGGGGGTATGGTCAAATTCGGAGGAAAGAACAGAGGTAAAATTATTGACATTGGAACAGTTGGTAAGTCCTCCACAAACTCCATTGAAAAAGTTCTTCTTGTAGAAGGTCTTCAACACAACTTGCTCAGCATTAGTCAACAGTGTGACAAGGGTCACCGAATCTGTTTTATAATAATGCATGTAAAACTCTTGAAATAAATTCTGACAAAGTCATGTTTGAAGCTCATAGAGTGAATAATGTATACATTGTTGATCTAAATGAAAAATATGAAACAAATCTATGTCTATCTGCTGATCTTGAAAATAATGCCTTTATTTGGCATAGACGGTTAGGTCATGCTAGCTTTTCTTCTTTGAATAAATTGGTAAAACATGATTTAGTTAGAGGCATGCCTAAGATCAAATTTAGTTCCATTTCAAAAACATGTGATGCTTGTGGTTTAGGTAAACAAACCCGAAAATCATTCAAACTCAGATCTGAGTCTCTGTCATCTAGACCAATGGAGCTTTTGCATATGGACCTCTTTGGTCCAACCAGGACTTAGAGTCTAAATGGTAAAAGATTCGGATTCGTGATTGTAGATGATTTTACTAAATTTGCATGGTTGTTCTTTCTTGAAAAAAAAGCAATTCTTTTCAAAAATTTGAACATTTCTTTAATAAGGTAAGACAAGCAGGAATTCACAGAATTTCCATGATTCAGTCTGACCATGGAGGAGAATTTGAAAATGCTACATTCTCTGTATTTTGTAATAAAGAGGGACTGACTCACAGATTTTCTTCTCCTAGGACTCCAGAGCAGAACGGCATAGTGGAGAGAAGAAACCACACAATCATTGAGATGGCCAGAACCATGCTGATGGAGAGTCAGCTACCTAGAAGATTTTGGGCAGAGGCAGCCAACACCGCTTGTTACACCATTAACAGAGCCTTGGTAAGACCCATCCATAAGAAAACTCCTTATGAACTCTTAAAGGTAAGAAGCCGGATGTTTCATACTTCAAAATTTTTGGGTCAAAATGTTTCATCCACAACAACAATAAAAGAGACCTAGACAAATTTGATGCAAGAAGTACTCCAGGAATCTTTCTAGGATACTCTGAAACAACCAGGGCATATAGGGTTTTCAACTACACAGATAAGACTGTAGAAGAGACACCTCACGTCATATTTGATGATACAAACAATCTCACTAACTTAGCTAATGATGACAGGTGCTCAAAAGAAGATGGAGAATTCTTAGAGGACATAAAGAATAAAGAAGCTGAACCACTTGAAGAAACAAGTACCTCCAATCAAGTAAGTTCAGCAGAAGCAGGTGACTCTTCAACAAATCTGAAATTTTTGAAAGATCACCCAGTAGATAACATCATAGGCAACCTTGAAGATCCACTTAGAACAAGGTCTCACTTTAGAAATATTCATAATCAAGACCTAGTTGCTTTGGTCTCATAGATTGAACCCAAATCTGTAGAAGAGGCTTTAAATGATCAATCATGGGTTAATGCTATGTGTGAGGAGTTAGGTAATTTGAAAGAAATAATGTCTAGGAGCTAGTTCCAAGACCAGAAAATACAAATGTCATAGGAACGAAATGGGTCTTTAAGATTAAAATGAATGAGGATGGAATTATTTCTAGAAATAAAGCCAGACTAGTAGCCAAGGGTTGTTGTCAGGAATTTGTAGTTGATTTTGATGAATACTATGCACTTGTTGCTAGGATGGAAGCAATTAGGATTTTATTGGCTTTCACTTGTTCTAAAAATACAAAACTTCAACAAATTGATGTTAAAAGTGCATTTTTAAATGGTGTTATCAAAGAAGAAGTTTTTGTAGAACAACCTTCCGGATTTCAATTTTCTCCTCAACCTAACCAAGTTTTCAGGTTGAATAAAGCCATGTACGGTCTAAAGCAGGCTCCTCGGGCCTGGTATGAGAGGCTGACAGAATTTCTGATCAGCAAGGGCTATCATAGAGGTAAGGTGGATCAAACTCTGTTCATCAAAAGTTCAAATAAAGACCTCATCATAGTTCAAGTATATGTAGATGACATTATCTTCGGTTCAACAAGTATTGCGCTATGCAATGAATTCTCTCATTTGATGTCTGTTGAGTTTGAGATGAGCATGATTGGTGAATTGAAGTATTTTCATGGCTTACAGGTACAACAGCTGGAGGATGGATGCTTCATTAACCAGATCAAATATACATTGGATATTCTCAAAAGGTTTGGCATGAATAATCTGAAACACATCACAACACCAATGTGTACCAACACTTCATTTGATGCAGACGAATCAGGTAAAGAAGTCGATGCAAAGCTATACCGAGGTATGATTGGATCCTTGCTCTACTTAACAGCCTCAAGACCTGATATACAGTTCAGTGTGGGAATGTGTGCTAGGTACCAATCTAGACCCACTGAATTACACTTAGCAGCTGTGAAAAGAATTTTCAGATACTTATCTGCTACACACACCCTAGGTTTATTGTTTTCACGCATCACACACTTTAGATCTTATTGCATATACGGATGCTGATTATGCTGGGTGCAAGTTAGATAGAAAAAGCACTAGTGGTCATTGTGAATTTCTAGGTGGGTGTTTAGTCTCTTGGGGTTCCAAGAAGCAATACTCTGTGACTCTCTCTACTGCAGAGGCTGAGTACGTAGCTACAGGGAGTTGTGGTACACACGTCATTTGGATCAAACACCAACTTCAGGACTATCAAGTAGACCTGGGGTGCACGCCTATATATTGTGACAATACTAGTGCCATCAATCTAGCCAAGAATCCTATTTTGCATTCTCGAACCAAACACATAGAAATATGGCACAAATTTATTAGAGATGAGGTTTCTAAAGGAACTTTTGAACTAATCCATGTAGGCACTGCAAACCAAATAGCTGACATCTTTACTAAGCCACTGGATAATGACAAATTTACATATTTGAGGAGAGAGTTAAGTATTTTTAAATCTTAGCTCCATGAATAAAATGCCTTCATGATTTTGTTCAGCATTTACACTATTTTTTTCATGAATAAAATGTTTTGCTTCCATGAATAACATGTCCTTCTCTGTGTCCTTAACCACTCAGCATGAGTATGTCTGCAAATCGTGTCATAGTCTGAGGGGGAGTTCTGTCTATGAGCGAGCTGTTAAGCTGAGGGGTTTGTGTAATTGCATATACTGCATGTGTCATATTTGAATAACAGTTCATTGAGTGAGGGGAGTTGTCTCTGTGAAGGAGTGTTTGCTTTAAAAATTCTTGCATTTTGTGAGAGGGAGCTGGTAAGTATGTGAGGTTGACTGATTCAGAAGCATTTGAGAGATGTATGTTGTTGTTGGTTCTTATGAAAGATTTAATAAAGTTCATTCACAGTAAGTAGAATCCCATACTTGTCTTAAATCCTAAGTCTGAACAACTAAAGCTCAGCTAGAATCTTTTATCTAGTAACTTAGCAGAGACTTGGATAAGGTGTACGAAGAGTATCTCCTTACACATTTCATGATCATGGAACAAGCTAAACTTATATGTCATGAAATCTGCTAAAAACTTGAAACCTAGACTACAAGGAACACATTCTTTAAGATCAGTGCTTCTGGTAGGTATTATTTTCAAACATTCATATTAAAAAATATAAGGGGATAAAAACAAACAAAAAACTACATGCTAAGAGCAATGGTCTGATTACTGAGAAACTGAGTGTTTCATCAAAAAGAAATAAAATTTTCATCAGTCATGAGGTGTCATATTATATCTGTTAAGAAGTGTAAAATTTTCTATCATGACAGAGCAATGATAATAATGTGGTGAGTAACTGGGGAGTCTGGCCTCTGATCAAGGTGTCTCCTCACATAAAAAGCCACAGTTACTAACTCTGTTATCTAAAAGAGAGGTAATACGATTCTCACATTGAGTAACTGGGGAGTCCGGCCTCTGATCAAGGTGTCTCCTTAATGTCAAAGATGTGACCTACCAAGTTACCTATTGATCTCTTTTCTGCTCGTTAAAGAAAAATATGTTTCAGTCAATTCCCTGGTTCTTGTTACTTGTTCATGGACTGTTTGTCCTCAATACCTCAAGAACCTTTTTCTGAGAATAAGTCTCTGCAGTCTAACTAGTATAGTTTTGATCAGCTCTCTCTTGGCATATCTGTTCACCCTTGATTCCTAATCATATTCTCTGTACGCAGATAAACTTCACTTCCTCTTCTAGGTCTTCTTGATTACTTGATTTGAAGAATCTACGATTGTTTTAGTGCCCTACTTAATCTTTTAAGATATACTCATGGGTCATTCTCACTGTGAAAATACTGCATTTTACTCTCACTTAGCCATCATCTACATATCTCTTTCATCTCCTTTTGATGATGTCAAAGGGGGAGAGTTTAAGGGGGAGAGTCAAGAGAGTCAAATCGCGAGGAAGTCAAATGATGGGGAGAGTGTTTTGCATTGGCAGGAATTAGTGTAAAATGAGGCATGCATGCTTGATTACTGCTTGATCACTCAATTTTGATTGCATTGACATAAATTGTCTCATAGTGTTGACTCATAGCGTTGCCATCATCAAAAAGGGGGAGACTGTTGCACTCCTACGGTTTTGATGATGTCATACACTATAAGTCAATCATGATATTCCATCTTAATACATTTCTTGTATACACTCTTATATACTGCACTCTCTAGTTCTACACAGAAAGTCCGTGCATACTTAGTTAATTTTTACATTGAGTCCATGCTGTTGCTGCATCTTAACTGAATAGGGTCTGTGCATGCAAGCAACAAGTCGGTGCAACCTTAGTTGCTGCACGCGACTAAGTCGTTGCAATGTATGTTTATGCATTAGATAAGTCGGTGCAACTCTCTCACGGTGCATATAAAGTCTATGCACACTTCTTTGCTAAGTCCGTGCATAAGAGGTTATAGTTCTAATCTCAGTGCATGTATTGCGTCTTACACAGCGTCTCAGTGCAAGTGCTGCGTCTCCGTCTGTGTCTCGTGCTAGAGGTCAGTGCAATGTTTTGCTTTAGCACGTCGGTGCATATGTCTCCCACGCATGATCAAAGTCAGTGCATTGTTTTTGCCTTGTGCAATAATGTCTATGCATGATTGTAGTACGCTGCATTCTACGTCTGTGCAAGTCTCGCATTGACTTACGCATACTAAGTCGGTGCAGGTTTTGTTCTATGCTAATCAGGTCGGTGCACATTCACTTGTCTTGCATACCTTTCCGTATACGCACCAAAGTCCGTGCATTCTTTACATCAGGGTGCTTGAAGTTGGTGCAGTTTCTATCTCGGTGCATATCAACGTCAGTGTAGTCTTTCTTTATTGAAGTCATGTTAGAGTCGGTCCATTGTTTTGACTTGTGCAATCTTTGCATTGGGTTGCATAAGGTTGGTGCAACCCGTGTTGATGCACGCACGTAAGGCCTGTGCATGTCTTGGCTTGTGCACAATCAAAGTTTGTGCATTGCTATAAAATCTATCCATATCATGTAATACACGACACATGGTCTGAGCATTGTTTGGGATACGGTGTGTGCTTGTGTCTAAGTCATTAGCTTTAAGGTCAGTGCATGTCAGTTAGAGTCTGTGCCTGACTTGCTATATGATACGCAAAGTCTGTGCATGACCTTGGTCAATGTAGTCTCACCAATATCTTCTCTTGCTTGGCAGGTCTGTCACCTGATCGAGCATGTGTTCGGCGAACCCAAAACCAGTGAGGTTATTCAACGTGGAAGTCAATGTACTAGGTTTAAGGGCTCGTGATCCGAGGCAACGAACAGAAAGGATGATCCTGACACGTGGAACCAGAAAGGGGTCAGATCTGTGAAAAGAAATGGGCGGAATCGTGTTAGCCACGCGCTATCATCTGGCTATAAAAGGAGGTTGAAGACTGCAAGAGAAGGCTGCTAAGATTGACGAAGTGAGAACATCTGAAGCCATTGCGTGTGCTGAAACCTCCCTATCCGAGAGAAGAGCCTGTCTAGAAATGGGAGAGTCTGAGTGATCATTCTTTTCTTTGAACTTGAAAGACTACTTCTCTGGAAGCTACATTTTCGCTGTTTTTGAGTGATTGTCTTCTTTTCTTTCTTTCATTTTCGAGTTGTTTCATTCATTTCTCTATACTGCTTGTTACCCTCTGAGTGCTTCTTAGAGGAAGGGAGATTGGTTCTCGGTTGCGAGTGTAGGCGAGTCGCTCGTGTGTACCCTCTGGTTTAGAGGAAGGGAGGTTGGTCCTCCGGTTCTGATCTTGCTGGGGCAAGTTCAGGTTCAGATCCTGTAGGTCGCAGGATCAGTGTTGAGGGATTTGTTCCCTTGTGGCAAGCTGTAAGGCATCGGATGTCAGCAGACTGAGTCTGCGGTGTTTTCATTGCTTAGTGCAAGGAAGCCTTACTCTGTGGAGTAAGGGGTGGACGTAGATTGCAGATCGCAATCGAACCACCTTAAAAACTCTATGTCTCTTCTATGTGGTTTGATTGTCTGATCTCTTGTGTAGTGTGTTTGGCTGATCTCTCGTTGCGTCTTAAGCTCATAAGCTGTTCGTTCACTATTCCATATCAACCTCTCTCGTTAAGCTTTTGCTGGTTTGACTATTCTGTGGCTTGATTAGGAAGTCTTTTCTCTTGTGACCAGGAGCTCATAGCTTATTTCTCAAATTAGCTTGTATTTGGACGTGATCTATTCATCCCCCCCTTTAGCTCACGTTCCACGTTCTATCATATAGGAGATGATGACCAAGGTTAAGGCATATGACTGGCTACTCCTAAGGTCAGAAAGTGCGGGATGGTGATTGGGTTGAGGCCGCTATATGGCTAGGCAGAAGGTTGCATGCTGAGCGACAATTGGGTTATGGCCATTGTGTTGCCCAATTATGGTTGCAAGCCCAGAGGGGGTGAATGGATTTTGAAAATAAATCACAACAAGATATGCTTGACACTACAACGATTATGATCAATTAAGCAAAGTAATAAATATTTGCAAAAATTATGTGTGCTACGGATGCTAATAATGTAGAAGGTAAAAATGCAAGAGCAATCACACAATGGGACACAAGATTTTATACAAGTTCAACACTTATCTCTTATGAACTCTTTGTCCAGTGTCCAGCAACAACTGGGATTTTCACTAACTCCCCCAACTGGGAATTAATACAACTGCCATTTTTGCTTAGGTGTTCAGCTCACCACATGGTCTTCTTACTAAGATCCCAGCTAATTTACAAGTATCAGCCACACCTGCAGGATATCATCCTCCTGCCGATACTCTTGCTCGCAATCAAGGACTTCTACCCTCAAGGAGAAGAACACAAACAATCTGAAATAGGTTTACATAGATTATGCTTCTGAGTAGGCAGAATGTGAACAGTAAAATGCACAGCTGTTCAAGATGAGAAAACAAAGAGTAACAATGTAGCAATCTTGAACAGAACATAGAAAGCCTTTGAAGAAGAATAGAGTGTTGTGAAGGCTTTCAAAGTTGCAGCAGAAAGATCGCTTGAAGCTTTTCTTCTTGAGCTTTGCATAATATTGGTTGAGAAGGAATGCGTCTCTAGAAAATCTCGACACTTTGCAATGGACACTTTTAGTTGGTGGCAAGGACCTTACAAGAATGTTTTCTTTGTGTTATGCTCTACTTGTTGTTGCTTTCTGTTCATCTTGCAAATATATAGCTCTTTCCAAGCTTTGGTTCTATTAGATACACAATAATGCGTGTTAGATAGAACCAAAAATTCGTTAGACATAGAATATAGATTGTTAGACTAAATATGTATATGCTCATGTCTTGTAGCATCGTCTCTGTCTGTCAGAGAAGATCTGCTGCTTTTTCTAGTTTCTTAAAAAAAATTATTCTAAACACGTCTCATCCATCTTTATACATGATCATGTATTTCTGTCGTTCTATAGTTGTCATTCAAAGATGATTGTTTTTATTTCAAATAAGCTGTTGTTGTACCCATATAGTTTTCCTAGCAAAATATCAAGAAATAAGGGCTCAAGAATTTCCCCAAACACCCTTAGGGCGTGGTGCACCCAGCCCTTTCCATGACACTATGGGCTCAAACATGGGTCCTAACCAGCTCGCCGTGACCAATGGCGTCTTCAACAATTGATTGGGGCCACCCCCGATCACCCAGTTTGTAGGTTTGCCCGCCTTTAACTGAGTCACCCGGGCCAACCCGAGGTCACCCCGATCTCAAGCCACTATACGTGGCACCTAACAACAAGGCCCGGGTTACCCCCAAGATGCCTTCCTCCAGCCCTCCAAAGTCAAAGGGAGACCTATCTAAATCAACCATAGCCTTTGGGGACCCGCAGCACGCTCATGCGGCCCATGCACGTGGGCCAAGAATTTCCCCAAACACCTCGCGGGCGTGCATATTCTAGCCTCTCTACAGCAAGTCGGGGGTCAACCCACGGCTCGAACACCATAGCCGTGTCCCACGGCGACCCTCCAGCAAGTTGGGGGCACCCCCGACCCTCAGACATGCGGCGACAAGCCGTTTACTTTCAGCTCCTGCGCCAACCCGGGGCTTCCCTATCAACCCACCACACAACGCAACATTCGCCACGAGGTCGGGCCCACATGATTGAAATGCCTCCGCTCAGCTCCAGCAACCTTTCACTCACAATTCAGGACCAAATCCAAGGCCCGCCAGTCAATTACCCGAGCCGTTCGACAACCCAAGGTGTGTCAGGCATTTCCCGGAACACCTTGCGAGCGACTGCGACAACCCCAAATAATTGACCCCCGCGGGCCAATCCCAGCATCCCAGGCGCTTGGAGTCCCACAACGGATAATGCCAGATGACAAAAGGAGACCCTGGGACCACCCCCTGTGGCCACGGCCCACTCGGGAGGGAGTTCACCCCAGGCGCGGTCGTGGCCTAGTGGGGGCGAACTCCCCCGGGGGGCGGTGCCTCCACCCAGCCCGCTCCGCCCCAATCAATAATCGCCCCAGTCCTAGTTCCGTGCAAGGTCCATCGACGTACCAGCTTCAAGGCGTTCACAAAGACGGAGTGCCGGGGTCGCAAAGACAACCTCCTCCTTCCACATGCGTATGCGGCCTGCCAACTAGTCCAACACTCGTATCCTTTGGTCTTCTTGCGGTCACCTAGAGTCAACGCAGGTCCAAAATAGACAAAAGATGGGTTTTTATAGAGATTTGGGGAAAAAACCATTGTTTTACCCCACATAAACCCCCCTGGGGGGGGTTTACGTGGACCAGGCTGACCCCCTCAGCCTAGTCGACGTAAACCCCCAGCAAAATAATAAAAAACAATTTTTCATTGGGGCGCGAACCCCCCATCCAGTCTGCGTAAACCCCCCTTGGGGGGGTTTACGCGAACCATGTTGCCCCTCTCAACCTGGTCCGCGTAAACCTCCCCCTCCCAAAGGGGGTTTAGGCGGACTAGGTTGGGTTGGGTTTCTTTATTAAAAACCATTTTTTTTTCAGAGCCTGGTTCGCGTAAACCCCCCTCCCCCACTCAGAAAACAAAAAATTATATATTTTTAAGGGGTTTACAAGGACCAGATCGCACCCCCCATCCTGGTCCGCGTAAACCCCCCTGACCCTTCATATTCCCCTATAAAACCCACTTAGAAGTTCAAGGGGCATATGCATGCTAACAAGACAAGCCCTTGGACATCCGCAGGCACCCCGGTAAGGACTCACGCCCCAAAGCTTCCGACAAGGATGCGAGGAGCGAAGCACGTGTTGGTTGGCTGGTTGATCGGCTCGTTTACGCCGAGGGTATGTTGCACGTACTCCCCTCACATGGCGTTTAGGCCGTTTCGCTCAAGTCCATCCCCCGCATATAAGGCATCATGATAATGGCAAATACACCCGCACCTCGGGTCCACCCGCGTGTAAGGCGTCGTGATAATGACGCTCGCGCCATGATGCCGAATTCACCCCCATGACAGGATCATGTGCCCACCGCTTTCCGTGAGCCGGCCACCGACAGTCTCGACCGCTGACCCGAGTTAGCCGGACCCTGGCCTGGAAGTAACATTCCCGAGATCGGCCTCGCCCCCTCAGCAGGAAGACACCCGCCTTCTGGGACCCGAACCCGACAACTCATCCCGAGCCACGTCTGGCCTCCCTCAGGCGCCAACCATCGTCCACCCCTGCCATCCAGTCTAGCCCTCCCTCGGCGATTCGGGCACATCCCTAGCTCCCCGAGGAGAGCCCCTGTAAAACACGCGGATAATCCGCTTTATCCTGTAATGACACGAGGACTGACCTACACGTCGGAATTGACCCGCGGCTTGCACCAGTTGTATCTCGGCCCTTTCGGGCCCTCTGTAATGCTCATGTGGTACCTATAAACCATGAAACCAGTTGAATGTGCATACCCGTACCACGGGTCCCAGTTTCTTACCCCCGCTAACCAGTGTGCAACCCATTTTCATGGGTCTCGGTCCACTAGTCCCTAGCTGCGGGGTATATCCTGTCCCCCACCCTTGGCTTCAGAAGTATCCAAGCTCTTCTTCAGCATGAAACAAAGGTGTTCGGATTCAATCCGATGTAAATAAACATCGGTTGCTTGCGACCGATGGGGAAAGACGTCATGTACACGAATCCCCATAATCTCCTGCACACTCGCACCCGTGGAACCTCCCTTTTTCTCAACATGCCGCCCGATATCCAGTGTCCACGTGCTGCGTCCTGGCGACACTTCCCTTGTCAACTCTTGGTTCCATGGGTGATTTTCGAGAAATCGACTGGCGCGCCCGCACTGTGTCTAACTACCCTGTCTCCCAGCCACCCCGGTCTCATTCATCCTGAGTGAGTAACCACCCCATTCGTAGACCGTTGTCTTCGTCTACCAACTCCCGAAAATCTCTCATCCCATTCGACCCCTCTCGGCTTTCCGTAAAAGGAGAGTGCTCGGTGCCGTCGTGGGAGGCATATGGCTATGAATGAGAATATTCTGAGATACATCAAACTCCCTTATTTTCCTTTATTGCTTTATTTCTTCCCTCACCACAGTCACCAACAATCCACGCGCCCCTCTACCAACCCCCCATGTGGCGGACCAAACAAGTTGGCATGCCCGGTGGGATGTCTCCCGCCTTTCTTCTTTCTGCTGAAGAGAAGCCTGTGCCAGCCCTGAAGCCATGGTGCCCTTTTCCTATCCTTGCAGGAGAGGTAGAGGAGGGACACACAACCCTCACAGTCTCCAGCTCGCGTTCCGACAGCCAAACCGCGCCCGACGAGCGTCATCGATCGTCGCCACCCCAGCAACTAGCAGCCCAGCAACAATGGTGGCCAATCACTTTCGGGTGGGCTACTTGGCGACACCGATCGCTTTCGGCAACTTCACCCTCGTCATCATATCGCCCTACTTCCTTGGCATGATCCCTGTGGCTATTTCGCAGCCGATCCCAGTTCCTATGCTTGTTTGTGCGATCAACGTGCCGCGCCCTGCTCCAGCTTCAGTGGCCCGCCCGAGCGTCAAACTCAGGACTGCCACCACCGGCCCCCGTAGGAATACTAGATCATCTCTTGCTCAGACAAGCGTCAGCTCCCAAGCCCAGCTTCAACCGATCTCCAACACGGACCCTGTGCCCTGAACTTCAGTTACTACTTCAGCACTTTACTCGGGCCTTTAAACTCGAGTCCCAATCAAGTCGGCACCTAACGTGGTCTTCCTGCCACTATTCTCCAGTTCCCTAGTGTTTCACTCGGGTCTCCAACCCCGAGTCCCAGCCAAGTTGGCGCCTGACATGGGCTTCTTGCCCCAGGTCCCCGGCTCCTCAGCACCTCACTCGGGCCCCCAGCCCCAAGTCCCAGCCAAGCCTGCCCCCAGCACGGGTTCCCTACCCTGGGGCCAAGGCTCCCCAGCATTCTACTCGGGTCCCTCAACTCGAGTCCCGATCAAGCTGACACTCAATACGTGTTCGATCCCCTAGTTGATTTTGAGTAGTTATGTTTCAATGATGACAAATCTTGTGTGTGTGTGTCTTTGTGTGGTGAATTGAGAAATGCTTGATAATCAGGTTGCTAATATAGTGACCATCCAGTTATGCAGGAAAAATAGCTTTGGTGGACTCTTTGAACTCAAATTCTTGAGTGATTGAGTCATCTTCAGTTTGGATTCAAGTTATATGGTAAACCATACTCATATACTTTAAAAGGATATGGTAAGATCCTACAACTCTAAACATGCCCAAACTAGTGAATTGGGGTTCATAATGCTCACTCTTGTGCATTATTGGATAGCCATGGTTTTTGGTGAATTATTTATAGCATTTGTCATTGCATAGGTTATTCCATGCATATTCTTCATTAGATTTTTGAGCTTGCATGTAGTTAAATCATTTCATAAGAAGTTTGGTAGAAATAGGCAAATCTGACTTTCACACCTTATTCACATTCATATTCATATATTGCTCATGTTAGGTGTGTCAATTTTGCATTCAAAGAGATTTCTTGCATTCTATTCATGGGGTTTGTAAAGATGAAAAACTTGTTTAAGGTTTTGAAACAAACATTGTTTATGTTTTGGCATCACATTGAGCATTCATGTTAATTAATCTTTAGGTTGTTTGATCCTTGGTTTGATTGGCAAAATTGTTGATGTGAATTAGTTTCAATGTGGCTAAATGTCTCTTATCATATCATGGTTTCTTGTTCACATGTCATGCTAACTTTAAATGGGGTTATAAGAGCTTGCATTCATCAAAATCTGGGTTTTCTGAATTTTGGTCGACTGCCCCTATGCCTTAGGTCGACTGAATTTCCCAGCAACAGAAGGTGTCCTACCCTGTAAAACTTAGGTCTACCGGCCACCATGTTGGGTCGACCGAACCCGGCGGGCGACCCATTTTCGTTGTGCTCGAAACCCATTAAAATGTGATCCGTTTTGGTTGAAATTTGACACTCTTACCCCTAGGGCATACATACATACATATGTTAGATACATTATGAAGGGGTTTTAGCATGGGTTTAATGGTCTTTTCCTTATTCTATTTTGGGTGTATAAATAAGCTGCGAATTTTGGAGAAATGTTCCAAGCATTAATGTTCTATCTTTCTTGTAGGAGAAGAAAGGGGAGAAGGAGAGGAACTAAGAATGATTTGTGGATTTCATCTAATTCTAAGCATTTCTGGAGATCGTGATTGAAGAGAAGATGGAGTGGATTGAAAAGAGGAACGCGTAGACGTTCTCATCGACAACATCCGGCTAGCCTCCGACCCGAGCATCATAGAAGATCATCTACATCCCTTATTACATATGGGGATCTATTTATTCACCCTTTTTACATCCATTCCAGTCATCTACATTTATTCTATGAGCTTGTATTGATCATATCCTTATTTTCCAAACTTGAACTCTGTGAGTGTGTTTAACCATCTGCGTACGGTTGTGGTTTATTGTGCTGCGGTTGTTGCAGCTTATGTGTGTGTGTGTGTCTTGATCCATGGTAGTATTGTGTTGGAGACTGTGTCTCCATGTGTGTTGGAGATTTTCTCTGTGTGCTTCGTTGTGAAGCAAGTGAAGCCTAACTGGTTCGGTGAGGGGTGGACGTAGGGAGCCCGTCGTGGTCCCGAACCACCTTAAAATCTCCGTGTCCTATGGTTGCTTGCTTGGGTCTATTCTATTCCAACACAATCGTGTGAGCCCGGAGAGATTGAGATAACCTAAGTTTACTTGTTTAGCATATTTCTCATCAATCTCTTTAATTCTGCCATTAGTTTTAAAATCTGTCACTCGCTAAAGGTGACAATTCAACCCCCCCTTCTTGTTCGTGCGCCATCTATCTGGGCCAATAATTGGTATCAGAGCAGTGTCTTTGATTTGTTTTATGGACCTCATGGTCTAGAAGATAAGATCATTTCTTGATGGCTAATGTGAATTTGCTTCCTAATTTTGATGACTCTGATTATGTGTCATGGTGAGTTCAAATCTCTATTTACATAATCAATTCTGATCCTAAACTTTGGAAGCTAGTTGAGCATGGTCCTCACATCTTGCCTAGAGATAAATCTAAATGGACCAACGATCATAGGAAAGACAACCATGACAATTTAGTTGTGTTGAATATTTTAAAGGCTGTAGTGAACACAAATGTATTTCCTTTTGTTTCATCTTGTAGGTCAGCCAAAGAGATTTGGGATTGTCTAATCAAATCCCATGAAAGAAAAGATGATATTGAATGTCTAAAGGCGAACAACAGTGCTCTTTCGAGCTAGAAAAATTCTGAGGTAAATTCTAGTGATGAAGGAAATCAGAATGTAAGTTCTGAAACTGATGAAATTTCGTTTGAAGAAGTATTGGATCTCTATGATGAGTTGTTGGAAAAATACAAGAAAGTAAAATCTGAAAATAAGAATCTCAAGAAGAAATTTGAAAATACTTTTCATGAAACTTCTTCATATGATAAATGTTTAGACCTCAAAAGTGTAAATGAATCTCTCTTGATTGATGTTCAAATGCATAGATATAAAATCTGTTGTTTGAGAGAGGAAAATGTAAGGTTGAATGAATAAATTAAAGCATTGAGTGAGGAGCTCTCTGTCTATCAGAAGGGAAAGTGTGTGATCACTGATGAATTAGAAAAATTACATGAGCTAGAGCTAGAGATTGAAAGCTACAAAACAATAAATGGAATGCTGAATGATAGGTGTAGTTCTTTTGAGCAAGAACTTGAGAAAATCAGAAATGAGCATGAAAATATGAAAAATACTTTTGGAACCAAAGGAAATAAAAATTTTGAATGCAAGAGAAAACCATCATGTGTGCATGATCATTCTTCAAAACGCTCACATGATAAAGTACAAAAAGATCATGGATCTTGTTCACATTCGATTAATACCTTGTCAGATACAATGAGCAGAAATGTTTTTACAAAAAGGAGAGTTACGTATTTTATTGTGGTGAAGTAGGCCACACAATGTACATGTGCACTCTATTAAAATTTGATGATAATCAGTCAGTTAAAAGAAACTCTTCTTATTATTTTTATTGCGGTGAAGTTGGACACATAATGAATAATTAATTTTCATTGAAAAATGATGACAAATGGTCTATGAAAAGAAAATCTTCTTACTGCTTTTATTATGGTCAAAATGGTCACTCAATGGATGATTGTGCCATAATGAGATTTGATGATGATTGCTTTGCTAGAAAACTTGAAAATCCTTATGTTCATGCGGGAGCTAACTCCATGGGACCCAAGAAAATTTGGGTATCCAAACATACAGGATGAGATTCCCTGAGTACAGGGATGATGGGGGCATCTCTCGCCCTTCACGTTTTTCCACAGCTCTGATTGCTCGCCAGCATGGCTCCATTGTGTTCGCCACCTTTTTGTGAGTCAAGGCATGTAATTTTCAAATTTTATTAGAGTCATATCATTATAATTTTCCTTTTATTTGAGTCTGGTACCTAGGTTAGGTACTTATTTACCTAAGTCTTGAGTCATTGTGTTGGTTTGATAGGTTAATGGGCCCAATTATATGGGCTTGGCCCAGGGGCGCCCCCTTCCCCCCCCCCCCCCCTTTTTTTTATGAAACCCAGTCATCTAATAGGAAAGAAGGGAGAGTGCACCCCCATTCCAGAGGAAGGGAATGTTCTCACTCCACCAACCGACCATTAGATGCTAATTTTATTGCTTGTATCAAAAAAGAAGGAATTACATAATCTGAGGAGGCAAGCCTCTGGTATACATGTATAGTAAAAGACAAAAAATGCTATACACTTCTCATTCTAACATTGGGTAAACCATTGGCATCTGCCATTGCATAACCCTTAGCAAATAATGGCAGCTCACGAGTAGAGAAAAACTCTTTATTGCTTCCAATTGAAACTGCATGGTTAGCAAGTGCATCTGCTAGCTGATTAGCCTCTCTATATGTATGTACAATGGGACATTGAAATGTAGAGTGAAGTTGTAGTAATTGTTGCCACCAAGGAAGAAAACTCCAGGGTGGATCTTTTTTGGAAGTCAGTAAACTTATTAGAGCTTGAGAATCCGAGTATATGACAGATATATTGATATTATGGTATTGAGCCAAATGGAGACCATCCAATAATGCTCGACCTTTGGCAACCATGTTAGAACCAATGCCATAGTAATATGCAAAACCCAATAATAGCTGACCTTGTTGATCTCTAAAACAGCCTCCTCCCCCGGAGGAACCGGGGTTCCCTTTACTTGCACCATCTACATTTAATGAAAATCCTACAGTAGGAGCTTTCCACCATACCTTGATGCAAACTGATTGGGCACAAGTGATATTATACCAAAGATCTGCAGCATTTTCTGATAATCTGAACTAGCTCCTTGCTTGAACTTAATCTGCCCAACAGAGCAGGAAATCTCTGCAGATATATGGTCCGCAATTCTCATAAAGTTGGTATGATTATCTTCATACCTAACAGAACATCTGTATTTCCAAGTTTCCCACAGAATCATTATTGTTAACATGAGTTGTATAAGGCTTTTGGGTTTACTGATCACTGTCCTGTCTATAATTTTTTCCAACCTGCTGAAAATACTGATATCTTCCAAGATTGTTTTGCTAAAGAGAGGATCAAATCGTCTCCATAAAAATCTTGCTATATCACTCTTTATGAACAAATGCTCTTCATCTTCTATGTCATTGGATATAGTGCATCAATTACATCTGGAAGCCAAGTTGATTCCATTTTGTTGAATGCGGCTGTCTACTGGAACTGCATGTTTCAGTAATTTCCAACAGAATAAGGAAGCCCGCGGAGATAATTTATTATGCCAAAGTTTCTTAAGCTTTGAGTTCCCCCCTTCCCCCCCTTGGTTATTTGTCATTAGTCCAAAAGTCAAGGACTTTTTGTAAATTGTGGGTTCCCTATAAATAGGACCCCAACCCACCTTTGGAGAACTAATGAATGAATGAATGAATATTTGAGAAATTTCTAGAAATTGAGTGTACCTTTAGAGTGAGAAGCTCCCCCTCTCCCTCTTTCTCTCTCTCTCTCTCTCTAAAGGGGGCGACCCCCATTCTCTCTCCTCCCCTCCCCCAAATTTCAAATTTCCTCTCTCTCTCCCCCATTCACTCCTCATTAAACCCCTCCCCCTTCCCCATACCTCCCATTTAATACCCCTCCAACCCATAGGTGGAATTCCCCTCTCCTAGACACCCATTCACTACTCATCACACCCCTTCACCATCCCCAAGTGACTCTTCAATCTCCCAAGCACCCCTTCCTTTCCCCAACTCATCCCTTCACCTTCCCAAGGCCACCATTGATCACCCCCCCATTAAGGGAAATTCAAATTCACATTCCCTCTACCCACTTGTGCCCCCTCACCTTCCCCTCTCTCTCCCAGCCCCCTTCCCACTCCATTTCCCCTCCTCATCTCCCCACTATCATCCCCTTTCACCACCATACCCTGTTCAGGTCGCAGGCAGCATACTTTCTTCTGGTTATAGAGCAAGCCACGACATCAGCACGTAGATTCAGGCTGCACATCTTACACTTCTGGAAAGCTCTTTGAAGCGGCTTCGCAGGCGAGGTGGTCTCGCATCCGTCTGAGCTCCGAGCTGCCTGGGAGAGCCATTCTTCCACGACTGTGCAAAACTGCTCCTCCAGGGAACCAGAAGCCAAGGACAGAAGCAACCACGGCTGCTCCAGGATGAATTTGGATGTGAATTCTTGGCTGAAGTCTTCTCCTCCAAGTCCCCTAGCATCTTCAAGAAGCGGGGCATCGTTTGAAGACCGAAGCACAAAGTTCTGAATTTCTTACCCTGAGTGCCCAGGTCAGTCTGACTGTACACAGATTCGACCCCCTTCCACTCTTCTGGTCACCGCGATCAGCTCCCACATCCGACGATGGCCCCGTTGGTCCCGGCTCGAAGGGGACTCGGCCATACACACAGTTGTACTAGTCCCGCATCATTTGGACACCAGGACCATTCGTGGCACCTTCATCCTCCATCAGTAGCAACCTGGGAGCAACGAGAACCAGCGTAGGCCAGCCCTACTCCAGGCTCTGCCCCGACCAGCGGCATCGTCACGAAATTCCAAGAAAATTCAGGCGGCCTCCTGGGTCAAGTTAGAGAATTTTGGCACCTGTTGCAGCCCATTCGGAGCTCGGTAGTGACCGTGGTGGTGCCATCTTCGACTGTTTGTCTGGTAGTTCCAGAAGCTGATAGCACCAACGGAGCGCGACGTAACGGCTTTCTAGCTTCACTCCCTCTCCCCGCCTGGCCGGCTGTTGGCACTCAAAATATGACTCGCGGTGATCAAGCCTCAAAGACGAATGACACGGCCCACTGAAGCGCAGAAGCCGATATATATTAACATATTGAAGCCCTCTCAAGCTGCCAGAGCCTCAGGCCGCCCTATATGAACACCGGGGACTTCACCTTAGGAGAATCGAGATGAATTCACAACCAACCGGCAGTGCGACCAAGCCTGCCCAATGAATCAGCATCAACTTCGTCATGCCGCATACACTACACCCGTCATCCGACCAAGGACGATGGTCTACCCGGTGGCCCACCACCTCATGAAAGACTCTCCTGAGATGGAATAACTCCCTTGGATCTTCAGAACAGAGGATCGAGGGCTCCATCGGCAGAAGATCCTGGCTACCCGGCACGGGTACGGGTTCTCGCCAAGTTGGGCCCATTAGTGGCCGAATGATAGCCCGGCCTGGGCAGAACTATCCCGGGTGTTATCCCACCCTCCAAGAAGCTTCGAACACAAGCCAGACCGAGCCAGCAGCACGGATCATGGTGTCGAAAATAGTGTCAACGGAGAACCCACGTGTTCAAACGAAAGACACTCGAGGTTCTGAGAAGGGCCATACGTCGTCCTGAGAGCTTCGTTAAGGCTTCCCGTCAAGGTTTCGAAGAACGGCGGCAAGATGAATGTCCACGGTGACTCCCAGAACCATCCCCGGACTCACCGGCTAACTCGCGATGAGCGGGAGATACTAATACGGCGCGCCCTAAATTGGTGCGCCCGCTTATCCGGCGCCCTCTGATCCCGGCGCGCAAAAGCTTCAGAAGGCCCTTTCCCGGCGCGCTAATTCCCACGCTGGATTAAGCTTCGAACCGTCCCTGTATAAAGGGCCATTCGAAACAAGAAAAAAGGAGGAAGAGGATAGAAGAAAAAAAAAGAAGAGAAAGGGTTCAGAGAGGCGAATTAGGAAGAGCCAATCACCTTTGAGGGAGAGAGGGTTTTCCTAGCGAGAGACGTAGGGTCTCATGAAACGTTCCTCCGGCCACCGTCTTCCATCCCGTCTGAAGCCCTCCGGAGCCGAAGAAGAAAGAGGCATCCCGATACTCTATTCTAAGGATAGGTGGGTCGTTTGCTTTCTTCCTGCTGTATTTCGATTTGTTTCCCTTTGATCGAATGTAAACGAGGGGGGGGGATGGTGATGATATGAGCCAATCTCTCCCCCCCCTCCTCGTCGTCTCTTCGCCTTGCTCCCCCTCTGTAAATGTCTATCTGCAATTAGTGGACGGTGGCTGTGCCACGATGCCGGCGCCGAATCTGTAATATACGTGTTGGCTTCCTCTCATTTATGGGGTAATGGTATGCGTATATGAATGTGTTGGTGGATTGAATGCTCGACGCCTTGTCTCCTTCTCCCACTGCTATCTCGTCGGTATATACGTCGATGTCCTTCTGTGTATGGCTTCCGATTCAGGTTTCTCTGACCCCGAATACGCCCTGAGACATCTTGGGCTACAGAGATGACCCCTCCCCGGGTCCTTCCCATCGACGCAGCGTTTGTGTCTCATTCGATGGTCTCTGCATCCTTTGTGGATAGAGCTGTGCCTGTGCATATGTCTCTTCCCGCTTTGATATGAGGTCTGACTTCTATTCCTCTCCTCTTTGCATTGCTCTATTGTTCAGAAGAGTTGGAAGCCACCTCTAGAACGGTAAGACCCATCTTGTGATTACTGCGTTCCAGTCATTCAAGCATATGCGTATGTAGTTAGATTATCTTATCTACATACCAACTATCTCTCTGTGTGACTGCTAATCGTCTGTTCCTCCGGTAATGTTAGCCCAATCTCGCGAGCATCAATACCTTGACCCTGCGGCTGGTAATCTTCTATGCCGAATACCCTCATTCCTCTCATTTGTGGTTCGCAGCCACTGAGCTGTTTGAGTTCCGTTGGTTTTATCTCAGTCATCCGGGGAGGGGGAAATTCCCACCGTTTCACAGAACTGCCAATCGGTCAAAGGAACTCCACTTCTGAGTGATGGATGCTTCCCATGGGCCATAGAGCTAACAACAACAGGGGATTTAGCCCAACAATTCCAAACCCACAGTCCTTCGGGACCCTATGGTGACTAAGGGATGCGTGCTACTAGTAGGCTAGTCCTCGGGGCTTCTCTCCCTAATGGTCTTTTCTCTCTCT